>CM053789.1:116225988-117548488 GCA_028749045.1 Cupressus sempervirens | reverse complement strand
TCTTGTAGATTTCCTCCATCCTTGAGCATTTTTATTATAATCAAAATGTTCCTTTTCTTTATCCTAGGAGTTTGGTGTTTGGAGTTCAAAGTCACTACCCTTTGCAAATGTGCAATGCTTCTTTTGAGTTTGGTTTTGATCAATTTCTTTTTGTACAGTCCCCATACTAGGATCATGTCTCTATGAGTTTTGGGTCCCTTGAAAAAATGCATCTCTATTATGTGTTTGATATGTTTGATATTCATGTTCTGCATCAAGGTGACTTCTCTAATGTGAAGGAAGTTTGCTACTTTTTTCACTATGATTTCTGCTAATGGATGTATGGACATAGTCCTAATTATGTATGCCTTCTATTGTATATCTTTTGTCAACTTCACCTTGGCAAATAGCAGAGACTTGTAGTAGAGGATTATCATGCACTGTTATTTGACCCACGTGGAGTTCATATTGGTAATCATGACCATAATTGGTCAAATGTGAATGCTCAGTGCTATGAGGAACAACACAATTTTGATAAAAAGGAGTATTTTCAAAGTGTCACCTAGAGTCACCTATATGTTTGTTAAAACAAGGGATTCAAAGTCTGCATGCTATCATCGAGCTATGAATAGCAACATGGATGTAAGATGAGGGTTGTGGATGAGCAACATGGTTTGTGTGTGCTTCACACTAGTCAATGCTAGTAGAGGTTGGTTCATGCAAGCCATATGATATGGGATCCAGTTGGAATATGGAAATATCACTGATTCTTCCATCATGAACTATGACTGGAGCATGCATATTGTCCATGTCTCTGTCTATATCCAAGGTGTGATGGAAGTGCCCAGCTGTATGTGTGAATGGTCCAACATTTGGAAGTCATTACACAGACTTGATTGCTAAATCACACTTAGTGTAGTGTGGTGAAGACCGTGGGTGAGGCTCTTGTGTGGAGTCCACCTCACCCATGAGTGATATGTGCTCTGAAGCATCAGTAGGGAGAGTGCCTTGCTCAATATATTTTCCATTTTCTTTGTAACCAAATAGAAGATTATCTTCTCTATTTTGATTGTAATTTGAGGATGGGGTGTTATCACTTTGATTGTGATAATTTAAATTTTGTTCATCATGTTCATCATATTGATTCCACATACTTTTAGAAAAGGAGGAAAGAGGGGCAGGAGCTAAAACTAAAGTGGGAGATAGAATACTTGAAGAAACATTGTTATGATTTCTATCAGCATTTGTGTTATTATCAAAAATAGAGAAAGGGGCATATTCACATACCATATTTTCTTCCTTATGAAATGTTGGAAATACCTTCTCATTGACAACAACATCTCTACTTTTGATAATTTTCTTCCCAACCAAATTCCAAATTCTAAAACTAAACTGGTCTTCACGATAGCCCACAAATATGCCTCTTTGTGATTTTGGATCAAGCTTCCTCCTTTTCTCCTTTGGAACATGTACATAAGCTTCGCATGGACAAACACTTGGATGTGAGAATATGAGATTTTCTTTCCCATCCATTCTTCCTCTGGTATGCTAAAGTCCAACTAAGAAGAGGGACTTTGGATGATTAAGTATACTTCTATATTACATGCCTACACCCAAAATTCCTTGCTTAAACTAACACTAGAAAGCATATAGTGAGATTTCTCAAGGATTGTTCTACTCATCCTCTCCATTACTCCATTTTCTTGTGAGGTGAATGGAACAATCTTAATTCTATGGATGTCATTATCCAGACAAAATGAATAATTCTATGGATGCCATTATCTGCACAAAATGAATCAAAATCCAATGAGCGAAATTCTCTGCCATTGTCCGTTTGAAAGCACTTTGTTTTGTGACCAATCTGATTCTCAACTAAAGCCTTAAAGATTTTAACCTTGCTGAAAACATCATATTTCTTATGCAATATGTAAATCCATACCTTTCTTGTGCAATCATCAAGGAAAGTGAGGAAGAAGTTTTCTCATCCAATAGAGCTTTCCTTGGTGGGTCTGAACACATCGGAATAAAAAATTTCCAAAGGAGTACCTTACTTTTCATGTCTGATCCTCAAGAAGCTGACCTGCTTCTATTTTTCATAGAGACAATGTCCACAAAATTGTAAGTCATCTAATTTCAGCCTCAGTAATTGCTCTCTTTTATGAATAACAGCAAGGCCTTTTTTACTCATGTGACCGAGCCTTTGATGCCACAATTCGAAATTGCTATCTTCAACTATCATGGCAGCCCTCACTTCACTGATATTTTCTACAATATATAAACTCCTAATCTGGTCTGCTTTTGCAACTAACATGGATCCTTTTGTGACTTTCAATGAATCAGTTAGAGAAGTGACAAAACCTTGTGCATATATAGCTAGCTTACAGAAATCAAATCTCTCTTTAGTTTTGGAACATGATTGACATATTTTAATAGTCATTTAATACCTCCTTTCAAAGATAATAAAATATCTCCTTTGCCTACTATTTTACATGCTTTATTATCACTCAAATATACTTCACCAAACTTACCTTCTTGATAATTCAAGAAGTATTCTATACATGAAGAGGTGTGAAATGATGCGTCAAAATCCAAAACCCATGAGGCTAAAGTAGTCTCGGTTGTAGATAAAATTAGTACACTATCATCTTTGTCATAAACAGTGTTGGCTTGACTTTCTCGCACTCGTTCTTGTGCTCTTTTATAACCTCTAAAATCCTTTTTCATGTGACCACTTTTGCAAGCAAACCAACAGTCTCCTCCTTTCCTTTCCCTTGACTTCAAGTGCCTAGCTTATTTTGATCTTGTATGATGATTGTTTCTACCTCTATTTTGGCTTCTTCCTCTATTTTTGATACTGACCATCATCAAGGCTTCAGCAGATGAGGATTCCTTTTTACTTCTCAACATATCCTCACTAAGTAGAGTTGTCATTACTTCATCATAGACCAACTTTCTCTTTGAGGAGTTAGAAGTACTAACGGCTATAACAACGGGATCCAGTTGTCAAGTAATGAACACAACAAGATGATAGCTTTAGATTCATCATCTTGTGTCATGCCCACCGAGGTTGCTTGACATAATAAAGTGTTCAAATCATTTATTTGATTCGACATCGCAGTCCCATCCTTCATTTTTAGCTTGTAGAGCTTCTTCATAATGAATATTTTATTTGTAGCTGAGGTCATTTTGTACGTACTTTGAAGTTTATCCCAAACTTCCTTGGTCATAGATTCATTATGTACATTGAATAACACATTCCATGATAAAGCAAGAAAGATTGTTTCCTTTGCTAACTCATCAATTTTATCCCAGTCTTCATCCTTAATTGCAACCAATTTCTTTTCTTTTCCATCAATTTCTACTGCCAAGTCTTGCTTGACTAGCAACGAACGCATCTAAACTTTCCACAAACTAAAATTTTGTCCTAAGAATTTCTACATTCACAAATCTTCCATGACTCCATATTTTCAAACACCAAAATCGATGCCAATGACTACAACAACTGATACCAATTGTGAAGTTCCCTGAAAGTGCAAGCTAGAAAGAACAAAACAACAAAGATAAGAAAAACAAAAGCACGCAATTTTATTGTGGTTCACCACAAATTGTGGCTATGTCCACACTGTAGGGAAGATCTCTTAAATTATTAATGCAAAATTTTGAACTTTACATCACAATTGTAGCTTCAGTTCTTCAAATACAATCTAAATTAATGAACCTCCAATACACACACACACATATATATATATATATATATATATATATAGAGTCTCAAGAGAAATGAAGAGACAAACAATTGGAGGGAAACAATAATACTGGATTTAGGAGTTGTAGATTCTAGATTTTTCAGGAAATTTTGGGAGTAGAGAGTTGTAATGAGCTAAAAATTGGGTTTGTGAGTAGATTCTAAATTTTGTGATCCAAAACTAGCTAGTTTAGACAAAATAAAGCATCTAGATTCCCTCAAACAGACCACCAATTCACAAGCTCCTAGGTACCACACATCTTACCCATATATCTAGAAGAACATTAGAAAAATATAGCTTAAATTTTTTTATACAACTTTTTGTGGTGGCTAATTGGAACAATAGAAATATGTTGCAAGATCCAACAACATCATTTATATTAACCCCCTTCAACTATTGATGGTAAATTTATTCAACATTGAAGGAAATTATGTACAAATAAGGCATGTAAATAATGAGTCTAATAAAAATTTTGAGGATAAAAAGGCTTTCTGATGTTGCAACCCTTGGTCAGTTTCATCTCAATCTCAATGAAACCCTCCAAAAGGCACTAATCACATATTCTAATTCTCCTCTTCATTTCTTTTTTGGTTCTACAAAAAAATGAAATGTTGTTCCTTTGGATTAGACTCTCCTTATTGAACTCTATAGAAAGAAAATTTAAAGATGATAGGCATTCTTCTCAATTCATTTGATAAAGTAGAATTTGCATTCTTGTTTTCTCCCATAGAATAATTAATTCTTTAAAACTGATTTTATATATTGTTTGAGATGTTTGCCACTAGGATATGATTACACATTTTGCTAATAATTGTTGTGGCCAAATTTACTACTCATTCTCTAAAGACTTATTTGTCATACAGTTAGGTCAGTCATATGAGTAAGTAGGTGGACTTAAGGTGAGTGTTCTCAATGCATTTGACAATGTAAGACAACTTTTATGTTATTCTTATATATTATTAGATATATTATTGTACTTGAGTCTAAGTATGCTCCATGTAATACTATGTTGACATAATTCTTGGGCAATGTGTAGATAGTAAACTAAAATGTGCATATCTTACTAAGGGGGACAATTCATATTTTCTCTCTCTCCAAACTTTTCTTGTATTTTATGTTTTAGTTAGTTATTTAATCAATAAAAAATGCACGTATGTGGTTGCATGAGATAAAAATCCAACAAAATTAGTATATTGTGGTTATTCAATCAGCTTATTACTAGATGAATTATTTAGAGACTGTACCTACAGTGTTAGTAGAACAATTTTTTTTAAATGCTAGTGACACAATCATGTATCTGTCGCAGCTATGCTTTTGTACTAATTGGTAGACCACCAAATTCAATATGAAATAGCTAAAAATGAAAAACAACATAAATTTAAGAAAAATATTATAGGAACACCATATTGTACAACACACTCACATTACAACATTGAAAAGAGTCACATGCAATTGACAATGAGAACAAGTAGCCATCCAAATAATACTTAAAATTAAATAACATATCTTCTGGAATTAGACAATTACACCTATGATAAAAGTCATTATGCTAGATCCAACACCTATTAATAGTTCTTAAGTGCTCACTTATTTCTAGCCATTTTACTTAGAGCTCTTCACTGAACCATTTGTACTATTATACAAACCTACTAAAGTTTTTTTCAAGTTGAAGGAGTATGTTAACACTCCATGAAAATATATTGCAAATCACTTTCAACTATACAACTGCATGTGAAAAGACTACAAATGAAAAGACTACAAAAATATTTGCACTAGAAGCTATTTAGACAAATATATGTACTTCAATAAAATTCAACTTTTAGTGAACTTAACCTCTAGCAATATATACTATGCCTATGGTTGTTTAGTTGTTGTAGTTAATCTATGCATTCCAAAATGTCATCTTATTTCGATTAGAAATGCAACATTAACACTCTCCATTGTAGAACAAACACCTTCAACAAATCAAAAGATGTAGAGATTGTAGAACATCCTCAATAGTTATTGTGCCTCAAAGTAATATTATTTTCTTATACTTAATCAACCCTATAACTAGTAGATGAATAGGAGGAACCAATGCATGGTCTTTCAATGGAAATGCTTAAATACCATGTATTTTCACAAAAACCTAATAGGTGATGTTGAATCCATTTCGTAACCACAACTCATTACTCAGGCATGGAATGGTGATTCATGGCATAAAACTCAAGCCTATATTGCATATTTCACTCCATCTGAAGTGCAGATCAGTGTACCTAGTAAGCATGCAGGTCCATAGATTGAAGGAACTCAATAATTAACAAATATTGTAGTCAATAGTAATAGATATTTATCCTACATCTAAAATCTAATCTACATATCTAACAAATCTTTTTATTTGACTCGTTTTTTAGGAAATGAAATATATTTTTCAATTTAGTTTTAAGTTTAATGTATATTAACTAATATTTAGTAATTTTTAAAATTTACACAATTCAAATTAAAATATTCTGTTAGAGAAAGTTATCTCAAACTAGTACTTTAATATATGGAACAATAATTTTTTTTTTAAAATTAAAATTTAATTTCACATGATTTTAAAGCTTAAATAATAATATAAATTCATTTTAAATTTATTGTGGTAGCTTGTAAGATTGGGCTTTTGATAGACAAGAGTGTATAACACAACAATAAGTTGTGAGTCTCTCAATGGGGAGGACTTGGGTTCGAATCTACTCGAGATTAACACATAATAATAATTAATCTTAACAATAGTAATAAATGAATAATAAATAATGTAGGCTTTGACCAATAACCTATTCAAATAAAAAGGTTGCTTTTTTTATATTTTTGTCAGAATTCAACAGTATATTCACTTATTAAGTTTTAAAGTGAAATTTTAAATTTTAAAAGATTTCAAAATCTTATTACAATGTCAACAATATCTTTATAATTAAAATTGTAAGTTTACATTTGATTTTAACTTGATATTATAATTTAAATACTATTTCTATTTATAAAATTCAAAATAGTATCCACACAATTATAAGGTTCTATGTTAATTAGAGAAAATCAACTATGGCTATAAGGAAATACACAACATAATGTAATTTGAGATTCTCAAACATGAGGAAAAATAAGTGTACACAAGGGAAGTGAGAAAATAGATATAAAGCTAACTAAAAAACATTTAGTAAATTTATTTTCAATAAAAGATTGACACACCTATGTCATTTCTAAATGATGTCCTTGGTATTTTCTTATATATAAATTCCAAATTATCAATTAGTAAAATTATGAATTGCATGTCAAATGTTGTACTTTTGAAGATTGGTTGAGAAGTTAGCATTGAAGGATAGGGAGGGACAAAAAAATAGGAAATGAGAGAGAACTAGCACAAAGAGTTAGGAAAAATAGAGAGTGAGATATAGGGAGAAATAAGAGAGACATTGATGGGGAGGAGATGGAGAGATAGAAAGAGATAGAGGGATAGTCAAAAGGAGTGGCATACTTAAAAGTACATAAGAATATAAATATCAAATGTTGTAGTCATAATGACCTTGATAAATGTGTATAAAAAATATGGAAGCATTGAAAAGAGAGTGAATATATGGAATTATAATACTATGGTTGTTGGACACACAAGATATGGAATTATCTTATCTTTAATTCAACTGTGATGTTTGCTGTAGGACAAGAATTCTCGTGTGGGGGCTTTCATAGTGTTGTCTGGAGTAAAAACTCCAAAAAAAACAGCATTCGACCTACGGATTTTCACATGCTCTACCACGCAAAGTTGGTGAAACAGCGAAAACGCTATTCTCCAATACGGCACCGGCTACGGTACAACATATTTGCACCGGCCGGATGCCTTGTACATCATCTCTGACATGTATCGATAGGTGTCAGACGTTTTACATCCTTTTTATTATTAGGATGTTTACACTGTTTTGTTGTTTATAAACGCTGGAGTCTGTAATATTAGAATATATATTATTTTCTATTTTAGATAAGCAAACAATTATATATATATGTAAATTTTAAATTTATAAAATATAGAAATAAGATAAATAAGATTGATTTTAAATAAGTAAATTTATAACAAAATTTGAATATGTTAATAAGAATGGGAGATTTCAAAAATTCAATAATTTATAAGATTTCTAAAAACTTTTCATTTATTTTATAAAATTTATTTAGTTTATTTTATTTTATAATATATTCTATGTTTTGTGTACTTCTGACTCTTTGAGTTTTTATTTTATATCTTTATACTATAATTGTGCATCATCATGTTAAGATATGAGATCATTGGTAAGATATTAGATCATGACCATTAGCTATGTTAATTTGTTATGTTTTTATTCAATTTTTTTTTTTTTTAAATTATAAATAAATTTATTTAAAATTTATATATATATATATTAGAGTTAGAGCATTAGAATTACATTAAAAAGGGTTTTCATATATTTTCTTGTAACTAAATCCTACTTATTGGATTTTCTATCACAGAACAAATAATATGGACAAATTGATGGATACATAGGGATATATTGATTAGATTGGGTTAGTGATTTTAATAGTAGGAGACATATAAGTATTTATATGTTTACTTTGTTTAGAAGAACTATCAATTTGAGGTGTAAGAGTCAAAATATAGACACCTTATCATATAAAGAGCCAAACTATATGACTACAATATTTGCATGTGAGGAGGCATTGTAATTGTAGAGATTGTGTTCAACTATTAACTTTAAGTGGAAACAGATTGTTGGTAAACAGATTTGTCACAGTAGAATTGGCCCAACGGAGTGTGTGGCAAACCGTTCACAACAGTTGGATAGGCCCTTGATATGCGGCCTTCCTCTGCGTTTAGAGGGGCAGCTCCCTCATATGATATAATTTTTGAAAGTTTTTTTGATTAAAGAATCTAAAACTTCAAAGTTCAAGAGAAAGTCGTGGAAGACGAATGCACCACACGCCCTCACAACCTTCGGTGGTTAACAAGATCGATAACAGAGGTGCTCAAGAACTACGCTTGAAAGCAACCTGTATTATTAAGCACATTCATTATCATCCGTAAACACTCGCATAGCACCATGAGAATGTCCACTACAACGTATAACAATTTGGATTTTAAAATAAGAAACGCAAAGTAGATCTCATTTCATTTCCTTGCACCAAGAAAAGCAATAGAGATTTTTCAATTCAGAGATAAAAAGTGTACATACTTTCCAAAATTTATCCCTAGATCAAAATTTCAGCATAGTGTTCCCTTATTTTTCCAAACCAAAAAGTCCCCTTACAAAGCCAAAAGGTGTCTTTATATAGACATAGAGGTTAATAACTACCTCTTCGTGGTTAATAACCACCTCCAAAATACGTAATTTTGGAAGGTTAATTAAGCTCAAGAAAATTAACCTATACAAGGAAACTTGTAAAAACAAAACTTTAGCTAGAGTTCTTAAAGATGTTTACATATACAATCATTGATTCTTCTAGCTACTAACTCTATCTACCCAGACACAATTGATCTATTTCGAAAAGCCCTGTAAGCACCTAGGATAATCATGATGGATTCATAGTTTGGAATGAACATGTTTTCCATCCTGAGTTTGGTTGTGAAGTATCTATCTTGAATTTCTTCTGACTCCCGTTGATAGGCTGAAATGTTATAATCTCCCAGCGTGACTGCAACCAGGCTAAGCTTCATCATAGTTTCAGCATTTGATACACGGTTCTCTATTTTTGAATGAATCTGAACACTGAAAGAATCAAGGAGAAACCGACAATCAACATGTTGAAGATCACTTACTGGCACCCCACTTGTGATAGTAGAGATTAATTCGTCTGTACTCTTTATTTTCAGTTGCTCCAAAGAAGCTATTAGCTTTTCGAACTCAGTGATCCCTTTGCTGATGTTTATCACCTTCCAACCAACACTTTTACTCCAGACACGTATTTGATTATCACTTGGATCAGTAATAATTTTCTCAAGAAGTAGGGTGCTCGCATCCAGCTTGGCCATTTCTCTTAATTCATCAGCTACCTTTTGCTAGTTGGATTTATCTTCTTTGCTATTTTCTAGCTCCTCAGAAATTTCATGTATCTATGTGATGGATTTCCCATATATCTCTTTCACTCCAGTTATAAGTTTTGAAGCATCTTCTATCATCCTGTTTATCCAAGCCTCGATCATCATACTATGTGCTTTTTGTTGGCTGATTCTTTGAACAACAGTATAATCTAAAATGCCATCAATACCTATTAGAACCGGTGGAGTGACCACGACTTTGGTATTAGAAGGGTTGTTGATTGAATTAATATAAGCTGTCATCACCTGAACTTGTTCTTTGAGTTGCTCTTTGGCTCTTTTCTCTTTCTTCGCCCTTTGCAACATCTGAGTGGCAATCAGTTCAAAATTTTGAAACTCTCTTTCCGCATTAGAAGGACCAAGGTCAACCTTTTCTAGAATGAAATCTGATTCAGATGCTTCATCAACATTCTTTTCAACTATAGGCTTGGCTACTTCCACACACAAATTGCCTGAAGTTTTATCAATAGCTAACCTGGACATCACCTTGGTCTTTTTGCCTTAGGAGGCTTCTGAAGAATGCTAGAGATCATATCAAATGGAGGTGGAACCATCTGTACAACTTTCTTCCTCTTCTGAAGACTATCCTGGAACCACGAATGTGTAATTTTTGAAGCTTGTACATCACCTGTTACATTTTCAGCAATCATCATTAAGTCTTCTGAATTAGATAATGGGTTATCTAGCTATGTGATGTCTATTATTGACATATCAGGAGGAGGGAGACCCAAATTAGGAATCACTGTATCCTGAGAGGATGTAACAGGGACATGCGATTCAACAATCTGAGGAGTTCTTTGATCTTTTTCACTGGATTCATTCCATTCTTGATTCATTCTACCTTTCATTCTTGTCCTTTTTCTTGTGACTATAAACTTATCTGGCTGATTTAGATCTTCTTCTCGATCTTGAGCACCTGTATCCAGTTGTTGTGTCATCTCACTAGAAGTTACCTCTATCGCCATTTGAGACGATTCCCCTATATTATTTCTCTTCTCTTTATTTTGAGATTTACCAGTTGCTTTTTCGGCTCTGACTTTACTGATCCAGTCTCTTGTTCTTTTAAGAACATAGGAAGACCTCTCCTTCAACTTTTTCAATTCAGGAATTGACCAATCAATAGGAGGGAGCTCTAGCAATTCAATTTTCTCATAATAGTCAGGATCGACCAAAGAAACCTCATCGTCATCTATGCCTGTCACATCAATGTCCAACTTGAAGTCTATTACCTGTCGTACTGTAAGCCGCATCCAATCTCTCTTCCTGACTTCGAAGTCATTTTCACAATCCTCCCAAAAGTCTTCTAGAGCCGGGAAGTGACCAAGACTGGAATTTAAATTTAATTCATTCACCGCATAGCCCTTACTGTCATAAGGGAAACGCATTGTGTAAGGATGCAAATTTATTGTGGCAATAGATCTTTCAATGTTCCTGGCATCTGATGCAGTGTCACAACTATAATATCCGATGCCGATAGGAAAAGTTATTTCATTTGTCCTCCTGTTCCTGCAAAGTTTATTGATTTGACTAATTTGCCTGCACATTTCAATTAAGACTAATTTATCATCAACAAATCTAGGTAACATCAGCGGACATCCATCATAGGCAGCTACCCGGATATAAGTAAACTTCGGAAATTGTATATAAACACTTCCATATTTTTGTACTTTCATCGCTGCTTCTGGTGAAATCCTGAGTCCAACGTTCCCCTGAATTTCCCTTACAATTAGCATGGTGAACGCATCATTCACTCTTTTGAAATGGTGTAGGCTATTATCATACTGAATTTGAGGAAGATGATTATAAATGATGGTTGTGTCATCATAAATGCCTTGTCGGTTAAGTCCTGGCCAACTTTTGGTACTTGCAATAGCATAGAAAAGGTATGAAGTCATATAAAAGTAGTCATTTTCTCGAAGTCCCATGAGCTGTCTATGTAGTGAGTCGTTGATAATTTCAGCCCAATCAATGTATTGTTTTCCTTCGCAGACCATATTAATGAATAGAAACATCCAACCTTCGAACTCGTGTGAATCTCGAAGACCAACGATCCTGCTCAAAAAAGTTACCATATTTGCCACATCTTATTTCAGTGATGATCTGTGAATGGATTTTCCTAGTTGAGACTTTCCTCTTCTTGGTTGGAAGAACCATAATCTTGCCACAGTATTTAAACATTGAGTTTGATTGGCAGTAAAATATTCCTTGGCAGTTCTTAGATTAATGTTGGCATATTGCATCCTAGTTGGCAATCGAAAAATGATAGCAATGGAGGCAGGGTCCAAACAGACAATTGCTTCATTGTTTGGTGAAAGAACTTCTCTAGTGTTGGGATGATAAGCTTTCATGCATTCCAACACTAATTCTAGGCACTGTACAGAAATGGGATGTTCGCCTGCTTGAGCCAATCCACTTTCCAATATCTTTCTAGCTAATAGAGTCTTTTCTTCATTCACAAGAGATGACTAGAAGTCTTGAAGGCAAACATTTCCTAAAATGGTATCACCGATATCTGGAAGCGTACTTCTTAAAACAGGAGCATAATTCGGCCTCTGATACTTGTACTTCATGGTTTGATTTCCAATCTTTTTCTCAAACATGCCAAGTTACAAAGAACATGAGAATGTTGATTCGAACTTGGGTGACTTAATGAGTAAAGCTTCCAAAGCATCTCAAAGCCGCAGTCCTGTCATGCTTTCCTCCCGTTTTGAATTATGAACTGGATAGCCACCTTCCACCAATCAAGCTATGGCACCAACGTTATCATTTATTTCGGGCATTATATCAAACAGATTAAGAGAAATCTCAAGTATGTAAAACATTCCGTCATGAAAGCTCTTAAAGAAGCCTTTCCTATTGACATTTTCAAGGTTGAGATAGGGTGATAGAATGAACAGGCGACACAAATACTTCAAGAAATCGCAGGCTCAGTTTGCTTTGCTTTAGACTATCTTTGTCCTGCTAATTTAAAGACAATAACGCATTCCTTTATGCATTCTGCGGTAATATGAAAATCTATTGTGAATGCATTATATGAAGTCACGTTATCAGTGGTGTGCAGCAATCAAAGGAGTGCACAACGATCAAAGGAGAAGTGGAAATCGTTTGTATTCACCCAATGCGATATACGAGAGATCTTTAACAAGATCCTTTATCTTATTTGCATGGATAAGAACAGAAATCTCTTTGAACAAGTTCGCAACACTTGAAGAAGAAAACGAACTTTGTCTAGGATAATATATGATAACGGTTATTATGTTATCATGGTCGTAGTTTTCATAGTGAAGGCAAGTTGGTTATGAATTGCCCATTATCCACAACAAATGTCGGCAGCTCCACTTCTTCCAGCTTAGAAAACGTTTTCCATCTTGGAGGAAAGCCACAGTTTGAGAATCAGTTACAAACGTGGTATGAGGTGGCACGCGTTTGATTGCTTCTTTAAAAATGTTCTTTTCTTCATAGAACGTGGCTCGTCTTCCTTGATTCTGCCGCATTTAGCATATGAAAATATCAATTTGGAATTAAGACACATGTCTCGATTAAAATCCTTCTCTCTGTGAAATCGCTTGACTTCCACCTAGGTATAATTCATGAACTCCCAGGTCATACCAGCCCAAAGCTACACATTTCATTTGAGCATTTTGTCGAATACCTAGCCTGTGTCATCCATTCTGCTGCACTTTGAATGCAAATATGTCAATTTGGATGTGATCATGTTGAATGCCTATCTGCCTGCGAATTTGCTTGGTCTCCTCTATCATGTTCGTGTTATGTGAAATCCAATCGCCAATGCGAATGTTATTTCCATGATGACAAATGGGTTTCATGATTCTGTCAAAAGGAGATCAGCTACATGCATTCTGCCCTCTGAAGCCGCCACATGTAGTAGAGTGAGGCAGAGGCGGTCAACAATGGAATCAGCATTATACTCTCTAATCCGATATAGTAAACTCGGATAGAGATCATCGTGGCCTGCTTTAATTGCTTCGAAGAGAGCTATTCACCCATCTCTATCTTTTATTTGTAGAATGTCTTCATTCATGTCGCAAAGCAAATGACAGAGGCTTTCATGTCCTTTCATGGCCGCAACATGGAGAGCAGTTTTACCCATATTATCTTATTTGGCTACCCAAATTTTCTTATTCTCCTTGCTTTTACATTGCTTGCGCAATGATTCAAATAACTTACATGCAAAGTGGTTTGGCCCTGCTCATCACAGGCAATTGGATCTGCTCGGCTCTCCAAGAGTTCATTCATAACTTTCTGTATTTCCTTGAGAGGTGTTGGTGAACAGATTTCAAAATTTGTTAGAGTGTTTCTTCTTAACCTTCAATATGCCTCCTATCTGGGCTCTTGCCTCGAAGAGGTTAATGAAAACGTGTTTTTGGACGTTATCATTAACCTTTTGAGAGGTTAATGGTTAGGAAAAATGTGTTTTTGGAGGTTATCATTAACCTTTTGAGAGGTTAATGGTTAGGAAAAACGTGTTTTTGGGTCTCTCCATTAACCTGCAATAACCTGAGGCTCAAAAGTCAGATTTCAAAAATTTCAAGTGCTGTGCAGACCTGGGAACGAGCCAATGACATGAAGATTTAGAAAATCACAAGAATTCAAAAATAACACGACCATTTTAAAGCTTAAAATCAGGCGAGTTTCAAAAATTAATCATGGCTTACAAAATTGAAGCAAATTTTATACCCGGGCAACACAGATCGAATTGGATATGATAGTTAGAGTGTCATATATTTGGTAAAGAATGTGGTGTATAATGATTGTAGATTATCTCACTAAGGTAATAAACACAAATACATTTAGTTGGTACATAAAGGTATCAAAATAACTATCATGTAAATTTCAAGTGAAAGTGTCAAGATTAGAGGTGGTATTCCCCTAACAGTATCAAGTGTTGATTAATTTTATTTATTTAATATAGACATAATATATAGTATCTAAAGATGTAGTAATGGGAAAACTAAAATGCTCATTTGTGAATTATGACATTATTTATTTAATATATTTTTTCTAGAATACTTAGGATACTATGTAAGAAAACATTGAAATTGGAAGTTACATTAAAAAGGGTTAAAAATTGGAAGTTATGAAGTATCTTTATTGTTTGTTTTGTGATGATATCAAAAATATTAAATTCCCTCAAGGAACACTAAGATTGTATTTTAATTAATTTAACCATAAAAACATAACTTATAAGACTTAAAGATGCCTAAGAAATATACGAGACATGGTAGAGGATTTGCATGCCAATATAAGATGATATGAAGTATTGAACTATAATAATAGGAGAATCATTTTTTCCACTACTGATAGCTTTGAATACCACTTAATCACTCTTGGATTTTGACATTTTATATGTTAAAAGCATGTGATATCAGATTGCATGACTCCTTTGTTATTAGTCTTAGTTTGATAGACTATTCTCAAAAGACAATTGAGCTGAATTAGTGTACTACACTCTTCAAATAATACAAAAAACGTCTCTTTAAGTTTGAGTTTTTTCCAACAAAATTATGTCCACACATAGCCAACATTTATAATGATTCTGTATTTTATGAGTTTGTTGCTTTCTAAAACAATTAAGTGGGTTCACCATTTTTTAGAGTTTTAACTTATTTTTGTCCTTTAAGCTTAAAGAGGAGTAGAATAATGAATGGATATGGCTGCATCTTTGATAGTCAAAAAGTCCAAACACAATCCACCTGCAATTTGTTTTATATCGGTGGTAAATTCTGAAAATTTAATAATAAAATGTAAATTCTAACTATAACCATAATAAAATTGAAAATAAATTTATTTATAATTTTTTTTTAAAAAAAATTGAATAATAACATAACAAATTAACATAACTAATGGTTATGATCTAATATCTTAACATGATGATGCACAATTATGGTATAAAGATATAAAATAAAAAATCAAAGAATCAAAGTACACAAAACATAGAATATATAATAAAATAAAATAAAATTAATTAAATTTTATAAAATAAATGAAAGGTTTTTAGAAATCTTAAATGTATATAAAGTATTGTTTTATTTAATAATATATAAATAATAATTAAATTTTATAATATATTGATAATAGTGTGATTATAAATATAAGAAATTATTAAAAAAAATTAATCTCCCATTCTTATTAACATATTCAAATTTTTTTATAAATAATTTACTTATTTAAAATCAATCTTAATTATCTTATTTCTATATTTTATAAATTTAGAATTTACATTAAAAATTATATATATATAATTTTTTGCTTATTTAAAATAGAAAATAATATATATTCTAATATTACATACTTAAGCGTTTACAAACAACAAAACAGTGTAAACATTGTAATAATAAAAAAGATGTAAAACGTCTGACACCTATCGGTACATGTCAGAGATTATGTACAAGGCATCCGGCCGGTGCAAATATGTTGCACCGTAGCCGGTGCCCTCCAATACTCGTCTCCTCTTTCCACGCGCCTTCGTCCGTATGACAAACGAAAAAGCTGAAAACTTTAACAGAGCACATACGGCCTTTCACATGGCTTAGCGGGCCCAGTCAGGGAAAGAGGGAAAGCGACACTCCAACAAGCTTCGGTCTGTCAGAATTTGACAGTGACGTTTGTTTAGGCTCGCTCAGAAAATACCATTTTGACGTTTTTCACTTGCTCTCAAATCTTTCCCTTACACGGAATTAAATTTATTTATAACTAGTATTTGCCTCAAAAGGAGTAATGATTAGCAAATATAATTGTTATATTATTATATACTATAGGCATGCTATTGGGTATAAAAGATTTTTGAAAGTTTCACAGTTCTCATTGCAATATCATAATTTGACTTCTTGTTGAAATTAGCATGGTCCAATTTTTCTAGGGCTTTCTTTTAGTAATTTCTTTGACACACATTAAATGTCTTCTTATTTCACCCCTAATTCATACAATTTTATAATCTAACTAAAGATTCGGTAGGTACTAGGGAGGGAGTAATGGTAATTGAACAAGTGGGTTGCAAAAATCTTAAATATTTATTTAAATGAATTTAATTATATCTTAAAGGTAAATTTGGCTAGGTTGCACATGTTGTGCAAACTTTAGTCATACAAAAAACCATTTCACTACGAGTTCATAAGTGCAACTTTTATTGTCAAGCATTGATTTTTTTGTCCCAATGGATTAGATCAGATGTAGCATTTTTTTAAATAGAAAGTCATTAATTTTTGCATGGGTGATAGTTATTTAATTTATTTTTACTTTAAATGTGTTGTTTATGTCTAATTTTTTCCAATGATATTACAAACTTAAAGCCTTCACTATATAGTAACCACTCCAGTTGAGTCTAATTTGTTAAGTTAAAAATATGATTCTTTTGTGCATTCTTGTATTTGGCCTAGGCAATATACTATTGTATTAACTCTCTCTTAAATCTAATTAATTTTCACCAATCAGGAGAAATTATTTTTAACTAACTCAAATATTTCTAAAGTTTTTAAATTTATTTATAAATTTTATATACTATAAAAATTATATGATTGACTAAGTTCTTTTGGTGTTATAGGAGCCCCTTTTTTTTGGAGGGTTCTCCATAGCCCAATTTTTTCGACTACTTTATAGATTATATCATTTAAACGTATTTTATCATATTATTGTTTAAAGATAATTATACTTTTAGTTTATTTTGTAAACACATTACATCCATTATACAAAATTGGTTGAAAAAATAAATATGAAGTCACAAAAATTATTAAAAAATTGTACTTCATATTTCTCTATTAAGAGACAAGTTATAAATTAATTTAAATTTTTTTTTCTAATTGACCTTTCATGCCTATTCAATATACTTATTAAACATTATAATACCATTGCTAGAGTATATTATCATTTAACAAACATTTTGTAAGTTTACAAAGCATAAAGTTCAATCTCTTATAAACAAATATATAAACATAAAGTTCAAATTGTTAAACAATTTATTAATTATGAATTCTCTTACTTTTTACAATAATTTTCTAACTATTGATTCAACTAAATTAAATTTGTTAAAAATATATAACAAAAAAACACTTTTATTCTTAAAGTGTAAACAAATACAATTAACTATAGTGGCAAATACCATGCCATTATGTGGCACTTGTTCCATTCAAGATTGGATGTCCTAGTAATGAAGCTCTTGCAAAATCCTATAAGTTGCATCATCAACCATTTTATTTAATCAAGTTAGCTATTCAATTGAATAAGAGTAGAAAATATGACACTGTAGCCCTCATTTATTAGATTTCTCCAACCACAATTTGCACAACAAAGGTACACTCTTTGATCTAAATGAATTTCTCACTAAAATTTAAAGTATCCCATAATCACCCAAAAGTAGCACCATATTGAAGATCTCATCAAAATAGATTCAACAAAACTTGAATAAGCTCAAAATGAGTTCATTTGCTCAAGTTATGGTTGGTCAAACTTATGGTCAAACCTAGGCATTAGTCCTAATGAAGCTAAAAATTTGACCACCTCGTAAGTGGAGGGAAGTGGCACCATTTCAAGGTACTCATAATCCTGATTCCAACACAATTTGAATAGACAAAAATGAAGGTTGTGTGCAAAAGTTATCATTGGTCAACATTTGGTTAAAAAGTAAAAATTTGACCTTTTCAAAACTATTCAAATTTGGTGTCAATAAAGCAGTCTCATCCAAAAGATTTTGTTTTGTCAAAATTTGAGTTAGGATGCAAAAGTTAGGATTGGTCAAAGTTGGGTTGACCAAGTTGACTTTTGTAGACTAGTTGACTTTTGTAGACTAATGACATCATCATGCTGATGTGGTAGAGAAAGTGGCATGCCACCTTGCACCAATCTGCGTCTGATACATGGTAGGTATGATGACATGACATAGTGTCAATTTTGTCCAATCTACGATGGGCACGTGATATTTAATGAAAAAATAAGTGAGTACCATGTAGCACCCCCATGTGATGCTATATGGCCACATGACACCTCGGAATCAGGAAAGTTGAACTACCTATACCAAATCCATACATTATGGGATTCAAATCTCTATCATTATCAATCCCTACCTTGCATAAGGCAGGAACTAATGTTTTCAATGATGGTACACAATTAATTTAAAATAGGACAAATTGTGATTTGCTAAGGTTAAAATATGATATATGTAAAAAAAAAAATTTGTGTTCTAAAATCTAATTTTCTATTAGTCTAGAGGATTTTTTCTAGGGATACTTTTATTTTTTAATTATGTAAAATACAAAAGATGCTTGTATGGTGCACAACAGAGACTTCAAATTTGAAGGAGTTAGGCATAGAGATTCAACTTAAAAGAAAATCATCTACAACAAATAATCTACAACAAGGAAAATAATTAAATAGTTGGGACTTCCCTCTAGACAAATAAGATATTCCTTTCCACCCATAATCTAACCTTTCTGTTTGCAGACCTACAATATATATAGGTAAAATATGAAACCTCTTAATCCATGAAATCTGGAATAGATTTCTATTATTACTTGATGACTAATTAGCTAAAAATATAATCACTCTGTAATTAGGATAGAAACAATTCAAAGGAATTATCTCCTAGAAAGCCAATTTTTGACGAGAAGGCTAATCTTGGCAATGGTTGGTTATTACTTGCTCCTGCATCAAACTCCCAATGAACAAAAGGCTTATTCATGGGCTCCTATCCATTAGGTCCTCAATACCAACTCCATACCTGAATAGATCATAAGCTGTCAACCATGTGGAATCTTATGGTGGATGCCCCTTCCATTTGACCAAGTATTATAGATGTTCTTTACCTCTAGTTTTCATGATGACTTTTGTATCCAAGATTAATTTAGGTTGCTTTAGAGTAGCTTTAGGTAAATGTTGCTTCCATTGCAGGACCTGCTCTTCACTTATTTTGGGAACCTAGACTAGTTTCTTGTCTCCCTTGTAAGGGTACAAATCTGCAACATTGAAGATAGGGGAAATACCAAGACCGCTTGGGAGTTCTATCTCATAAGCATTGCTAGAGAACTTTCGCAAAACTCGACAAGGGCCAATTTTTTTGCTATCAACTTGTTGCATTCTCCTCTTGGGAACCTTTCTTTTCTAAGATGAGCTAGAACCAAATCTCCCACATCAAAATTGGCTTCCTTCCTTTTCACACCAACCCTCTTTTTGTACTTAATGGTACTCTCTTCAAGTGTACTTTATACTTGTTCATGCAAATCTTGGATTGCACTTGCAAAATCTTCCCCATCAACACTTCCCATCTCTATTGGACCTAGATTCCTTAACTTGTATACTCCTCTAGAATGTATACCATACATGATTTGAAAAGGCCTCATACCTGTACTTTTGTTAGGAGAATCATTATATGCAAACTCTGCTTACGCAAGCACCAAGTCCCATTGTTTTGGATGTATACTCACTAAGCTTTGCAAGATGTTTCCAAGGCTTCTATTGACCACTTCTGTTTGACCATCAATTTGGGGATGGTAAGTTGAGCTAAAACTCAAAGTAGTGCCTAATTTCTTCCATAGAGTCCTCCAAAAGTGTCCCACAAATTTAGTGTCTCAATCAGAGACAATACTCCTAGGAAGTCCATGTAGTCTGACTATCTCCTTGAAGAACAAATTTGCAATATTAGTACAATCATTAATTTTGTACAAGGAATGAAATGATCCATTTTAGAAAATTTATCCCATGGTCTATTTGGGATTGGTAGTGGTTGATACAAACTGACATTTTGGTTGCTTCCTTTGGCATGTTGGCATATCTTACACCTCTCTACAAACTTCTTAACATCATTTCCCATACTTGGCCAATAATAATGACAACTTAATTGAGTGAGTGTCTTGTTTTGTCCAAAATGTCTTGCTAAGCTTCCACTGTGTTTCTCCTTCAATAGATTCTCTCTCATGGAACCTCTTGGAATGCAAATTTGATTGCCCTTGAATAGTAGATCCTCTTGTATCATGTATTCCATCCAAGGACTTCTATCACTATTCAAGGGACTTAAACAAGCTTCATATGCCTCTTTGATGTCCCTATCTTCTTTGTACATCTCTTTCAAGTCATCAAATCGCAATATACATACTTGAGATTCCTGCAAGATCAAACTCCTCCTGCTTAATGAATCTGCCACTTTATTAGATTGACCACTCTTGTGTTTTATGAAAATGGTAAAACTTTGTAAAAATTCAACCTATTTTACATGTCTTTGGTTCAACTTATGTTGACTATTGATAAAGTGCAAAGCATGATTGCCAGTAAAAAAAAAAAACAAATTCCTTAGGCATGAGATAATGCCTCTATTTCATCAATGCTTGTATGATGGAATAGAAATCTTGGTCATATGTTGAATATCTATTCTTTGCATCATTAAGCTTTTCACTGAAGTAAGCAATAGGCTTCCCATCTTGACTGAGGACAACATCTATAACAGTCCCAATAGCATCACATTGCAACATTGAAAAGATTCACATGCAATTGACAATGAGAACAAGTAGCCATCCAAATAATACTTAAAATTAAATAACATAACTTCTAGAATTAGACAATTACACCTATGATAAAAGCCATTGTGCTAGACGCAACACCTATTAATTGTTGTAAAGTGCTCACTTATTTCTAGCCATTTTACTTAGAGCTCATCATCAAACCATTTGTATTGTTATACAAACCCATTGAAGTTTTTTTTCAAGTTGAAGGAGTATGTTAACACTCCATGAAAATATATTGCAAATACCTCTCAACTATACATCAGAATATGAAAAGACTACAAAAATATTTGCACTAGAAGATATTTAGACAAAAATATGTACTTCAATAAAATTTAACTTTTAGGGAACTTAGAACCTCTAGCAATATATACTATGACTATGGTTGTTTAGTTGTTGTAGTCAATCTGTGCATTCCATAATGTCATCTTATTTCAAATAGAAATGCAACATTAATGATCTCCATTGTAGAACAAACACCTTTAACAAATCAAAAGATGTAGAGATTGTAGAACATCCTCAATAGTTATCATGCCTCGAAGTAATATTATTTTCCCATACTTAATCAATGTTATAACTAGTAAATGAATAGGAGGAGCCAATGCATGGTCTTTCAATGGTAATGCTTAAATAGCATATATTTTCACAAAATCCTTATAAGTGATGTTGAATCCATTTCATAACCACAACTCATTACTCAGGCATGGAATGGTGATTCATGGCATGAAAATCAAGCCTATATTGCATATTTCACTCCATCTCAAGTGCATATCAGTGTACCTAACAGGCATGTAGGTCCACAGATTGAAGGAACTCAATAATTAACAAATATTGTAGTTAATAGTAGTAGATATTTATCCTATATCTAAAATCTACAAGAGATAATCTACATATCTAACAAATCTTTCTATTTGACTCAATTTTTAGGAAATGAAATATACTTTTCAATTTAGTTTTAAGTTTAATGTATACTAACTAATATTTATTAATTTTTAAAATTTAACCAATTCAAACTAAAATATTATGTTAGAGAAAGTTGTCTCAAACTATTACTATAGTATATGGAACAATTTTTTTATTTTTATTTTTTAAATTTAAATTTAAATTCACATGATTTTAAAGCTTAAATAATAATATAAAATTCTTTTTAAATTTATTGTTGTAGCTTGTAAGATTGGGTTTTTGATAGGCAAGAGTGTATAACACAACAATAAGTTGTGAGCCTCTCATCGGGGAGGACTTGTGTTTGAATCTACTCGAGATTAACACATAATAATAATAATAATTAATATTAACAATAATAATAAATAATGTAAGCTTTAAACCAATTACCTATCCAAATAACAAGGTTGTTTTTTCATACTTTTGTCAGAATTCAACTGTATATTCACTTATTAAGTTTTAAAGTTAAATTTTAATTTTAAAAAATATTTCAAAATCTTATTACAATGTCAACAATATCTTTATAATTAAAATTGCAAGTTTACATTTGATTTTATCTTGGAATTATAATTTAAAAATATTTCTATTTATAAAATTCAAAATAGTATCCACACAATTATAAGGTTCTATGTTAATTAGCGAAAATCAACTATGCGTATAAGGAAATAAATAACATAATGTAATTTGAGATTCTCAAACATGAAGAAAAATAAGTGTACACAAGGGAAGTGAGAAAATCGATATAAAGCTAACTAACAAACATTTAGCAACTTAATTTATTTCCAACAAAAGATTGACACACCTATGTCATTTCTAAATGATGTTCTTGGTATTTTCTTATATATAAATTCCAAATTATCAATTAGTAAAATTATGAATTGCATATTAAATGTTGTACTTTTGAAGATGGGTTGAGAAGTTAGCATTGAAGGAGAGGGGGGGACAAAAAAAAGGAAATGAGAGAGAACTAGCGCAAAGAGTTAGGAAAAATAGAGAGTGCGATACAGGGAGAACTAAGAGAGACATTTTTAAGGAGGGCAATGTCTATCTAGCAAAGGATTTGCACCAGACGTGACAGTTTTTCGAATTAATTAATTAATTTATAAATCACATAACTAATTGAACTAAGAATAGACCGCCACTTGGTAGACTAATGCATCTAGAGGATCACAAGCAAGAGAAGAATCACAATGTGCTATGCAGGTCTCAGATTTTAGAATTAAAATCTTATAATTAATCTTTCTTTACTTCTTATGTCATTACGTAATCTCTTTCCTTTCTTTTAAAAAAAAAATTGAAACAAAGCAAGTTTACAAAGAATAACAGTTACACGAGGTAGCACTACACAAGGTAGATGGAAGAGAGATTCATCATCTAAAACAAATCACTACAAAACAACTAACAGCTAGCATTACATTGAGAGGACATGATGAAACACTTTGCAAAGGTCCACATGACAGTTACTTTGAAGCTGATTCACTTGATATTTCCTTCCTTTTATGCATTACCCTAATTTTTTTTCTAAAAACATGTTTTTTTGATTAAGTATAGTTGATGTTCTAATAGATAATTATTATTCTGTAGGAACGTAAATCCACTACTTTTTATCTTTTTAATTCATCTTCAATATAACTACCCATTGCACATCTACTAGTTTAGTCCATCTTATTTTTCTTTAGGTGTAATATTGTTTGGTGTAATAATTGTGAAAGGACAAGAAAACCTGTGTGGCTTTCATATTGTCACATGCCCTACCGCGCAAAGTCGTTCGGAAACGCAATTCTCCAATACTTGTCTCCTCTTTCCACGCGCCTTTGTCCGTATGGCAAAAGAAAAAGCTGAAAACTTTAACAAAGCACATACGGCCTTTCACATGGCTTAGTGGGCCGAGTCAGTGAAAGAGGGGTGAGGGAAGTTTCCTGGCTCCTTCCACATCCCTTTTCCCCACAAATACTATTTACCTACTTAGTCTTTGATATGCAAATTCAAGTCCATCTTCCCTTCGTCACACATACGGCTCAGTGGGTCGAGTCGGGGGAAGAGGGCTGGGGAAGTTTCGTCGCTCCTTCCACATCCTTTTTCCGTACAAATACTATTTACCTACTCAAGTCTTTAATATGCAATTCAAGTCCCATGTGCTCTTCATCACACCATTCTCTTGCAATCATTTCTGCGTTAAGCCGACTTTCTCTATTTTCTGTCAAAGTTTTGCAGTGAAGCATTGTTCTTTGTTTCTAATGGCATCTTCATCTAGCAACAGTGGTGCTTTTGATACAATAATACCATATGCTTCTACTTTTGGTGCATCCTCATCTGGAACCTTTTTTAGTAGAGCTGGACAAATCAAATATGCCCTTGGACAAATCAAATATGCCCTTCCAAATGATATTCATGGCATGAGAATTGCCCTTGCCGGTGGCGCTTTTGATACAATAATACCATATGCTTCTACTTTTGGTGCATCCTCATCTGGAACCTTTTTTAGTAGAGCCGGACAAATCAAATATGCCCTTGGACAAATCAAATATGCCCTTCCAAATGATATTCATGGCATGAGAATTGCCCTTGCCGGTGGCGCTTTTGATACAATAATACCATCTGCTTCTACTTTTGGTGCATCCTCATCTGGAACCAAACATCCACCCTTCGATGTCTTTATAAACCATTGCGGTCAAGATGTCAAGCATACCTTAGCCAGCAAGATCTACAAATTCCTTGATGCCACGGGGCTGAAAGTATTTCTGGACAAATCTGAGCTCAAGTATGGTGATTTACTGCCTAAAGCTTTAGAAGAAGCCATGGCTACTGCTACAATTTGTATAGCCATATTTTCTGAGCATTATGCAGAATCCCCTTGGTGTTTGGCTGAACTGGAATACATGGTCAAAACCTGCAAAACTATTATCCCCATCTTCTATAAAGTTGATCCTTCTGTTTTAAGATGGACCCTTGCTGGAGCAGAAAAAACATATATAGAAGCTTTTCGCCGGCATCAAGAGAAGAACCGATACGCCCCAGAAGCGCTGCACCGATGGAAAGAGGCACTTCAACAAGTTTCAGTCTGTATCGGCGGCATCATTAAAAGTATTGAGTAAGTACAAGAATACTCCTTAGTTTGACAGTGACGTTTGTTTACACTCGCTCATAAAATACCATTTTCACGTTTTTCACTTGCTGTGAATTCTTTCACTTACAAAATTAAATTTTCTTATAGATAGTATTTGCATCAAAAGGGGTAATGATTAGCAAATAGAATTATTGTGTACCATGGGCAAGTTATTGGGTCATTGAGAAATACTAGACAATTTTAAATGATTTTAAAAAGTTTTTTACTTGATTTTATATATGGTTGTGAATGTCAAGTCTATCATCAATGTGGAGTGTTTCTTTCTGTAATACCATCCCATGGGATTTATGTATTTGGACAATAGGTAAAACTTTATGATCATCTTGGTGTTATAGTAGCTTGTTGTGAATGTGGCATCAGCTATTGCACCCACTTAAACAAACTGAATTACTTTTCCAAGAGTTTCCTCTCCATATTTGCCCTCTCCAAAGTACTATTTATCAAATTGTTCATAAGTGGGGAGAAAATTTTCCCCTCACATACAACTATTTATAATTATTTATCATATTAAAATTTTAACTTATAAAACAATTATATTTTAGATTAATTGAGAAATATATATACAACAAGATATTTTACAATTAGTGTTAATTAGAAATCAATTGAAGTGTTCTGTCATATTGCAAATGCAAAGAGAGATCATACTAGCAAGAATAATTTTATTAATAATAAAACTCAATACAATAAACAAGAGCCTACAATATAATGGTGAATTGTAAGCCTCTTAAATGGGAGATCTGAAGTTCAAATTACTTGAGTTTAATAATAATTAATGACGGCTTCAACCTCTTATTAATTTAAAAAAAATTTAATACAATAAAAAATTACATATAATATAATTAATTTAATTATTACAAATAAAAAAGATTTAGCAATTTCATGATTTCAAATCTAGTATTTTAAAAATAAAAATAGATTTAGCTAATTCTTAAATAATTTAACTCATCAAACTAATATCTTCACAAATATTATAAATTAGAAAGTTTGAAATGTGCAAATTAAACAAAATAACAAATTTTAAGTATAAAAAATAAAAAAATATTAACATGGTTTAACTGAAAATATTTTTGTGAACTTCACTTTCTCTAGGGCTTTCTTTTAGTAACTTCTTTGACACACATTAAATGCCTTCTTATTTCACCTGTAATTCATACAATTTTATAATCTGGCTAAAGATTAAAATTAGTTAAAAGAAAAAGAAAGTTTGAGAGATTGGGTAGGGGGGAGTCATGGTAATTGGACAAGCGAGTTGAAAAAATATGAAATGTTTATTACTAGTAGTTGCACACTTTTGTGCATGCAACGTAAGTCCATAGCTCGATAATAAAATTATTATTTTTAAATATAATCTTACGTGAACAAATTAGATTATTAATAATTCTCAATTTAAGTAACATAACATAATGTTTACTAAAATATTTTAAATAGATTAATAAATATTATTTATTAAAATTCAATTTATGAAATATGCAAAAAATATCATTTAAAAAAATCTCATAAAAAAATCTATTATGAAAGATTAATAAGAGAAATAAAAATAATAATATGAAAAAATAGTAACGTCTATAACAAATATTCTATTGACGATCAATTATAGAAACTTAAAAACAATATTTAAAGAAAAAACAAAACTAATATAAAAAATAAATTAAAATGCTTTAAAAACTAAAATCTAAAACAATTTTGAAAATCAAAAGTCAAATAAATAGAAATCACAACATGAGCTAATGTGGAGATTACAAGGTATTTTTCAGAGAGAGAGAGAGAGAGAGAGAGAGATCAAAACAAGAGTTAAAAGTGGAGTGAGATAAAAATTGGTTGATAAATAATTAATGGGAATGATCTACAATGTTCTAACTTCTGGCCAAATTAGCAACTTTTCTAACAAATTGACAACTTTTATGTCAAAACTTCAATTTTGGGAAGACACTTCCCACAAATAGCCTATCGGTTAAAAATGAATTTAATTATATCATACAAAATTATGTCTAAGACCGGAACAAATGAATCTAGCTTGGTTGCATGTGTTGTGCAAACTTTAGTCATACTAAAAATATTTCAGCATGAGTTCACAACTATTAGCTTTTATTGTCAAGCATTAATTTTTTCTATCAAAGGATTAGATTAGATGTAGCATTTTTTATTATAGAAAGTCATTAATTTTTTGCATTGGTGATAATTATTTAATTTATTTTTACTTTTAATGTGTTGTCTATGCCTAATTTGCTCTAATGGGATTGTGACAGACTTAAAGCCTTCACTATATTGTAACCACTTCAATTGAGTCTAATTTATTAAAGAAAAATTATGATTCTTTTGAGCATTATTATATTTGTCATAGGCAATATACTATTTCTCTCCGAAATCTAATTAATTTTCACTAATCATGAGAAATTATTTTTAACTAAGACAAATATTTTTAAAGTTTATATATTTATTTATAAATCTATTTCTCTCTAAAATCTAATTAATTTTCACTAATCAGGAGAAATTATTTTTAACTAAGACAAATATTTCTAAAGTTTATATATTTATTTATAAATTTTATATACTATTTATATGATTGACTAAATGCTTTTGGTGTTATAGGAGCCAATTTTTTGGAGGGTTCTTCATATTCTAATTTTTTCGGCTAATTTATAGACTATATTATTTAAACATATTTTATCATGTTATTGTTTAAAGATAATTATATTTTTAGCTTATTTTGTAAACATGTTACATGCATTATACAAAAAAGGTTGAAAAAATAAATATGAAGTTACAAAAATTATTAAAAATTACACTTTAGATTTTTCTATTAAGAGACAAGCTATAATTTAATTTTAATTTTTTTTCTAATTGACCTCTCATAGCTATTCAATATACTTATTAAACATTATAATACCATTGGTAGAATACATTATCATATAACAACATTTTTTAAATTTACAAAACATAAATTTTGATCTCTTCTAAACAAATATATAAACGTAAAGTTCAAATTGCTAAACAATTTATTAATTATGAATTCTCTTACTTTCTACAATAAATTCCTAACTATCAATTCAACTAAATTAAATTTATTAAAAATATATAACCAAATAAGAATTTTTATTTTTAAAGTCAAAACAAATACAATTAACTATAGTGGCAAATACCACGCCACTATGTGGCACTTGTTCCAAATCTAATTCAAGATTGGATGTCCTAGTAATGAAGCTCTTGTGTAAGCCTATTAACTATATCTTGGACCATTTTATTTAATAAAGTTGCCTAGTCAATTGAATAAGAGTAGAAAATATGACAGTATGGTCCTCATTTATTAGATTTCTCCAACCACAAACCGTAGAAAAAAGGTAATTCTTTGATCTAGGTAAATTTCTCACTAAAATTTAAAGTATCCCAAAATCTCCTAGAACTAGCGCAAGATTGAAGAACTTGTCAAAATTGTTTCAACACAACTTGAATAAGCTCAAAATGAGTTCATTTTCTCAAGTTATGGTTGGTCAACCTCATGGTCAAACCTAGGCACTAGTCCTGATGAAGCTAAAAATTTGACCATCTTGTAAGTGGAGGGAAGGGGTACCATTTCAATGTACTCGTAATACTTATTCCAATGTAATTTGGACAAACAAAAATAAAGGTTATGTGCAAAAGTTATCGTTGATCAACATTTTGTTAAATCGGGTATAGAGGTTGTCAAAAAAGTGAAAATTTGACCTTTTCAAAACTAGTAAAATTTGGTATCAATAAAAAGGTCTTATGCAAATGATTTCGATGGCATCTGTTTTGTGAAAATCAAAATTGGGACATAAAAGTTAGGACTGGTCAAAGTTTGGTTGACCAAGTTGACTTCTGTTGATTGATGACATCATCATGTTGATGTGGTAGAGAAAGTAACATGACACCTTGCACCAATCTGTATCTAACACGTGGTACGTATGAATGCATGACATATTGACAATTTTTTCCAATCAATGATGAGCATGAGACATTTAATGAAAAAATAAGTGAGTACCACATGGCACCCCCATGTAATGCCATATAGCCACGTGGCACCTTAGAATTAGGGAAGTTGAACCGATTATACCAAATCCATAGGGTCAGTTTGGTTGGTGGAATTTAAAAAATAGGATTTCTATAAACCTTGGTTTAGCCAAATCAAGGTTTTGCAAATCTTCATTCCAATTTTTGGGATTTTACTTGAACTATTTGTTTCACTTGGAAGACACATGTGAAGACACATTTTTATGTGTAAGCTTGGAGTTGAAGGCAAATTTCAAAAAGTAGTCCAATCTATTGTTTTTACACTCTTTAAAAACATAACCATGTTTTGATTTTCAATTCATACTTGCTAGTAGGAAGTTGGAAAACCTAGTTTTGAGGCAAAATCGTAAGTTCGATATGCTAATTCCGTTTTCCCAATTTTGAAACAAATGCAAATAATTTCAAATCCAGATTTTGAAAAAGCCAATTCTGTCATCTTCCAGGAACCAAACAGACCCATACATTATGAAATTTTGAATTTTTATTCATCTTGCAATCAGTCACCTATCTTAACTGCTGAATTTGAGCATAGCTTGTTTAAATATTGTTACAACTATTTGTATCGTTAAAAGGAAGTGGTCGGTTGGAGTCGAACTCCTAACCACCGACTTGCTAAAATCATTCTTAACCATTACGCTATTAATAGCAGTTACAATATTTTTGGAGGGGCTTCTATTTAAAGTTTATTGTATGCCAACTATCCTTAGTTAAATAATGATAATATGTTAAAATAGCCCCAAAAAATAAAATAAGGCCAATTTCATTAAATGTCTAAGGGGATATTTTTAGGATTATTTTCCTAATGAGCTAGATTTGTTTTTGGTTGTGGTGGTTAAGCCTAATTATGGCTAATTTTTATGTATTAAAATGGGTTAGGAGGCATTTGGAATTCATGGGGTTTCAGATTCATAGAGAAGAAGAGTAGTGGGAGCATTTTCTCTTCTCTAGAGGGAGAATGATGTTAAGAATGTTAGCTATGTGAGAAATTAAATCTATACATTTGTGCCTATAGATCTATACTCAAATATATATATATATATATATATATATATATATATATATATGAGATTATGTTGAGAATCAAAATAATGTGATATTAATATTAATCATATTACCAACCACACATTTTATTTATCGTGAAGTGTTTGTTTTGGGCAAATGATGATAATCATGTAAATACTAACAAACCATCGTGATTGCCAAGTATGATCGGGTTCCTTCTGACCTGATTGTCTCAGAGCATCGTGACTGTTTGGCAACTGTCCACCTCCCGTGCCCTTATTTATATGATATAATCTATGGTGGAAGTTTAAACAATCAACACGACACTCAAACTCTCCTATCACAGATTAATATTTGAATATCTATTTTATTATCATTTTAGTCTTCTATTTTCCGAATTCATTAACCCTTTCAACAATCAACAACAAGAGATTATAGTGTAAGAAATTCTTCACTGTGATTCAAATCTTGCATATTCTAAATCTATTGAAATTGAGATTTACACCAATAAGAAGACTTCAACATATTAAAAATTTACATGGTATCAGAGCCAAATTGGTAGAGAAATCTCAAATTTCAATTAAAGGAAAAAAATAATGTCAAATAACGTCAGAGTGGAAGATATACTTGAAGGTGCATCAATTTTTTTCTCTTGGAAAACTCATATTACTACAATTCTAGAAGAATTGGAACTAGAAACCTACATTGAAGAAGATATCCCAGTACCTCAAAATGAATCAGAAAAACTCACCTAAAAAAGATGAAATAATAAAGCAACGAAAATAATTGTCGATTCAGTAAAGGATCACATTCTTCCCTCTATATTAGATATCAAAAGTGCATATGAAGTATTCAAGATCATAAAAAATACATTTGAGATGAGTATTTCAAGTAGATTGATAACCTTAAAATCTCAATTACTGAATATGAAAATGGAAAAAGAAGATTCTATTCAATCTTATTTCGAGAAAATTTCTAAAATGAAGAAACAATTATCGTCCATTGGAAACAAAATAGAAGATCAAGAACTTTCATTAATAGCTCTAAGAGGGCTACCAATGTCTTGGGATACCTTCATACAAGTAGTAGACAAACCTTCAATTCCTACTTTTGAATAGTTGAAAAATGAATGCATAGCAAAAGAATCAAGGTTAATTTCTAGAGGAATCACTTCAGACCAAGAGGGAGAAAATCAAGCTCTTCACACTGTCTCGAATAAATGGAAGAGAAAATTCAATAATAATAAAAGAAATTTTAAAAATAAAGATCACTCTCAAGTTAAGTGTTATAAGTGTGAGAAGAGAGACACACCTTCAGAAACTCTCCAAAGAGAGAAAATTCTAGCCTCCCTTGCTGAAACAAAAGAAAATGAAAATCAACTATACTATTTTGCAATTTCAAGTGAAGTAAATTCAAATAAAGAAACTTGGATCGTAGACAGTGGTGCATCTTGTCACATCTCTAGATTCAAAGATATGTTTGATACAATTGGAACTTATACCATTGAAGGACTTACAATTATAGACAACTCCACCTATCCTGAAAAACATATTGGAACTTGTTCTATAAAATTAAAATATGGAACTACACTTAACCTTAAAGGTGTTTTGTTTGTACCAGGTATAAAGAGAAATCTAATTTCTATCTCAAGTCTAACCGATGATGGATATCATGTCACCTTCAACAAAGACAAAGTACTATATTGGCCTAATAACTCAAATATGAAAAGTGTTATTATCATAGGGTCTAGATTTGGAACATTAAATAGATTAAGCAATATTCAAATGCAAGCCCTCAGTCATGAAACATCAAATGTTAATGAGTTATGGCATAGACAACTTGGGCACATTGGGTTTAGTTCACTTCCAAATTTAGATAAGATCACTTATGGTACTCCTAAACTAGACTCAACTCATATAGGATCATGCAAAGAGTGTGCCCTAGGGAAAATCATAAAACAACCTTTTCTCTCTAGTGAACATAAGTCAAAATCGGTTTTGGAACTAGTCCACTCAAACCTTTGTGGACCCATGCCCACACCATCTCTAGTAGGATTCCTTTATTATATATCCTTCATTGATGATTTTTCTAGGAAGACTTGGATCTATTTCTTGAAAGTCAAAGAATCAAATGAATTTCTATCAAAATTCAAAAACCTTCAGAGCATTAGTAGAAAATTAGATAGGTAAAAGGATTAAAACATTAAGATCTGACAATGGAGGGGAATATACATCTGAAATCTTCAAAAGTTTTTGCAATTCTGTTGGGATTCTTTGGGCCAGACACATTGATAACCTTCATGGTTCTTCGGGCCAGATTTTGCTGGACACCATGAAAACCCATTGTTTTGAAGTTAGAGTTATCCTTGCTCTTCGAGCCGAATTTTTCTGGACACATTGATAACCTTCATGGTTCTTCAAGCTGGATCTTGCTGGACACCATGAAAATCCATTGTATTTTTTCTCTCTTAGTTTAAAATATTATGATCATTACACCTTATTGTGTAAGTTAAATTTATTTCAATTTCCCTTGCTAAAGAGGGAGTGATAAGAATGTTAACTATGTGAGCAATTGAATCTATACTTTTGAGATGGAATTGATGAAGAATGATCTAGACGCTAAGATCATGAGAGCTATAACTAGTGTATCGAGGAGCATAGGTACATGAAATGGTTATGAGGAAGTTGTTGAATACTTGAGGTTGTTGGATCTAGTGGTGAGGATAGGTGGAAGACAAAACTAGTCAATTGGATAATTCTAAAGCTCGGCTGAAATTGAAGTATAAGATGGATGTTTTTAATTTCTTGGATACTTTGAATCTTGAAGGCTTGATTGATTGGATGGGTGAATTGGAAGACTACTTTGAGTTAGAGGATATTTGTGATCCACTCAAAGTGAGGTTGACACAAACTAAGTTGAAAAGACATTTTTTTTATGCTAAAATAATTGCAGAGAGATAGGGAGAGGAAGGTGAAATGAAAATCACTAGGTGGATATTGATGGTAACAGAATTGAAGGCTAAGTTAATTCATGTTGATTATAAACTCGAGTTTTTTAAGAGGTTACAAAATCATAAACAAAAGGATGTGTTTATAAAGGATTACACTATGTATTTTTACAAGTTAACAATTTGTTCTTGATATAGAGAACTATCTGAGAAAAAAGTCGGCTGGATATATTAAAAGAGATTTAATATTGAGGAGGAGATTGGTAAGTTGAAACTTGATTTGGTTAAGGATTCTTATCAGCATGCTCTGAATGCAGAAGATATGTTGAAGCCAGATCACTTAGTGAAGGATAAAAAGATTGTTGAGGATGAACCAAAACCTTTTTAATAGAGGAGAAGAATGGGTAGAAATGGATTTAAGGAAACTTGCTATAGATGTGGTGAAGGACAGAGATCATTTGAATGTCCCAATGCTGATAGAAATATCAGTAATAGAAGAGTTTTTATGGTGAATGAGAATGAGGACTTGGTGAATGAGCCTGAGGTGGAAGATAACTTGCTAGTTCAATGAGTCTTGTTTGGTAAGAGGATGTTGGAACCTTATCACATAAGGATTTTTTTTAGGACTTGATCTAAGTCTCATGGTAAATATTGTAATATGATTGTGGATAGTGGTAGTATTGATAACTTAGTTGCTAAAGAGACGGTTCATAAACTTGGCTTGAAGAGAGTGAGACATCCTTATAGGATAAGTTGGTTACAAAATGAATATGCATTCTTATACTTATAGGATAAGTCGGTTACGGTTCATAAACTTGGCTTGAAGAGAGTGAGACATCCTTATAGGATAAGTTGGTTACAAAATGAATATGCATTCTTATACTTATAGGATAAGTTGGTTACAAATATGCTTTGGAAGATAGGGAGCAATGTCTTGTTAATTTTTTGATTAGACAGTATGTGGATCAGGTGTAATTTGATATTGTGGGTATAAGTAGTTGTCACATATTACTTGGTAGACCTTTTTAGTATGATTATAGGACAATGCATGATTGTCTCAAGAATGTGTTTATAGTTAAGAAAGTTGGCAGAAAGTTCTCTCTGATTCCTTTGCGGAAATGTAGAACTCGGCAAGAGAAATTTGAGTTTTCGTAGGTGAGTTGAGTTGAATGATTCTTAAGGGGTAAGAGATCACTGCGAAAAGAAAACCTATGGTACATCAAAGAAGGATGTGAAGAGGTGGATTAAATAGTAGTCTTTATCTTAAAGAGATTGGTAAAAGAGAAACAAAGGCAAGAATGTACAAATCAAAGACTTGGACGACATGTATGTGAAGAACTAGTTTAAGGGTTATCTTTTACTTATTAAGAACATCTTTTCACACTTGGGGTGTTTGATGCAAGAGCATCCTAGGGTAGTCAGAAATCCTATATGTTGGAGTATTTTTTACTTTGGAAGCACCTGAGAAATATTTTTGGCAAATATTTTACTGCATTTTGTCTAAGTGAAACTACACTAATATTTATAGTCCTTACTAGAGGCCAACAAATTTCAATTGAGACACTATTAACCTTCAAGGCACCAACCATTTGGGAGCCCGGACAAAAACTAGATCTTGGCAAATCATTGCCAAATGGGGACTCATATCAATGGAAACATGGTCACACTCCATGGAACTAGTGATGGAGGGGATCACCAAAGCACAGGCAAACCAACTACATGTTTCCAAGTTTTAGTTGACCCATTTTGTTTTGATTAAAGTTTTTGGTTAGTTCTGAGAGTGTGTTTTACATGAAGTATGTCTTAAAGTGTCTCAAGTAATTTACTTCTCATCTTTCTCGATCCATCCACTTTCTTCCATTGCAGCTTTCCTTATTATCCATTGCGCATGGGATTTAGGTGGTCTAGGAGTTATTGGTTTCCACTCTAGTGTCTTCCCAATGAGAAGTAAGTTGTTCTTCACCTCATTATCAAGTACTTGGTCCTAACATTTCATTTTCCATGGCTTCAAAGATCTCGAGAAACTCTTCCCCTTCAAGCAAACCACATCAAGTGCAGATCCGAGGAATAGTGCCATGACAATTATTGATAAGCCTCAAATGTGATTCTATCAAAATTAGAGGCTTGCGAGGTTATGGATGGAAGCAAATGTGAATGTCATTAAAGGTTCAAAGAAATAAGATTAAGTGTATTAAGGATTATGATTTTGTGGTTGATTTAATGCACATTGATGGAAATGAAGTCATTAGGCTCTGCTTCCAATGCCATGTGAATTTAAGATAAAAGCCTACCCCACATGACCAAGGGATTGTATAATGACTTACAATTGATAAGATGTTTAATTAGAAATTGAGCATCGAGGCTTCCACAAAGAAATAAAGTTAAAAGGCCACTTGTTGGATCTCAAAGCAGGAAATGCAGTCGTAAAGGGTATTTTCCACCTAAAGATAACAAAGGAGCCACTTTTTTGAAGAACGTGAAAAGAGTAAAGTAAGGATGCCCTAAAATATGAATACTCCTCGAACACTCCCATGAAGTTCTTTTAGAAATATCAATAATAAAAAGGTGACCTTGTTACAAAGAGAAAGTAGTATTAAAAGCTTTCGGCAGAAAGAAGAAGAATGAAGTGTGCATGCTACCAAAGGATTATTGCCCATGTATTTCCAGACAATGGAAAAGCGACTTACAAAAAAGTTAAGTGTGTCTCTCTCCCTTGCATATATAAGTGCTATTAAATATTTGTGCATTCCAAACTTTGATGGAAAGTAGGGCATCTCCCGTAAAGATAAAACACTCATGTAAAGTCATACCACTCTAGTAAAGTAATAGTGCTTCTGGAAATGCTATATTTGATGTGCAAATAATGGAAAGTTTAAATAGTCATTATTCAAAGAATACAATGCAAATCTTTCTATTGTGAATGTTGGCCGAACTTAATTTTGTTTGTGTGGCACCAACGTTCAAATTCATCTACCTAATTCACTAGGATTGTGGTATTTCCCTTATTCAAGTATTTTTAGAATGACTATTTATCAAAATCTACATCTTGTGTAATCATTTGGCAAATGAAAATCAAAGCGTCAGGTTACAGGAAACTTATTGGCCTAGAGAGTGAGCTAAAAGAGTTGTCAGACACATCGTTCAAATTCTATGATTTGGGTGATCTTCACAGAAGACTTAATTCTTAGCCTCTTCACCCAATCACTCAAAAACTCAAAGATAGCAGACTAGTCAAGGAAGCTAGATTTTCTATGGCAGTACATGCACCTGAGCTTGTTCGAGAGTGCATAGGATGATATGACCCAAAAAAAGAAATTTTTGTTCCCTAACAAGTCTATTCTCCTATTAATCCACAAGGAATTGATGCAATTTGCATTCGGCATCCCAGTCAAGGAGCAACATTGTGACATAGATTTCATGACTTCTGCATCCATGTTCAATGAAAAGAAGACTTTGAGGTGGGAGGACATGTAGAAGGCCTAGTTCCAGACTACCCACTTGAAGAAGAGCAAGATGCCAAAAACTCTGTTCAACACAAATCTGAAGCAAGAAATAGAGATCCTCGCACCTCTCCTCAAGCTAAAAGAAAAAGAAGAGATATTGGAGTTTGTTGCTCGCATCATTTCTTTCTGGAGTAAGGAATTTTTTAAGAAAGTATGCACATAGATTGGGCACAGATCATTTGCCATGAACTCTCGGCATGGTTAAATTCAGCCAAAGGCTTCGAGCAATTCTACATGTCTTCTTATTTGATTTATGCCCTAGTGACTCACCACAGGTGGCCTAGCCTCCCTTGCATTTAGGATTACAATGAGAATACTAAAGTCTATGAGTTTTACCCACATCTACAACTACAAAGAAATTACGAGTATGTGGCAGTTAATGATGCCTTCACAATGAGGCTATGTCGTGAATTGCAAGGATGCCCAGAGAGGAGATTATCACCTGAGAAAAATTTGGCAATAAGTCAATTTGGATGTTCATTCATCCAATTCTTGAGTTTCTCCTATTTACAAATAGGAGCTTATGACAGATTCCCTAAGAAGTTACCAAGGTATCTGGACGACAAAGTGGTGTTGGTCGAGCTATGTCGACAAATCCTAGAAGTAAACACTCTCTATTCTAATGTAAAGAAGATTGCCAAATTTTCATTTCTTGTAGTAGTTGGCCCGTATTCTTGTGCCTCCAGATCGGATGCCCGAAATCTGGTGAAAAGTTTTGAAGGCAAGATCAAATTGCTAGATTATGAGGTGCTCAGGGCCTAGTATGATCTAGCTGATTTTGTACAAAGGATCATTTGAAATTGGGATATGCCTACAGGCATGTCTCGAAAATTGAAGATTATTGCTATGGGTGTCTCAATGAGTTCCAAACTCGAGAGATATTTTGGTCATAGCTAACTGTTGATGAAATTAAAGTATATAACAATTTTATTGATATTTTTGACCTTACAAATGACAGAGGCTTCATGCATCCCACATCATATGAAATGATCAAGAACACCCTGATTCTTTCCACCCCATATGCAAGCTCAGTTATTGATACCATGGAGTTCCTCATGCGAGGGATCATTAAAAGAACTGATAAATGGGTTGAGTGGACTCGAGCAAGGAAGAAAAGAATAGGAAGTATTGGTTCCACAGGAGGAGTTTCATCTGGGGCCGCTCCATCTGCCACAGCAACAAACACCACAACCACTACTTCAAGTGTTGCAGGTCCTGCTCAATCTATTGGGTAGGGAGGAGATAAACCTCTGGAGAAGAATGTGTCAATTACTCCTACGTGCGAAGGTGGTTCTCTTCCAGACAATAGAAATGTTGGAGAAAATCTCAATGATAAAGATAAGGGGAAGGAGTAAGAAAAATCAATGGCTAAGCCTTCCTCCCCCATTCAAGTCATCAATTTGGATGGTGACACCAATCTTATGGATGGTCAGGAGCAAGATGCATCCCAAAAAGGAGATACCTTAGCCCTTTTAGTAACTAAGGTAACTACTTTCCCCATTGCTTCCCAGGACAACACAACTCCTTTAATGCCAAGGAAGTTGTTCGACCCCACTACCTTACAATCGCCTGTCAATGTACTATCTACAGAGTTATGCCTCGACAAGACTATTAACAGAAAAAAGAGGAGATACAAGGATGCTACTCCATCAAAGGACTTGGTTACACAAGTTACCTTTTCTCAGCCATCCAAAAAGATGAAGAAGCAAAAGACAATTGTGGCATTGGCTAAAAATTCCTCCACTAGTCACATGTTGATAAAAATCATTGAGCCACAAAAAGATGGGAGATTTCATGAGCTTTCAAAAGATGATTTCCAAATCAGAACACTAGATATTGGTATCACTGTTTATGATTCCATGGTAAAGATTTGGAAATCTGCCAATGAGAAAATAGAGAACAAGTTGGAAGAGCTTAGAACAAAGAAAGAATTGTTGAAGGCTTCAAGAAAGGAGTTGGTGGAATGCATCAAGTTTGCCTTTGAAAGCATGTCCCTAGGTCAATTTGACTCGAATGCAAAAGAAAACAAGAACTTGCTGACAAAGTTGCAACATGAAATGCAGTTCAGGTAGGTTGGAAGGGCATGGATAGACCAATTGAAGATTCAAGGTAGCCTAATGGTGGAAAATTTAGGAAACTTGGTGTTGGATGCACACAAGCTTACAGAAGTAACCACAGACCATAAGAAGACTATACAGATGGCGGCTGATGGACTGATAGAGCAATTAGCCCTTCTACAAGTGATAATTGACATGAAGACTAATGTGGAAATTGCTCACAAGATCCTCAAGATGGGCATGGAGTCATTGTTTCATTGGAAACAATCTCTAGAATTTGTTACAGAAAGTTCCTTGAGGTCTGCAAATAAGCTAGGAGATGTATGCAATTTGGTGCAAAATGTTATTGACAAATACTTTTACAACTTGAAAATATTACACACAGAGTCTTTTGTGCCCACCAATGGTAAACTTGTGGATATTAAGAGAATGAGGTCAAAGTTATTGACATTTGTCAATGAGTCCATTGACCCTCTCAATTTCCAAGTGTCTAAAATCCAAGAGCTCTCAGTTGCAGATGCGGTCATCATTAAAGAAACATAGAAGTATAAATCCAAGCTGGCCAAAATGGATGAGTTAATAGACATGCGTGACTACTGGATTATCCAAGCTGACAATATTATCATTCCAAATGTTGAAGAGCTGAACAATGTAACGGACTTTGTGAAAGCATATAAAGCTAAATCAGTTACACCGAAGAAGACATAATTATCTTTGACATCTGTCTTTCTTCTTTCTCCTCTTTCTTTTTGTAGCCACTTTTGGCATTTTGTTAATCTTTGTAACAAGAAAATGATTGAAGCTTGTTCTATTAATAGTACAATTGTTTAGACATGCTCTGCAATGCAATTATCCAATGTAATTGGCCATTTTGAGAAGGCCTATATATGTAATCTTTAAAGAAGTTAATAGAATCAGCAAAATTTACTTTGCGAAAACCCCTGTAGCTATGACAACTGTGTGAGACTCTGAGTTCATATTCGATTTTGTTGTTCATTTAGTTTAAGAGGAATTGATGGAATGAATGTGTTAATGCTAGAAATTGAATGAGTGTGAATGAACTTGGTTTTATTCCCTTTATTTAATGAATGGTGTGTTTTACTCTCTTCAGCATAAACATGTCTTCTATTATTTCTACTGGTCCATATCTTTAGTCAATTCATTGCATTAGGAAGTCAAAAATTGATCATTGGAGTGGTTGATGAATAAACAACCTGGGTATTATCAAAGCATCAAATCAATTTCATAATCTGAGAATTACCTATTTCATGGTCTTTTCTTCTCTTCCCTTCATTTTAGTTATTGCTCCACGTTTCTTTGCATCCTAAATTGTCATTTTAAGTAGAGCGCATTTATTGAGTTCTACCCCCTTTCTTGCCTGAGTTGTTTAAAGTTTTAAGCAACTTGGTTTTTGCCTCTTTTGCTCTTGGGTTAAGAGCATATCCCCCGCAAATCACATAAACAAATTCATTGCATATCTTGCACTTATAAGGGAGTTATACCTTTCAATTCAGGGATCTTTGAATAGATTACTACATTGACCCATTCTGTTGTTAACTTTGTGTTTTCCATAAGCCATAGGGAAAATAAAGATTCAAGGTACAAACCAATATATTAAGGAAGACAAATTGTTAACAAACACTATAGTAGTTTTGCAAACACTAGTTGAAGAGGTACTTCAATAGAAGGTTCTTCCTATTTGTCACACATTTCAATTCAATATAATTTTCTAGTTCAACTACATTAGCTTATTTCCATTATTTATTACTTGTAATTTTTAGAAATTTAAATTAAATCATTATTATTGAATAAGATATGTTTATTTTTTATATTTAAAATAGAAAATATTAATATAAAATTTCCTCATGACTTGCAATGTGGCTTAGGTGGAGATTCTTCGTGGCCTACCACTTTAAAGTGGCTCCTCTACAAATCCAACACCCTATGTTTGTGTAATTCTAGTAGTTTAATGGCTTCCTTTTAGGTTTTGATTTCTCTACTTGACCACTGTTTCAGTTTCTTTTGACTTTCCCCCTTTAGCTTTAGTAGAGTAATTTTAATCATCAAACTTTAATTTTTTAATTATGTAGAATATCCTTTAATTAATAGGAATATCTAATTCATTAATGAATTAAGGAAATGAAAATTGACATATATATCTAATATTTAAACTTTACAGACGTTATTACTCTTGTAATATGTTATAAAAGATGGCAATTAAAACTTCTTCTTTTTACTTATTTAACTTTAAATAATTAATAACAAGTGCCACATAATGACATGTACTTACAGTTATAGTCATAGTTAATAGAATAAATAGATACTCTATGTAATTTAGTTAATAGAAAACATAGTTGTATATAGTTGTATTTAATAAAATACATATGTATATGTAGTTATAAGCAATATAATACATATGTATAGGGTTATAAGTGAATCATTTTTCAATTTTTAAAGCTTCTTTAAAATATTTGAAATTAATTAATATTTTTATATTTTGAATTTGATTTTCTACATTAAATGTAAGATATAATGTAATATTTGAAATAAAAGTAAAGGATAAACAATTATTTTTACATCTAAATATTGTTTAATAATAAGTTAGTTTTCAAATTTTTAACAATAAGTAACTCAATTTTGAAATTGAATCTAACTAAATGCTACTATTTACAATGATAAAAGAAAAATATCATCCTCAACCACATCAACTTAATAGGGGTAAGTATTGTCCTACACTAAGTTTGACATGGATTCATACATTTTTAAAAGGTGAAAATGGGTGTTATAATAGCATATAATTGAACTTGTTTGGCATACTGAAATACAATGAAGATACTTATATTTTTAAATATAGAAGAGTTATATAAATTTATTGTAATTTAGTGTTTATCAAAATCTCATATTTTAAATTTTTTTATAATACACTTTTAAATTAGCAGTTGCATGCTTTTGTGCTTGCAATGATAAGTTGATAGGTGCTCAATAATGAAAATATTTTTTTAAAATCTTATCTTATCTTAACAAAGTAGTTTATTAATCATTTTTAATTTAAATAACATTATATTTACTAAAATCTTTTAACTAGATTATTAGATATTATTTATTTAAATTCAATTTATCAAATATGAAAAAAAAATCCCATCAAAAAATCTATTATAAAAAATTAATAAGATAAATACAAATAAATAACATCTCTAACAAATATTGTATTGACTAAATAAAATATAAAAATTAAAAAAATTAAACTAAAAAAATTAACATAGTTTAGAAACTAAAACCTAAATCAATTTTAAAAATCAAAAGTTAAATAAAAGAGATCACAATATGAGCTTCTTCTACCAAAAATGTTGGGACATTATTGTTGTTGACATGTGGAAAGCTATCGAAGCATCAAGGAATAGTGGATGAATTTTATCCGAAATTAATAACACCTTCCTCACTTTGATATCCAAAAAAGAGGATCTTGAAACTCTAAAAGATTTCAGACCTATAGCCCTTTCTAACACCATTTATAAAATATTATCTAAAATTTCAGTGAACCGTCTTAAACCTATTCTTCCCAAGATAATATCAGAAGAACAAACCGCCTTTTTTCTAGGCAGATCAATCATAGATGGCCTACTCATTAGTCAAGAAACCCTTCATTCAGCTAACAAGAACAAATTGGCAAGCATGTTCATGAAATTGGACATCCAGAAAACTTATGACATGGTTTATTGGAGGTTTTTATGTAAAGTCTTACAAGCCTTTGGATTCTCTCTCTAATGGATTAATTTAATCTATCAATATATTTCCACAACCAAGATCTCAGTCCTTATTAATAGAACCCCCAAAGGTTTCTTTGATACTTCAAGAGGTATAAGAAAAGGAGATCCACTATCTCCATCCTTATATATTTTTATGGCAGAAGCTTTTTGATGGGCATTAGCCAAAGCTAATTTAGAAGGGAAAATAAATGGTATTACAGTTATTGAAAATGTTCCTAATAATACTCATCAATAGTATGTAGATGACACCATCCTACCAAGTGAAAGCATGACAAAAGAGGCCCTAAAATTAAATCTATCATCCAGTAATATATGAAAGCTTCTAGTCAAAAAGTGAATGCTGCAAAATCTTAAATCTTCTTCATTAACACCAAGCTTGAAAAGGAAACATAGATTTGTAACATCATGGGCTACAAAAAAGGTACATTCCCATGCAAATACTTAGGAATAGAGCTAGAAAAAGGTAGTAAATCTAACAAGGCATGGCAAAGCATTTTTAATAGATTGGATACTCAGATAGGAGGTTGGAATGATAAATGGCTTACTAAAGCAAGTAAAGTTACTAAGATTAGAGCAGTTCTATCTACCCTTCCAACCTATCCACTTTCTTACCTTCCTTTAGCTAAACATACCAATAAGTAATTCAAGGCCAAATTTAGAAATTTTCTTTGGAACGATTCAACTGATTCTAATAAGTTGGCTCTCATTAAGTGGGACATTGTATGTAAACCAAAGGATTTAGGAGGTTTAGGCATAAAAAACTTAAGCAGGTAGAATGAAGCACTTGGGGCTAAACTTGCTTGGCAACTTTTTGTAGAAAGAGAACAAAAGTGGGCCAAAATCTTGTATAACAAATACCTTAATGCAGTAGATCCTTATTCCATTTTTAGAATGAGGTCCCTCTTGAAAGGATCCGAAAGCTGGAACTTTATAGTTAAAAGTCAAACTCTCATTAGTAAATATCTCACATGGGATGTTGGTAAGGGGGATTAGGCTCTATTCTGGGAAGATTCATGTGATGGGCACCCCCTAGTAGACAGTATAGGGATCCCAGAAAGTCTTAAAGAGAAATTAGTTAAATCCTGGGGGTGTAAGGTCAATGATTATAAAACCAAAATATGTATTGATGGAATCATGAGATGGGAATGGAAATCAATGGATATGGATATAGATCCAATCGCAAAAAAGGTATTTGAAAAACTAATCTAAAATAGGAAAATCAAACAATTTGATAGAAATGACAAGCTCATCTGAGCTACATCAAAAGATGGGAGGTATAGTGTCAAAAATGGATATAGAGCTATCACTCATTTTCATGAATGGGGAGTAGTAGATATCCCTCTTAATCTTTGTTGGGACATGTCCTGTCTGCCTAAGGCAGGTTTCTTTTTATGGCTAGAATATTAGAATAGGATCCTAATAGCCGATAGACTAAGTAAGATAGGTGTTGAGGGGCCATCAAGATGTGTGCTCTATAGGCAAGACTATGAAGATACTAATCACATCTTATATAAATGCTCATATACACAACTTTGTTGGGAATGGCTTAGACAAATGTTAGGTTTGAAAACTCCCATTCCAATATGCCTTATTGAATTCCTTAAGGGATGGTCAATAGAAAGTTGGAAAGGTGTATATGTTAGAATTGCTTTAGAATAACTGGGGGGCGGGGTGAATCAATTATTCAAGGTCCAAATGTCCTATTCAAATTTTTCACTAAATCTAGTGAACCCATTCAACCATTCATTCATCCAAACTTTAACTTATCTAATCAACAAGTTACTATGAATTAACATGCAAGCATAACATATGAGAAATCAACACATGACACAATGATTTACGTGGAAACCCAATTTAAGAAAAACCACTAGTAACATGCTACTCAATTCTCACCCTTCTGAAGTGATGCCCTGTGAAAGGCCTGCCCTGTTAAAGGCTTACGACACACTGTTAAATGTGACCTTGTTAGAAGATTTAACCACCGTGTTAGAAGTGGGCCTGGTTAGAGGACTTTAAAACATTCACTTGGAATGCCACCTTGTTAAAGGATTTACAAATGGCTATTAAACCAACCTCAGTCCATAGGATTTTCAGATCTAATACAATTGTTGGAGAGTATTAGAAAATCTTGACCTAACTACAACATACAACTCATCTTGTAGATCTCAGATCACTTCTCAGCTCATACCCTTGCCTAGCCTTCTATCTCTACAACTCTTAACAGCTTGCCTTATCTTTCAAGCTTTGTCTCCTTGAGTCTCCATACTCAATATACCAATGCAATCATTTCTTCATGACCACTTGTAGAAGTAGAGCCTCTATGCTCTTCCTTCTCCTAGATGTCTCCTTCTTGACACCCTTTCAACGACTTCGCAGATTTGGCACTTCAGCAGCAATAGTATCAGTAGCTCTTTGCTTCTTGGTCTATGACTTCTTAAATAGAAGTCTTGGAGTCCCTTTTCTCGCTCAATTAATTTTTTTTCATTTTCAATTTGCATGGATTAGGTAGGATTCATTGCATCTAACCCATATTTTGTTTCCTCTAGAAACTTCTTGAATAATCCTTTAGAATTCACCCAAAAATGGTTTACATAGGATTATGTGCCATCAACTCATCATCCTTATCCTCCAACTCGTTCACAAAATTCAATGTAACCACTAAGTCAGCTTAGATTTGGTGAATCTTTGTCATTTGAAATAATGCAGCAGCTCGACACTATTGAATACTAATACTCGACATCAACTATGTTTTTCCTTATGGTCGGCACCTGAAGATCACTCGACACCAATTGAAATTTTTTTGATGCTTGGCACCAACAAAGAATTTTCTCAGCTTCAACTAACTTACTTGGCATCCACTAAAGATTTTAGTCTAAACTTTGTAGTCAACCTTGTTACAACTTCTTCCTCCAATGTTTTTAAGTGTGACCAACCGTTGTGTCTATGAGTATGTCATCAATACATTACTTTACCATTGTCTTAACTGATCCTTGCACTTTATTATAACATCATAACTCAACCTTTCCCTTAGGTGCTCTTGTTGATCAAATCCTCTTTATCAATCAACTAAATGATAGCACTTGGATCTTATAAGAAAATGCCATTCCTATAAATAACAGGTTTGACATTAATGACAAAATAATGATTGAAAACATTCATTTACAACAATCTCCCTCTTAGGCATTAATGGCAAACCAAATTGATCAACTATCAAACTAAACTATTCAACCACAAACTAACTAGGTTAGAACAGTAAGTCAAATGCCAAAAAGTAAATTGTAACATTACATCTCCTTCTACTATTCTGATTGCTTCATTTTTAGCTTCTCCCTCTTTGCTGTTGTAGCCTTGTTCTTTGTCATCCTCCCTCTGTATTGTTCATCTTCTACTATTTTGATTAACCTTTGAATCTCCCTCTATCTTTATTTGTTCAGTTGTCTAGTTCTCCCTTTGTCTGAATCTTTTATCTTCAACAGTTGTTGATCAGTTGTTTACTTCTCCCTCTTTGACAACAATGCCAAAGACATATTAGCATCTTTAATATGCAAGTGTAGCTTTTATAGATGTAGTCAATTTCTCCCTCTGTCACCTTGCTTGTGACTGATTTGGAATTTTAGCACTTCTACTACTTCAGGCATGAATCCCAAAGTAAACATCCTCTGCATCAATGTGTAAAATCTTCAACATTCAGCTCATTTGATGCAGGACATTCTTTCTTTTGCTTCAAGTAGCCTTAACTAGGGGTATTACCCCTAACTTATCTTTAAGATACTCAAAAGCATCTTTAGGTAGTGCCTTTGTGAAGATATCAGCAATTTGTTCCTTTGAGCTAACATATTCCATCTTCACCCATTTGTTTTCTACCAACTCTCTTACATAGTGATACTTAATTGCAATATGCTTGGTTTTGGCATGCATTACAGGGTTCTTTGATATGTTAATAGCACTTGCATTGTCACAATAGAGTATCACAAGCTCAATTATCTCTTCCTTCATATCTTACAACAAATGTTTGATCCATACAATATTGGTGCAGTTTATAGCAGCTGCCACATATTCAGCTTCAGCAATGGACTATGAGGTGCAGCTTTGCTTTTTGCTTATCCATGTAATCAACCTTTTTCCTAAGAAAAGTGCTCCTCCACTCATGTTTTTTCTATCATCAATGTTGCGTCCCCAACCTGCATCAGTGTAGGCTCTTAGTTCAAATTTCTCATTCTTTTTGTAGTACAAATCAAAGTCATCAGTTCCTTTCAAGTATCATAGTGTTCTTTTTACTGCCATTAAGTGGTTTTCTCTTGGATTTGTAGAAAATCTAGACACTATTCGAACAGCTAATGCAATGTTTGGTCTACTATGTACAACATATTGCAGCTTTTCAATCACTGACCTATACAATGTCTGATTTACTTCAACAGATTCATCATTCTTGGATAGCTTATGTCTAGTTGCCATTGGTGTGCTGACTAGTTTTGAGTCTTCTAGCCCAAATGTTTTGATTACTTCCTTGATGTATTTGGATTGGGTCACAAATATGTCATGCTTCAATTGATGTTCTTGTAATCCAACAAAGAATTTGATTTCTCCAAACATTGACATCTCAAATTCATGCTTCATTTGATTGGCAAAATCTTTGCATAAAACATCTTTTCCTCCAAATATTATGTCATCAACAAAAAATTTTGAAATCAAAATGTCTTTACCTTCTTCAGCTTTGATGTACAAATTGTTGTTATCATTTGTTCTATCAAATCCTATCTTCACAAGATATTTGTGCAACCTCTCATACCATGTGTTGAAGTTGATGAACGATCAACCCCACAGCTCCCAAGAATCACTTGCATGCAAACACCTATTCTAGAAGAGAGAAGCAAAAAGCTATGGAGGTAGGAATCGCCAAATCCATAAATGAGACATTCTTGATGAGAAAAAAAGAGATTGCTATAATCAAAACTAAATGAATTAATTACAAAGAGAGATCCTCCTTATAAAGGAGATCAAAACCCTAAAAAGGTGTGACCTAGGTTGCATCATAATAATTAGTAAAAGAAATTATTTACTAGATGCCTAAAGTTTAGCTTAACCAACTAGAGTTAATTAGGAAATATCTAATTACTCTAACAACATGCTCTTAGCACTTGCTTCAGTACATAAAGTGCTTTGTGTAGCTTGCAGACCATGTTTTTGTTCTTTCTATCAGCAAATCCTTTTGGTTGTTCTATGTAGACTTCCTCTTCCAGTATGCTATTTAGAAAAGTAGACTTCACATCCATTTGGTAGAATTTGAAACTTTTGCATGTAGCATATGCAAGTAATGTTTTTACTCCTTCCATTCTAGCAACAGGGGCAAATGTTTCCCCATAATCAAGTACTTCTTCTTGTGCATAGCCTTTGCAAACTAGTCTAGCTTTGTTTCTTGTTATCTCACCATTCTCATCAAGTTTTTTTCTAAACACCCACTTGGTACCAATCACATTCTTATTAGTTTGTCTAGGAACTAGAGACCATGTTTTGTTCTTCTCAGTCTGATCTTTCTCTTCTTTCATGGCTTTATATTAGTCATCATCTTATAGTGCATCTTTTACTAGTTTTGGTTCAACCTTGCTCAGTAGGCATGATTCACTTCTGAGCCTATTCCTTGTCATGGGTCTGGCATCCTTGTCACCAATGCTTTGATCTATAGGCTGATGTCTTCTCACATACTTGGCTAATCTAGGTTTGGTCCTGCTTTCCACGTTTGATCCTTCAGCTTTAGAGTCATTTTGTTCTTCTTCATCTGTCATTTCATCATTCATTTCTTGCATACTGTTCTCAGAACCAGAATGTGCATTTTCTACATTTTGTAGCTTGGCTTATGAATGTAACTCGGCATTCACAGGTTGAGACTCGGCAGATACTAAATTTTGTTGTTGATTCCCAACTTGATTTGTAGCATTGTTTTCAACAGTCATTCTTTCATAGAAGTATACAAAGGATCTATAATCCTCTGGTTGCTTGGACTCATCAATCTAAACTTCTATATGCTCTCAAAATTTACATTTGCACTCTTCACAACTTTGTTAGTGTTAGTTTTCAAACACTTATATGCCTTACTTCTAGTGGAGTATCCAAGAAATATGCCTTCATTACTTTTAGCATCAAACTTTCCATTTTTAGTATCTTTGAGAATATAACATTTACAACCAAATATTTTGAAATATTTAACATTAGGTGAATGACCATACCAAAATTCAAAAGGTGTTGCATTAGTACCTTTCTTCACTTGAACACTATTCAGTGTGTAGACTACAGTACTTACAACTTCTCTCCAGTATTTGAGTGCAACATTTTTCTCCATCATCAAAGTTCTAGCATAGTCAATCACTAACCTATTCTTTCTTTCAGCAATACCATTTTGTGGTGGAGTTCTTGGTGTTGATGTTTTCCTTTTGATACCTTTATCATTGCAAAATGTTTCAAACTCTCTTGATGTGAACTCACCTCCTCTGTTCAACTTTAGGCATTTCAGGTTCTTTCCTGTTTACTTCTCAACTCTAGCCAAATACCACTTGAACATTCGAAAGGCATTATATTTTTTCTTTAAGAACATAGCAGTCATCATCCTAAAATAATCATCTACAAATAACATTATGTATTTGTCTCCTAGGTAGCTTGACACTTCTATTGGGCCACATAAGTCTGCATGAACTAACTCTGGAACTTCATTGGAAGTGTATGCTTTGCTTTTGAAACTAGATTTACTCATCTTCCCTAGTTGACATTGTTTACACATTGTGTTTTCAGGTTTCTTCAACTTGGGCAACCCTCTGACTTTGTTCTTACTACTAATGTTGATAAAATTATCAAAATTAACATGACACAACCTTCTATGCCACAACCACACGTCATTAAGTCTAACAATAAGACATGTTGCTTCTTCCATATCAAGATAAAATAGATTACTCCTAGTTTGTTCACCTTTTCCTATCAGATTTCCATCAGTATCATAGATCTTGGCAGTTTTGTTTCCAAATTCCACTTTGAAACTTACATTGCCTAACTGAGATACACTCAACAAGTAGTTCAATCCTTCAACATATTATGCATTATCACATGAAATTTTCTCTGTAAGTTTGATAGAGTCTTTTCCTTTGATTTGACATGGAGCATCATTACCAAATCTAACACTATTACTATCATATTGAGTAAAGGTAATGAACTAACTTTTATCTCCTGTCATGTGATGTGAGCATCCACTGTCTATGATCCACTTGTCATTCTTGTTCACACAGGTAACCAATGTTGTTACTTCATCTTCATCTTTGTCTGATTCATCCTTCATGGCTACATAGACTACTCCATCATCACTCTCATCAGAATCTTCTTCAACAATGTAGCATCTCTTACCTTTCTCCTTGTAGTCTTTGCTATCATCTTCTTTCTTGTTCCTGTACTTATTTCCTCCTTTGTAGTTCTTCTTCTGTGTACATCTTGCAGCAATATGACCTACTTCATTGCAATTGAAATATATGATAGGGAGCTTACCTTTGAATTTTTCTTTTCCTCTATGGAATCTCCTAGCTAGTAGCGCTTCTAACTGTTCCACATCTTCTTCATCTGTGCTACTATCATTGGATGCATTTCCTTTTCTTCTCCTTTTTCTTGATGTTTCCTCCTTAGTGTCTTTCCTTGTCATCTTGGCCTTGAAAGCAGATTCAAGGTTCTCAGGTCTGTAGTTGTCAAAATTGGATAGCTCAAATGCAGTCAGTCTTCCAACTATTTCTTCAAAAGTTAGTGTGTTTCCTTGTACACACCTCAACTCTTGGATGGCTGAAACTCTTATAGCATAGATAGGGAGCAGATTTCTTAAGTATTTGTTGATGGATGTTTTTTCTTCTAGTTGTCCACCTAGATTTCTTATTGCACTCACCACTTCTTTTATTCTTGCAACATATTGAGCAACATTTTCACCTTCCTACATCTTCATGTCATCAAACTTCCCTCTTAGGCTTTCTCTCTTTGCTCTCTAGAGATTCTGATCACCTCCATAGATATCTGATAAGGTTTTCCACATTTTGAATGTAGTGTTATAGTCTTTGATATCATTATATTCAACATAGCTAAGTGCAAATGCAATCTCCAACATTTCTTGGTTATGCTCCTTTTTGTTTAAGTCATCTACAGTGAGGGGTCCTACTGGAGTTACATGCTCTGTTCCAATTGAAGTTTGTGCATAGTCACATATTGATCCAAGGTGCAATTTCATTAGACTCTGCTATGCAGCAAAGTTGTCTTTGTTGAGCTTGGGAACTTCTCTCTTGAACATCTTGATCTTCCTGCTTCTAGTACTTTGAAACTAAATTAGCAGATGACTCTGATACCAATTGTTAGAATTTCTTTAGAATAATTGAGGGCGGGAAGGTCCAAATGTCCTATTCAAACTTTTCACTAATTGTAGTGAACCCATTCAACCATTCATTCATCCAAACTTTAACTTATCTAATCAGCAAGTTACTGTAAATCAACATGCAAGCATAATGCATAAGAAATCAATACATAACACAATGATTTACGTGGAAACCCAATTTTGGAAAAACTAACAATAACATGCTACTCAATTCTCACCCTTCTGAAGTGATGCCCTACGAAAGGCTTGCCCTGTTAAAGACTTACAATACACTGTTAAATGTGACCTTGTTAGAGGATTTAACCACCTTGTTAGAAGTGGGCCTGGTTAGAGGACTTTAAAACATTCACTTAAAATGCCACCTTGTTAAAGGATTTACAAATGGCTATTAAACCAACCTAAATCCATAGGATTTTTAGATCTAATACAAATGCTAGAGAGTATTAGAAAATCTTGACTTGACTACAACATACAACTCATCTTGCAGATCTCAGATCACTTCTCAACTCATACCCATTCCTGGCCTTCTATCTTTGCAACTCTTAACAGCTTACCTTATCTTTTAAGTTTTGTCTCCTTGAGTCTCCATACTTAATGTACCAATGCAATCATCTCTTCATGAACACTCATAGAAGCAAAGCCTCTGTGCTCTTCCTTCTCTTAGATGTCTCCTTGACACCCTTTCAACCACTTCACAGATTTGGCACTTCAGTAGCAACAGTATTAGCAGCTCTTTGCTTCTTGGTCTATGACTTCTTAAATAGAAGTCTTGGAGTCCCTTTTCCCACTCAATTCATCTTTTTTTCAATTTCAATTCACATGGATTAGGTAGGATTCATTGCATCTAACCCATATTCTATTTCTTTTAGAAATTTGCTGAATAATCCTTTAGAATTCGCCCAAAAAAGATTTACATAGGACTCTGTGCCAACAACTCATCATCCTTATCCTCCAACTCATTCACAAAATTCAATGTAACCACTAAGTTGGCTTAGATTTGGCGAATCTTCATCATTTGAAATAATGCAGCAACTTGGCACTATTGAAATATTGATGCTCGGCACGTACTGTGTTACTCGGCATCAATTATGTTTTTCCTGATGCTTGGCACCTAAGGATCACTTGGCACCAATTAAATTTTTTTCGATGCTCGGCACCAACAGAGAAGTTACTCGGCTTCAACTAACTTACTCGACATCCACTAAAGATATTAGTCTAAGCTTTGTAGTCAACCTTGTTACAGCTTTTTCCTCCAATGTTTCTAACTGTGACCAACTGCTGTGTCTATGAGTATGTCATCAATACATTACTTAACCATTATCTTAATTGATCCTTGCACTTCATTATAACATCATAACTCAACCTTTCCCTTAGGTGTTCTTGTTACATCTTGTTGATCAAATCCTCTTTATCAATCCACTAAATAATAACACTTGGATCTTATAAGCAAATGTCATTCCTACAAATAGCAGGTTTGACATCGATGACAAAACAATGATTGAAAACATTCATTTACAACAATCTCTCTCTTTGATCTTCAACAACAATGAGCTTTTCAATCAGATTTTGAACAATATATAGTAAAATTTGGAATATCAGTCCATCTATCCTTATGTGGGAGATATGGGAAGAAAGGAACAGAAAAAATTTTCATAATCAAGATATGTCGTTAGAGGAAATTCCTAAAAAAATCAAAGCATGCATAGTTGAGACCTTAAATTCTCATCTTAGAAAATCCCAGAAAGAGGAGGGATCATTTTCGAGTTGGGATGGATTAATGGAAAAAAACTGGAAAAACCTTATCAATGTAATGACCCTCTCTATAAAGGCCACAGAAACCCTCAAACTGAACTTAGGAATTTTGTCAAACACTTGGCGTGTAACAGTAACAATATTCAGAATATGGTAATTTCAGATTCGATACTTTCAGAATATAATCACAGAATTACAATATATATAAAGCCATTGAACTATATTTCAATTACAATGCAATAAATTCTGAAATTATTTTTATTACCAATTCTGGACTGATTATTACAATGATTGTATGACAGCAAATTTACCCAAAAATTGACATATATTTCAGAATGCAAGAACCTGGTTTGAAGAACTATGGAAGAACACCACGTTTTGCTGCAGATCGTTGATGAAGACCTCCAACCGCACCCCCAAACTGTCCTTAATTTCCTGCTGCTGCCCAAACTAGCAGGGCCGTACCAGGCCGTACCTGTACGGCTGCTGAAATAAAATAATATTAGGGTTTTGGGACCCCCAAATGCAAGGAAAATGGGCGCCTAGGGTTAGGTAGTAACCCTGTAAAACCATAAAAAATAACTCCAAGGGGTTGAGGAGATATGAGCAATTATGTGGTTTCGAACCCTGCTTTGCCAATTCTGAAAATGCACTTATTCTATCTTCAAACTCTTGTCAAATGCTTCTCCAATGATAGGGCAAATCCGAAATCCTTATTCCAACCAAAAACAAACCCTAACAACGAATTCTCAATAAGCTCCAATGAGATGGCTGAATACCAACTCCAATTATGCAACAATTCAGGTGATATTTCACACCCTCAAAGTTGCCAATCCAAGGGAGTGATTCGTTCCCAAAGATCGAATAATTTGCAGATCCAAAGTCCACAAATGTCTTCACAATGAAGAAGTAGAAGAGTTCTCCAATCCAAGCATGTCCAAATGAGAGGCCCAACCCTCTATTTATTCACTTTTCTAAGAAGTTGCTAGAACTTCTAGAAACATCCTTTATAATTTCTCATTATAATGCACTTTTTTATAATAAAGTAATTTTATAAAATAAAAAGTGCAACTCAAATTAAAATTATAACATGTGGGCCCCAATATCACATAATGATAAAATATAACCTCTTAACACTTCTTCAAGAGCAAGATATGACTATCTGATCCGCAGAATTGACTCTCTTTCCACACCATTTGCCTACGAGAGTCTGGAATAGGCAAATCCATGATCAATGCCATGTCGAACTAGCTAACAATGGTGGAAAGTAACAAGAAGGTAGATCAACTAGCTAATAATGGTGTTGATGGCGAAGATTTTTTAATTTTTAACAATCTATAGCTTTTACAGGAACCTCAGGTATACAAGTATAGTTCCTCATACTTTATCTCAAGCAACCCAGTCAGGAACCAAATACAATTCCAAATATAACTAGTTAGGTCAACTTAATTAATCTAGTAGGTCAATTCTGGTTATTAGGTCTTGAATTTATAACATCTCTTTTCTAAGGCTAATGAGTTTTAAAACTCTTCATATTTATGTTTCAGTATGTATAAATATATAATTTCATTCTACTCAGTAATCATAGGGAGAGACAGAGTATTAGCAGTAAGGCTCTTAAAAAAGAAAACTTTAAAAACATAATTTAATATTAAAATTTAGTAGGTTTACCTTAATGTCATATAATATCTCATCGTCTTTACTTAGATGGTAGGTCTCATGAATTATTAAATAAACACTTAGATGGATACTAGTCGAGTTTTTAGAAAGACCAAGCATGCCTTGGTAGTGTTGTTTTATTGACATCCTTTTATAGCTCTCCTTAATTTTCTTCCCCATTTCTTCCATTATGAATTAGTACTAGGCTCCATTTAGCTTCATCATGAGCTAGCATCATCGGTTGTCGATGTCACCTTTCTAGGTTTATCTAGATCCTTTTTCGGTAGAGTAATTTCATCCCATCTATACCTAGAATTTTCCCTCACTGTCAGTCTAAGCTAGTTTGAACCCTAGGATGGATATAAACATCAATTATTTTCACACTTAAGAGGTGCGGACCATGGCATTCTGAGGAAATGCTTGCAACCTAAGATGGAGCCGAGTGTTGAAACAAGTAGATGATATGACCAAGATTGTGGTGAGTCATGCCATTGGAGAGGGTACCTTCAACTATGATTTCTCCTGGCAGACCAACAGTGACATTCCTAGGTGTTTTGGCCAAAGCCAAGGTAAAGTAGTGGGCAATGATTAGACTTTGTTGCATTATCTTTGACCCAGTTTGGCATGTGGGTCTAAAAGAATCCATAAAGAGCATTGATGAGAAGCTCATGATTCCTTTGCCTAAAATGTATATGGTGCACCCACCTAGTAGTTTCGACTTGGTTGTTGTGATTAGGCGCCCTTCCTTGGTCACCTGTGAGAATGTGGCCTTTTATAAGGAATGGACGAAAATGGAAGCTAGCATCCAATTTCTACTCTGGTGGAGGGGGATCATTGATGACAGTAGTAAGGATTGGCTTAAAAATTACCTAGGCATCTTTAAGTCATATATCCATCTGGCTGTGGAGCTAGACAATTTGGAGGCATTGAATTTCTGCACCCCTAACATGGATAAATCTAGCAGGGAAAAGAGTGCCGTTTAATTCTTGCCAAATTTCCAGACAAAGAATCCCAAGGATATTGTAGAGATTATAATGGTATACTAGAAATAAGTGCCATGGTCTGGTGGACATCCTCACGCTAGTGTTGTTGGGTTGCTTCCATGTATGTTCTCCAGTTGTTTGGATGGGGGTTCCCCTGTTTTGTTCCCCTCCCCTATTTTTCACTTCTCATGTTGATTTTGTTCTTTTGGCCCATGTTCCCTCCTTTAGCTTTGTAGACCTTTTTGTAGTTTTTAGGTCGTATGAGATATATGTAAATATCAAATATTTTTCTTAGTCATTTATTTTGGTCCAGGGTTATATATAGCCAATCTTGTTTATACTATCTATAATTTCTAAAGTTCATGTTAGGATAGTATATATAGGAATTGTTTTTTGCATCTTGGTCCCTACTTCAATAGGTAGTCTTTGAGCATGGTTGTTTATATTAGTTTTCAAGTTATCAGTATGTAAAATCTTACCATCTTAATATATATGAATGACTCGTCTTTATCATTTTGCTATGATCATCTGTTGCACTTTATCTTTTTTCGAGCGGTGATGCCTATTAGAATAATACTCTAATTGCCATTTCAAGCCATCCTTTGTTCTTTCTTTTCAACAGTAACAGAGGAAGTAGTTTCAGTATTTCATATTACAAACTAAAAATGGAAGCAAATTGAGTAGATATGAAGCACCTAACTCGCTCTGGTTAGGTTTAAATTGAACTTTGCACATAGCTACTCACAAAGAAACCTCCTATAAGAACAAAATCAGAATAGGACATTTAAAGAGGACACTAAAAGTAACTAGTTAAGTCAGCTATCTAATTTTTGCAAAATTATTGATTGACAAATTCTGAGTTAGTCTTAGATAAATTAGGTATGTCTTTTCTCTATCTATGATGAATTTTATGCCTCCTCTAAATGGTGTAGTGAAGTTAGCTTGAATTTTGCTTAAGATGAAATACATATCTTTTGATAATCACTCCAAGTCCTGCTTATAGCTGAGATAGAAGAAATGATAATAAAACTAAGGAGTTTTAAATGATTCAAAGTATCCTAGAAGGGTAAGTAACCTTACATAGCTTTCCACAATTGCAATTCAAGAAAGATCAGAATTTTAAGATGTGATTATTGGTATAAGTAAGAGTAGCAATTTTTGTTCATATGAAAGAACTAATCACTAATAGTTCAGTGAGATTTAGACTAATATACTAAAGCCTAGTTTTAAGTAGGACTCTAATCAATTAACGCAGTTTCTAGGTTTGATTAAAGAATGTTTGGACTAAGAGAATATTAAGATCAAATTGAAAATGATCAGCTTTTTTGGATTGACCCCGGTTTTATCCTCATGGATTATCAAAGCTTTTTAGGATCCTACTAGAATATCATATTTTAACTATTCTTAACTAACAATACTAATGTTTTCTCTAAGTTGCATAACTGATTAGTAGAATAGTAAGGAATGTGCATTTCAAGCAAAACAACTCAGAAGTGGTACATACCAAGAGTATATAGTTTTGGCTAGAATGGTTTTCTTGGATACAGGATCATATTTGATTGGCATAGGCACCAATAAACATACAAAATTCAGAAAACGACTCTAGTCCGTTTGCCTTATAATAGTAATAAAATTTTTGAAGTATGATAACTAGGGTATGCTCTTTTTATAATGTAATAATAAAGGACTTTGGTCCTAGGTAAGACTAGAGGTTTTATTTCTCTATTCTTTCCTACCAGTGCTCGTTTGAACGGAGATACTCTATTGTATTTTATTTTTATTAAATTAAATATAATCAAAGGCTTCGACTGTTTACCAATTAAAAAAAATTAATAATAGAAATACAAAAAAATAATTAGAAAAAATAACATCTCTAACAAATATTCTATTGACTAGATAAATTATAGAAATCTAGAAATAATATTGAAAGAAAAAACTAAACCAATAAAAAAATTAAAATAATTTAAAAACTAAAATCTAATTCAATTTTAAAAATCAAAAGTTAAATAAATAGAAACCATAGGAAATCACAATTCAAGTAATTGTTTTTTTAATAAATAGAAAAAGAAAAATATTAGTTAAAAGTGGAAATAACAACTAATAAATATCAAAACTAGAGTTAAAAATAGAGCGTGATAAAAACTGACCAGAGAATAATTACAAGAGATTAACTAAAAGATGAGAGTTATATTTAAAATTTACTTTATTATATTAATGTTATTTTAAAATAATTTGTACATATTAAAATAAATTATAATAAATAGACTCATTTTTAATATTTCATTATTTAATATTTTACATTTGAAATCTAATTTATAGATTAATAATTGATATAGTATATTAAATATATACGTAAATAATATAACTTTAGAAAAAAAAATTTCATTAAAAAATAAAATTAATAATTATATGTGATTGAGCAAGTATAATAGTAATAATTTTATTAAATAGGAAGCGTGCATTAGTGTTTTATCTTTCCAAAATCTCTCTGTCAAGCGCTTTTTTAACATTTTTGTCTATATGCATGTTCTAAACTGTTGTTTCCCGTTGTTCAGTGACGAGGAGGTGGTGGTCAAATACGTGGTGAATCGAGTAAAGGAATTGATGAACACTGTGTCATTGGAGGTTGCAAAGCATCCTGGGGTCTCCATGAAGTTGTACAAGACTTTGATGACACGATTTCACTCCAATCTGCTGGCTCTGTAAAAATCATAGGGATCTGGGGCATGGGGGGCTCCGGCAAAACCACCCTCGCTAAGGAAATCTTCAACAGGAGATGCTCTCACATGCACTGGTCCGCTTTTCTTTCCGATGTTCGAGATGCTGCAGGGAAAGGCCTGCTACTTGAAAAGCAGAAGACACTTTTAAAAAAATTTGATGTCAAAGCTGATGAATGCCCTGACAATATAGACGAAGGCAAAGAGATTCTTAAAACCCGTTTGTCAAGGTCTGTTTCAGTGCTTATCGTATTGGATGACGTGGATCATATAGACCAACTGGATGCTCTGCTGCCATCCAAGGAGAGCTTTGAAAATAACATCGATGATCAAAGCTTGATTATGGTAACCACACGGGACAAAAATGTTCTTCAACAGTGGGGCATCTCCGAGTCTGCCATTTATCCAATGAAACCTCTGAAGGCCATCCATGCCAAACAGCTTTTTTGCTGGCATGCATTCAATCAAATCATTCCACAGCAAGGATTTGAGGATCTCGTTGAGAATTTCTTAGATGCCTGCGCACGACTGCCTCTATCACTTAAGGTCTTAGGGGGACAGCTTTGTGGCAAGTCTGATCGGGAGTATTGGCTGCAAACGTTGAATATGTATTCCCAGATTCCCCACAAGGACATCACAAAAAGGCTCAAAGTCAGCTATGATGCACTTGAGAAACAAGAACAGCAGATGTTCTTGGATGTAGCCTGTTTCTTCATTGGAGAAAGAAGCAGTGCAGCTATTGCAGCTTGGGACGCAGAGTTTCATGGATTGATCGGTTGGAGAACACTTCTCACCAAATGTCTTGTTGAAGAGGATGAAGATGGTCTGATAGGAATGCACGATCACTTGAGAGACTTGGGGAGGGTCATCGCAAGTGAAGAGTCAGCATACCGCCTTTGGTCGCCACGGCAGATTATTGAGATTCTCCCTCAACAGGTGAAGTCAATGCCTTCTTTTTATCATGGATAGGTCTATCAGATTCTCCAGTCATATTGAGCTCTAAAATATTATTGATTTTTACAATTGACAATTCAGGAACCAATACGAGTCCGAGGAGTAGCAAGGGCAGTTGGTGACAACTGTTACGAACGCCAAGGGAAGATCATAATAAAGACAAACCAAGAAGAGTGTAGCTTCGTGCCCTGGCTTGGATTGAAGATATTTTTTGGTAATGGAGAAATTTTAAGTCAGGAACAAAGTCAGCTGTCAAAAGATCTGATCTGGCTTCAGTATACCAACTTTGAGCATAAAAATCTTCCACCATGGCTTCCATTGAAAAAATTAAGAATTTTAACTCTTTCCGACTGTAGGAGCCTAGAGCATTTGTGGCCAGCGGATGCAGATGTAAGTATCTTGCTTCTAAGGTCTGATTTTATAAATGGATCTTTTGTAATATATTTTATTTTTTACTATCGTAAGTTAACTATACCGAAAATGGGCAGCAGGCTCTTTTGCAGTTAAGAGAGTTGGCTATTCGGGGATGCCAAAGTTTTGCAGGATTTCCAAGCTCAATTGGACGCCTCGAGAAATTGCAAAAGATATTAATAAATGATGTGAACTACACCTATTGTGATGCATTGATCGACCTCCCACAAGAATTTTGTTATCTCAAATCTTTGGAACACTTGGAGTTGAGACACTGCTCAAATTTGTCATCGTTGCCGAGTAATTTCGGCAAGTTGACAAAATTGCGACACCTAAATTTGAGATGGTGCACCAAGTTGGAGGCGTTGCCAGATTCTTTCAAGAAGCTAACACTCCTCGAGTATCTCAATTTAGAGTTTTGTGAAGAACTCGCCATCGAGTCAGAGTCTAATGTTCTTGAAAAGATGACAGAGCTCAGGTATTTGAATCTTAATGGATGCAAGAAATTGAAAGAGTTGCGCCTCTCAGAATCGGTTTCCTTAAGAGATCTCCATCTAAATTGGACCGGAGTGAAGGAGCTGCCAGGTAACATATTTCATTTGACCAATTTAACCAACCTAGAGATAGGGAGTAAGTTCCTAATAACATTGCCAACCTCTGTCGGGAGTTTGTCCCCCTTAACTACACTTAAAATCGGAGGGTGTGAGAAGTTGAAATCTTTACCAGATTCTCTGGAGCATCTTTCTCGCTTAAGAGATTTAACTATTATACGTACAGGAGTGAAGTGTTTACCAAAATCATTAATCCATCTTCAAAGTCTAACAATAAGGTTCACTCCAATTAGTGAATTGAGTTTTAGGTCATGGGGCATGCTTAAGAGCGTATCTCTATCGAATACAAAAGTGTCCAAGATTTCAATTGGTGGAGATAGTTGTCCCGCTCTTGAGACCCTTTACCTCTCTCAGAATAATGATTTGAGGGAGCTGGAAACTTTGCCAGAAAAATTGAAGACCTTAGAGGTTGGAAATTGTGAGGTTTTGAAGGACATCAGAGGTGTCCGTGGCTTGAACGAACTTAAGAGGCTGGAGATATATCACTGTAAGATGTTGGACGAGCTTCCATGTTTCGCAGAATTGGTGTATTTAGAAACTTTCAGAATTGGTGCCAAGAAAATAGAAGGCCTGGAAAAGCTGAGATCATTGCGAGAGCTGAGCATAGAAAATATAGATGAGCTTCCAAGTTTTGCAGAGTATACTTCTCTCAAAAAGCTTGTATTGAGTAACTGCAACAAATTGGAAGAGATTGAAAATTTAGGATATTTGAAATCATTGGAGGAGCTCCAGATAAGTTACTGTCCAGAGTTGAAATCTTTACCTGATTCTCTGGAGCATCTTTCTCTCTTAAGAGATTTAACTATAATAGATAAAGGAGTGAAGTGTTTACCAAAATCATCAATCTATCTTCAAAGTCTAACAATAAGCTCCAATTCAATTAGTGAATTGAGTTTTAGGTCATGGAGCATGCTTAAGAGAGTATCTCTATCGAATACAAAAGTGTCCAAGATTTCAATTGGTGGAGATAGTTGTCCCGCTCTTGAGACTCTTTACCTCTCTCAGAATAATGATTTGAGGGAGCTGGAAACTTTGCCAGAAAAATTGAAGACCTTAGATGTGTGGTGTTGCAAGGTTTTGAAGGACATCAGAGGTGTCCGTGGCTTGAACGAACTTAAGAGTCTGGAGATACACTAATGTGAAGAGCTGGACGAGCTTCCATGTTTTGCAGAATTGGTGTCTTTAGAAAAATTCAGATTGGAAGGTAGCAGCAAGGTCGAGAAAATAGAAGGCCTGGAAAAGCTGAGATCATTGCGAGAGCTGAGCATAGAGAATATAGATGAGCTTCCAAGTTTTGCAGAGTATACTTCTCTCAAAAAGCTTGTATTGGGTAACTGCAACAAATTGGAAGAGATTAAAAATTTAGGATATTTAAAATCATTGGAGGAGCTCCAGATAAGTCACTGTCCAGAGTTGAAGGCACTTCCAAGTCTTCAAGGAATCACTTCTTTAAAAATTTTAAGATTGGAAGGTAGCAGCAAGGTCAAGAAAATAGAAGGCCTGGAAAAGCTGAGATCATTGCGAGAGCTTTTCATAGAAAATATAGACGAGCTTCCAAGTTTTGCAGAAAATACTTCTCTCAAAAAACTTGTATTGCGTAACTCCAACAAATTGGAAGAGATTGAAAAGTTAGGATTTTTGAAATCATTGGAGGAGCTCCGGATAAGCCACTGTCCAGAGTTGAAGGCACTTCCAGGTCTTCAAGAAATCACTTCTTTAAAAATAATTGAATTAAAAACGTGCTCCAAATTGAAGAAGATGGAAGGTTTAGGAAACATGAGATCACTGAAGAAGCTTACTATAAGCGACTGCTTAGAATTGGAATCGCTTCCAAATCTTTCAAAAATTACTTCTCTTCAAGAATTTCAATTGGAAAACTGCTACAAATTGGAGAAAATAGAAGGTCTGGAACGATTGAGAAGGTTGGAGGAGTTGAAAGTACATACCCGCTGGAATGCACCGGGTATAGTCAGCTTAGAGCACTCTGAGATATTGGAGTCGCTAGATGTCGTAGCAAACGACAAATCAGCTGTGGAACCATTCGTCAGTAACCTAGAGGTATTTAAAAATAGTTGAATTAGAATTATTTATAGTTTTTCATTCTCATGAATCATTTTAATTTTGTGTTAGCTCTGCTTTCTGCAAACAATGTACAGACGTGGCCAAGCGAAGTGATGATATGCAGCAGGGCAGTGTGTGATGTGGATTTGCTGAAAAACTTCTTTCAAGATATACCAAATGTCTCTGTTCTTGACTACGCTGTGGTAGAAGCTGACGGAAATCGCTTAAAATTGAGCCCGCCAAAGAGTTCGGCCATTGCTGATGCCATTCTGAAATGTTTTATTATAGATTCTGATCATCCCGACTTACGCCTCTACATAGATTTCAAATTTTCCTACCCTTTTTCCTATTTGACCGAATTGGGGGAAGGAAAATGGGTATGGATGGGTGTCTTCACCCAACGGCGGCGATCGAATTATCATTTCTACATTTCCGCGCGTGATAGCAAGGGCGAGCTTGTAAAAGTACGAGTGGAAGCAGCATGGTTAGTGACGGGCGAAGAGGGGAGCATGGTAGAGGCTTTCCGTCAGCATTTTCAAAGGTACCAGTAAATCCTTTTATTAAAATATAGTATGTCTCATATAAATGTTTTATTCAAAAAAAATTATTAGTCCTTTCTATATAGGTGGAGATTTATGTTTTCACTTCATTTTCTTTCAATAGTTTGTCAGCATTCTATATAAATTAAGGGAGACTTATAATGTTTTGGAGTTATCTTATTTTTATATTTTTTGAATACTATTTCTCTTTTCAAAATGATTCATTACATATTTGTTAGTGGTTTTTTTCATTTTCTTTTAAAAATTCAAAAAAATTCTCAAAAATTATTTAGGTTGGCATCTTTTATAATCTAAGTTCTAATAATAAATCAATTAGAAAAAATTAACTAATGAAATAACTAAGAATAAATTAAACTGTGCATGTCTCGATGAGAATGAATATGTAGTTTTATAACTTTTTTCACACAGTTAAATGTGACAATTAGAGTGAAGGACAAGTTCAACTGAACCTCTAGTTAAGATTGTGTTGTAATATTTATTTTGGAAGTGTATTTTATCTTTTTAAAATTTTCTTATAGTAACTTTTAAAGACAGTTGATATTGGGTTTTGTTCAAAGCAATTCTATTGTACGACATTTTTAAAATTAGGTTTGATGCATATAGTTTGTATTAATTTCAAGATTTGGAGAATATTTTTTTTATTGTGTGAATCCAACATTTTTATTTTGAAAATATTATTATTTTGTCTGAATAACGACAAATCAGGAATTGGTTACAAAGTTAAAGTTACTCTATAGTTTTTGAAATTGCACATCGGTTTGGGTTACAAAACGTTAGTTTCGAGTTATTTTGAATGGAAGAATGTTGCCTTTGAATTGGCCTTATACAGACCCGATTCTAGAATATTTTAGTAAATTGTGTCTATGGCCAGTCTATGGAATCTCTGAAACAATTAAATTTGCAATTTGTAATATTGTTAAGTAAGTATCAATTTGTCTTATTATATTTGAAGTCATTGGTTAAAAAATAAACTAGTTTTCCATGTTTATATTGGCTCGATTTCAATCTCATTTGAAATAGCTTTCTTAGGGCATGTTGATGAATCCATTCATGTCATATGATTAGTTTTATTTTGGTAAACATATCAGAAAAACTTGGAAAGAGAGTATTAGGTTTAGAATAAAATTGGAAAAAGGAAGAATATGTTAATATGTTACTGATTTTTTTCATTTGATGAGTGAAATATGAGTTTCATTTGAAAGAATATCAGATTGTATAAAGTATAGTTTATATTGAAAATTTTATTTTTTGAATTGAAGTTTTATTTTTTCTAATATAACTTTTTAATTTATCAAATTAAAATAAATTTTATTTTTATTTGTTAATTATTTTATTTAAGATTTTTTTATTTTATTTTAATATAATTCTATATGAATCTTCAATTTTATTTTATTTTAATTTGGTAGAAAGTTGACAATATTATTATGAAATAGATTAGATTCCTATGATCATGATATAAATTACTCAATAAAATCTAAAATGAAAGCAATAAAGATTCTCAGATTTTACAAAAATAAAATAATTAAACACCATTAAGAAAAATATCATTTTTATTATATATTATGTAAATTACCAGTTTATTAAAATAAATATATTCCTCAAAAAGAATTATTTTTAGCATTCTTTATATATCATTTTCTAATTAATTAAAAAGACAAACATAACATATAAAATATTAATCTAATAAATAAAATAACTCATTAAAATATCTGAAATAAATTTAATCAATATCTTTACATTTTAGAATGAATTAAAATAGTACAATATAAATTAAATAATTGAACTTAAATTATTATGAATATTTTAAACTAAACAATAAAATAAACTATTAATATTATTGAAAATGTTAGAATTTCAAACCCTATAAATAATTGTTACATGATTTATTATAATAAATATATAATAAAACAATATCAAAAGTTTATACACAATATCATTAATATGAAACCAATTAGTTAAAATTTGTCTTAAATTGCCCCACAAAAGAGGAACTGAGAGAGAGCGAGATTGAATTCAAATTAGATTTATGTATCTACTAGTACATCCAATTTTAATTCAATCTCTTTTTAGCAAGAGAATATTTAATTTTTTTATAAAAAACAATTATTAAGTTTGGAAGCAATCTCTATATGAAAATTTTATAAGATCTTTGTTTAAGTAATTATTAAAATAAATCAAAAAGATCTTTTATGATCAATCCAACATATAACTATCATTTATAAATTCATTGTTGGAGTAATTCATTGTTGCAATTACTCTATTGAAAATGAAATAAAACATGTTTGAAATATAAGATCTTTATAATTTACATTTTTTTAGCTTAATATATCAATTTATATAAAAAAGGTCTATATTTATATAATCATGAAATTAAACAAAAATCCTATACACTTATTTTAGGTCAAACTCATTGATCTATATTTCATTTATCACTTCTTTATCTTTTAACCATTCAAAGCTTTTTCATTTTTACTAATTAATAAATTATTATTAGTTTTATATAAAATGAGATAACATGACATGGTATACAATAATTAATAAAATAAAAGACACTCAAGACAGTTTGCTTAGAACATGATGAATGATCTGATATGAAATTTTTGTGAGGAAAACAAATTTGTATCATATTTATGGCACCATCTACAAAGTCACAAGAATGCAATAGATGGTTCCCATCATTAAAACATTTTTATTTTTTTCATTATCAATTATCTTACCATGCCATCATTTTCATAGTATGTAGTAACACAGTAATTTGTTTTCCATTCTATTTAACAAGTTTGCTAAGGCTTTTCAATACACAACCACCAATCAAGGAAGTTTCTATTCCTATTTACTGTCATGTTTCTTTGTTCTCATGTTGATTTTCTTTCATACCCTTTCCAATGGTGAGATTTCTGTACAGGTATTAGAGAAATGAACTTTCAATGGAAGAGACAAGCATTATAGTTTGATTGCTTGCCAAGAAGAAAACCTCAATGTAGATCTGGGTCAAGGATTATTCCAATTTTACATGATGACGCTTGCTTTGGCCATCTCTGGTTGAAAAGTAATTTAGTATTTTATTCTTCTCACCATCATTACCAAGGTCTTTCTGAGCAATAGGACAATATTTGCCTATATTTAATTTTTGTCATTATTACATATAGATATTAACTAGTTTTTGCTACTCTCCTATATCTTGAAGTTTCCATCTGGAAGATGTTGAAGGGCACAATAGTATTGTCTTGCTGGTTGGATATCAATTGGTATACAAATCATTAAACGTTGACAAATATACTTTCTCTACTGTCTGTAGTCTGAAAATTAGATTAATATGACATTTAACATTTATCTTCTGTGTCATAGTTTCCTCTCTATCTTTACCTTTATAAGTAATTCATTGTTAAAGAGCTGCCAATGCAAACTCTAAATATCTTATCGGTGGGGACGCTGTCATTCCTGGTTAATTCGCACACACTAGTGTTTGGCGCTTAGAGGTTTGTACATACACACTCGCATTTTTATTCACTATTTAAGTTCCTATATTTGATTATCTTTTCCTTCCAATAAGAATTGGATTTATTTTTTAATGTGGGTTGATGTAAAAGATTTGGTAAATTCATTATATATCTGCCACAACAACCAAAGAACAAAGAATAAGATGGTTCAGAAAGGAGGCAGTGCTAACTTCAATGAGAATAATGTGGGTTACAGAAACTTCATCTACAGCTAAATATCAGCTCTACAGACACCAAAATGCAATAATTATGAAGGTAAAATTTCAAGAGATTCAATATATAATATATTAAATATGTGCTACTAACTACAAAATGAGATTGTGCCTAATTAATTTGTTCATGTTCAGGTGCAGTACGAGAGCAGGAATAAGGCATTCTATACAATGAGATTGATATCTAGTTATGGAAAATCATGAATTGTGATCAAGCCATTGTGGTATTCTTATGCTCACTTTTTAATGATTCTATCCAAGAAATTTACAAATAATTGGTATGTGAGATTTCTAACTTTGGCATCATTAGTGGTATGCAGATCCAGGTGAATGCAGCATGAGTATAGAGAGAGGGACAACTTGATCTTTGTACTTATTTTTCATAAGATTCCTGGAATCCAACCCCTTATCTTGTATATCTGTAATCTAGGTAGCCTTTTGTTCTAAATTATCAGATTTCTATTAAAATTGAAATGTGATATCGAAGTTGATAAAATTTTATTGGTTTTAACATACATTAAGCTCAACATTGATTAGTTCATTGCATTTTTTATTGGCTGATGAGTTGGTCTTAGAGTGGCCATAGCTGTCATTGTTCAATCAGCGAGGGAAGACTGAATACTTTTGAACTTGGATTTTTCCAGCACTAGTGATTGGCCAACTAGCTTGGGGCTTGCTTATTCATTTAATACAAATATAGAAAATGCCTCATAAATTGTAACAATAAATTGTTCTTGTTTCAATTGTGCTCAAGAAGCCATAATTCTATAAGATCACGATGAAATTCTTATTCACGGCTTGCAAACCTGCTTTTCTCTTTCTACTATGGGTGGCTATTTCAAAATGTTGTATTGATACAAAACAACCTTTACAAATTAGAGCCAGCACTGTAATATTTTCAGATCTGAAGGACTATTTTTATTTTCCTCTAGTGATTACTAGATTGGCTTTTGATCTAGCTGAGTAATAGCTTCTTCCTTTCAGTCCTTATAACTATTTTATTTTACACTACTTTGTTTCTCTTCTAAAATATATGAATATTGTCAAGATCAAAATGATGTCTTCAATTCAAAATGTTTTCATCTTCTTTTCTTTAAAATCTATTTATAATCTAGACCAAAGGTAATGTTTTCATCTCAACAAAATAAAATTATTTTTATTTGGGTGAAGATGTACTAAATTGATTTTTTAATTTAAAAATTCAAGATATATTTGTGTTCTTATAGAAGAGTGTAATTGTCGAGGGTTTCATTTACTTCAAACTTAAAAATCAATTTTCTTAATAAATAGGGCATGTGATTTACATTAAGTTTTTACTTCTCTTTTAGTATTCTATATATTCATTCAGGAAACTATAACTATATGAATGAAGACATTATTTAGTGTGAAGAGCAGCTCAAGTGCCTTATTCTCTTTAAAGGTGGAGAAATGTTGGAGAAAAGTAAGAGTATTATTGGTTTTACTTCTCTTGTTGAGAGTATATTTCCATTCTACTGTTAAACTAGTAATAGTTGCCCATTTTTTTAGGATGCAATTGTGGAGTTAGTGGCCCATGAACATATATTTAAGAAATTTTAAAATATGAATTAATTAATTAAATAATACTTTTACACAGAAAAAAAATAGAATAAAGTCTTTAAAAATGAGAAAAGAGTTTGTGGAGCCACTTCAGCCCCTCCTCGTTTCATCTATCTTGTTTTCAATTGCTAAATAGGACTTGCTCCACTAAAATAGCTAAGAATTATAAATTATCATTATTAGAGAATTTACAATGACCATGACAATACAAGGTAAGTCTTTTTTGTAAAGGTCCTTTTTGGATTAAGATTTTGATTTTCAAAAAGATTCCAGGTTGTGATGCCTTCAAACATCTTTACTCCTACATCCCATTCCACTTAAAAGTATATCATCATTTATTTTAATATCTTCTGATTGAGCATCCTTTAAATTTTGAGGTTTCTTACATTTCAACATGAATTTAATTTCAGTTTGCATTGTATAAATAAAAACACATAGATGATTACTTTCATTCATCACCCACTTAAATCTTTTAATAAATTTTTCCTTTATACCATTCCATCTAGTAATACACCCTTCTTCCAAATTTGAAAGCATTCGGTACTATTTCCAATGACACTTTCAACAAACAATCTCACAAAAACATTCTCTTCTTGCATGCGATAAATTCTACATGTGACCATAATTCCTTAAATGTGATCATCTAGATCTTGTGTCTTATCTCCAACAAATTTAAAAAGGCATTCTCTTGACCCCTTAGGCAAAGAGGAGTATTAAGGAAATGCAAAAGGCCCATGAGATCCCCATGGATGTGTTGCAACAAAAATTAACACACACAAGAATTCATTTACCAAAAGATTTTAATCATGATATAGAGTTGCCAACTTGCATACATACAAGAATATTTTCAAAGCGAGAGAGAACAAATCAAGCATTGATCTTTGTTTCCATCTCCCCAAGAGAGTCAAATGATTTCAAGTTGCATTTCTTATAGTAGCAAGAGGAGCAAGGATAGAGTTTTGAGATGTGTACAAGAGAATATAACTCTCCAACATAATTGTGAAGAGGAGTGTCACTCAAAGACCACTTGTATCATCTAATAAATGCAATCCCCTTTGATTGAATACAAAACTAATCATTCAATATCATTTTATGAGTTTGATACCTTATTTCCACTCTCCCTAGTGTCATCAAGATATCCATTCTTTTTCTATTACATCTTTAACATTTCCCATATATAATTCTTTCTTTTTCTATGAAAATAGATCAAATAATTTTTATTTGTATATTGAGATATTACATTTGATAGGTGTTTTATAATATTTGTGCATCTAGTAGAAATCAGTTAAATAATTTAACTATGCACAAACCACTTTCTAACTTTCTAACCTAATACATTTAACAACAATGTAATACATTATACTATCAATTCCTTCTTTATTATATTGTTCATGTAATTATATTCATCTATTGAAAAAAAAACCTTTGAGGATATACATTTTTAAAATTGTTGAAGATAAGATGTATGTACATATTTCTTGAAAAACTTCACTAAGATTCCAGAGTTCTTCCTCCACGACCATGCAAGCTATTGGACAACCATTCATATTTAACTCTACACAAAACCCCTTTCCTACCTCCATAAATCAAACTTCACAATCCCCTATACTCCTATTCTACCAACCTCCAAAGTAAGCCTATTACAAATTATCCATTTGATATTTCAAGTGAGACTTTGAAGGTTGCACCATGTGGAAGAAAGATAGCCGCAAAGAACAATCTATATATATACATGATAAAGTTATCAATCAATAATAGATTCAGCCAATTATCAAAGTGTTCAAGAATATTGTCCACTTATCAAAGTATCAAAAAATGCATCTCATACAAGATAAGGTAATATAATTTATTTTCATCATTTCATCAATGACAATATTTATATATATAATCCTTACATATAACTTGACATTACTATATGATGATTATATATGTATAAAGTAACTATATTTTCTAAATAACTTCTTATGAATAAAAGTCAATGTAGATTGGGAAATTAGCCATCTTATAAAATAATGTGTTGGAAATATAGACTATAGTATGCATATAGAAGATGGAGTATATGCATATATGTTTAATGTATATATTTAATTAGATAGTTTTTATATTGGAATAATAGGAATCATTCTCAAAGTAAGAGGGAATGACATTAATTTATAATTATCTATATTTTATTAGAAAGATCGTGTATTAAATATTATATTATTGTCTCTCTTATTTATATTTCGAATATGTACTATAAGAGCTATTTGCCTTGATCTTTTTCTTTAGGAAAAAGAGGGAGTCTAACACTTCATCTGAGTCAACATTGGATAAGGAGCTCAGAATATTGATGTTTAGAGGGATTTTGACACATTCATATGAAGCAGTGGATAGAATATATGTTTTAGTTGATCCTTGAAGATCTTGATCATATCTCAATCGGACATATTTTTGACTTTATAGAAACTTTTGGTATCATGAATATGATTGCATGACTTAATGTACCTTCTCCCTATGTACATCATGAGGAAGTGATGAGTTCCAAATTATCATCATGTGTATTTGTAGAAGTTATTGAAAGGTGACGATCTTACAATAAATTAAGTCATAATAAAAAATTATGTAAATGTTGAAATAGATCATGATGGATATCTTGTAAATCAACAACTAAGTGTTAGATGCCATTCGCTTAATAGTCTATGAGTTGTTTAAGTACATATATATAATAACTATTTGGTGAATATCATATGTTGATATTTTGCATGCCAATACTCAGAGTATTTGGTGTTCATATATCATATATTGATATTCCAGAGGTCAATACTCATGATATAAAATATGATATCAAAATAGTGGAGATACTCAAATCAAATATATCATTGAAAATTTCTATTACTAATAATACTAATGTTGTAATATTTTCCTTCTATTTACACCCCCAGCTAAGAGGGAGTGTTTATGTTTGGTAGCTTCAGTCAGATAAACCTATGAATATGTAATTATATGTGTGTGTGTGTGTGTGTGTGTGTGTGTGTGATAAAATTTATATATGTGGGTTCATTAAATATTTGAGATATAAGTTTATCATATATGAGAGAAATTAATATAATAATGATATATATATAGCTATAATTATATTTTCATTATTTTAATTATCTAATTAATGAATAGACATGTCCCATGAAGAGAAATGTCTCTTCATATCTTTTTCTCAATAATAATATACGAGCATCATTACAAGTGTAATGAAACTACCTACAATTGATCCTATTATTTTACCAATTTCTTGGATAATATCTTTGTTGAAAACAATTATTCAATTGTATTTTGTCATTAACGTTACACAAATGTCACACTTTAACCTAGCACAACTAGTGTAAACTGAGTTCAGTTGGGCACTAAAGAAGACTCCAGTATCAACCAAGATGAATTCATAAGGAACCAAGTTCAGTTGGTCATCAAAGAAAATTAGTGTGAAGTGAGTTAGGCCAGTCAATGAAGGGTGATAGTATTAACCAAGTGACTCATTTTAGTGTTAGTTGACTATCAACAAATTACTTTTGTTGATTAAATGGTTAATACAAGCCGACCTAGTGGATGTTAAATGTTTTTTTGAAAGGGCATCCAAGCCGACATGACATGGAGTTTCATATATATGAAAGGTCAAGTTGTGGATTAAAAAATTCAATTGGAGGAATGAAAAAAGATACGAAATAAGAAGGATATCTAATTAAAGACATAACATCTAAGGAGCTACAAAGAATATTTCAATCAGGGAGAATCAAGAGGATAAACCAAAATAGTGATTTGAATCTACAAAGTCAATTGCTTCATCAATGAGGTCAATCATTGTTACTCTCTAACAATTATAGTAGTGAAGAAATCTCTTGACAGAATTGGCTTAACAATTATTTTGTAAATCCTCTAATAAGGTGGCATTTCTAGATTGAAGTGTCTAAACACCTCTAGCAAGACCACTCCTAACAGGGTGATTCAAATCCTCTAACTAGGTCACACTTAACCTTTTTTTTTTTTAGTCTTTAGTAGGGTTGGCTCCTAACAAGGCTCACTTCAGAAGAGTGAAAAGTTATATATTAGTTGCATTGGTGGTTTTCCCAAATTGGGTTTCCACATTAAATCTTGGCATCTCATGTGTTCATGTTATTTTCTTAGTGCTTTATATTTATACAACCAAGTTACTAAAGGCTAATTCACATTAATATATTAAATTGGCTTTGTTAATTAAGTTACAGTGCATATCTAGTTATAACCGAGCAGAGCAAGGATTTGGCTTAGTAAGAAGTTTGTATGGACATCTAAGGGATTTGGAATTATTTTTGTAGTAATTGATTCACCCCTCCCCTCTTAGTTACTCCTCCTATATATCCAAAAATTGGTATCAAAGCTATTGGTGCTTGTAGGAAAGGTTTCAAAGACCTAAACTAAAGATCAAAGGTATCTTACAGAAGAGAGATCCCTAAGATTAACAGAGATAACTTCTCAGCATGGCAAGAACTGATGAAGCTACATCTAGGAACCATTGGAGATACATGTTTGCACTTCTTGGAGAATCAATATGTGGCACCACCAAAGCCCTTGATTATGGATCAAATGATGGATGTGAAGAATCACAACACAATGATGATTGATATTGCTTCCTCTCTCAACTAATCTAAATTTGATGAAGTCAAAGATTTCCCTACTGCTTATAACATGTTGAACAAACTAGAAAAGATATCTCGAGGAGATGATATTGTGAAAAGAGCCAAAGTAGAAAGTGTAAGAGGCCAGTTTGATCATATGAAGATGAAAGAAGATGAAAACATTGCAAAATACATTGAAAGAATTAATGCAAGTGTAAGTATAATCAGAGCTGGACAAGGAAAAATAGATGATATAATAGTAGTGATTCGGATTATGATTCTAGATTATAACACCTGGTGTGAAACCTGCGGTATTGTTAATTATATTGTGAATAGCACAATTTTAGAACAACAGATTATTCAAGCTAAAAGTACTTCATTTCATTCAAAACTCAAGTTGATACAATGTTTGATAAATCTGAAGGACCACCACCATCCCTTCAAAAAGAAATGAACAATTCACATAATGTTTATTATATAATAAAATATTAAAACTATGAAAACTATTTAAAAACTATTCCAAATTTTATTTCTACTTGTAGAAGTCATAACTTTCACCACATAGCTCGAAAATGTAAGTTGCTTACACCATTGGAAAGTTAATCAAATTTTCTATCTCCAAATATCAAGAGCTATAGTTCTTGGTAGCTTTCAAGGACTAGAAATGCTCTGAAGGTCTCCAAAAATGTAAAATACTAAAGTATAGAAAATATTTTTAAAAAATAGATTTTGGTATTTTCCCATTTTTTTTTTTGTCAGCCTCCTTTGGATCATCATAGAGCATGTTCTGATCAAGTAGTTAGCAAGGTATTAAGAACTCTTCTTCATATTTATGCAATTAGAGTTTTATCTATTTAAAAAATGAGATGTGATCCTAAAATTAATATAACTTTGGATGCACTAGTGGGAAGAATGAGAGCTTTTGAGTTGGATAACTTTGATAACTATCTTCCTAACACTAGCAACATAGAATCAACATTCAAAGACAAACTAACTCTTGGTAGAAAGGGAGGAAACTCAAAAGTAAAATAGATTGACAATGAAGAAGAAGATGATTATGAGGATGAACTTGAAGCTATTGAAGCCCTGTTTGCAAGAAGGTCACAAAAGTCAAAGGTAAATATAAAGGTAAAATAGCATTGATTTTTCTCTCTTGTGAAGAAGTTGGTCACATTGCTGCAAGGTGTCTAAACAAAGAAAACAAAGATGATAGAAAATTTAAAAAGTTCAAAGGCAAGATAGATTTCAAGAGCTACAAAGACTACAAAGATAAAGGTAAGAAATCTTGTTATATTGCTAAAGATTCTAACAAGGATGATGAAGATGAAATGTTATATATTATTGTAAAGGATGAATCCGATGATGAGGAAAATGAAAACATGACACTTATTTCTTATGTTTGCACAAATAACACATGGATAATAGATAGTGGATGTTCTCATCACATGACTGATGACAAAACTAAATTTGAATGCTTAGAGCATTATGATGGCAGAAGTGTTAGATTTGGGAATAATGAACCATGTTATATGAAAGAAAAGGGATGCATAGGATTAACTGAATAAATAAAATGTGACAATGCCTCCTGGGTTGAAGGACTAAGACACAATCTTCTGAGTGCGGCATAGCTAAAGAACATTGGATACAAGGTGGAATTCATGAATGGAAAAGCCAAGTTGTTGGATGGTAAAAGAAACCTAGTTGGGACTGGCAATCAAACAAAAGGTAATCTATTCTATCTAGATCTTACTAAAAGTTCATTTTTTTTGGTACAAGTAGAGGAAAGTTGGCTATGGCATAAAAGAATGTGTCATGTAAACTCTCATACTATGGTTACCATAAGAAAGAACAAAAGAGTAAGGGGTATTCCAAATCTAAAGAAACCTGAAATGGCCATATGTAAACAAGGTCAAATTGGAGAAATGGGCTAGTTTCAAAACTACAAATTATAATATAGAAGTCCTAGAACTAGTTCATACAAATCTTTGTGGACCAATAGGTATAGAGAGCTACAATGGAGATAAATTTTTCATTTTGTTTGTTGATGACTATTCTTGGATGATGACAGTGATGTTCCTAAAAGACAAATCTGAAGCCTTTCAAAAGTTCAAGTGGTATCTAGCTAGAGTTGAAAAAGAAACATGGAAGAATCTAAAATTTTTAAGGTCAAATAGAGGAGGTGAATTCATCTCTAATGAATTCAATGAGTTGTGCAAAGAAAAAGGATTCAAAAGACAAGTATCTGCACATGGTACACCTATGCAAATTGACATAGCTTGAGGAAGAAATAGATCCATCATGGATTGTGTAAGAACACTGATGATAGAGAAAAATGTTGCAACCAAATACTCAAAATAAGTTATCAGCACAACAATTCATACCCTGAATTGAGTTCAACTAAAGAAAGGTACAAATCAAACACCTTATGAATTATGGTATGGCTATAAACCTAATGTTTATTATTTCAAAGTATTTGTAAGAAAATGTTATATCTTGAAAGAGGGAAGGAAAGGAAAGTTAAATGCAAAAAGTGATGAATGGATTGTGTGATACCCCCTCAAGAAAGCATCGGTGAGAGAAAATGATGCTTGACAACTTCTTGAAAATGTACAACAAGCTAGGATAAGTAGGACGATGTAGAGGGACTAAAAAGGTGTTAAAATTGTAATTAAATTACAAAAATAACAAGGATGGAGGAAAAGGGGATTGTTGGAGGGTTCAGAGAGGGAAGTAAGGCATCACAGGGGGCCTATAAGAGGATCTAGGAAGGTCAGAAAGAGTAATTGTTTTCATACCTGCGGCGATATAGTGCATTTTTTGAGCTCTAAGTTGGAGGATGTAAGGTTGTACAGGGATGACTAGAGAATCGGGTGGATGTCGTACAACAAGTATAACCACGATGGACACCAGACCGATCAGTAGGTGCTAGAACTTTTCACTTGTGATTTTTGTTTTCATTTGATAACGTTCCCAAATTTTCAAAAGCATGTTACTACAGACACCGGTCTAACAAGATCATGCTAGGGATTAGCAGGATAGCGATCCTGCAAAATGGTCAAGGAAAATGGGGTAAAATAAGGGGTGGAAGTCATTTTCCTGGGAAAGGGAATCTGGTTTACATCTCTTGTGGGTTAGCAATTATGGTTGACAGTTTTTGTGGGATAGCAATTTTGATTGCAGGAAAGCGTTCCCATTAGCAGGAATGCATTCCTACAGATGAAGGGTAGGATAGGGTAAGTCAATGCAGGAACAAGTTTAAGTTTGACCGGGAGAGTGATAGTGGAAGATGTGTTCCCACTTGATCTACAATTGTAGGAATGCAGGGGCTAGGTGGGGTAGTGGAAATGCGGGTTAGGGTTTAATTTCATAGGGGAAAGGATGAGATGCATTCCTGCTGAAATCTTCAGTGGCGAGAATGCAACTACAAAGATGGGTCATGGGAATGTGTTCCCATTTGCAGGAATGTGGGTAAAAGATTTGGTTCAAAGGGTAAAGAGGGAGGGTGGTGGAACATAGGTAGAAAGTTTTGTAATAGGAACAGAGAACTGACATGAGCAGTGTTTTTCTGAATATAGTGGTCACTTGATGCATTGGTGTGACAAGAGCAACACGTGGTGGTGCTACATGCTGGGGAGATTGCAGTTAGACTCGAGGCGATTGGAGGAGAGACTGGAGGTGATGGAGGTGAAGAGGGGGAGACTCTAAGGGAGGTTGGACACTGTGCAAGAGGAGAGAGATAGACTAGTGGTGGAGGTGATGACTTAGAGGGCATAGGTGGTAGTGGGGGGAGGGTTAGAGGAGCTGAGATGGCTAAGAGGGGAGGTGGAGGATCTATGAGAGAGAGTAGGTTTCTATAGGGAGACATACCATGCAGTTGTGCTAGCAGATCATATCAAGCATTATAGGTGGCTGACTTGTTTGGGTACAATTGGCACACATACAGGTATGCAAGGTGGGGGGAGAGTGGTTGGAGCACAAGGGGCTCACAGAGGACTAGTGGGTCTCAATGGACAGGGTAGATCCAAAGATGAGAAAGGGGGACAACTGGGAGGAGGGATGAGGTAGAGAGTTCAAGCACTAGAGGAGGGAGAATGAGGCCACCACCACCACTAGTGCAATGCAGGGTGTAGAGAGAGACCCTTATGATTCTCATGGCGAGGAGGCAATGGACAAGGATACATATGAGAAATGATATGCTATATTTTTGTAGATTTCAAGATATTTTTGATGTATATATATATATGTATGTATGTATGTATGTATGTATGTATGTATGTATGTATGCATTCTTGGTGGGTACAAGCCCAAATGTAAATTTATGGACCTTTGTACTATATGGACACTCGATTGGACTATGATGGACTTTTGTATTCTTTCAGGGTTGGGTAGTGCATTCTTTATTCATTGAGGAGATGATGCATACATATATATATATTGTGTGTGTGTGTGTGTGTGTGTGTGTGTGTGTGTGTGTGTGTGTGTGTGTGTGTGTGTGTGTGTGTGTGTGTGTGTGTGTGTGTGTGTGTGTGTGTGTGTGTGTGTGTGTGTGTGTGTGTGTGTGTGTGCATATATATATATGAGCATTCTATGGGGTGGGATATGTGTGTACTGAGTATTGTTCCTATGTGATTTTTTATTGTATGTTTTAATGGGATATTTTAGATATGGTGGACTGACATATGTTATGCAGGATGTGAATTTGTTAATGAGATGGATGATATGCATGATTATACTAACGCTTTGTGATGCAAGATGTGATTATGTGGATATTTGGTATTGTTATGGGATAAGAGACATGAACCAAGAAGTATGCATTCACAATTTTAGTCTTTATGGAAAGGGCCATTGGAGATCATACAAGAAAATAAGAATAACCCTTTCAAGTTGGCCTATCCCATAGGAGAAACCCTGCCATGTTCTTATAATGGGTAGAATCTGAAGTTGTATCAAATGCCAAATTGAAAGTAGGTAACCCTTGCATAATAGCTAGATAGGTATGTTTTCCTTTCGTGCAGTTTGTTTTGTTTTAGTTGCTTGTTTTCCTAGGTAGTTTGTTGTTTTCCTAGTGTAGCCTATTCTTTTTGTTTTCAAGTGTCATTCTTTTGTACAAAACCAAAGATTTTTAGAGTTCTTTCAAGCATTATCATCCTTAAATACCCAAACAAAGCCAATTATTGCTCCAATTTCAATCCATCTATTTGCTCTAGGGTTTTGAGTTATGTCAAATATCAATGTCTTGAGTCTGAGTCTTGACTTCCTATAGGATGGCCTTTTTTCTCATCATTCCTTTGAGCTAACCTAATGCGATAAATCATGTGAACAATGCATCAATGCAAAGCTAGGTGATTAGGGTTTGGAGGGTTTGTTATGTGTTATCCTAATGAGAAGAAGGTTTGGATATTCTGATAATTCATGTTTACTTGTTCCTAATCATGTCAAAGACAAAGATTCATGTTGAGAAGTAGTTCTTCATGAAAGCATTCCTAAAATCTCTAAGAAATTCTAACTCTATGATCAAGTGTTCCATTAAAGGTATAATACAGGTAAGAATGGGGAAATCACATGCATATACAGAGCAAATGCAATAGAGAACATTGAAGACTAAAGCTTAAAGGCAATATGTAGATTGTGAGAATGAGCTACGAATGAGATCAGTTGAATTTGATACAGAGTGAGCACTGAAAAATGTAGAAATGGCAGAAAACCTGGTCAAAGGTAGCAAAGACCAAAGTTGAAATTGAATCAACGAATCAAAACACATCTGAATGTCCACCACATCAAGTTGAATTGTCAAGTCACCTTGGAAATAAGTCATGACCATCACATGAAGATCAGATTGACTGATAATGTTTTAAGATGGAATTATAAATTGTCTAATGATGCATCTCATTGACCATCAAATCAAAAGAAGATCTGCAATCATCATTATGTTTACTCGATCGTTATTCATAATGACATAATGATGGATCAACATGTGTCATGTGGGCCATCACATTTCATGAAGGGTACTAAGAATCTAGTTATAGGGTGCCACAAAGCAAGGAAGGTCAATGTCAGATTCTCTGGGCAATGAAAAAGTGCCAATTGTTTGCCACGGTGTGTAGAGTTGGAAAGAGGGACTCACACTGCAAAAAAAAGAGAGACTTAACATTATTTTATTTTTGTCATTAAATTAAAAGGAATATTTTCATCTATCGCCACCTCACTATTTAAAGTTGCAAGGAAAATAATCTATGCAACATAACATTGGAAAGACACATGTACACAGAGGGACCCGCAGAGGAAGTTACAAAGAAGGTTTATGATAATTTAATCTTGACTATCGATTTGAGATCAATGAAGGAATTCAAAGTTCTGGTGACTGTTAGAACATGAAATATGTTGGTTGGCACGAAATAGTAGAATATGAAGAATTGAAGGTTTCTGTACGATTTGTGAATTCACATGAAGATGAAAGGTCATGGAGTATTTTCAAGAATACCATGAGTTTAGAATCATTAGTAGAAGATATACCACATGCCCATATCATGATGCAAATTGAGTAATTTTATATTTTATTCTCATTTTCTTTTTTATTATATGTTTGTCGCTCTGCCAGAGTTAAGAAATGATAGAGAACTATAAATGTAACCTCATTTAATAATAAATGAGGGGGAAAACTTGATGGTGAATTGGTCTGTAATTCCATTTATCCTATTTGATTGTCATGTTTTATTTTCCATGGATAGATTAGTTCTGCATTAAGAGTTGAAGGAATATTCTATGTGATCCTGTGGTAATCAGGTGGATTCCATTTCATTTTGATATTTGTAGTAGAGGTGATTCCATTTACTTTCTTCATGTATAATTTTTCTTCTTCACTTGTTTGTTTCATATTATGCTAGATAGTTTCATTAGGAATTTGACGGATAGATGTGTGTGAATCTATTAGTAACTTGTTGAATTCTATTTCATTCAAGCCTAGTAGTAAAAGAAATTCCATTTTCCCTCACGTACATTTCTTCTTCTCTTCATCTTTTGCAATTAGATGGTTAACTTTGCATTTAGAATAGAAGTAAGAATCGAAAATCTCAAGATAGCCTTTTACAATTATTCCATTGGGTGTGATAGGTTGTCCAAATCTATTTTTCCTAAATTATTTGTGCCTACAAATAATTTGGTTATCCTTTACTGCTCTTGGGTTAAGAGATTATAATGTCAAAACTTCTAATCTCATAAAAATATATTCATTGCATATCATTGCAAATCATAGGGATTTGTACCTAGTCAATTCAGAGGACAGTGATAGAATGCATATATTGACCTATTTGTTGGTAAACATCCTTTCGTCTCTCCAAGAATTGGGTATCAAAGAGTCAAGATTATAAAATCTAATAAGAGACCAAACTGTTAACCAACAATCATCAAAGATCTTGACCTTTCTTTTCTCAAATTCTAGCTTCTGACCTAAGTTATTCAACTGTGCAACACTCAAAAGATTATATTTAAGTCCTTAAACCCAATATGCAGATCATCACATCTGATCTTACCATTCAACATTGACAATCATCTATCTTTCACCAGGCATGGAATATTATTACCAAGCTTAATAGTTCTACCATCATCAATTTCCTCAAATTTATCAAACTTTCTTAGATCACCAAACATGTGATGTGAGCAACTACCATCAATAATCCATGAATCATTCTTGCTAATATGTAAAATAAGGACAATTTCACTTTCATACCTTTCTCCATTTGGATCTTTCTTAATTGCAACATAAACCATTTCAACTACTTCCTTGTCTTCATCAAAACTAGACTCAATATGCTCTTCCTCATCTATGTAGCATGACTTCTTTCCTTTTTCTTTGTAGTCTCTATTCTTCATGTCCTTGAAATATTTCTTATCATTTATATCAATCTTACTTATGTTAGGATATTTAGCAGTAAAGTGACCAACCTCATTACATTTGAAATGAGTCAAGGGAAATTTACCTTCACCTCTTGATAACCTTCTTACAAGAAATGCTTCAAGATCATCTAGATTATCTTTAGATTCGGACTCATTTTCTTCATTAATTTTCTTCTCTTTATTCAAATTGTTGATTGTTAGTGAAGACTTGAATATTTTTATCATAGTAACCATACTATTATCATAATTTATCATCTCAAATGCAATCAACTAACCAACTAGACAATCAAGTGTCAGATAACTATGAAGCATAACTCTTACTTATTGAATTGCAGAAAAATTAATAGCATAAATAGGCAGAAGAGTTCTAAGAAATTTACTTACAATTTTAGAATCAATGATAGTTCCACCAGTAGCTTTGATTGCACTAACAACATCACTAATTGATTTGGTTCACATATTGTGCAATATTATCACCTTCTTTCATTCTCATGTAATCGTACTTACCTCTCAAACTTTCAACTTTGGCTCTCTTTACATTATCATCTCCTCCATGTACTAGTTTTAGTTTATCCCACATTTGTTTAACATTAGCAAAATTCTAGATATCATCAAACTCAACATCATTGAGAGAATATGTAATCTCAATCATCAATCTATTGTGATTCCTCTTCGCATTTGTTTGTTCTACATTCAAGGGACCAACAAGTGTAGTATATTAATTATCTAAATTTTGTCCAAAATTATATCCAATGCCAAATAGATGCATCTTCATTCAATCTTTCCTTGGGGAAATGTTCTTGTTTAGTTTTGGTACGTCTCTCTTATACATCTTCAATCTTTATCTCAAGTTCATTTAAACTACTTTCTCCAAGCACTATTCTCTAATACCAATTGTTAGATAATTAAGAGGGAGAGTGAATCAATTATGTCCAGTTGTCATAAAGTCTCTTTAAAAAAAATTAGTACCAAAAAAACTTCATAAACTTCAATAGCAATTGTAGGATTTGAGAAATTATGCAAATCAAATCCACAAAGCCCAAGAATACCTACATGTAGAAAACCTGTCACGGAGAAGAAAAAGACAAGAAGAGGTAAGGTTTGATCTAAAAGCATGCAAATTGTATATTTAGATAAAGAAGAGATTGAAGAGATAATAATTACAAAGAGATCAATCCTTATAAAAGGAGATCGAAACCCGAAAAGGGTAACCTACAGGTGAAAGCTATTTAATAATTACAAAATAATTATTAAATATGAGAAAGCTAAAAAATGCATAAAGTGAAACCTTAAGAAGGAAGAAAAGCTAATTTAATAAATTAAATTAAATTATCATTTTTCTCTAACACACCCCCTTAAGATTAGCAACAATGCAGTTATAAACAACGTAGAAAGAGCACGAAAACTACAATGCAATGCTGAAAGCAAACTTGGGTCCCAGCAACAAGGCCTGATGAGGTACCCAATCGCAACAAAAATCTCTATGAAACAGAGAAATAGAGAAAACCTAGTGGGAAAAACTCTACTCCAAAAAGAGATAGCTGAAAAATCTAGTGAAGGACTACAAAAACCTCCAACTAGAGGAATGTTCTAAAAAATAGGAACAAAGAGTGATCATGAAAAAAACCACTAAAGCATGAAGAAGCTGCAAACTCTATCAAAAATAAATTGCTGATCTATAGAACCTCTTCTAAAATAGAACCTGACTAGGTAGAGAAGACTATAATTTCCATCGAATCAGGAGACAAACAAAGGCAAACAACTAAACTCAAAAATGCAGATGGAATAAAACACCAAAGCCTGAAGAGTTGATCAATTGAACCAAGGAAGGCAACAACCAAAGTAGGAATGAAAAAGAAGAGTGTTTATATGGTAGATGATCCATCTCACTAGAATGTACAGGTATCCAGCCACTGCAATCGCCTAGTACATAGGATTAAATACTGAATACATAGCTCACTCCAATGAACCAAGGAAGCATTAGAAACAATAGAAGAACCCCCCTAATGCAAACAAGCATGAGGTGAAAAGCAGCTGAAAAAGTGGGCCAAAAAGAACTACAAGTCAAGGAACCATGATCAAGATGGTCAAAAGAGTACATAAATGTGTACTAAGGTGATCAATCTCAGAGATGTCATGAGGCTAATGTCACAAAAGGGACACTCACTAGACAAAGGAAGATGGAAAACTAGGCAAACATCAACCCCCCCATGGCACTTTGTTAGAGTAGTGCATGTACAATAGGGCACAAAATATAATGAATCCCAAGAATACAGTAATATGTACAAGTGTCCTTAGATGACACTACTCGAATCAGAAGGCAAAACAACACAAACAATTGAAATGAAAAAACAAATGCAGTACGGAACTTTATCTTAGTGCATTTGTAGAAAAATTCTTACAAATGATATCAACAATGATCAAAATGGGCAAAGAGCTGATACAATAGATAGTACAGCCCAAAAGAAGAGATCCCATGCCATGAAAATGATCCCCAGACTTGAAACACCCAAGATATCCACCATGATGCAACACAACAAAAAATATGATAGAAAGAGAATAGAGCAAAATCTAAAGGAAATTACAGCATTTCTGAAAAGTAGATAGAACTAGCTTAAGATATGCCCTCCAGAGTGGTAACAGAACATTCAGCTTTGACTGCCAAAATAGGAAACCAAACTATATCAAAACCAAAAAACACCTGCACCAATGTCCCCAACTCAGAACCAGCTTTCCGACACATCTTTTGGATAAAAAAAATATGTCTGCATGCTCAAGTTACATATGATCAAAAAAATTCTTATTTGATGATCTTCGATAATTTCTTTTCCATTCCCTTTTCATCTAGCATGTTGACTTGGGTAAGGAATTTTTTCAACTCCAATGTAGGGTCAACTTCCTTATCATGACTCATTTTCATCATTTCCCCTAACCAATATGGAACAACAATGTGTTGATCATATACTAACAACTATTATTGTCCCTACATCATCCCTTCATTAATAGCCTCTTCTATGATGGGACTTTTGGCCTTGTGAAAGGGACATCTATTTATGTAATGGGAACTTATGTCTTTTGAGTAAGGACTTCTACCTATGTATTGGGGAGTTTCTCTTTTGCAACTAGTCAATCTAATATGGTCTTAAGGTCTTCCTCAATGGTATCCCTTTTCTCTTGATTTATCTATTGATTGAACCTTCTCAATGATCAATGTTTTCTCTATCTTGTATGAGATAGCTTATTTGATGTTTTTGCAACATCCTTATCCCATTGTTCCAACTTCCTCCCTTGTGAAAGGCTCAATCTCCTATAACCTTGGGGACTAGCTAGAGGATGCTAGTATTATCATTAGCCTTGGCTTCTTTTATGGAGGTTCTTTACTATACACATCAAGTGTGTTTTTGAATTGTAGTTCTTAGGCAAGACTCTTATGTTTTCCTTAAGAAAAAATCTCGTGGAATCTCCCCTTCTATTTTGACCCTTGGTGATTGCCTCACATCATCCCATCATGCCTAATGCCCTGTCAACTCATAAGTTAGGATGTCCTTGGTCACCTTCAATTGTTGAGTTGACACTTGACCCACCATTTTATGAATTTCATGACTAGTTCCAATATTGAATCGAGATCCAATATTTCTTTTCTAGACTCATATGGCTAGATGATCTCCTCAATTTCCATCTTGTGTCTATATTGGACTACATTTGTATCTTCTTCTACTCAACATGCTACATGGATGATTTTGTGTGCCCTAATCATTTTGAGTGGCAGCTTGGAGAACATCCTCTTGCTAATTTTATATTCATCTACAACATTTTCTAGTAAATCTGTGAGGTGGAGCCTATGTTAATACTTATATCACACAAAACTCTAATTTGGTTTATGTGGATCATAATCATTTCTTGCTAGGTAATGTGCTAGATTGTAAAAATGTAATTTATTTGTTGATTTTTTTAGCTACCTATAAACATGGATACATTTCAACCTCATCTCCTATGGTTATTGGAAATTAAAGTTCTAAATTCTTCTTCTAGATTATTTTTTACGTGGCCATGCTTGGTAACCTCCAAAAACACCATCTTTTTAGTCAAATATCTCAAAATTCTATGTGGCTCAAAAAAAATTCCTATAACCTAATGTAGGAGAATGTCAAGAACTGGATGAATGATGCCATGCACATCTCTACCAACATTATCACCTCATTTGAAAGCCTTATATGGAAGTTGCCTTAAAAAATTTTGATTTATGTGTATGATAAAGGCATCATTGACCCTTATAATTTCATCTTTTGCATACAGGTACAAGTAGGGATAATATTTGTGCACGTCCATATGACTTGGACAACTTCTCATTGACCCCTTGAATCTTAACCATTCATACCTTGTCTTTATAACCAACATGTATATGATGTAAGAGTTCATTTAGAATCTCTCTAATTGCTCTAAATTTCTAATTTGTTCATCCAAATTATCACTAACCATCTTGACCTAATCCATAGCATTGATCCCTTCTATTACCTACTTAATTAAGTAGTATATCCACTACTTAATATGTATGATTGTGGAATTCTAAATATCCTATTTAACACCATCACCAAATCGCTATGCTCTTGTTAAATGTCTAACAAGGCCGACTACTTAGGCAACTTAGAATGGTGAGTCTTGATCCTCCATAGAAATTTTTAATTGATTACATAGTCACAATGATCAATAATGAATGTGTAGAATCTAAGTGCATTATCTTTTGTCCTTAGGACCATTAATTTGTATGTCGAGATTCTAAAAGATTCAAAAATCATTAGAGGAGAAAGGTCACTTTGCACCTTAGCATCTAGGTCTCTAATTGTTCTATCTTCTAGATTATAATGTATCTTACCCTATGATTAATTATGCATGTTGGATGGCTGGAAAAATATAACTGTTGTTGCAAAGCTGCTCTTGGCTATCTAGTTGGCTAGGTATTTGGGAGTATGGTCCTTGTAGCCAAACACCCTTCTATTGAATTAACTCATGTTGAGGCAACCCAAATTCGTATCCACTGATATCTTTCCACTTTGACACAACCTTTGACTCCAAATGAAAACCCCTTTTCCTCGATCTAGAAAAACTTGATCATTTAGGCTCTATCATTCTCTTTCCTACAAAACAAAATTCAATGTCTTCAGTCACTGAACAATTATGACTTCAAAAAAGAAAATCTAAGAACTCACTACTAGATTTCTTCTCTCTCTAGGAAGGAATTTTCTCTCTCCAAAGATTTATGCCCCTTCTCTAACTTTTCAAACTTATTGTTCAAAATTGCCTTCTCTTCAAATGTCACAATTTCTTCCTCTGCTACTTTGAGCTCTTTCCAAGATCACCTCTCTCTAGAAAGAGATTTCTTCTCTCCAAAGATCTCTTCAAAATTTGTGCTTCCTCATGGAAACTCACACTTCTTTGGAACTTCTTCAATAATTTCACCATCAACTCTTGCCTCTACAATTCTTCGATGTGAGAATAAAATGAGAATTCAAGTCTTCTTAAAAATTCAATCTTGGACCTACTGTAAGGAAACTTGGCAATAAAGAATATAACTATTTCCACATAACCCATTGTTAGTAAATAGTTTTGTCCTTCCAAAATTAAATACAAAGAATGACTCAAGATACCCAAATAGAAGAACAATTGCCACTAACAATTGGATAGATTATCATTTTATTGATAATCTTCCTCTAAATTGAGAGGTACAACTCCCTCATAAAGATATTCAATGAATGTGATATATGCTTATGTCTTTAACCTGAAGACACAAAGGGTTTTCTGACATTCATCCATCAATATGGAATAAATATGATTATCAAATTAATAAGTTGATTATGAGAGAAAAACCAGCAAACAGCCATAGGACTATTCACCAAGTCTTTCATAATACTAGAAGAGAATAGAGAGAATCAAACATATCATTTTTGCAAAAGATAGCAACATAGGACTGTATTTGAAATAGGATAGAAAAGACCACAGGATCTTTTTCCATCAGAAAATAAATATTCAGACCTTAAGATCTGACATACAAACATTCCTTTCCATTTCTAACACATAACAAAATAGCAGTAGTATTATTTCATGCCTTTTGTTACCATCAAATACAGAGAACAAAAGAAATTAACTCTCTACATTTCCCTCTACAAAATAGAAAATATTCTTCTCCCTATAGCAGTAGCTATAGAACTCCAACCCCTGGAAAAGAAGAACCCGTTACAATTGCTTTTCAACCTTTAAATAATTTTTGCCAAGAAGTTTGGCAACTACCCTAACTTCTTCTTGCCGAACTTCTATTACCTTCTCCCGCACTTTACTATGATAATTAATTCTTATAAAAAGAATTAATCTTTTTTGCATCCCTTTCTCCACTTTAATCAATCTCTTAAGAGCTTTTATAACTTCATTTCACAAAGATAATTAATTCTTTTTAAAGAATTAATTATTTCAAATTCTTTTTAATATTTGCTTTATCCTCCACTTCTTTTTCTATGATCAAGTGCAATATTTAATTTGCACTTAACTATACTATTAATTATTAAAGAATTAATTTATTTTATATCTATCAACTTGCCCACTTCCTTTTTATATTTTTCTTATGGGCACATACGTTGAAAGAATAATTAATTCTTTCTAGAATGAATTAGGTGATAAATTAATTTTATATAATAATTTAATACCTAATTACTTTGCACTTTAATATTTAATTCCTTTGAAGAATTAAATATTATAAGAATGCAAAATGATTTGAAATTTGAAATTTCTTTTTAATTTCTCACATAATTGAGTGGGAGGAAAAAACTTAGGATTCCAAAACCCTAGGTAACACCCATAATAGATCTGAAATTAATATGAAATTAAAATCCACATGCAAGAGAATAGACAACATACCCACAAAATTGTGACACAAGATATACCCTAGGAAACCCTCATTGAGGGAAAAACCTAGCCTCCAAAAGCATCCATCACCATGTATTATTCAGCAAAAATACCATTGTCATACAACCATGAAAGCCTTCATCGCCATAGCGACAACCGAGCAAACTATGTGAACAAGCATGAATCCACACATCCCATGCCATGCTTCCAACCTTCACAAATGCTCCCTTGGCTAACCTATCAAGCCTTGTCCCTCTTGACTCTTGTCTTTCTCACTCTTACTCTACAACAACTACCCTTGTGGCTGCTTATATAGTAGCAAGTCCCACAAAACCACTAAGTGGTATTACATAAACCATGTGCTACCTAACCCACTGACCCCACATTTAATATTGGGCATTCAATTCTTTTCTCCAATATTAAATAATTACATGAAATATTTTCACAATGTTACAATATAACTCATCAAGAATATTTCATGAAATCTTTACATGTTGCACGTCCATCTAGATGCAACATTACATAATAAAATAAAATATAAAAATATAAAAATATTATGCAATGTGTGCAACACCCATTATCTCAACAATCTCTCGCTTGTATACATTGCATAGGGTCAATCTATAGCCACACAAATGAACAAGGGAACAATCCCTCCTAGCACATCCACCATCATGGATCAAACTACACCAAGTGTTCCATCCTAGTACCTGCAACAAAATCAAAGTATCCAACATCTCAAACATGAATAATCTCACCTCCTATTATGCCACTACCACTGGACATACATAGAAGCCATCCAAAGAGAAAGCCACCCAACCTGTCGCATTAGAAGATCATAAAATCATGTACCAACTGAAATTTTAAGCACAAAAAATCTAATCCAAAGGTAGTCACATGTATCCGTAGTTGTCAAAATATCCATAGCTAAAATAGCACCCACAGCAAGTGCCAAACCCATCCAACTATCCATACCTCAAAGGTATAACAAGTGAATCTCATATCACCGACATATCCAATCTATAAATTGCAATCACAAGCCTCAAGAGCAATACCTGCCACATATATACCAAGAAGCTCCCACTGCAAAAAATAATGTCAAATCTATAACCAATCCACTCACAACAATCTCAAAGAAGTGAATCCATGTAGTATGAAAGACATGCATGATACATAAACTGATACCCTGCAAGAACAACTCTTGTAAAAAGTCTCCAATAGTCTCCCAAATTCTCCACAACCAATAGAGGAAAGAGATAAAGTAATAACCATGTCATCTCTCACATGACATACATGAGCACAAACCAGTGATCACAATCTCTAACCAATCTTAAATCCAATGTAGGCAAAACCGAACATCCAAGACCAAAGAAACTATGAAAATCATAACTTGTATCATGTCCTTCTACACACACCTCTAGATGTAAACTGTGCAAGTATGATCTCCTCCATTAAACCCCAACAAGAAGCCTCGACAACACCCAAACCATAGCATATAACTAATCATGGGTATAAGCCTCTCACAAGAAGATCAAACTCATAAAACCATTCCTAAACCAAGGAATAACCATTCTTACTCCAAGGAAAATGCCCAATATAAAACCATCTCCCAAACTCAACCAACATAATAACATATGCACATGGAGATAACCAATGCTAAACCATCTCTCAAATGAACCCTCTAGAACTAACTCATGTACCATAGCTCAAGATCCATATCCATGAAAGGCAAGCATAAATATAATGCAACTGAGAGAAACAATGGGCTATACCTCTCAGGTAGCAAATCGTCGAGTAGACAAAGAGTGGGGAATGAGAATGCTCATCAAGATACCCAAGTCTCCAACCAAGACTCATCTAAGAACAATCTCCTCTCAAGTCCATATCAGGTGACTGCCCCTCGGACTTCTTGTTGAAACCATCAACCATCCCAACAAATACTTCTCTAATCCAAGAGAAATCAGCATCACCACCGTATCTAAGTATTCATTAGCACCTGTAACCAATCAATCCATGCCAACTTCAAATGCAACATAGCAATATTGATCAGTGTACTCAATACCAAGAAACTAAATCAAGATCAATGTCAAAGTTTCAACCATGGCCTCAGGAACATAAACATGACAACATGATCTAACCATCTCAACTAAAGAGATAGCATGCTCCACATGAACATACTATAACATGTCACAACTCTAAACGCATATCAAGAGTATACCATTACATAATAATGAAACCATCCTTATACCAAGGATAACATGTCAAATAAAAGCATAAACAACACATTTACCAAGAACCCTGTGAGTCCTCAAGATGGAACCATCTCCACACACCATGAAGATAACCAAAAACCCCATGAGTCCTTAAGATCTATCCATATTCACACACCATGAAGATAACAAGTGCACCATACAAATGTCAAAGATGCTTTTGCAGCAATATGATCTAAGACAAACCTCCAACATTTGCAAACACTCAATAAATATATCAATGCCAACAACTCCCACTCAACCGTGGTACCAAGTCACCTATGGCATCATAAAATCCATCTCCTACATGAAGATCCAAACCAAAACCAGGAACTAATCCTGCACTGTCACCCCATCACTATCACAAGCTCCCACTAAACCATGTATCCAAGCTATCCATGACATCATGATGAAAAAAAACTCATCCTCTAACAATGAGAATCAACCAAAGCATCAAACCATCAAAGAACTCAAAGTGCACATCATGAGCTCCTCAAAAGAAACTAAATAACCATGATCCTCAACCAAGAAGATATACCACCATAACTGAATAAAAAAAAGTCAAGTTAATGCACATCAAGGATGTACCTATATAACCAATCATGTCATGTCAAAATCTATGACACCATGATCACATCCATGAACCGAGCAACTAACACTCAATGTATTCAACCTGTCAGCATAAAATAGTCAACCACAATCTTCCAACATAACTATACCTGGTAACAACATCTCATCCCTTCTACATGAAGAAAAATCCACAAATCATGTGACTTAGGGCATAGACAACCCAAATCCAAGCCACTAATCTGAATATGCATCATTAATGAAAGATCAATGGGCAAAGACAACTCATAACCAAGCTATAATTGCAACCTATAAGTATAGACCACTTACAACACTACACAACTTGTAGATCCAACAAGTCATCATACATATCCAAACCAAACACTAATAACCATATCATCATGAGACCAATCTGAATAATGAACTAAGTTTACAATGACATCAAATCTTAAATCTCCAATGTCATAAACTCATAATGTTACCATAGTCAAAAATATACCATAAATTGTTCAGATAAATATATCAACAAATAAATCATGCCAAACCTGCACCAAATCTGAACGAATGTGTAGAGCTCTCCAAAAGCTTTTTGTTGACTACTCGAAGTCCAAAATCTGACTCCGTATGCCCAAGTTATGCCCTAATTCGTGCTCAAAATAAATAACATCTTCCTTTAGGGCTCTTAAAACTTGAAAAAATATCAAAATCATAGAACCAAACCTATATCATGTTGTAGCGCTCTGAATTAGCTTTCCAATGCCTGTAAGAACTCTGAAATTCGATATTCTGAGAGAAAGTTATGGCCGTTTTATTAAGACAATCTTTTTACCTTTTTCAGTGCAATTTTTTTATTTTATTTTTCTATAACGAAAATTTCAATGGGATTAAATTTGACAGCCATCATGGGCTGAAATCAAAAAACTCTTCATTTCCTCTGAACATGGCCAAACTAGGGCATATTATATATCAAAATTTATGAAAATATCGACCTGGATCCAATGGTGAGGTCTGTTTTTACCCAGGAGGTCATTTCTGCAAGCTACCCCCTAAAACCCTCATTTAAATGAAACATCTGAAAAACCTCTTTTGTCCAACAATTTCACGTGCCCAAATTTTTTTAACATCTTATCATAACAGCAAATCCAAAACCCTCAGATCTGCAATAAAAACTCATATATCTTACCCTTTCTTTTATCCTCTCATGCATTCTCGTGGATTCAATCTAGGGTTACAATAATAAAACCATAGCTCTGATACCACTTGTAAGGAAACTTGGCAGTAAAGAATATAATCGTTTCCCCATAACCCATAATATATCTGAAATAAATACGAAATTAAAATCCACATGCAAGAGAATAGACAACATACCCACAAAATTGTGACACAAGATATACCTTAAAAAACCCTCATTGAGGGAAAATACCCAGCCTCCAAAAGCATTCATCACCATGTATTATTCAGCAAAAATATCATTGTCATACAACCATGAAAGCCTTCATAGCCATAGCCACAACCGAGCAAACTATTGGAACAAGAATGAATCCACACATCTCATACCATGCTTCCAACCTTCACAAATGCTCCCTTGGCTAACCTGTCAAGCCTTGTCCCGCTTGACTCTTGCCTTTCTCACTCTTACTCTACAACAACTACTCTTGTGGTTGCTTATATAGTAGTAAGTGCCAAAAAACCACTAAGTGGTATTACATAAATCATGTGCTAAAACCATGTGCTACCTAACCCACTGACTCCACATTTAATATTGGGCATTTAATTCTTTTCCCCAATATTAAATAATAACATGAAATATTTTCACAATGTTAAATACAACTCATCAAGAATATTTCATGGAATCTTTACATGTTGCACGTCCATCTAGATGCAACATTACATAATAAAATAAAATAATAAAATATAACAATATTATACAATGTGTGCAACACCCATTATCTCAACACCTACTAAATTAGCAATGCATCTAGATTGAATTATCTTTTATGTTGCAATTCTAAGACAGATTTTGATATACAACGCACCAATTGTCTCCAAGTTTCCATTATTTTCAAAAGATGTCATTTTGAATATTTAATTTTTTGGCAAGTTTTGTTATGGGTGCATGTATTTGAATAGATTACATTTCAATACTTTGTTCATCATATTATTTCCAATATTTTAATTAATTATTCAATATTAAAAAAAATTCAACACTTTCCAATTTTCATCTCCATGTCTACTTAGATTTTGATTTTAACAAATTCCAAATCCAGCATTATAGCTTTTTATAATTGTCTTCAACATTTAAACTGAAAGAAAGGCAAAAACCTTAGCTCCTGCTAAAGGCAGATAACTATTGGAACCATAAGATGCCAAATTTTTTTGGAAAACCAATCAAATTTATAGATTTTTTGAACTTACTTATATTTTATAAAGTTTTATTATTTCAACATATTTTAAAAAGAATTATAATACCATTTATTGAGAATCTTATAATACCATTTATTGAGAATCTTACTTACTATGAATAAAAAGACAACAAAAATAATAATTTTCATTTTTAAAAAAATCAATAAAATTGAACTTAACTATTCCAAAAGGTACAAGGATCAAAGTATATTAATGTAATCATCAATAAATGTGAAACAAACGTCCTCTTGCCCCATCCATTTCAAAAATATCTATAATCATTTTTGTAGAGCACCACGCCAAATAACTCTTACAATGCATTAACAAATGTTTGTAAAATTAATGGGACTGCCATCTTTATATCATCTCTTTCGAATCTAAAATTTAAATCAGTGTAAATTCGTTGTATACCAACCCTTCATGGAGTTTATATTAGAACTTTATTGAGTTTTTTATAATATTTAAATACATAATACATAGATTTAGGTGAACATATTGTTCTCTCTTTTTTACACATGTTTATAAGTTAATTTTTAATGGGCTCATACTTGTTCTATACTTGTTCTATACTTTTTTTAATTGATGTAAATGAATCACATTTTATAATTAAAATTAATCATCAAAATTCCATTGACCTTTAAACCTCTAAAAGAATGTGTTGAGGTAATATTAAAATAGATTTTAAATAAAATGACAAGTTTATATTTATTATTGAAAAAGATTGCTTACTTCTTAATATATAAATCATGTAGAATTATTAGTTGGTTAAGTTTTAAGATAAGAATATAATTAGTTGTCTATTTTATTGTATTAGTAAATGTCTTGATTTTTTATTGTTAGTGAAATTGAAAAACAAATTACATATTTAATATAAAGTATTTTAATTCATTACTTGAATTGAGATTTCTTTTTTTAATATGAATGATTTAAATATGTTTCTCATATTCATCTTATTAGTTCCTACATGGCAAATACTTATGCATTCATGTAAGTGCTAATTTCACATTAACACTAACCAATCAAATCAAAGAATTTATAAGATTGTATGAAATCTCAAATGTTTATATCTTTTTCTATTTTTTCATTATTTTATAAATCATATTTTTTATTCATTCTATTGGTTCATACTATTTTTGGTGGGGGAGAAAATTAATTTTCTTCAACAAAAATACAAATATTTTCTAACCATTAATATATGCATTAATTACAACTTTATCTTCTCCACATTTATGACAAGTTGATAAGATTTTTTATTTTTTTTCAATCATTTTATCTTCCACCTCACACAATATGTCTAATCAATATTAATTCTCAATAACAATATAATTTCAATATGTTATATCTTTGTATTTGAAAAACTTTGATTTTTTAATAAAAGTAGTTAAATTATTACTATTATTTTACTTTTATAAAAATAAATTAAACAACATTATTTTCTAATTATATTTTATAATAATGTTTGTAATATGTATAATTGATAAGTGTTACAATTTATAAATTATATCATTTATTATTAGTAATATTTTTTATTTAAACAATTTATCATTTAGTTCCAATTGAAGTTTGTGCATAGTCACATATTGATCCAAGGTGCAATTTCATTAGACTCTGCTATGCAGCAAAGTTGTCTTTGTTGAGCTTGGGAACTTCTCTCTTGAACATCTTGATCTTCCTGCTTCTAGTACTTTGAAACTAAATTAGCAGATGACTCTGATACCAATTGTTAGAATTTCTTTAGAATAATTGAGGGCGGGAAGGTCCAAATGTCCTATTCAAACTTTTCACTAATTGTAGTGAACCCATTCAACCATTCATTCATCCAAACTTTAACTTATCTAATCAGCAAGTTACTGTAAATCAACATGCAAGAATAATGCATAAGAAATCAATACATAACACAATGATTTACGTGGAAACCCAATTTTGGAAAAACTAACAATAACATGCTACTCAATTCTCACCCTTCTGAAGTGATGCCCTACGAAAGGCTTGCCCTGTTAAAGACTTACAATACACTGTTAAATGTGACCTTGTTAGAGGATTTAACCACCTTGTTAGAAGTGGGCCTGGTTAGAGGACTTTAAAACATTCACTTAAAATGCCACCTTGTTAAAGGATTTACAAATGGCTATTAAACCAACCTAAATCCATAGGATTTTTAGATCTAATACAAATGCTAGAGAGTATTAGAAAATCTTGACTTGACTACAACATACAACTCATCTTGCAGATCTCAGATCACTTCTCAACTCATACCCATTCCTGGCCTTCTATCTTTGCAACTCTTAACAGCTTACCTTATCTTTTAAGTTTTGTCTCCTTGAGTCTCCATACTTAATGTACCAATGCAATCATCTCTTCATGAACACTCATAGAAGCAAAGCCTCTGTGCTCTTCCTTCTCTTAGATGTCTCCTTGACACCCTTTCAACCACTTCACAGATTTGGCACTTCAGTAGCAACAGTATTAGCAGCTCTTTGCTTCTTGGTCTATGACTTCTTAAATAGAAGTCTTGGAGTCCCTTTTCCCACTCAATTCATCTTTTTTTCAATTTCAATTCACATGGATTAGGTAGGATTCATTGCATCTAACCCATATTCTATTTCTTTTAGAAATTTGCTGAATAATCCTTTAGAATTCGCCCAAAAAAGATTTACATAGGACTCTGTGCCAACAACTCATCATCCTTATCCTCCAACTCATTCACAAAATTCAATGTAACCACTAAGTTGGCTTAGATTTGGCGAATCTTCATCATTTGAAATAATGCAGCAACTTGGCACTATTGAAATATTGATGCTCGGCACGTACTGTGTTACTCGGCATCAATTATGTTTTTCCTGATGCTTGGCACCTAAGGATCACTTGGCACCAATTAAATTTTTTTCGATGCTCGGCACCAACAGAGAAGTTACTCGGCTTCAACTAACTTACTCGACATCCACTAAAGATATTAGTCTAAGCTTTGTAGTCAACCTTGTTACAGCTTTTTCCTCCAATGTTTCTAACTGTGACCAACTGCTGTGTCTATGAGTATGTCATCAATACATTACTTAACCATTATCTTAATTGATCCTTGCACTTCATTATAACATCATAACTCAACCTTTCCCTTAGGTGTTCTTGTTACATCTTGTTGATCAAATCCTCTTTATCAATCCACTAAATAATAACACTTGGATCTTATAAGCAAATGTCATTCCTACAAATAGCAGGTTTGACATCGATGACAAAACAATGATTGAAAACATTCATTTACAACAATCTCTCTCTTTGATCTTCAACAACAATGAGCTTTTCAATCAGATTTTGAACAATATATAGTAAAATTTGGAATATCAGTCCATCTATCCTTATGTGGGAGATATGGGAAGAAAGGAACAGAAAAAATTTTCATAATCAAGATATGTCGTTAGAGGAAATTCCTAAAAAAATCAAAGCATGCATAGTTGAGACCTTAAATTCTCATCTTAGAAAATCCCAGAAAGAGGAGGGATCATTTTCGAGTTGGGATGGATTAATGGAAAAAAACTGGAAAAACCTTATCAATGTAATGACCCTCTCTATAAAGGCCACAGAAACCCTCAAACTGAACTTAGGAATTTTGTCAAACACTTGGCGTGTAACAGTAACAATATTCAGAATATGGTAATTTCAGATTCGATACTTTCAGAATATAATCACAGAATTACAATATATATAAAGCCATTGAACTATATTTCAATTACAATGCAATAAATTCTGAAATTATTTTTATTACCAATTCTGGACTGATTATTACAATGATTGTATGACAGCAAATTTACCCAAAAATTGACATATATTTCAGAATGCAAGAACCTGGTTTGAAGAACTATGGAAGAACACCACGTTTTGCTGCAGATCGTTGATGAAGACCTCCAACCGCACCCCCAAACTGTCCTTAATTTCCTGCTGCTGCCCAAACTAGCAGGGCCGTACCAGGCCGTACCTGTACGGCTGCTGAAATAAAATAATATTAGGGTTTTGGGACCCCCAAATGCAAGGAAAATGGGCGCCTAGGGTTAGGTAGTAACCCTGTAAAACCATAAAAAATAACTCCAAGGGGTTGAGGAGATATGAGCAATTATGTGGTTTCGAACCCTGCTTTGCCAATTCTGAAAATGCACTTATTCTATCTTCAAACTCTTGTCAAATGCTTCTCCAATGATAGGGCAAATCCGAAATCCTTATTCCAACCAAAAACAAACCCTAACAACGAATTCTCAATAAGCTCCAATGAGATGGCTGAATACCAACTCCAATTATGCAACAATTCAGGTGATATTTCACACCCTCAAAGTTGCCAATCCAAGGGAGTGATTCGTTCCCAAAGATCGAATAATTTGCAGATCCAAAGTCCACAAATGTCTTCACAATGAAGAAGTAGAAGAGTTCTCCAATCCAAGCATGTCCAAATGAGAGGCCCAACCCTCTATTTATTCACTTTTCTAAGAAGTTGCTAGAACTTCTAGAAACATCCTTTATAATTTCTCATTATAATGCACTTTTTTATAATAAAGTAATTTTATAAAATAAAAAGTGCAACTCAAATTAAAATTATAACATGTGGGCCCCAATATCACATAATGATAAAATATAACCTCTTAACACTTCTTCAAGAGCAAGATATGACTATCTGATCCGCAGAATTGACTCTCTTTCCACACCATTTGCCTACGAGAGTCTGGAATAGGCAAATCCATGATCAATGCCATGTCGAACTAGCTAACAATGGTGGAAAGTAACAAGAAGGTAGATCAACTAGCTAATAATGGTGTTGATGGCGAAGATTTTTTAATTTTTAACAATCTATAGCTTTTACAGGAACCTCAGGTATACAAGTATAGTTCCTCATACTTTATCTCAAGCAACCCAGTCAGGAACCAAATACAATTCCAAATATAACTAGTTAGGTCAACTTAATTAATCTAGTAGGTCAATTCTGGTTATTAGGTCTTGAATTTATAACATCTCTTTTCTAAGGCTAATGAGTTTTAAAACTCTTCATATTTATGTTTCAGTATGTATAAATATATAATTTCATTCTACTCAGTAATCATAGGGAGAGACAGAGTATTAGCAGTAAGGCTCTTAAAAAAGAAAACTTTAAAAACATAATTTAATATTAAAATTTAGTAGGTTTACCTTAATGTCATATAATATCTCATCGTCTTTACTTAGATGGTAGGTCTCATGAATTATTAAATAAACACTTAGATGGATACTAGTCGAGTTTTTAGAAAGACCAAGCATGCCTTGGTAGTGTTGTTTTATTGACATCCTTTTATAGCTCTCCTTAATTTTCTTCCCCATTTCTTCCATTATGAATTAGTACTAGGCTCCATTTAGCTTCATCATGAGCTAGCATCATCGGTTGTCGATGTCACCTTTCTAGGTTTATCTAGATCCTTTTTCGGTAGAGTAATTTCATCCCATCTATACCTAGAATTTTCCCTCACTGTCAGTCTAAGCTAGTTTGAACCCTAGGATGGATATAAACATCAATTATTTTCACACTTAAGAGGTGCGGACCATGGCATTCTGAGGAAATGCTTGCAACCTAAGATGGAGCCGAGTGTTGAAACAAGTAGATGATATGACCAAGATTGTGGTGAGTCATGCCATTGGAGAGGGTACCTTCAACTATGATTTCTCCTGGCAGACCAACAGTGACATTCCTAGGTGTTTTGGCCAAAGCCAAGGTAAAGTAGTGGGCAATGATTAGACTTTGTTGCAATATCTTTGACCCAGTTTGGCATGTGGGTCTAAAAGAATCCATAAAGAGCATTGATGAGAAGCTCATGATTCCTTTGCCTAAAATGTATATGGTGCACCCACCTAGTAGTTTCGACTTGGTTGTTGTGATTAGGCGCCCTTCCTTGGTCACCTGTGAGAATGTGGCCTTTTATAAGGAATGGACGAAAATGGAAGCTAGCATCCAATTTCTACTCTGGTGGAGGGGGATCATTGATGACAGTAGTAAGGATTGGCTTAAAAATTACCTAGGCATCTTTAAGTCATATATCCATCTGGCTGTGGAGCTAGACAATTTGGAGGCATTGAATTTCTGCACCCCTAACATGGATAAATCTAGCAGGGAAAAGAGTGCCGTTTAATTCTTGCCAAATTTCCAGACAAAGAATCCCAAGGATATTGTAGAGATTATAATGGTATACTAGAAATAAGTGCCATGGTCTGGTGGACATCCTCACGCTAGTGTTGTTGGGTTGCTTCCATGTATGTTCTCCAGTTGTTTGGATGGGGGTTCCCCTGTTTTGTTCCCCTCCCCTATTTTTCACTTCTCATGTTGATTTTGTTCTTTTGGCCCATGTTCCCTCCTTTAGCTTTGTAGACCTTTTTGTAGTTTTTAGGTCGTATGAGATATATGTAAATATCAAATATTTTTCTTAGTCATTTATTTTGGTCCAGGGTTATATATAGCCAATCTTGTTTATACTATCTATAATTTCTAAAGTTCATGTTAGGATAGTATATATAGGAATTGTTTTTTGCATCTTGGTCCCTACTTCAATAGGTAGTCTTTGAGCATGGTTGTTTATATTAGTTTTCAAGTTATCAGTATGTAAAATCTTACCATCTTAATATATATGAATGACTCGTCTTTATCATTTTGCTATGATCATCTGTTGCACTTTATCTTTTTTCGAGCGGTGATGCCTATTAGAATAATACTCTAATTGCCATTTCAAGCCATCCTTTGTTCTTTCTTTTCAACAGTAACAGAGGAAGTAGTTTCAGTATTTCATATTACAAACTAAAAATGGAAGCAAATTGAGTAGATATGAAGCACCTAACTCGCTCTGGTTAGGTTTAAATTGAACTTTGCACATAGCTACTCACAAAGAAACCTCCTATAAGAACAAAATCAGAATAGGACATTTAAAGAGGACACTAAAAGTAACTAGTTAAGTCAGCTATCTAATTTTTGCAAAATTATTGATTGACAAATTCTGAGTTAGTCTTAGATAAATTAGGTATGTCTTTTCTCTATCTATGATGAATTTTATGCCTCCTCTAAATGGTGTAGTGAAGTTAGCTTGAATTTTGCTTAAGATGAAATACATATCTTTTGATAATCACTCCAAGTCCTGCTTATAGCTGAGATAGAAGAAATGATAATAAAACTAAGGAGTTTTAAATGATTCAAAGTATCCTAGAAGGGTAAGTAACCTTACATAGCTTTCCACAATTGCAATTCAAGAAAGATCAGAATTTTAAGATGTGATTATTGGTATAAGTAAGAGTAGCAATTTTTGTTCATATGAAAGAACTAATCACTAATAGTTCAGTGAGATTTAGACTAATATACTAAAGCCTAGTTTTAAGTAGGACTCTAATCAATTAACGCAGTTTCTAGGTTTGATTAAAGAATGTTTGGACTAAGAGAATATTAAGATCAAATTGAAAATGATCAGCTTTTTTGGATTGACCCCGGTTTTATCCTCATGGATTATCAAAGCTTTTTAGGATCCTACTAGAATATCATATTTTAACTATTCTTAACTAACAATACTAATGTTTTCTCTAAGTTGCATAACTGATTAGTAGAATAGTAAGGAATGTGCATTTCAAGCAAAACAACTCAGAAGTGGTACATACCAAGAGTATATAGTTTTGGCTAGAATGGTTTTCTTGGATACAGGATCATATTTGATTGGCATAGGCACCAATAAACATACAAAATTCAGAAAACGACTCTAGTCCGTTTGCCTTATAATAGTAATAAAATTTTTGAAGTATGATAACTAGGGTATGCTCTTTTTATAATGTAATAATAAAGGACTTTGGTCCTAGGTAAGACTAGAGGTTTTATTTCTCTATTCTTTCCTACCAGTGCTCGTTTGAACGGAGATACTCTATTGTATTTTATTTTTATTAAATTAAATATAATCAAAGGCTTCGACTGTTTACCAATTAAAAAAAATTAATAATAGAAATACAAAAAAATAATTAGAAAAAATAACATCTCTAACAAATATTCTATTGACTAGATAAATTATAGAAATCTAGAAATAATATTGAAAGAAAAAACTAAACCAATAAAAAAATTAAAATAATTTAAAAACTAAAATCTAATTCAATTTTAAAAATCAAAAGTTAAATAAATAGAAACCATAGGAAATCACAATTCAAGTAATTGTTTTTTTAATAAATAGAAAAAGAAAAATATTAGTTAAAAGTGGAAATAACAACTAATAAATATCAAAACTAGAGTTAAAAATAGAGCGTGATAAAAACTGACCAGAGAATAATTACAAGAGATTAACTAAAAGATGAGAGTTATATTTAAAATTTACTTTATTATATTAATGTTATTTTAAAATAATTTGTACATATTAAAATAAATTATAATAAATAGACTCATTTTTAATATTTCATTATTTAATATTTTACATTTGAAATCTAATTTATAGATTAATAATTGATATAGTATATTAAATATATACGTAAATAATATAACTTTAGAAAAAAAAATTTCATTAAAAAATAAAATTAATAATTATATGTGATTGAGCAAGTATAATAGTAATAATTTTATTAAATAGGAAGCGTGCATTAGTGTTTTATCTTTCCAAAATCTCTCTGTCAAGCGCTTTTTTAACATTTTTGTCTATATGCATGTTCTAAACTGTTGTTTCCCGTTGTTCAGTGACGAGGAGGTGGTGGTCAAATACGTGGTGAATCGAGTAAAGGAATTGATGAACACTGTGTCATTGGAGGTTGCAAAGCATCCTGTGGGTCTCCATGAAGTTGTACAAGACTTTGATGACACGATTTCACTCCAATCTGCTGGCTCTGTAAAAATCATAGGGATCTGGGGCATGGGGGGCTCCGGCAAAACCACCCTCGCTAAGGAAATCTTCAACAGGAGATGCTCTCACATGCACTGGTCCGCTTTTCTTTCCGATGTTCGAGATGCTGCAGGGAAAGGCCTGCTACTTGAAAAGCAGAAGACACTTTTAAAAAAATTTGATGTCAAAGCTGATGAATGCCCTGACAATATAGACGAAGGCAAAGAGATTCTTAAAACCCGTTTGTCAAGGTCTGTTTCAGTGCTTATCGTATTGGATGACGTGGATCATATAGACCAACTGGATGCTCTGCTGCCATCCAAGGAGAGCTTTGAAAATAACATCGATGATCAAAGCTTGATTATGGTAACCACACGGGACAAAAATGTTCTTCAACAGTGGGGCATCTCCGAGTCTGCCATTTATCCAATGAAACCTCTGAAGGCCATCCATGCCAAACAGCTTTTTTGCTGGCATGCATTCAATCAAATCATTCCACAGCAAGGATTTGAGGATCTCGTTGAGAATTTCTTAGATGCCTGCGCACGACTGCCTCTATCACTTAAGGTCTTAGGGGGACAGCTTTGTGGCAAGTCTGATCGGGAGTATTGGCTGCAAACGTTGAATATGTATTCCCAGATTCCCCACAAGGACATCACAAAAAGGCTCAAAGTCAGCTATGATGCACTTGAGAAACAAGAACAGCAGATGTTCTTGGATGTAGCCTGTTTCTTCATTGGAGAAAGAAGCAGTGCAGCTATTGCAGCTTGGGACGCAGAGTTTCATGGATTGATCGGTTGGAGAACACTTCTCACCAAATGTCTTGTTGAAGAGGATGAAGATGGTCTGATAGGAATGCACGATCACTTGAGAGACTTGGGGAGGGTCATCGCAAGTGAAGAGTCAGCATACCGCCTTTGGTCGCCACGGCAGATTATTGAGATTCTCCCTCAACAGGTGAAGTCAATGCCTTCTTTTTATCATGGATAGGTCTATCAGATTCTCCAGTCATATTGAGCTCTAAAATATTATTGATTTTTACAATTGACAATTCAGGAACCAATACGAGTCCGAGGAGTAGCAAGGGCAGTTGGTGACAACTGTTACGAACGCCAAGGGAAGATCATAATAAAGACAAACCAAGAAGAGTGTAGCTTCGTGCCCTGGCTTGGATTGAAGATATTTTTTGGTAATGGAGAAATTTTAAGTCAGGAACAAAGTCAGCTGTCAAAAGATCTGATCTGGCTTCAGTATACCAACTTTGAGCATAAAAATCTTCCACCATGGCTTCCATTGAAAAAATTAAGAATTTTAACTCTTTCCGACTGTAGGAGCCTAGAGCATTTGTGGCCAGCGGATGCAGATGTAAGTATCTTGCTTCTAAGGTCTGATTTTATAAATGGATCTTTTGTAATATATTTTATTTTTTACTATCGTAAGTTAACTATACCGAAAATGGGCAGCAGGCTCTTTTGCAGTTAAGAGAGTTGGCTATTCGGGGATGCCAAAGTTTTGCAGGATTTCCAAGCTCAATTGGACGCCTCGAGAAATTGCAAAAGATATTAATAAATGATGTGAACTACACCTATTGTGATGCATTGATCGACCTCCCACAAGAATTTTGTTATCTCAAATCTTTGGAACACTTGGAGTTGAGACACTGCTCAAATTTGTCATCGTTGCCGAGTAATTTCGGCAAGTTGACAAAATTGCGACACCTAAATTTGAGATGGTGCACCAAGTTGGAGGCGTTGCCAGATTCTTTCAAGAAGCTAACACTCCTCGAGTATCTCAATTTAGAGTTTTGTGAAGAACTCGCCATCGAGTCAGAGTCTAATGTTCTTGAAAAGATGACAGAGCTCAGGTATTTGAATCTTAATGGATGCAAGAAATTGAAAGAGTTGCGCCTCTCAGAATCGGTTTCCTTAAGAGATCTCCATCTAAATTGGACCGGAGTGAAGGAGCTGCCAGGTAACATATTTCATTTGACCAATTTAACCAACCTAGAGATAGGGAGTAAGTTCCTAATAACATTGCCAACCTCTGTCGGGAGTTTGTCCCCCTTAACTACACTTAAAATCGGAGGGTGTGAGAAGTTGAAATCTTTACCAGATTCTCTGGAGCATCTTTCTCGCTTAAGAGATTTAACTATTATACGTACAGGAGTGAAGTGTTTACCAAAATCATTAATCCATCTTCAAAGTCTAACAATAAGGTTCACTCCAATTAGTGAATTGAGTTTTAGGTCATGGGGCATGCTTAAGAGCGTATCTCTATCGAATACAAAAGTGTCCAAGATTTCAATTGGTGGAGATAGTTGTCCCGCTCTTGAGACCCTTTACCTCTCTCAGAATAATGATTTGAGGGAGCTGGAAACTTTGCCAGAAAAATTGAAGACCTTAGAGGTTGGAAATTGTGAGGTTTTGAAGGACATCAGAGGTGTCCGTGGCTTGAACGAACTTAAGAGGCTGGAGATATATCACTGTAAGATGTTGGACGAGCTTCCATGTTTCGCAGAATTGGTGTATTTAGAAACTTTCAGAATTGGTGCCAAGAAAATAGAAGGCCTGGAAAAGCTGAGATCATTGCGAGAGCTGAGCATAGAAAATATAGATGAGCTTCCAAGTTTTGCAGAGTATACTTCTCTCAAAAAGCTTGTATTGAGTAACTGCAACAAATTGGAAGAGATTGAAAATTTAGGATATTTGAAATCATTGGAGGAGCTCCAGATAAGTTACTGTCCAGAGTTGAAATCTTTACCTGATTCTCTGGAGCATCTTTCTCTCTTAAGAGATTTAACTATAATAGATAAAGGAGTGAAGTGTTTACCAAAATCATCAATCTATCTTCAAAGTCTAACAATAAGCTCCAATTCAATTAGTGAATTGAGTTTTAGGTCATGGAGCATGCTTAAGAGAGTATCTCTATCGAATACAAAAGTGTCCAAGATTTCAATTGGTGGAGATAGTTGTCCCGCTCTTGAGACTCTTTACCTCTCTCAGAATAATGATTTGAGGGAGCTGGAAACTTTGCCAGAAAAATTGAAGACCTTAGATGTGTGGTGTTGCAAGGTTTTGAAGGACATCAGAGGTGTCCGTGGCTTGAACGAACTTAAGAGTCTGGAGATACACTACTGTGAAGAGCTGGACGAGCTTCCATGTTTTGCAGAATTGGTGTCTTTAGAAAAATTCAGATTGGAAGGTAGCAGCAAGGTCGAGAAAATAGAAGGCCTGGAAAAGCTGAGATCATTGCGAGAGCTGAGCATAGAGAATATAGATGAGCTTCCAAGTTTTGCAGAGTATACTTCTCTCAAAAAGCTTGTATTGGGTAACTGCAACAAATTGGAAGAGATTAAAAATTTAGGATATTTAAAATCATTGGAGGAGCTCCAGATAAGTCACTGTCCAGAGTTGAAGGCACTTCCAAGTCTTCAAGGAATCACTTCTTTAAAAATTTTAAGATTGGAAGGTAGCAGCAAGGTCAAGAAAATAGAAGGCCTGGAAAAGCTGAGATCATTGCGAGAGCTTTTCATAGAAAATATAGACGAGCTTCCAAGTTTTGCAGAAAATACTTCTCTCAAAAAACTTGTATTGCGTAACTCCAACAAATTGGAAGAGATTGAAAAGTTAGGATTTTTGAAATCATTGGAGGAGCTCCGGATAAGCCACTGTCCAGAGTTGAAGGCACTTCCAGGTCTTCAAGAAATCACTTCTTTAAAAATAATTGAATTAAAAACGTGCTCCAAATTGAAGAAGATGGAAGGTTTAGGAAACATGAGATCACTGAAGAAGCTTACTATAAGCGACTGCTTAGAATTGGAATCGCTTCCAAATCTTTCAAAAATTACTTCTCTTCAAGAATTTCAATTGGAAAACTGCTACAAATTGGAGAAAATAGAAGGTCTGGAACGATTGAGAAGGTTGGAGGAGTTGAAAGTACATACCCGCTGGAATGCACCGGGTATAGTCAGCTTAGAGCACTCTGAGATATTGGAGTCGCTAGATGTCGTAGCAAACGACAAATCAGCTGTGGAACCATTCGTCAGTAACCTAGAGGTATTTAAAAATAGTTGAATTAGAATTATTTATAGTTTTTCATTCTCATGAATCATTTTAATTTTGTGTTAGCTCTGCTTTCTGCAAACAATGTACAGACGTGGCCAAGCGAAGTGATGATATGCAGCAGGGCAGTGTGTGATGTGGATTTGCTGAAAAACTTCTTTCAAGATATACCAAATGTCTCTGTTCTTGACTACGCTGTGGTAGAAGCTGACGGAAATCGCTTAAAATTGAGCCCGCCAAAGAGTTCGGCCATTGCTGATGCCATTCTGAAATGTTTTATTATAGATTCTGATCATCCCGACTTACGCCTCTACATAGATTTCAAATTTTCCTACCCTTTTTCCTATTTGACCGAATTGGGGGAAGGAAAATGGGTATGGATGGGTGTCTTCACCCAACGGCGGCGATCGAATTATCATTTCTACATTTCCGCGCGTGATAGCAAGGGCGAGCTTGTAAAAGTACGAGTGGAAGCAGCATGGTTAGTGACGGGCGAAGAGGGGAGCATGGTAGAGGCTTTCCGTCAGCATTTTCAAAGGTACCAGTAAATCCTTTTATTAAAATATAGTATGTCTCATATAAATGTTTTATTCAAAAAAAATTATTAGTCCTTTCTATATAGGTGGAGATTTATGTTTTCACTTCATTTTCTTTCAATAGTTTGTCAGCATTCTATATAAATTAAGGGAGACTTATAATGTTTTGGAGTTATCTTATTTTTATATTTTTTGAATACTATTTCTCTTTTCAAAATGATTCATTACATATTTGTTAGTGGTTTTTTTCATTTTCTTTTAAAAATTCAAAAAAATTCTCAAAAATTATTTAGGTTGGCATCTTTTATAATCTAAGTTCTAATAATAAATCAATTAGAAAAAATTAACTAATGAAATAACTAAGAATAAATTAAACTGTGCATGTCTCGATGAGAATGAATATGTAGTTTTATAACTTTTTTCACACAGTTAAATGTGACAATTAGAGTGAAGGACAAGTTCAACTGAACCTCTAGTTAAGATTGTGTTGTAATATTTATTTTGGAAGTGTATTTTATCTTTTTAAAATTTTCTTATAGTAACTTTTAAAGACAGTTGATATTGGGTTTTGTTCAAAGCAATTCTATTGTACGACATTTTTAAAATTAGGTTTGATGCATATAGTTTGTATTAATTTCAAGATTTGGAGAATATTTTTTTTATTGTGTGAATCCAACATTTTTATTTTGAAAATATTATTATTTTGTCTGAATAACGACAAATCAGGAATTGGTTACAAAGTTAAAATTGGTTACAAAGTTAAAGTTACTCTATAGTTTTTGAAATTGCACATCGGTTTGGGTTACAAAACGTTAGTTTCGAGTTATTTTGAATGGAAGAATGTTGCCTTTGAATTGGCCTTATACAGACCCGATTCTAGAATATTTTAGTAAATTGTGTCTATGGCCAGTCTATGGAATCTCTGAAACAATTAAATTTGCAATTTGTAATATTGTTAAGTAAGTATCAATTTGTCTTATTATATTTGAAGTCATTGGTTAAAAAATAAACTAGTTTTCCATGTTTATATTGGCTCGATTTCAATCTCATTTGAAATAGCTTTCTTAGGGCATGTTGATGAATCCATTCATGTCATATGATTAGTTTTATTTTGGTAAACATATCAGAAAAACTTGGAAAGAGAGTATTAGGTTTAGAATAAAATTGGAAAAAGGAAGAATATGTTAATATGTTACTGATTTTTTTCATTTGATGAGTGAAATATGAGTTTCATTTGAAAGAATATCAGATTGTATAAAGTATAGTTTATATTGAAAATTTTATTTTTTGAATTGAAGTTTTATTTTTTCTAATATAACTTTTTAATTTATCAAATTAAAATAAATTTTATTTTTATTTGTTAATTATTTTATTTAAGATTTTTTTATTTTATTTTAATATAATTCTATATGAATCTTCAATTTTATTTTATTTTAATTTGGTAGAAAGTTGACAATATTATTATGAAATAGATTAGATTCCTATGATCATGATATAAATTACTCAATAAAATCTAAAATGAAAGCAATAAAGATTCTCAGATTTTACAAAAATAAAATAATTAAACACCATTAAGAAAAATATCATTTTTATTATATATTATGTAAATTACCAGTTTATTAAAATAAATATATTCCTCAAAAAGAATTATTTTTAGCATTCTTTATATATCATTTTCTAATTAATTAAAAAGACAAACATAACATATAAAATATTAATCTAATAAATAAAATAACTCATTAAAATATCTGAAATAAATTTAATCAATATCTTTACATTTTAGAATGAATTAAAATAGTACAATATAAATTAAATAATTGAACTTAAATTATTATGAATATTTTAAACTAAACAATAAAATAAACTATTAATATTATTGAAAATGTTAGAATTTCAAACCCTATAAATAATTGTTACATGATTTATTATAATAAATATATAATAAAACAATATCAAAAGTTTATACACAATATCATTAATATGAAACCAATTAGTTAAAATTTGTCTTAAATTGCCCCACAAAAGAGGAACTGAGAGAGAGCGAGATTGAATTCAAATTAGATTTATGTATCTACTAGTACATCCAATTTTAATTCAATCTCTTTTTAGCAAGAGAATATTTAATTTTTTTATAAAAAACAATTATTAAGTTTGGAAGCAATCTCTATATGAAAATTTTATAAGATCTTTGTTTAAGTAATTATTAAAATAAATCAAAAAGATCTTTTATGATCAATCCAACATATAACTATCATTTATAAATTCATTGTTGGAGTAATTCATTGTTGCAATTACTCTATTGAAAATGAAATAAAACATGTTTGAAATATAAGATCTTTATAATTTACATTTTTTTAGCTTAATATATCAATTTATATAAAAAAGGTCTATATTTATATAATCATGAAATTAAACAAAAATCCTATACACTTATTTTAGGTCAAACTCATTGATCTATATTTCATTTATCACTTCTTTATCTTTTAACCATTCAAAGCTTTTTCATTTTTACTAATTAATAAATTATTATTAGTTTTATATAAAATGAGATAACATGACATGGTATACAATAATTAATAAAATAAAAGACACTCAAGACAGTTTGCTTAGAACATGATGAATGATCTGATATGAAATTTTTGTGAGGAAAACAAATTTGTATCATATTTATGGCACCATCTACAAAGTCACAAGAATGCAATAGATGGTTCCCATCATTAAAACATTTTTATTTTTTTCATTATCAATTATCTTACCATGCCATCATTTTCATAGTATGTAGTAACACAGTAATTTGTTTTCCATTCTATTTAACAAGTTTGCTAAGGCTTTTCAATACACAACCACCAATCAAGGAAGTTTCTATTCCTATTTACTGTCATGTTTCTTTGTTCTCATGTTGATTTTCTTTCATACCCTTTCCAATGGTGAGATTTCTGTACAGGTATTAGAGAAATGAACTTTCAATGGAAGAGACAAGCATTATAGTTTGATTGCTTGCCAAGAAGAAAACCTCAATGTAGATCTGGGTCAAGGATTATTCCAATTTTACATGATGACGCTTGCTTTGGCCATCTCTGGTTGAAAAGTAATTTAGTATTTTATTCTTCTCACCATCATTACCAAGGTCTTTCTGAGCAATAGGACAATATTTGCCTATATTTAATTTTTGTCATTATTACATATAGATATTAACTAGTTTTTGCTACTCTCCTATATCTTGAAGTTTCCATCTGGAAGATGTTGAAGGGCACAATAGTATTGTCTTGCTGGTTGGATATCAATTGGTATACAAATCATTAAACGTTGACAAATATACTTTCTCTACTGTCTGTAGTCTGAAAATTAGATTAATATGACATTTAACATTTATCTTCTGTGTCATAGTTTCCTCTCTATCTTTACCTTTATAAGTAATTCATTGTTAAAGAGCTGCCAATGCAAACTCTAAATATCTTATCGGTGGGGACGCTGTCATTCCTGGTTAATTCGCACACACTAGTGTTTGGCGCTTAGAGGTTTGTACATACACACTCGCATTTTTATTCACTATTTAAGTTCCTATATTTGATTATCTTTTCCTTCCAATAAGAATTGGATTTATTTTTTAATGTGGGTTGATGTAAAAGATTTGGTAAATTCATTATATATCTGCCACAACAACCAAAGAACAAAGAATAAGATGGTTCAGAAAGGAGGCAGTGCTAACTTCAATGAGAATAATGTGGGTTACAGAAACTTCATCTACAGCTAAATATCAGCTCTACAGACACCAAAATGCAATAATTATGAAGGTAAAATTTCAAGAGATTCAATATATAATATATTAAATATGTGCTACTAACTACAAAATGAGATTGTGCCTAATTAATTTGTTCATGTTCAGGTGCAGTACGAGAGCAGGAATAAGGCATTCTATACAATGAGATTGATATCTAGTTATGGAAAATCATGAATTGTGATCAAGCCATTGTGGTATTCTTATGCTCACTTTTTAATGATTCTATCCAAGAAATTTACAAATAATTGGTATGTGAGATTTCTAACTTTGGCATCATTAGTGGTATGCAGATCCAGGTGAATGCAGCATGAGTATAGAGAGAGGGACAACTTGATCTTTGTACTTATTTTTCATAAGATTCCTGGAATCCAACCCCTTATCTTGTATATCTGTAATCTAGGTAGCCTTTTGTTCTAAATTATCAGATTTCTATTAAAATTGAAATGTGATATCGAAGTTGATAAAATTTTATTGGTTTTAACATACATTAAGCTCAACATTGATTAGTTCATTGCATTTTTTATTGGCTGATGAGTTGGTCTTAGAGTGGCCATAGCTGTCATTGTTCAATCAGCGAGGGAAGACTGAATACTTTTGAACTTGGATTTTTCCAGCACTAGTGATTGGCCAACTAGCTTGGGGCTTGCTTATTCATTTAATACAAATATAGAAAATGCCTCATAAATTGTAACAATAAATTGTTCTTGTTTCAATTGTGCTCAAGAAGCCATAATTCTATAAGATCACGATGAAATTCTTATTCACGGCTTGCAAACCTGCTTTTCTCTTTCTACTATGGGTGGCTATTTCAAAATGTTGTATTGATACAAAACAACCTTTACAAATTAGAGCCAGCACTGTAATATTTTCAGATCTGAAGGACTATTTTTATTTTCCTCTAGTGATTACTAGATTGGCTTTTGATCTAGCTGAGTAATAGCTTCTTCCTTTCAGTCCTTATAACTATTTTATTTTACACTACTTTGTTTCTCTTCTAAAATATATGAATATTGTCAAGATCAAAATGATGTCTTCAATTCAAAATGTTTTCATCTTCTTTTCTTTAAAATCTATTTATAATCTAGACCAAAGGTAATGTTTTCATCTCAACAAAATAAAATTATTTTTATTTGGGTGAAGATGTACTAAATTGATTTTTTAATTTAAAAATTCAAGATATATTTGTGTTCTTATAGAAGAGTGTAATTGTCGAGGGTTTCATTTACTTCAAACTTAAAAATCAATTTTCTTAATAAATAGGGCATGTGATTTACATTAAGTTTTTACTTCTCTTTTAGTATTCTATATATTCATTCAGGAAACTATAACTATATGAATGAAGACATTATTTAGTGTGAAGAGCAGCTCAAGTGCCTTATTCTCTTTAAAGGTGGAGAAATGTTGGAGAAAAGTAAGAGTATTATTGGTTTTACTTCTCTTGTTGAGAGTATATTTCCATTCTACTGTTAAACTAGTAATAGTTGCCCATTTTTTTAGGATGCAATTGTGGAGTTAGTGGCCCATGAACATATATTTAAGAAATTTTAAAATATGAATTAATTAATTAAATAATACTTTTACACAGAAAAAAAATAGAATAAAGTCTTTAAAAATGAGAAAAGAGTTTGTGGAGCCACTTCAGCCCCTCCTCGTTTCATCTATCTTGTTTTCAATTGCTAAATAGGACTTGCTCCACTAAAATAGCTAAGAATTATAAATTATCATTATTAGAGAATTTACAATGACCATGACAATACAAGGTAAGTCTTTTTTGTAAAGGTCCTTTTTGGATTAAGATTTTGATTTTCAAAAAGATTCCAGGTTGTGATGCCTTCAAACATCTTTACTCCTACATCCCATTCCACTTAAAAGTATATCATCATTTATTTTAATATCTTCTGATTGAGCATCCTTTAAATTTTGAGGTTTCTTACATTTCAACATGAATTTAATTTCAGTTTGCATTGTATAAATAAAAACACATAGATGATTACTTTCATTCATCACCCACTTAAATCTTTTAATAAATTTTTCCTTTATACCATTCCATCTAGTAATACACCCTTCTTCCAAATTTGAAAGCATTCGGTACTATTTCCAATGACACTTTCAACAAACAATCTCACAAAAACATTCTCTTCTTGCATGCGATAAATTCTACATGTGACCATAATTCCTTAAATGTGATCATCTAGATCTTGTGTCTTATCTCCAACAAATTTAAAAAGGCATTCTCTTGACCCCTTAGGCAAAGAGGAGTATTAAGGAAATGCAAAAGGCCCATGAGATCCCCATGGATGTGTTGCAACAAAAATTAACACACACAAGAATTCATTTACCAAAAGATTTTAATCATGATATAGAGTTGCCAACTTGCATACATACAAGAATATTTTCAAAGCGAGAGAGAACAAATCAAGCATTGATCTTTGTTTCCATCTCCCCAAGAGAGTCAAATGATTTCAAGTTGCATTTCTTATAGTAGCAAGAGGAGCAAGGATAGAGTTTTGAGATGTGTACAAGAGAATATAACTCTCCAACATAATTGTGAAGAGGAGTGTCACTCAAAGACCACTTGTATCATCTAATAAATGCAATCCCCTTTGATTGAATACAAAACTAATCATTCAATATCATTTTATGAGTTTGATACCTTATTTCCACTCTCCCTAGTGTCATCAAGATATCCATTCTTTTTCTATTACATCTTTAACATTTCCCATATATAATTCTTTCTTTTTCTATGAAAATAGATCAAATAATTTTTATTTGTATATTGAGATATTACATTTGATAGGTGTTTTATAATATTTGTGCATCTAGTAGAAATCAGTTAAATAATTTAACTATGCACAAACCACTTTCTAACTTTCTAACCTAATACATTTAACAACAATGTAATACATTATACTATCAATTCCTTCTTTATTATATTGTTCATGTAATTATATTCATCTATTGAAAAAAAAACCTTTGAGGATATACATTTTTAAAATTGTTGAAGATAAGATGTATGTACATATTTCTTGAAAAACTTCACTAAGATTCCAGAGTTCTTCCTCCACGACCATGCAAGCTATTGGACAACCATTCATATTTAACTCTACACAAAACCCCTTTCCTACCTCCATAAATCAAACTTCACAATCCCCTATACTCCTATTCTACCAACCTCCAAAGTAAGCCTATTACAAATTATCCATTTGATATTTCAAGTGAGACTTTGAAGGTTGCACCATGTGGAAGAAAGATAGCCGCAAAGAACAATCTATATATATACATGATAAAGTTATCAATCAATAATAGATTCAGCCAATTATCAAAGTGTTCAAGAATATTGTCCACTTATCAAAGTATCAAAAAATGCATCTCATACAAGATAAGGTAATATAATTTATTTTCATCATTTCATCAATGACAATATTTATATATATAATCCTTACATATAACTTGACATTACTATATGATGATTATATATGTATAAAGTAACTATATTTTCTAAATAACTTCTTATGAATAAAAGTCAATGTAGATTGGGAAATTAGCCATCTTATAAAATAATGTGTTGGAAATATAGACTATAGTATGCATATAGAAGATGGAGTATATGCATATATGTTTAATGTATATATTTAATTAGATAGTTTTTATATTGGAATAATAGGAATCATTCTCAAAGTAAGAGGGAATGACATTAATTTATAATTATCTATATTTTATTAGAAAGATCGTGTATTAAATATTATATTATTGTCTCTCTTATTTATATTTCGAATATGTACTATAAGAGCTATTTGCCTTGATCTTTTTCTTTAGGAAAAAGAGGGAGTCTAACACTTCATCTGAGTCAACATTGGATAAGGAGCTCAGAATATTGATGTTTAGAGGGATTTTGACACATTCATATGAAGCAGTGGATAGAATATATGTTTTAGTTGATCCTTGAAGATCTTGATCATATCTCAATCGGACATATTTTTGACTTTATAGAAACTTTTGGTATCATGAATATGATTGCATGACTTAATGTACCTTCTCCCTATGTACATCATGAGGAAGTGATGAGTTCCAAATTATCATCATGTGTATTTGTAGAAGTTATTGAAAGGTGACGATCTTACAATAAATTAAGTCATAATAAAAAATTATGTAAATGTTGAAATAGATCATGATGGATATCTTGTAAATCAACAACTAAGTGTTAGATGCCATTCGCTTAATAGTCTATGAGTTGTTTAAGTACATATATATAATAACTATTTGGTGAATATCATATGTTGATATTTTGCATGCCAATACTCAGAGTATTTGGTGTTCATATATCATATATTGATATTCCAGAGGTCAATACTCATGATATAAAATATGATATCAAAATAGTGGAGATACTCAAATCAAATATATCATTGAAAATTTCTATTACTAATAATACTAATGTTGTAATATTTTCCTTCTATTTACACCCCCAGCTAAGAGGGAGTGTTTATGTTTGGTAGCTTCAGTCAGATAAACCTATGAATATGTAATTATATGTGTGTGTGTGTGTGTGTGTGTGTGTGTGATAAAATTTATATATGTGGGTTCATTAAATATTTGAGATATAAGTTTATCATATATGAGAGAAATTAATATAATAATGATATATATATAGCTATAATTATATTTTCATTATTTTAATTATCTAATTAATGAATAGACATGTCCCATGAAGAGAAATGTCTCTTCATATCTTTTTCTCAATAATAATATACGAGCATCATTACAAGTGTAATGAAACTACCTACAATTGATCCTATTATTTTACCAATTTCTTGGATAATATCTTTGTTGAAAACAATTATTCAATTGTATTTTGTCATTAACGTTACACAAATGTCACACTTTAACCTAGCACAACTAGTGTAAACTGAGTTCAGTTGGGCACTAAAGAAGACTCCAGTATCAACCAAGATGAATTCATAAGGAACCAAGTTCAGTTGGTCATCAAAGAAAATTAGTGTGAAGTGAGTTAGGCCAGTCAATGAAGGGTGATAGTATTAACCAAGTGACTCATTTTAGTGTTAGTTGACTATCAACAAATTACTTTTGTTGATTAAATGGTTAATACAAGCCGACCTAGTGGATGTTAAATGTTTTTTTGAAAGGGCATCCAAGCCGACATGACATGGAGTTTCATATATATGAAAGGTCAAGTTGTGGATTAAAAAATTCAATTGGAGGAATGAAAAAAGATACGAAATAAGAAGGATATCTAATTAAAGACATAACATCTAAGGAGCTACAAAGAATATTTCAATCAGGGAGAATCAAGAGGATAAACCAAAATAGTGATTTGAATCTACAAAGTCAATTGCTTCATCAATGAGGTCAATCATTGTTACTCTCTAACAATTATAGTAGTGAAGAAATCTCTTGACAGAATTGGCTTAACAATTATTTTGTAAATCCTCTAATAAGGTGGCATTTCTAGATTGAAGTGTCTAAACACCTCTAGCAAGACCACTCCTAACAGGGTGATTCAAATCCTCTAACTAGGTCACACTTAACCTTTTTTTTTTTAGTCTTTAGTAGGGTTGGCTCCTAACAAGGCTCACTTCAGAAGAGTGAAAAGTTATATATTAGTTGCATTGGTGGTTTTCCCAAATTGGGTTTCCACATTAAATCTTGGCATCTCATGTGTTCATGTTATTTTCTTAGTGCTTTATATTTATACAACCAAGTTACTAAAGGCTAATTCACATTAATATATTAAATTGGCTTTGTTAATTAAGTTACAGTGCATATCTAGTTATAACCGAGCAGAGCAAGGATTTGGCTTAGTAAGAAGTTTGTATGGACATCTAAGGGATTTGGAATTATTTTTGTAGTAATTGATTCACCCCTCCCCTCTTAGTTACTCCTCCTATATATCCAAAAATTGGTATCAAAGCTATTGGTGCTTGTAGGAAAGGTTTCAAAGACCTAAACTAAAGATCAAAGGTATCTTACAGAAGAGAGATCCCTAAGATTAACAGAGATAACTTCTCAGCATGGCAAGAACTGATGAAGCTACATCTAGGAACCATTGGAGATACATGTTTGCACTTCTTGGAGAATCAATATGTGGCACCACCAAAGCCCTTGATTATGGATCAAATGATGGATGTGAAGAATCACAACACAATGATGATTGATATTGCTTCCTCTCTCAACTAATCTAAATTTGATGAAGTCAAAGATTTCCCTACTGCTTATAACATGTTGAACAAACTAGAAAAGATATCTCGAGGAGATGATATTGTGAAAAGAGCCAAAGTAGAAAGTGTAAGAGGCCAGTTTGATCATATGAAGATGAAAGAAGATGAAAACATTGCAAAATACATTGAAAGAATTAATGCAAGTGTAAGTATAATCAGAGCTGGACAAGGAAAAATAGATGATATAATAGTAGTGATTCGGATTATGATTCTAGATTATAACACCTGGTGTGAAACCTGCGGTATTGTTAATTATATTGTGAATAGCACAATTTTAGAACAACAGATTATTCAAGCTAAAAGTACTTCATTTCATTCAAAACTCAAGTTGATACAATGTTTGATAAATCTGAAGGACCACCACCATCCCTTCAAAAAGAAATGAACAATTCACATAATGTTTATTATATAATAAAATATTAAAACTATGAAAACTATTTAAAAACTATTCCAAATTTTATTTCTACTTGTAGAAGTCATAACTTTCACCACATAGCTCGAAAATGTAAGTTGCTTACACCATTGGAAAGTTAATCAAATTTTCTATCTCCAAATATCAAGAGCTATAGTTCTTGGTAGCTTTCAAGGACTAGAAATGCTCTGAAGGTCTCCAAAAATGTAAAATACTAAAGTATAGAAAATATTTTTAAAAAATAGATTTTGGTATTTTCCCATTTTTTTTTTTGTCAGCCTCCTTTGGATCATCATAGAGCATGTTCTGATCAAGTAGTTAGCAAGGTATTAAGAACTCTTCTTCATATTTATGCAATTAGAGTTTTATCTATTTAAAAAATGAGATGTGATCCTAAAATTAATATAACTTTGGATGCACTAGTGGGAAGAATGAGAGCTTTTGAGTTGGATAACTTTGATAACTATCTTCCTAACACTAGCAACATAGAATCAACATTCAAAGACAAACTAACTCTTGGTAGAAAGGGAGGAAACTCAAAAGTAAAATAGATTGACAATGAAGAAGAAGATGATTATGAGGATGAACTTGAAGCTATTGAAGCCCTGTTTGCAAGAAGGTCACAAAAGTCAAAGGTAAATATAAAGGTAAAATAGCATTGATTTTTCTCTCTTGTGAAGAAGTTGGTCACATTGCTGCAAGGTGTCTAAACAAAGAAAACAAAGATGATAGAAAATTTAAAAAGTTCAAAGGCAAGATAGATTTCAAGAGCTACAAAGACTACAAAGATAAAGGTAAGAAATCTTGTTATATTGCTAAAGATTCTAACAAGGATGATGAAGATGAAATGTTATATATTATTGTAAAGGATGAATCCGATGATGAGGAAAATGAAAACATGACACTTATTTCTTATGTTTGCACAAATAACACATGGATAATAGATAGTGGATGTTCTCATCACATGACTGATGACAAAACTAAATTTGAATGCTTAGAGCATTATGATGGCAGAAGTGTTAGATTTGGGAATAATGAACCATGTTATATGAAAGAAAAGGGATGCATAGGATTAACTGAATAAATAAAATGTGACAATGCCTCCTGGGTTGAAGGACTAAGACACAATCTTCTGAGTGCGGCATAGCTAAAGAACATTGGATACAAGGTGGAATTCATGAATGGAAAAGCCAAGTTGTTGGATGGTAAAAGAAACCTAGTTGGGACTGGCAATCAAACAAAAGGTAATCTATTCTATCTAGATCTTACTAAAAGTTCATTTTTTTTGGTACAAGTAGAGGAAAGTTGGCTATGGCATAAAAGAATGTGTCATGTAAACTCTCATACTATGGTTACCATAAGAAAGAACAAAAGAGTAAGGGGTATTCCAAATCTAAAGAAACCTGAAATGGCCATATGTAAACAAGGTCAAATTGGAGAAATGGGCTAGTTTCAAAACTACAAATTATAATATAGAAGTCCTAGAACTAGTTCATACAAATCTTTGTGGACCAATAGGTATAGAGAGCTACAATGGAGATAAATTTTTCATTTTGTTTGTTGATGACTATTCTTGGATGATGACAGTGATGTTCCTAAAAGACAAATCTGAAGCCTTTCAAAAGTTCAAGTGGTATCTAGCTAGAGTTGAAAAAGAAACATGGAAGAATCTAAAATTTTTAAGGTCAAATAGAGGAGGTGAATTCATCTCTAATGAATTCAATGAGTTGTGCAAAGAAAAAGGATTCAAAAGACAAGTATCTGCACATGGTACACCTATGCAAATTGACATAGCTTGAGGAAGAAATAGATCCATCATGGATTGTGTAAGAACACTGATGATAGAGAAAAATGTTGCAACCAAATACTCAAAATAAGTTATCAGCACAACAATTCATACCCTGAATTGAGTTCAACTAAAGAAAGGTACAAATCAAACACCTTATGAATTATGGTATGGCTATAAACCTAATGTTTATTATTTCAAAGTATTTGTAAGAAAATGTTATATCTTGAAAGAGGGAAGGAAAGGAAAGTTAAATGCAAAAAGTGATGAATGGATTGTGTGATACCCCCTCAAGAAAGCATCGGTGAGAGAAAATGATGCTTGACAACTTCTTGAAAATGTACAACAAGCTAGGATAAGTAGGACGATGTAGAGGGACTAAAAAGGTGTTAAAATTGTAATTAAATTACAAAAATAACAAGGATGGAGGAAAAGGGGATTGTTGGAGGGTTCAGAGAGGGAAGTAAGGCATCACAGGGGGCCTATAAGAGGATCTAGGAAGGTCAGAAAGAGTAATTGTTTTCATACCTGCGGCGATATAGTGCATTTTTTGAGCTCTAAGTTGGAGGATGTAAGGTTGTACAGGGATGACTAGAGAATCGGGTGGATGTCGTACAACAAGTATAACCACGATGGACACCAGACCGATCAGTAGGTGCTAGAACTTTTCACTTGTGATTTTTGTTTTCATTTGATAACGTTCCCAAATTTTCAAAAGCATGTTACTACAGACACCGGTCTAACAAGATCATGCTAGGGATTAGCAGGATAGCGATCCTGCAAAATGGTCAAGGAAAATGGGGTAAAATAAGGGGTGGAAGTCATTTTCCTGGGAAAGGGAATCTGGTTTACATCTCTTGTGGGTTAGCAATTATGGTTGACAGTTTTTGTGGGATAGCAATTTTGATTGCAGGAAAGCGTTCCCATTAGCAGGAATGCATTCCTACAGATGAAGGGTAGGATAGGGTAAGTCAATGCAGGAACAAGTTTAAGTTTGACCGGGAGAGTGATAGTGGAAGATGTGTTCCCACTTGATCTACAATTGTAGGAATGCAGGGGCTAGGTGGGGTAGTGGAAATGCGGGTTAGGGTTTAATTTCATAGGGGAAAGGATGAGATGCATTCCTGCTGAAATCTTCAGTGGCGAGAATGCAACTACAAAGATGGGTCATGGGAATGTGTTCCCATTTGCAGGAATGTGGGTAAAAGATTTGGTTCAAAGGGTAAAGAGGGAGGGTGGTGGAACATAGGTAGAAAGTTTTGTAATAGGAACAGAGAACTGACATGAGCAGTGTTTTTCTGCATATAGTGGTCACTTGATGCATTGGTGTGACAAGAGCAACACGTGGTGGTGCTACATGCTAGGGAGATTGCAGTTAGACTCGAGGCGATTGGAGGAGAGACTGGAGGTGATGGAGGTGAAGAGGGGGAGACTCTAAGGGAGGTTGGACACTGTGCAAGAGGAGAGAGATAGACTAGTGGTGGAGGTGATGACTTAGAGGGCATAGGTGGTAGTGGGGGGAGGGTTAGAGGAGCTGAGATGGCTAAGAGGGGAGGTGGAGGATCTATGAGAGAGAGTAGGTTTCTATAGGGAGACATACCATGCAGTTGTGCTAGCAGATCATATCAAGCATTATAGGTGGCTGACTTGTTTGGGTACAATTGGCACACATACAGGTATGCAAGGTGGGGGGAGAGTGGTTGGAGCACAAGGGGCTCACAGAGGACTAGTGGGTCTCAATGGACAGGGTAGATCCAAAGATGAGAAAGGGGGACAACTGGGAGGAGGGATGAGGTAGAGAGTTCAAGCACTAGAGGAGGGAGAATGAGGCCACCACCACCACTAGTGCAATGCAGGGTGTAGAGAGAGACCCTTATGATTCTCATGGCGAGGAGGCAATGGACAAGGATACATATGAGAAATGATATGCTATATTTTTGTAGATTTCAAGATATTTTTGATGTATATATATATATGTATGTATGTATGTATGTATGTATGTATGTATGTATGTATGCATTCTTGGTGGGTACAAGCCCAAATGTAAATTTATGGACCTTTGTACTATATGGACACTCGATTGGACTATGATGGACTTTTGTATTCTTTCAGGGTTGGGTAGTGCATTCTTTATTCATTGAGGAGATGATGCATACATATATATATATTGTGTGTGTGTGTGTGTGTGTGTGTGTGTGTGTGTGTGTGTGTGTGTGTGTGTGTGTGTGTGTGTGTGTGTGTGTGTGTGTGTGTGTGTGTGTGTGTGTGTGTGTGTGTGTGTGTGTGTGTGTGTGTGTGTGTGTGCATATATATATATGAGCATTCTATGGGGTGGGATATGTGTGTACTGAGTATTGTTCCTATGTGATTTTTTATTGTATGTTTTAATGGGATATTTTAGATATGGTGGACTGACATATGTTATGCAGGATGTGAATTTGTTAATGAGATGGATGATATGCATGATTATACTAACGCTTTGTGATGCAAGATGTGATTATGTGGATATTTGGTATTGTTATGGGATAAGAGACATGAACCAAGAAGTATGCATTCACAATTTTAGTCTTTATGGAAAGGGCCATTGGAGATCATACAAGAAAATAAGAATAACCCTTTCAAGTTGGCCTATCCCATAGGAGAAACCCTGCCATGTTCTTATAATGGGTAGAATCTGAAGTTGTATCAAATGCCAAATTGAAAGTAGGTAACCCTTGCATAATAGCTAGATAGGTATGTTTTCCTTTCGTGCAGTTTGTTTTGTTTTAGTTGCTTGTTTTCCTAGGTAGTTTGTTGTTTTCCTAGTGTAGCCTATTCTTTTTGTTTTCAAGTGTCATTCTTTTGTACAAAACCAAAGATTTTTAGAGTTCTTTCAAGCATTATCATCCTTAAATACCCAAACAAAGCCAATTATTGCTCCAATTTCAATCCATCTATTTGCTCTAGGGTTTTGAGTTATGTCAAATATCAATGTCTTGAGTCTGAGTCTTGACTTCCTATAGGATGGCCTTTTTTCTCATCATTCCTTTGAGCTAACCTAATGCGATAAATCATGTGAACAATGCATCAATGCAAAGCTAGGTGATTAGGGTTTGGAGGGTTTGTTATGTGTTATCCTAATGAGAAGAAGGTTTGGATATTCTGATAATTCATGTTTACTTGTTCCTAATCATGTCAAAGACAAAGATTCATGTTGAGAAGTAGTTCTTCATGAAAGCATTCCTAAAATCTCTAAGAAATTCTAACTCTATGATCAAGTGTTCCATTAAAGGTATAATACAGGTAAGAATGGGGAAATCACATGCATATACAGAGCAAATGCAATAGAGAACATTGAAGACTAAAGCTTAAAGGCAATATGTAGATTGTGAGAATGAGCTACGAATGAGATCAGTTGAATTTGATACAGAGTGAGCACTGAAAAATGTAGAAATGGCAGAAAACCTGGTCAAAGGTAGCAAAGACCAAAGTTGAAATTGAATCAACGAATCAAAACACATCTGAATGTCCACCACATCAAGTTGAATTGTCAAGTCACCTTGGAAATAAGTCATGACCATCACATGAAGATCAGATTGACTGATAATGTTTTAAGATGGAATTATAAATTGTCTAATGATGCATCTCATTGACCATCAAATCAAAAGAAGATCTGCAATCATCATTATGTTTACTCGATCGTTATTCATAATGACATAATGATGGATCAACATGTGTCATGTGGGCCATCACATTTCATGAAGGGTACTAAGAATCTAGTTATAGGGTGCCACAAAGCAAGGAAGGTCAATGTCAGATTCTCTGGGCAATGAAAAAGTGCCAATTGTTTGCCACGGTGTGTAGAGTTGGAAAGAGGGACTCACACTGCAAAAAAAAGAGAGACTTAACATTATTTTATTTTTGTCATTAAATTAAAAGGAATATTTTCGTCTATCGCCACCTCACTATTTAAAGTTGCAAGGAAAATAATCTATGCAACATAACATTGGAAAGACACATGTACACGGAGGGACCCGCAGAGGAAGTTACAAAGAAGGTTTATGATAATTTAATCTTGACTATCGATTTGAGATCAATGAAGGAATTCAAAGTTCTGGTGACTGTTAGAACATGAAATATGTTGGTTGGCACAAAATAGTAGAATATGAAGAATTGAAGGTTTCTGTACGATTTGTGAATTCACATGAAGATGAAAGGTCATGGAGTATTTTCAAGAATACCATGAGTTTAGAATCATTAGTAGAAGATATACCACATGCCCATATCATGATGCAAATTGAGTAATTTTATATTTTATTCTCATTTTCTTTTTTATTATATGTTTGTCGCTCTGCCAGAGTTAAGAAATGATAGAGAACTATAAATGTAACCTCATTTAATAATAAATGAGGGGGAAAACTTGATGGTGAATTGGTCTGTAATTCCATTTATCCTATTTGATTGTCATGTTTTATTTTCCATGGATAGATTAGTTCTGCATTAAGAGTTGAAGGAATATTCTATGTGATCCTGTGGTAATCAGGTGGATTCCATTTCATTTTGATATTTGTAGTAGAGGTGATTCCATTTACTTTCTTCATGTATAATTTTTCTTCTTCACTTGTTTGTTTCATATTATGCTAGATAGTTTCATTAGGAATTTGACGGATAGATGTGTGTGAATCTATTAGTAACTTGTTGAATTCTATTTCATTCAAGCCTAGTAGTAAAAGAAATTCCATTTTCCCTCACGTACATTTCTTCTTCTCTTCATCTTTTGCAATTAGATGGTTAACTTTGCATTTAGAATAGAAGTAAGAATCGAAAATCTCAAGATAGCCTTTTACAATTATTCCATTGGGTGTGATAGGTTGTCCAAATCTATTTTTCCTAAATTATTTGTGCCTACAAATAATTTGGTTATCCTTTACTGCTCTTGGGTTAAGAGATTATAATGTCAAAACTTCTAATCTCATAAAAATATATTCATTGCATATCATTGCAAATCATAGGGATTTGTACCTAGTCAATTCAGAGGACAGTGATAGAATGCATATATTGACCTATTTGTTGGTAAACATCCTTTCGTCTCTCCAAGAATTGGGTATCAAAGAGTCAAGATTATAAAATCTAATAAGAGACCAAACTGTTAACCAACAATCATCAAAGATCTTGACCTTTCTTTTCTCAAATTCTAGCTTCTGACCTAAGTTATTCAACTGTGCAACACTCAAAAGATTATATTTAAGTCCTTAAACCCAATATGCAGATCATCACATCTGATCTTACCATTCAACATTGACAATCATCTATCTTTCACCAGGCATGGAACATTATTACCAAGCTTAATAGTTCTACCATCATCAATTTCCTCAAATTTATCAAACTTTCTTAGATCACCAAACATGTGATGTGAGCAACTACCATCAATAATCCATGAATCATTCTTGCTAATATGTAAAATAAGGACAATTTCACTTTCATACCTTTCTCCATTTGGATCTTTCTTAATTGCAACATAAACCATTTCAACTACTTCCTTGTCTTCATCAAAACTAGACTCAATATGCTCTTCCTCATCTATGTAGCATGACTTCTTTCCTTTTTCTTTGTAGTCTCTATTCTTCATGTCCTTGAAATATTTCTTATCATTTATATCAATCTTACTTATGTTAGGATATTTAGCAGTAAAGTGACCAACCTCATTACATTTGAAATGAGTCAAGGGAAATTTACCTTCACCTCTTGATAACCTTCTTACAAGAAATGCTTCAAGATCATCTAGATTATCTTTAGATTCGGACTCATTTTCTTCATTAATTTTCTTCTCTTTATTCAAATTGTTGATTGTTAGTGAAGACTTGAATATTTTTATCATAGTAACCATACTATTATCATAATTTATCATCTCAAATGCAATCAACTAACCAACTAGACAATCAAGTGTCAGATAACTATGAAGCATAACTCTTACTTATTGAATTGCAGAAAAATTAATAGCATAAATAGGCAGAAGAGTTCTAAGAAATTTACTTACAATTTTAGAATCAATGATAGTTCCACCAGTAGCTTTGATTGCACTAACAACATCACTAATTGATTTGGTTCACATATTGTGCAATATTATCACCTTCTTTCATTCTCATGTAATCGTACTTACCTCTCAAACTTTCAACTTTGGCTCTCTTTACATTATCATCTCCTCCATGTACTAGTTTTAGTTTATCCCACATTTGTTTAACATTAGCAAAATTCTAGATATCATCAAACTCAACATCATTGAGAGAATATGTAATCTCAATCATCAATCTATTGTGATTCCTCTTCGCATTTGTTTGTTCTACATTCAAGGGACCAACAAGTGTAGTATATTAATTATCTAAATTTTGTCCAAAATTATATCCAATGCCAAATAGATGCATCTTCATTCAATCTTTCCTTGGGGAAATGTTCTTGTTTAGTTTTGGTACGTCTCTCTTATACATCTTCAATCTTTATCTCAAGTTCATTTAAACTACTTTCTCCAAGCACTATTCTCTAATACCAATTGTTAGATAATTAAGAGGGAGAGTGAATCAATTATGTCCAGTTGTCATAAAGTCTCTTTAAAAAAAATTAGTACCAAAAAAACTTCATAAACTTCAATAGCAATTGTAGGATTTGAGAAATTATGCAAATCAAATCCACAAAGCCCAAGAATACCTACATGTAGAAAACCTGTCACGGAGAAGAAAAAGACAAGAAGAGGTAAGGTTTGATCTAAAAGCATGCAAATTGTATATTTAGATAAAGAAGAGATTGAAGAGATAATAATTACAAAGAGATCAATCCTTATAAAAGGAGATCGAAACCCGAAAAGGGTAACCTACAGGTGAAAGCTATTTAATAATTACAAAATAATTATTAAATATGAGAAAGCTAAAAAATGCATAAAGTGAAACCTTAAGAAGGAAGAAAAGCTAATTTAATAAATTAAATTAAATTATCATTTTTCTCTAACACACCCCCTTAAGATTAGCAACAATGCAGTTATAAACAACGTAGAAAGAGCACGAAAACTACAATGCAATGCTGAAAGCAAACTTGGGTCCCAGCAACAAGGCCTGATGAGGTACCCAATCGCAACAAAAATCTCTATGAAACAGAGAAATAGAGAAAACCTAGTGGGAAAAACTCTACTCCAAAAAGAGATAGCTGAAAAATCTAGTGAAGGACTACAAAAACCTCCAACTAGAGGAATGTTCTAAAAAATAGGAACAAAGAGTGATCATGAAAAAAACCACTAAAGCATGAAGAAGCTGCAAACTCTATCAAAAATAAATTGCTGATCTATAGAACCTCTTCTAAAATAGAACCTGACTAGGTAGAGAAGACTATAATTTCCATCGAATCAGGAGACAAACAAAGGCAAACAACTAAACTCAAAAATGCAGATGGAATAAAACACCAAAGCCTGAAGAGTTGATCAATTGAACCAAGGAAGGCAACAACCAAAGTAGGAATGAAAAAGAAGAGTGTTTATATGGTAGATGATCCATCTCACTAGAATGTACAGGTATCCAGCCACTGCAATCGCCTAGTACATAGGATTAAATACTGAATACATAGCTCACTCCAATGAACCAAGGAAGCATTAGAAACAATAGAAGAACCCCCCTAATGCAAACAAGCATGAGGTGAAAAGCAGCTGAAAAAGTGGGCCAAAAAGAACTACAAGTCAAGGAACCATGATCAAGATGGTCAAAAGAGTACATAAATGTGTACTAAGGTGATCAATCTCAGAGATGTCATGAGGCTAATGTCACAAAAGGGACACTCACTAGACAAAGGAAGATGGAAAACTAGGCAAACATCAACCCCCCCATGGCACTTTGTTAGAGTAGTGCATGTACAATAGGGCACAAAATATAATGAATCCCAAGAATACAGTAATATGTACAAGTGTCCTTAGATGACACTACTCGAATCAGAAGGCAAAACAACACAAACAATTGAAATGAAAAAACAAATGCAGTACGGAACTTTATCTTAGTGCATTTGTAGAAAAATTCTTACAAATGATATCAACAATGATCAAAATGGGCAAAGAGCTGATACAATAGATAGTACAGCCCAAAAGAAGAGATCCCATGCCATGAAAATGATCCCCAGACTTGAAACACCCAAGATATCCACCATGATGCAACACAACAAAAAATATGATAGAAAGAGAATAGAGCAAAATCTAAAGGAAATTACAGCATTTCTGAAAAGTAGATAGAACTAGCTTAAGATATGCCCTCCAGAGTGGTAACAGAACATTCAGCTTTGACTGCCAAAATAGGAAACCAAACTATATCAAAACCAAAAAACACCTGCACCAATGTCCCCAACTCAGAACCAGCTTTCCGACACATCTTTTGGATAAAAAAAATATGTCTGCATGCTCAAGTTACATATGATCAAAAAAATTCTTATTTGATGATCTTCGATAATTTCTTTTCCATTCCCTTTTCATCTAGCATGTTGACTTGGGTAAGGAATTTTTTCAACTCCAATGTAGGGTCAACTTCCTTATCATGACTCATTTTCATCATTTCCCCTAACCAATATGGAACAACAATGTGTTGATCATATACTAACAACTATTATTGTCCCTACATCATCCCTTCATTAATAGCCTCTTCTATGATGGGACTTTTGGCCTTGTGAAAGGGACATCTATTTATGTAATGGGAACTTATGTCTTTTGAGTAAGGACTTCTACCTATGTATTGGGGAGTTTCTCTTTTGCAACTAGTCAATCTAATATGGTCTTAAGGTCTTCCTCAATGGTATCCCTTTTCTCTTGATTTATCTATTGATTGAACCTTCTCAATGATCAATGTTTTCTCTATCTTGTATGAGATAGCTTATTTGATGTTTTTGCAACATCCTTATCCCATTGTTCCAACTTCCTCCCTTGTGAAAGGCTCAATCTCCTATAACCTTGGGGACTAGCTAGAGGATGCTAGTATTATCATTAGCCTTGGCTTCTTTTATGGAGGTTCTTTACTATACACATCAAGTGTGTTTTTGAATTGTAGTTCTTAGGCAAGACTCTTATGTTTTCCTTAAGAAAAAATCTCGTGGAATCTCCCCTTCTATTTTGACCCTTGGTGATTGCCTCACATCATCCCATCATGCCTAATGCCCTGTCAACTCATAAGTTAGGATGTCCTTGGTCACCTTCAATTGTTGAGTTGACACTTGACCCACCATTTTATGAATTTCATGACTAGTTCCAATATTGAATCGAGATCCAATATTTCTTTTCTAGACTCATATGGCTAGATGATCTCCTCAATTTCCATCTTGTGTCTATATTGGACTACATTTGTATCTTCTTCTACTCAACATGCTACATGGATGATTTTGTGTGCCCTAATCATTTTGAGTGGCAGCTTGGAGAACATCCTCTTGCTAATTTTATATTCATCTACAACATTTTCTAGTAAATCTGTGAGGTGGAGCCTATGTTAATACTTATATCACACAAAACTCTAATTTGGTTTATGTGGATCATAATCATTTCTTGCTAGGTAATGTGCTAGATTGTAAAAATGTAATTTATTTGTTGATTTTTTTAGCTACCTATAAACATGGATACATTTCAACCTCATCTCCTATGGTTATTGGAAATTAAAGTTCTAAATTCTTCTTCTAGATTATTTTTTACGTGGCCATGCTTGGTAACCTCCAAAAACACCATCTTTTTAGTCAAATATCTCAAAATTCTATGTGGCTCAAAAAAAATTCCTATAACCTAATGTAGGAGAATGTCAAGAACTGGATGAATGATGCCATGCACATCTCTACCAACATTATCACCTCATTTGAAAGCCTTATATGGAAGTTGCCTTAAAAAATTTTGATTTATGTGTATGATAAAGGCATCATTGACCCTTATAATTTCATCTTTTGCATACAGGTACAAGTAGGGATAATATTTGTGCACGTCCATATGACTTGGACAACTTCTCATTGACCCCTTGAATCTTAACCATTCATACCTTGTCTTTATAACCAACATGTATATGATGTAAGAGTTCATTTAGAATCTCTCTAATTGCTCTAAATTTCTAATTTGTTCATCCAAATTATCACTAACCATCTTGACCTAATCCATAGCATTGATCCCTTCTATTACCTACTTAATTAAGTAGTATATCCACTACTTAATATGTATGATTGTGGAATTCTAAATATCCTATTTAACACCATCACCAAATCGCTATGCTCTTGTTAAATGTCTAACAAGGCCGACTACTTAGGCAACTTAGAATGGTGAGTCTTGATCCTCCATAGAAATTTTTAATTGATTACATAGTCACAATGATCAATAATGAATGTGTAGAATCTAAGTGCATTATCTTTTGTCCTTAGGACCATTAATTTGTATGTCGAGATTCTAAAAGATTCAAAAATCATTAGAGGAGAAAGGTCACTTTGCACCTTAGCATCTAGGTCTCTAATTGTTCTATCTTCTAGATTATAATGTATCTTACCCTATGATTAATTATGCATGTTGGATGGCTGGAAAAATATAACTGTTGTTGCAAAGCTGCTCTTGGCTATCTAGTTGGCTAGGTATTTGGGAGTATGGTCCTTGTAGCCAAACACCCTTCTATTGAATTAACTCATGTTGAGGCAACCCAAATTCGTATCCACTGATATCTTTCCACTTTGACACAACCTTTGACTCCAAATGAAAACCCCTTTTCCTCGATCTAGAAAAACTTGATCATTTAGGCTCTATCATTCTCTTTCCTACAAAACAAAATTCAATGTCTTCAGTCACTGAACAATTATGACTTCAAAAAAGAAAATCTAAGAACTCACTACTAGATTTCTTCTCTCTCTAGGAAGGAATTTTCTCTCTCCAAAGATTTATGCCCCTTCTCTAACTTTTCAAACTTATTGTTCAAAATTGCCTTCTCTTCAAATGTCACAATTTCTTCCTCTGCTACTTTGAGCTCTTTCCAAGATCACCTCTCTCTAGAAAGAGATTTCTTCTCTCCAAAGATCTCTTCAAAATTTGTGCTTCCTCATGGAAACTCACACTTCTTTGGAACTTCTTCAATAATTTCACCATCAACTCTTGCCTCTACAATTCTTCGATGTGAGAATAAAATGAGAATTCAAGTCTTCTTAAAAATTCAATCTTGGACCTACTGTAAGGAAACTTGGCAATAAAGAATATAACTATTTCCACATAACCCATTGTTAGTAAATAGTTTTGTCCTTCCAAAATTAAATACAAAGAATGACTCAAGATACCCAAATAGAAGAACAATTGCCACTAACAATTGGATAGATTATCATTTTATTGATAATCTTCCTCTAAATTGAGAGGTACAACTCCCTCATAAAGATATTCAATGAATGTGATATATGCTTATGTCTTTAACCTGAAGACACAAAGGGTTTTCTGACATTCATCCATCAATATGGAATAAATATGATTATCAAATTAATAAGTTGATTATGAGAGAAAAACCAGCAAACAGCCATAGGACTATTCACCAAGTCTTTCATAATACTAGAAGAGAATAGAGAGAATCAAACATATCATTTTTGCAAAAGATAGCAACATAGGACTGTATTTGAAATAGGATAGAAAAGACCACAGGATCTTTTTCCATCAGAAAATAAATATTCAGACCTTAAGATCTGACATACAAACATTCCTTTCCATTTCTAACACATAACAAAATAGCAGTAGTATTATTTCATGCCTTTTGTTACCATCAAATACAGAGAACAAAAGAAATTAACTCTCTACATTTCCCTCTACAAAATAGAAAATATTCTTCTCCCTATAGCAGTAGCTATAGAACTCCAACCCCTGGAAAAGAAGAACCCGTTACAATTGCTTTTCAACCTTTAAATAATTTTTGCCAAGAAGTTTGGCAACTACCCTAACTTCTTCTTGCCGAACTTCTATTACCTTCTCCCGCACTTTACTATGATAATTAATTCTTATAAAAAGAATTAATCTTTTTTGCATCCCTTTCTCCACTTTAATCAATCTCTTAAGAGCTTTTATAACTTCATTTCACAAAGATAATTAATTCTTTTTAAAGAATTAATTATTTCAAATTCTTTTTAATATTTGCTTTATCCTCCACTTCTTTTTCTATGATCAAGTGCAATATTTAATTTGCACTTAACTATACTATTAATTATTAAAGAATTAATTTATTTTATATCTATCAACTTGCCCACTTCCTTTTTATATTTTTCTTATGGGCACATACGTTGAAAGAATAATTAATTCTTTCTAGAATGAATTAGGTGATAAATTAATTTTATATAATAATTTAATACCTAATTACTTTGCACTTTAATATTTAATTCCTTTGAAGAATTAAATATTATAAGAATGCAAAATGATTTGAAATTTGAAATTTCTTTTTAATTTCTCACATAATTGAGTGGGAGGAAAAAACTTAGGATTCCAAAACCCTAGGTAACACCCATAATAGATCTGAAATTAATATGAAATTAAAATCCACATGCAAGAGAATAGACAACATACCCACAAAATTGTGACACAAGATATACCCTAGGAAACCCTCATTGAGGGAAAAACCTAGCCTCCAAAAGCATCCATCACCATGTATTATTCAGCAAAAATACCATTGTCATACAACCATGAAAGCCTTCATCGCCATAGCGACAACCGAGCAAACTATGTGAACAAGCATGAATCCACACATCCCATGCCATGCTTCCAACCTTCACAAATGCTCCCTTGGCTAACCTATCAAGCCTTGTCCCTCTTGACTCTTGTCTTTCTCACTCTTACTCTACAACAACTACCCTTGTGGCTGCTTATATAGTAGCAAGTCCCACAAAACCACTAAGTGGTATTACATAAACCATGTGCTACCTAACCCACTGACCCCACATTTAATATTGGGCATTCAATTCTTTTCTCCAATATTAAATAATTACATGAAATATTTTCACAATGTTACAATATAACTCATCAAGAATATTTCATGAAATCTTTACATGTTGCACGTCCATCTAGATGCAACATTACATAATAAAATAAAATATAAAAATATAAAAATATTATGCAATGTGTGCAACACCCATTATCTCAACAATCTCTCGCTTGTATACATTGCATAGGGTCAATCTATAGCCACACAAATGAACAAGGGAACAATCCCTCCTAGCACATCCACCATCATGGATCAAACTACACCAAGTGTTCCATCCTAGTACCTGCAACAAAATCAAAGTATCCAACATCTCAAACATGAATAATCTCACCTCCTATTATGCCACTACCACTGGACATACATAGAAGCCATCCAAAGAGAAAGCCACCCAACCTGTCGCATTAGAAGATCATAAAATCATGTACCAACTGAAATTTTAAGCACAAAAAATCTAATCCAAAGGTAGTCACATGTATCCGTAGTTGTCAAAATATCCATAGCTAAAATAGCACCCACAGCAAGTGCCAAACCCATCCAACTATCCATACCTCAAAGGTATAACAAGTGAATCTCATATCACCGACATATCCAATCTATAAATTGCAATCACAAGCCTCAAGAGCAATACCTGCCACATATATACCAAGAAGCTCCCACTGCAAAAAATAATGTCAAATCTATAACCAATCCACTCACAACAATCTCAAAGAAGTGAATCCATGTAGTATGAAAGACATGCATGATACATAAACTGATACCCTGCAAGAACAACTCTTGTAAAAAGTCTCCAATAGTCTCCCAAATTCTCCACAACCAATAGAGGAAAGAGATAAAGTAATAACCATGTCATCTCTCACATGACATACATGAGCACAAACCAGTGATCACAATCTCTAACCAATCTTAAATCCAATGTAGGCAAAACCGAACATCCAAGACCAAAGAAACTATGAAAATCATAACTTGTATCATGTCCTTCTACACACACCTCTAGATGTAAACTGTGCAAGTATGATCTCCTCCATTAAACCCCAACAAGAAGCCTCGACAACACCCAAACCATAGCATATAACTAATCATGGGTATAAGCCTCTCACAAGAAGATCAAACTCATAAAACCATTCCTAAACCAAGGAATAACCATTCTTACTCCAAGGAAAATGCCCAATATAAAACCATCTCCCAAACTCAACCAACATAATAACATATGCACATGGAGATAACCAATGCTAAACCATCTCTCAAATGAACCCTCTAGAACTAACTCATGTACCATAGCTCAAGATCCATATCCATGAAAGGCAAGCATAAATATAATGCAACTGAGAGAAACAATGGGCTATACCTCTCAGGTAGCAAATCGTCGAGTAGACAAAGAGTGGGGAATGAGAATGCTCATCAAGATACCCAAGTCTCCAACCAAGACTCATCTAAGAACAATCTCCTCTCAAGTCCATATCAGGTGACTGCCCCTCGGACTTCTTGTTGAAACCATCAACCATCCCAACAAATACTTCTCTAATCCAAGAGAAATCAGCATCACCACCGTATCTAAGTATTCATTAGCACCTGTAACCAATCAATCCATGCCAACTTCAAATGCAACATAGCAATATTGATCAGTGTACTCAATACCAAGAAACTAAATCAAGATCAATGTCAAAGTTTCAACCATGGCCTCAGGAACATAAACATGACAACATGATCTAACCATCTCAACTAAAGAGATAGCATGCTCCACATGAACATACTATAACATGTCACAACTCTAAACGCATATCAAGAGTATACCATTACATAATAATGAAACCATCCTTATACCAAGGATAACATGTCAAATAAAAGCATAAACAACACATTTACCAAGAACCCTGTGAGTCCTCAAGATGGAACCATCTCCACACACCATGAAGATAACCAAAAACCCCATGAGTCCTTAAGATCTATCCATATTCACACACCATGAAGATAACAAGTGCACCATACAAATGTCAAAGATGCTTTTGCAGCAATATGATCTAAGACAAACCTCCAACATTTGCAAACACTCAATAAATATATCAATGCCAACAACTCCCACTCAACCGTGGTACCAAGTCACCTATGGCATCATAAAATCCATCTCCTACATGAAGATCCAAACCAAAACCAGGAACTAATCCTGCACTGTCACCCCATCACTATCACAAGCTCCCACTAAACCATGTATCCAAGCTATCCATGACATCATGATGAAAAAAAACTCATCCTCTAACAATGAGAATCAACCAAAGCATCAAACCATCAAAGAACTCAAAGTGCACATCATGAGCTCCTCAAAAGAAACTAAATAACCATGATCCTCAACCAAGAAGATATACCACCATAACTGAATAAAAAAAAGTCAAGTTAATGCACATCAAGGATGTACCTATATAACCAATCATGTCATGTCAAAATCTATGACACCATGATCACATCCATGAACCGAGCAACTAACACTCAATGTATTCAACCTGTCAGCATAAAATAGTCAACCACAATCTTCCAACATAACTATACCTGGTAACAACATCTCATCCCTTCTACATGAAGAAAAATCCACAAATCATGTGACTTAGGGCATAGACAACCCAAATCCAAGCCACTAATCTGAATATGCATCATTAATGAAAGATCAATGGGCAAAGACAACTCATAACCAAGCTATAATTGCAACCTATAAGTATAGACCACTTACAACACTACACAACTTGTAGATCCAACAAGTCATCATACATATCCAAACCAAACACTAATAACCATATCATCATGAGACCAATCTGAATAATGAACTAAGTTTACAATGACATCAAATCTTAAATCTCCAATGTCATAAACTCATAATGTTACCATAGTCAAAAATATACCATAAATTGTTCAGATAAATATATCAACAAATAAATCATGCCAAACCTGCACCAAATCTGAACGAATGTGTAGAGCTCTCCAAAAGCTTTTTGTTGACTACTCGAAGTCCAAAATCTGACTCCGTATGCCCAAGTTATGCCCTAATTCGTGCTCAAAATAAATAACATCTTCCTTTAGGGCTCTTAAAACTTGAAAAAATATCAAAATCATAGAACCAAACCTATATCATGTTGTAGCGCTCTGAATTAGCTTTCCAATGCCTGTAAGAACTCTGAAATTCGATATTCTGAGAGAAAGTTATGGCCGTTTTATTAAGACAATCTTTTTACCTTTTTCAGTGCAATTTTTTTATTTTATTTTTCTATAACGAAAATTTCAATGGGATTAAATTTGACAGCCATCATGGGCTGAAATCAAAAAACTCTTCATTTCCTCTGAACATGGCCAAACTAGGGCATATTATATATCAAAATTTATGAAAATATCGACCTGGATCCAATGGTGAGGTCTGTTTTTACCCAGGAGGTCATTTCTGCAAGCTACCCCCTAAAACCCTCATTTAAATGAAACATCTGAAAAACCTCTTTTGTCCAACAATTTCACGTGCCCAAATTTTTTTAACATCTTATCATAACAGCAAATCCAAAACCCTCAGATCTGCAATAAAAACTCATATATCTTACCCTTTCTTTTATCCTCTCATGCATTCTCGTGGATTCAATCTAGGGTTACAATAATAAAACCATAGCTCTGATACCACTTGTAAGGAAACTTGGCAGTAAAGAATATAATCGTTTCCCCATAACCCATAATATATCTGAAATAAATACGAAATTAAAATCCACATGCAAGAGAATAGACAACATACCCACAAAATTGTGACACAAGATATACCTTAAAAAACCCTCATTGAGGGAAAATACCCAGCCTCCAAAAGCATTCATCACCATGTATTATTCAGCAAAAATATCATTGTCATACAACCATGAAAGCCTTCATAGCCATAGCCACAACCGAGCAAACTATTGGAACAAGAATGAATCCACACATCTCATACCATGCTTCCAACCTTCACAAATGCTCCCTTGGCTAACCTGTCAAGCCTTGTCCCGCTTGACTCTTGCCTTTCTCACTCTTACTCTACAACAACTACTCTTGTGGTTGCTTATATAGTAGTAAGTGCCAAAAAACCACTAAGTGGTATTACATAAATCATGTGCTAAAACCATGTGCTACCTAACCCACTGACTCCACATTTAATATTGGGCATTTAATTCTTTTCCCCAATATTAAATAATAACATGAAATATTTTCACAATGTTAAATACAACTCATCAAGAATATTTCATGGAATCTTTACATGTTGCACGTCCATCTAGATGCAACATTACATAATAAAATAAAATAATAAAATATAACAATATTATACAATGTGTGCAACACCCATTATCTCAACACCTACTAAATTAGCAATGCATCTAGATTGAATTATCTTTTATGTTGCAATTCTAAGACAGATTTTGATATACAACGCACCAATTGTCTCCAAGTTTCCATTATTTTCAAAAGATGTCATTTTGAATATTTAATTTTTTGGCAAGTTTTGTTATGGGTGCATGTATTTGAATAGATTACATTTCAATACTTTGTTCATCATATTATTTCCAATATTTTAATTAATTATTCAATATTAAAAAAAATTCAACACTTTCCAATTTTCATCTCCATGTCTACTTAGATTTTGATTTTAACAAATTCCAAATCCAGCATTATAGCTTTTTATAATTGTCTTCAACATTTAAACTGAAAGAAAGGCAAAAACCTTAGCTCCTGCTAAAGGCAGATAACTATTGGAACCATAAGATGCCAAATTTTTTTGGAAAACCAATCAAATTTATAGATTTTTTGAACTTACTTATATTTTATAAAGTTTTATTATTTCAACATATTTTAAAAAGAATTATAATACCATTTATTGAGAATCTTATAATACCATTTATTGAGAATCTTACTTACTATGAATAAAAAGACAACAAAAATAATAATTTTCATTTTTAAAAAAATCAATAAAATTGAACTTAACTATTCCAAAAGGTACAAGGATCAAAGTATATTAATGTAATCATCAATAAATGTGAAACAAACGTCCTCTTGCCCCATCCATTTCAAAAATATCTATAATCATTTTTGTAGAGCACCACGCCAAATAACTCTTACAATGCATTAACAAATGTTTGTAAAATTAATGGGACTGCCATCTTTATATCATCTCTTTCGAATCTAAAATTTAAATCAGTGTAAATTCGTTGTATACCAACCCTTCATGGAGTTTATATTAGAACTTTATTGAGTTTTTTATAATATTTAAATACATAATACATAGATTTAGGTGAACATATTGTTCTCTCTTTTTTACACATGTTTATAAGTTAATTTTTAATGGGCTCATACTTGTTCTATACTTGTTCTATACTTTTTTTAATTGATGTAAATGAATCACATTTTATAATTAAAATTAATCATCAAAATTCCATTGACCTTTAAACCTCTAAAAGAATGTGTTGAGGTAATATTAAAATAGATTTTAAATAAAATGACAAGTTTATATTTATTATTGAAAAAGATTGCTTACTTCTTAATATATAAATCATGTAGAATTATTAGTTGGTTAAGTTTTAAGATAAGAATATAATTAGTTGTCTATTTTATTGTATTAGTAAATGTCTTGATTTTTTATTGTTAGTGAAATTGAAAAACAAATTACATATTTAATATAAAGTATTTTAATTCATTACTTGAATTGAGATTTCTTTTTTTAATATGAATGATTTAAATATGTTTCTCATATTCATCTTATTAGTTCCTACATGGCAAATACTTATGCATTCATGTAAGTGCTAATTTCACATTAACACTAACCAATCAAATCAAAGAATTTATAAGATTGTATGAAATCTCAAATGTTTATATCTTTTTCTATTTTTTCATTATTTTATAAATCATATTTTTTATTCATTCTATTGGTTCATACTATTTTTGGTGGGGGAGAAAATTAATTTTCTTCAACAAAAATACAAATATTTTATAACCATTAATATATGCATTAATTACAACTTTATCTTCTCCACATTTATGACAAGTTGATAAGATTTTTTATTTTTTTTCAATCATTTTATCTTCCACCTCACACAATATGTCTAATCAATATTAATTCTCAATAACAATATAATTTCAATATGTTATATCTTTGTATTTGAAAAACTTTGATTTTTTAATAAAAGTAGTTAAATTATTACTATTATTTTACTTTTATAAAAATAAATTAAACAACATTATTTTCTAATTATATTTTATAATAATGTTTGTAATATGTATAATTGATAAGTGTTACAATTTATAAATTATATCATTTATTATTAGTAATATTTTTTATTTAAACAATTTATCATTTAGTTCCAATTGAAGTTTGTGCATAGTCACATATTGATCCAAGGTGCAATTTCATTAGACTCTGCTATGCAGCAAAGTTGTCTTTGTTGAGCTTGGGAACTTCTCTCTTGAACATCTTGATCTTCCTGCTTCTAGTACTTTGAAACTAAATTAGCAGATGACTCTGATACCAATTGTTAGAATTTCTTTAGAATAATTGAGGGCGGGAAGGTCCAAATGTCCTATTCAAACTTTTCACTAATTGTAGTGAACCCATTCAACCATTCATTCATCCAAACTTTAACTTATCTAATCAGCAAGTTACTGTAAATCAACATGCAAGAATAATGCATAAGAAATCAATACATAACACAATGATTTACGTGGAAACCCAATTTTGGAAAAACTAACAATAACATGCTACTCAATTCTCACCCTTCTGAAGTGATGCCCTACGAAAGGCTTGCCCTGTTAAAGACTTACAATACACTGTTAAATGTGACCTTGTTAGAGGATTTAACCACCTTGTTAGAAGTGGGCCTGGTTAGAGGACTTTAAAACATTCACTTAAAATGCCACCTTGTTAAAGGATTTACAAATGGCTATTAAACCAACCTAAATCCATAGGATTTTTAGATCTAATACAAATGCTAGAGAGTATTAGAAAATCTTGACTTGACTACAACATACAACTCATCTTGCAGATCTCAGATCACTTCTCAACTCATACCCATTCCTGGCCTTCTATCTTTGCAACTCTTAACAGCTTACCTTATCTTTTAAGTTTTGTCTCCTTGAGTCTCCATACTTAATGTACCAATGCAATCATCTCTTCATGAACACTCATAGAAGCAAAGCCTCTGTGCTCTTCCTTCTCTTAGATGTCTCCTTGACACCCTTTCAACCACTTCACAGATTTGGCACTTCAGTAGCAACAGTATTAGCAGCTCTTTGCTTCTTGGTCTATGACTTCTTAAATAGAAGTCTTGGAGTCCCTTTTCCCACTCAATTCATCTTTTTTTCAATTTCAATTCACATGGATTAGGTAGGATTCATTGCATCTAACCCATATTCTATTTCTTTTAGAAATTTGCTGAATAATCCTTTAGAATTCGCCCAAAAAAGATTTACATAGGACTCTGTGCCAACAACTCATCATCCTTATCCTCCAACTCATTCACAAAATTCAATGTAACCACTAAGTTGGCTTAGATTTGGCGAATCTTCATCATTTGAAATAATGCAGCAACTTGGCACTATTGAAATATTGATGCTCGGCACGTACTGTGTTACTCGGCATCAATTATGTTTTTCCTGATGCTTGGCACCTAAGGATCACTTGGCACCAATTAAATTTTTTTCGATGCTCGGCACCAACAGAGAAGTTACTCGGCTTCAACTAACTTACTCGACATCCACTAAAGATATTAGTCTAAGCTTTGTAGTCAACCTTGTTACAGCTTTTTCCTCCAATGTTTCTAACTGTGACCAACTGCTGTGTCTATGAGTATGTCATCAATACATTACTTAACCATTATCTTAATTGATCCTTGCACTTCATTATAACATCATAACTCAACCTTTCCCTTAGGTGTTCTTGTTACATCTTGTTGATCAAATCCTCTTTATCAATCCACTAAATAATAACACTTGGATCTTATAAGCAAATGTCATTCCTACAAATAGCAGGTTTGACATCGATGACAAAACAATGATTGAAAACATTCATTTACAACAATCTCTCTCTTTGATCTTCAACAACAATGAGCTTTTCAATCAGATTTTGAACAATATATAGTAAAATTTGGAATATCAGTCCATCTATCCTTATGTGGGAGATATGGGAAGAAAGGAACAGAAAAAATTTTCATAATCAAGATATGTCGTTAGAGGAAATTCCTAAAAAAATCAAAGCATGCATAGTTGAGACCTTAAATTCTCATCTTAGAAAATCCCAGAAAGAGGAGGGATCATTTTCGAGTTGGGATGGATTAATGGAAAAAAACTGGAAAAACCTTATCAATGTAATGACCCTCTCTATAAAGGCCACAGAAACCCTCAAACTGAACTTAGGAATTTTGTCAAACACTTGGCGTGTAACAGTAACAATATTCAGAATATGGTAATTTCAGATTCGATACTTTCAGAATATAATCACAGAATTACAATATATATAAAGCCATTGAACTATATTTCAATTACAATGCAATAAATTCTGAAATTATTTTTATTACCAATTCTGGACTGATTATTACAATGATTGTATGACAGCAAATTTACCCAAAAATTGACATATATTTCAGAATGCAAGAACCTGGTTTGAAGAACTATGGAAGAACACCACGTTTTGCTGCAGATCGTTGATGAAGACCTCCAACCGCACCCCCAAACTGTCCTTAATTTCCTGCTGCTGCCCAAACTAGCAGGGCCGTACCAGGCCGTACCTGTACGGCTGCTGAAATAAAATAATATTAGGGTTTTGGGACCCCCAAATGCAAGGAAAATGGGCGCCTAGGGTTAGGTAGTAACCCTGTAAAACCATAAAAAATAACTCCAAGGGGTTGAGGAGATATGAGCAATTATGTGGTTTCGAACCCTGCTTTGCCAATTCTGAAAATGCACTTATTCTATCTTCAAACTCTTGTCAAATGCTTCTCCAATGATAGGGCAAATCCGAAATCCTTATTCCAACCAAAAACAAACCCTAACAACGAATTCTCAATAAGCTCCAATGAGATGGCTGAATACCAACTCCAATTATGCAACAATTCAGGTGATATTTCACACCCTCAAAGTTGCCAATCCAAGGGAGTGATTCGTTCCCAAAGATCGAATAATTTGCAGATCCAAAGTCCACAAATGTCTTCACAATGAAGAAGTAGAAGAGTTCTCCAATCCAAGCATGTCCAAATGAGAGGCCCAACCCTCTATTTATTCACTTTTCTAAGAAGTTGCTAGAACTTCTAGAAACATCCTTTATAATTTCTCATTATAATGCACTTTTTTATAATAAAGTAATTTTATAAAATAAAAAGTGCAACTCAAATTAAAATTATAACATGTGGGCCCCAATATCACATAATGATAAAATATAACCTCTTAACACTTCTTCAAGAGCAAGATATGACTATCTGATCCGCAGAATTGACTCTCTTTCCACACCATTTGCCTACGAGAGTCTGGAATAGGCAAATCCATGATCAATGCCATGTCGAACTAGCTAACAATGGTGGAAAGTAACAAGAAGGTAGATCAACTAGCTAATAATGGTGTTGATGGCGAAGATTTTTTAATTTTTAACAATCTATAGCTTTTACAGGAACCTCAGGTATACAAGTATAGTTCCTCATACTTTATCTCAAGCAACCCAGTCAGGAACCAAATACAATTCCAAATATAACTAGTTAGGTCAACTTAATTAATCTAGTAGGTCAATTCTGGTTATTAGGTCTTGAATTTATAACATCTCTTTTCTAAGGCTAATGAGTTTTAAAACTCTTCATATTTATGTTTCAGTATGTATAAATATATAATTTCATTCTACTCAGTAATCATAGGGAGAGACAGAGTATTAGCAGTAAGGCTCTTAAAAAAGAAAACTTTAAAAACATAATTTAATATTAAAATTTAGTAGGTTTACCTTAATGTCATATAATATCTCATCGTCTTTACTTAGATGGTAGGTCTCATGAATTATTAAATAAACACTTAGATGGATACTAGTCGAGTTTTTAGAAAGACCAAGCATGCCTTGGTAGTGTTGTTTTATTGACATCCTTTTATAGCTCTCCTTAATTTTCTTCCCCATTTCTTCCATTATGAATTAGTACTAGGCTCCATTTAGCTTCATCATGAGCTAGCATCATCGGTTGTCGATGTCACCTTTCTAGGTTTATCTAGATCCTTTTTCGGTAGAGTAATTTCATCCCATCTATACCTAGAATTTTCCCTCACTGTCAGTCTAAGCTAGTTTGAACCCTAGGATGGATATAAACATCAATTATTTTCACACTTAAGAGGTGCGGACCATGGCATTCTGAGGAAATGCTTGCAACCTAAGATGGAGCCGAGTGTTGAAACAAGTAGATGATATGACCAAGATTGTGGTGAGTCATGCCATTGGAGAGGGTACCTTCAACTATGATTTCTCCTGGCAGACCAACAGTGACATTCCTAGGTGTTTTGGCCAAAGCCAAGGTAAAGTAGTGGGCAATGATTAGACTTTGTTGCAATATCTTTGACCCAGTTTGGCATGTGGGTCTAAAAGAATCCATAAAGAGCATTGATGAGAAGCTCATGATTCCTTTGCCTAAAATGTATATGGTGCACCCACCTAGTAGTTTCGACTTGGTTGTTGTGATTAGGCGCCCTTCCTTGGTCACCTGTGAGAATGTGGCCTTTTATAAGGAATGGACGAAAATGGAAGCTAGCATCCAATTTCTACTCTGGTGGAGGGGGATCATTGATGACAGTAGTAAGGATTGGCTTAAAAATTACCTAGGCATCTTTAAGTCATATATCCATCTGGCTGTGGAGCTAGACAATTTGGAGGCATTGAATTTCTGCACCCCTAACATGGATAAATCTAGCAGGGAAAAGAGTGCCGTTTAATTCTTGCCAAATTTCCAGACAAAGAATCCCAAGGATATTGTAGAGATTATAATGGTATACTAGAAATAAGTGCCATGGTCTGGTGGACATCCTCACGCTAGTGTTGTTGGGTTGCTTCCATGTATGTTCTCCAGTTGTTTGGATGGGGGTTCCCCTGTTTTGTTCCCCTCCCCTATTTTTCACTTCTCATGTTGATTTTGTTCTTTTGGCCCATGTTCCCTCCTTTAGCTTTGTAGACCTTTTTGTAGTTTTTAGGTCGTATGAGATATATGTAAATATCAAATATTTTTCTTAGTCATTTATTTTGGTCCAGGGTTATATATAGCCAATCTTGTTTATACTATCTATAATTTCTAAAGTTCATGTTAGGATAGTATATATAGGAATTGTTTTTTGCATCTTGGTCCCTACTTCAATAGGTAGTCTTTGAGCATGGTTGTTTATATTAGTTTTCAAGTTATCAGTATGTAAAATCTTACCATCTTAATATATATGAATGACTCGTCTTTATCATTTTGCTATGATCATCTGTTGCACTTTATCTTTTTTCGAGCGGTGATGCCTATTAGAATAATACTCTAATTGCCATTTCAAGCCATCCTTTGTTCTTTCTTTTCAACAGTAACAGAGGAAGTAGTTTCAGTATTTCATATTACAAACTAAAAATGGAAGCAAATTGAGTAGATATGAAGCACCTAACTCGCTCTGGTTAGGTTTAAATTGAACTTTGCACATAGCTACTCACAAAGAAACCTCCTATAAGAACAAAATCAGAATAGGACATTTAAAGAGGACACTAAAAGTAACTAGTTAAGTCAGCTATCTAATTTTTGCAAAATTATTGATTGACAAATTCTGAGTTAGTCTTAGATAAATTAGGTATGTCTTTTCTCTATCTATGATGAATTTTATGCCTCCTCTAAATGGTGTAGTGAAGTTAGCTTGAATTTTGCTTAAGATGAAATACATATCTTTTGATAATCACTCCAAGTCCTGCTTATAGCTGAGATAGAAGAAATGATAATAAAACTAAGGAGTTTTAAATGATTCAAAGTATCCTAGAAGGGTAAGTAACCTTACATAGCTTTCCACAATTGCAATTCAAGAAAGATCAGAATTTTAAGATGTGATTATTGGTATAAGTAAGAGTAGCAATTTTTGTTCATATGAAAGAACTAATCACTAATAGTTCAGTGAGATTTAGACTAATATACTAAAGCCTAGTTTTAAGTAGGACTCTAATCAATTAACGCAGTTTCTAGGTTTGATTAAAGAATGTTTGGACTAAGAGAATATTAAGATCAAATTGAAAATGATCAGCTTTTTTGGATTGACCCCGGTTTTATCCTCATGGATTATCAAAGCTTTTTAGGATCCTACTAGAATATCATATTTTAACTATTCTTAACTAACAATACTAATGTTTTCTCTAAGTTGCATAACTGATTAGTAGAATAGTAAGGAATGTGCATTTCAAGCAAAACAACTCAGAAGTGGTACATACCAAGAGTATATAGTTTTGGCTAGAATGGTTTTCTTGGATACAGGATCATATTTGATTGGCATAGGCACCAATAAACATACAAAATTCAGAAAACGACTCTAGTCCGTTTGCCTTATAATAGTAATAAAATTTTTGAAGTATGATAACTAGGGTATGCTCTTTTTATAATGTAATAATAAAGGACTTTGGTCCTAGGTAAGACTAGAGGTTTTATTTCTCTATTCTTTCCTACCAGTGCTCGTTTGAACGGAGATACTCTATTGTATTTTATTTTTATTAAATTAAATATAATCAAAGGCTTCGACTGTTTACCAATTAAAAAAAATTAATAATAGAAATACAAAAAAATAATTAGAAAAAATAACATCTCTAACAAATATTCTATTGACTAGATAAATTATAGAAATCTAGAAATAATATTGAAAGAAAAAACTAAACCAATAAAAAAATTAAAATAATTTAAAAACTAAAATCTAATTCAATTTTAAAAATCAAAAGTTAAATAAATAGAAACCATAGGAAATCACAATTCAAGTAATTGTTTTTTTAATAAATAGAAAAAGAAAAATATTAGTTAAAAGTGGAAATAACAACTAATAAATATCAAAACTAGAGTTAAAAATAGAGCGTGATAAAAACTGACCAGAGAATAATTACAAGAGATTAACTAAAAGATGAGAGTTATATTTAAAATTTACTTTATTATATTAATGTTATTTTAAAATAATTTGTACATATTAAAATAAATTATAATAAATAGACTCATTTTTAATATTTCATTATTTAATATTTTACATTTGAAATCTAATTTATAGATTAATAATTGATATAGTATATTAAATATATACGTAAATAATATAACTTTAGAAAAAAAAATTTCATTAAAAAATAAAATTAATAATTATATGTGATTGAGCAAGTATAATAGTAATAATTTTATTAAATAGGAAGCGTGCATTAGTGTTTTATCTTTCCAAAATCTCTCTGTCAAGCGCTTTTTTAACATTTTTGTCTATATGCATGTTCTAAACTGTTGTTTCCCGTTGTTCAGTGACGAGGAGGTGGTGGTCAAATACGTGGTGAATCGAGTAAAGGAATTGATGAACACTGTGTCATTGGAGGTTGCAAAGCATCCTGTGGGTCTCCATGAAGTTGTACAAGACTTTGATGACACGATTTCACTCCAATCTGCTGGCTCTGTAAAAATCATAGGGATCTGGGGCATGGGGGGCTCCGGCAAAACCACCCTCGCTAAGGAAATCTTCAACAGGAGATGCTCTCACATGCACTGGTCCGCTTTTCTTTCCGATGTTCGAGATGCTGCAGGGAAAGGCCTGCTACTTGAAAAGCAGAAGACACTTTTAAAAAAATTTGATGTCAAAGCTGATGAATGCCCTGACAATATAGACGAAGGCAAAGAGATTCTTAAAACCCGTTTGTCAAGGTCTGTTTCAGTGCTTATCGTATTGGATGACGTGGATCATATAGACCAACTGGATGCTCTGCTGCCATCCAAGGAGAGCTTTGAAAATAACATCGATGATCAAAGCTTGATTATGGTAACCACACGGGACAAAAATGTTCTTCAACAGTGGGGCATCTCCGAGTCTGCCATTTATCCAATGAAACCTCTGAAGGCCATCCATGCCAAACAGCTTTTTTGCTGGCATGCATTCAATCAAATCATTCCACAGCAAGGATTTGAGGATCTCGTTGAGAATTTCTTAGATGCCTGCGCACGACTGCCTCTATCACTTAAGGTCTTAGGGGGACAGCTTTGTGGCAAGTCTGATCGGGAGTATTGGCTGCAAACGTTGAATATGTATTCCCAGATTCCCCACAAGGACATCACAAAAAGGCTCAAAGTCAGCTATGATGCACTTGAGAAACAAGAACAGCAGATGTTCTTGGATGTAGCCTGTTTCTTCATTGGAGAAAGAAGCAGTGCAGCTATTGCAGCTTGGGACGCAGAGTTTCATGGATTGATCGGTTGGAGAACACTTCTCACCAAATGTCTTGTTGAAGAGGATGAAGATGGTCTGATAGGAATGCACGATCACTTGAGAGACTTGGGGAGGGTCATCGCAAGTGAAGAGTCAGCATACCGCCTTTGGTCGCCACGGCAGATTATTGAGATTCTCCCTCAACAGGTGAAGTCAATGCCTTCTTTTTATCATGGATAGGTCTATCAGATTCTCCAGTCATATTGAGCTCTAAAATATTATTGATTTTTACAATTGACAATTCAGGAACCAATACGAGTCCGAGGAGTAGCAAGGGCAGTTGGTGACAACTGTTACGAACGCCAAGGGAAGATCATAATAAAGACAAACCAAGAAGAGTGTAGCTTCGTGCCCTGGCTTGGATTGAAGATATTTTTTGGTAATGGAGAAATTTTAAGTCAGGAACAAAGTCAGCTGTCAAAAGATCTGATCTGGCTTCAGTATACCAACTTTGAGCATAAAAATCTTCCACCATGGCTTCCATTGAAAAAATTAAGAATTTTAACTCTTTCCGACTGTAGGAGCCTAGAGCATTTGTGGCCAGCGGATGCAGATGTAAGTATCTTGCTTCTAAGGTCTGATTTTATAAATGGATCTTTTGTAATATATTTTATTTTTTACTATCGTAAGTTAACTATACCGAAAATGGGCAGCAGGCTCTTTTGCAGTTAAGAGAGTTGGCTATTCGGGGATGCCAAAGTTTTGCAGGATTTCCAAGCTCAATTGGACGCCTCGAGAAATTGCAAAAGATATTAATAAATGATGTGAACTACACCTATTGTGATGCATTGATCGACCTCCCACAAGAATTTTGTTATCTCAAATCTTTGGAACACTTGGAGTTGAGACACTGCTCAAATTTGTCATCGTTGCCGAGTAATTTCGGCAAGTTGACAAAATTGCGACACCTAAATTTGAGATGGTGCACCAAGTTGGAGGCGTTGCCAGATTCTTTCAAGAAGCTAACACTCCTCGAGTATCTCAATTTAGAGTTTTGTGAAGAACTCGCCATCGAGTCAGAGTCTAATGTTCTTGAAAAGATGACAGAGCTCAGGTATTTGAATCTTAATGGATGCAAGAAATTGAAAGAGTTGCGCCTCTCAGAATCGGTTTCCTTAAGAGATCTCCATCTAAATTGGACCGGAGTGAAGGAGCTGCCAGGTAACATATTTCATTTGACCAATTTAACCAACCTAGAGATAGGGAGTAAGTTCCTAATAACATTGCCAACCTCTGTCGGGAGTTTGTCCCCCTTAACTACACTTAAAATCGGAGGGTGTGAGAAGTTGAAATCTTTACCAGATTCTCTGGAGCATCTTTCTCGCTTAAGAGATTTAACTATTATACGTACAGGAGTGAAGTGTTTACCAAAATCATTAATCCATCTTCAAAGTCTAACAATAAGGTTCACTCCAATTAGTGAATTGAGTTTTAGGTCATGGGGCATGCTTAAGAGCGTATCTCTATCGAATACAAAAGTGTCCAAGATTTCAATTGGTGGAGATAGTTGTCCCGCTCTTGAGACCCTTTACCTCTCTCAGAATAATGATTTGAGGGAGCTGGAAACTTTGCCAGAAAAATTGAAGACCTTAGAGGTTGGAAATTGTGAGGTTTTGAAGGACATCAGAGGTGTCCGTGGCTTGAACGAACTTAAGAGGCTGGAGATATATCACTGTAAGATGTTGGACGAGCTTCCATGTTTCGCAGAATTGGTGTATTTAGAAACTTTCAGAATTGGTGCCAAGAAAATAGAAGGCCTGGAAAAGCTGAGATCATTGCGAGAGCTGAGCATAGAAAATATAGATGAGCTTCCAAGTTTTGCAGAGTATACTTCTCTCAAAAAGCTTGTATTGAGTAACTGCAACAAATTGGAAGAGATTGAAAATTTAGGATATTTGAAATCATTGGAGGAGCTCCAGATAAGTTACTGTCCAGAGTTGAAATCTTTACCTGATTCTCTGGAGCATCTTTCTCTCTTAAGAGATTTAACTATAATAGATAAAGGAGTGAAGTGTTTACCAAAATCATCAATCTATCTTCAAAGTCTAACAATAAGCTCCAATTCAATTAGTGAATTGAGTTTTAGGTCATGGAGCATGCTTAAGAGAGTATCTCTATCGAATACAAAAGTGTCCAAGATTTCAATTGGTGGAGATAGTTGTCCCGCTCTTGAGACTCTTTACCTCTCTCAGAATAATGATTTGAGGGAGCTGGAAACTTTGCCAGAAAAATTGAAGACCTTAGATGTGTGGTGTTGCAAGGTTTTGAAGGACATCAGAGGTGTCCGTGGCTTGAACGAACTTAAGAGTCTGGAGATACACTACTGTGAAGAGCTGGACGAGCTTCCATGTTTTGCAGAATTGGTGTCTTTAGAAAAATTCAGATTGGAAGGTAGCAGCAAGGTCGAGAAAATAGAAGGCCTGGAAAAGCTGAGATCATTGCGAGAGCTGAGCATAGAGAATATAGATGAGCTTCCAAGTTTTGCAGAGTATACTTCTCTCAAAAAGCTTGTATTGGGTAACTGCAACAAATTGGAAGAGATTAAAAATTTAGGATATTTAAAATCATTGGAGGAGCTCCAGATAAGTCACTGTCCAGAGTTGAAGGCACTTCCAAGTCTTCAAGGAATCACTTCTTTAAAAATTTTAAGATTGGAAGGTAGCAGCAAGGTCAAGAAAATAGAAGGCCTGGAAAAGCTGAGATCATTGCGAGAGCTTTTCATAGAAAATATAGACGAGCTTCCAAGTTTTGCAGAAAATACTTCTCTCAAAAAACTTGTATTGCGTAACTCCAACAAATTGGAAGAGATTGAAAAGTTAGGATTTTTGAAATCATTGGAGGAGCTCCGGATAAGCCACTGTCCAGAGTTGAAGGCACTTCCAGGTCTTCAAGAAATCACTTCTTTAAAAATAATTGAATTAAAAACGTGCTCCAAATTGAAGAAGATGGAAGGTTTAGGAAACATGAGATCACTGAAGAAGCTTACTATAAGCGACTGCTTAGAATTGGAATCGCTTCCAAATCTTTCAAAAATTACTTCTCTTCAAGAATTTCAATTGGAAAACTGCTACAAATTGGAGAAAATAGAAGGTCTGGAACGATTGAGAAGGTTGGAGGAGTTGAAAGTACATACCCGCTGGAATGCACCGGGTATAGTCAGCTTAGAGCACTCTGAGATATTGGAGTCGCTAGATGTCGTAGCAAACGACAAATCAGCTGTGGAACCATTCGTCAGTAACCTAGAGGTATTTAAAAATAGTTGAATTAGAATTATTTATAGTTTTTCATTCTCATGAATCATTTTAATTTTGTGTTAGCTCTGCTTTCTGCAAACAATGTACAGACGTGGCCAAGCGAAGTGATGATATGCAGCAGGGCAGTGTGTGATGTGGATTTGCTGAAAAACTTCTTTCAAGATATACCAAATGTCTCTGTTCTTGACTACGCTGTGGTAGAAGCTGACGGAAATCGCTTAAAATTGAGCCCGCCAAAGAGTTCGGCCATTGCTGATGCCATTCTGAAATGTTTTATTATAGATTCTGATCATCCCGACTTACGCCTCTACATAGATTTCAAATTTTCCTACCCTTTTTCCTATTTGACCGAATTGGGGGAAGGAAAATGGGTATGGATGGGTGTCTTCACCCAACGGCGGCGATCGAATTATCATTTCTACATTTCCGCGCGTGATAGCAAGGGCGAGCTTGTAAAAGTACGAGTGGAAGCAGCATGGTTAGTGACGGGCGAAGAGGGGAGCATGGTAGAGGCTTTCCGTCAGCATTTTCAAAGGTACCAGTAAATCCTTTTATTAAAATATAGTATGTCTCATATAAATGTTTTATTCAAAAAAAATTATTAGTCCTTTCTATATAGGTGGAGATTTATGTTTTCACTTCATTTTCTTTCAATAGTTTGTCAGCATTCTATATAAATTAAGGGAGACTTATAATGTTTTGGAGTTATCTTATTTTTATATTTTTTGAATACTATTTCTCTTTTCAAAATGATTCATTACATATTTGTTAGTGGTTTTTTTCATTTTCTTTTAAAAATTCAAAAAAATTCTCAAAAATTATTTAGGTTGGCATCTTTTATAATCTAAGTTCTAATAATAAATCAATTAGAAAAAATTAACTAATGAAATAACTAAGAATAAATTAAACTGTGCATGTCTCGATGAGAATGAATATGTAGTTTTATAACTTTTTTCACACAGTTAAATGTGACAATTAGAGTGAAGGACAAGTTCAACTGAACCTCTAGTTAAGATTGTGTTGTAATATTTATTTTGGAAGTGTATTTTATCTTTTTAAAATTTTCTTATAGTAACTTTTAAAGACAGTTGATATTGGGTTTTGTTCAAAGCAATTCTATTGTACGACATTTTTAAAATTAGGTTTGATGCATATAGTTTGTATTAATTTCAAGATTTGGAGAATATTTTTTTTATTGTGTGAATCCAACATTTTTATTTTGAAAATATTATTATTTTGTCTGAATAACGACAAATCAGGAATTGGTTACAAAGTTAAAATTGGTTACAAAGTTAAAGTTACTCTATAGTTTTTGAAATTGCACATCGGTTTGGGTTACAAAACGTTAGTTTCGAGTTATTTTGAATGGAAGAATGTTGCCTTTGAATTGGCCTTATACAGACCCGATTCTAGAATATTTTAGTAAATTGTGTCTATGGCCAGTCTATGGAATCTCTGAAACAATTAAATTTGCAATTTGTAATATTGTTAAGTAAGTATCAATTTGTCTTATTATATTTGAAGTCATTGGTTAAAAAATAAACTAGTTTTCCATGTTTATATTGGCTCGATTTCAATCTCATTTGAAATAGCTTTCTTAGGGCATGTTGATGAATCCATTCATGTCATATGATTAGTTTTATTTTGGTAAACATATCAGAAAAACTTGGAAAGAGAGTATTAGGTTTAGAATAAAATTGGAAAAAGGAAGAATATGTTAATATGTTACTGATTTTTTTCATTTGATGAGTGAAATATGAGTTTCATTTGAAAGAATATCAGATTGTATAAAGTATAGTTTATATTGAAAATTTTATTTTTTGAATTGAAGTTTTATTTTTTCTAATATAACTTTTTAATTTATCAAATTAAAATAAATTTTATTTTTATTTGTTAATTATTTTATTTAAGATTTTTTTATTTTATTTTAATATAATTCTATATGAATCTTCAATTTTATTTTATTTTAATTTGGTAGAAAGTTGACAATATTATTATGAAATAGATTAGATTCCTATGATCATGATATAAATTACTCAATAAAATCTAAAATGAAAGCAATAAAGATTCTCAGATTTTACAAAAATAAAATAATTAAACACCATTAAGAAAAATATCATTTTTATTATATATTATGTAAATTACCAGTTTATTAAAATAAATATATTCCTCAAAAAGAATTATTTTTAGCATTCTTTATATATCATTTTCTAATTAATTAAAAAGACAAACATAACATATAAAATATTAATCTAATAAATAAAATAACTCATTAAAATATCTGAAATAAATTTAATCAATATCTTTACATTTTAGAATGAATTAAAATAGTACAATATAAATTAAATAATTGAACTTAAATTATTATGAATATTTTAAACTAAACAATAAAATAAACTATTAATATTATTGAAAATGTTAGAATTTCAAACCCTATAAATAATTGTTACATGATTTATTATAATAAATATATAATAAAACAATATCAAAAGTTTATACACAATATCATTAATATGAAACCAATTAGTTAAAATTTGTCTTAAATTGCCCCACAAAAGAGGAACTGAGAGAGAGCGAGATTGAATTCAAATTAGATTTATGTATCTACTAGTACATCCAATTTTAATTCAATCTCTTTTTAGCAAGAGAATATTTAATTTTTTTATAAAAAACAATTATTAAGTTTGGAAGCAATCTCTATATGAAAATTTTATAAGATCTTTGTTTAAGTAATTATTAAAATAAATCAAAAAGATCTTTTATGATCAATCCAACATATAACTATCATTTATAAATTCATTGTTGGAGTAATTCATTGTTGCAATTACTCTATTGAAAATGAAATAAAACATGTTTGAAATATAAGATCTTTATAATTTACATTTTTTTAGCTTAATATATCAATTTATATAAAAAAGGTCTATATTTATATAATCATGAAATTAAACAAAAATCCTATACACTTATTTTAGGTCAAACTCATTGATCTATATTTCATTTATCACTTCTTTATCTTTTAACCATTCAAAGCTTTTTCATTTTTACTAATTAATAAATTATTATTAGTTTTATATAAAATGAGATAACATGACATGGTATACAATAATTAATAAAATAAAAGACACTCAAGACAGTTTGCTTAGAACATGATGAATGATCTGATATGAAATTTTTGTGAGGAAAACAAATTTGTATCATATTTATGGCACCATCTACAAAGTCACAAGAATGCAATAGATGGTTCCCATCATTAAAACATTTTTATTTTTTTCATTATCAATTATCTTACCATGCCATCATTTTCATAGTATGTAGTAACACAGTAATTTGTTTTCCATTCTATTTAACAAGTTTGCTAAGGCTTTTCAATACACAACCACCAATCAAGGAAGTTTCTATTCCTATTTACTGTCATGTTTCTTTGTTCTCATGTTGATTTTCTTTCATACCCTTTCCAATGGTGAGATTTCTGTACAGGTATTAGAGAAATGAACTTTCAATGGAAGAGACAAGCATTATAGTTTGATTGCTTGCCAAGAAGAAAACCTCAATGTAGATCTGGGTCAAGGATTATTCCAATTTTACATGATGACGCTTGCTTTGGCCATCTCTGGTTGAAAAGTAATTTAGTATTTTATTCTTCTCACCATCATTACCAAGGTCTTTCTGAGCAATAGGACAATATTTGCCTATATTTAATTTTTGTCATTATTACATATAGATATTAACTAGTTTTTGCTACTCTCCTATATCTTGAAGTTTCCATCTGGAAGATGTTGAAGGGCACAATAGTATTGTCTTGCTGGTTGGATATCAATTGGTATACAAATCATTAAACGTTGACAAATATACTTTCTCTACTGTCTGTAGTCTGAAAATTAGATTAATATGACATTTAACATTTATCTTCTGTGTCATAGTTTCCTCTCTATCTTTACCTTTATAAGTAATTCATTGTTAAAGAGCTGCCAATGCAAACTCTAAATATCTTATCGGTGGGGACGCTGTCATTCCTGGTTAATTCGCACACACTAGTGTTTGGCGCTTAGAGGTTTGTACATACACACTCGCATTTTTATTCACTATTTAAGTTCCTATATTTGATTATCTTTTCCTTCCAATAAGAATTGGATTTATTTTTTAATGTGGGTTGATGTAAAAGATTTGGTAAATTCATTATATATCTGCCACAACAACCAAAGAACAAAGAATAAGATGGTTCAGAAAGGAGGCAGTGCTAACTTCAATGAGAATAATGTGGGTTACAGAAACTTCATCTACAGCTAAATATCAGCTCTACAGACACCAAAATGCAATAATTATGAAGGTAAAATTTCAAGAGATTCAATATATAATATATTAAATATGTGCTACTAACTACAAAATGAGATTGTGCCTAATTAATTTGTTCATGTTCAGGTGCAGTACGAGAGCAGGAATAAGGCATTCTATACAATGAGATTGATATCTAGTTATGGAAAATCATGAATTGTGATCAAGCCATTGTGGTATTCTTATGCTCACTTTTTAATGATTCTATCCAAGAAATTTACAAATAATTGGTATGTGAGATTTCTAACTTTGGCATCATTAGTGGTATGCAGATCCAGGTGAATGCAGCATGAGTATAGAGAGAGGGACAACTTGATCTTTGTACTTATTTTTCATAAGATTCCTGGAATCCAACCCCTTATCTTGTATATCTGTAATCTAGGTAGCCTTTTGTTCTAAATTATCAGATTTCTATTAAAATTGAAATGTGATATCGAAGTTGATAAAATTTTATTGGTTTTAACATACATTAAGCTCAACATTGATTAGTTCATTGCATTTTTTATTGGCTGATGAGTTGGTCTTAGAGTGGCCATAGCTGTCATTGTTCAATCAGCGAGGGAAGACTGAATACTTTTGAACTTGGATTTTTCCAGCACTAGTGATTGGCCAACTAGCTTGGGGCTTGCTTATTCATTTAATACAAATATAGAAAATGCCTCATAAATTGTAACAATAAATTGTTCTTGTTTCAATTGTGCTCAAGAAGCCATAATTCTATAAGATCACGATGAAATTCTTATTCACGGCTTGCAAACCTGCTTTTCTCTTTCTACTATGGGTGGCTATTTCAAAATGTTGTATTGATACAAAACAACCTTTACAAATTAGAGCCAGCACTGTAATATTTTCAGATCTGAAGGACTATTTTTATTTTCCTCTAGTGATTACTAGATTGGCTTTTGATCTAGCTGAGTAATAGCTTCTTCCTTTCAGTCCTTATAACTATTTTATTTTACACTACTTTGTTTCTCTTCTAAAATATATGAATATTGTCAAGATCAAAATGATGTCTTCAATTCAAAATGTTTTCATCTTCTTTTCTTTAAAATCTATTTATAATCTAGACCAAAGGTAATGTTTTCATCTCAACAAAATAAAATTATTTTTATTTGGGTGAAGATGTACTAAATTGATTTTTTAATTTAAAAATTCAAGATATATTTGTGTTCTTATAGAAGAGTGTAATTGTCGAGGGTTTCATTTACTTCAAACTTAAAAATCAATTTTCTTAATAAATAGGGCATGTGATTTACATTAAGTTTTTACTTCTCTTTTAGTATTCTATATATTCATTCAGGAAACTATAACTATATGAATGAAGACATTATTTAGTGTGAAGAGCAGCTCAAGTGCCTTATTCTCTTTAAAGGTGGAGAAATGTTGGAGAAAAGTAAGAGTATTATTGGTTTTACTTCTCTTGTTGAGAGTATATTTCCATTCTACTGTTAAACTAGTAATAGTTGCCCATTTTTTTAGGATGCAATTGTGGAGTTAGTGGCCCATGAACATATATTTAAGAAATTTTAAAATATGAATTAATTAATTAAATAATACTTTTACACAGAAAAAAAATAGAATAAAGTCTTTAAAAATGAGAAAAGAGTTTGTGGAGCCACTTCAGCCCCTCCTCGTTTCATCTATCTTGTTTTCAATTGCTAAATAGGACTTGCTCCACTAAAATAGCTAAGAATTATAAATTATCATTATTAGAGAATTTACAATGACCATGACAATACAAGGTAAGTCTTTTTTGTAAAGGTCCTTTTTGGATTAAGATTTTGATTTTCAAAAAGATTCCAGGTTGTGATGCCTTCAAACATCTTTACTCCTACATCCCATTCCACTTAAAAGTATATCATCATTTATTTTAATATCTTCTGATTGAGCATCCTTTAAATTTTGAGGTTTCTTACATTTCAACATGAATTTAATTTCAGTTTGCATTGTATAAATAAAAACACATAGATGATTACTTTCATTCATCACCCACTTAAATCTTTTAATAAATTTTTCCTTTATACCATTCCATCTAGTAATACACCCTTCTTCCAAATTTGAAAGCATTCGGTACTATTTCCAATGACACTTTCAACAAACAATCTCACAAAAACATTCTCTTCTTGCATGCGATAAATTCTACATGTGACCATAATTCCTTAAATGTGATCATCTAGATCTTGTGTCTTATCTCCAACAAATTTAAAAAGGCATTCTCTTGACCCCTTAGGCAAAGAGGAGTATTAAGGAAATGCAAAAGGCCCATGAGATCCCCATGGATGTGTTGCAACAAAAATTAACACACACAAGAATTCATTTACCAAAAGATTTTAATCATGATATAGAGTTGCCAACTTGCATACATACAAGAATATTTTCAAAGCGAGAGAGAACAAATCAAGCATTGATCTTTGTTTCCATCTCCCCAAGAGAGTCAAATGATTTCAAGTTGCATTTCTTATAGTAGCAAGAGGAGCAAGGATAGAGTTTTGAGATGTGTACAAGAGAATATAACTCTCCAACATAATTGTGAAGAGGAGTGTCACTCAAAGACCACTTGTATCATCTAATAAATGCAATCCCCTTTGATTGAATACAAAACTAATCATTCAATATCATTTTATGAGTTTGATACCTTATTTCCACTCTCCCTAGTGTCATCAAGATATCCATTCTTTTTCTATTACATCTTTAACATTTCCCATATATAATTCTTTCTTTTTCTATGAAAATAGATCAAATAATTTTTATTTGTATATTGAGATATTACATTTGATAGGTGTTTTATAATATTTGTGCATCTAGTAGAAATCAGTTAAATAATTTAACTATGCACAAACCACTTTCTAACTTTCTAACCTAATACATTTAACAACAATGTAATACATTATACTATCAATTCCTTCTTTATTATATTGTTCATGTAATTATATTCATCTATTGAAAAAAAAACCTTTGAGGATATACATTTTTAAAATTGTTGAAGATAAGATGTATGTACATATTTCTTGAAAAACTTCACTAAGATTCCAGAGTTCTTCCTCCACGACCATGCAAGCTATTGGACAACCATTCATATTTAACTCTACACAAAACCCCTTTCCTACCTCCATAAATCAAACTTCACAATCCCCTATACTCCTATTCTACCAACCTCCAAAGTAAGCCTATTACAAATTATCCATTTGATATTTCAAGTGAGACTTTGAAGGTTGCACCATGTGGAAGAAAGATAGCCGCAAAGAACAATCTATATATATACATGATAAAGTTATCAATCAATAATAGATTCAGCCAATTATCAAAGTGTTCAAGAATATTGTCCACTTATCAAAGTATCAAAAAATGCATCTCATACAAGATAAGGTAATATAATTTATTTTCATCATTTCATCAATGACAATATTTATATATATAATCCTTACATATAACTTGACATTACTATATGATGATTATATATGTATAAAGTAACTATATTTTCTAAATAACTTCTTATGAATAAAAGTCAATGTAGATTGGGAAATTAGCCATCTTATAAAATAATGTGTTGGAAATATAGACTATAGTATGCATATAGAAGATGGAGTATATGCATATATGTTTAATGTATATATTTAATTAGATAGTTTTTATATTGGAATAATAGGAATCATTCTCAAAGTAAGAGGGAATGACATTAATTTATAATTATCTATATTTTATTAGAAAGATCGTGTATTAAATATTATATTATTGTCTCTCTTATTTATATTTCGAATATGTACTATAAGAGCTATTTGCCTTGATCTTTTTCTTTAGGAAAAAGAGGGAGTCTAACACTTCATCTGAGTCAACATTGGATAAGGAGCTCAGAATATTGATGTTTAGAGGGATTTTGACACATTCATATGAAGCAGTGGATAGAATATATGTTTTAGTTGATCCTTGAAGATCTTGATCATATCTCAATCGGACATATTTTTGACTTTATAGAAACTTTTGGTATCATGAATATGATTGCATGACTTAATGTACCTTCTCCCTATGTACATCATGAGGAAGTGATGAGTTCCAAATTATCATCATGTGTATTTGTAGAAGTTATTGAAAGGTGACGATCTTACAATAAATTAAGTCATAATAAAAAATTATGTAAATGTTGAAATAGATCATGATGGATATCTTGTAAATCAACAACTAAGTGTTAGATGCCATTCGCTTAATAGTCTATGAGTTGTTTAAGTACATATATATAATAACTATTTGGTGAATATCATATGTTGATATTTTGCATGCCAATACTCAGAGTATTTGGTGTTCATATATCATATATTGATATTCCAGAGGTCAATACTCATGATATAAAATATGATATCAAAATAGTGGAGATACTCAAATCAAATATATCATTGAAAATTTCTATTACTAATAATACTAATGTTGTAATATTTTCCTTCTATTTACACCCCCAGCTAAGAGGGAGTGTTTATGTTTGGTAGCTTCAGTCAGATAAACCTATGAATATGTAATTATATGTGTGTGTGTGTGTGTGTGTGTGTGTGTGATAAAATTTATATATGTGGGTTCATTAAATATTTGAGATATAAGTTTATCATATATGAGAGAAATTAATATAATAATGATATATATATAGCTATAATTATATTTTCATTATTTTAATTATCTAATTAATGAATAGACATGTCCCATGAAGAGAAATGTCTCTTCATATCTTTTTCTCAATAATAATATACGAGCATCATTACAAGTGTAATGAAACTACCTACAATTGATCCTATTATTTTACCAATTTCTTGGATAATATCTTTGTTGAAAACAATTATTCAATTGTATTTTGTCATTAACGTTACACAAATGTCACACTTTAACCTAGCACAACTAGTGTAAACTGAGTTCAGTTGGGCACTAAAGAAGACTCCAGTATCAACCAAGATGAATTCATAAGGAACCAAGTTCAGTTGGTCATCAAAGAAAATTAGTGTGAAGTGAGTTAGGCCAGTCAATGAAGGGTGATAGTATTAACCAAGTGACTCATTTTAGTGTTAGTTGACTATCAACAAATTACTTTTGTTGATTAAATGGTTAATACAAGCCGACCTAGTGGATGTTAAATGTTTTTTTGAAAGGGCATCCAAGCCGACATGACATGGAGTTTCATATATATGAAAGGTCAAGTTGTGGATTAAAAAATTCAATTGGAGGAATGAAAAAAGATACGAAATAAGAAGGATATCTAATTAAAGACATAACATCTAAGGAGCTACAAAGAATATTTCAATCAGGGAGAATCAAGAGGATAAACCAAAATAGTGATTTGAATCTACAAAGTCAATTGCTTCATCAATGAGGTCAATCATTGTTACTCTCTAACAATTATAGTAGTGAAGAAATCTCTTGACAGAATTGGCTTAACAATTATTTTGTAAATCCTCTAATAAGGTGGCATTTCTAGATTGAAGTGTCTAAACACCTCTAGCAAGACCACTCCTAACAGGGTGATTCAAATCCTCTAACTAGGTCACACTTAACCTTTTTTTTTTTTAGTCTTTAGTAGGGTTGGCTCCTAACAAGGCTCACTTCAGAAGAGTGAAAAGTTATATATTAGTTGCATTGGTGGTTTTCCCAAATTGGGTTTCCACATTAAATCTTGGCATCTCATGTGTTCATGTTATTTTCTTAGTGCTTTATATTTATACAACCAAGTTACTAAAGGCTAATTCACATTAATATATTAAATTGGCTTTGTTAATTAAGTTACAGTGCATATCTAGTTATAACCGAGCAGAGCAAGGATTTGGCTTAGTAAGAAGTTTGTATGGACATCTAAGGGATTTGGAATTATTTTTGTAGTAATTGATTCACCCCTCCCCTCTTAGTTACTCCTCCTATATATCCAAAAATTGGTATCAAAGCTATTGGTGCTTGTAGGAAAGGTTTCAAAGACCTAAACTAAAGATCAAAGGTATCTTACAGAAGAGAGATCCCTAAGATTAACAGAGATAACTTCTCAGCATGGCAAGAACTGATGAAGCTACATCTAGGAACCATTGGAGATACATGTTTGCACTTCTTGGAGAATCAATATGTGGCACCACCAAAGCCCTTGATTATGGATCAAATGATGGATGTGAAGAATCACAACACAATGATGATTGATATTGCTTCCTCTCTCAACTAATCTAAATTTGATGAAGTCAAAGATTTCCCTACTGCTTATAACATGTTGAACAAACTAGAAAAGATATCTCGAGGAGATGATATTGTGAAAAGAGCCAAAGTAGAAAGTGTAAGAGGCCAGTTTGATCATATGAAGATGAAAGAAGATGAAAACATTGCAAAATACATTGAAAGAATTAATGCAAGTGTAAGTATAATCAGAGCTGGACAAGGAAAAATAGATGATATAATAGTAGTGATTCGGATTATGATTCTAGATTATAACACCTGGTGTGAAACCTGCGGTATTGTTAATTATATTGTGAATAGCACAATTTTAGAACAACAGATTATTCAAGCTAAAAGTACTTCATTTCATTCAAAACTCAAGTTGATACAATGTTTGATAAATCTGAAGGACCACCACCATCCCTTCAAAAAGAAATGAACAATTCACATAATGTTTATTATATAATAAAATATTAAAACTATGAAAACTATTTAAAAACTATTCCAAATTTTATTTCTACTTGTAGAAGTCATAACTTTCACCACATAGCTCGAAAATGTAAGTTGCTTACACCATTGGAAAGTTAATCAAATTTTCTATCTCCAAATATCAAGAGCTATAGTTCTTGGTAGCTTTCAAGGACTAGAAATGCTCTGAAGGTCTCCAAAAATGTAAAATACTAAAGTATAGAAAATATTTTTAAAAAATAGATTTTGGTATTTTCCCATTTTTTTTTTTGTCAGCCTCCTTTGGATCATCATAGAGCATGTTCTGATCAAGTAGTTAGCAAGGTATTAAGAACTCTTCTTCATATTTATGCAATTAGAGTTTTATCTATTTAAAAAATGAGATGTGATCCTAAAATTAATATAACTTTGGATGCACTAGTGGGAAGAATGAGAGCTTTTGAGTTGGATAACTTTGATAACTATCTTCCTAACACTAGCAACATAGAATCAACATTCAAAGACAAACTAACTCTTGGTAGAAAGGGAGGAAACTCAAAAGTAAAATAGATTGACAATGAAGAAGAAGATGATTATGAGGATGAACTTGAAGCTATTGAAGCCCTGTTTGCAAGAAGGTCACAAAAGTCAAAGGTAAATATAAAGGTAAAATAGCATTGATTTTTCTCTCTTGTGAAGAAGTTGGTCACATTGCTGCAAGGTGTCTAAACAAAGAAAACAAAGATGATAGAAAATTTAAAAAGTTCAAAGGCAAGATAGATTTCAAGAGCTACAAAGACTACAAAGATAAAGGTAAGAAATCTTGTTATATTGCTAAAGATTCTAACAAGGATGATGAAGATGAAATGTTATATATTATTGTAAAGGATGAATCCGATGATGAGGAAAATGAAAACATGACACTTATTTCTTATGTTTGCACAAATAACACATGGATAATAGATAGTGGATGTTCTCATCACATGACTGATGACAAAACTAAATTTGAATGCTTAGAGCATTATGATGGCAGAAGTGTTAGATTTGGGAATAATGAACCATGTTATATGAAAGAAAAGGGATGCATAGGATTAACTGAATAAATAAAATGTGACAATGCCTCCTGGGTTGAAGGACTAAGACACAATCTTCTGAGTGCGGCATAGCTAAAGAACATTGGATACAAGGTGGAATTCATGAATGGAAAAGCCAAGTTGTTGGATGGTAAAAGAAACCTAGTTGGGACTGGCAATCAAACAAAAGGTAATCTATTCTATCTAGATCTTACTAAAAGTTCATTTTTTTTGGTACAAGTAGAGGAAAGTTGGCTATGGCATAAAAGAATGTGTCATGTAAACTCTCATACTATGGTTACCATAAGAAAGAACAAAAGAGTAAGGGGTATTCCAAATCTAAAGAAACCTGAAATGGCCATATGTAAACAAGGTCAAATTGGAGAAATGGGCTAGTTTCAAAACTACAAATTATAATATAGAAGTCCTAGAACTAGTTCATACAAATCTTTGTGGACCAATAGGTATAGAGAGCTACAATGGAGATAAATTTTTCATTTTGTTTGTTGATGACTATTCTTGGATGATGACAGTGATGTTCCTAAAAGACAAATCTGAAGCCTTTCAAAAGTTCAAGTGGTATCTAGCTAGAGTTGAAAAAGAAACATGGAAGAATCTAAAATTTTTAAGGTCAAATAGAGGAGGTGAATTCATCTCTAATGAATTCAATGAGTTGTGCAAAGAAAAAGGATTCAAAAGACAAGTATCTGCACATGGTACACCTATGCAAATTGACATAGCTTGAGGAAGAAATAGATCCATCATGGATTGTGTAAGAACACTGATGATAGAGAAAAATGTTGCAACCAAATACTCAAAATAAGTTATCAGCACAACAATTCATACCCTGAATTGAGTTCAACTAAAGAAAGGTACAAATCAAACACCTTATGAATTATGGTATGGCTATAAACCTAATGTTTATTATTTCAAAGTATTTGTAAGAAAATGTTATATCTTGAAAGAGGGAAGGAAAGGAAAGTTAAATGCAAAAAGTGATGAATGGATTGTGTGATACCCCCTCAAGAAAGCATCGGTGAGAGAAAATGATGCTTGACAACTTCTTGAAAATGTACAACAAGCTAGGATAAGTAGGACGATGTAGAGGGACTAAAAAGGTGTTAAAATTGTAATTAAATTACAAAAATAACAAGGATGGAGGAAAAGGGGATTGTTGGAGGGTTCAGAGAGGGAAGTAAGGCATCACAGGGGGCCTATAAGAGGATCTAGGAAGGTCAGAAAGAGTAATTGTTTTCATACCTGCGGCGATATAGTGCATTTTTTGAGCTCTAAGTTGGAGGATGTAAGGTTGTACAGGGATGACTAGAGAATCGGGTGGATGTCGTACAACAAGTATAACCACGATGGACACCAGACCGATCAGTAGGTGCTAGAACTTTTCACTTGTGATTTTTGTTTTCATTTGATAACGTTCCCAAATTTTCAAAAGCATGTTACTACAGACACCGGTCTAACAAGATCATGCTAGGGATTAGCAGGATAGCGATCCTGCAAAATGGTCAAGGAAAATGGGGTAAAATAAGGGGTGGAAGTCATTTTCCTGGGAAAGGGAATCTGGTTTACATCTCTTGTGGGTTAGCAATTATGGTTGACAGTTTTTGTGGGATAGCAATTTTGATTGCAGGAAAGCGTTCCCATTAGCAGGAATGCATTCCTACAGATGAAGGGTAGGATAGGGTAAGTCAATGCAGGAACAAGTTTAAGTTTGACCGGGAGAGTGATAGTGGAAGATGTGTTCCCACTTGATCTACAATTGTAGGAATGCAGGGGCTAGGTGGGGTAGTGGAAATGCGGGTTAGGGTTTAATTTCATAGGGGAAAGGATGAGATGCATTCCTGCTGAAATCTTCAGTGGCGAGAATGCAACTACAAAGATGGGTCATGGGAATGTGTTCCCATTTGCAGGAATGTGGGTAAAAGATTTGGTTCAAAGGGTAAAGAGGGAGGGTGGTGGAACATAGGTAGAAAGTTTTGTAATAGGAACAGAGAACTGACATGAGCAGTGTTTTTCTGAATATAGTGGTCACTTGATGCATTGGTGTGACAAGAGCAACACGTGGTGGTGCTACATGCTGGGGAGATTGCAGTTAGACTCGAGGCGATTGGAGGAGAGACTGGAGGTGATGGAGGTGAAGAGGGGGAGACTCTAAGGGAGGTTGGACACTGTGCAAGAGGAGAGAGATAGACTAGTGGTGGAGGTGATGACTTAGAGGGCATAGGTGGTAGTGGGGGGAGGGTTAGAGGAGCTGAGATGGCTAAGAGGGGAGGTGGAGGATCTATGAGAGAGAGTAGGTTTCTATAGGGAGACATACCATGCAGTTGTGCTAGCAGATCATATCAAGCATTATAGGTGGCTGACTTGTTTGGGTACAATTGGCACACATACAGGTATGCAAGGTGGGGGGAGAGTGGTTGGAGCACAAGGGGCTCACAGAGGACTAGTGGGTCTCAATGGACAAGGTAGATCCAAAGATGAGAAAGGGGGACAACTGGGAGGAGGGATGAGGTAGAGAGTTCAAGCACTAGAGGAGGGAGAATGAGACCACCACCACCACTAGTGCAATGCAGGGTGTAGAGAGAGACCCTTATGATTCTCATGGCGAGGAGGCAATGGACAAGGATACATATGAGAAATGATATGCTATATTTTTGTAGATTTCAAGATATTTTTGATGTATATATATATATGTATGTATGTATGTATGTATGTATGTATGTATGCATTCTTGGTGGGTACAAGCCCAAATGTAAATTTATGGACCTTTGTACTATATGGACACTCGATTGGACTATGATGGACTTTTGTATTCTTTCAGGGTTGGGTAGTGCATTCTTTATTCATTGAGGAGATGATGCATACATATATATATATTGTGTGTGTGTGTGTGTGTGTGTGTGTGTGTGTGTGTGTGTGTGTGTGTGTGTGTGTGTGTGTGTGTGTGTGTGTGTGTGTGTGTGTGCATATATATATATGAGCATTCTATGGGGTGGGATATGTGTGTACTGAGTATTGTTCCTATGTGATTTTTTATTGTATGTTTTAATGGGATATTTTAGATATGGTGGACTGACATATGTTATGCAGGATGTGAATTTGTTAATGAGATGGATGATATGCATGATTATACTAACGCTTTGTGATGCAAGATGTGATTATGTGGATATTTGGTATTGTTATGGGATAAGAGACATGAACCAAGAAGTATGCATTCACAATTTTAGTCTTTATGGAAAGGGCCATTGGAGATCATACAAGAAAATAAGAATAACCCTTTCAAGTTGGCCTATCCCATAGGAGAAACCCTGCCATGTTCTTATAATGGGTAGAATCTGAAGTTGTATCAAATGCCAAATTGAAAGTAGGTAACCCTTGCATAATAGCTAGATAGGTATGTTTTCCTTTCGTGCAGTTTGTTTTGTTTTAGTTGCTTGTTTTCCTAGGTAGTTTGTTGTTTTCCTAGTGTAGCCTATTCTTTTTGTTTTCAAGTGTCATTCTTTTGTACAAAACCAAAGATTTTTAGAGTTCTTTCAAGCATTATCATCCTTAAATACCCAAACAAAGCCAATTATTGCTCCAATTTCAATCCATCTATTTGCTCTAGGGTTTTGAGTTATGTCAAATATCAATGTCTTGAGTCTGAGTCTTGACTTCCTATAGGATGGCCTTTTTTCTCATCATTCCTTTGAGCTAACCTAATGCGATAAATCATGTGAACAATGCATCAATGCAAAGCTAGGTGATTAGGGTTTGGAGGGTTTGTTATGTGTTATCCTAATGAGAAGAAGGTTTGGATATTCTGATAATTCATGTTTACTTGTTCCTAATCATGTCAAAGACAAAGATTCATGTTGAGAAGTAGTTCTTCATGAAAGCATTCCTAAAATCTCTAAGAAATTCTAACTCTATGATCAAGTGTTCCATTAAAGGTATAATACAGGTAAGAATGGGGAAATCACATGCATATACAGAGCAAATGCAATAGAGAACATTGAAGACTAAAGCTTAAAGGCAATATGTAGATTGTGAGAATGAGCTACGAATGAGATCAGTTGAATTTGATACAGAGTGAGCACTGAAAAATGTAGAAATGGCAGAAAACCTGGTCAAAGGTAGCAAAGACCAAAGTTGAAATTGAATCAACGAATCAAAACACATCTGAATGTCCACCACATCAAGTTGAATTGTCAAGTCACCTTGGAAATAAGTCATGACCATCACATGAAGATCAGATTGACTGATAATGTTTTAAGATGGAATTATAAATTGTCTAATGATGCATCTCATTGACCATCAAATCAAAAGAAGATCTGCAATCATCATTATGTTTACTCGATCGTTATTCATAATGACATAATGATGGATCAACATGTGTCATGTGGGCCATCACATTTCATGAAGGGTACTAAGAATCTAGTTATAGGGTGCCACAAAGCAAGGAAGGTCAATGTCAGATTCTCTGGGCAATGAAAAAGTGCCAATTGTTTGCCACGGTGTGTAGAGTTGGAAAGAGGGACTCACACTGCAAAAAAAAGAGAGACTTAACATTATTTTATTTTTGTCATTAAATTAAAAGGAATATTTTCGTCTATCGCCACCTCACTATTTAAAGTTGCAAGGAAAATAATCTATGCAACATAACATTGGAAAGACACATGTACACGGAGGGACCCGCAGAGGAAGTTACAAAGAAGGTTTATGATAATTTAATCTTGACTATCGATTTGAGATCAATGAAGGAATTCAAAGTTCTGGTGACTGTTAGAACATGAAATATGTTGGTTGGCACGAAATAGTAGAATATGAAGAATTGAAGGTTTCTGTACGATTTGTGAATTCACATGAAGATGAAAGGTCATGGAGTATTTTCAAGAATACCATGAGTTTAGAATCATTAGTAGAAGATATACCACATGCCCATATCATGATGCAAATTGAGTAATTTTATATTTTATTCTCATTTTCTTTTTTATTATATGTTTGTCGCTCTGCCAGAGTTAAGAAATGATAGAGAACTATAAATGTAACCTCATTTAATAATAAATGAGGGGGAAAACTTGATGGTGAATTGGTCTGTAATTCCATTTATCCTATTTGATTGTCATGTTTTATTTTCCATGGATAGATTAGTTCTGCATTAAGAGTTGAAGGAATATTCTATGTGATCCTGTGGTAATCAGGTGGATTCCATTTCATTTTGATATTTGTAGTAGAGGTGATTCCATTTACTTTCTTCATGTATAATTTTTCTTCTTCACTTGTTTGTTTCATATTATGCTAGATAGTTTCATTAGGAATTTGACGGATAGATGTGTGTGAATCTATTAGTAACTTGTTGAATTCTATTTCATTCAAGCCTAGTAGTAAAAGAAATTCCATTTTCCCTCACGTACATTTCTTCTTCTCTTCATCTTTTGCAATTAGATGGTTAACTTTGCATTTAGAATAGAAGTAAGAATCGAAAATCTCAAGATAGCCTTTTACAATTATTCCATTGGGTGTGATAGGTTGTCCAAATCTATTTTTCCTAAATTATTTGTGCCTACAAATAATTTGGTTATCCTTTACTGCTCTTGGGTTAAGAGATTATAATGTCAAAACTTCTAATCTCATAAAAATATATTCATTGCATATCATTGCAAATCATAGGGATTTGTACCTAGTCAATTCAGAGGACAGTGATAGAATGCATATATTGACCTATTTGTTGGTAAACATCCTTTCGTCTCTCCAAGAATTGGGTATCAAAGAGTCAAGATTATAAAATCTAATAAGAGACCAAACTGTTAACCAACAATCATCAAAGATCTTGACCTTTCTTTTCTCAAATTCTAGCTTCTGACCTAAGTTATTCAACTGTGCAACACTCAAAAGATTATATTTAAGTCCTTAAACCCAATATGCAGATCATCACATCTGATCTTACCATTCAACATTGACAATCATCTATCTTTCACCAGGCATGGAATATTATTACCAAGCTTAATAGTTCTACCATCATCAATTTCCTCAAATTTATCAAACTTTCTTAGATCACCAAACATGTGATGTGAGCAACTACCATCAATAATCCATGAATCATTCTTGCTAATATGTAAAATAAGGACAATTTCACTTTCATACCTTTCTCCATTTGGATCTTTCTTAATTGCAACATAAACCATTTCAACTACTTCCTTGTCTTCATCAAAACTAGACTCAATATGCTCTTCCTCATCTATGTAGCATGACTTCTTTCCTTTTTCTTTGTAGTCTCTATTCTTCATGTCCTTGAAATATTTCTTATCATTTATATCAATCTTACTTATGTTAGGATATTTAGCAGTAAAGTGACCAACCTCATTACATTTGAAATGAGTCAAGGGAAATTTACCTTCACCTCTTGATAACCTTCTTACAAGAAATGCTTCAAGATCATCTAGATTATCTTTAGATTCGGACTCATTTTCTTCATTAATTTTCTTCTCTTTATTCAAATTGTTGATTGTTAGTGAAGACTTGAATATTTTTATCATAGTAACCATACTATTATCATAATTTATCATCTCAAATGCAATCAACTAACCAACTAGACAATCAAGTGTCAGATAACTATGAAGCATAACTCTTACTTATTGAATTGCAGAAAAATTAATAGCATAAATAGGCAGAAGAGTTCTAAGAAATTTACTTACAATTTTAGAATCAATGATAGTTCCACCAGTAGCTTTGATTGCACTAACAACATCACTAATTGATTTGGTTCACATATTGTGCAATATTATCACCTTCTTTCATTCTCATGTAATCGTACTTACCTCTCAAACTTTCAACTTTGGCTCTCTTTACATTATCATCTCCTCCATGTACTAGTTTTAGTTTATCCCACATTTGTTTAACATTAGCAAAATTCTAGATATCATCAAACTCAACATCATTGAGAGAATATGTAATCTCAATCATCAATCTATTGTGATTCCTCTTCGCATTTGTTTGTTCTACATTCAAGGGACCAACAAGTGTAGTATATTAATTATCTAAATTTTGTCCAAAATTATATCCAATGCCAAATAGATGCATCTTCATTCAATCTTTCCTTGGGGAAATGTTCTTGTTTAGTTTTGGTACGTCTCTCTTATACATCTTCAATCTTTATCTCAAGTTCATTTAAACTACTTTCTCCAAGCACTATTCTCTAATACCAATTGTTAGATAATTAAGAGGGAGAGTGAATCAATTATGTCCAGTTGTCATAAAGTCTCTTTAAAAAAAATTAGTACCAAAAAAACTTCATAAACTTCAATAGCAATTGTAGGATTTGAGAAATTATGCAAATCAAATCCACAAAGCCCAAGAATACCTACATGTAGAAAACCTGTCACGGAGAAGAAAAAGACAAGAAGAGGTAAGGTTTGATCTAAAAGCATGCAAATTGTATATTTAGATAAAGAAGAGATTGAAGAGATAATAATTACAAAGAGATCAATCCTTATAAAAGGAGATCGAAACCCGAAAAGGGTAACCTACAGGTGAAAGCTATTTAATAATTACAAAATAATTATTAAATATGAGAAAGCTAAAAAATGCATAAAGTGAAACCTTAAGAAGGAAGAAAAGCTAATTTAATAAATTAAATTAAATTATCATTTTTCTCTAACACACCCCCTTAAGATTAGCAACAATGCAGTTATAAACAACGTAGAAAGAGCACGAAAACTACAATGCAATGCTGAAAGCAAACTTGGGTCCCAGCAACAAGGCCTGATGAGGTACCCAATCGCAACAAAAATCTCTATGAAACAGAGAAATAGAGAAAACCTAGTGGGAAAAACTCTACTCCAAAAAGAGATAGCTGAAAAATCTAGTGAAGGACTACAAAAACCTCCAACTAGAGGAATGTTCTAAAAAATAGGAACAAAGAGTGATCATGAAAAAAACCACTAAAGCATGAAGAAGCTGCAAACTCTATCAAAAATAAATTGCTGATCTATAGAACCTCTTCTAAAATAGAACCTGACTAGGTAGAGAAGACTATAATTTCCATCGAATCAGGAGACAAACAAAGGCAAACAACTAAACTCAAAAATGCAGATGGAATAAAACACCAAAGCCTGAAGAGTTGATCAATTGAACCAAGGAAGGCAACAACCAAAGTAGGAATGAAAAAGAAGAGTGTTTATATGGTAGATGATCCATCTCACTAGAATGTACAGGTATCCAGCCACTGCAATCGCCTAGTACATAGGATTAAATACTGAATACATAGCTCACTCCAATGAACCAAGGAAGCATTAGAAACAATAGAAGAACCCCCCTAATGCAAACAAGCATGAGGTGAAAAGCAGCTGAAAAAGTGGGCCAAAAAGAACTACAAGTCAAGGAACCATGATCAAGATGGTCAAAAGAGTACATAAATGTGTACTAAGGTGATCAATCTCAGAGATGTCATGAGGCTAATGTCACAAAAGGGACACTCACTAGACAAAGGAAGATGGAAAACTAGGCAAACATCAACCCCCCCATGGCACTTTGTTAGAGTAGTGCATGTACAATAGGGCACAAAATATAATGAATCCCAAGAATACAGTAATATGTACAAGTGTCCTTAGATGACACTACTCGAATCAGAAGGCAAAACAACACAAACAATTGAAATGAAAAAACAAATGCAGTACGGAACTTTATCTTAGTGCATTTGTAGAAAAATTCTTACAAATGATATCAACAATGATCAAAATGGGCAAAGAGCTGATACAATAGATAGTACAGCCCAAAAGAAGAGATCCCATGCCATGAAAATGATCCCCAGACTTGAAACACCCAAGATATCCACCATGATGCAACACAACAAAAAATATGATAGAAAGAGAATAGAGCAAAATCTAAAGGAAATTACAGCATTTCTGAAAAGTAGATAGAACTAGCTTAAGATATGCCCTCCAGAGTGGTAACAGAACATTCAGCTTTGACTGCCAAAATAGGAAACCAAACTATATCAAAACCAAAAAACACCTGCACCAATGTCCCCAACTCAGAACCAGCTTTCCGACACATCTTTTGGATAAAAAAAATATGTCTGCATGCTCAAGTTACATATGATCAAAAAAATTCTTATTTGATGATCTTCGATAATTTCTTTTCCATTCCCTTTTCATCTAGCATGTTGACTTGGGTAAGGAATTTTTTCAACTCCAATGTAGGGTCAACTTCCTTATCATGACTCATTTTCATCATTTCCCCTAACCAATATGGAACAACAATGTGTTGATCATATACTAACAACTATTATTGTCCCTACATCATCCCTTCATTAATAGCCTCTTCTATGATGGGACTTTTGGCCTTGTGAAAGGGACATCTATTTATGTAATGGGAACTTATGTCTTTTGAGTAAGGACTTCTACCTATGTATTGGGGAGTTTCTCTTTTGCAACTAGTCAATCTAATATGGTCTTAAGGTCTTCCTCAATGGTATCCCTTTTCTCTTGATTTATCTATTGATTGAACCTTCTCAATGATCAATGTTTTCTCTATCTTGTATGAGATAGCTTATTTGATGTTTTTGCAACATCCTTATCCCATTGTTCCAACTTCCTCCCTTGTGAAAGGCTCAATCTCCTATAACCTTGGGGACTAGCTAGAGGATGCTAGTATTATCATTAGCCTTGGCTTCTTTTATGGAGGTTCTTTACTATACACATCAAGTGTGTTTTTGAATTGTAGTTCTTAGGCAAGACTCTTATGTTTTCCTTAAGAAAAAATCTCGTGGAATCTCCCCTTCTATTTTGACCCTTGGTGATTGCCTCACATCATCCCATCATGCCTAATGCCCTGTCAACTCATAAGTTAGGATGTCCTTGGTCACCTTCAATTGTTGAGTTGACACTTGACCCACCATTTTATGAATTTCATGACTAGTTCCAATATTGAATCGAGATCCAATATTTCTTTTCTAGACTCATATGGCTAGATGATCTCCTCAATTTCCATCTTGTGTCTATATTGGACTACATTTGTATCTTCTTCTACTCAACATGCTACATGGATGATTTTGTGTGCCCTAATCATTTTGAGTGGCAGCTTGGAGAACATCCTCTTGCTAATTTTATATTCATCTACAACATTTTCTAGTAAATCTGTGAGGTGGAGCCTATGTTAATACTTATATCACACAAAACTCTAATTTGGTTTATGTGGATCATAATCATTTCTTGCTAGGTAATGTGCTAGATTGTAAAAATGTAATTTATTTGTTGATTTTTTTAGCTACCTATAAACATGGATACATTTCAACCTCATCTCCTATGGTTATTGGAAATTAAAGTTCTAAATTCTTCTTCTAGATTATTTTGTACGTGGCCATGCTTGGTAACCTCCAAAAACACCATCTTTTTAGTCAAATATCTCAAAATTCTATGTGGCTCAAAAAAAATTCCTATAACCTAATGTAGGAGAATGTCAAGAACTGGATGAATGATGCCATGCACATCTCTACCAACATTATCACCTCATTTGAAAGCCTTATATGGAAGTTGCCTTAAAAAATTTTGATTTATGTGTATGATAAAGGCATCATTGACCCTTATAATTTCATCTTTTGCATACAGGTACAAGTAGGGATAATATTTGTGCACGTCCATATGACTTGGACAACTTCTCATTGACCCCTTGAATCTTAACCATTCATACCTTGTCTTTATAACCAACATGTATATGATGTAAGAGTTCATTTAGAATCTCTCTAATTGCTCTAAATTTCTAATTTGTTCATCCAAATTATCACTAACCATCTTGACCTAATCCATAGCATTGATCCCTTCTATTACCTACTTAATTAAGTAGTATATCCACTACTTAATATGTATGATTGTGGAATTCTAAATATCCTATTTAACACCATCACCAAATCGCTATGCTCTTGTTAAATGTCTAACAAGGCCGACTACTTAGGCAACTTAGAATGGTGAGTCTTGATCCTCCATAGAAATTTTTAATTGATTACATAGTCACAATGATCAATAATGAATGTGTAGAATCTAAGTGCATTATCTTTTGTCCTTAGGACCATTAATTTGTATGTCGAGATTCTAAAAGATTCAAAAATCATTAGAGGAGAAAGGTCACTTTGCACCTTAGCATCTAGGTCTCTAATTGTTCTATCTTCTAGATTATAATGTATCTTACCCTATGATTAATTATGCATGTTGGATGGCTGGAAAAATATAACTGTTGTTGCAAAGCTGCTCTTGGCTATCTAGTTGGCTAGGTATTTGGGAGTATGGTCCTTGTAGCCAAACACCCTTCTATTGAATTAACTCATGTTGAGGCAACCCAAATTCGTATCCACTGATATCTTTCCACTTTGACACAACCTTTGACTCCAAATGAAAACCCCTTTTCCTCGATCTAGAAAAACTTGATCATTTAGGCTCTATCATTCTCTTTCCTACAAAACAAAATTCAATGTCTTCAGTCACTGAACAATTATGACTTCAAAAAAGAAAATCTAAGAACTCACTACTAGATTTCTTCTCTCTCTAGGAAGGAATTTTCTCTCTCCAAAGATTTATGCCCCTTCTCTAACTTTTCAAACTTATTGTTCAAAATTGCCTTCTCTTCAAATGTCACAATTTCTTCCTCTGCTACTTTGAGCTCTTTCCAAGATCACCTCTCTCTAGAAAGAGATTTCTTCTCTCCAAAGATCTCTTCAAAATTTGTGCTTCCTCATGGAAACTCACACTTCTTTGGAACTTCTTCAATAATTTCACCATCAACTCTTGCCTCTACAATTCTTCGATGTGAGAATAAAATGAGAATTCAAGTCTTCTTAAAAATTCAATCTTGGACCTACTGTAAGGAAACTTGGCAATAAAGAATATAACTATTTCCACATAACCCATTGTTAGTAAATAGTTTTGTCCTTCCAAAATTAAATACAAAGAATGACTCAAGATACCCAAATAGAAGAACAATTGCCACTAACAATTGGATAGATTATCATTTTATTGATAATCTTCCTCTAAATTGAGAGGTACAACTCCCTCATAAAGATATTCAATGAATGTGATATATGCTTATGTCTTTAACCTGAAGACACAAAGGGTTTTCTGACATTCATCCATCAATATGGAATAAATATGATTATCAAATTAATAAGTTGATTATGAGAGAAAAACCAGCAAACAGCCATAGGACTATTCACCAAGTCTTTCATAATACTAGAAGAGAATAGAGAGAATCAAACATATCATTTTTGCAAAAGATAGCAACATAGGACTGTATTTGAAATAGGATAGAAAAGACCACAGGATCTTTTTCCATCAGAAAATAAATATTCAGACCTTAAGATCTGACATACAAACATTCCTTTCCATTTCTAACACATAACAAAATAGCAGTAGTATTATTTCATGCCTTTTGTTACCATCAAATACAGAGAACAAAAGAAATTAACTCTCTACATTTCCCTCTACAAAATAGAAAATATTCTTCTCCCTATAGCAGTAGCTATAGAACTCCAACCCCTGGAAAAGAAGAACCCGTTACAATTGCTTTTCAACCTTTAAATAATTTTTGCCAAGAAGTTTGGCAACTACCCTAACTTCTTCTTGCCGAACTTCTATTACCTTCTCCCGCACTTTACTATGATAATTAATTCTTATAAAAAGAATTAATCTTTTTTGCATCCCTTTCTCCACTTTAATCAATCTCTTAAGAGCTTTTATAACTTCATTTCACAAAGATAATTAATTCTTTTTAAAGAATTAATTATTTCAAATTCTTTTTAATATTTGCTTTATCCTCCACTTCTTTTTCTATGATCAAGTGCAATATTTAATTTGCACTTAACTATACTATTAATTATTAAAGAATTAATTTATTTTATATCTATCAACTTGCCCACTTCCTTTTTATATTTTTCTTATGGGCACATACGTTGAAAGAATAATTAATTCTTTCTAGAATGAATTAGGTGATAAATTAATTTTATATAATAATTTAATACCTAATTACTTTGCACTTTAATATTTAATTCCTTTGAAGAATTAAATATTATAAGAATGCAAAATGATTTGAAATTTGAAATTTCTTTTTAATTTCTCACATAATTGAGTGGGAGGAAAAAACTTAGGATTCCAAAACCCTAGGTAACACCCATAATAGATCTGAAATTAATATGAAATTAAAATCCACATGCAAGAGAATAGACAACATACCCACAAAATTGTGACACAAGATATACCCTAGGAAACCCTCATTGAGGGAAAAACCTAGCCTCCAAAAGCATCCATCACCATGTATTATTCAGCAAAAATACCATTGTCATACAACCATGAAAGCCTTCATCGCCATAGCGACAACCGAGCAAACTATGTGAACAAGCATGAATCCACACATCCCATGCCATGCTTCCAACCTTCACAAATGCTCCCTTGGCTAACCTATCAAGCCTTGTCCCTCTTGACTCTTGTCTTTCTCACTCTTACTCTACAACAACTACCCTTGTGGCTGCTTATATAGTAGCAAGTCCCACAAAACCACTAAGTGGTATTACATAAACCATGTGCTACCTAACCCACTGACCCCACATTTAATATTGGGCATTCAATTCTTTTCTCCAATATTAAATAATTACATGAAATATTTTCACAATGTTACAATATAACTCATCAAGAATATTTCATGAAATCTTTACATGTTGCACGTCCATCTAGATGCAACATTACATAATAAAATAAAATATAAAAATATAAAAATATTATGCAATGTGTGCAACACCCATTATCTCAACAATCTCTCGCTTGTATACATTGCATAGGGTCAATCTATAGCCACACAAATGAACAAGGGAACAATCCCTCCTAGCACATCCACCATCATGGATCAAACTACACCAAGTGTTCCATCCTAGTACCTGCAACAAAATCAAAGTATCCAACATCTCAAACATGAATAATCTCACCTCCTATTATGCCACTACCACTGGACATACATAGAAGCCATCCAAAGAGAAAGCCACCCAACCTGTCGCATTAGAAGATCATAAAATCATGTACCAACTGAAATTTTAAGCACAAAAAATCTAATCCAAAGGTAGTCACATGTATCCGTAGTTGTCAAAATATCCATAGCTAAAATAGCACCCACAGCAAGTGCCAAACCCATCCAACTATCCATACCTCAAAGGTATAACAAGTGAATCTCATATCACCGACATATCCAATCTATAAATTGCAATCACAAGCCTCAAGAGCAATACCTGCCACATATATACCAAGAAGCTCCCACTGCAAAAAATAATGTCAAATCTATAACCAATCCACTCACAACAATCTCAAAGAAGTGAATCCATGTAGTATGAAAGACATGCATGATACATAAACTGATACCCTGCAAGAACAACTCTTGTAAAAAGTCTCCAATAGTCTCCCAAATTCTCCACAACCAATAGAGGAAAGAGATAAAGTAATAACCATGTCATCTCTCACATGACATACATGAGCACAAACCAGTGATCACAATCTCTAACCAATCTTAAATCCAATGTAGGCAAAACCGAACATCCAAGACCAAAGAAACTATGAAAATCATAACTTGTATCATGTCCTTCTACACACACCTCTAGATGTAAACTGTGCAAGTATGATCTCCTCCATTAAACCCCAACAAGAAGCCTCGACAACACCCAAACCATAGCATATAACTAATCATGGGTATAAGCCTCTCACAAGAAGATCAAACTCATAAAACCATTCCTAAACCAAGGAATAACCATTCTTACTCCAAGGAAAATGCCCAATATAAAACCATCTCCCAAACTCAACCAACATAATAACATATGCACATGGAGATAACCAATGCTAAACCATCTCTCAAATGAACCCTCTAGAACTAACTCATGTACCATAGCTCAAGATCCATATCCATGAAAGGCAAGCATAAATATAATGCAACTGAGAGAAACAATGGGCTATACCTCTCAGGTAGCAAATCGTCGAGTAGACAAAGAGTGGGGAATGAGAATGCTCATCAAGATACCCAAGTCTCCAACCAAGACTCATCTAAGAACAATCTCCTCTCAAGTCCATATCAGGTGACTGCCCCTCGGACTTCTTGTTGAAACCATCAACCATCCCAACAAATACTTCTCTAATCCAAGAGAAATCAGCATCACCACCGTATCTAAGTATTCATTAGCACCTGTAACCAATCAATCCATGCCAACTTCAAATGCAACATAGCAATATTGATCAGTGTACTCAATACCAAGAAACTAAATCAAGATCAATGTCAAAGTTTCAACCATGGCCTCAGGAACATAAACATGACAACATGATCTAACCATCTCAACTAAAGAGATAGCATGCTCCACATGAACATACTATAACATGTCACAACTCTAAACGCATATCAAGAGTATACCATTACATAATAATGAAACCATCCTTATACCAAGGATAACATGTCAAATAAAAGCATAAACAACACATTTACCAAGAACCCTGTGAGTCCTCAAGATGGAACCATCTCCACACACCATGAAGATAACCAAAAACCCCATGAGTCCTTAAGATCTATCCATATTCACACACCATGAAGATAACAAGTGCACCATACAAATGTCAAAGATGCTTTTGCAGCAATATGATCTAAGACAAACCTCCAACATTTGCAAACACTCAATAAATATATCAATGCCAACAACTCCCACTCAACCGTGGTACCAAGTCACCTATGGCATCATAAAATCCATCTCCTACATGAAGATCCAAACCAAAACCAGGAACTAATCCTGCACTGTCACCCCATCACTATCACAAGCTCCCACTAAACCATGTATCCAAGCTATCCATGACATCATGATGAAAAAAAACTCATCCTCTAACAATGAGAATCAACCAAAGCATCAAACCATCAAAGAACTCAAAGTGCACATCATGAGCTCCTCAAAAGAAACTAAATAACCATGATCCTCAACCAAGAAGATATACCACCATAACTGAATAAAAAAAAGTCAAGTTAATGCACATCAAGGATGTACCTATATAACCAATCATGTCATGTCAAAATCTATGACACCATGATCACATCCATGAACCGAGCAACTAACACTCAATGTATTCAACCTGTCAGCATAAAATAGTCAACCACAATCTTCCAACATAACTATACCTGGTAACAACATCTCATCCCTTCTACATGAAGAAAAATCCACAAATCATGTGACTTAGGGCATAGACAACCCAAATCCAAGCCACTAATCTGAATATGCATCATTAATGAAAGATCAATGGGCAAAGACAACTCATAACCAAGCTATAATTGCAACCTATAAGTATAGACCACTTACAACACTACACAACTTGTAGATCCAACAAGTCATCATACATATCCAAACCAAACACTAATAACCATATCATCATGAGACCAATCTGAATAATGAACTAAGTTTACAATGACATCAAATCTTAAATCTCCAATGTCATAAACTCATAATGTTACCATAGTCAAAAATATACCATAAATTGTTCAGATAAATATATCAACAAATAAATCATGCCAAACCTGCACCAAATCTGAACGAATGTGTAGAGCTCTCCAAAAGCTTTTTGTTGACTACTCGAAGTCCAAAATCTGACTCCGTATGCCCAAGTTATGCCCTAATTCGTGCTCAAAATAAATAACATCTTCCTTTAGGGCTCTTAAAACTTGAAAAAATATCAAAATCATAGAACCAAACCTATATCATGTTGTAGCGCTCTGAATTAGCTTTCCAATGCCTGTAAGAACTCTGAAATTCGATATTCTGAGAGAAAGTTATGGCCGTTTTATTAAGACAATCTTTTTACCTTTTTCAGTGCAATTTTTTTATTTTATTTTTCTATAACGAAAATTTCAATGGGATTAAATTTGACAGCCATCATGGGCTGAAATCAAAAAACTCTTCATTTCCTCTGAACATGGCCAAACTAGGGCATATTATATATCAAAATTTATGAAAATATCGACCTGGATCCAATGGTGAGGTCTGTTTTTACCCAGGAGGTCATTTCTGCAAGCTACCCCCTAAAACCCTCATTTAAATGAAACATCTGAAAAACCTCTTTTGTCCAACAATTTCACGTGCCCAAATTTTTTTAACATCTTATCATAACAGCAAATCCAAAACCCTCAGATCTGCAATAAAAACTCATATATCTTACCCTTTCTTTTATCCTCTCATGCATTCTCGTGGATTCAATCTAGGGTTACAATAATAAAACCATAGCTCTGATACCACTTGTAAGGAAACTCGGCAGTAAAGAATATAATCGTTTCCCCATAACCCATAATATATCTGAAATAAATACGAAATTAAAATCCACATGCAAGAGAATAGACAACATACCCACAAAATTGTGACACAAGATATACCTTAAAAAACCCTCATTGAGGGAAAATACCCAGCCTCCAAAAGCATTCATCACCATGTATTATTCAGCAAAAATACCATTGTCATACAACCATGAAAGCCTTCATAGCCATAGCCACAACCGAGCAAACTATTGGAACAAGAATGAATCCACACATCTCATACCATGCTTCCAACCTTCACAAATGCTCCCTTGGCTAACCTGTCAAGCCTTGTCCCGCTTGACTCTTGCCTTTCTCACTCTTACTCTACAACAACTACTCTTGTGGTTGCTTATATAGTAGTAAGTGCCAAAAAACCACTAAGTGGTATTACATAAATCATGTGCTAAAACCATGTGCTACCTAACCCACTGACTCCACATTTAATATTGGGCATTTAATTCTTTTCCCCAATATTAAATAATAACATGAAATATTTTCACAATGTTAAATACAACTCATCAAGAATATTTCATGGAATCTTTACATGTTGCACGTCCATCTAGATGCAACATTACATAATAAAATAAAATAATAAAATATAACAATATTATACAATGTGTGCAACACCCATTATCTCAACACCTACTAAATTAGCAATGCATCTAGATTGAATTATCTTTTATGTTGCAATTCTAAGACAGATTTTGATATACAACGCACCAATTGTCTCCAAGTTTCCATTATTTTCAAAAGATGTCATTTTGAATATTTAATTTTTTGGCAAGTTTTGTTATGGGTGCATGTATTTGAATAGATTACATTTCAATACTTTGTTCATCATATTATTTCCAATATTTTAATTAATTATTCAATATTAAAAAAAATTCAACACTTTCCAATTTTCATCTCCATGTCTACTTAGATTTTGATTTTAACAAATTCCAAATCCAGCATTATAGCTTTTTATAATTGTCTTCAACATTTAAACTGAAAGAAAGGCAAAAACCTTAGCTCCTGCTAAAGGCAGATAACTATTGGAACCATAAGATGCCAAATTTTTTTGGAAAACCAATCAAATTTATAGATTTTTTGAACTTACTTATATTTTATAAAGTTTTATTATTTCAACATATTTTAAAAAGAATTATAATACCATTTATTGAGAATCTTATAATACCATTTATTGAGAATCTTACTTACTATGAATAAAAAGACAACAAAAATAATAATTTTCATTTTTAAAAAAATCAATAAAATTGAACTTAACTATTCCAAAAGGTACAAGGATCAAAGTATATTAATGTAATCATCAATAAATGTGAAACAAACGTCCTCTTGCCCCATCCATTTCAAAAATATCTATAATCATTTTTGTAGAGCACCACGCCAAATAACTCTTACAATGCATTAACAAATGTTTGTAAAATTAATGGGACTGCCATCTTTATATCATCTCTTTCGAATCTAAAATTTAAATCAGTGTAAATTCGTTGTATACCAACCCTTCATGGAGTTTATATTAGAACTTTATTGAGTTTTTTATAATATTTAAATACATAATACATAGATTTAGGTGAACATATTGTTCTCTCTTTTTTACACATGTTTATAAGTTAATTTTTAATGGGCTCATACTTGTTCTATACTTGTTCTATACTTTTTTTAATTGATGTAAATGAATCACATTTTATAATTAAAATTAATCATCAAAATTCCATTGACCTTTAAACCTCTAAAAGAATGTGTTGAGGTAATATTAAAATAGATTTTAAATAAAATGACAAGTTTATATTTATTATTGAAAAAGATTGCTTACTTCTTAATATATAAATCATGTAGAATTATTAGTTGGTTAAGTTTTAAGATAAGAATATAATTAGTTGTCTATTTTATTGTATTAGTAAATGTCTTGATTTTTTATTGTTAGTGAAATTGAAAAACAAATTACATATTTAATATAAAGTATTTTAATTCATTACTTGAATTGAGATTTCTTTTTTTAATATGAATGATTTAAATATGTTTCTCATATTCATCTTATTAGTTCCTACATGGAAAATACTTATGCATTCATGTAAGTGCTAATTTCACATTAACACTAACCAATCAAATCAAAGAATTTATAAGATTGTATGAAATCTCAAATGTTTATATCTTTTTCTATTTTTTCATTATTTTATAAATCATATTTTTTATTCATTCTATTGGTTCATACTATTTTTGGTGGGGGAGAAAATTAATTTTCTTCAACAAAAATACAAATATTTTCTAACCATTAATATATGCATTAATTACAACTTTATCTTCTCCACATTTATGACAAGTTGATAAGATTTTTTATTTTTTTTCAATCATTTTATCTTCCACCTCACACAATATGTCTAATCAATATTAATTCTCAATAACAATATAATTTCAATATGTTATATCTTTGTATTTGAAAAACTTTGATTTTTTAATAAAAGTAGTTAAATTATTACTATTATTTTACTTTTATAAAAATAAATTAAACAACATTATTTTCTAATTATATTTTATAATAATGTTTGTAATATGTATAATTGATAAGTGTTACAATTTATAAATTATATCATTTATTATTAGTAATATTTTTTATTTAAACAATTTATCATTTAGTTTAAATATATTTAAAAACTTAAATATATATTTTAATATTAAATTAATACTTATATTTTTCATTTTAAAAATACTAAAAAAAAATAACCACAAAAAAGAAATAATTCAATTCTAAAAATATATAAATTATTATTAAGATTTTATAAACTATGTATTAAAATTAAATAGTTATATTTTATTTCTTATTTATTACATCATATTTATTCATCTAGATCACTGTATGGTTTTTGTCTATGTTGAAAACTGTAATACAAAGAAGAAGTGAGAAGAGGAACGAAAGTTTAAGGTGCAAATTTGTCTAAAGCATATGTATTGATCGTAGTATGATATTAAGTACTTAGTGCCATATTGGGGACTTTGGCCTCTTATTCTTGGGCTTAAATGCCCAACACGATAACTTAACAACAAAATATGAGTCATTCTATTAGATCACAAGTGCATTTCTAGGACGAGAATTTAACAACAAAATATGAGCGATCCTATCAAATCACAAGTGCATTTCTAGGCAAAAATTAATGCATTCACAATGTTAATTTAGAACTATTTAACCTTTTTCTCACTCATCTACACCTTTACAACCATTATGCATTAGGCAGGAACTATGACGCATTGCTTCTCTTGTTAAAGTTGTAAACTTAGTTAAATGTACCTTATCAATTATTTTAAAAAGATAAGTATTTAAGAAAATTTTGTAGCTAGTAAGTTGAAATATTATTACTTTTAAATAATGAATATAAATAAGTTGATTATTCTATTTTATTAGGTATAGTCAACTTAATTGTTTCATGAGTCAAAGTCCTTAATTAGTTCTTCCTTCCTTATGCATGTATGAATTTGTGGGACTTTTGTGAATATGATAGAAGGGGGTTCAAGAAGGTGAAGTCAATATGGAAGTGAAGCAAAAATAAGTAAAAAATACAAGTGAAGCAACAATAAGTAAAAAATACTTGTGTCAACTATTAAACTACAAGAAACTATTTTGTCTATTTTAGGTTGTTACATTTGCTATGTATTAAATTTATTAATTCTATGTAGTCAACAATTTGTCAAAGCAATTACCAACTATTATTATAGGCAACTTACACATACTAAGCTTCTAAATGTTACATAGAATTTTCATGATTTTAATTTAGTGTTTTTATATGCAACTAAATTAGTATTCATCATTATTTTGATTTTCAAGTAGCCAACACAAATGCAGTTTGATTCATAATGCATACGAGGGTCAAAATGTGTGTGTGTGTGTGCACGTGCGCGCACGTGTGCATGCATGTGTGCGCACGCACACACCTGTGCATGTGTGTATGTGGGTGTGCGTGCATGCGTGCGTGTATGCACACGCATTTTGTGCACGTGTGTGTGTGTGTAGTGTGTGCATGTGCGTGTGAGCGTGTGTGTGCGCGTGCATGTGTATGTGTGTGTGTGTGTCTGTGTGCGTGTGTGTGTGCATGCATGTGTGTTTTTCAAGTTTCTATTGTGTGTGTGGGCACGCACGCTCACACACACACGTGTGTTGTTCAAGTTTCTAGTTAGTCAACACAAACATAGTATGATACATTATGCAAACAGGAGTCAAAAAGTAATCTACTTTTTATCTTCTACTTATAATTCCTTAAAGTAATTTAAATTTGATAAGATTTTAGCATTAATATTATTTTAAACTTGTTTTCTAGACTCACTTTTAACTACATTCTCATTTATTTTATTTGTTCTTCCAATGCATTCACAACTGTGATCAATAGCTATTTACCCACATTGCCCAATGATTTATTCTCATACCTAAATTTCAATTCTTTATTTTCCTAATCTGATCGTAAAATAAATAATTTGGTTTAAAGTACTTTCATAGTTTACATTATTATTAGTTACAATGATTTATTTGAACATTTTCATTGTTGAAAGATGTGCAAATTCTTTCTCATATAATTGGGTTACAACAAACTAGTCTTCCATTACCTTTATAATATATGGTTGAGAAACCTTTGTGTGATGAAAAACAAAAAAATAAGCTCATAGAAAGTGTGGCATTCAGCTCCTAGGAATGTCGCATTCTACATGATGGTTTGCACTTCCACGGTTTGGAAGCAACACTTATATAGTTTGTGCTTCCACAACTTATGTTTACTCTAAGCCTTGAAATTGAAACATGCAAGCACTCTTGAGAATTATTTTTTTCCTCAACATTTTTTTTATTCGTAAGTTGAAGCCAACTTTAAAGATTATGTGTTTGGATTAATTATTATTATTTATTAAGTTCAAGTAGACTCAGTAAAGAGACTCACAAATCACATATATATATATATATATATATATATATATATATATATATATATATATATATATATATATATATATATATATATATATATATATAATTTTATGATATTTATATTATAAATTTATGCATTAATTTTGAAACATGTCGCAATTAAAATATAATTATTTCTTGAATTTTTTGCCTTAAAACATTTCTTAATATAAATTTAGAAACTTACTTAAATTTTGATATTACTTTTTTACTTCATATTAATATATAATTTTTAATTATAAAAGATTTTATATATAGCACAAAAAAATATATTATCGTAAAATAAATAATTTGATTTAGAGTACTTGCATAGTTTACATTATTATTAGTTACAATGATTTATTTGAACATTTTCATTGTTGAAAGATGTGCAGATTCTCATATAATTGGGTTACAACAAACTAGTCTTCCATTACCTTCATAATATATGGTTGAGAAACCTTTGTCTGATGAAAAAACAAAAAAATAAGCTCATAAAAGGTGTGGCGTTCAGCTCCTAGGAATGTCGCATTCTACATGCTGGTTTGCACTTCCACAGTTTGGATGCAGCACTTATATAGTTTGTGCTTCCACAACTTATGTTTACTCCAAGCCTTGAAATTGAAACATGCAAGCACTCTTGAGAATTTTTTTTTCCTCAACATTTTTTTTATTCGTAAGAAGTTGAAGTCAAGTTTAAATATTATGTGTTTGGATTAATTATTATTATTTATTAAGTTTGAGTAGACTCATTAAAGAGACTCACAATTTACTATTTTATTGTGGGCTCTTGCCTAATTTTTACTTATTGAATCATTGCTATTGAATATTTTTTAAATTGTTTCAATACTTACACTAATTTGCATTAAGTGCATGTGCCATCATATATATCTATATATATATATGATTTTATGATATTTATATTATAAATTTATGCATTAATTTTGAAACGTGTCAAAATTAAAATATAATTATTTCTTGAATTATTTGCCTTAAAATATTTCTTAATATAAATTTAGAAACTTACTTAAATTTTGATATTACTTTTTTAATTCATATTAATATATAATTTTTAATTATAAAAGATTTTATATATAATTCTTGAAACTTAGATATTTTTCAGCAACTTCTAATTTTCTTAAAAGTCAAGATAAAGACATTCAAATAATGATATTGCTATCAGATTGAATTGTGTACTATTTCGAGTCTAACTCATTGACCCATGTTTGATGAGTAGCAATTCACGTGAATCCATCTGTCATAAGAATGAATGGAACACTCAGCACTCATTGCATCTAGGTGATGTTCACAGAGTTGAAGCACTGAAACTTCCCAGGAGGTCACCCACCAGTACTACTCCAGCTCGAGTGCACTCAATAGACATAGCATTTGCAAGGGTAAAGTCAATTACCAAAGATATTCAGATTTCTGATAGCTGAATAGATGTCTTCATAGGATTGTCGAAATTCAGATTGGAGTGACTGTCAAATTGCACTCACTTCAATCTAAAATATAATTTTATCAAACCCTTTGTTGGAAGTAACAACTGTCAGTCCCAATAAAGCTAGTCCAATTAGAACCCATTTTCTCATTATCACAATATTCTTGTCAATGTGTTTTCTCAAGAATCTGACTAGCCAACATAGATTACTCGAACAAAAAATCCTTGGCCATCATAATGGACAGGTCCATTAATAGACAGAATTGAAGAGGAGTAGTCGCTTTGACTCTTGTTCATGTACATTCAACCATTAATAAATCATAATTCAAGTTAGGATTTTTACAGTTACATTGTTTCCACTGTTGGCGAGGCATAAGACTCGTTAATAATATCCTTGCGCATGCTCCAGAACGTAATAATAGAAGTTGTACTCTACAATTATGTGTATTTATCCCATTATGTTCACAATGCAAATTGCAAGCCCTATATAATAGTTGAGATTAGAGCACTCATGATCCAACAATCAATTGGACTTGCTACAACTCTTTTTTGTGTGTCCATTCAATGTCACTCTTGAAAGGCTGTAATTAAAAAGTGATCACACATTTCATTGCACAAATGTCATAACAAGTTGGATGCCTTTATTCCTTTCAATGACACCCCCCACCTCTCACCAAGCACCTTGATTCAACTGGCAACAGTATCTGAGAACCTTGCATAACCTACGCAGAGAGTCTACAGGTAACAGGAGTAGTGCATGTGGAGTCTCAACATGGAAGCCTTTCCCCTCACACTCTCCAACCAATATATGAAGAATTCTAATCTAAGCCCGCCCACCTTTTATAAGCCGCCACCTGTTCTCTTTTTGTAAATTGTACTTCAGTTTGTACTTTGCGAGTTTTCGTATTTGTAGCAAGGTTTATATGATACTTCAAGTAAACCTGTCTGTATTTGACTTTGTCTATAAACATATTCTCCCGCTCCATAATAGAAATCACTTTGAGGGCTTTTTCAAAAAAGCCCCCTCTAACAAACACATTTAAAATATTGTCAAGAAGTTCTTGATCAAAACGTAAGGGCTTTACTCTAATATTTGAAACTTTCGATGCCATCTTCTTCATATCCGCCCACAGCATTATTATCTCTTCATACTTGCCTCTTGCAGTATAGTAACCTTGTACCAAAGAATAAAATGTCTGTGAATTAGGCTGATAGCCTAGCTTTTTCATCTTCTTTAAAGCCTTCTGTGCATCATGCATTAGCTGTTTCTTGGAGAAGAAGTCTATGACAGAATTCCAATCACGCACACCAACAGCATCTGCTAGATCATCTTTTACTTCCTCCAGCAAACAGACCCTCAAATCTCGCTTACTTTGATTTGTAAATTCTGTCAGGGGCTGGTAGTTATCTGTTGATGATGCAATCTTAGCGTCTTTCATCTCTGTGAAGAGATCCAGCGCACCACGCAGGTCCCTGTCTGACACACGTAACTCAATTAGACCATCATAGCAGCTGGCATCAAGCTGAAGTCCTGCCTTCCTAACTTCCTTGAGAAGTATAGCAGCCTCTGTAGGTTGTCATGCTTTGCAGTAAGCTTTCAGGAGTGAAGAATAAACTCCAGCTCCTACTGGAACCTCAGCTGCAGTTACGTCATCAAGAATCATGTGCCTTGTCTATCCAACCCAGTGCAATACAAGCATCAATCACTTGAGCACTAGGAGAATTTTCTGTGGAAACAGAGCCTTCCTCCCGATGTACTTTGATAAGAAAATCAGCCAAATCAGAAACCTTGTCCACTTCCAAGTAGCCTTTCACAAGTTTTGCGTAGGCTTTCTCATTTGGAATAAGTATACGATTTTCTAGGCTAACAAGCTCTCCAAAACTAGCTTCTATTGTGGATTGCATAAGCGAATTCTCAGCCCCGGCCCTGAACATGAGATCACTCTGTATTTTTCTAGATTCTAAAGATCCTTCTGACTGTTTAGGAGCCTTGTCAATCATAATGGAGGCTTTTTCTTGTAGCTTATCATCTTGAACCTGAGGCGCATTATTCAGCTCTGTACTAGACCCATGTGGATTCATCTCTACAGCTGACAATACTGATTTGGCTGCAGCTAGAGAGCTCCGAGCTGCCTTTGCACGTTTTAACATTCCCAGTATAACATCAGAGGCAGCATCAAGATCACCAAAGTTAAAGTGGGACATCAGCAAGCTACTGTAAAACTTCTGATATTGATGATCAAGCATTCCAGGAGTTTCATCAATATGGCTCTTTAGTTTTATCAATTCATGTCTCTGGCCATTTTTCTCATAAATATAAATCATTATAGTGAAAGAAGTAGCATCAGGTTTCACAACTACTCGTGGCATCAGCTCTAAAAGCTTCTCAGCTTTTTTGGCCATCCCAAATGCCAGAGAAGCATTCAGAGCAATGTTAAAAGCTGCAGTGTTTGGTTTCATGGCAAGTAACGGAGCATTTTTTCTCTTCCGTGGATCCAACCTTCCATCTTTGAAGAAATAACACATTTCAATAACTACTTCTGATGCTAGATACGCACCATTCACTGTTTTAGACATGTCTGCTATCACAGCACTCCACATATTCACAGATGGATATTGCTGCATGTCCACCATTGTTCTCAAAATAGTGGAAGCTGGAATAGGCCTTCCTTCTCTTGCAAGGCTCTGACATAAAAGTATTAAAGAATCACAGTCTAGTAGTTCCCACTTCTTCTCCTCAATAACTGTGAGGACTAAAGAATAAGCTTTATCAAGCCATTCTAGATCTCCAGAATTTCAGTACACTAATCAACCTATTTAAAAGAGACTTTCTTGGAAAACCCTCTAATTGTTTGTAATGCTCATAGCCCTTCCAGGCATCTTCAATCCTGTGATCCTCTAGGGCACTCTCCAATTCCTCAGCCAATGCTGCTGGATTACGAGCTTGCCTCAAAATTGTAAGAGACCTTGCAGAAGATACATGTTGCCATGAAGGGTGAAAATATATCAATATATTAGGAGAGAATCCACAGTTAAAATTTTCTCATTCTGGAGAGAAGCCGATTTTATTTATGCTAGAATGATTTAAGGTCAAGGGACAACTGCCCAATGATGCTGACGGGTTGGCACATATAGCCCTGCTCTGATCATAAGAATTTATGTGTAAAACGTCAGCAAACTTTTTTATAATATCCAAAGAATGGATTGGAGATGAGAGATATTTGGACAGGATATATGTACAAATGGCAGTTTTCATGGCTTTACTCCTCTGGCTAGCAACAATGATCATGGCTACCCAAGCTCCTCAAAAGTACAACTGCAAGAAAAATAAACCATGGAAAATGAAAATGTGCATCAGAAGATCTCTAGATTCATTTAAAACCTGCAGATCCAAATACAAATATATTTCAGTAAAGAAAGAAAATCATACTAAATTCTCATAAAACTAATAGCCAGTGAAACAGCAACAGGAGGATTCCATGATTGGGGAAGCTTCCTGCTTTGTCTCCTAGCGCCTGCAGAAGACCCTGTACAGACTCAGACGGTTTTGAGGAAATTAAGAAACAAATTTGTAACCTCTTCTGAATTTTACAAACAAATGACAAAAGGATGATGCTAAACTGCCTGTGACAAAAAAGTTGACAGGAAAAGCAAACAATCTCTACTGAACACACAACATAGCTACCATTAGCATACTGAAAACTGATGACTCAATGGGATTTCATTTTAAAGTCTCTAAGTTTTCACACACACATAAACAATTGTCAAAGATTTCAATCTATTAAAAATGTAACAAAGTCATATTCACTTACATTAATTATTTTTGCTAACTCCAGTGCAGATCATTTCATTCTAGAAGAAACTAAATGGTACACATTTTTCACATGTAAGAAATCAACATTTTCAGTAACATTCTGACATGTCTTGCATTATTCAACAAGATTTGGTAAAATGTTAGGTAGAAAATAACGGACTTTTGCTTCTACCGGCTCCAGAGTATATTTGCCACAGCTTCTTCGGAATTTAATATATTAAAAGCACCTTTTGTAGAGTATTCCAACCACCCATGGGCCAATACTACTTGATAATGTGTAGAGTTCTAATCACTTTTAAAATACATTCACTAAGAATGAAGCATGTGGTGCTCACATTAAAAAGTACTAAAGAATAGGACAATATCAATGATACGCACTCCAGCAAATGAAAAATAATCATGATTGGTCAAACATGTAGCTGGTTAATGATAGAAAAAGAGTTTTGAAGACGCAAGAGATTTTATTTGCGACAAAAATTTGCTATTTTGTAAAGATCTACCCACAAGGAAGGAGGAGAGTAATTGTTGATCTTCTACCACCCAAAGGAGGGAACAACCTAGGACAGCTATGAGCCACACTGTCATCATTAATGCTGCTGTTATCTATTAAGATAATAATTTTATGTTTCTAATGGTCATCTTTAGTAGGTTTAGTTTTATAACATGGTATCAAAGTGGGTCTGGGTCTAACTCCCTCACAGGAGGCACAGGGTTATGTGGATTGCATGTTCTTGCATGTGCTTTTTGTGAGTCACATGTTGCTTGCATGTGCTCTGTCAGTTGCATGTTGCTTGCATGTGCTGTTTTCCGCACGTAGTGTTTTCTAGTTTTACTGCATGATAAAGTTTGGACATTTTCTGGGGTATTTGACCACATGTAATCTGGTGTTTCGCCACATGAAGGTTTCTATGATGGGTTGTTTTGTTTACCAAGTTTAGTTTAAATAAATTAGCATCATTATCAGCCACCATTTTACTTAAGTTGCCCTACAAATGGATATGCAGGTTTTTTCAATCATGGGAAGGAGAGTTTTTTCAATTTGTAATTGCTAACAAAGATTTTTGTTCGTTCAGGGGTGTTTTCCTCTACATTGCTCACATTTTTTATTTTTATAAGTTTTGTATTGCATCTGCTATACTGTAGTCATGTTGCTGTTGTCATGTTGCTGGTTGTGCTAATTTCAAATCATGAGCTCCTGCCATCAGTCATGAACAACTCAAGTTAGAAAATTTTATGGAAGTTATATTGCTAGTTGATGTTTGTATAAGGTTTCAGCTAAAGGGAACAAAAAATTAGCAACTATAGTTCTAATTTGGGTGAGATTCCTAGTGATTTGTGCCTCTTGTAACTTGTTTCCAGCCCATGTGTGGTCTAATTTCTACCACTTTTAGGAGGTACAGCTTGCCATATCATTGAAGGGTAAAAGAAGTCAAGGTTTTGATATTCCAGATTCTTCATTACATAGAAAGAGCTGATTGTTGCAAAAAGATACAGTGATGAGTACATATCGAAACCCTTGATCTTGTGGGAGTTTGCAAGTATTTTCATGCATCATCAAGTCAAAAAGGAGCATCTTGAGAGTGAATTACATTTCTTGTCTTAAACTATTTGAGAGACTCGCCAACATATGATCACAATTTTTTAGGGGTTTCTATTGTGCATCATACCCACTTGTTGGCCAAATTGTTTCCAAAGTTGCATACAATCCTTGTTGGTAGAGTTGGAAGATGTTTTAAGTGTTGGCCCAAGTTTCTTCCCTTGACACTCATGGAATCAAAGACTCTATAGGTGCAAGGGAGTTCCCAAATATTGGGTAGAGATCATCAACCATCATAACATTCACGAAATGCATATGGAGAGTAGGTTGTCTCCATTGCTAGATCGAAGTCAAAGATAGGTTCCAGGTTACATGGACATTATTATTTGACTCATCAGATTGTTACAATGACACTTGAGAATCCAGGTCTGCATGGAGTTCTTTGGCATGAGATGTGTCATTTGACAAGATCTAGACTCTATCGACTTTACAGTATGCATGATTCATCATTGAGTTTGAACTTTGCAATTGCAAGTGATCAAGCAATTTTTGGGAAGGGTGAACTATCATGCCCTTTTTGAGGATTAAAATTATTAACGAGATTACTTAAGCCCAGTGAATTTTAATCTTAGGGGTAACTTAATAATATTATTACTTGTACCATCTTAAAAAGTAAGCACTTACTCTTGTGGTATTTTCGAGAACATTCTAGCCTTCCTTAGTGTGTTTCTTACATTAGGACCTCCTATTGCATTTAATAATTCAAAGAAAGATCATTTTCCTTTTTCCAACTCTTGCTCAAGACTCTAAGTTGGCATTAATTTCTACACATGGATTCTCATTAATTCCTCTAATCACAAAAAACAAAACTCATATTCATTTCTAACTAATTTTCCCATATATCTCACCATATTTCCCCCGATCCCCTTATATTTCTTGGATCTAGGAATTTCTACCTAGAAGTTTACACATCTAAATAGGGGTCAACGTCGACCTATACCTGGGTAGAGGTTGAGGTGGGTAGAGGTTGAGGTCGACTTCTAACCAAGAGGCAGATTTTAATTGGTCCTTGGGCCTAATGCAAACTATTAATGCTTTTCGTACCTTGTGCAATCGGCCCTTTTGAATTTGATCCCCAAAATCAGTATAAAAGGAGATCTTTTCACTTCGTATGATCATCTACAAGTTCCATATGTGATCCACAATTCCACAATTTTCATGAGCATCCACTCTCAAGCATTCAAGGGGTTCAAGCAAGCATTCATCCATCCACTCAAGCATGCATTTCCTTTGTATAGATCTAGCTTCTTTCATCATTAGAGACAAAGAAGCTAACCTTCAAAGGAGGAGATCCACCTACATACAATCATACAAGTCTTCTTCATCTTCGTCAATCCTTCATTGAGGCGAATTACAAGCATCTGCGACATGAGGTTTTGTGTTACATGATTTCCTTTTAGCCCTTTTGTGTTAAGGCTATTACATCAACAAACTCAATCACATACAAAGCACAATTACATCTACATCGGTATGATACATGTCCATTGTTAGATTTAGTCATTACTAAATGCTAGTATTTCATTTCCTTTATTTCAATTCAAGGTTAAATCCTAAATATGGGCTTGCCTCCCTAACAATTTCCCCTCTTTGTTGTGCAAGTTCATATCTGGATTCATTGTTCCCATAGTTCCAAGAATTGCGGCAACTCACGTGATTCGTGTAGTGCCTCTCATGTTTGCAATCTGTACCTTGTTCATTTTGATTCGAGAGATACTTGATACTCTTATTATATGTACCTTGACATGACCTGAGGGTCGAATGTTATACTTTGATTTCAATACCATAGATGCTTTACTGCTATGCTATTCAATTTATCATATTTGCATGTTGATGCCATTTTGAGATGACCAGTAGGTCTATGAGGATATCTGATTATCTGGTATTTGGACATATTTTCTGATTATGTTATGAGATGGATTTTATGCTATGGTGATTTACTTCATTCTTGCTTCAGTATGCTATATGCGAACGTGAGTGATGTAAATGGATTAATTAGGTATTTAATGCATTATTGCTTCGGCTATGATATTATATGCAATTGCACTTGATCATGTGTTTTAGTGTGCAAGAATTATATCCTCGGTAGTGACCTATGGAGTTAGTGATTCAACTATTCATATTTTACCAATGTCGTCCCTATATGGTCAACGTATCCTTATTTTAATTGTTTAAATTAAACCTTTTGGTGATTATTAAATCTGAACTCATCTGCATTATGTGATTAGACCAGTGAGCATGTCTGTGCATTTAGAGGTTCGCATTGTTGCAAAAGTTGTTATTTCTGTGATTTTGGGTGTTCGGGTTTTAAATCTTATTGAATCTAATTTCTAGCAGCTTTGCCTTAGGTGAATTCCAATTACGAGGAATAACGTATTTTTGTTTGAGTCGATTCAGAGTCTAGCTAATCTAACTGGCTATTTTCCCTAATTGACTATTCACTCAAAAAGTGAATAAGTATTGAAAAAGGGATTTGTTTTCTCACTTTTCAATTTTACAATTTAGAAATTGGAGAGCTTTTCTGATATCCTCTTTCTGAAGGATTGATTTTCTACTCGTTTCGAGAGTTGTGAGCATGGGATCTTTGCAAGGTCAGTGTCGTTGGATCCAGCTCAAGGAGACCTTGCTTTGCCGTCACTTTCAGCAATATCGGCACGTTATTTATTTTATCAGGCTGATTTCAATTTCTGCCCCTTTTGCTGTCAGGTAGGCCTTTTCCATTTTCTTGTTTCAGCTTTTATTTCTAGTAGCAATTCGGTAGGAAGCTAAGAACTAGTGTTCCCCTTCGTTTGTGTTTGTTGGTTCTACCCGGTTGGTCAGGTATGAACATTTTCCCTATTTTCGAGATGGGGGTTTGGGGTTTCACACCGTTATGCTGGCCATTTTTGCATACGATGTCCGAACCCAAATATTATTAGATTTTTGGGGTTTTTGTTACCCAAAGGCGAAATGGGTTTTAATTTTGAAGTTTTTCAGTTTTTTGAATTTTTACCTTGTTTTGCGTGTCACCCTATTTTCTTGGGTTTTCTTGGCATGATGTTTGTCGTAGACCCGGACGATCCGTTTAGATGTCAATCCGACCACTATTGCACTTTTATGTTGCATTTGGATCTATGCCGCATCCATCCTCCCAAGTCTGTTTTCGGTTGAGTGACTTTCTGAATTGTGTTCTTATCCAGTCCTTGTGTTATGATCTTCGTGATGGTGGTGCACGAAACACGAGTACATGGGAGTACAATTGTCGGGTGACTTGTGAGGCCCGATCTTCCGTGCTACTTTCGGAAGTTATGATCATTGGGGTTGGGTTGGCAATATGCATGCCTACGGGCACTCATCATTGGATGAGCATGGGTAGGGTAGGGTAGCATATGGAAGGGGCTTCTATCTCGCAGCCAGGCGATCATGGTGCCATAGGTTGACAGAGGGAGCTTTAATTAAGTGATAACTAAATAAAACACTAGGTGGTAATAAAACTTAAGATAATGAAAAATGTTTTGTGTTTGAGACTTCCGTTGAGGGAGTTGAATCCACACGATCCGAGTTTGGGCTTGTCAATGTCAAGCGACTCTCCATGATGTCAGCCCCTACTTAGTAGCCCATTGAGTGTCTGACCAGGACCTGTAGTTTATGCATTGTCTATGTCCTTGGTTTTAGTCATCATATTGTCTGGCATGTGTGTTAGCCATGGACATTGTGCTTTATGTGTGTTTGTGGTTGGATCATCATCTCCATCAGCATGGCGAGAGTGGACCCACAGGTTCCATGTGGTTGGGAGGCTAGCTACCTATACCACTGCTGGGAACCGGTGTATAGAGACAATCTACTATCCCAGTGCAACAATTATTGGATGTTCTCACTTGGTACTTTGAGTTCTGGAGTATGCTTTCTTGTGATTTATGCTTTTATTAGAATGCTTGTATATCATGTTTAGATGATGTTAGTTATTGACGCATTTCCTTATTATGATGATTAGCATATGATAGATGATGTTATCTATTTTTGTGAGATTATCTTATGCTTTACTTTTAGCATATTAGATTTTCTTATGCTTATGTTGTAGCATGTTTTAGTAGTGATGTCCTGTAAGTAAGCACCGACAATCTAGTCGGTAGTTTGGGATGTTACGTGCAGGGGATGGCTAGGGCCCACGATGGTCTTATGATGCTATTATGGTTGGGAGGAATCATGTACTTAGTTTGGTTGTTCAGTTCATTGTGATGTTTCAGTTTATTGCGATGGTGTTTTAGTACACTACGATGTTTCCTTCTGTAATTTCCCTTCACTGCTTGTTAGATGGTTAGATGCATTTTCCATCTTTTAGTATTGTGTTCGAGTGTTTACGCCCTGAATTGTGGATTTGGTACTCCCCGATGTGGAGGTTTTGAACTTTGTTTTACTCTTTAATTGTCCTAAGAGTTCTTTCATATATTCCTGGGCGACCATGTGTCAGCATGGGGTGATACTATAAGGTGTCGCACGCCCAATAGTGATATGTCGTGGGATCCTTGATTGTATCGCGTCTCTTAGAGATATGTCGTGCGATACTTTCCAGTATCGCACCCCCTTTGAAGAAGTGTTGTATGATACTTGTAAAGTATCGCACGTCCTTTTGAGGAGTGTCGTCTAATCCCTAAAAGTGTCACCCCCCTTCTAGAGAAAGGTCGTACAATATTGGAAAGTATTGCACAAGGCTCAGTTAAAGTATCACTTGGTATTTGCAAAAACTTGTTCGGACGGACAGTAGGCAATTTTCAATTTGACCCAAACTTTTCGTTAAGTGTTTTGGCTACCCTCATAGAAGACGGAGAAGTAGTCGGGGATCCAAGGATCCTCAAAAGGGTTATTGATCCTAATGTGGAGATGTCTTTAAGGTTGGGTTAAGATAGAGGGTAGAATAGTGAAATATATTTTATTATCGTATAAATTCTAACATTGGCTTTGCAGATATTATTGTCTTTGCTAGTGGGGACATTACAGACTTAGCATGGTGAGATAACTTGGTGCGCTTGATCAAATGTGATATTCGATAGACTTAATTTTACATCACGGCCAAGCATCATTATTTGAAAATCATTGAAACTATTCTTGCATCTATACTTTTGAATGCAGTATATATACCAAAATAATATTAGGAAAACTGATCACATAACCTGATCAATGAAAGAAATGGATCTTTGCTTAACTCCAAATGGCTGGCTCTCGAAGTCTGACTTTCAATTGCGGATTTCAAATTCGAAGACCATTCAATGACAGGAACAGTAGCTTGGATTCTTCTTCAATATCAGTTGCAAGAAATAAGGAAAGAAAAAGGGAAGAGGGAACGTAAGTAGAACTACAAAATCAAGTGCTTTCTCTCAGACTTATGTTCGAGCATAAAAACAGACGGGAATAATATAGAAGGCTCTAAAGGAAGCCGCAGCTCTTGGTAGCAATTATAAAAAGATAACCGGCTTCGGGTTCACTGATTTTAAAAGAAGATGCCAAGTGTACTCCTCGTCTCTTATAGAGACTTATAATTATGAGGAAAAGAACTCGAAGGTCTCCTAATCAAATGAATAATTTATAATTTTATATATATATATATATATAATTTTTTATTTTATTTTTATTTTTATTTTTTGCACATATATATATTATTTTTGAATGGTGACATCATATGATTATTGTGTCCAAGGTTATACCTATTAGGATATGCATATCTAAATATGTGTACACTTGGGAGATTATTTTATCTTCATATCCTCTCAAAGTATACACATATTTATATCTACGTACGTTAATAGAGAATGAGCTTGAATAATTTAATACTATGGCGGCACCATACTTTTATATATATATATATATATATATAATGAAGTGATGAGAATGCCAATATAAACCATTTAAAGGTACGTATTTTGATTATGTTAAAAATATTTAATGTTTTATTAATTGTCCAATAGCTCATGTATGTCCAATGCATGTACCCTGTTATGCAATCACTAGGTCCTTACCAAGGTAGTTACAGGTCATACCTATTGATCAGATAAATGAACTAAGGTAGTGCCCCATTCCGCAAATCTCGTTAAGCAATACTTCTCCCCTTCGTCTACTCCTGCAACCACCCGTGCAACATTTTCCACAATAATAACAAATTCCCATGATAAATCCATATCAACATATAACATAGATAGTAGTAAAGAAATTAGTTAATTACCATCATTCAAAAACAAGCAACTGCTAACTACCATTATCAACATATGACAAGTAACGGCTAACTACCTTCATCAACATATGACAAGTATCAGCTATAGGGTATACTTTAAGGAACCCCACTTTTGGGAAAGGTGTAAAAACTTGGCAAAAGGTGTAAAACACCTAACAAAATAATTAATTTTTTTGGCGAAAAATATCAATTTATAAAAGAAAAATAATAATCTCCATTGGTGAATAATTCAGTCTCTCGAACAATGTGCAAAATATGGACGAATTGTGTTATTTTTAAAACCACTAAAAAAAATACATTGGCGAATAAAAATTATTTTCTAGTAAAATACTAATTTTGTGGATGAATTATTTCATTGTACTAGACATAAAATATATACATTAATGAATAATAGTTTTTTTTCAAAATTAAACATTAATTTTATTGTTCTAAAATTAAGTGTGATTAAAACAACCAAGAATTGAGAGACACTACCTAAATCATGAAATTTAAAATTTTTCAACAACTAAAAGAAGAACAAATCTGCACTTAGTGTTGGTAGTGAGGATATTGTAATAGCTTTTATAAAGGAGCATTCCTTGTGGTCTCTTGTGCGACGCGCCCAAAATCTATTATATCAAGATGCTAATCACTAATCAGGGATAGATAAAAAATGAGGCAAAATGGAATTTATATCACTTGATTCTGAATTCCAGGAGGTGAAATGTGCTGACAAATCCAATGCAAAATGGAAAATTATTTCCAAAATGGGCTGACTGAAGGGAAATAAAATTAAATACATTGGACAAACTACCCCTACACATGCAAATCTAATGGATTGAGGGATGGCGAACATGGCGTTGGTTATAATAACTGGGATGGTTGCGTGAAAGGCGAATAATGCTACCAAAGAAGTCAAATGTGAATCCATGCTAGGCGATTGAAAGGAGTAATGATCCACTAACCCTGATAAAGTTAGGTGATTAGGCAACCATTTAATGGCTCAAAAATCGCAAAAATCAACACTAAGAAATCCCAATATTTGCTAAATTACGAATATTCACCACTAAAAAACACCTTGATCGGCTACTACTATCATCAATAAATGATTATACATAATAATTGATACCAATTAATTTCATATGAAACAACAGTCACATATAACTACTCTTTTCACATGAACAGGAAATTAAAAAACAATAGCTTTTAACTTATCATCTCAACGGCTATAATATAGGTCAAAATTTTGGGATGTAACATACCCTTCCCCTTATGTTTTCATCGTCCCCGATGAATACCAAAAATAAAACTTAAAAGTAACATCTATTCAAAACATTACAGCTATAAAAGAACTGAAGAAAAAGATCAGGCTCTAGCCTAGGAGAAAAGATTGGGGTATTTTTGGAAAGTCTCGTTGTAGTCTTCCCAAATAGCATTATCCTTTGCATACTGATCCCACTAGACCTTACACTGAGTCACATCTCAATTTCGTAAGCGTAGCTTACATACCTTGAGTATTCTAAGTGGTTCTATTTCCACTACTTTTGGATCTCGCACCTGTAGTAGGTTCCAATCAATTATATGATCATGATGAGTGCTATATTTCTTAAGATATGACATATGAAAAACATCATGCATCCTGGCAAGAGATGGAGGTAATGCAATTCTCTAGGCTACCGGGTTCATGATTTCCAACACTTCAAAGGGTCCCACATACCTTGGGGCTAACTTGGCATTCTTACCAAACTTGATGGTACTCTTTTGGGGTTTTACCTTTAGTAGCACCTTTTCTCCTACCACGAATTCTCTTGGTGTCCTTTTAGCATCTGCATATCTTTTATGTCTATCATTAGCTTCTTTCAATCTCTCTGACAGATTTGTATTACATGTTCTTCCATTTCTTTGAGAATTTTGGGTCTGACAATAATTTTGCCCTCAACACGATTCCGGCTTACAAGGATTTTGCATTTGCGACCATATAAGGCCTCAAAGGGGGTCATCGTAATGGTTGATTGATAGGAATTATTATAATGAAATTCCACCAAGGGTAGATACATTTCCCACTGGTTTTGCCGATCTATACAATAAACTCTTAAAAGATCCTCCAAAACATGGTTTTACTCTTTCAGTTTGACCATCAGTCTTGGGATGATAAGCTGAGCTAATATTTAACTTAGTTCCTAATTCTGTAAATACTGTTTGCCAAAATCTGGAGGTTATCCTAGCATCCCTATCTAAGATGATTTTCTCTGGAATTCCATGAAGCCTAAAAATCTCTTTCATGAACTTGTGAGCAATTTCTTAAGCTCCATCGGTTAGGTTTCTTGGTATGAAGTGAGCAACCTTAGTCAGTCTATCCACACTACTAGGATGGTGTTGTGCTTGTTTCGTGTCATAGGTAATCCTTGTACACAATCCATGGAAATTATGTCATTTTCACTTTGGTACTTCATTTGGGTGTAGGAGGCCAGCTAGGTAACGATGTCCTGCTTTTACTCTTTGGCATTCCAGGCATCCTACCACAATACCTGTTATCTCTCTTTTCATTCCTCTCCAAAAATATGGTGGTTTTATATCAGACAACATTTTAGTCACTTTGGGTGTCTTGAATAAGGAGCTAAGTGGGATTCCTCTAAGATCATTCTTCGAAGTTCAGGTTTGTTGGGTATGTAAATCCTATCATGATATCTTAACAATCCATCTTCTTCTATTCTAAATTTTGAGTACCTAGGATCCTGTGGGTCTCTAATAAAAGCGTGGTTGATCTCTGTATAAACTTCATCATGCTCTAGATGTTGTAGTACCTAATCGCCATTGTGGAAATATGTCTCCTGCTTAAGGCATTTGCTACCTTGTTTTCCTTATCCTTAATATAATTAATGTCAAAGTCGTAGTATGCTAGAAATTCCAACCATCTCCTCTACCTGGCATTAAGGTTGGGTTGAGTAAAGATATATTTTAGGCCATGGTGATTGGATCGCAGTTCGAAAGGTTTCCCAATCAAATAGTGCCTCCACATTTGGAGGGCATGTACTATAGCTACTAGTTCCAGATCATGAGGAGCGTAATTTTGCTCGTGGTTCTTTAACTTGCTTGACTCATATGCAACCACTTGCTCTTCCTACATTAGTACACCTCCTACTCCTTCCCCTGATCCATCGGTTATAACTACAAATTTTTTTGGTGGGTTGGGTACTCTTAGCATAGGTGTAGTAGTTAACTTCTCTTTCAAATACTCAAAAGCTGACTGACAATTTTCAGTCCATATAAATTTCTTTCCCTTCCTCTGAAGTGAAGTGATCGAGTAAGCTATTTTGGAGAAATTTCTGACAAACTTCTTATAAAATCCTGCCAACCCCATGAAACTTTTGACTTCTATCACATTCTTAGGTATAGACCAATCCCTAATTGCTTTGATTTTTGAAAGATTTACGGGTATTCCTTTAGCCGAAATAATATGTCCTAAATACTAGATTTCTTTTCGATAAAAAGCACACTTAGACAACTTCCCATACAGTTTATGTTCTCTCAGCCTTTGTAGGACTTTTTCTAAATGCTCTTGATGTTCTTTATCGTTTTTCAAGTAGATTAGGATATCATCTATGAAGACCAATACAAACTTATCCAAAGAATCTTGAAAAATGTTGTTCATCAAATTCATGAAAGTTGTCGGAGTGTTGGTTAACCCGAAGGGTAATACCGTGAACTCATAATGCCCATATCTAGTTCTGAATGCAGTCTTGTGAGTGTCTTCATCCTTGATGCAGAGCTGGTGATATCCCGACCTTAAGTCAATCTTTGAAAATATTGTAGCGCCTTTCATTTGATAAAAGAGGTCGTCAATTCTAGAAGTGGGTATCAGTTCTTAATAGTGACTTTATTGAGCATCCTATAGTCTACACAATCTCATAGTTTCGTCCTTCCTAACGAACAATACTGGGGCTATTCATGGCGAAACACTGGGTCGAATAAGTTTGTTGTCTAACATATCCTGCAACTGCAATTGTAATTCCATTAACTTTGTGGTGATCATCCAATAAGGAGCTCAAGAAATTGGTTCTACTTCAGGTACTAAATCTATGGTAAAATCAAAAACTCTGGATGGAGGTAGTCCGGGGAGTTCTTCGGAAAACACATCTTGGAATTTCTTTAGGTATGGGTACTCCTCGAAGAATTTCTTTAGTTTTTCTCTAATTTCTCTCTTTTCAAGGATGTGGTCTTCTCTATACGAGGCATCCATAAGTTTTCTTGAATCTTTAATCCTTACTGCAAAAATCTCACAACCTTTTCTTCTACTTTTCTTGAGTTGCATGACAGATATCTGTCTTGGTTTAATTTCACGTACTACACCCTTAATGCTTACAAGTTTGCCTTGGTCATCCAAACAGTCTACAATTTTGGCAAGACAATCAACCTTGGCCTTATGCTCACTGAGCCAGTTAATGCATATAATAATGTTGTAAGACCCAAGAGGTGCTACATGCAAGTTCAGTTCGGTGGAGAAGTTTGGAAATTCAACCCGTACCTCAAACAGACATTGCTCAACCTTAGCCCTTGACTAGTTTACATACTCGGCTGTCCATGGTTTTGCCATAAAACTAGATCTCTTTCGAAATTATAAAACTAGATCTCTTTCGAAATTTACTTAATAATTTGGGTGATAAAAAGCATTCAGAGGCTCCAGTATGGTGAGAGAGCCTCTTAATATTTTATCTTATGATTGTCGGTTCTAACGGAGCCCTAATTTTTGCAAAAAATCAAGGCCTCCACTTATACATGGATATATCAGATCTCTGTTAAAAACTGCTTGATACCTCTCGTATTTCAGGAACACCAAAGTCTAGCTGTTAAAAACAACAAATTGTCCATCATGATTAGTCTTCTCCATCTTCTAACAAAATATTATCCTTACCAACACACTCCTAGCAACCGAAGTTTGCTATCATTGGAGAAAAAGGCAACATTTTATTCATAAAATCTGTTATCATTATCAGCCCTTTTTGAATCCCATCTCTATATTCATGTCTTTTCCTTGGAGTCTTGGCTTCAGTCATTATACATAATGGTCTCATCTCCTCTACATTTAATAAGATGTAAGCAAGTATAGAACATTTTTTCATTACCTAAAAAAGCACTTAGAGTAACTCTGAGATCACCATAATTCCTAACAGATCTTGTGAGGCCAATTGACTTGCAAGCAACACTCAGATTTGAACCCGGACAGGTCTCTATATGAAGCGCAGTGTCCCTGACTTTATCCTTCAATTCAACATTAAAGAAAGGATCTATAATTTCATTCTTCACACACTCAGGCAGTTCACCACAGAAGGCTATATGATGCTTCACTGTTTGAGGGAAAGGTTGCTTGTTTCCCTTATGATGATCATAATTGTCCTCCAATCCAACTGATAGTGTCATTTTGTCAAAGTGCATATCCATGGCTGAAGGAAGATACTGAGAATATAGTTGTTTACTGTAAAGATGGCATGGAAAGAACAGGGCTTATGATATCAAGTCTTCTACTTTTCCTCAAGTTCTATCCGACTGTGGTGGTGAAGTTCAGCCGGGAAGAACAAAATATTTTAAAGTCCAAGCAGAAGATGGATTTTCTAGCAGTTAGAGCACTGAATCGATTACTGAAGCACATCATATGAAAAGAAACTAGAATCTCGATGTGTATATACAGCCTGTAGCATTTCTATACAAGGAAAGATTAATGAAGATATCAAGTATCAATGATCGAACTCAATAGAAAAGGCAATCATGGTCTCGTTGTTTTGAGGCAGCGAAAATGTGGGGTTAGCAATTTTAAAGGAAAAAAACAGATACGTATAATCCATGTCAAGAAAATAATCCAGATAAGGATGCTTGAAATACCCGATTCAACCTCATCTACGACAAAGAAATCAAGGAAGAAAGCAAAAACCGATACCCATACAAAGAGAATGGACCTGCTAAAAGTTTCACAGACAGTAATACTAATGAGACAATATGATAGAAGCCGCTTGGAATGGTGCGATTAAGGTTCATACGATGGAGAGGGCAATGAGGACTTTGCATCATGATTGTTTGGAATACCTCTTCTGATTGCAGGTCGCATCAAGACTGGGCCTTGTTTATATTATACAGACCTTTCAAAAGTGCATATCGTCAAGATTATACATGCAAAGATTCCAGTTGAATGTGTAATGTTCCCATTATAAAATAAATAATAAATCAAACTTTTGTAATGGGCCGATTGATTTAATTTATCTCGGACCCATTTTTATTTTTGTTTCCGTAATTTGTGTCGCCATCGACTATCTTTGTACACCCTCGGAAAGTTTTCCGACAGGTATTTAAGCACAGCTCGTAGGTTGTAATTGGTATGTTTTTGGATTATATTTCTCTATACTGCAAATTCCAATTGGAGTTCTCTGTAAATTCGCCATTTCGGAAATGAAAGATCTTCACTATTTGGCTTGTGCGGTTTCAATGAGATTCAACCCTCACCCTATTCTGTCATTGTTCAACTCAGTTTGTATCTGGCAAATTGGAGTGCCCTCATTATTTGCAAATACTTATATCTATATCAATTTGTGAATGTTCTTCCATACTTGTACTAGTGTTATTAAGTATCTCTGGCAAATGCAATCATTGGCAACATCATCCATGCGGCCATTACTTGGCACCCTCGTTTGTATGGCTTCCAAATACCCATACAGCCCCATCACCTTGCAGTAACATCTCCGTACGGCCTCCATACCCTTTTTGTACGGCAACCATTGTCTCCCTTCCACACGACTACCTACTCACCGTATGGCCACCCTCCACACACCATAGGACATCATCACACTGCTCCCGTACAACTCACTACTAGCCCCGTACAACCACCATTTCTTGCCCACCTTACGGCCATGAGAAGTCCATATGGACAGCATGTTCCACCGACGGCATTGATTTTTAACACATACCTCCCTCCTGCACATCGTACGGCTCAAGAACTTGGCCAAATCTGTCATACAAGCTTCTTCAACTGTATTTCGGCAGTATATATCTAGACCGGAACATTACAGTGGTATCAGAGCTTTTTGATCTTGCCTGCATGTGGAAGTGAATGCAAGTTTATACTCGGAGGAGAAGACGAAATAACCCTATTGATAGAATGGCAGATCATCAGGATCCTATGACAAAACTCATGAATCTTTTAAAGAGCTAAACAGAAATCAAATGCAAATCAACGAAACCCAAAGACTTATGCAAGAAACTCTACAAAAATTGGTAGAGGGAAAGACAACAGAGGAACAAAATGGGCATAGCAATGATTCTGTTTCCGAAAGGACAAACTTTCAACCCTCTCGCTGTCAACCCTCAATACCCATCTTCCTTCCAAGGACGAAAGCACCACATAAAGGAAGAGAGGCCACTTTTGAGGAAATGCAAGAAAAACTTCAAGAAGATTGGCGAAACACAAATATGGATGGAGATATATCTTACAAAGACTATGTTGATCTAAGAATGAGATATTCTGATGGAGGAAATTGCGGTTATTTTAATGATGATCTCATGAGAAAGATCGAAAAGGTGAACTTGTCGCCATTTGATGGATTTGGAGTCATTACTGCACAATCTTAGGTCCCAAAAGTAGATACCTATTTCCAACTCAATCCAATGCCTGAAGAGGAAGCAATCAAGTTCGCAGCACTTCATCTGGAAGGAGTGACGCATGAGTAGTGGCATCATAGACTAGTCACTCTCAGTCACGACCAAGTGACCTCTTATGTTGAGTTTACTAACTCAATGATCGTTTCGATGGGAAGGATCCTGAGCTAAACTTCAAAGATCTAGCTTAGCTAAAGCAAACAAGCACGATAGACAACTATGTCACTGAGTTCTAAAGGCTATCCGTATTAGTCACAGACATCTCTGAAAGATGTCGAATTGTGTTATTCATGGATGGGCTGAGAGAGTCTTTGAGAGGCTAGATCAAAGGGTTCAATCCGGGTACACTCAACGAAGCTATTAAGAAGGTGCGTAACATGGCCGCATCTTCCTCCAAAACTCACACAGTTACACCAACACCATCCCCACAAGAAGACAAAGACAAGGAACCAATTTAGAAAAAACCTCAATTTGATGAAGATTCTTGGCAAGAACTCCAGAGGAAAAAGCTTTGTTTCACGTGCAAAGAACCATGGGGTCTTGGTCATCGCTGCCTCGGGAAGGGAAAGATTCATTACATTGAGGTGATGCCTGATGACAACGAAGAACAAATACCTGCAGCGACTGGCGAAGAAATTACCCAACAGGAGAGAATAAATGCCCTGATACAAAAAGGGGGTTCCATTGCTACCCTCACTACACCGATTGGAGGTGGTATCTTCAGAGTTCGCGGCACACATCACGAAAAAGGAGTCCCAATCATGATTGATAGTGGCGCCACACTCAATTTCATCAATTCATTTTTGGTCACTAGTAAAGGCCTGCACATAGTTGAGCAAGGAGGATTTGAGGTTAAAATTGCAGGAGGAACCTTGTTACCTTGCACTCATGTGATCCCATGGCTACAAATTTCCATGGGAAACTATACCCTGGCAAATGATTTCTTTGTCATAGATTTGGTTGATACTAATATCATTTTGGGCATCCAGTGGTTGGAAACTCTTGACCAGTACACTCAAAGTTTCAAAAGGATGGACTTTTCATTGTGTTGCTAAGAGGAATGACAAATAAAGGATCGAGGGAAGTCACAATCAAGAAGATGGAGGCAATTTTTAAACAAGATTTGGCCCCAGACGCTGCAAGTAAAAACAAGATAGTCAACACCTCACCGCATTCCCTGGATAAGTGGCGGGCTCACCTATTGGCCGAGTATTCCAAGAACACTTTTGCATGTGAGTTGATGGATGGTTATGTACACGATGAAAAATACAAGGTTATTGATGACATCATTTACTTCGACAGGAAGATCCACGTAGTGCCTGGCTCGAAACTGAAGGAGTTGATGACAGAAAGTTTCTTAGAACCGGGCTTGCATTTGCTTGAGGACAAGAAAATTTTGGGACGAGAGGACTGTAATGTTCCCATTATAAGATAAATAATAAATCAAACTTTTGTAACGGGCCGATTGATTTAATGTATCTCGAACCCATTTTTATTTCGTTTCCATAGTTTGTATTGCCGTTGGCTATCTTTGTACACCCTCGGAAAGTTTCCCGACGAGTATTTAAGCATGGCTTGTAGGTTGTAGTTGGTATGCTTTTGGATTATATTTCTTTATACTGTGAATTCCAATTGGAGTTCTCTGTAAATTCACCATTTCAGAAGTAAAAGATCTTCCCCATTTGGCTTGTGCTGTTTCGGTGGGATTCAACCCTCACCCTATTCCGTCGGTGTTCAACTCGATCTGTATCTGGCAAATTGGATTGCCCTCATTATTTGCAAATACTTATATCTATATCAATTTGTGAATGTTCTTCCATACTTGTACTGGCGTTATTAGGTATCTCTGGCAAATGCAATCATAGGCAACATCTTCTGTGCGGCCATTACTTGTCGCCCTCGTTTGTATGGCTTCCACATACCCGTACGGCCCCATCACCTTGCAATAACATCTTCGTACAACCTCCATACCCTTACTGTATGGCAACCATAGTCTCCCTTCCACACAACTACCTGCTCATCGTACAACCATCCTCTGCACACCATACAGCATCATCTCACTGCTCCCGTACGACATCATCACACTACTCCCGTACGGCTCACTACTAGCCTCGTACGGCCACCATTTATTGCCCATCGTACGGCCTTGGGAAGTCCATACGGACAGCCTGTTTCACCAACGGCATTGATTTTTAACACATACCTCCCCTCCTGTACACCGTACGGCTCAAGAACTTGGCCAAATCTATCATGCAAGCTTCCTCAACTGTATTTCAACAATATATATCTAGACCGAAACATTACAAAATGGCACACATCCACCGCATCCATTATCAATCAGTCAATATTTATCAAAGTTTCAAACTATTAAATGGGTAGAGATTATCATCAATTAATATAATATTGAAGTTGCACTGATAAAGTCTAATAATCGTTGGTGCCCATAAAGATGCAAGTATATTATAAGACAAGGAACCCAATGAATTGCAAGATTGAAGAAATAAAGACAATAAAGGATAATAAACAAATAATAATGAGAAGATGTGATTAATGATGTTAAAGGAAGATTGTTATTGAAAGGGATTTAATTATTTCTAAATAATATGACCCTTGACTTTGAAAAGCCAAGTCTTCAAAAAAATAGGTTATAAATATGAACTAGTTTATTTGAAGGAAAGATATTCGAAAAACATTCAAAAGAAGAGATATTCATATATATTTGTATGGAGGGATAAAGGGCTTTAATATGACCTTAAAATATAGATTTATTCATTATATTTTAATGATAAATAAAGAGCCCTTTGTTATATTTAAGGCATGGAGAATTAAACTACAATTGATTCGTCCTTTATAATCATTTTTAAAAATTCTGCAAACAATTTATGTCAGATAAGTGAATGAGTTCGTCTATGGCATTTTAAACTTGATCATCACAAATATTGTGAAATATTTAATTGTTTCTGAATCTGTGTCCAATTTGTCTCTCAGACCTTAGGAGTTAAAGCGCAATCTAGACTAGTTTAGAATTGTGTATATATATTTGATCCATCATGTCTTGATCATTAAAATGTTCATAGTTTATGTGCATAGAACATTATAAAGTTGTATGTTATAATCTCCATTGTAGTTGACTCTGTTTCCCGAATAAGTTAAAGCATTGGTCTATTGGATTTATATTTGAAGTCAAAAAATCTAAAACTTCCTTCTTACAACCTCAAATCCATTGTTAAATAAAAGAACCTTATACAATTCATTCAATTCAAACACTCAGCATTCAGTTTCATTTTAATTGAGTTCAAGGACTTTGCCAACCGAAGAACTCTCCAAAGTTTAAATTCGCTTTAGAAAAGATCTGAACCAATTGCCATTCAAAAAGCAGCAATGAAGTTGAGATGGAGTTTCTATGGTAGTTCAAAACAGCAATAGACTATGGAAGCTGTGTTGTAAAGGATTGATAAGGCCCGATGAGATATATGAAGACCAGATCATAAGTTACACAACTCTGAGTCAACAAGATATGGCATCAAACAAGAAAGCACGAATAAAATACAGCGATGGATTTATATATCACTCTATTTCAATGAAGGAACTACAATGAGCACCACAGAAGTGGTATACTAATGATTAAGAGTTGACCATGATGTAAGTTACAAATCATAACAATCATGACAGCCACTTATGTCAATAGAGTGATTTATTAAAGATGAATAGAAGTAAGCTATATTAATGTGGTAATCTCAGTGATAGTGAGGATATGAATATGCATCAAAGGGTTTGAGGAATAAATGAGGTATGCAGCAGTAAGACTACAATCATTAAATTGACAATGAAGAAACAACTTCCCCAATAAATACAGTTAGTGATAGAAGTTAAAGTTTGAAGACATACAATAGTATATAAAGAATAATAATTTTATAATAACAATATTCCAGTTAAAGAATTCAATCGGAGTGAACTGATTGACTGTTCATAGATAGGAATAACTTCTCTTAAGCATAGTCAATGCATCAATCATGTTCTCATTCCCATGAAACCCAGAATCAATAAGTGATGTGAACAAATCATAAAATTGTGCAATATCATAGACATCAACTTACAGGAATAAATGATGATCATATCAAACAAAAGGAAAAATGTCAGTGGTTCCAAACAGCAGCATGAAGATGAGAACCGTAGATGAATCAACAGGCACAATGACTAGGGAGTTTAGAAAGTGGGTCTGCCAATGATGTGTCTGTCCAAGTATGAAGTGTACAGATTAAAACGAAACTAGGAGAACAAACTGTATTACAACGTTGACAATATCACAGGCAGCCATCAGGAGTGTTTATCGATTAAGAGACGGGTGAAGACATAAGTCAACAAGCGACTTCAGTGACGACGACTTGAATATGCACAACCACATCGTGGGTTGACTAGAGGCGAGTCACAGTGAGTTTCCAAGTCAGCAGTGATGTGTACACACAGCTAGCATTCGAATTGAAGGTCCTGAACCATAGAGAAAGTCAGCATATGAAAACAAGTTAAGGGAGCCATCAGCATCGATGGTCTGCAGCAAAATTTAATTGTTTGGATATATCATACAAGCAGTAAGACTTTTCAACCGCAGTGAACTGTCTTATGCAATGCTGTCTAAAGACCTAAATGAAAGAGATATGCATCGGCGGCAACAAAATAATGCGACCTTCATGCTGTTGACTAAGACCATGATAAAAGTGGCAGTTTTAGTAAATAAAAGAAATTTATCTGACTGATAAGAAATTATAGAAAATGCGATGACAAATGGAAATCATTGAGTAATTTGAATGTTTTAAATAATAAACTAAACATCGCCACCATGGAAATTTAAGGCAATAATGTCCATTGTGAACAGAGTTAGCAACTTCATAGTTGGTGATACAAGAGCAGCTTCAGATTGGACTCGAGTTGAACCGTTAAGACATGGAGTCTGATAATTCTAGTAAAGGGTTGAGAATATTTAGTTATTGCGTACAAAATAATAATAATTAAAAAGGAGGCAATTGGAAGGTATTAAGAGTAATGAAAATGTGTGATTTAGTTTTGAAATGAGATTACTCTTCTACTAGATAGCTCACACCTTTAAAATGAAGAAGATATACATAAATTATGGAAATATTATGAACATTAGTGTTGAAAGTAATAAGAGGAAGAGAGAAGAGAGTTGTGGAAAATTATGCTAAACAAAGAAAAAGGATAGATCTGATCGGTGGATTAAGGGAAAACATAATATGTGCGTGTGTGTCTGTGTGTCTGTGTCTGCGCGTGCATGCGTGTGCGCATGTGTGCGTGTGCGTGTGTGTGTGTGTGCAGGTTTATTTCTGAGATATGTGTATATATATGTATCATGAGTTAGAATAATAAAAGAGGAAGATTGCTGCTCCTTCAAAGAGAATATAAGGAAGAATATTTTACAAATGAGTGTCAATTTAAGGTAGATATACATATTGGTTTTGCCAAAGAGAAGAAATTGTGCTAAGAAAGCGTCCATCGCAAGTTAGGTAAGCAACATTGCTAAGGTGGAAAATAATGTGTGTGTGTGTGTGTTTGTGTGTGTATCTCTGTGTGTGTGTGTGTGTGCGTGCGTGTGGGTGGGTGTGTGCGTGCATGTGTGCGCGCGTGTGCGTGTGTGTATGTGTGTGTGTGTGTGTGCAAGTTTATTTCTGAGATATGTGTATATATATGTATCATGAGTTAGAATAGTAAAAGAGGAATTAAATGAGGAAGATTACTGCTCCTTCAAAGAGAATTAAAGAAGAATATTTTACAAATGAGTGTGAATTTAAGGCAGATATACATATTGGTTTTACCAAAGAGAAGAAATTGAGCTGAGAAAGCGTCCATCACAAGTTAGGTAAGCAACATTGCCAAGGTGGAAAATAAGTTTGTGTGTAGTGGGTCGTTGCTCAGGTAAACGATAGTGGGGGTTGGTGCTTCCAGTAAGTCGGTGCATGTGAAGTGTGGGAGAACTAACTTCCAATGAGTCGATGCTCATAAACATAAGGATTAGAGCCTCTAGTAGGTCGAAACATACAATACATTGTAAAAGAGCAAAATTTATATAAAAGCATCTATTGTTGTGGTTTTCTCCCACATTGGCTTTCCACGTAAATATAGTGTTGTGTTCATGTGCATAACTATTCAATTCAGCATTAAAAATTAATTGTTTGGATAAAATTTTCAAATTGGCAAATTTGTTATTATTCTAATTCACCCCCCCCCGCCCCAATATAATCTTGTGCTCTTCAAACTCAAAAGGAGCACTTGAAACCATTAGAAGTAGGAATGGAAACACTTTCATTTGAGGCAAAAACTGAAAAATTCCTCAAAGAGTTACAAGGAATGAAACAAACTACTAAGGAGATCATAAAACGGGCTCAGGGGCAAAACTTAGATGCCATCATCAGAGCATCAAAGACACTAGTAGCATTTATGAAGAGGGACTACTATATAGACTGGAATTTACTTATGCAGAGTGGAGTCGAGCATGTATAGGCAGCAGAGATATGGAAGGTCGGACATACAATACCCATGACACTCGCGCAACCACATCTCATACAAGAACTTGCTCAGATGGAGGAAGCATTTCAAGGCACATTTCTGGCACTCTTGCAAGAAAAGGACTTGACAAGCAGATTGGAAGAAGAAAAGGACTTGACAAGAAGGGAAGCGGAATGGCAAGATGAGAAAGCAACTTAGGAAGCGAAATTGGAAGCAACAGAGAAAGATAAAATAGACGCCTTGTGTATGCTTCAAGGAGTTTGAGTTAAGTAGATTGCTACAGAGGGAGATCTACGACATATCCGCGAATGGGCATCCAGTCTACGGATGTCCTCCCACCCTACTTCTTGAATTTTTTTGGTTTTTGTTGGGTCTTTTTTTTTTTTTTTTTTTTTGGTGGGGGGGGGGGGGGGCGCGGGGGAGGAAGGGGTGGGGGGGTAGATGTAGGGCGTAATAATACAATGATGTAATTAAAGATAGTTGGGTTTGGGTAGTTGGTAGCGAGGGGATGTATCGGTCTTCCTAACCAATCGACCTCTATTTAAGAGCATAAGAACATGAATGATGTACTAGTTGTTTTTTGGTAATCAATAAAATATTATGGTTCCCTCGCCAACTTTGGTACATGTGATATTGTTATTAAATGCTTTGTTAATTCTAGTACAATGGAATATGCATTAATATTATGGTTGGTAACCATTCTACAGTCAAGAATATTAATCATTTCCTTAATTTATTAATTTGGGCCTCATGTTTATTTATTAATTAAAGGTCCCTTATTATTTTATTTAATTCCTGAGACCAATTGATTAATTAATTAATTATTACATGAAAATTGGGGATATCACATTTGTGCTCTTGCAGTAGCTTTCTAGACATGACATTAGTGAGAGATATTTTTGATCGAGGTCTCTTTCACTAGTTGATTTGGAGATTTGTTTTAGAACTAACTCATTTGATTTTAATATTTCTCTTTCATAAATGAAGAGTTATGTTTGTAGCTTATGTCGGATAATGTTTTAATTGTATTAATATATTTCATTGTTATTGATGTCATAACAGTATCTATAATATTCATATTATGTATTAAATATGATATATTAATATACATATTAAACTTGGCCCGTTCATGGGCTTCGTAGGGTTAATCCAACATTCATAAGGGCAAACGTGAGTCGGACACCACCATAGGAAGGTTGGGTTAAGATTAACTTTGATGGGTCGGCTAGGGGAAACCAAGGAGTATTGGGATGTGGTTGTCTAGCCCAAGACTATAAGGGGAATATCATTGCATTTGCAGCCAAACGATTTCTGGATAGCATGAATAACATTGCAGAATGTTATGCAGACAGAAAGGCTCTGGTTTTAGGAGCAAAAAAAGGCCTCAAAAGATTCCATTTGGAAGGGGATTCGGAAATCACTATTAACAGTATAAAGAGAGGGAGGATGGAGGCTTGGCACCTTGATAAATACATCCAACAAATCAAAGACTTACTTCTGGAATTTGATGACTTCAAGGTCTCTCATTTATACCAGGAAGCGAACAAGGTGGCAAACATGCTAGCCAACATGGGGGCTAATTCCGCAATGGGAATCCAAAATGATATTTTTGAGGATATGTGAAGCCTTGCATTAGATTGAAGAGAGAATTTTGTATGGCCATTAGACATCTACACTTTTGAAACTTTTCATCCTGGGCGATCTAAGGGAAAGGCATCATAATTCTTCCCTTCAACGGCATTAAATCATTACATGGCGTGCAGATTTCCCCAACCCTTCGCGTGTACCAGCTTGAGTTTCTTATTCCTTGGTACTCCGGTTCCAAAGAGTTCCAAGAAGTTTAAATGCAGAAAAAAGGAGGCAAAACTCACTTTTCACCTCGCGCGACAAAAATGGAAGCAAATTTTGCTCTGGGCTTTGATTCTCTGATGCAGGCTTAGAAGGGCCAAATTACTATACGGCATCTCAAACACATTTTTGTTTTTAATGACACGGTTTTCATTGAAGGAGTGCAACAGTTGTTTGGGTCAGAGTACCTTAGCACGTACTGGAAGAGGAGAACAAACCTAGATGTAGCATCACTATTTGTTGTGCTTGCGTTGATGGTGGGGGAAACAAAGGAGGAGGTCTACTGAGTGGTAACAACATGTGTGGACAGGCAGTAGCTCTTGGGGCTAGAAAACATTATCGAAAGAGTTGTCTAGGGAGTGGGAATTGAGATGGGTCTAGAGCCTTCGAGGCTAAATGGTGGAGGGGAGATGTCGGTTCAGCCACTAGTTGTGTGGTCCTCATCAAACCCACAAGGAGCCCACATTCTCAAAGCAGAGCAGGGTTGGAAAAAGATCGTGGAGCTCCTGACTGAGCAAATTTGGGTGTCGACAGAGAACAAACATGATTTCATGAAGGCCACGCCGAGGAAAAGCACAATGGCTCCAGAGTAGCAATTACACCACCACATGGTGAAGAAGCAGATGGATGGGGGTACGCCCACTTTAAAGGGCGTCTGGGTCAATGCCCCGCTACTTGAAGAGGAGGGGGAGGGCAGTGACAAGCGCCGTCATGGGAGATAGGGGATATCGGTGTTGGAAGATCGAACTATTCCAACATTCACTTGCGAGGAAGCAGCGCTGGTTCAAGGATTAAACATTACCAATAGGTGGAGCTTTTGGAGAATGCATGTGGACCACCTGTTTCCTTTTGCTTGGTTCCTATTTTATGTTTTAGGGGGGTGTTATTCTATCTACAGAGTGTTCAAACTCTGAAATTTTGTGTAATGGCTTAGTTATGGCCAAGGTATGGGTAGATAAGACAGCTAGGTGTTTTGGCCATACTACTAATATTGTATCTCTCTTTAATATTCAATATAAAACAAATGTTACCTATCAAAAAAATATATACATATTATACTTATTATATTATCTAATCCCTATCTCAAAGTGTCCTAAACCATATGAGCTTTGATCCACCTCATTGTGTTGTGTCATGCATTGGTCTATGTGCAGGATAGTACGAAGTATTATCAATATGCTTAAGAATATTTTAATGTCTATCATCCTCATGCATTAGTGATGACGTGAAGGTTATTACCTCATCTCTCGTAAACCCATGTTTGGTAGGCCTCATCACTTTTGGTCATTTCTCGTTGGCAGGTGTTCAGAGATACTCACACCTGATCAATCATTGTAATTCACACCATCTCTTATGTTGGCAGGGTCCATTGATGGAGCAAACATTAGTCATGTAATTCCCTTGTTCGATCACAATGAGTGGTTGTCAAATTGTCTCATCGCTTTCCTATGCGGTGATATTATCGATGACATCATGTGCAGACTTTAGATTAAAAGCTGGTTTATATTATCCGAACGTTAATCTCCTTATGTGCTCAATGATAAAGGGGTTTCTTATTAGGTTGCACTCCTAGATGTTATGGGGTATATATATTACTCTCCTATACTCCATTTGATAATCAAGACAATCTTCCTCAATGAAACATAACAAGTATTATTCTAGGACGTATTTTGAAGATTAAGCTGCAGTTCAGTGATAGAACTTTGCCACAAAATATTAAGTGAAATATATAATATATATATTGAATACAAGAATATTCTAAGGGTTATGATATTATAAACAATCCTTCAAACATATATATAATATACTTAGCGAATGATAAATCTGATCACAAAGTTTAACAAGTTTGTGGACTTATGTCCTTAGACTTGGTGATGTCTTATCTCTTTGTGATTTGCTGCAAAATTTACCTCTTTCAGCATCTCCACTTTATTATAAGTATGAGCTTGTCTCTAACTTTTGGGGAGAAATTCCTAGATCCAAGAAATATAAGGGGTTCGAGGAAATGTGGTTAGATATGTGGGAAAATCAGTTGGAAATGCATTTAAACCATGATTTTTGTGTCTAGAGCAATAAATGAGAAGCCGTTCATAGAAATTAATGCCAACTTAGAGTTTTGAGCAAGGTTGGCAGAGGGAAAAGGACCTTGATTTGAATTATTAAATGCAATACAAGGTACTAATGCAAGAAACATACTAAGGAGGGCCAAGATGGTCCTAAAAAGAGCATAAAAGTAAATGCTTACATTTAGCCCCCACTTTTCATACTTCCCCTAAAGTGGGGGCTAAATGTAAGCATTTCCTTTTATGCTCTTTTTAGGACCATCTTGGCCCTCCTTAGTATGTTTCTTGCATTAGTACCTTGTATTGCATTTAATAATTCAAATCAAGGTCCTTTTCCCTCTGCCAACCTTGCTCAAAACTCTAAGTTGGCATTAATTTCTATGAACGGCTTCTCATTTATTGCTCTAGACACAAAAATCATGGTTTAAATGCATTTCCAACTGATTTTCCCACATATCTAACCACATTTCCTCGAACCCCTTATATTTCTTGGATCTAGGAATTTCTCCCCAGAAGTTAACATGACCTCGACCTCTACTCGAGAGGTAAATTGTAATTTGTTCTACTTTTCTCGCCTCATGTAATCGGCCCTATCAATTTTGACGTCCAAAAAAGGTATAAAAGGAGGCCTTCTCACTTCATTTGATCATCCAAAAGTTTTCTATGCAATACACACATCTGCAATTTTCATGAGCATCCACACTCAAGCAAATGCACAAGCATTCAAGGATTCAAGCAAGCAAGCATTCATTCATCCATACAAGCATGCATTTTCTTCTATAGATCTAGATTCCTTCTTCATTGGAGAAAAAGGAGTTAGCCTTCAAAGGAGGAGATCCACATACATACATTCAAACAAGTCTTCTTCATCTTCTTCAATCCTTCATTAAGGTGAATTACAAGCATCTACTACATGAGGTTTTGTCTTCCATGACCTCCTTTTAGGATTTTCATGTCCAGGCTATTACATCAACATACTTTATTACATACTAAGCACAATCACATTTATATTGGTACGATACATTCTCATTATTAGATTCAAAAAGTTCTACATGCTAGAATTTCATTTCCTTTATTTCAATTCAAGGTTAATTCCTAGATAGAGGCTTCACTGAGGCAAGCCCCCAACCCCCAACAATTTCCTCTCTTTGATGTGCAAATGCAGATTTAAATTCATAGTTTCAGTTGAAGATGTCAAGTACAGGTTGTGTAATGTACTGAACCCCTACACACATAGGCGCATGGCCTTGTGCAAGAAGCAACCTAGAATCACTCTCCAAATCCGGTGTACAAACAACAATGCTCAACATACATGTAAAAATCCACTAGAGCTGGTGTATGGGTATGGAATTGGCAGTCAACTGAAAGCTCACACAGTTGATGCTCTATATTAGTGACCAACCATGACCGCACAGCAACTTGAGGATTTGCAGTATGGATGATGCTTGATAGTCTATTTGAGAGTTTGTTGTACAAACGCCATTGCTCCAATGTTGTTTGGTCCAAATACGATGCACTATGATGCTAAAGGTGAAGGGAATGTCACTGTGCAATTTAGAAACTAAGGTGGGAGTGCCAACTTGGAGGGGGAGTTACAAGTTGTATGGTCTTGATTGGGATTTAGATAGAATTCGTAAAAGGTGTCAAGATCGTACAAGTGGTGGCTAGGTCGTATAGTGTCAAGACCATATATCATACGGTGTTAGGCCCCCAAATGTAAGCTAATTCGGTAGTGATCAGAAATCTTCAATGGATGCTCCAAATTCGATAATGCCAACAAGTGAATCATGTCATCAAGAATGAAAATAATGAGTTGCCACAAGGCATAGCACAAATGATTAGTCACCAATGATATGATTATTGCAAATATAGAATATCAATCACCACTTCAGAGTGCAGATATATAGAAATTAATGATAATACTATAGATCATATGAAGGTGCACAAATGGGTTGTATTGTGAAGTAATTGGAAAATATTTGCTTGTTATTAACAAAGACCAAGAGGTCATTACATACAAAAGAATGGAACGATGTTTCTTAAGAAACGATTGTAAAGAATAGAAACATTCTATTCTAGCTGAAAGAAAGCTAAAAAAACTACAGCGAACAAAAGCTAACTAAATATTAGAAACATTCTAATATTTACAATAGATTACAAATAGATTACCATTAACTAATAATAGATGATTCTCTATTATTGTAATTCCCTCACTTAATGGTTAATTTATCTACAACACCAAGTTGTCCTCTGAATTTGACAAACTTATCAGGACCAAGAGGCTTGGTGAGAATGTCTGCTATTTGATTTGTGGTAGGAACATACTGCAAATCTATTGTCTCGTCTTCAACCAGCTGTCGTATGTAGTGACAGTGAACCTCCACATGCTTGGTTCGTTCATGGAAGACTAGACTCCGGGCTAACTTAATAACGCCTCCGTTATCAACAAACAGAGTAGTCAGTTCTGCTGGTAACATCCCCAAGCATCCAATGAAGCCAAACAGTCGCACATCTTGCCTTAACAGTCCCTTTGTATTCGGCCTCTATAGAGGAGAGAGAAACTGCCTATTGCTTCTTACTAGTCCATGTGACAGCACCGGATTCCAAACTGAACACATATCCAGAAGTTGACTTTTTATCGTCAACAGAGCCTACCCAATGTGAATTTGTAAACCCACTAAGTCTAGGATTAGAACTTTGAGAGTACAGAAGTCAATAATCTGAAATACCCTTCACATAACGAAGCCCATGCTTTGTGGCCATCCAACAATCAGCCTTAGGAGCTGTCATAAAATGTGAGATGTAGCTGACCATGAATGTAACATTCAGTTTTCCCGGGTCTAAATTAACAACTAACGTACTCAAAGGAATACAATTACTTCTTTAATTTCATAGGAAGACAATTATATTAGTCATGTTCATGTGAAAGAAATTGACGGTTAAAATCAATTAAACAAAATTTCTTAACTCAGAACTTAAAACACCATCAATGAATTTAATATAGAAAATAGAATCCACATACCATGAAATTTGAACCGATAAATCATTGTAAGAAGGCATCTGTAATCACTCAAATTAGTCCACAATACCACCATAACAATGTCATATAACAACTACCATCCTATACTGCTATATCAAAATCAAATGACAATTACTATTAAAAACCACTATATAAAATTAGGGCATCACAAACCACTGTATCAATTAGGGCATCGATTACCATTGGATCATTTAGGGCTTCTAATACCATCGCATCACTTGGGCTTCCGATACCATTGTTTCAATTAGGGCTTTCGATACAACTGAATCAATTAGGGCTTCAGATACCACTATATCATTCCTTTCCTTCGATTACTTAACTGTGCCAATAACTCAAGATTAGCAAATATGCTCATATTCGATATTCATATAAATGAAAAACAATTCATAAATCTATCTCTCGCATCCAAGTGTAAAATAATTGTGACGATGAATTAACTCAATTAATCTTACTTTCTTGCATATACATCATAAAAGTAACAATAGAAAATAAAATCCACATACCATGAAATTTGAACCAATAAATCATTGTAAGAAAGCTTCTGCAATCACTCAAATTAGTCCACAATACCACCATAACAATGTCATATAACGACTACCATCCTATACCGCTATATCAAAATCAAATGACGATTACTATTAAAAACCACTATATAAAATTAGGGCATCACAAACCACTGTATCAATTAGGGCATCGATTACCATTGGATCATTTAGAGCTTCTAATACCATCGCATCACTTGGGCTTCCGATACCATTGTTTCAATTAGGGCTTTCGATACAACTGAATCAATTAGGGCTTCAGATACCACTATATCATTCCTTTCCTTTGATTACTTAACTGTGCCAATAACTCAAGATTAGCAAATATGCTTATATTCGATATTCATATAAATGAAAAACAATTCATAAATCTATCTCTCGCATCCAAGTGTAAAATAATTGTGACGATGAATTAACTTAATTAATCTTACCTTCTTGCATATACATCATAAAAGTAACAATACTTGTTTCCGACAACAATTGAATATATAGCTTATCTTTGTCTGTTGAACGTCCGACAACTTGGGAAGAGAAGAAACATTGTTAGGGGCTTAACCACTCAACCTTGAACCATAGCATATCCACACAGAATCTCTAACAAGAAAGGCCCTCCCTGCTCGGAATTGGACTTGGAACATCTATCATCTACTGAGTATCCTGATATTTATCCACACCACAAGACTTGACTGCAAGAGTTATAACAACAAATCATGCATGAGCTATTAAATAATTCATATTAAAAATGATAAACATTATTATGTCATTATTGATACTATTTTCATGTTATTGCAAATTCCTCTCTTTCACCTCTTCACCCTTTTCCTTGTTGGCTACACAGCTAGGTGAGTCCCAAGTGTTCGGAATTATCAAAACAACCGGTTCTGTCAATTATACAAGAAGATTACATGCATCCAGCATTTCACTATCTATGGTTACATGATTATGTTCCTTTAAGATTCTAGAATTGATTCTAATATCCAGTGGCATAATAATCTATACTTTGGTTCTTGGTTATTACTTGTCATAAACAAGGCTAAATTAAAGTAGTTCAATCTGTAAATTCAAACAAGATATCAAACTGAATCTTGCTGCTTAGATTCGATGCTTATCACAACTGTGACCAGAAAGATTTTGTTCTTTAGAAGACTTGAAAAATATCATCGGATAGTATAATTCATTCCAAATTTTATTACATTTGGGAAAAATGATTCCATAAGGGTTGTATCTAATTTATTATGAAGGTTAAAAGAAGAAGGCTGTTAACAAAGGAGAAGGAATATGCAGCAAACTCATATTAGATGGAGGAGGAAGATTATATTGGAGCTGTAATAGACCTTGTTAAAGATTAAGATTCTTGTCTCAACTTGTTTACGTGTGAGTTTTAAATTTTGCAACAGAGCTCAGAATGAATACACCAATCATAGACAAGAAAAATTGGTATTGCTTCGACTTAGATCTCAATAGTGGAGCCAAATTATTAAATACGATAGCCAACAAAGATAGTACAAAAAATTATTGAACATCAATACTAGTGCAATATGGAGACCTTTCCTATCTCCAACTACAAACAATCTAGCATCAAAACTGAATGAATTTATTAACAGATATATCACTGTTGTATGAATCCATGGCGCTCACCACACCCATAGCCAAGTTTGGATGGAACCATGAAGATGCAACAAACTCAAGTGAGAACAAACCTAATAATCGTTCCCAATGATATCCAGTAGCAAACAATTGGGTATTGCTCCCGCCGCAAACAAAAAGCATGCATGACACTAATCAATTCAAGAAGTCGTATCCGAGCTCCACTCTTCCACACTTGCTCACAAATATTGTCTAGAATGCCTTTCTCCATTTCCTTGCCTGATGACATTAATATGGGATGCTACGCTGACTATAAATGGTTTCCATGCACTTGCCAACGTACAGAACACTGCCGATGGTTACACAAAAAGAATGAACTAGAATTTACAAAGGAGAAAAGAATAGGGGCTACGTCCTATTCCCAATATGGTAAGGGGTTGCATCCTTCCATGAGAAAGCCAAGATTACCTCGTAGAGAAAACTTTTCCAATCATTTGTATCACCCCCATTAAGAATTCAGAAATATGGAAAATATAAAGAAAGGTAATACGTATGACTCCTCTCTCAGCTTCCATATAAAGGGGCGAGCCAAGACTTCTTGGTTCCCATCGGTTAAAAAGATTATATGCCCATTCGAATTCTAAGTATTAAATCGATTGGGAAAAGAAAGAAAAAATAAAATAAAAAAGTCCGAAGAGAAATTGGAAAGATTATAAGACCATTCGAATTGCCAAATATTACATTGATTTATCTTGCCAAGTGTTATCATTTAAAAGCAAAGAATATTAAATTGGAAAGAATAGAGTTGGAAGATTATAGTTCGAATATTATAATAATTCAAATGTTATTATAATTTGAATATTATTATAATCTTATATGTACATGTAAACATCACTTTATTAAATTATTAAATTATAATGGTGCCAAATCATTTTTATATTATATCACATATATATTTATTAAAATAATATGATGAAAGATAAATTAAAATCCTTTGAGATACGTTTTATATTTTAACCTAATTATTTTATGTTTCTCTAAATAGTTCATGCGGGTCCTATAGATGTATCATGTTTCAAGTCACTAGGTTCTCAACCCCTTTGCCCAGTGATGGTGATGCTCCTGCCTAATTCTTTTATGACAATGCTTCCGCCCCTTCAACGTGTTTCCTACAAGGAAATTCTCCGTAATTAAATTATAAATTATTTAATCATAAATAATCATAACGATTAACCTTCTTCTCAAACATATGAATAAATGATCAACTGGCTTGTTCTCTTCATTTTAAAATTATAACAACTAACCATATTACCATTTCACAGGATTATAACTATATTAACTGTCAACTGACTTCATGTGAACCTCAATGGCTATATTTTAGATTAGGTCAAAAATTGGGATGTAACAACGAAGTTGATATTAGGGCTAGTAGCAGAGAGGTAGATGAGGCTGCTTGCTAGTTGCCTATATGTAGTATCATCAACGGAAGGAGAATCAAACTTAGTAAATAACTTGAGACTTTTCTCCATGGGTGTAGATGCAAGCTTGCAATCATGCATATGTAGATTTTCTAACAGCGCCCTACAATATTTAGATTGAGAGATGAATATACCAGAAGACAGTTGCCAAACATTAAAAGACTAGCATAAATTTTGTTTGATCAAATAATCCACATAAATAACCAGAAAGATGATGTCACTATCAGTAGTCTTGATGTACAAGTTTGAGTCTAAATAACTCCTCTTGAAGCCTTGATCGCTAAGGTACTTATCAATTTTTATGTACCATGCCCGAGGGGCTTGCTTCAAGCCATGGAGAGCTTTTACCAATCTGAGAACTTGATGGTCTTACCAGCAACCTTGAAACTAAGAGGTTGTGTTATGTAGGCCTCTTCATGGAGACCACCATTCAAGAAAGCACTCTTAACGTCCCTCTGATGGACCTTCCAGCCAAATTGTATTGCCATGGCTTAGGACTAATCTAATAGTGCTCATCTTTGTAGTGGGAGCAAAGGTCTTCTCATAATCAATGCCCTAATGCTAAGAAAATCCCTTCGCAACTAAACGAATTTTGTACTTATCCAAAGTACCATCCAATTTGTATTTGATTTTGTAAACCCATTTGCAGCCAATGGGTTTCTTCAATAAGCTCTAGCGTTCAAATGTCATGGCCTATTCCCACTCTAGAATTCCTTTAGCCTCAGAGTATGTTTAAGGTTCAAACACATTTTAATGTTGGCCATTGGAGCAAATTTAACAAACTCAGTAGGTTTGTTCTTTTTTCGAGCAGTTGTCCCATCAATGAGCTCATCATCACGAAGATCAGCAAATGTCTTAGCCCCCACTTAGGCCGGAGAGGAGAATGACCAACAATAATATCAGGATACGCTTGGTGATCAAGTTCCTCATCAAAAGAATCAGTATCAAACTCAGGTGAAGCATCTACAAATCGAGGTGATCCTGTAGGAGAAGCTAGAGGTGTCTGTACAGGGATCACTAGTATAACTAGAGCTGCAAGAGCTACCGGAGCCCTCCCATTAGGTGGACCTAATGGAAGCCTAACTCCCAAATTGTAATATCCCTTTCCAAATATTTTACTAAAAACCCTTGATATAAACGTGCAAGTTTAAAACCGAACAAAAAGCCAATATTTGATATAAATTTTAGAACTTCAATTGATTTGCGACCCGCAGATTTGCAAACAAGAAAAACTCAAAAAAAATTGTTTTATTCCTCCAATATTCAGAAGTACATACATAAACCAAGAATTAACACGACAATCTGCCAAAATACATTACTGTATTATATAAAAACAATACAATAACATGCAACAATCCAAGTAATCCAATCTTATAAACAGAAATAACAGTCAGATTGGTAAATGGAGATAAAATATGTAAGAAGGCTAGGTTTGCACCCAACCTTCAAATGCTTCTTCAAGGGTTTGCATCATCAAAAAGATAACAAGTAACTGTTTCCAGCTCCCAAATTAATATTTGTTTTAAATATTATAATCTTCATAACTTCCCATATGGAGCTTGTTGTACCTTTATCACTTTTCCCAATGTGATGCATGCTCTTTTAAGCGATGTGGGATAAAGCACCTTTTTCGTCCTTTAGTCACTTAAGTGAATATAGTACCTTTTTTAAATAAAGTGACAAGTTAAATTAACTTTAAAAGTCACTTAGTCAATACACCATATAATCATCAAGTATCAAAATAACTGACCAAATGAACTCGGATAAGCACGTGCAATAGCTCGTTAGGAATCTCTTGGCGAGACACTTCCAACCAATACTGAGATACCAAGAATTTTGAGCTCTGTTTACTTACTAAAAATAGCAAGTATCCGAACAACCTGCCAAAACTAGAAATGTCTAGTCCAAATCTTGAACTGAACCCCATAAAGAACTTTTTGGCCCTTGAAACCAAGGCGGAGTGAGCCAGCAACACCGAATTATAATATCCCAGAAAAAGGGGACATTACATAAATCATGAGCCTTCATAGGCTGGTCTGCTGGATCAGGAACAAGAGAAACACGAATAAAAGGTCCTCGTTGCTCATCAAAGACTACATCACGACTATAGATGAGACAAGATGTTTCAACATCGATCAGGAAGTAGGCTTTGTGAAGACTATTCTATCCAACAGGCATGAGTTTCTGACTCTTGGCATCCAACTTGGTGTGTGATGCATCAAGGATCCAAACAAAAGCACGGGAGCCAAAAACCTTCAAGTGACTGATTCTGGGCTTACAACCTGACCAGGCCTCTTCCGAAGTTTTACCTTTGGCCACCACTGTGGGTGACCGGTTCAAAAGATAAACTGCAATGTTGGCTACTTCTACCCAAAACTTCTTCGGAACATGTCTATATTTGAGCATGGATCAAGCCATCTCGGTGATTGTTTTGTTCTATCGTTCAACTACACTGTTCTGTTGTGGTGTGTGGGGTGTGGTTAACTGGTGTTTGATGCCATGTGTATCTAAGAAGCTAGAGAAAATAGTAAAACAAAATTCCCCCCCCCCCCCCCCGGGCCCCCGTCTGCTCTAAGAGTAGTAATAGATTTCCCAAACTCTTTTTTTCAACTTAAGGTTTAAACTTCTGAAATACAAGAAATGCATATGATATCTTTTTAAGATACACCCACATTTTTCTATTGAAATCATCAACAAACAACAGAAAACACCTAGCCCCAAGAATAGGAGTAGTCGTAGTGCCACAGATATCGGCATAAACAAGCTGAAGTACCTGAGAAGCTCACCATGAATCGCCACTTGGGAAAGGTGTGTGATGTTGCTTCCCAGCTTGGCATGCATCACAAACTCCAAGCTATTGAGTCTGAATCTTTGGCAATCCAAGAACAAGCTCATCCCGAGCAAGCTGTGAGGGATAATGCACATGTAAGTGCCCATATCGCTGATGCCAAAGTGTGCTAACAGAAGATCACCAAGCTCCATAGCTAAGTCCCGAGAATCACCAGAATCAGTAAGTCAGAAAATATCATGATCCTCAAGACCCACTGCAACAATAGATTGAGTCACCCTATTAGTAATGGTACACTGATGTGAACTAATGGTGACATCCAACTGTGGAGAATGTCACAACAACAAACTGACTGAGAGTAGATTTAGTTCCATCCTTAGAACATAGTACACATCGAGGAAAATGAGATTCTTCCCAACAGACTGTATTTGAATGTTGTCTTTGCCAACAACAATGTACTCTTCTCCGCCACCAAAAATAATAGAATCTGTGTAAGGCTGGTAGTCAGTGAACTAGTCTCTATGGTGGGTGAAGTGATGAGAGGTACCTGAATCAATGTACCAAGCAGATAACTTCACATGATCTACGTGTCTTTTAGCCATAAAGATGTAAAGGGCAGATTTTGTCTGCTCAGTGTGCTCTACACTGTTTGCTTTGAGCTGCAAACCTGATTGCTTAGATTGTGCAGCTAAGCATTTCTGACATTCAACCTTCATGTGCCCAAACTTGTGACAATAGTAGCATTGAATGTTCTCCTTACGGGACCATCTAATGCTGGAGCAAATGACTTTTGCTAAGACAGTTGCTAAACCTTGCCTTTATCCTTCTGAAAGGATTTAGTAGCAAAGGCTTTCTCTATGGAGGTGGAGCTAGAACTGCTACTAAACTCTTCTTTCCACCAATCTTGCTGAAGCAAAAGTGTGCAGAGATCAATGAACTTCAAATCAACACCAGAAGGCGTGATGTTGAGAGTCTCGATAAAATGCTCATAGGACTTGATGGAGCCCAGGATTCTAGAATCGATTTGTGCACATTGTCTAATCTATTCAAGCTGATAAAGCAACGAAGATTTACTATTCAAAGTTGTGTGTTTAAATATATTGCATCCAGATCAGATTGATAAAACAGAAATTCTCAGTTCTTACACTCCTTTTGGGAAGATGATTAATAAGTGTTTGGAAAGTTTTCCTCGGATCCATTTAACTGCCAAGACCAGATCGATCACATGAAGTGTTTCATAGATTGAACTAATAATAATAACTCCAGATTTGACAAGAAATTATTCAGCACTGGATGATCTTGGGTGAGAATTAGGAAGGAATTCACATCCATCATTTAGGATTGTTCATTTTGTAAGTAAGATGGCAAAGTCTGAAGCTTAAATTCACAGTACTTATATTCAAGGCTTGTTCTCTACATTATTACATATGGGGAGTTTCAGACAATGGACTGAAGGCAGATATCATTTATATTATCTTCCTTCAGGAATGTGAGCACCAACTAGAAGTAAAAGGACATTATCTACAAAATTGATGATGCTTTATTTGTTCAAATTTTAGACCAGACATGAAGGTTATTTATATCACACCAATGAAGGCTTGAGGAAATGTGCAATAAGTAAGAAATTTGAAAAAATTACTTTTATAAAAACCATCAACGAAGTTGTATGGGCAAACAGTGGATTGTTTCATATACATTAAATTAGAGACAGAAAAAAACTGGTACAATTCAGAGTTGTGTTCCGAATATAGAGAAAGCATTCATCTGATTTTATTCAAAAAGCTGGTACTTCCATAATTTATGAAGCAAGGGGCATATGGACCTGAAAATGCAACTGACTTTCCTCGCAGCCTGCCCAGCCAAAGCATGTCTTCACTTAATATTCTTTTGGAGTCCCGTCTCATGCTGCAAAACATTGACAAATGAATGGTAATCCACATCACACCCAGTAAATATATGCTGCTAAGTATAAAACTAAATTCTCGAAAAAAGAAAAAAAAATCAGTCATGAGAGCCAACAATTATTACAACAGCCCAGTGCTTATGGAAGAGACATCAGACTTTGAAGACGGAAATGGTTTTCATCATTCAGTATGGCAAGGTGTTTTCTTTTATTAAGCCTAGGTAATTGACATGGTGGTCAAACTTCGGCGATATATTCCATGCACTCAGTCACAATGTATTTCAAGTATGAAAAGTGATGAGTTTCAAGCTTCAGGAGCCACGATGGAGATAGTGCAGTGGCAAGGCATTTTTACTGAAGAAAGTATATGATAGAACCAATAATTTGGTATTCATGACAATTTTATATAGCGACAATCTCAGTTGAAGAAGCCCAGGCAGATCCAGAATGTGGTGACTGTGAGAAAATTTTGTTCGTTTGTTAAAAGCTGATGACACACAGAAATAACCAAACAGAACCATTAATCATAATTTGATGATTCATATCTAACAGCTCTCTGTTTTGTTGCAGGCTCATGAGCGCTCAGGAAACAAAGGAATAAATCTTCGAAGGCAAATGTTTCAAAAAACAAAGTGCAGACGAGAAAGGATTTGTGCGGATGAAGAATATGGGACTCCCAAAGTGCTCAATTGAGAATTGAGAGCTTCACGGGAGGAATTGAAAACAAGTCCCAGTGTATCTGGAGATATATGCGTGAGCATGGAGTCTCTATTTCCTTCAAAAGATCACGTCTGGTTTTGCAAAACACCAAAGAAATTAGAACATACATATCTCATGAACCAACGGAATACGCATTCAAGCAGTGGACACAAAGGGCATGAATACACACCGATGAAGAAATATAAGACAGGAGTAATTAAACCACCGATTATATTTGGATATAATTAAAATTATATTAAATACTTAATAATGGTTAGTTATTAGTAGTGAAAAGGTGCCAAGTTTGATTAAGTAACCAATGCCTTTTGGTGCTCTATAAATATGTAATGTAAAATCAAACAAACCACCGTTCATATATACCAAAATTCTGTGCATATTTCTAAAGCATATGTGCTATTTAAATTACTTCCTTGGAAAAAAATTGAAGTTTGAACCAAGCTCCTAGATATTGAATTATTGGGCATAAATTTCAATATTGTTTGAGACTAAATTGTGTTGAGTGGAGCATCAGCATCTGAGTGTCTTCAATACGATTTTTTCTACAATATAATCAGTAAGATTTTTTATTTGCTTTAGAGTTTAAATACTATATAGCTTGTCCTTTATGATCATCTTTATTTTGTATTAATAATTTTTTATTAAGATAAGTGGATCAAATTGTTCGTTCCTACTTAAACCTGATAAATACAAATATTGTGAAATATTGTGATTGTTTCCTTATTTGCTTAGTTGCCGATTCGTGAAACAAATCCAATTTGGGCACACAAATCAGATCCGTGGATTCAGGATTTTTTTTTTCCAATAATGATTCGTAGAAGATTCATGTGTGTATATATATACACACACACACTAAAAACTAAGAGAAATTATTTCATAGTATGAATCTATGATTCTAGTATGCATCTATGAATCTAGTATACTTGATAATTAATCTATTTTCATGATTATAAAGAAAATCAGAACATTCACATTCATGATTTTATGTTTTTGTAATTTATCAATAATTATTAATGCATTCATTCTATGTATTTAGAAATCAAGATCAAAGCTTTATTTTACGAATATTATCATCCTTTTTATTTATTGTCAATTTTACACAGGCAAAGGTGATGGGTACACATTTGAAGAATTTGAAAAATGTACTTTTTTTCTTTTCTAATTACATTTTGCCTATATCCTAGGAAACAGTAATGAGAATGTGAAATTGCAAACATTTATGAATAGAAAATCTATGGAACTTAACATCACTTTCAGCACAGAAGATTTTTCTTTAGGTGCTGACATTTTTTATTTTGAATATATTTTTGTTTGCCTTGCTAATATCTAGGGTGAGACCCTAAGATAATGGCTACACCTTAAGAATATTAGGGTAGAGTTGGGGAACTGTGTCATCCATCTAGTGGTACACCTTACTCTAAATAGTTTGCAACACTCATCTCATGTTATGTATGTAATCAAACAACTTCATTGGCCTATGGGTACCAGCCTTTGGGTGGATAGGAGACCTCTCCCAAATCCTATCCATAGTCACAGGAGGCAAAAGAGATTGAGTCAGACATACCTGAGATATGACCCATATGAAAATTCTTAAAAGCAGGCTCATCTTTGGAACCTGCCAAATCCTGCAACATAGATTTTGTGTTCATCTTTTGAAATATTCAGATATAAAATTAATAGAGGAAGTTTTCTCGTACAATTTTCTCAATTTTCAGACATAGGGTTTCAACTTTCAACCCAGGTTTTGCACCAACAGCTAACTGCAGCTGGGTTCACAATAGGATTACTGAGATCCATCTTGTAACTAGAACTACACAGCAGAAAGATTCAAGGAATTACAATGATATAATCAGCATTGTTCCAACTTTAACCCTCGGGTTGGTTTCCTTTGGGTTCTGTTCCTGACCTTGTATTGCCATGGATTCATGCTGGATCCATCAGGATCCTTGGGCCACAGATCCTAACAAATCCATAGGCAGGATGACGAACCCTGCCTGGATCCTCACAGATCCACATGCGAATCCGGATACAAAGTCTAATTCGCGAATCTAGTAACTAAGCTTATTTGTATCTATTTTGTCCCTATAAGGGTTCAAACATCATATACTAGTTCAAATACGCATGAATATGAAGTAATTTGATGCATCCTGATAATTAAATTGTTTATAGATTTAATATACATAATATCATAGAGTTGTATGTGAAAAAGTATAGTTTTGACTCTATCACCCTTTTAAATTTTGATACTGATCACTAACTCGCTCATAATTCTCAATCTATATGCTGGCAATAATCTAATCTCTTTCCTTTAAGGGTTTGATATCTATTTATTTTAATTTTTACATTTTGATCTTATTTCAGCATTCACAAGTTTATTAAAGTAATTCAAAGATTAATACTCACTATTAGCAATCTAGAAGTTTCCTTAACCTCTTGCCATTTCGGGAAAATATCTTTGCATTAGATCTATCTGCTATAAACGTCTTGGATCCAAGTTTGTTATCCAGGATCAAGTGCACTGGCCTTGGTTTTGCAGAGCCAGAAACGCAGAGGATCCACATCGAATTTAGCCACAACCAATTAGATATCCCAGCATCGAGCAGGCAAGGTTTGTAGGATTCTAATATACGGTCTTGGGAACCAACAGGACTTTGGTAAGCTTTGATGAGTGACAACCACAATATCCTCTCCCTCCATCTTACGACCGATGGCAAGTGACTGATCACGGATTTCCTGAATCCTATTCAGGTGTGCCTAGAGCAAGGTTCGCGCATGCATGATATTAGAAAATAGAGTGTTCTTTAAGAAGAAAACTCTGCTTTTATCAGAAGTCTCATGAAGACCTTTGAGATGTGCCTATATCTCAGCAGTTGTCTCACCAGAAGGAATCTGAGAGAGTTGATCATCAGCTATGGATAATTTGAGAAGCATCACCACCTCTCGATTATTCAGATTGCATGTATCCTAATTAGTACCAGTAGTCGGACACTTTGTAACATCCAAAACAAGTTGATTGGTATTCTGATATTTAAAAATTGCGATGATCCGTTGCTTCCAAGTGCCATAATTTCAACCATTGAATTTTGAGCTGTGCAAGCAAAATGTTTGTCAGAGATGCCATGGCACGTTTTTCAATGAAAAAATGTGAAAATCTGTGAAGGCACGTTCTTAGAGACAAAAATTGGAGTGACCTAGAAGAGAGCTTGAAAAACCCAGAAGGAATATGTTGTCAGTTTTTGGATCTACTAACTTGAAAATTGAGGCATGAAAATCGAGGCACCCAGAAAAAATGGAAGACGACCCATCGAAAAACCCACCAAGAATCTGCAAGGGAAAAATATTCCAAGCTCAAAATTTAGGGTTTCGAGCAAAACCCTAGCTGGCGGCTTTGAAGGTCAAATTTGCGCAAAGAATGGTGGTCATCTGAAAAAAATGACCGATCTACTCCCCAGACTGCGACTACAAACTGAGACAGTGCTAAAAAAATAGTTTGTCCTCCAAATAATGGCAGATGTGGCAGTAGCAGGTGTTTAAAAAATGCAAAGCCATCTGTAAAAAATGTCAAAAAAGAACGACCTGTGTCGTGAGGATCTAGTCGTGAGCTGCCATACATCGAAAAAAAGATGCCAAAATCCAGATAGAGCGCACAAAATGAGGCAAGAAGGAAATAGATTTCAGCACTCTCAAAAATCAGACACAAGTTGAAAGAAAATCATGTGGGTGCAAGCTGAAGACGCAATTTTTCTAGTCACGAGTAGGAAAAATAGCGTAAGATGTAGTCAATGGCTGAAATTTTTATCAACAAACCCTACACAAACTAGGGATCATTCAAGTTGCAGATAAATTTGTGATTTTTTTTCTCTGAAAAACCCTAGCTAAAGATATTGCATATGCGATTTTTTTTTTTTGGTTACTAATCTCCAAGATTCAAAAAAATAGAAATCTTCACAAAAACCGGAAACCCTAGTCAAAAATAATTTCAAAAGTTTTAACAAATAATTCCAAAAGAAATTATAATTTTTTTGAAAAAATTTGAAGTATTGGCTATGACACCATATTATGAAGTAATTGGAAAATATTTGCTTGTTATATACAGAGATTGAGAGGTCATTATATACAAAAGAATGGAACGATGTTTCCTTAAGAAACGATCATAAAGAATAGAAACATTTTATTCTAGCTAAAAGAAAGCTAAAAAACCTACAGCTAATGAAAGCTAACTAAATATTAGAAGCATTCTAATATTTACAATAGATTACCAGTAACTAACAATATATGATTATCTATTATCGTAATAGGTTTTTGCCAAACTAATGACAAAAATCATAATGTTCTCAGTGTTAGTTTTTATAGATCTCTGATAGATAAAACTATTATAGTAAATATGAACAGTAGTAAAATTCTTACTTCAATAACTGCAGAACAAAATTGTTCTTTAATGGCGAATGTTGAATTGTTGAGATGTAGAATATCTTCCACTTGAATATTGTTGATGACTTGTACTGCAAAAGGAATGTATCGATTGTCGTTCACTGAAGATCGCAGAGGAATGCTGAGAATTAATTTTGTAATTATAATGCAGATCGTTCGGACTAATTATGCCATGTATTGACTGTTATCCTCAGTGATCTGTATATACACTTATATGTTGTGGAGAGCCATGACCCCGTAGAGTCGTGACTCTACGTGGCCTTTGGCCATGAAGGGCCATGCCTCTACAGAGGCATAACTAACACCTGTTTGTTAGAGTAAACCAACAATGCTTTAGTATAAGCAATCGACAACATAATACATGACCACTGATAGTATATACATTATGATGTTCGCCGATATAATGCTGTCTGGAAATAGTATAATCAAATGCATATTTAAGACAATCATCTAAACAACATATATGTGTGTGTGTGTGTGAGAAACACCAATGAACATTATCAAATAAACCTCATACAGATTTGCATATATCTGATGAACATTATTACTTCTACTGATGCTATACGTCAACACTCCCTCTTAGCAAGGGAGAAGTAATACACCTTTAGATTTCAGAATAGAATATCTGAACACTTTATCTGATCTGAACACTCTGAAACAGTGACTAGTCAAATAATTAAAATCACCATGCTATGAACACTATCATAACATATATTATGATCTCTAATTGTCTGAAACAATATCTAAAGTAATCACAATAGTATGATCTCTAATTGTCCGAAACAATATCTAGAGATGTCCATGATAACATAATGGATTCATTATCTATGATCTCTAATTGTCCGAAACAATATCTAGAGATGTCAATGATAACAAGCCTATCATTTGCAAGATCGTCACCTTACAAATGATTACCTTTTGAATATATATGTCCATGAAAGATTGTCACCTTTCATTACATATCTGATGCGACTAAACAACAATAGAAGCATAAACTTGTAATCACCTAAAAATGGTCATCTAGACTATTAGCCCCCTTTTCAACATTTTGGTTAAATTAATTTAATCATTTACCTAGACCAAATTGTTAATAATCAATTTATTTGATTATAACCTATAGTTTGACTATGCTATCCTAAGTTCATTATTTGATTAAAAGAACATGTCCCCTTTTAATTAAATAAAAGACCCCATTCTTCCTAACCCACTTAAAGTGCACACATAAAGTCCTTTTTCTATTTTACAATTAAAAGAAAAGGCTTGTGAGATTTTTGTCTTATGTGACAAGTCAACTTATATTCTATTGGTTGACTTGTGTGTGCACATGGATCACTCCTCTTTTCGAATTCCACCGTTGATCATCCACCATCTTCATCTTGATCTCTACCGTCCGTACGACTTTAAAAGGGAGAGAGTTTTCCCCTTCAAAAGATCCATCCATCATTTGAATATTGTTATGCTACAAGTTTTCTAACAGGTTTCTTTGGAGCTTTGTGGAGAACTTCTCTTTCTTGTCTACATTCTCTCATCCATGGCATTCTAGCTTAGCTTAGCTTTCATTTTCACATTTAGCTTAAATCATATAGTCTAATAGTTGGATTGTAACACTCTCATACATGTTTTAGCATAGCTACATTTTGCATTTTCATCTTAGCTTAGTTTCCATAGTTGCATTGCATTCTTGAGGAACTCCTTGAGATATTTGCATTCTTGCATCTTGTCTTTGGAACCTCCCATTGCATGGTTTACTAGCAAGAAGAGTATCTCTAAAGCTCATCTGAGAGCTTTCTTATTCTTGAAATATACTCTCTTGCACTCCGTGGATAGGGAGCTCTAAGCCGGCATCCAAGTATTCCAAACTCATGGAATCGTTTGGATAGAAGGGTTTAAAGTGTGACACATTTCGAGTGTACATTTTTGGCGTCCATCGTGGGGCTCGAATCAAGTTTTTAACTCCATTTTCTTTTATTTTTCATCTCTAATTTTTTACAGCAGCATATTGGATCTAATCAAGTGCTTTTGTAGAATTAGCACTTTGGTTTTAAGGCCAACCCATAAGTAGATTGCTTTGAAGGCCAAAAATCTAGTTGGTTTAAAGATTTGATCATATCTTTTAAACCGCTTGGAGTTTGGTTCTGAAATTTTTTTTGCAAGTTGGGTATGTGTTCAAAATGTCTCAGTCTGATTTTCAGAGCATTTTGACATGATTTTCGGGAGTTATGATTTTTTTTTTGTTTTTCATAAAAAGTCGTTTCTGATCGCAAATCAACGCATTTTCCGAAAAAACTTACATTTTTAGAAAAAAATTTGAATTATAAGAGGGGTACTCTCTTTGTGTTTTGTCTTTTGAGGTCGTATTAGGGATCAAAAACCCGATTTGATAAATCTGGCCTGTTTTGACAAAATCAATCTCTAGGGTGCAAATGAAGAGATTTTTTTTAATTTCTTACATTTTTGAAAAGCTCTCTGATTTTTAGCAGGGGTCTCTTCTTTTTTATTTCTCTTTTTGGATCCGAAATAATAGCAAAAAAGTCTAATCTTGTTGACTAGATCAAAAGCAAAGAGTAAAAATGAGAGCATTTGTGATTAGTTTGCCCTTTCTTTGCATACACTTGATTGGAAGATAACTTGGATATTTGAGGCAACTAACCACTTTTTATTTTAGCTTTTTATATTATTTCACACTAACTTGTGGTGCTAACAAGTTGTGATTGCAGGTTGCCATCCTTGTGAAAAAATTTGAAACATTGCATAAAAAGAACGCATGTCAAAGCTCCAAATGCACAAGAGCTACTAATGATTGTTTGCAGGGCTGCCCAAAGCATAAAAACCCAAACTTTCTTGCTTTTTTGTTTTCATGTGTGGCATTGACTAATTGTTCATTTTTCATAGGCACATAAAACTTGTGATTGGAGTCTTTTGGTAATAGGAGAGTATGCTCTTCACCCTTGTGGTGAATCATAAATCTTGAGTTACCATTTGCTTTCAAAAGCAAGGGGTAACTGAATCTTCCTGGTGTGTTTGGGAGAAAATGATTGGAATAGGAGAGTATGCTCTTCACTCTTGTGGTGAATCAGAAATTTTGACTTCTGAAAGTTGATCCACTCTTTGTGTAGTTTAGAATCCTTTAGAGGGCCTGCTCTCGGACAACCTGAGAGGAACGACCCAAGTGTGGACAAGCAGATTACCCGGCTCTTCCAACCCACTATAAACTCAAGGCTATAAAAGACACAAAACCTTGGTAAACGTAGTGTTTGTCTTCACCTAGTGTGATCGCTTATGGGATTTCGACCATAGGGAGATCACTAGGCAAGAATGCTTAAGGTACTCTTGTGGTTGCGAGATCGGTTACTCATCGCAAGGTGAGGTGTCCCGTAATTGGGAGCAAGAGGAACACTATGAACGGAAGCCCTATCTAAACAGCCTAAGTTAGTAACTACCCTTTTTAGCCGCTCAACTTCTTGTTGCAAGGATTGATCCTAGTGGACTACTCGGATCACCCCAAGATTTTACACTCACCATATATGTTCCCTTGGTTGTGCTTATGGCACTTCCATGACAAAGCCAATATCTCTTGTGGGCAACCACTTGGTGTGAGGTGAAGGAGCATCAAGCGTGGGCCAAGTTGTTAAGTAATGAACCATGTCCTTTAGGTAGATATTGCTTGATGTGTTCTCGAATGTGCTAAACCTGTGAAAATCTTTTGAACATACACATGAAAATAATTCTAGGGATTTCTTTTGAGACCTTAGATATGCTTGTATCATGCAAGGTTGTTTTGTCCCTTGCTTGATTGTTTGAAGACTACTTCATGTGTCACTATCTTGCTTGGAAATAAATTATTTTTGAACATCAAACTTGCTAAGCTATCAATTATTGTCAAACTTTGTCAACCAAGTCAAAACATCAAGTGCAAACATTTTTTTGTGTTACTTACTAAGGGGGGTTTCATCATTTGGCTGTGATTTGTTATGTCTCTAGTGCTTAAACATGCTTAAAGTGGCTCTTTGGTCTTAGTGCTCTTGGTCTTTTTGTCTTCATGGTCTATGCATGCTTGCTAGTTATCCTTTTGCTAAAATGGTTACCTTGATTTCTTGACTACACTCTTGGGTTGGGAATGTTGTTCACTTGTCACCCTGCTTGCTCTATCTATTTGGCTATTTGGGCATCTTGCCTAGCTATTTACTTGAGTCATTCATGCCATAAGTTTCTTGGACATATTGTTTGACAAGTCACTTTAATCTCTCTCTACTATCTTGGCAAGTAAATACTCTACCTCCTATAGTTTCAACATCAAGTTATCTTCTAGGCTCTTTTATGCTTGGTTTTGCATCTAAAACTATGGGATCTAAACTTTGTGCTACCAAACTTCAACCAAATCTAGATGATCATGATATCCTCCATGTCACTAAAGAGTTTCAAGATCTATATGCACAATACAAAGAAATAGAAGAGACAAATGATCTTTCTTACCTTCATCTCTCTAAGCGCATGACAGAAATGAAGTCTAAACTTGAGAAAAGGTTGGAGGAGAAGATTGCATCATTACATGAATCTTCCTTAAGGTCTTTACATGCATGTGAGTCACTTTCTTTGAGGTCATCCTCTTCTTCTAGGTCTACATGCTCCACTTCAAGACATCAAATGTCTTCATCTTCTAGATCTAAAGACCTCTTTAGAGAACAAGCAAGTGATACCTCCTTTGAGCCTATGCCAAAATTTCATGATGGACCTATCTTTGACCAAGATAATAATGAAGACATGGATGCATTCTATTCACTTGAGAAACAACCAAAGGACTGTAGACATACTTTTGAGACAAATTTTACTCCCTAGGGGAATTCTTATGATGACATTTTGAGAACACTTCTTAGCAATAAGATCATCATGTTACCTAAGTCTAGCTCATATGGAAATCCATTCTTGGATATCTATTGTGCTTATCATCGACATAATGAGCATAGTACTTCAAATTGCATTGAGCTGAAACATAAAATCCAAGATCTTATTGATAATGGAATTATTGATACCTCTAATGACTCATGTGATGAGGATACTTCTCTTGAGCAAGATTACGTTGATGAACCTATGTCTAGTAGTGGCTCCATTACATCTTCCACTTCTTCCAACACTCAGGCATCTCCCAACACTTCAAAGCTTTCCAACATGCCTCTATCAAAAAAGGAATCTAATGCTTTCCACATTGACTATGTGTACCCTCAAGGGCTACCTCTAAAAGAAACTCAAGCTAACTTTCACTTGGCTGCAAACCTTTTCCATGCTACTAATCCTAAACATCCTCAATTTTCATGCACTACTATGCGTAATCAAAGCACTACTCCACTCCCTATTCATTCTCCCTTGTCCTTAGAAGTGGCTCCATGTCAAGAGGACTCTCAAAAAGAAAAAGCTAAATGTCAAGAAAGATCAAGATCAAGCACCCTTTCATCTCTTTCAAGATTTTTCCCCTCCATATCCTATAGCTAATCCACCTCCTAAATATGATGAAGACACCACTTCCACCATTTCCCTTGAGCTTACTGAAAATTATGAGAAAAGTTCTCTTCATATGCTATCCAAAGCTACTTGTCAAGATCAAAGCATCCCCTCATGTTCTAGTTCTCCACATCCACTTCAAAATTGTGCTCAAGCTTCAAGTGCTTCTATTAAAAATGTTGTTCCTATCAAAGGTACTCATGAGTCTATTGATGGCTTTGACCATGTTGCTCACTCTAAAGATGTTGATATCCCTTCCCACTATCCCTTTGCATCTTCTAAATCTATCCTTGGTCCTTATCCATCTAAGCTAAAGCATTCAAACCTTCCATCCATATTGGGGCCTTATGTTCCTGCATCTCCTACATTCACTCCTGGCTCATTCCCTAGCTCTCCTATAATACCTCAAGATCAACAAAGACACTCATCCTTGATGACTTTTCACCCATCTATACATCTAAACTAGTCATATCATCCTTATTCATCCACAAATCCCAAGTCCTTTGGAAGTGAGAATAAACATAAGAATCCATTGAAAAAGAAAGATCACTATGTCCCATCTAATCGACATGTGAATGCTAGGAAGGAGAATGCACAAAAGAGACCGCAAAGGTCCACTACTCAAAGAGCTAAACCAAAGAAAATATGGGTTCCTAAATCCATCATTATACAAATGCACTCTCAAGCACCCAAAGAATGAGGAAAATCTAAAGCTATGTGGATTCCCAAGTCTCTTTTAAAAGACTTGAATATTGAAAATATTTCAAAGTTGACATTCAAGCTTCCAAAGGCTTCCATTCCATCTTCTTCCAAAATTCTTCCTAAAAATATTCCAAAGCCTTCCACTCCACTTTTTTCCAAATCTCTTCTACCACCTCATGCATCTAAACCTCAGGCTATTTCATCCATGATTCCTCCATCATTCCAATACCCTTCAAGGTGTGTGTCAATGTTGATCTTGTCCAATATTTCAGCTACCCTCATGAAATCCTCTAAAGCTTACACTTACTTTCTATACATGAACTCTTATCCTCAATATATTCTTCCTACTACCATTTCTCTTTCATCGCCCTATCAACATCTTTGAGCATACCTTTCTATGGTCTTGTCTTATCATGACTTATCTTTCCTATAGGAGCACTATCTACATTCAAAAAGCTTGAGCTCTTTCTAAAAATTCAAAAGAAGAAAAAATAGAAAAAATCAAAAAAATTGAAAATGTGCCTTGGTGAAAACCACATCTTGTGGCACCTTGGTAGCAAAAGTAAGGAGAAATAAATTTATCCTATGGTGAAAACTACTTCTTGTTGCACCTTAGATAAGTACCATGATGAAAAGCTGGCAAACAGGCATCATGCGTAATTCTTCCATCATCCATCTATCCCCTCTTCTCTCTTTAATCTTGACAATGTTGAGCTATCTTTGCATATTGGCTATCTTATCCACCAGATTTTCTATTGTGCTCTCCCGTTCACTCATAGCCTCTATCTTGAGCTTTATTCTTATTGCTCTATCCCATTGCTATACTATCTAGTTGACCCCTTGGTCTTGATCATAATAAGTGAAACATGGTTCTCATAGGTCTCTTGACATGGCTACTCTTTTGGACTACACACTTCATGCTATCTCGCTTGTTGGCTTCATTGCTTATCCTACATGCTATCTTTCTCATTACTTCCATTGCTTATCCAAAATATGCTTCATATGACTATTTCACCTCTTTCCCTAGCTTGGGTACTCTTGATGAGTCAGTTCTTGAGGATCACTTTCACTTGCTTCACATTCTTTTCTTATGCATTTTTCCTTATCCATCGGCTTGTTTCTCCATCGTGTCCTATACCTTGCTAGACATTGGGAGAAAATGATGTGATCTTGCTTGAGAACTAGTGATCTCTAAATTATTCTAAAAAATCCAAAAAATCATATATGATGCTGAAAAAATCCTAAAAATTAGAAAATGTCCTGAAAAAATGATCATCTTAGTGAAAACCTAGCAATAGATGCTTTGATGTATCACCAAAAAAATCAAAAATACAAAAATACAAAAAAATTGAAAAAAGTCCTAACAAAAATCTGCCAAGTGGTGAAAACCTAGAAACAAGTGCTACTTAAGACCCTTGCACCTATGTCTATCAGTGTTAATCACACACTCTACCACACATTTCCTAGCTTGGAATTGTTTCTTGTCCTCATCTTAGGGACACAACTGCTTAGCCTATTTGAGATCTCCTTGTGCATTAGGGTCTCTTTAGCACTCACAAAATAGTGTTTCTCAACACTTTCCCCCACCTTGACATCAAGTCTTTCTCAACACTTCTCAGAGAGTTTACCTACGGTCTTCGATGTCACGATATTTCTCACTATCAGGATCAAGTCTTGAAGAAATGGCCAAGTGACTTACACACATGCACTTTAACACTTAAACGACTGAGTTATGCTGACCTTTATCTAATTCGTGTGCTGTCTATGATGATTTCTTTGCCATGTGTTCCCTCCCTAATAGTCTTTCAAGGATGTCATTGACTAGAAGACTAGGGGCATGGGACATAGTTTCTTGATTTCTTCTTGTGGGTATACTTTGTTTGTCTATAGTGTTGTAAGCATTTATGCTTGTCCTATTCAATATTTTGACTTACAAATGTATCATCCTTGACTGTTTTGCAAGACCGCACTCAGGGTTTATCCTGGCACTTATGCCTTGATACAGGTGTAATCTTGCTAAATTAAACTTAGGGAATCTAATCGCGTAGTTATCTTGACTTACATGTCTTTGATGCTTAGATTGGATTTCCATATACCTATCTGATCTCGATCATATTCATATCCTCATAGTTATACTAATGATGGTTGTATGATCTCATGAGGTCCCTAATAAATGCTCAATGATGAAATTAAGAGTCTAAATGTTATGTGCTTCTTGCTGGTAAACCACTTTGCATATTAGCTTGCATTTTAGGTCTTTTTTTTTAAAAAAAAAAAATTTAAAGTCTAGTCTTGCATTCTTGCATATGGGGAGAGCTCTCTCTTCATCTTTTTGTGGACATATCAGCTAACTCCTTCCATATATTTCTTTACTTTCTTCTTGCTCATGTCTTTTCACCTTCTTAATCTTTCGCTTCATCTCTTTTCTATCTTGTCATCACATTATATAAAGTTTTGACCTCTTAAATAATTTTGATGTCTTGGATTCATTTTCGAGATCGAAATCCAAATTCAAGTTCATCTTGATTGTCAAAATTGACTTTTAAAATTCTACTTTCTTCTGAGCAGTTAGCTGACCTTTTGAGGTCTAATCTCTGAATCATCACTGGGGCATCTTCATTTCTTCATGTCTTCATCATTTCCATATTTCATATCTACTTCAATTCATTGTTTCATGTCTAAAATCACTTTTCTACTCGTTTTGACCTAATTTTTATGCTATATCCTTCAAGGTCAACTCTAGTCAAACTAGGGCATTTTATCAATTTCTTATAGTCATTCTTGGGTTCTAATCATCTATCTGTCATCTTGGACATTGCTATATTCTAATTTTCTCATGTCTAGCCGATTTTTGCATCCCCTTACCTCATTTCAATTTCGATCCCGAGGGGGCAGAAATACTCTATCACTGATTGCTACAACTATCTATTTCTTAGGAGCATTTGTTTGATCTTCTCACTTGTTCTCGATCTATCTACTTTGCTAAGTGTTAGCATTCTTCTTGAATTCTAACATCATCTTTTTCTAGTGTTCAGTACTACCACTATCAGGCTGTACATTTAGGACTTGCTATCTTTTTCTACATTTCGTTTTTCAAAATCAGATATCTATATCTATCACCGCCTACTTGGCTTTCTATTTTCTTTGACATAATGTGTTTCCAGATCGATCACACATTAGTCAAAGAGGGGCAAATGTAATCACCTAAAAATGGTCATCTAGACTATTAGCCCCCTTTTCAACATTTTGGCTAAATTAATTTAATCATTTACCTAGACCAAATTGCTAATAATCAATTTATTTGATTATAACCTATAGTTTGACTATGCTATCCTAAGTTCATTATTTGATTAAAAGAACATGTCCCCTTTTAATTAAATAAAAGACCCCATTCTTCTAACCCATTTAAAGTGCACACATAAAGTCCTTCTATTTTACAATTAAAAGAAAAGGCTTGTGAGATTTTTGTCTTATGTGACAAGTCAACTTATATTCTATTGGTTGACTTGTGTGTGCACATGGATCACTCCTCTTTTCGAATTCCACCGTTGATCATCCACCATCTTCATCTTGATCTCTACCGTTCGTACGACTTTAAAAGGGAGAGAGCTTTCCCCCTCAAAGGATCCATCCATCATTTGAATATTGTTATGCTACAGGTTTTCTAACAGGTTTCTTTGGAGCTTTGTGGAGAACTTCTCTTTCTTGTCTACATTCTCTCATCCATGGCATTCTAGCTTAGCTTAGCTTTCATTTTCACATTTAGCTTATATCATATAGTCTAATAGTTGGATTGTAACACTCTCATACATGTTTTAGCATAGCTACATTTTGCATTTTCATCTTAGCTTAGTTTCCATAGTTGCATTGCATTCTTGAGGAACTCCTTGAGATATTTGCATTCTTGCATCTTGTCTTTGGAACCTCCCATTGCATAGTTTACTAGCAAGAAGAGTATCTCTAAGGCTCATCTGAGAGCTTTCTTATTCTTGAAATATACTCTCTTGCACTCCGTGGATAGGGAGCTCTAAGCCGGCATCCAAGCATTCCAAACTCATGGAATCGTTTGGATAAAAACGTTTAGAGTGTGACACATTTCAAGTGTACAAAACTCACATGAATTGAAAACTTAAATTCAATATTCAAGATTACAATTTAATCGTACCAATTTTTTCTCTGAAGTATTTCAACTTCACTTTAGCAAGAGGCTTAGTAAAGATATCTGTTGTTTTCTCATTAGTACTGATGTACTCCAGTTGAATAATTCCTCGATTCACCATATCTCTAATGTAGTGATAAGGAATTTCAATATGTTTGGAACAATTGTGGAAAATTGGATTAGCGGCAAGCTTGATGCAACTTTAATTATCACAATGAATCACAATGGGCTTCAAAGGTCTTTTGAACAAATCTATTAACAACTTTCATAGCCATACCGCTTCTCTAGCACCCAAGGAAGATGTAATGTATTCTGCTTTGGTAGAACTTAATGTAACTGAAGACTATTTTCTGCTAAACCATGAAACCATTTCAGATCCTAGACTGAAGCAACATCTAGAAGTACTCTTACATTTAGTAGGACTACCAGCCCAATCAGAATCAGAATATCCATGAAGTTCAATGTTGACTATCATATTTGATTCCCATGCCAATAGTACCCTTTAGATATCTCAAAATGTATTTAGCTACATGTAGATGTATCTTCTTTGGTGCACACATAAACTGACTCAAGGTGTTATTAGCATAACATATGTTCAGGACAAGTATTCACCAAATACATTAAAGATCCAATGATCTGCCTGTAGTAAGTAGAATCTGTACGTTCTGATTTGATCATATCATCTTTCAACTTTTGTAGATTGACTTCCATAGGAGTAGAAGTTGGTTTACATTCCATCATTCCAAATTTTGTTAAAATGTCAACTGTATATTTTCCTTGATTCTAGAAAAATGTAGTTATCCTGTTGCCAGACTTCCAATCCAAGAAAGTAGTGAAGAAGACCTAAATCTTTCATTTCAAACTCTCCTGTGAGTTCTTGTTTGCATTTCTTTATGAGATGTTCTTCACTTGTTATTAACAAATCATCAACATATAACACACGAATAATCATATCATCACCTTCTATTTTGAAGTATAAGTTAGGATCAGCTTCATTTTTAAAATATCCTAATTTTATTAAGTAGATGTCTATCCTTTCATACCACGCTCTGGGAGCCTGTTTGAGACCATATAGAGCTTTCTTTAATTTACAAACATGAGTTTTGTTGTCATGAGTGTTGAATCCTTCTGATTGCTCAATATAAACTTCTTCAATTTTGCCATTTAGGAATGTTGTTTTGACATCCATTTGATGAACCTTTCATCCTTTGGATGTTGCGATATGGTTCTAACTGGAAGTATATTTAGGAACTGGTGCAAATGTTTCTTCATAATTGATGCCTTATTTCTGTGAGAAATTTTGTGCTACAAATCTGGCTTTGTGCTTTTCAATGTTGCCATTAGATGCATAATTAATTTTAAACAACCATTTAGAAGAAACAATTGATTTGTTTTTAGGTCTCGGTACAACATCCCATACATCATTTTTTAGTAAAGAGTTATATTCTTCAATCATTGCTTCTTTCCAAAACTGATTTGAAAATGCTTCTTTAACATTTGAAGGTTTTGTTTTTATAAGTTCAGTTAATAATGCAACATAACATGATTGATTTCTCCTTCTTTTACTTTCTCGAATCACTTCATTAGGTTCAACCTGATTTTCTTCTAACATTTTCCTAGCCCAAAGTGGCTTCTTTTTATTGTTGACATTTTCAAAATCTTCATGATTAGATGTACTAGTAGAGGATGGTTCAATATCATTCTCCCTCTCAATTTCTGCTTGGTGATTTTCATCTACTTTAGGAATAGATTCAATAATAGATTCATCACTGTTTGTAGAAATATTAAAGGCGATATCTTCTTCAAATTTCACATCTCTACTAATCTCAATTGTTCTTTGACCTGGAATGAAGACTCTGTAGCCTTTTGTTGTTTCACTGTATCCAATGAGTATCCCCTTTTTTCCAGATGGTTCTAGTTTTGTTCTTTTCTCTTTAGAAATGTGGATATAAATAGGACATCCAAATATTCTTAGATGACTTAGATCTGGTTTAATGCCCGTAAATACTTCTTCAGGAGTGGTCTTCTCTAATACTGAGTGTGGACATCTGTTTTGAATATAGACTGCAGTGTTAGATGCTTCGGCCCAAAAGGAAGTATGAAGGTTTTGATCGTGTATCATTGCTCTAGTTGATTCAACGATTGATCTATTTTTACATTCTGCAACTTCACTCTGTTGAGGATTATACAGTATAGAAAACTCCCTCTTAATCCCAACAGCAATGCAAAAGTTTTTAAAAATTTTGGAGATGTATTCACCTCTACTGTCTGACCTTAGTATTTTTATTTTTTGTCCTAACTGATTTTCAATGAGGGCTTGGAATTCTTTGAATTTTGATAATACTTCAGCCTATTCTTTCTGTTTCAAAAAGTAGATCCAAGTTCTTTTAGAGTAATCATCAATAAAAATTACATAAAAGAGGCACCCATTAAGAAAAGGTACAGACATAGGATTGCAAAGGTCGGTGTGAATCAGTTCAAGAATGGATTTATATTTGTGAACACTTTTAGGAAATGATCGCTTAGTGCTTTTGCCTAAAGCACATCCTTTGCAAATACTTAAGTGATCAGTTTTCAGACTAGGTAAACCTTTTACAATTTTTCCTATGGATGATAATGCACGATAGTGAAGGTGACCTAGCCTCCTATGCCAAATTTCAGTTGAATTTGATGTTTCATGACTAAGAGCTAGGTTTTGATTATTACAAAGTTTATATAGATTTCCATCTCTAAATCCGATGGAAATGGCTATCTTGATATTAGAGTTCTTTGGCCAAGATAGAACTTTGTCCTCTTGAAAAGTGATTATGAATCCTTGATCAGCAAGACCAGAAATAGAGACTAGGTTTCTTTTTATTCAAGATACATATAAAACATTTTTTAACTGGAGAGTAATTCCTGCATTTACATAAATTGAACAGGAACCAATGCCTTTGACAGGATGAGTAGAGTTATCTCCAATGGTAACTTCTTCTGAGGAGTGTTCTGAGAAGGTCTCAAATTTGTCTCTAAAACCAGTGATGTGCCGAGATGCTCCACTGTCTATGATCCAAGTGTTGTTTGAGTTTAATTCACTTGAAAGGGCTAAGTAAAAAGCATAATTTTCTTTTTCTTCTTTCTCTACTTCCTCTCCTTAGATTTCTACTAAGGCTACTTGAATTTTCTTCTTTTCAGGGCAGAAGTTATGGGAGTGACCAATTTTATCGCATTTGAAACATCTAACTTTGGATCAATCATGTTTGTTATATGATTTGTCAGTTTCCCTTCTATTATGTTTGAATTTTCTTTTCTTGTTTGAATTTGCATGAAGTGCTTGAATGTCTCCCTCTTGATTTATACTTAGTCCTCTTGAGATTAATCTTGATTCTTCTTGTGTGCATTCATTTTTTAGTAAATCAAATTTAGGAAGTTCGGATCAAGAGCTTAATCCTCGAATAGATGTTTTCCAAGATAGAGGAAGACTTCTTAATGCTATCATGCTTAGTTCTTTGTCATCAACTCGATTTTCCATTGTTGCAAGTTGATCTTTTAATTCAAAAATCCTTCGAAAGTAGGATATAATAGATTCTCCATTTTTCATCTTTATATATAGTAGATCTTGTTTTAGGGTTAATAATCTACTAGTATTGTTGATTTCAAATGTATCTCTGATAGTAGAGAACATCTCAAATGCAGTCTTGAGACTAGATATGGATGGAAGAATATGATCTTTTACAAAATCTATTATAATTTTCATTGCTTTGTTATTGTGTCTTTTCCATGTTACTTTCTCTGGATCATTTTCAGGGATGGATATATTTGTTTCGATATACTCCTCTAATTCCATTTCTCTTAATATTATCATGACCCGAATTTTCCATGATGAAAAATTTGATGCACCCTCAAGCCTATCTTCTAGTCTTAAATGATTCACCATTTTGATTTAAGAATATGATTTAACTTTTACAAATCTGAGACTTTAGATTTTAATTCTAAGTAATAGATTTTCTTATCAGAATGGCTCTGATACCATGTTAGTTTTTATAGATCTCTGATAGATAAAACTATTACAGTAGATATGAACAGTAGTAAAATTCTTACTTGAATAACTGCAGAACAGAATTGTTCATTAATTTTGAATGTTGAATTGCTAAGATGTAGAATATCTTCCACTTGAATATTGTTGATGACTTGTATTGTAGAAGGAATGTATTGATTGTCCTTCGATGAAGATCGCAAAGGAATGTTGAGAATTAAATTCTGTAATTATAATGCAGATCGTTGGGACTTATAATGCCATGTATTGATTGTTATCCTCACCAATCTGCATATACACATATATTGTGGAGAGCCATGACCCTCGTAGAGTCATGACTCTATGTGGCCTTTGGCCACGAAGGGTCATGCCTCTACGGAGGCATAACTAACACCTGTTTGTTAGAGTAAACCAACAATGCTTTAGTATAAGCAATCGGCAAAATAATACAAGACCACCGATAGTGTATACATTATGATGTTCGCCGATATAATGCTGCCTAACGGTAATATCATCAAACGCATGTTTAAGACAATCATCTAAACAACATATATGTGTGTGTGTGTGAGAAACACCAATAAATATTATCAGATAAACCTGATACAGATTTGCATATATTTGATTAACATTATTACATCTATAGATGCTATACATCAACACTTAGATTCAAATAGCAATGCTTTGATTACATATGCATCGGACAAGATCTGAGCAGATACAAAATAGTCACCAATTGATGATGGTTGACAAATCTCGCACACCACTAAAATGTTTGTATGATATTTCCGATGGTAGAATAGGGCGACACTGAACTAGTGAAACTGCATTCACCAAATAGGGAGGATCTAACACCTTCGAAATGGCAAACAAGAATTCCAACTAGAATTCATGATACAAAATAAAATTCAAGCCGCATACCAAAAACATCCTACCTGTTGGTTGCATAAATACACCATCAAAGGAAAACTTTGAAGGCGCACAAGTGTCGACACAGCAACAAACACCTACAACCAACATAAAAGATGGGCCCAAGATAAACGTAAATCAATCGAAATCCCAAATACAAATGTTTTTATTTTATTAATTTGGGCCCACAAATTAATTAATATAAGTAATTAATTAAAGGTCCTTTACTTATATAATTAAAATTTTGGAACCAATTATTTAATTAATTTAATTTACTTATTACATTTAAAAATTGGGGACATTACAGGTCGAGGTTGACCTATACCATACTATTGCAGTACCACTTTTTGTGATATAAGTCAAACACTAGATTTCTCAAAACCCAGTTCCAGCTTTGAGCTGGGGTAGTCAAAGTTAACCTGTACCCTCCATTTCGACCTATACCAAGCAATAAAACAAAGAGATACCCAAATTACATTTGCAGGTTTCGAATTGCTCAATTCAGAAATTTATTCATTTTGAGGCTTTAGTCAGCAAAAAATTAGCCTTTTGCAACCTCATGCTACTTGGTTTCATGGGTACACACATTCCTACCACCCTTCTTTGCATTAACTTTCATCAATTAGATTTCTCTCTTGCATATCATTTACGACTCCTCTTAGGGAAAGGAAGAACATCCAAGACCATACATTGTGCAAATCACAAAATGGCAACTTACCTAGGGCTAGTTGAATTTCCTTTTTTTCAATGTCTTGGATCTTCCTAAATATAACATATACTTTGGTGAGTGATCTATCCTAGCATTACTAACCAGTTTGTATGTTACATTACTATTAAATCAAAAGGTACTTTTAAACATATTAAATATGCTTTACAGATATAGCTCATTGTACAAGGACGGTTAAAATATTATGGTTAGTACGCACAACATGCCAACAAAGGTTTGGAAAAAAGCATATGAAATTTGGTAGAATAGGCGGCCAGGTTGAGGTTGGGAGGATCCCCAAAATGATTGGAAGGGGGTAGTGAAAGGAATTGGGAGTCCAATGCAGACACTAAAAACCGTAGAGGTATTCAATGAGACTTTATGCCTCAAAAGGATCAACCATAGATAATATAGATAGACTATTAGACACAAACAAGGCAAACACCAGGAAATATTTCGATGTACTAGACCCTTATGGCATCCAAAGAGAGGATCATTGGATTCAAGTGCAAACAAAATACCTATTAATCTTACAGGCTATAGGTCATTGTATCCAAAAAGAGTTGGAGTTAGTTTGTGTGCAACAATTTGTGATTCAAAAGGAATTAATGATACCAAAAACAACTTGAAAACACCAAAAACGACACTCAAAATTAGACAATACAAGCAATCAAACCAACAAAATAACCGCTGACGACCAAATATGATGCACTTTATATAATGGAAGGCTATGGAATTTATATAAAAGACAAGGAGCCTAACTTCAATTCATTAAAAGAGATCACAGAAGTGTTGGTATGGTTCTGATTATATATTTTTCCCAATGAATATTGGAAGACCAAATGGGGAACATTTATTTTGGTGGATGAAAGGATTAAGAATAGAGATTTTGATGTTTATCAGAAACTAAACTGAGATTGGAATAGAAAGCATGGCATCGAAGATTGAAATAGAGGAGACGGTGGAAATATGCAAACAATGTAAGAAACAGGGGCATGAGGTAGAATAATGGTAGGTTAGAGAGGAAGGATAGTTGGCAGGGAATGTTACTTTACAAGAGTGGGAGAGAAACCCTGGAACCAAGACTCTGAAAATGCCTCCAAGAATGGAGGTAAAGTTCAATAGAAAAGAAACCCAGATAACCTGAGGTTTTGAGAAAATCGGGAGTTCTAGAAGACAGTTTATCTGGTGGCATGAAGTCCAAGACAGCAGAAACTAGCAACTGCTCAAACACAATTTGAAAGGAAATGGAAGTAATAAGACAAGAGTTTAGGAGTGGTCCAAGGGCCTAGAAATCATAGAATTAAACACAAGCCAAGATAAGGGCCTGTTGGAGCTATCGTTGATGGAGAACTTTAAAAGGGAGATTGAGGCACAACGGCAAAAGGAAATCACCAAATAATTTTTGATGGTAATGAGAAGAACGAAAAGGAGAACACCTCCCCACACCCCGTAAGGACGAACAGAGAAATAGAAACTCTATGATCAGAAGGAGATGAGGAAAGAAGATGTAACGAAGAGGAAGAGGATATTGTGTCTCTAAGGACTGTATACCAAAGCCAATCAAAATCTGAAAGGCTCAGATTGGAGAAGAAAGGCCAGAGAGGCTGCAAATCAAACAAAGTAAGCTAGAAATTGTAGGAAGAGCTAAAGGCCACATGAAAAGATTAGGGAAAGGATTATCCCTTCCCAAATAGCCATGAAGTCCTTACCATGGAATGTTAAGTGCTTCAACACCCCTAATAAAAGATGTTTGTTCAAACGTCGTGTTGATCAAGTGAACAGATTTAGTCCTTATTAGGAAACAAAATTAGACAAAGGAATAGATAAGTTGAAACTAAAATGCTGACATTGCCGAGTTTTATCCCTGTAGAAGCCTGGAGGTATCCCAAAGAATAGAAATTGGCAATTCCTATTAATATTACAAGGAATGTGATCTTCTTATTGAATGTCATTGGACTGACAAGAACCCAAAAAACAAAGAATGCAATTCCATGACACAAGAATAGTCATGGTGAAAGATTTCAACGCAACAATATATAGGTCAGAAAAGAAGGGAGGGCTTATGAGGCTCACACAAGTTCTACTAGATTTCCAAAAGTTTTGTGTTTGACAATCATTTGAAGTATGTGATTTCCAAAACGGCTCCTTTATATGGAAAAATATTAGGAAAGTATTTGTAGGTACAGCAGAGATGCGAGATAGATTTCTGCTATCAGGAAGTTGGGAGAATCTTCCAGTCGCATTTGAAACCACTATTTTACCCTTAACTAGGTCAAATCCTTTTCTGGTGCAGTTGTAATTAATCCCAAACAACTCCTGATGGATCTCCCTCCATATTTGAGAGTATGTGGCTCACAGATAGAGATTATAAAGTTATAATGAAGACTGGTGGAATGGTGCCAAAAATTTAAGCATCAAGATTATTCCAAAGTCGCAAAAAATTACAGTTTGTCAAGGTGCAACTGAATGATTGGGATAGATCACACTTTAAAAACATATTCAGGGAAAAGCATACAATTGAGGATATATTAACAGATGTAAATGAAAGGGTGATCAAGCAAGGAATGGATAATATAGCATATGAGCAGACAAAACCCTGAGCAGTGAATGTACATAATTCCTAGCATGTGAAGAGATTTTATAGTGCCAAAAAATTTCATGAAAGCTAGTTAAAAGATGGTGACAGGAATATGAAGTTCTTTACTTCCACTACAAAGGTGAAGAAAGCAGCAAACAAATTTCAGAAAATAAAAATGAGGGCTGGGGTGGTAAACACAACAGAAGATATCAACAAGGAAGCAATGAGTTAAATCCAGGATCTGCTAAATAGAAATCATGTTTCTTTGATATGGATTTGTGACAAGATCTTAAGCAACGTTCCAGGAATATTAAAGATAAACAAAATGAGGGGTTGATCAGTTCTTCTGGTGGTCAAATTAAGGAAGGATAATTCGGCAACTTTATGATTGATCCAAGATTTCAGAACTCTGAAAATCATACCGACCAATCACATTCAGCAAGGAGGCACCAAATAGGGAGATTACACCTAGATTGAATCAGATATGAGCAAAATTAAGTCTTCTCTACACTTTTCCAAGTGAACGTACAGCCTATTAGTCTACACCATATAGTTCAGAGGCCTTTGCAAGGCAAAAATGACATTTTGAAGGCTTCAGCAATGGCCAAAAATAACTTACAAATTTTCCCTAGCAATCGTCCAAAAAAATGGCAATTTCAACCATCCATTCAGCTGCAAAACCCTTGCCGTACCAGCCATACAGATTCAGCAGTGAGTGCATTAAAAATTGTAAGATTTTGAAATTTTCATATTGGCACTATAATGGCTATTATGAATTCTCTCGAATAAAAGTTTTAAGCAATTTTCTTCCTACCTAGGGTTATTCTGCTTTTTAAGTTTTTAGCAATAGTTAGAGTTTATTTCAGTTTTATATATTACATTTTCAAAATTAAATATTGGCTAGAACATTCAAGCTTCAAGGAGCAATCAGAAATAAAAATCTGGGTTTGTCAGAAAACTATTTGGGGACATCACACAAAGACCTATCCATTGTCGTCGGTAGGAATTGTGTATTGGCCGATGGGTTCCTTCGGGAAAAGTCTTGTTATGTAGCCGACGGGTAGATATTTGTAGCGGGCATAATATATCTGGCCGACGGACTCCTTCGGGAAAGTTCTTCGGAAAGTATTTATAACCCCTTCGGGAAGCATTGTAATGATATCTTACCATCGAAGCATAATGTACTGTTGGCATATGCGAATAATAATAAGAGTTCTGCTGTTTGCCGTTCGTGTTCGTGTCTATTTCCTGTGCGCGTTGCTTAATTAATCCATAAGATAAACATCCATGAATTGGAAGGTTGACTTTAACCTGAGATTGGAAGCTGATTTATTTTACAATGCCCAAAAGTCTTCAATGGTTGAAGAGATGTGGACCTATCAGAAATTGTAGAGTGGGTGCTCTATTACTCCACTAACTATAATGTTGATCTACACCCACAATAAGTGTCTGATCTGATTTAATTTCAACTGATTTGTAACATGTTCCAATAGGTACAAACCTAATTAGTCTTTGTATCAGACACTGCAAATAACCTACCAGATACATCAAATCTTACTCCTCGGAAATGTGGTTCTATATGTTGCTGGTAAAGGTAAACCTTTGGGTCTTAATATAAAACCATGCTGACAACTTCCAACTAATCCTGCTCAATTGGTTGATCATAACAAGAAAATGGGGAAGCAAAGTGTATCATCATAGCTTTTTTGAAGGATCATTAAATTCCTCACATAGCTGAAATAGAATTATCAAAGGAGATCTACAGTTCCTTAACCACCCTTTATCAGGGTGAAATTTTTGTGGAAGACTTTGCTAAATGACAAACTTGATGCCACACACATTAGTGGCATAGATGCAATAGCTATCTACTTAATAAAGACCAAAAAACTTCAAGTTTTATAGCTATCAACAACCTTAAATAGGTTTTCTCTATCTTAAGCGTCATTTGTTCAAGGTGTTTGTGCCCATCAAAGCTTCCCATTGTGTAAAAAAATATTGCCTAATCTACAAAATTCTATTACTAACCCACTAACTAGCCTAAATTCTATTCAAAATGCACACACAATAAAGAATAAAAGAGTAAATAAATAAAAATGCAAATTTTACCTTCACCTACTCTTTGTAGCTTGTCTTCGTTGCTCTCTTGATTTTGAATTCTTGTTTTGAGCTCTCAAACTTACAAATCTGCTTCGTCCAAGATGCCTTCAAAAGTGTGGAGATGGTGGATTCTCAATGCAATCTAAGATGGCCTCCTAGAATGCTTAAAACATATGATGTAATAATGGGTGATAGAAAGATGAGATGATGATTGTGCTAATGGTATTGCTAAAATGGAATTACTAAGCATAAATTGCTCAGAAATTGCTCTATATGTGCTCACAATGATCTTAGAATGCTTAAGATGCTATAATGCCAATGCTCTCAAGGTTGTTAATTAGCTTGCAATGGTGAAATGGTGCTCCCTTTATAGAGTTTTAAGGGCCCCAAGCCCATGTGGCGAGATCCTATGGTAGAGATTGAAAGGAGCGAGAATCAAGGGCTAGGATTGACTTGGTTGAAGAGGATGAGACAAATGAGGGATTAGTTGGAATGTGGGAGGAAGAATAGGAAGCATCTTCCTCTACAATGGCAAGGAGGGTGATGAGGGAAGGGGATACACGTCTCAAATGTCTCTCAATGATCCTTGAAAGGAAGAAACAAGGACTTGACCTCAATGGGACTTCTTTGCACAAGTGTCCCTATGGGTCACTTTTGAGCATATGAGGTGGCTAGACAAGCCATTATTTTGTAGGCGAGGTGGCATGGCTAGGTCTTGTGAGGACATGGGGTCATGAGACCAAGTTTTATAAGGCCACATACCCTTGTTTGACCCCTTAGAAACAAGACTCGTGGGTGAGGGAAAATAGGAGATTAATTTATTTTAGCCAAGGGTGATGTGTCAAGTAAAGTGGACTAGTAAGGTGAACTAATATGACTTAGTCATATGGTGAGTGTCTAATAAAGTAATTTTAATAAATTACTTAATAGGGATAATTGGAAGACATGGGATGAGAGAAATAAACTAAGAGAATTATCTAAATAAATTAAATAACTTATTTAGTAATAGAGGAAAATATAATTAATTAAATAATAAATATTTAATTAATCTATCAAGTCATTTTTTAGTGTATACACCCATATTTCAGAAGTTTTAGGATGATGTCAGTCATGGGGAGAGTAGACTGGAGAATATTCTTGCTAGAATATAAAAGAAACAAACCCTTTTTCTAATTGGGAAAATGAGAAAAAGGTGGTAAGAAAGAGGACCTGCAAGGATGAAGAATCAAATTCTTTAGATCAAGGTAAAAAATTAATGATTCTTGAGATCAAGGTAACAAAAAATTGAGCCCCATTAGGTGTTTCAAGTGCCACTAGATGGGCCACTGTGCATCTCAATGTCTTGAGAAGAAAAAAGTCATGCCACAATAGAAGGAGATTGAAAGGAGCACAAAACATTCAGCTGAAGCAGATAAGTTAGCGTCTAGACTTGAAACAATTTTCCTACATTGTTGTACCTAACCTCTTATCACTTTTTTTTATTTAGGGTCACATGAGCATGGCACCACATATAGACACGTAACCTTCAATAAGGCTGTTGTTCATTTTTCACACATGTTCAAATGAAGGAATATATGCTTATTACTTTCAAAGTAATTTTCAGAAAATACATCAAAGAGAAGTATTTTATTCATTTTTAAATAATGTTCAATATTTGCATGATGGAGTAAATCATGACAGAAATTAAATGCTGAAAGTAAATTTCTCCCACACCTCTGACTGTGAGAGTAGTCTATACATACTGACATACATCTATACCCTACTGAAATCAATGACTGAATAGAAGGGTAAAAGGAGAAAGGTTCATGGGCACCAGTCATTGCCTGTAATGACTGGTGATGTAGCATCCAGCTGCATCCATCCTCTTGCTGCTCCAGACATCGCCCGTTTCATAATTCCAATCCCTGTATTCACAAAGAAGAGAATGGGTTAGATCCAATGGATCTAAGCAATGCTGATGACTCACTCAAATCTCATATTTACCATCCTACATGCTATTCATCTCAGTAACATACAGACATACACCAGCAAATAGAAAGAATAGGCGTATCAGATGGAGGTGATATGCATACAAATAACAGCAAATGAAACATTAAAGGGACGAATTTTTTTTTTTTTTTTTTTTTAAATTTTATTTTAAATAAAATAAAATAAAATAAAATAAATTTTGAAAACCTTTTGTTTCATTCATTCAGCAATATTGAAAGCTACAGTAGGAGGTCTTCAAAGGAAGGCAAAGGATAATCATTTTCAGTCAATAGAGCCTCATATATCATGAATTCTTTGCAAAATCAACAGTGGATGGTGTCTAAATCTTAGATGCGAAGAAACAACAGCAGGGATCAGTTTATGATAACTTCCAGCAAAGAACCGGCTACAAATGAGAGTTATTTTTGCAAACATCTTATGGAAATATCAAGCACACAGCAAAAGAGGCAAAAAGAAAAGTTCATGGATATTACTTTCAGCAGAAAAGCCCTCATAAAGAAAATATTATGCCATGATAATTTCCATCAGAGCCAATAGTAGAGAAATCCAATATTTTAATTACTTTCAGGAAGAAGGCAACATGTGGAGAATGGGATCTGTGCACAGGTCGCATTAATTACAACCATGATGCTGGAAGTATGATCAAATACCATGCAAATCTTACAAGCAAAGGATACTGTGCATTGATTTACAGTGGTGATCATGATATGTGTGTGCCTTTCACTGAATCTGAGGCTTGGACAAGGTCACTGGGATATGCAATAATAGATAAATGGCGTCCCTGGATTGTGAATGGACAAGTTGCTGGCTATACTCAAGGATATGCCCATAACTTGACCTTTGCAACCATAAAGGGTTCTAGACACACAGTTCCAGAATACAAACCTGCAGAAGCATTGGCATTCTACACACGGTGGCTGGCTGGACAACCTCTGTAAAGCTATAGAACAAACAGAAGTTGTGGAACTAAGGAAGAAGCTAGAAGAACAAATTCACGATCAAGGAAATCTTGAGAAGAAATTTCGAGCTCTACAGAGCGATAAAGAGGAAGCTTCAGTTTTAAAGGAAAAATCTAATAAGGAAATGGAAAAAATGAGGAAGAAACTTGAAGATGGGAAGAAGCACAAGGGAATGGTTGAAGATGAAGTGAATGTGCTAAAAGAACAAGTTTTACATCATAGTAGTGATATTAATGAGAATACGGATAGTATCCAGAAAGGAAATTCAGGCAAACTTTCTATTGCATCAGAAAGTCCTGCTACCTTTCCCAAGTCTATTCAAATCAGAAACACTATTAATGGTCAACGAGCCAAGATTGCTAAATTGTTTGAACAAGTTGGATTGCCAAAAATAGTGTCCTATTTGGAATCAGATGATAAAGATGTGCAAATTCATACCGTGAAGGTTGTGGCAAATCTTGCCACTGAAGAATTGAATCAAGCGACAATTATTAAGGCTGGTGGTTTGAGTTCTCTGTTGATGCTCTTAGAAACTTCAGAAGATGAAACTATTCAAAGGGTTGCCGCCAGTGTTATTGCAGGTCTGTTTCTAAAATAAAACCAGTATGATGAAGGGTTACCTTAGCAAACAAATGGAGGTGTCTTAAATACAGCAAAATGATAAATGTGTTCTTAGAACAACAAGGAAGTAATCCAGTTTACAAGTCATTTATTATACCCATGAATTTCAAGATGCACAAGAAAGTAAGAAGGAAAAAATCTCTTACAATAACCAGCTGAGAACCACGTTTCTTCCTTTTGTTTCAAGAAAAATAAAACAATATAATGTGCTGGCGCTCCCGCTTCCATTCTGTGCATTCAGCCCGTGGCCAAGATAAAGAAGGGCGGATTCGACTTTTAAAGATAAAACACAGCTACAGCAAATGCCCTTTAATGTTCATACAAAAATGCATATTTTCAGTCATGCTGAAGCAGAAGAATCATCAAAGACTCAGCAAGATGAAACCCGCACGAAATGACCAATTTTCAGCAGCGGAAAAGCAAGATCAGAGGTGCTTCATGGCGGATAAGGGTTTCTTTTAACCCTAATGACTCCATATCTCATTCCCGTGAGTTCCAAATAGCAAGATAAACTCGCAATCCTTGCTTTTTACCATCCCTCAATTGCATTGTATAAAATTTCGGGTCCATGGAGTATAAAAAAAATGGAGTCGTCTTCTTCTTTTTTATGCAATTTGTTAACTAAAGTGGTATAGACTTATAATATAAACTCGTCTATACATTGTTATTAAAATTGCATTACATTTGATGTAATTAAATTTATTATTATTTATCTTTAAGTTGATAATATATAAATCAACTAATAAATAATGATAAAATTTAAATGCAATTTAATAATAAGGTCATTTTAGTCTTGCATTTTTTTTATTTTTTTTAATTGCATAATATCAAATTGTAATTATTATTAAGTAATTGATATTCTTCAAATCAATTATTTAATAATAACTTTCATGCAGTTAAAAGTATTTAAAAGTCAAAAGTCAAGACGAGTTTAAGAAGAGGTTGGTATTGTCAAAATGCCAAAATTCAAGGGGGCAACAGCAGTTGATTTTTAGAGGCACAGTTCAGACGGAAGGTTTCAGAGTTGCATTATGGAGTAATTATGGGCAGTTTGGGGAGTTTTTCTTGGTTTTTTTCATACATGGTTGGTAGAACTTCAGTTCGGGATATTTTGAGCATGTGTTTAGACTTTTCAAAGGTGCTTAATAATGAGTTAACTCATTATTTCGACCCAGCTTTTCTGCTTTGAGGCAGTTGTATTATTTATTTATACTCCTCTTAATTTTTGAGGAGGGGGTTCAGATTTGGAGAAGAAGTGCTTATGTGATTCCCATCCTTAGCATTTTTTGTCTTAAGTTTTTCTGATCCATATGCAGATGTACTGTTTTTGAGGCCTTTGATCGAAATAAAAGTTTTCCTTGGGACCAAATTTGGAGTTAACAGATTAAGTTGTATGCGTGGAGGTGATTGATATTATTCAAATTGTGTTTTTCATAATAGACCTGTCTAAATGATGTTTTATCTTGTATCTTCTTTATTCGAAATAGCTGTTCATAGGTTTTGAGTTGTGTTTTCGTTATTGATATATTCGATTGTGAATCAATTTTCCTTTCGTATATTTTCAAGTTATAAACCTTCTCTTAAATTATTGATATGAATCAGCAGATCTTCAAAAAGGGTTTCTTGTGATTGTCTTATCAAAGCGTTCATTGTGTCTCAGGTATAGCAGTGATTTGTGTCATCATCTTGGTGTATCACCTTAGTTCTTTAAGTTTTTCGTGTTTAGGTTATTTTTCTCCCCTTTTCCTCTGAAAGTTTATTATTTTCCATTAAAGCAAGTAAGGTATCAGATACATCATATAGGAACCGGCCTAGAATCCGGAGGTTCAATCAAGTTACAAGTTACCCACAACTTTTGGCTGATCCCATGTTTCTCCAAAATCGCTGCAAGTTTTAGGACTTAAGGCAATTTTTCAGGGTGCAGATTTTGGAGATAACAAAGGCATCATGCAGAGTTGAAGAATGAAATGATGCACAAATGGTATTGGGCATAGGCACATTATACTTACCCAAAAACATCATGGGAAATGCATAGTGGAATGGAATTCTATTTCACAAGTTTAAAAAAGGAAACAATACTGAACTAATAAACACTAAAAAAATTCATGAAAACATGGAAAGAAAACTACCAATGTTATTCGCACCAAATAGAACATAGAAAGAGAAACCAAGTCTGAATTTCAGTTATAAGACATAAATAAAGGTTCAATGATTTCAATTACTCTCGATTTCTCGTTATCAATTTTCCAATCAAAGTACATTTTTGCATACACTCATTGCTCTTAAATCATATACAATAATACAAAACAAAAATGGAGGATATAAAATTCAAAATTTAGATATCGTCTTAGGCAACCATGATTAGATATGTGAAGTACAAATTAAAGCCCTTGCGTTTACAACCAAATGCATGGGCATGAGCACACCCACAATCATCCAAAACCTCGTGTAAGATTTTATGGAAACGACTCATTACCAATGTGAGAAAACCACAACTTTTCCAACTATTAACTTTTAACATACTTTTCAAAAACAAAGTATATTTTTTCCTAGATTGACCAATTTATTGAGTAATCCATGCAATCAAGTCAAACCAACATGCCACAAGTCTCAAGTACTTGAATATTTGTTCCATGTAATATTACCATTGTTTTGAGCAATAATGTGACTTTGCTAGATATTAGGTTGTCCTTTGTCCCCCACAAACCTTTAACTGATGTCATTGAGCTAGAGAACATCTTGTATGGTCCTAGTTTGACAAAGAACCTTCTTTCAATTTCTTGAGTGACACATCTACAATGTATCATTGAGGTTGATGATCAGCAAATGATTATTAAAAATGCAATCTTGACCCTAGACAATTTTTTGCCGAAGGAATTTGATATGGCACTTACTCAAGCTACTTTCTGGTCTAGTCAAGCAAGTATGGCATAATGCCATGATGACATGATGGAGGACCTCCTATCTTAGGAGACAATTTCTAAACAAGGAGTGGATCCACTAATTGACCCATTGCATGAAATTTACAAGGTCGTGGAAGAGAGCTAGGAGAGATCTATTTCCTAGGGATTCTCTCAAAAGAGTGATGACCTTGATGAGACTCTTACTCAATCTGCCAAACAATTCTCTTTAATGTCCTCTTTTTTATACATGCTCTAGCTTTTGCCTAGAATTACAAACTCCAAGTAGAATAGAGTTAGTAACATCATATACCTAGTTGAGATCCTACAACATGTTAGAAAATCATTGAAGCATAATCCACCAAAAAGATCTTCCCTATTACAAAAATAACTAAAATTAGGAACATTAGATTAACCATGGGGTATATTTAGCTTTTTATGAAGTCCAACTATAAGAGAGGCGAGATAAGGCATATCTCAGAATGCCTTGTAAATCTTCTACCCTAGGCCCAAGAGCCAATTACTATCTGTATTGGCCTAATGTGGCTCTTGCCATCCATATGAGGGGGTGTACCTATTGAAGTACATTCCATTAACCCTCTATAATAGAACCAAGAGTCAATTATTGTCCCTCTAGGTCTCATGTCACTCTTGCCATCCAGATGAGGAGATGTATCTAGTGAGAGATCCATAAACCATTAACCCTTTGCATTAGATTCAAGAACTGATTATTATCCCTCTTAGCCTCATGTAGTCTTTGCCATCTAGATGAGGGGGTGTATCTAATGAGAGATTCATAATCCATTAACCCTCTAAATTATATCCAAGAGTCAATTATTATTCCTCTTGTGTCTCTTGTCATTTAGATGAGGGGGTGTATCTAATGAGAGAGCCATAATCCACTAACCCTCTAACTAGACCCAAGAGCAAATTATTATCCCTCTTATCCTCGTGGCTCTCGCCATCTCGATGAGGGGGCGTATCTAGTGAGAGATCCATAATCCATTAACTCTCTAATCAAAGCCAAGAGCCAATTATGATCCCTCTCGACCTCATGTGGCTCTACCCATCCAGAGGAGGGGATTTATCTAATGAGAGATTCATAATCAATTAACTCTCTACATTAGACCCAAGTGCCAATTAATCAATCTTAGCCTTTTGTGGCTCTTGCCATCCAAATAAGGGGATTATCTAATGAGATACATAGGCCATTGCCCTCTACACTAGACCAAAGCATCGATTACCATCCCTCTTAGCCGCTTGTGGCTCTTGTCATGTAAATAAGGGGATATATCTAGTAAGAAATCAATAATCCATTAACACTCTAGATTAGACCCAAGAGTCGATTGTTATCCCTCTTGGCCTCATGTTGCTCTTTCTATCCAAATGAAGGGATGTATCTAATTATAGATCCATAATCCATTAATTCTCTACCTTACACCCCAAAGGCAAAAGCCATACCCATTGGCCTGATGTGTCCCTTGACACCCATATGAGGTGTATCTAGCAAGGAGTCCTTAGGAGAATAAATGAATAAATTAAGAATCTAGCAATTAATCTTGCAAGGTAATTGTCCCTATTCCAAACCATAGGCAAAGAGGGGACATTACATAGCCATGGTAGAAGTCATGTATGAGACTGCATGACTTAGATTTTGATTCTTCACCAACTGGGAGTAGCCATGGTGAATGTCATGCGGAGATGACATACCCAATTGAGAAAAAATTGTGATAAAATTATGTTATTGATACACATGGGTGTAGCCATTGTGTTTGTCACGATGACTTGAAAACTGCAAATGATGTTTCCTTTGCTAAAAGGGAGTGTTAATGTTTGTAGCTGCAGAAGATATCTTGATTATCTACATGTTGCTTATCCGCATGTTGCTCTTTCATATTCTCACATTTGGTAATTTAAAGAGACGTGCATTTGAGAGTATGAAGAGTGATGCATTTCGAAATATGAAGAGACACACATTTGGAAAATAAAATGACTTTTGATTATGATATGAAGAGTCTCTCAATTTTAGATATATATCATTGGTTTGTGTGATAAGTATTGTATTTAGTTAGAAGCATTGTACTCAAGCCTCTATTACTTAAAAATGAGATATCTTTTGGTGTGTTTGGGTGTTTTCCCCCTCAAGTTGGAGGATTTTCCCAAGATAAATCATTATGTCTTTATGTGTCTTAGTGTTCTTTATTTTTGTTTATTGTTGTTTATCTTTATTTTGGGGCATAACATTAACATTTTTATTTGATTGACCCTCTTCCTATCTCTAACCATTGATTGATTGTCTTCTCCCCTTTATATCTTTCAATGTGAGGGAAAGTCACACCTCTTCATCATTCAGCCCCTTTGTAATGGTCACAACCTTTCACAATTAACACCCTTCAGAAGAGACACAACCCTTCATCACTTCCACCCTTCAAGAAAGTCAAACTTTCACAATCATCACTGTAAGAATTTGGCTTAGGCCAGAATTCACCCAAGAACAAAAGAACTCAACACAAGCACACAATAGACCAACATAGGCAAAGTATGATCAGAATGATGATATTCATTCAATAATGGATACAAGAGTACACTAGGAGTGCCTGATTATAAAGGCCTCAAGAGAGCTTCTAGAATGCATAGAAGTCAGCACTATGACATGTCATACAACCAGGCACATGTCCACCAAATATGGATTATCCTCCATTAAGCACGGGATTAAGTGCGATGATGTAAGGATAAGACTACAACGGTGTAGCACGCAAATCTGTAGAGTAGACAACATGTGCTAAATGAGGAGTGCGGAAAACTGTGTTGTCATCACAACAACTTAGTGAATGATGCATACTCCTGTGTTGTAGACACCATGTGCCTAATTAGAGTTGCGTAACTCAATCAGAGTTCACAAACTCCTAAGTGTCTCACATAAAATAATAATAAAATAATGCAAAATAATTAAATAATGCATTAACCTAAGTAAAACTTAAGTAAGTGTAATAAGTAAATACTTATTTACACCAACACCCCCCCTTAAGTGCAAGTTAGGGGAATGCCCTTAAGCTTACGCAATCTAGGATGAAATGCAATATGGGTCCCGACTACTAGGCCATGTTAGGTACCCATGTACATAATGATATGCAATCTCCCATAAAGTGGGGAAAGAGGGAAAACCTCATGGGAAAAGCCCTCCCCCAAAAAGAGAAATAAAGAAGGATGCATTGATGGATAGAGTTAGCAAGACCCCCCCATTACGACATACATCCAATATATACATAAGAGAATAAGAAAAAGAGGTAGAGAGATAGGATGGGCTCCCCCCCCCCCAAAGAAGGATGCCGAACAGTGAATGCTCTAATGAAGACGCTGATCCAAGACTGCAGAATGGTGTTCCTCCCTTCAGGAAGAAACAATGCCAAGGGTACAAATGAGATGCTTCCGCTGTTTGTGGAAAGAATCCAATGGATGAGTGATGTCTCTGAAACCTGCTCAACTGGCTGAAGAACTTGTCCCAAAGAACTGTCTGTCCCTGCAACTGATGAAGAACCCTGCTACAATTGTTGATCATGAGTATCCACAATCACTTCAACCTGTGACGATTGATCATGTAGAGGATGAACAAGAGAGTCTGGAACCTTCATGACAACTGAAGAAGGTAATTCTGCATCAAGAAGAAGAGGCAGATCATCAATACTGTCCCCCAAATCTGTCACTAAACCTGTATCTGAAAGACTGGAAGTACCCTTCTGTTCTAGAACTATTACTGTGGCGATGTATGCATGTGGACTGAACTGATGAAGTGACCTCTCACTATATCTGTCGACAGAACTCCACATATCTGAATCTGTTGAAGCACTATCGCTAGTGTCACTATCAGTATCCACACTGTATGATCTGCGAAGAGGAGTAGAGGACAAGCTCGAAGAACTTTCCTCAAAATGTACATCCTTCTCCACAAAAATTTGATGTGTCTCAGGATCTAGAAGTCTATATGCCTTCACACTGTCTTCATAACCAATGAAAGTACAAGGCCAAGATGTCTGTGCCTTGCGACCCCTGGAAGATCTGTTTGCCCATGAAGGATAACCGAAGACTCTGAAGTGTGTCACAATAGGTTTTCTACCGCACCATGCCTCAAAAGGTGTTTTGCCATCTAAGGCTAGATGAGGAGAACGATTAAGAATGTGAGTGGCACTGGAGATAGCTTCGACTTCTAATGATGGATCTAGAGACTTGGCATGAATCATGCAACTTGCCATAGACTTAAGAGTTCTAATCCTCAATGCTGCAACATCTGTCTTATGCGGACTGAATGCTAAAGGAGTCTAAAGATCAATGCCCTCATGTCTGCAAAAATCCTTAAGTCTTCTGTTCACATCCATTTTTCCATTATCCATGCGGAGTACTTTGATGGCCTTTCTGGATTTCTGTTCTGCATGAGCCTTGAAGTCTAGAAATGCGTCCAAAACTTCACCCTTACTATGCAGAAAGTAGACCCAAGTGAACCTTGAGAAGCCATCAACGAAGGTAAGTATGTAGCGACCCTGGCTAAATGCAAAAGGACCTGCTAATACCATGTGAACCATTTGAAGAACACTTGTTGCTCTAGAAGACTTCCCTCTTTGTAACTTCCCCTCTAGATGCATATCCACTGAACTGATGAACATTTACCCTTAAAAAAGTTGATTTGAGGTAGACCATTGACCATATGGTATGTGCAAAGTTGCTAAAGATAGCAATAGTCAAGATGACCATATCGCTCATGCCATAATTGCATGTTTGAATGAGATTGTGTTAACAAGGCCTTTGAAGGAGTCTTGGGTACAAAATGCGAGAAACAGTACAATCTCTTGTGATCATTCACTTTCCCTACTGCAACCAAGGAATCATCTTTAAGACTGTGCACTTTTACTGAGTCGGGAAGGAACTCAACTCTATGTCCATCTCCAAGGTGAGTGATCTGGTAGATTAAGAGGAGATTTGAACTTAGGTTTGGAACATAGAGAACCTCTTGAAACTCTCCATTTTCCATCTCCACATTGCTTTTTCCTTCAACTTCCATTTTGCTATCATTCCCCATGAAGATGTGTGGTACCTTTGAGTGATTCATTGAAAAAATTCCTCCTTTGAAGAACCCATGTGATATGAGGCACCTGAGTCAAATATCCATTCCTTTGAAGAGTTTGCATTGGCCATCAATGCTTGCCCTTTGTTCTTTGACTCAGAAGAAGATCCCTTCTCCTTGTAAGCATTAGGCAATGGAACATTATGTTTCTTCATGATGTTGGTCAATTCATCAATCTGTTTACGATAACACTCATGCTCTTCATGACCAGTTTTGTTGCAATAAGAACACTTCTTCTTCTCCTTATTATTGCCCCCTTTCTTGTTGGAATTCGAGGACTTGCCTTGTTGATTGGATTGAGGTGTTGTCTTTTCTGCATCTTCAGATTTACTCTTCCATTTCTTCTTACCCTTTCCTTTATTCGAAGATTGTCCAGCTGAATTTTGAGAACCCTCATTGGCCACCAATGCTTTGGACTTAGGTGATTTGAGAATCCCCATTGTTTTCAACTTCTTTTCTTCATCATCCAACAGTTTAGAATATTCATCAAAAGTGACTTTCTTGTAGGCAGACCCTAAGATAGTCTTTGAGGTGTTAAAAGAAGATACAAATGTGGAATATTCAGATGGCAACTTGTTATGGATGAGATAGATCAGTTTGTCATCCTTGATAGAACTCCCACAATCAGTAAGCTTTGTCCTTAATTCATTCACCTTGATGATGAAGTCCTGTATTGAGTCATACGACTTAGGATCTAAGGAAACAAGCTCATTTTCTATTTTGAACACATCTTCTTCAAACACTTTACCATAAAGGCTTTCGAGGGTATCCCAAGCTTCCTTGGATGTAGTACATTTATTGATTTGATACATGATTTTATCATCTACCCCCAAACATATATCACCTAGGGCTTTCCTATCCATGGCTACCCAATCTGAAATTTCACTTGCTGATACGTTACTACCTGCTGGTTTAGGAAGAGTACCATCTACATATTGAGAAACTCCACTATGCATTAAGTGATACAACATTTTGATAGACCACGTAGCATAGTTATGAGGAGTTAACTTGGGAAACTTAAAGTTGCCCATGATGTAGAAAATGAAAGAAATATGCAGAAAAGAGAGAACACAACACCAAGAATACCCCCCCTTTTCACTAAATCAAGAAACCCCCCCAAAATAGATGCTTTGGGCACTTTATTAGTAGTGCGATTACAATGGGCCACTTGCCAAGTTTGGCCTTCGTGGACTTCTGATTTTGCTTGTTACAACTTTTTGATAGAGTACAAATCTGAAACTTTACAATGTGCTACGATACTGAAGCATTACAAAGCAAAGAGAGGCCCTATTGCTGAAAGTGACAATTTTGTCCACACAACACTACAATCTGATGCCAGATCTGGAAAGTAGACGAAAAAATATGCACTTTCCAAAAAAACGAAACCTGTTTTCGACTCCAGATGTGCCCATACGGAGCATTTGAAGTTGCAAAATGCAGGATTATCCAGGTACAGTCGCCAAAAAACGCAATTTCTAAACAATCCGTGCACCAAAACCAAAAAATAGCTGCACCACTAAAAAATTGCACCTAATTTGGAGTCCGGATGTGCGAGATATGGCCTCTTGAAGTCGAACTGCCAAAACCAAAATCAATTTGGTGAGGGGTTGCACCAGCAAAAGATGGGGTTAAATTTGACGGTCATACGGCCATCACAACAGTTCTAAAACGGCCTGGGATGACGTCCAAACGGGCGTCAATTTTAGGCTCGCAGAATGATGATGTCAGCAAAAATTTCGACCACCTGGATAACGTGGCACTAACGTGGCAGTACGGATTTCGTACTGTACGGATCGTACGGAAAAAAATCTTCGCGCCTGTACGAAAGCTGATGTGGATCCACCGGGGCACACTGACTAGGCCTGCATAGTCGGATGCTGACTATGCAGGGGCGTGGTGCAAAGATCCACGTGGCGGGGTCGTTCAGGCATCGCGTGGTGAGGGCGGATGCCGGTGTGGGACTAGGCAGGGTACTGTTCGCCGGAGGTGCTATTTCCATCGTGGATGTTGATGCTATTTCCGTCGCCGAAGGTGGGAAATGATCCCACATGCGCTGGGAAGGCGGGTGAAGAGATGTTTAAAAGTAACAGTCCGCAGGGTGCTAAGCAAAGATGTCGCCGGCTGTTTGAAGGCGGTGGTCGGGCTCTGTCCTACTGGTATGTTTGAAACTGCCAGTGGTTCTGTCTTCACCGGGAATTATGAAGACAGTTGCCGGTATAAGCAGAGTCCGAAGCCGAACTGTGATCTGTGCGGTCTGAGGTGACAGATTTCGCAGATATACGGGCCGATTGATAAAGCAGCCCGCTTAAAATAAACCTGCAAAAAATAAATACTATCCCACCAAAAATAACAAAGCCGAGCTGGGGTGTGATGGCCCGATTCGGCCAAAAAATTTCTCTGCTAATTTCGAAATTTAAAAAATTCGAAAAATACCCAATATGGGAAAATAAATTGCAGAGAGGAAGTAATATTCAGATCCGAAAAATCACATCAAATCAATGAATTAGATCATACCCAATTGCAAATCGGTGCCTTCGGAAGCCGGTTTGCAAAAAAATTTGCCTCACAATCAACTTTCACCAAAGATAGGCGAATTTATAGTCAATCTTCACCGATTCAGCGCTCCGGACGCAACGAAAAGGTCAGATCTAGCTCTAAACGCTCCCAATTTCTGCGGATCCTCCGAAATCGAAGTGCTGAAGCATGAACGGCCTCAAACGGCTACTTGATGAGAATCCTCCTCAACTCTGATACCATGTAAGAATTTGGCTTAGGCCAGAATTCACCCAAGAACAAAAAAAACTCAACACAAGCACACAGTAGACCAAAATAGGCAAAGTATGATCAGAATGATGATATTCATATAATGGAGTGCCTGATTATAAAGGCCTCAAGAGAGCTTCTAGAATGCATAGAAGTCAGCACCATGACATGTCATACAACCAGGCACATGTCCACCAGATATGGATTATCCTCCATTAAGCATGGGATTAAGTGCGATGATGTGAGGATAAGACTACAATGGTGTAGCACGCAAATCTGTGGAGTAAACAACATGTGCTAAATGAGGAGTGCGGAAAACTGTGTTGTCATCACAACAACTCAGTGAATGATGCATACTCCTATGTTGTAGACACCATGTGCCTAATTAGAGTTGCGTAACTCAATCAGAGTTCACAAACTCCTAAGTGTCTCACATAAAATAATAATAAAATAATGCAAAATAATTAAATAATGCATTAACCTAAGTAAAACTTAAGTGTAATAAGTAAATACTTATTTACACCAACAATCACACTCCAAAAGAGTCACAACCCTTCATTGTTTCTTCCCTTCAAGAGAATCACAATCTTTCACAACTACCACTCTCTGGAAAAGTCACAACCCTTCATCATTTCTGCCCTTCATCCTTGCTTCCCTTTCCCTTATTTTCTTCTCACTCTTTTCTTCTTCAATTAATCCTTCTTCAATTCCTATGCTCCCTTCTTTCTTCCTTCTCCTAATATCCTTTCAAATGAAGTCTCCCCCTCCTATATCTTATGTTGAGGAAGTTACAACTCTTCAATTCATATCTCTTGACCTTTCATTAAACTTAATTAGCTTGTAATTATATATTTTATTATTATTAAGTTATTTTTATATTCTCAATTTATTTATTATTTTTGGTATTTAAATATTATTTTGGAAAGGGCACATATATTCTCTATAAAAGAGGTAGTTCAGTTTATTGAGGTTTTAATTCAAATGATAATGTTGCAAAAATTTTGACAAAACTCTTATCAAAAGGTAAGTTCAACTTTCAATTACTAAGCAAGAAGTTGTTAGTGGAAAATGCATTCCCAACAATGGACTGTTAGAAAAAAATTTAATGGTCAGTCAGTAGTTGTTTTGGGTATAGAGGCAACCATAGTTTTAAAAAACTGCGATATATCGCTAATATTGCGAGATATTGTGAGCAAAACTGCCAACCGATATAATCGCCAACGATATTTTGAAAAAATCACACTGCATTTGGGATGAAAAAATCGCGACTTTTACAATTTTTGGGTCAAAAAACTGTTGATTAAGTCAACTTGAAAAAAAAACAAAGTTTCGTAAAAAAAACGTTTAGAGTTTTTCCATTTTCCCTCAGGCTATGACGGCTAACAAAAGGGTTGTGATGGCTGCTGAGGAAAGGTGAGATTACTAAGGACTATTAAGGCACACAGATTCATACTGCTGAGAAAACGTAGAAGCACATATTCATAGGAACAATTTTGACGATATGCCTCAAAGATGCAAACACATAATGGTTTTGCTCTTCAACAAGTTATGTAAAACATTTTTGGAAATTTAAAATTCATATAAATTAATAACTGTATACCTGATAAATTATAATACTGTATATTTATTCTTAATGCTAATAAGCATAGGCATTGTTTATTAACAACATTTATAAGTTTATAGTGTTTATAAATTATAAATTCATTATAGAGAACAAATATATTTATTTATAATATTTATAATTATTTATTAATATATATCTATAAAAATATATATTTTCAAATGTTCGATAAAAATGCTGATTTATTGCCGATTTTTTAGCCAAGTTTTTGGCGATTCTGAATTTTTCAAAAAAATTGAGCTAGCCGAGATATTGCCAAAACCGAATTTTTCAACTAGGGGAGAGGACCCGGTACTTGAACACCCTAACTTTTCGCTTATCAAAATCCTACGTGGAAATTTCAAATCACTCCCAATTTTCTACAACAGCTTATTTGGTGAGTCCTTTACTTATAACTAAGCTTTCAAATCCACATCATCAATTATGATGCCACATCAGCATGCTTTTTGCCAAGTTGTCCAAAACAACCTAAATAAAAAGTGAGACCATTAGTCATGCAAAGAGGGTACCCATACTTGCACAGCTGATGTGGCATCACATCATTGGTTACTTTTTAGATCAAAAGGTACATTTTCACTCATTTTTTGTTAATCATCACTGTACTAACAACTTTAAAGTCACAGGTATTGGTGCAATGCTGTCAAAAAAAATGGACATGAAGTCAGTAAGTGTAGGTATAAAGTAAACAATTTCTATCACAACCATTGGAACCCGTTCAAGTACTGGGTCCTCTCCCCTATGGTCGCAACAATTGGAAAATTCCATTTTGCACTAGGAATATGGGATGAGGTCAATGCAGGACAAGGGAATGTGTTTCTAAAGCAAATCCTTTGGAAGGCTATTCTTTAGAAGATTGTAAAAGATGATCATTTCAAAATCATAAATGTTGAAAAATATAGAAGATTTCACAAATTCATATGATAACACAGATAAGGAATGTAATAGATAGGCTTGGGATTTTTCTATTGAAGAGAGCAGCCATAGGTTGTATGTCAACTATTAGCTAGGGTTTCCTGCATAATTCTATGCTCTTAATCGATTGTTCAAGCTTTGAATCGTTCATTTTCAGCTCTATTTCAGCAATTTTTCAGCTTTATCTGGTGACGTGTCTTCACTTTTTTGTTGGTAGGGTCTGCACCTTACTAGCGACTCTTTCTTGTAGACTTAGGTTAAGGTTTTTCTTTTTTTTTGGTAACCGTTGGTTTGTGGAGGGGTTACCAAATCATGAGGCTTAAATCTGAGGCGTGACAATCTGGAGGAGGCCACGAAAAGGAACTTCTGGAAAGTGGCTCTATGGATGTTAATAACCCGACTCAACAAGGCTCTGAGAAGAACCAAGGAGAAGAGGGTTTGACGGCAAATGGTGGAGATGTTGCTCCAATCGGAATACAGGCAAAAGATGCTTTGCAACAAGGAAATGTTGAAAAGGACAGCAAGATCGGGGAAGATACAACTAGCGAAAATGAAGGTAAAACCTTAGCATTTACTTTCCCTAATGAAGTAATGGATTCTATAGATGACTGCCCGCATAGATCCATTATCCTATTTTTCCTAAGGGGGATTACTATGGGAGCAGATTTTTACAAATGGGCTAAATTGAACTAGGAAAACAGAAGATGGGAGATTGAAAATCTGAGAGGCTTAGGGAAAGGTTACATTTCCTGCACTTTTAAATCCCCTGATCATGCACAAGTTGTTTTATAGTATGGTACTTGGGTAATATACGGCCAAATATGCTATCTTCAAGCTTGGACCATAGATTTCCATCCAGAAGGTCCCTCACGATCATGTTATCCAATGTGGATTGAACTTCCTTTTTTGAATCTTGCTTTCCGTCCTTTTTTGAAGGATATTGTATCACAACTTGGCAAAGTTATTTGGTGTAAGAACAATTCTGATAAATTCGCCAGTTTAAGGGTTCATCCCAAAGCCTGTGTTGAGATCGATTTGAACAACCAACTACCTGAAAATATTAAGTTGATTGGCCCTGGTTTTGAATTCTATCAGCCTATAGTTTATCTAAACAAGAGTAATGCCTGCTTTTTTTTGCCGACAAGATGGTCATTTGATTAGAGATTGTCCAATTTGGAAAAATAGAGTTGCACAACTCTCCAACTCTACTTCATCCTCATCCCCTCCTATGCAACCCCCTCAGCAAGTCCCGTCCAATGCTACGGCTTCTGGTTCATCACATAGTCAAGTTATGTCGCCCATTGTGTTGAAGGATTCAAATAAAAAGCCCAAAGATGTTATACCTTCATATAAAGACGCCATGGAGCTAGATGAGTGGAAAATAGTTAGGAAAAGGAAAGAGCCATCTGAACCCTGAGTACCAAATAGGAGATTTAATACCTCACAAGGATTTTCTTCACCTTCCGTTCCTCAAAATCTTGCTCCCTTCAGCAACGTTCAATGTCCCCCCCTCCTTGTTCAAGTCAAAGTCCTGAATCTCCTCCTTTTGGTGATTCAAGAATTTCTAGAGTCCATCACCTTGGGTAACCGCTTTGATGTTTTGTCAACAGAAGAAAACCTCCCTGTTGATTCTTAATCATGAATTGCAAAGTTATTTCTTGGAATGTTCGAGGGATGTCCCTCCCTCAACATAAATATGGAGTGAAAAACCTAATTGCAAAGTGGAAACCTAATGTTATTTTTCTTCAAGAAGTTAAGCTAAGTGGCTCCCGTCTTACTGCTTCTCTATGCAACGTATGGAAATCTGCTATTTTTTTTCATGCCTTGCATAGTGATGGTTGGGGGGTGCTATTTTGGGTTTTTCTTCTTGGATGAGTAAGTTTGTGATTGCTAAAGGTGAAGATCCTTCACATAGCCGTGTGTGGACACTACTTTTTATTAATGGTCAGCTTATTGGTTTTTGCTCGGTCTATGCTTCTAATAATGCTAGAGAACGTTGTGAACTTTGGGATTGGATGGCCAAAGAATTCCCTAATACTGACTGGGTTATAGGAGGGGATTTCAATATGGTAGAATACTCCACTGATCGTAGTTGGACCAGCCATGCAAAGTTGAGTCATGGGGAGTTTGATAAATGGTTACAATGTCATAACTCTATTGGGGTTATTGACCCTATCCATAATAAATCCTCCAGTCACTTTCAAAACTGGTATACTTGGTCTAATTGCAGATTTGGTATTGAGAGGAAGCTGAGTAGATTAGACAGATTTTACATTTCTCCCAATTTGCATTTGAACCAAGACCCTAATGGGATCCTAGTTAAGGTGGATTATTCTATAGTTCTCTCTGACCATTTACCTATCATTTGCTCCATTTTGGGGACTGAGCATAGTTGTAATCACTATCAATTACCTTATAAGCTTAATGTTTCCCATCTTAAAAATCCCGCATGCCTGGCTGCTCTTGTGGGCATTTGGAATTCCCTTCCTAAACCTATAGATGGTGAATCATACAAAGATTGGTGGCAGCATGCCATCTCCCAATGTGCTGAATTCCTTTGTACTTTTGGTAGAAGGATGTCTTGGCAGCGAAAATGCACTGAAAAATCTCTCCAAGGGAAACTGGAACATACTCAAAAATTGCTTAATTCCAATCCGAGTAATCGCAACTATCAATCCTCTATCGCCATGATTGAGAATCAACTTCGCAAACTTGATGTTTATAAGGGTCAAGGAGCTAAAATCCGGGCTAGATTACATTGGTGCAAAGATGGTAATAGGGGCTCCAAATATATTTTTAACTATCTAAATTATAAGCACAAAAAGAATATATAGGGGCCATCCAGGATGATTTGAGACAGATTCATACAAATCCTGATGATATCAAGAATATTTTTCATAATTTTTATGAGAAATTGTTTACTGAAGATTCTCATTGGGAGGATCTTCAATTAATTTTGGAAGATACTATTAAGCCCTATATTCCTCAGAAAGTAGACATTGAGAACAGTCGCTTCTTAGATCATCTTTTATCCATTGAAGAATTGGAACGTGCTCTATTCTCTATGGTCCCTCACAAAAGCCCTGGAATTGATGGGCTCTCAGTTGAGTTTTATCAAGCCATGTGGCCTCATATTAAAGAGGATTTTCATCGAGTTTATTTAGAGGCCTTTCAGCAAGGTTCCCTAGGAGCCAATATTAACAAAGGTCTGGTGAAGCTTCTCCCCAAAGGTGAAAATGAAGACAGTGTTGCAGGATGGAGACCAATCACCTTACTTAACACTTCTTATAAAACTATTGCTAAAGCTTTAGCTACAAGGATAAGACCTATAGTTAAAGAAATTGTCAGACCTGAGCAAGCAGGATTCCTCAGTGGAAGATTCATTCTTGATAACCTTATGTTGACTTGGGAAGTTAGTGAGTGGGCCCAACAAACAAGCCAAAATACGGTGCTTGTCAAATTGGATTTTGATAAAGCCTATGATAGAATGCAGTGGACATTTATTTTTAATATGATGCAGTGGTTGGGCTTCGGTCCTAAATTATGTAAGCATGTTCATATGTTGTTTCAAGATGCTAATGCACATTTCGTTATCAGCAGCTCACTTACAGAATCTTTTCCTCTTCAACGGTTAATTAGACAGGGCTGTCCTTTAGCCCCTTTTCTCTATGTCTTAGCCGTGGATGCTCTCAGTTATCTGCTGCATACATACCATCAAATGAACCTGATTACCGCCATTTCAATTCCCAATAATATGGCTCCTCTCAACTCTCACTTCGCTGATGACAGCATGCTCTTTCTTCAAAATTCTGAATTGGAGATAAACAATGTGCTGGAAGTGTTAAACTTATACTACTCAGTTTCCAGTTCAAAGATTGCACATCACAAGACAGATTTCTTTCTGATAAAGTCTGATCCTGCCCCTTCTTGGATTCTGAAAGAATGGAATCACATTAAACATGGTCAAATCATCCGCTATTTGGGCATTCCCTTTGGTTTGGGAGTCCCCCTCTCCGATATATGGAATTGGTTTCTTCCAAAGCTACAAACTAAGCTGTGGAGTTGGGGAAACAAATTTCTGTCATTAGCTGGCCAAGTTCAGGTTGTAAACCGTATTTTTTTCACTTCCCATGTCTATTATTCTTCTTGCTGGATGCCTTCGAAGAAAGGATATGAGGATTTAATTAAAATCATTCAACAATTCTTATGGTTAAATTGGGATGGAAAAGCTGGTTTCAAGTACTCTTCCTGGCTTCATTGTATTCAGCCCAAAGCCAAAGGTGGTTTGAGCCTACTTGATCCCAGGACACAAGGCATTTGTCTGGCTGCCAAATGGATTTTAAGGATTGTTTCTGGTGATGAACCTTGGAAATGTTTGGTTCGACATCACATTGCCCAGGCTACCGTTAAAAAGAAATGGTCTACTGTTAGTTGGATTGATAAAATACTTCTTGCTCCTTATTTCAGTTTGAGGGCTTCTTTCCCTCTACAATCTATATGGAAAGCTTGGCAAATAGTGTCTAAATTTTTAAGATGGAAAGTTAATTCACTGCAACATGGGTTTAGTTTTTCTTCTTTGTCCATTTGGTGGAACAGGCTAATTCAGTACCAGGATCAACCCCTTGCTGTTACTTTCCCTAGACAGGCTCATTATCTATTCAGAAAAGGGATAAACAATTTGGTGACATATGGGATTTTCACTCCTTGGACTAGTTTTCCTAGGAACAATCCAAGGCTACTTTTCAATTGAATATCAAGTCCAAGCGTTTTTTGATTTTTCTGATTTCTCTAGTGCCTGCAGATCTAGTTATCAAACTTTGTACCCCTTTACAATGCAATTTCTGCAAGGATTGGGTGTGGTTAACAAAGTCACCTTTCTATCATTTTCCTCTTAAGAAGATTTATTGATGTGTTCTTCCCAGCATGCCTTTGAATCCAACACTTAATAAAAAATGGAAATGTAGACTTCGTGAGAAGACATGGAGGAGGCTAAGTGAGCAAATTTGGAGATCTCGTGCTGATGCCAATGCACAAATGTTGGCTTAGAAGATCCTTCATTTCAAAATTGCTGTAGGGGACAGGTTGAAATGTTTGATTATTCAGCCTGACACTTGTCCATTCTGCCATGGTATTGAGAACTTGAAGCATATTTTTTGGGAATGTCCATTTGCCAAATCAAAATGGAGTGTTGTCCGCTCTCTCTTGCCTATGGTTTTCGATCATGGCTTGAGCTGGAAATTTGCTATTCTGGGGCTGGGTGTTCATGATAATATGGTTGCTAATTCCTTAAGACACACTATTCTACTTAATATTTGGAAATGCAGGTGTTTGGCTGTTTTCTCTAATCAACCAGTTCATCAGGGGAATGAAATTCTAAAGTTTTACTCGGATATCTTGTTTCTAATTACTTCACTAAGTTTTCATTTACAGGGGGTCACTAAACAGCAACCCAAGTTCAGAAAATTGTTGGACAGTATCAAATTTCAGCTTCTCAGAGTTCATTGGTAAGATTTCTTGTGTTCTACCCAGCTGCAATACTACTTTAAATTTAATTTGTAAGCAATGTTTGGTCATGTTCGGTAGTTCTTGGCACAGGTTGCTTCTACTGTCATTATCCTTAAGTTGCCTTCTTTTGTGTTTGGACATGTGTCATCTGTTTATTTTTGTACGGCAGCCTTTACTGTCCTCCTTGTATTTTTCATCTCCTTGTATTATTCTTCTGTAATATATGCATTATTTCATTTTTTTTTTTTAAAAGAAGGAATGTAATAACCCAAAAGAAAAATAGAACATTCTGAAAAAAATACGAGATTGCAATCTCGTTTACAACAGCATCTCTATAATCATGCATATATTATCACTTGTGAATAGTTTAAATGATTATTATATCTGCAGACTTTGATCCATGTTCAAGTATATTAATTGCGAAACTTATGCATTCATTCTATACCATAACGATAAACAAACCAATGTAATCTTCCCGTCGTTTGTAAAGCTGAATGCGGTATGCATTCATTCTATACGATAACGATAAACAAACCAATGTAATCTTACCGCCGTTTGTAAAGCTGAATACGGTATGTTTGAATGTCAGAAATGTAATTCGGAGAACATATGTTTCTTACCTTAAACAGAAACATTATCATCAGATTGTAGCGCTAGTAACGTCTTATTCTCGCCATAAAAATGAAAGGGGAATCCCGAGAAAGATAATACAAATTATGCCAAGAAAAAACCCTCAATTCCACTCTTCAACTGGTTTCTCCCTACAGAAGACTCCTCTCACGTGAATATGAATAGAAAAGCCCGCACCAAAGAAAGAGCAACCTAAATTTTTTTGGCCTGGGGATATAGTAATTTGAAAAGACACTGGCTAAATAGCCGAAAATTTGCACCGCCTAGGCTCTCATTTTTAATGATCATGCATGCCCATCCGACTGTTGTCTTGTACTGTGCTGCCCTCATCACCGACATTTTTTTGAATCCATCGAATCAATAGAAACAGTTGATTTCGTTGCTGAATTCTTAATAAGCACTAAAATCTGAACCGTCTATTATGAAAACGTGAAAAGAAAACCAATGTGTCCCTCTGGTTAATTTGTTGTTTGAACATTGCCAAAATCTCTGCATCCCTTATAATTTGTAGTCCTTAAGTAAATTTTAGCTTCAAAATTAATTTTAATATTTTTATTTTTATTACTATTTTAAAATTTAATTTTTTATTAGAAAATTATTGGAATGTATTATAATTTTAATTAAAATAGTTATTAAAATATTTATAATATATGAAAATTTAAATTTTAAATTATATGGATTTTTTTAATTCTTATTTCTTATGTTGTCTACTACACCTTTCTTAGATTATTATTTACATTCAACAAATATTGTATTTTATGTTGTTGAATCTTTTTGAACTGAAAATGTAACTTTATGTTTTTTATTTTGGTATTTGTTATTTATTTTGTTGGGTTATATAAGAGATTATTGTATTTTATGTTGTTGAATTTTTTTTAACAAAAAATATAACCTTATTTTTAATTTTGTTGTTTATTATTTGTTTTATTGAGTTATATTTGTTCCTCTATCTTTTGATCTTCTAAAACTATCAATTTTTTAAAAAACAAATATTATAATAGTAATTATAATTAGAATAGATTATATTATCTTACAACTATTTTTAAAATTATTAAAATTACTAGTACAATCAAATTTTACATTATTACTATTAGTCTCAAAAATAATATTTCAATTATTTTTGTAATAGTAATTGTAACATTCTCTTAGAGACAAAAAGTCGTAAATGCCAATTTTGTGTCTCTTGAAAAAAATGGCAAGCATATCAAAAAGCAGAAAAGTGAGAAATGCAAAAACATTTCATTCCAAAGCAATTAATCATTATAAACGTAGGAATGTATACCTTAAAAAGCTAGGGTTTTCAAAACTATGTGCAGAGCCTCTACCAGTCAATAGATCAAAGAATCACACATTCAGAAGCATACAGACGCAGGAATCATCAAGCGACAATCTTCAAGCAAGGTCAACATATGCAGTAAAGATCTCAAACCATTTCACGACAGTAGCTGATCTACAGGATCCAGAGGCTAATAATGTTCAAGATCTTTACCCTAAACAGGAAGCCAATAGTTGCGGTAGTCACTTCCAACCTCATCAGTTTTCGGGCATAGATCTTCCCCTGATTCACTCAACGTTTAGCCTAGACAAGCAGATTTACTTTTTTAATTTAATGAAATATGCAAGGCATGACCTTAATCCCATTTATACACAGTAAACAAGGTTCACCATTAAACCATCTTTTGACCATTCATCCCATATTCAGGAATCCAAAGCTTTGAACACTCTGAAAGCCTACATTCCTCCTCATCGTAGGTCATCACCCTCTTCCCCCTACCATCCCCTAAATTCCTCACCCCCACAACTCCCCTGCATCGCTCCAGCAAAACAAGAAGATAAAGTCCTAATTATTAGCGACCAAGATAGCGAAGATTGTTGGGAGGAATGTCAAGAAGTTGGTATGTTCACATTTTGGAATGGCCCTAAAGTAGAGCTACATAATCTAATTGACTAGTTAGAGGATTACTACGGCTATCAAGTAAGTCTTTCTCATTACACTTATAGACTAGTTTTCATACATTATAGTGAAGAGGATGTGAAAAAAGATTTTCTATTTGATTCTGATAATTTTTACAGGGGTCATGCGATTAAATTTTTGAATGGATACCAAACTGTAATGAAGATAAGCTAGATTTCTTAATTCCAACATCGTTCTCCATAAACCCTATCCCCCCGGAGTTAAATCAAATAGGTATTATTAAAAAGATAGGACACTCAATGGGAAACTTGATTGGATTAGACTCCTCCTTTGAAAGATGTAACAACATAAAACTCCTAATCAAATGTAGTGCAAACAACATGAATCTCAAACCAATCAAAATCATCACTAACAAATCGACATATAAATTAAACTTTCAAAGATATGAGGGCAAAACTACAGATATAATCAGGCTTGATGATGAATGGAAATTCTCCTTCAAAACAATGCAAACTACATCAGATCTCAATGTATCCCTCCCTATGATTAGATTAAGGCACCAAAGAATATACAAAAGGAATGTCTAGATGAGGAAGTTGGCTTAATAAACAGAAAAGGTAACTCAGGCAATGCAAGGGCAGAAAAGTCAAATAAGGCTAATACAGAAAAGGTTAATAGCACTTCACTCCAAATCATTGGAAATTAGCAGGAAAGACCTATAACTACACAAGAGAATATTAAAGGAAGTCTTCAACCTAAAATCCTCAAAAGTTCAGATAAAAGCAAAGATAAGTTACATTCATTAGATATGGTGAAATGGGAAAATCACATTCTCTATTTGAAAAAAAACCCCAAAATCAGATAAAAAGGACAAATTATAGAGCAAAATTGTTTGCAATAAAAACCATAAAAGGGAAGAAAAGACAATCAAGGATAGGAAAGGTGATATGAAGCTAGATAATGAACAGAAGAATTTTTCAGAAACTAATTGTATGGATAAAAAGAGCTTTGTTACTCCTCATAGAAATATTATTGATTTGGAACACTCAGTCTTATTTGGAGAAGGCTTAGCGAATGAAATGAGTAAGCATATTGAAAAAGACACGAAGGTACAAAGGTAGCAGGTTGAAAAAACCTCACTGGTGATCTTATCTTCAGACAAGAAGAATCTGAAGTGGCTAACCAAATTCTGGCAGACTCCTACCCTAGCTAAAGAGTCCCCTAAAGAAAAGATTAAATTTAGCACATCAGATGGAAATAGGTCTAAAGACATTCCAGTGCAAGACTTCCAGGATTTTCTAAATAAGGAATTGGAGGAGAATGAAGACATGGAAGCAGAAGCTTTAAAAGAGGAGGAAATAGAAAATATAGAAAGACTCTCAAAGGAACTGATTCAAGTATTTGACTTAAAAAATGAAGACAAAAGCAATATCTCTCAGAAAGAAGAACTTTTGTAGCAAGTACTACAGCTCAGAGGAGAAAATTATACTTTTGAAGACCTCAGAAGGTACCTGTTATCTTTTGAAGAAGAAAATAAGCCAAACAAAGACATTATTAACAAGGCAGCCAGAAAGTCTTGTGAGGATGAGGAAAGAGTTACCATGAAACATCATTGCATAATAGAACAGTTACTACAAGTGTTGGGTAATGAAGAAAATGAGATCAAGGAGAACAATTAGTTTGAGACAGTTAAGAGTGCACAAGAGAATCTGGAACAGTTGGGCTTAATTAAGAATTAGAAAGGGGTTAAATCTCCTAATTGTGGCAAGTTGAAATCAAGAAGAGGAAGGAAATTGCTCAAAGAACTCAAAGAAGTATTTGGTCAGGCTCGAGAATAGCAAAAAATCAATTAGCTTTTTAACATAGGGAAGGGGAAGATCCTTACCAAGGAACCATGAAGATCACAACGTGGAATGCTAATGCCCCTAGCAAAAAAGATTACTTAAACAAAACATAAAATTATTTGAATCCAAAATTATTTTATTATAGGAAACTAAACTAAATAAGACAAAAGGAATTAAATTAGGTAAGAAGTTAGGTAATTCGAGTGTTACTATGCAAGAAACTTCAGATGCATCTAGGGGTTTAGGTGTCATATGGAACCATAGGAAAGTTACCTTAGATATATTAAGATCAAACAATAATTGGATTAGTGGTACAGTCAAAAGCATGAAATCTAACCTCAAGTTTATTCTAATTAATATTTATGGTCCAACCAGCAATATAGGGAAGAAATCAGTCTAGGAAGAAATCAGCCAATTCATGAAAGATCACCAGAACAGTTTAATATTACTAGGAGGAGATTTCAATACTATTCTAAACTTGAATGAAAAAATTTGGGGGATCTTAACAGATTCCCTAGGCTACTAAAGATTTTTTTAAATGATGTGATTCTCATAATCTGATTGATATCCCACTTAACAATGGGAATTTTACATGAAACAATAGACGAAAGGATTTTGCATATATAGCTGAAAAATTAGATAGGTTTTTTATCAAAGGAGCTCTAGATGCAAACAATCTAAAAATTCAATCTTTGATTCTATCGATTACAAGTTTTGACCATTTCCCAGTCAGAATTGAACTTTTAGAGCCACACAAACCTGTTAGAAAATCATTTAAATGCAAAAAAATGTGGTTTTTAGACCCTAGTTTTCTATGTAATATCAAAGAATGGTGGTCACAAGGTAATTTTGAGGGATCTAGAATGTTTATCTTTGTGTCCAAAATGAAGATGCTCAAAGACAAGATTCTTAGATGGAACAAAGAGCACTTCAACAACATTTTTAAAGAAAAATTGGATATCAAAGATAGATTAAACAAATTAAATCTAGATATTCTTAAGAATGGTATGAATAATGACAGCTATCTTTCAGAAAAAGAACTACTTGCCAAACAAGAGGATATAGTATCCAGATACAAAATTTACTGGAGACAAAAGTCATGAGAAAGGTGGCTAGAGGAGGGAGATAGGAACACTAAATTTTTTCATAACTCTACCCTTTATAACAGAGCTAAAAGTAAAATTTCAAGTATAAAAAATCATTTGTGTATCTCAAGCAAAATTGTAGAGATTCTTGTGGATCATTTTCAAAAAACATTAAACAATTTAGAAGGGGCAAACAAAGTAGCACAAGCTAATTTGCTTACAGTAATTCCCAAACTAATCACAGTAGATGACAATAAAACATTAAATAAATCGATATTGCTAGAAGAAGTCAGAATGGTGGTTTTCAACATGAATCCTGATAAATTACTAGGTCTGTATGGTTTTTAGACATTTTTCTATTAGAAATGTTGGGACATTATTGGTATAGATCTTTGGGAAGCAATAGAAGCTTCTAGGAAGGGTGGATCCTTGCTATCAAAAATTAACTATTCCTTTCTCACACTGATTCCCAAAAAGCTAGAGCCTAAGAGTCTGGGAGACTTTAGGCCCATTGCGTTGTGTAATACCATTTATAAAATATTCTCAAAGATATTAGCAAATAGACTTAAATTAATCCTCCTAAAGATTATCTCTAAGGAACAAATAGGGTTTGTTCTGGACAGATCTATTCTCGACGACATTCTTATCATTCAAGAAACTATTCACTCGAACTTAAAGAATAAAGAGGAATGTATGTTCATGAAGCTTGACATCCAAAAAGCCTATGATATGGTGGACTGGTAGTTTCTATGCAAAATACTAGAAGCTTTTGGTTTCTCCCACCAATGGATTAACCTTATTTTCAAATGCATCTCCTCTCCCAAAATGTCAATCCTTATTAATGGGTCCCCTGAAGGTTTTTTTGAGATCTTGAGGGGTATTAGACAAGGAGATCCATTATCCCTGTTCCTGTATATAATCATGGTTGAAGCCTTTGGGAGATCTCTCACTGAGGCTTACAACAAAAAGGAAATTAAAGGTATCACCATCACCAGTAATATCCCTAGTACAACTCATCAACAATATGCAAATGACATGATTTTGCTAGGTGAAAGCACAAAGAAAGAGGCTATAATGTTAAAATCCATCATAGAACAATATATGAATGCTTCTGGCCAGAAAGTGAATGATTCAAAATTGGAGATATATTTTATCAATACTGATTCTAAGGTGCAAAACCACATCTTTCGGATTATGGGATATAACAAAGGTTCATTCCCATGCAAGTATCTTGGTATTGAGCTAGAGAAGGGTGTAAAGTCTAGCAAGGTTTGGCACAATATATTGAAGGAAGTGGAAGCAAGGATTGGATGCTAGAAAGATAAATGGCTCACAAAAATGAGTAAGAGTATTAAGATTAGCTCATTTTTATTGGCTATCCCTACATACCCACTATCCTGCCTTCCTCTCCCCAAGAATCTCCATCATGAACCAGAGTGAAAACTTAGAAATTTCCTCTAGAATAATTGTGAGGAAGCCAAAAAATAAGCCCTCATAAAATGAGATAGTATTTGCAAACCCAAGGAGTGCAGAGGATTAGGAATTAAGAATCTTCAATGGCAAAATGAAGCATTAGGGGCTAAATTAATATTGTGCTTATGTACAGAAAGAGATCATAAATGGGCCAAGATTATGTACAATACATATCTAAATGTGGAAGACCTTGTTTTGATTTTTAGAATGAAGACCCTCCCTAAACGACCAAAAAGTTGGAATTTCATGGTTAAGTGCCGACACCTTGTTGGAAAATATCTAACATGGGATGTTGTCAAGGGGGATGATGCCCTTTTTTGGGATGACTCTTGGGATGGGCATCCACTGATAAACAACAATCTTATCCTAGGAAACCTTAAAGAAAAACTAAGTAGTCGATGGGGTAGAAAAGTGAGCAATTACAAAATAGAGATTACTTTAGAAGAACACTCTAGATGGATTTGGAAACCTTTGAAAGATCTAGATTTGGATTCAACCGAGATCAAGGCATACGAAAAGATCTTACAAGATAGGAAAATTAAGCAGATAAAGAGGAATGACAAGCTTATTTGGGCAGCATCAAATGATGGCAAGTATAGTGTGAAAAATGGATACAAAGCACTGATAAACTCCAAAAGGTGGGAGGAAGTGGAAATCCCACTTAAACTTTGTTGGGATTTGGCTTGTTTGCCGAAGGCATGTTTTTTCTTATGGTTAGCTTTTCAAAATAGGATTCTGACGCCAGATAGACTCTGTAAACTAGGTGTAGTAGGCCCTTCGAGGTGCATTCTTAATAAGCATGACAATGAAAATGTTGACCATCTACTATATAGTTGCCCATACTCTTGAGTCTATTGGGAATGGCTTAGTCAAAAGTTAGGTTGGTATTCTCCGCTACCTAAATCACTAAATGAGTTTCTCAAAGGTTGGCCCACTAACTTATGCAAGGGCATCTACAATGAACTATGGAACAATTATCCTTCCATCCTCTTATGGGAAGTCTAGAAGGAAAAGAACAGAAGAATTTTTAGTGATATAGAGCTGAAATCAAAAGAGCTAATCCAAAAAATAGAAGCTAGCACAATTGAAATAGATAACTCCCATCTCAGGAAAACTAGAATAGAAGAAGGCTCCTTTTCTATCTGGGATAGACAAATGAAAAAGGTATGGCCTAATTTGATAAATCCTCCTCTCATTTATTTTAAGAAAATCAAGGAGGCAAGGGAAAGGTGCAAATGGACCCCCCTCTAAAGGGATGGGAAAAGCTTAACTTTGATGGTGCAACTAGAGGTAATCCAGGGACAATAGGAATTGGCTATATCATCAATGATGACACAGGTCAGTGGATTGCCAAAAAAGAAATGTCCATTATCCGTACTTCCAATAACCTAGTAGAGCTCGAAGCATTAGAAGAAGGGCTAAAGCTATGTCATCATCTAGGACTATCCAAAATCTTCATCGAAGGTGACTCTCAAATCATTTTGAACGCAACGAGGAACAAAGCCACTCCAAATTGGGTCCTTAATTCCAAGTTAGAAGAAGTTATTTATCTATTAGATAGGTTTGAAGACATCAAGATCTGTCATATATACCGAGAAGGTAACTAGAAGGTAGACCTTTTGGCTAACAAAGGTGCTAATGGTATCAACTTGGAATTCAAAAATGGGTAATGAACTTTAAGTTTTCTATTGTTAACTTCAAGTTTTCTATGATAGATACATTTGAAATTTCGATATAGATTGAATTCAATATAGCTAGATTAGGCTATCCATTCATAAGATTAGGTTATATGGGGTAGTAGCAAGTTATAATATATCATGTCGTATAGACAACCTGTGGGTCACATAATAATTAGGTGATTAAGAGTTGGTATTTTAAAGACTTCTTGGCATACATAGAATCCTCGGGACGCCTTCTTTAGGTCATTGATTAGGTAGAAATAGATTATTATTAGGATTATAATAGACATTTAGGATGATGTCATTCTTTATAATGATAAATATAATGTCCCACAATTATAGTCTGTCTGTGTAATTATACTTAGGTAACGTCAAGCCTCCCTAATTATGTAGGATAGTCGAGAAGCCTCTAGAGACTTCGTCTTGGATTTATTTACATTGATAAAATGCACAGTCTCTGTCACTCAATTTGCTACTTTTAGAACTGGACACCAATATCTACGCTTTTCACACCAATGAGGCCCGTACTATGACCTTTCAAGGCAATATCAAACCTAAAAGATGGAACTATTTCCTTAGGCCAGTTGATGGAATGACTCGCATTATAGTCAGTAGGGCCATTAGTGAAGGTGTCTTTAAGTATGAGTACACATGGAGAATGAATAGTGATATCATAAGCACATTCATCAGATGTATGGCCAGAGCTAGGATCAACAAATGGGCCACGATAAGACTTTGTCTAAATATTTTTTACTCCACTTGTTGTCAAGGTGTAATAGAAGTTATCATGAGTTTGGATGAAGATTTGAGAGTGCCCCTTCCTGAGATGTACATGAATCACCCTCTAGGGAGCCTTGTAGTGGCAAATATACCTAGGAGACCTGCCCTAATAATTAGGGATATGGTAGCTTTCAACATGGTCTAGCCCAAAATGGAATCATGCTTTCATTTCCTTTAGTGTTGGAGAAAGATCACGATAGATGTTGGACATGATTGGCTCAATAACTACCTTGGCCTTTTTAAGACTTATATTCACCCAAGTGTAGGTTTTAGCAATTTGGACAAGCTGGATTTTTGCACCCCCAATATTGAGAAGTCTAGCAAAGAAAGGTTCTCTTTCAAATTTCCTCCCTTCTTTCAGGGAAAAAACCCAAATTATGTTGTGAAAGTTATCATGGTGTTTTGGAAAAAGTAAGGTGCCTAGAGGAGTTACTGGTTCAAGTGTTTTGTTTGCTATTTTCAAGTAAGACAACTGGGTCATGATGTATAGTCACTCTCAAGAATTGGGTATCTTTGTTAAAGGCTCATTTTGTTTTCATAGAGCTATCAATCTTAGTGTAGGTTTCTTATATCTCTAGTCTTGTTTATCTTCTATCAATTCATCATGGTTTTAGCTTGAATGTAAAATGCAGTAGGTCGATAGCAAATGGTGGTCAAGTTACGGGTAGTTTAGAGGCCCTCAATAGATAATATGTTTGTGGATACTCATATTTCTCTGTATTTAGTATGAACGTAGATTATATGAACAATATGTTTTATTTCATATATCTGAGGTGGTATTATTTTTGTATGCTTATCAAGATTTGCAATTCGTTACTTTAGCAACATAGCTTAAAATATTCATTTAGAATTGTTTTGAAAATTTAGAATTTGCAGCATGGTTTATGATGAGTGGTTTAATGAAATTTATACTAAATCTAATTATCTTTAAGAAAAAAGGATTTACGTTGAGAAGGGTACTCTATTTTCAAATCCCTTCTTAGAAGGGTATGATGGATTTGGGTTCAGCTTCCTTTTTAGCCCAATCACTAGATGATTGAGTAGAGAAGATTAGTCTCAAAGGTATCGATAGGTATTAAGTAGAAACTAATCCAGTTTGTCATGTTTAAATGCAGGTGATCTTTTTCAATTTTAGCTTAAGGTACTGGCTATGTTATCATGGCAGTTTAAGACTAGTCACCTGGCTTTTTAGAAAAAATGGAAGTTTAACATTGGTTTGAGAATATTATAGGAATTATAATGTCTTCTAAATTAATACAGATTAATACACCAAAGAAGAGTTAAGTGAAGGATTAATGTTAAAAATAGTGTTAAAGGTATTTGTTTGGTAGGTATTGAATGTTAACAATTATGGTTATCTTAAGGTTTTTGTTTAATAGAGAAATGGATAATAATTATCTTGATGAACTGATATTTCAAGCATTGTAGGAGATAGTACTAATAAATCAAAGGAAAGGAAATAGTTATGTTATCCAAGGTATCCTTTATATGCATAAAGATAATTATGGTACTATCATTAACCAATTTGATTGTTAAGTTAAAAAGGCAAGGACGACGAGAGTATCACTCGGTTATGGAAGGATGTTAAAGAGTAGTGGCTAGAATGGCTCAACTACAATTGGTCACAATTGCATTTCAGAATCCCTGATTATTGTATTTATTTGGATTACAATCCTCCCTTTTAATAATAACACTCGAGGTAATTTGACTGGGGTATGCCCCTTTTACGATGTAATAATAGAGGACTAAGGTCCCGATCAAGACTGGAGGTTTTCTTCTTCATTCTTTCCTACTAGTGCCCATTTGAATGGAGGTACTCTTATGTAATATTTTAATTTTATTAATTAATATAATCAAGACCTTGGCCATTTACTGATTTAAAAAAAAAAGACATTCTCTTAGAGATGATATAATAAAAAGGTGAAAAATAATTATATTTTAATTTTAATTTTAAATTAAAATGTAATCATTAACATTTATATTTTTAATGTTTTATAATTTTAAATTTAAATTTGAAAATTATAATCTATTAAAAATATATTACTTTATTTTAACTAGAATAGTCATTAAATAATTATAACACATAAAAATCATAATTTTATTTTTCTATTTTATTCATAAAATATGAATATTAAGATTTTAATTTTAATTTTAGTAATTATAATTCCTTAAAAAATTGCATACATAGAAAAGTTTAATTTAGAATTGTCATACATTAAAAATATAAATGTATTATAAGGCAATAGTAATTTTAATAGTAATTGAAACTATAAATGTTGAATAATTGTTTCATAGAAATTAGATTTTTAATAAAATTTTAGAAGAAATATTATTATAATGATAATTTAACTATAATACCTTCTATTTTCTTATAATTGTTTTTAAATTGTAATTTAAATTGTGCATTAGTATTTACATAGTTAATTCTCCATATGCATATGTTTCTTCTAAAAAAATTATAAAATAATTTATTTACTGACTACTTTGTAAAACATTTTAAAAATTATTTAAAGCATTTTGGCAACAACGCATATCTTTCCATAATGGCATTTAGATTTTAATGGCAATGTCCAATCAACCATCTCTCTTGATTTGATGGGCTGAAAAAAATGTCAGTAATGAAAGGACAATGCAGTACAGAAGAGGCATTTGAATGGCATAGGCATGCATGATCATAAAAAAGAAGGCATGGGTGTGGTGCAAATTTTTGGCTATTTAGCTAGTGCCATTTGAAAAGGGCAGGTTATGAGAATATGCAATTATTTCAAAATGGATCTCATAAGCTTCCTTTTCAAAATGGTTTCATAATCTTGCGTCAAAGGATTTTATTCATTCACACATTAGTCTATATATAATACCTACACAATATTCCAATAATAATAAACAAAATGATGGTGGTAGTGATGATGATGATGATGATGATGATGATGACAACTTCGCAGTCTTACATCAAAGGATTTTATTCATTCACACATTAGTATATATATAATACCTACACAATATTCCAATAATGATAAACAAAATGATGATGATGATGATGAGGAGGAGGAGTTACAATTCAGTTCAGTTAAAAATTTACAAATTTGAAAATACTTTATACTATAATGTAAAATATCAACATGTCAATTAAACTAACTTAATATACTATCAAAGTAGTTAGTCTTAGGAAGGTCCCCATGTTGCTTCTAAACTTATTTTAAACTTATTTTGACTAAGAGAGCTCTATTTTTAGGCAAATAATTGTGAAACTCAATGAGAGTGAAATTTTTGCTTATTTTTTAGAATAAATTTTCATATGAATATTTATTGCAAATTAAATTTGGAAGAGAAAATTTAGGCAAGAAGAAAAACTATTATGAAAACATCTGTCATTTTTCCAATAAGTGGTTGTTGCTTATTTTGAGATTATTAGGAACTACTCCACCATAATAGGAAAAGATTCCAAACTATCATTTCCTCTTAATTTAAAAGTTATGTGGGAACATGCTCGCAAAAATTGTCCATAAGCAGTCGCATAGAGACATGGGTTAGGAGTTTTATTTCTAGCTTAATCTTTTGAAACACTCTCCAAATTAAAAATGACAAGTAACCCAACGTCAAGTCTATTTTAAATGAATCTCTCATTATTATTTATAATCTGTTGAGATACTTTTGGTTTTCTCTTTGGTTTGTTCTTTAATATTCTTTTTCCTTTAATTGAAATTGACAAAATAATTAAATAAAGTGACTATTAATTTCTATTTGACTAAACATTGTAATCACTTGGAAAATTTTATTAACTAGTACTTTCACCAAAAGGAGATGCAATATATGCCCTAAGTCAAAAGGTTCTAATTCGAATTCAAGTTCATGAATCATAAAATTTGAATGAAATTCAACAAGTATAAACATTTGAAAAAAAAAATCGATATTAAATTACGTTATATAGAATTTTCTAATATAATTAACAAATCCACCAAATTGTCAAAATAGTTTGACATTACTAAATAATTATACTAAATAACACAATATTATTTTAAAACAAAATAAAATATATTAAATCATAATATAATATTAAATATCCAAGATTTGGTTGAGTTTAAAAAGGGTAAAACTCGTCAAAATTCAAATCTTATTGATGAAATTTGACATATCATGTGACTCAGGTTGTGTTGATAGTCAATATATGTTAGTAATATATTATACGGTATGCAAAATAATTGAATGGTTGAGATTTTTTCAGAAGTCTCCTAAGGTGATGATTATAGTCATAGTTAGGATTGTAGATAGAACTTAAAAATTAAGCAAATTTTAAGCCTAATATAACACACATGAACTCTCAATCATAATGTTAACATTTATTCTAACACTAATATAACCCTAACACTTTTTTTAATTTAAGTTATGTCCAAGTAACTCCAAATCCAATTCTAACTAAGCCTTGTTGCTAATTATACCCCAAATTCAATTGTAATCCTAAATGAGCCAAAGTTTGTCTGATAATGGTAATTCCATTCTTGGAATTTTTAATTTTTTTGCCAAATATTTATAAATCTTTTGATATTGCAATGTATTTAAATTTTATTTTATCTTACTTGAGCCCTAAATATAATATTTAACTATAGACTACCTAAAATTTGATCCTAATAACAATCCTAATCCTAACCTAACAAGAAATGCTTTGTGAAGTGCTTATATGAAGGTAATGAAAAAGGTATGGAGGTAGTAGAAACACTTGAGAGAAGTGAAGGAAGACCAACACCTAGAGGATTGGAGACTTGCATAGAATTTGTCATGAGAGATGGTGCATAAGTTAGAATGCTATGAATAAAAGTGGAAATGGGCTTGGAAGGTTCAACAGTTGTGGAAGGAGTGTATCTTAACTCTTGATAACATTTTATCAAAGGCTTGGAATGAGTATTAATAAGGTGAAATATACCATGCAATATGGAAATGTTATTATCACCATGAGAAATAAGTTTCTTAATAGCCTCAATAGTGCCAACATTGTCAAGATTTTGGTTCTCTTGCACAAGCCAATTTTCTAACTTATCAAACTAATGAGAGAGATTACCAACTTGTGAATGAGAAACTCTTAAGGCTTCACCATCATCATGGGGTGAGTGAGAAGAGTTATTCTCAATAATCAGATTGAGCTCTTGAGAGAAAATGTTAGTATCATCATGGATCATAAGAAGAAAAGAGGAGTCATGACCAAAAGAGCCCACGAGTTTACAAATTCTCCTAACGGGAATGCTAGAAATTGGACTTAATGTAATAAAACTCATAAAAGGGAACCTTAATGAGATATAACCATGTGAATATCAATGTAAAAGGGAGCATAAACAAAAAGATATAACTGCACAAATAGCTAAATATAACTCTATAAACATGCAAAGAGCTATAATACACCAAAAGGATATCCAAGGGCCTAACTCCAAAGTTAAAAATAAGAGATGTATTGGGTCTTTAAAAAATAAATTCTTACTTGAGCCCTAAATATAACATTTAACTATGGACTACCTAAAATTTGATCTAATAACAATTCTAATCCTAACCTAACTTAACAAGAAGTGCTTATATGAAGGTAATGAAAAAGGTATGGAGGTAGGAGAAACACTTCAGAGGAGTGAAGGAAGACCAACACCTAGAGGATTGGAGACTTGCATAAAGTTGTCACGAGAGATGGTGCATAAGTTAGAATGCTAGGAATAAAAGTGGAAATTGGCTTGGAAGGTTCAACAGTTATAGAAGGAGGAGTGTATCTTAACTCTTGATAATATTTGTCAGAGGGTTAGTATAAGTATTACTAAGGTGAAATATAACATGAAATATAGAAATATTACTATCATCATGAGAAATAAGCTTCTTAATAGCCTCAATAGCGGCAACACTATCAAGATTGTGGTTCACTTGTACAAGCCAATTTTCCAACTTATTAAACTAATGAGAGAGATTATCAACTTGGGAATGAGTAACTCTTAAGGCTTCACTATCATCGTGGGGAGAGTGAGAAGATTTATTCACAATAATAGGATTGAGCTCTTGAGAGAAAATGTCAATATCATCATGGGTCATAAGAAAAGAAGAGGAATCATTATGAATTTATAAATTCTCCTAATAGGAATGTTATAAGTTGGACTTAATGTAATAAAGCTCATAAAAGCTAAGTGTTGGCTATTTTTGCCCCCCATTTAGCCTAACATTGATAACTGATCTAAGAAATCTTCAGTGGGCTTGATTTTAATACAAGATAACTGATCTAAGAAATCTTCAGTGGGCTTGATTCTAATACAAGATCCAATGACCCTCCTGTTTTCACAAGATATCTATCCATCTCCTCGAAAGCACGAGATGTTTCCACATCTCACCATTCTAGTGTTAACTCGCACTATAGTGCTTCCTAAAGGCTCTGAAGTCCAGAATTCTGCTAGGTGGTAGAGGGTCCCACTTCCTGCATTATCTATGTTGTGTCCATGCTTTTACACATGTGGTTGGCTTGACACATCATCTGGCGTGATAATGCCATGCATTGCCTTTTTGACATGTCCTCCTATTGCAATGCCTCCGCTAGACGTAGAATCCCAAAATCATGCAAGACGTTGTCATTTGTCATCATTCTGGCATTTCTTCATACAGTGGAGTCTCTACAAGACTCTGAAGCCCAAAATTGCATGACAACCATTGGATCTAGCACATCTTGGGCTTTCCTCACTACATCTCAATAGTCTACTAGATAGAGAGGATCTACATCGATGGTTACAACTTAATCCTTTTTTGGAGAGATTCCCACCACATTTTGGTCATTTATTTCAAAGAGAAGACCTTCATCGACAGTCAGTGTTCAATTTTGGGAAAACCAGTTTCCCTTCCTGCGATTTCTTCTACCATGCAATGTCATAGGGCTTGTTCTTCAATGCCCAATGACTTCTCAAGCCTTGATTGGCACCACGCTATTGCACTTCATGACTCTTTAATGCATAAAATGATCAATTTTTGGGGATTTAATCTCGTAGCTGGGTGCACTTATTTTTGGTCTCATCTTGTCACTTCCACGAGCAGTCATACTTCACGATGAAATTTTCTTTCTAATTCTTAGTTAATTCTCTCATTTGTAATCCAATTTCATGGTGGTTGTAGTTTAAACTCAAGGTTGTATCTGGGTTATGCCTGCATCCTATAAAGGCAAGTTTTGTTGTTGTTCTAGGGATCTCTTTTTTCTATTCTTCTACAATTTTTTTTGTAAATGCTCTTACCTCTTATTCAATAAAAATTACTATTGTTACATCCATTCTTATCCAGTTAAATTTGTGCAACCTATTATGCCTCATCTTCCTAGATGCATTTTTATCAATTGCAACACCATATGATTGTGTTCATTTCAATTAACTAATTTATTAAGTGAATCTATTGTATTCCTTGCATGGTTATGTTATTTCTTGGCTTTTCTATGGTGTTATGATTGAAAGAATACATATAGTGGTATGTCTTGTGAAGTCTATTGGATTTTAGTGCAGTTATTGGAAAGAAGTAGATCAACAATCTATCTGGTGTATCACTACTTTTCCCCTTTAGCATTTTACTTTTTATGTTTCCTCCTTCCCTTTTCCTTCTCAAAATTAGTTAGGTGCATCTAGATTGTGAGGAAGTCAGCCTTCTCCAAAGTTTCAATCTTTGATTGTAAAGTCCCACGCTTTTGAGATTGTTTCCATGTTACACAAGGTTGCCTGGGGATAATACATCGAGCAAGGGTGCAAACTTTTATGTCAATAGTTTTTGGAACACCCAGTGGGACCACATTCAAGCTTACTAGAAGTCTACTAGTTTGCTAGTGTCAAAATAAGAACTTCAACTTGTATGTTGAGAAGATAGTGTTGCTCTTAGCATTTCAACCTTTAAGAGGCTCACATTCAAGCACTTGGTGACTCCATCTCTACATCTTGGTTTTCAAACTAGAACTACTTCCATTCATGCCCAAGGTTCAAACAAGGGCATCTTCTAGAGGTAACTTTCAATTTACTGAGCTTCTGTTTTCAAATCCTAGAAGAAAAAAGAAGTAGACTCTCCCTATCACCAGTTAGGAGTTCAGAAGTAGCCCATACACCTACTAGATCTCTTTCTACTCCTCCATTTGATAGATCATAGCCTAGGGTACCATCATTTCATTTGAATAGACCATTATTTCATATGGTCATCTCCATAAATCATGTGTTTGCTACCTTTAATGGTGGCATCCCTCTTGTTTTAGCTTAAAGATATGATATCATAGTATCTTCTCTTAAGAGTCTACCAGATTTTACTGGTGAAACTTCAATTTCCTCAATAGAACATATTCATGAAGTTTCAAGTATCTTCAATATACATGGTATTACAAAGGATGATGTTGCTGTTAGATTTTTAGCTTCATCACTAAAGGGAAAAGCCTTACAATGGTATAGAGGGTTGCCATATAACTCCAGTAATAATTGGGATGAGCTAAGAGAAAGATTGTGTAGGAATTTTGAAGATAAGAGAGATCATCTATCACTTTTGGAGAAACTAACTACTATTAAAAGAGCACCCCATGAGTGCATGATTGATTTTAACTATAGATTTTAGAAAACATGGGATAGAATTCTCGCTACAGTGAAATCTCTCCCTAGTAATGCTTTCTTGCATTATCTTAGAGCTTTCAATATCAAAATTGTTACCACATTACAAATCTTGGGAGGAAATACTTTACCGCCTACACATGAATTTTCCATAACGGCAAAAATTACTTTGATCCATAGTGGGGGACTAGCTCCAAGGCCTCCAATGCCACTATTTCCTAACATGCCTACACACCAACCTATAATGGGTCCCATCCCAACTATGACTACATGTCATCCTCTTGTTGTTGCTCCTCCAAATTCCACATCTTTGAATGGGATTGATGAAATTAAGGCCATGATGCAAGCTATGATGAAAACTATAGATAAAAGCTTTGATGATCATACTGTAGTAGTGCAAAAAATGAACAACAAATTGGTGATTTTGGAGAGACAACAAGCTCAAGGTAGCAGGCCTTTTCAGCCCAATTATCACAATAATTCATTTAATAGGCAACCAAATCATGGTCAAGCTTCATACAACCAAAATAGACTTGTGGGTAATGCAACCCTTGCAAGTGCAAGTGCAAGTCTAGTAAGGACAATAGTTTCTCAAAATAATTTAGCTCAAGAACAAGAATATTGTTCTGTTTCTAACTTTTCATATGAGTAGTGTATATGCCATAAAGTGGAACCTTCTCAAGATTTGGTTACACAAGAGAAAACAATAGGGATCCAATATGATAATAATCAACCCACTATTGATTTTCAATCCCAACAGTATGGGGACTACACTTTCATGAATTATTAGCCTGAAGATTATTCCCATGTAAATCATTATGGTAGTAATGGAATAGCTCACAACATTAGAAGCAAAAGGAGAGTTGTAGAGGAGGCTCCATCCTCTTCATCGAATCGGGTTGAATAGGCTATCCCAAATGCCATGAGTGCAAATGTACAACACAATGTTACTACTCCATTGCAAAATCAGAACAACAAGAAGAATAAAGAACCACATCCTACTCCCATTTATATACCAAACCCTATAGTCACCAAGGCTCCAGCCAAGTCAACATACACTCCTCTCAACATTGTAGATCAAATGAAGAGGACCAATATCAGTGTTCCTATGTGGGATGTTCTTGTAATGTCATCTCAATTAGAATTGTTGCAACAAAAATTAAAGATTGTCAAAGTGTAGAGTGGACCAGCTACCATGGATGGAGCAATAAACTTTGTGCAACCTACAAGGGAAGAAGAGACAAGTAAGAAGAGTAAGCCTTCCCCCTTTTATCTCTTTTTGATTATAGGATATAAATTGGCTCACAATTGTATGATAGACTATGGAGCTAGTAGCTCGGTAATGCCAAGGTGTGCAACTGATCTTCTTGGTATTAAATATGAACCAATGTATAAGAGAGTTGTTCAATTGGATGGTAGCTCTATTCTAATAGTAGGAGTGTTTAAAAATATAATGATGGCATTACATGCATGTCCTGGTTGTACTATTATATAAGACATATTAGTCATTGAGCTTCCTCCACATTTTGTTATTTGCCTATCTAGGGATTTTACTACACAAATCAGTGGCTATATTGTGTCTAATTGGTCTTATATGTTCTTTAGGACTAGATATGGAACAAAAGCTTCCATAAAGGTTGAACCAATGGCCCTTAATCGCATAGAAACTTATACTCTCAACCCCATAAATATGAATTGTACAATCCATGAAGAAGATGATGAGTGCATAACTAATGAGCATACTACTCTCTTAATAAAGGTTCCTGATTATCTTTTAGATGAGTGGTCTAATGCTTTCCAAATAGATCCAATACAAGAAGTTGAGGAGACATGCCTTGGAACTTATTGTATATTTGAGGAGGGTACTCTTGTTCCCAATCTCATGAAAGCAAAATAAGATACAAATGGATTGTGGAATATGTTCTTTGATGGCTCAAGGAACAAAAATGGTTCAGGTGTTGGTGTAATGCTTGTCTACTAGTTTGGAGAAATATTAATTTTCATATAGACTCCAATTCAACTGTACTAATAATGTGGTTGAGTATGAAGCCTCGATCCAAGGTCTCCAACTTGCACAAAGAAGAGGTATAAAGCTCTTGAAAGTATTTGGGGACAACGAGTTAGTTATCAATCAAATAAAAAATTAGAATGTCACGAAGAACAACCTTCTCAAATCATACAAACACAAAGTTTTGGATCTACTTGAAGGCTTACAAGCATTCAATATTCAAAGTGTTCCGAGGAATAAAGACAAACATGTTGATATACTTGCAGCAATTGGTGCTCATTATGACATACCTAAACATGTTGTTGATGTAAAGGAACAATAGATCATACTTGTTATAAGACCTATTGTCCCAGATAATTGCACTAATTGGCAAGTATTTGATTCTAATTTACAAATTGTTAATTTCTTGCAAAATGAAGTAGAATTCTCTGCTAAAAATTAGTCTAAGCTACAAAGTCACTATGGAGATCAAATTGTGAATATTAATTCTAATAAATTTCCTAAAGTTTTGGTCACTTTAGAGGGCATATTCAACTTTGATTATCAAGCAAGAAGCAAGGGCTTGAACCCGATTGCAAGGAGGGATGACTACATGCTTGTAACCATTATTGATGGAAAGATTCTTAACTTGGGAAAGGTATGCATTGAGACTATACAAGAAGTTTTCATTAATTTATGTCAAGAATTTAGTGATGTTATTACTTGGACATATGAAGAGTTAAAGGATTTTGAACCAAGATTATTCTAGCATATTATAGATGTGAAACATGATGCAAAGCCTGTTAGACAAAAGAAAAGACCAGTCAACCCCAAGATTGAACCGTTGATGAGAAAAGAGTTGTCCAAGCTTATAGAGGCTAATATCATTTTCCCTATTAAGCACTCTTCATGGGTAGCCAATCTTGTTCTTGTTAGAAAGAAGAATGGATAAATCAAATTATGTGTAGATTTTAGGGACTTTAATAAGGCTTCTCTTAAAGATCACCATCCCCTTCATTCTATGGAACAAATTTTGTCCAAGGTTAGTGGCTCAAAGAGATTTTACTTCTTAGATGGTTCTTCAGGTTATAACCAAGTGTTAGTCCAAGAGTTAGACTGATACAAGACAACCTTCACTACCAGATGGGGCAGTTATGCCTATTGTAAAATGCCATTTGGACTAACCAATACAGTTGCCACATTTCAAAAGGCAATGGAGGTGGCTTTCAAGGGCATGTTGAAAATTTTTGTGTTGATATATCTTGATGATATAAGTGTCTTTTGAAAGCATGCAACATATCACTTTGATCATTTGAGGCAGAGTATGGTGTGTCTCTAAACCCAAAAAAGTGTGTGTTTGCCATTGATCAAGGAAAGCTCTTGGGACACATTGTATCAAGAGATGGACTAATGATAGATCTAGGAAGGATAGAAGAAATTCTCTCTCTCCCACTTCCCAGCCACAAGAAAGGATTGCAGAGTTTTCTTGGTAGGATCAACTTCATGAGAAGGTTCATCCCTAATCTTGCTTCTATGGTGAAGCCTCTTACAACCATGTTGAAGGAGAATATAATGTTCACTTGGACCAAGGAAGGAAAGGCCAATTTTGAGGTGATCAAGAAATAAATTGCATCATCTCCCACTCTTGTCAATCCCAACTTTGATAGGGATTTCATTCTCTATTCTCTTGGAGTAGAATCAAGTATATCAGTTGTTTTAATAGAGTTAAATGAAGAGGTTTGGAGCAGCCCATTGCTTTCTTTAGTGAAGGACTTAAAGACTATGAGAGAAAGTATAGCTATGTAGAGAAGCAAGTTCTTTCTATTGTTAGGGCTCTCAAAAAGTTTAGATATCTGCTATCCCATAACAAGGTTTGGCTCTTGGTTCCACATGCAAGCATAAAGGAGTTCTTTTTGAACAAGGATATCATTGAAAAGAGAGCTAGATGGATCACCAAGGTCATGAAGTGTGACATTAAAATTAAGATCACCAACCTTATGAGAGGCAAAGGATTGTGTGAGAAAATGGTCTCATCTTTTAAAACACTTGAGGAGGTTTCCCTCTTAATACAATGTGAGCAACTAGTAGAGAATGAAAATTAGAATGGGTGGTTGCATGACATGACTACCTTCTTGGTAGAAGGAAGATATCCCCAAGGTCTAAATAGAGCCAAGAGAAGAAATTCGTATTACAGTCTATTCCTTATGTCTTGGTGGATGGAATATTGTTTAGGAGGGATTCTAATGGAGTCCTATTAGGTTGTATCAAAATAGATCAGATTAACAAGTTGTTAAAAGAGTTCCATGATGGCCCTGTTGGTGGTCATTTTTCAACTAGGGTTACAACAATGAAGATAATAAGGGCTGGTTATTATTGGCAAACCTTATTTAATGATTCTCATAAGTGGGTAGGAAGTGTAATAAATATGCCTTCTTCTAGGAAAACAAAGATTGGTTGCCCTTCCTCTTCATCCTATTTAGGTATAGCTAGATCAACCCTTTGCTCAATGGGGTCTAGATTTCATTGGTCTAATAAACCCACCCTCTACAGATTACTTCACAAGATGGATACAAGTAGTAATTTTGAGAGATGCAATAGAGGCTTTAGTGGTTGAGTTCCTTGATGGAATAGTGACCAAATTTGGTGTTCCTTCAACAATCATATCAGATAATGCTAAGCCATTTGTTGGAACTCATATATGCTCTTGGGCTATTGATAATGGAATTTAATTGAGCACTTCCTCAAATTATTATCCCCAAGGGAATGTCTTGGTTGAATCCTCCAACAAGAACCTCGTCATGAATAATAAAGAGGACAATTGAAGATAATCAGAGGTGTTGGTTTGCCAAGTAAAGGATTTCCCTTTTGGTTGATAGAATTACACCCAAGAGAGTAATTGAGAACTCACCCTTCATGTTGGTATATGGACAAGAAAAAAGGCTTCCTATTTCACTTAAGTTCCCCTCTCTTGAACTAGCTCATCAATTGGAGCTAGTTGAGAATGATGCTATGATAGTGAAGCTGGCTAAAGTAATGGAACTGGAAGAGAAAAGACAACAAGCTATGCATACACTTGAGGCACATTAGCAATAGGTAAAAAGAAGCTTTCACAAGAAGGCTAAGGCTATAATCTTCAAGGAAGGAGATTTTGTTCTCAAGTGGGATGTTGATAGAGCCAAGCCTGGCAGGCACTCCAAATTTGATGCTATGTAGAGTGACCCATGTATTATCACCAACTGCAAAGAGGCCAACACTTTTTAGCTACCTAGGTCTAATGACAAAGTTCTACCAATTCTAGTCAATCAGATTCACCTTAAACCTTTCTTCTAGAGGAGATTAAAAGGTTTGTTTTTACAGGTTAGAATAGTCTTTCTTGTTTTCCAAGAAGTTCATGAGCATAGTTTTTCTCATTTCAAAGCTGTCCCGAGCTTTTTGGAGCTCTTCGAACTCATTTTTTTTTCTACTGGTGCATAATTTCAGTGAATATGTAGGTGGGATGACGTGTCTTTCTTTTGGTGACTCCATGCCCAATGGATTTCTTGAGGCCATTGATCTATGCTTAACAAGAAAGCATCCCCTCTAAGTTGCCAAGAATGTTGGCCATTTTTGCCCCCCATTCAACCCAATATTGATAACTAATCTAAGAAATCTTCAATGGGCTTGATTTTGATACGAGATCTAACACTCTTGTGTTTTTGCAAGCTATCTACCCATCTCTTTGAAAGTACAAGATGTTTCCACACATCACTATTCCAACATTACATCACACTATAGAGCTTCCTAGAGGCTCTGATGCTTGGAATTCTACTACGTGGTGGAGGGTCCCACTTCCTGCATTATCTATGTCATGTCCATGCTTTTAAACTGGTGGTTGGATCAATGCGTCATCCGATGTGATTATGCCATGTGTTGCCTTTCTGACACTTCCTCCTACCATAATTCCTGTATGAAACCTAGAAGCCCAAAATCATGCAAGATGTTGCCATATGTTGCCATTCTGGTGTTTCTTCATACAGTGGAGTGTCTGCAAGACTTTGAAGCCTGAAATTGCATGACAACCATTAGATCTATCACATCTCAAGTTTTCCTCACTAGATCTCAATCATCTGTTGGATAAAGAGGATCTACATCGATGACTGTGATTATTCCTTCATTAGGGAGATTGCCACTGCATCTGGGTCATCCATTTCAAAGGGAAGATCTTCATCGATGGTCAACATTCAATTTTAGGAAAACCAGTTTCCCTTCCCATGATTTCTTCTTCCATGCAATGTCACCAGGGCTTGTTCTTCAATGCCAAATGACTTCTCAAGCCTCGATTGGCATGACACTATTGCACTCCATGCCTCTTTAATGCATAAATTGATCAAATTTTTGGTGATTTGATCTCTTATAGTTGGGTACACTTGTTTTTGGTCTTATCTTGTCACTTCCACGGGAAATCATACTTCATGATAATATTTTCTTTCTAATTCTTAGCTATTGCTCTCATCTACAATCCAATTCCATGGTGGTTGTAGTTTAAACTCAAGGTTGTAACTGGGTTATGCCTCATCCTATAAAGGCAAATTTTGTTGTTGTTCTCAAGATCTCTTTTTTATGTTCTTTTGTAGATTTCTTCTGTAGGTGCTCTTGCCTCTTATTCAATAGAAATTACTACCATTACATCCATTCTCATCCAGTTAAATCTGTGCAACCTATTATGCCTCATCTTCCTGGATATATTTTTAGCAATTGCAGCATCGTATGATTATGTTCATTTCAATTAACTAATATGTTAAGTGAATTTGTTGTATTCCTTGCATGGTTATGTTATTTCTTGGCTTTTCTATGGTGTTAAGATTGAAAGAATATAAATAGTGGTATGTCTTATGAAGGCTATTGGATTTTAGTGCAATTATTGGAAAGAAGTAGATCAACAATCTATTTGGTGCATCACCACTTTTCCCCTTCAATATTTTACTTTTTATGTTTCCTCCTTCCCCTTTCCTTCCCAAACTTAGTTAGGTGCATCCATATTGTGAGGAAGTCGGCCTTCTCTAGGATTCAATCTCTGATTGTAAAGTCCCACAATTTTGAGATTGTTTCCATGTTACATAGGGTCGCCTGACGATAATACATCGAGTAAGGGTACAAAATTTTGTGTCAATAGTAACCCTAATGAGATATAACCATGCAAATATCAATGTAACAAGGAGCATAAAAAAAGAGATATAACCACACAAATAGCTAAATCTAACTCTATAAACATGCAAAGAGCTATAATGCACAAAAAGGATATTTGAGGACCTAACTCCAAGGTTGAAAATAAGAGATGTAATAGGTTCACCAAAATAAGATGAACACCTAACACAATATAATTCTACAAAGAAAGGGACACAATAAGAAGTATACTCAAGTGCAAGATCTAACTCCAAGATGGATGAAAGAGGTGTAGGATGTTACGTTCACCAAAATGTTTAGGTGTAAAATAGACGTTAATTAATTTAGCAATATAAACTGTGAGATGAATTCATTAACTAACCACTTCCACACAAACATTCATAATACAAGAGAAAGAAGGGTTTCCAAATATAACTATCAAAATAACCCAAGTTAGATTAGCAAAACCCGCGAGGACAAAGGGATGCCAATTCTAAACCCAAATCATATTAAAGAAGTGCTCAAGAAAATCCTTTTTCATTTAATGTTAATTTTATTAAGGGCATGTAAATGTAAGTGCGAAATTGAATTAATTGATTAAATGATAAGTATAAGATAGATCTAGGTGGTAAATATATTCAATCAACCCAATTAAGAAACATAAATAGGAATAGGCCAAAAATTGAAATGAATAATAAAATACTGACCTCAAAATATGCAAGGTAATATGTCTCCTCATTCTAAAAAAATCATATATGAATCTGTAACTGAATTTTTGACTGTGAATTCATGATAATGATAGAAAAACCATAAAATGATATTTTTATTAGGCCTACAAAAAGATGTTGACCTAGTGGTAAAGTGCTTGGACACTTTACAAGAAGATGGACATGTTTCTAAGACATAGTAGCAAAGTCTACCCAACTTCTTCAAAAATACTTTGGCAAGTAGTTTCTAGATATGTAGTCACAATTTGGCTATTCTACTCCTACACATGATAAAATTTGGTCTTTATTTTGGTTTGATGAGGGCTTGCCTTGGTCAAGCTCTAGATTGAGGAATCAACTTCTAATTTGAAATCTAAAACATGAAAGGAAAGTAAGACAAATGTAAATATTCATCGTGCTTGAAGAAACTCTTATCAATAAGGATTTTAAAATGCTTGTGTATTGTCATTGTTGAATTTAAAATGAAGGATGTAGGAAATTCCACAAATGCAATAGATCTACCGAAGAAACATCATGGATCCATAGGTGTAAATGTGACTCAATTAAGAAGATGGTAAATTCTCAATATTTGGTGGCACTTAACTTTCCCTTTTGGTTGTAGACTAGCTTGATCTAAGCAATTGTTGCAATTAGAGGTATTTTATATCTTTCTTAAGGAAAGAGATTAGTTGGAAGATATTGTTATCATAGGTGGAGTGATCATTGTTATAGTTACTTTACATTAATATGCCATCATTTGTTATTAATGTTAAAGGGGAGTTGATTCATGTGGAAAATCTTCATTTTGGAAGGCTTGTCTATGTACAACTATATATGTTGAGGAAATTCAAAAACTTGTATTAAGGAAGAATTTTTAATTAGATTGATAGTTTTTCACCACATGTTGTCATCAATGCCAAAGGGGGAGATCGTTGAGAATGAAAGCTATTGTTGGAATTACGAGAATTTTTTAAGTGGCTGACATGTTGTACTGATGATATATTTTGTTATTGGTGTCAATAAATATTTTGTGGTTGCAAACAAACTTAGAATTTGTATGTTGCAGGAAATTGATCAGTATAGTGTGGATAGTGATCAGAAGCCCTTGGTATACAAAATTGATTTTATGTTAAAAAATGAGTATAAAGATTATGTTTATGGTCACGGTATCTTATATGTTGATTTAGATGACTAGCAGTTAAGTTAGTCAAGACTAGTTTCAAACTGGTGGACAATAAATAATGTTAGAGATAGTTGCAGTATTTTGGATGTAATTTGTTGGCAAGTAGGACAAAATGTTTGTGAGAATAGTAGATGCTGTAAGACACTATTGGGTGTGTATTTTTGCATATCTGGAACATTTGGTTAATGTTGGAATGGTTGCTAATGTGTAACTTGTGATATGTTATATTGACAACCAACTGGATGATGTAGCATCTTGGTCTTTATTGGAAAGAGCTAATTATAGATTCTAGCATGTAGATAAATATTTGTGATGGTATTATAATTATTTAAGAATGTGTGTATGCTTTAGTGTGGTCCTATTTATTTATTTGTTCATCAGAGAAGTCTTAACAAGCAAATATGGTTGTTTATTTATAATGTTTATAAAAGAAATTGATTTTCTTAATGAGTAATGAGATGTATGGAATCATTATGTATGTGAACCTTGATGCTTGAAAAGAAGAGCAAATATGAGTAGTTTTCAGATGATTTGAGGAAAGGTATGAATGAAATCTTTCATTCCTAATGGAATTCAAGTGAACTATAAAGGAAAGTGTGGTTTTATTCATTCTATTCTATCTTATTGGGTTTATTATCCAGAAGGTGGTTTAACCTTTCATCCTTTGGGCAGTGTGCTCGGGTAGTGAACTATTTGTTCTCATCAAATCCTTATAGGGTTGTGAACCTTTTAATATGGTTTCAAGGTCCTTTAATAGGAATTAGTCTTTCAATAGTAACAATTTTACTAAATGCATTGTAAATGACTCCTAACAAGGTCAAATCCTTAAACAAGGAATTTATGTATTTGTACAATATCTAGTGGGTACCATCCCCACCGGGGTTTTCCACAATAAAAAAAATCATTGTGCTATGGTGTTGGATTTTATCATTACTATGCATTGTTATCTTGTTAGTTGGTGATTAGTTGGTGATTAGTTCTATATGTTTATATTTTATTTAAATTATCCACAACTAAATGACCCCCTCCCCCCACCCCTTATCAATTATAAGGTGGTGACCTCTCATATTAATAGGTCATCCTATTGAGTTTTCAAGATCAATGAAAATGTACTAAGCATTGCCATTATATTTGGTATGTGTTTTCCAAATGGAAGAGACCTCATATTTAAATTGAGAATAACTCGCGAGAGACATGTCCCATGTCTATTCATCAAATAGATAATTAATATAACAAAAAATTAATCATTTATATCTATATACAAGAATAAACCTATATCTCATATATGATGGACACACATATAAATTATATCTCATATATAATTATATATAGGTTTATACAAAAAGAGCTACCAAACATCAACATTCCCTCTTAGCTAGAGAGGATAAAGACAAGACATATTACACCATTGGTAATATTAAGAACGACAATTTTTAAAAGTATCTTTGATCAAAAGATATCCACCATTTTAATTTCACATAAGTATTGGACTTTAGAGAATCGCCATATAATATTCACTAAATACTCTGAGTAATGGTCTCCATAATATCAACACTTGATATTCATCATGTACTCAATAAGGTTATAGTCTACAAAATACCAACATATGATATTCACCATTTTGATATCACATTTGAGTATTAGTCCACACAATATCAATATGTGATATTCACTAAATACTCTTTGAGTAATGGCCTTCAAAAGGTTGAGACACAAGATAGTCACCAAGTACTCTGAGTAATGGTCTCTTGAACATCAAGTTGCATGATATTCATCAAGTACTCTATGTAATGGCCTTCAAAATATCAATTTTCATTACATTCACCATGTACTCAAAAAATATTTATAAGGTATGTAGACATTCATTCTCATAATGCTTACCATATAAATATCCAACATATAAAGTATAATCTATCATGACATGCATAAATATTGCAAGATATTCAACATAATAGAAAATTAATTTATTGTAAGATCGCCAGCTTTCAATAACTTATACAAATACAAATGATATCATTTGGAAGTCATCACTTCCTCATGATGTCCAGAGGGGGTAGGCCCAATAAAATCACATTGTCATAAGGTATATTCATGAATCACATTCCTCTTGACTACTACAATTTATTGATCACTGGAGAATCCATCTCAACATGGCTTACTCCCTTTGAATCAATATGATTGAGATCATGAAAGGTTGACTAAATCATAACCACTTTTTTCTTCCTCTCTTTCAAATGAAATGTCAATCTCCCTGGAATACCAATCTCCTTCTTTTTCCTGCAAGAACATTCTAAAAAAAATGATCAATGCAAATAGCTCTTATAGTATGTATACAGATAAACTCATTTCTATTACTAACAACAACATAATACAACTCTTCATTTATATTTTCAATAATAAGGTTAAGATAAAATAATAATATATATTTTTATTATATATAAATGATGTATTGCCCATTATATTCATATAATCATTTCTCAATCTATTCAATTTAATACATTTTCAAGATGAAAAAGATAGATACTTACATTTTGTTTTCTAACTAATAAAAAATTGGTTTGGATATTACATACATTTGTGATTGAATAGCTATGGTTGGATTTACTTCTCACTTTTATCTCAAATGTTATTGTTTGTATACCTTTGTTATAAATTCCTTTGCTTGGGTTTCTTTGTTTATCTTATATGGGTTGTTGGATTAGTATCATGTGAATATTTATATCCCATGTAACTTTTTAGTTGGATGATGGGTCCTCCTTCCCACGTGGCCACCAACCAATGGAGATTTATATGACTCATTAAAAAATTATTTTCTTACATTTAATCTACCTTGACCATGTATGAGTGTGTCTATTTAAAATGTGGATTCATTATATAGATTCTTAGTCTAAGTATTGGATTGAGGTTTAGTCTACTATGTTTTAATTTTTTTCCAAAAGTAAGTGTCCTCTCTCAAATACTTTTGAAACATACTCTTTAGTTTGGACAAGTAGTTTGACCCCTTTAAAATATAACTCCCACATATTAACATGTGTTCTAATGGCTACTTCAGATTGATAAAGCTTCAATCATCAAACCAATATTGTATTTGATGTAGCATGTATTACCCTTTTCCCAATAAAACGTTAATATTTACTTAGTGCACATAGGAGTTCTGGAGAACTCACTTATTATTTCTTGCTACAGACCCATAAATTTATTTAGTTTGTAGCTTGACTTACCACATATTAAACATAATATTATCTCTTATTTTCTAGCAACATATGATAACCAATCAATGAATCTTCATGCCCATTAAAAGCTAAAGTTGGTTGGTTTCTAGGGGGCAACAATGTCAAACAATACACTATGAATGCAATCTTAGTAATTCTAAACCAATGCATATAACTTCCCATGCTCCAAATGGTTTATGTGTATTTTTTGAGAAACTCAACAACCTATCAAGCCTCATTCCTTTGCCCCATTGTAAATCATATACGATATGCCCTTATCTCATTGATCCCGACACAAAGCCATTTCCTCCAACAATAGTAAGAACATCAGTTACCTTTAGGGAGATGATTTTGAGTGAAGCATTTAATTTAGCCAATACAACTTATTCACAAAATCACTTTGGAAATATAACTTGGTAAAGATTTTAGTGTCGCAATCCATGACAATCTTTGCAAGGACCAAATTATTGGTCAACAATCTCTTGTTGAAATTGTTGACTACAGAATACAACAAAAGAATGACGACTTCTCCAATCCCCTATGGTTGCCATTTTTCCCCTCATTTAATATCTTTATTCTATGGGAAAAATAGCTCACAAGAAGTCTGAATGCACTTCATTATTTATCTAAAAACAAAGTTTAGTCTACATAAAACTAGACCATGTAGATTGGACCTTTAATGATTATGAAAAAAAAAGTTTTATCAGTGAAGCCATGTGTATATAGTCATGTATTGATGTTTTCTTTTGTAAAGTGGTCATCTATGTTGGAATTACTTAATGGAAAAAGGAATTTTGAGGAGGGGGTGAATCAACACTTCAAAACTTTAACCAAAATATATTCACCACACATTCATCTCATAATCTAATATGTAAATTGAAATAACTATCCATGCATCTCATTCAAAACATAAAGCAAATAACAATTGACACAAGATATTAATTTACTCAAAAACCCTCCAAAGAGAAAGTAAAATTGGGGTGGGGATGACACCCACAAATCTTTACTATTGCAGTTGTAAAGTGTACCCAATTATGGTCACAATGTGTTTGATCATAAACTATGATCTATCCTATGAGGGATCTACCTCTTCAAAGGCTACAAAGACTATTAGGTCTCCCCTTGTTAGAGGACTTTAACTCACAGTGGAGTAAACACTTTGTTAAGAGATTTACAAGAGCTTGTCAAAACTCAAAACCTGTTAAGGCTACTCTGTTAGGAGATTTACTCTACATCACCTGTTAAAATGATTCAGCACCATGATCCTTTGGTTAGCAACTCACTACTAGATGTCAAATCTTCTCTTTCCTGATGCATCCTTGATCCTTTTGATCAGATATGTCTCCTCTATCCTCTCTCTATTCTGTTCTTTTCTCTCTAACTAATTTTTCAATTCATTCCTCTATCTCAACCTCCTTAGTCACCATGAATTCCCTCTTCCTTCTTAGAATTCATCTCCCTCAACAATACTTATTCTCTTAAACTTTTTAGGGTTTTTCCTCCTTATAAAAGCATGGGTGGACTAGGGTTAGGTTACAATCAACAATTGTGATTCATCCATATCTCCACTTATTTCATCATTTTTATGATTGGTTGCATGCATTTCATAGGGATTCTCAATATGCATTCATACTTATCTTCTAGAATAGTAAAACAATCCTTAGGTTGGCCCAAAAATGGTTCACATAGAAGTTTGTGCCATTATAAACAACTATGCCAAAAATAGTTTACTTGACACCTAAAGGCTCTAATGCTCAACACTCACTATATCTTCAATACTATAACTTGACTTTTGAATGAGTTGACATCTATTGTTTACTCAACACCTAAATCACTCGACATGTATAGACTTGTTCATCACTTGAGTGACTCAACACATACTATCTTCTTGATACATACTAGTGCTCAACACTTAGTATATTTCTCGACATGTATTATCTGGTAACTTATGCTCAACATGCTTTAATCACTCGGCTCACACTAATTGCTTAGCTTTCTCTGATCACTTGACATACACTATGTTTCTACTAGAATATGACTTAAGTGTTTTGTCACTAACTTGTCAAAACCAAAATGAGATCAATAATATCCTCCTTTGACATGAGTGGAAAAAACACTTGGTCATGCATATACAACCTCAATATGACTATAACTCAAACAATCTATATACATTGCTCGATTCCCATAGAAAATTAAAAAATTCATGACTTAACTATCATACCTTATTTCTCAAAAACTTCATAACTTCCGTTGATTTGATATTTCCTTTTTGTATCTGAATTGTGTACTCCTACTAAGTAAATGTGCACTCTTTTGTTGTCCCCTATTTTTGCATTAGTACTCCCCTTTTATCAAAATTGTACTATGCACATGCATTTCCTTTCTTTACTTTGACTTCTTTAGTTTTCCCCTTTATACAATATTCCCCCTTTTCTTTATTTTCCCCTTTTTTGATACTTATGTGCTAGTTAGTACACAAATAGTGTGTTTATCCAAAAATGCTTTATGGATCTCCAATATTATTTTTAATGTTGCATCCCAATTATTGCATGCTACCTCTAGAGATTGGTATCAAATATCTAATTATGCAGCTAGGTCAACTAAGCCATCATGAGTTGAACTTTGATTATCTTTCTTCATCAATGTTACAGTGAAGGCTAGTTCCTTATGCAATACTTCCATGTGTGGGGTCAACATAGACTGGATACTGATCAAGGTAGCCCTTATGTTTGCATCTTGGATTTGTATCTCGGCTAGCTTAGCTTGAGTTGACAGTAGTCTCTAGAAATGAGAGTGGCTTTGACTAGGAGATAGTTGTAGTGTTGTACTTTTTAGCTATAGATCTCTTTACAACTAGTCAATAGCCCTCTGTAATTCCTCTCTGAAGTTGTCCACATTGCATAGTGTGGTGTATAGAGTGAAAATGTTCTCCAACACCTTCTTCACACTTTCCACCTTGGTTGCTAAATCAACATGTCTTAGTGCAATAACACTAGATATCTTCTCAAGTACTTTAGAATGAAACTTCTTCTTAGACCATTCTAAAAGTTTAACATTGTAATCTAGGTCTTCATCTCTTACCTTGTAAACAATATTGACTGGTTGCTCAATAATTGGTTTCTCCTCATTTGGCTCTGGAAGGTTAAAAGCATCAAGAAATATATCTTTGATGTCATAAAGTACTTGCTTCTTCTTATGCTCCCTTCTAAGCAATTCTTGTTGTTTCTTCCTCTGTAGAGCTTCCTATAGAATTTTCATCTATTCTACGGTGGTTTTTGTAAGATCAAACTTTATCAGTTCAATCACCTCATCTAAGCTCACATCTCCATAAGATGTATCTTCAAAATTCTTAGATGTACTAGGACTAGGCCTTGATATTTGTAAGGGTGGAGCATCTATGCTTGACCTTTGAAGAGTTTGACTAGTAAGAGGAGATACAGAAACTGGTAGGGTAACCAAGGTTTGTATGGCAAGTTGTTCCTCTGTCTTAGTAGTCAAAACTAACTCTTTAGTCCTATTATCCTCCTCTTCTTTCTTAATTTCACCTTGCATTTGTGAGATAGGTGTAGGACTAGCTTCCTGACCTATGTGGATTTTTGTCCCATCCTTCTCAATAATAAACACTGCTTGCAATGTTGCAATATTTGGCACTTATGTGATGACATCTTGTGTCACTTCTTCCTTCACTTGATATACCACTATGGGCATTGCAACTTGTATACCAGTGGTGACACTTTGATCTTTTGTCTCTTTGTCTTTTGTAGATTGAGGGGGCACATTGGATGTTTCTTGTGATTTCTCCCCTATAGATGCCATTTCCACCTTCTCAATCTCATCTACTCTCACCAACACAAGATTGCTGCAAAGTTTTGTCAATGGGGTGATCCCACAATAATGGGTTCCACTTTTTGACCAATTTTGACACTGAAATCAATATTTTTGAAACAAACCTCACGTTCGAGTGACTATATCTTTAAAACTATGAATAATTTCAAGATGAAATAAACTAGCGATTTGTAGTACTATGTTCCTACTTTGTAACCATATTTTTTAATTAAAAACAAATTTATTTATGTCAATTTTTTTTCTCCTCTGAAAAGTGACACATGTTAAAATTCAAAATTTTTAAAGAGTGATACTCTGTTTGACACACATAACTTTTTTTCTTGAAAAGATAATGAGGTAATTCTTTCAACATTGGATTTATAACATCAATATCTAGAGGATGCATTTGGTTAGATTCAATTTGGTTGAATATTGTATAGCTTATGAAGTTTTGAAGTGACCCCAATCGTAATTCAGACATATGTTCATTTTGACACAAATAACTTGAACTCAATTTATCATGAATCTTTTTTTTTTAATAGAAAGCCAACTCAATAACCTATTTCCTAGATATTTTAAATTAAAAAAAAGGACCTAATTTACTAATTAACCTAAAGTGTCGAAGTCAGTTGATGTTCAATTGGTAATGAACCTATAATAAGTCAAACTCATATTTGAAAGTCTTAATGAATATAATTATAGTCATTGGAAAGCTTGCTTCGAGCAACACAGTTTGGCATTTTTTATTTTACAGTAATAGATCAATAATTTTCAATTTTGGGTGTCAAAAGAGCCAATTTTATTTTTTTCAGAAAAGAGGGTCAAAAATTTGTAATTTGACATGTTCATTGCAAACATGGTGTTCGCAACAAACATGGTGTTTGTAGCAAACATGTTTTATGAGTTTGTTGTGAACACATGTTCGCAGTGAACATACACAGCTAAGTTTTCCAGCCACTGCAAATTCAATTTAGCATGTTCGCATGAACATGTCACATTGTTCATGTTCGTGTAAACATTCAAAAAATGCTAACATCACCAGTAGATAGGTTAGTTTTAAAATAATGTGAAGCCATACTTGCAAAGCCATACCAAGTGACATGTTTATATAGTTATTGCACAAAATTTATCTTGAGGTAAGGGTTAATTTTATTTTATTTTAATGATTTTATAATGGGAAACAAGAAAGGAAGGCAAAGCAAATATGCAAGGAAGAGATCTGATGAAGCAGAACAAAGAAATCTTCAAAAGACTATTGCATGTTATCATCGAATTAAACAAAGTATGTAATTTTATATATTAATTTTTTAATGGTCTTAAATTTAATTATTTTTCAATCTTATTTTTTTATCTAATTTGATTTATTTATAAATTTGTTGCAGACAATGAACAAGGTGAAAGAAATGTTGAAGAAGGCTCAACAAAAGTAGAAGAAGTGCAAATGGGCGAAAGGTCAGAAACACTCCTTACGAAATTTGAAATAATGAATGTTGAAGAAGGTTCAAGATCACTCCCTACAGAGGTTCAAATAATAGAAATCAAATAAAAATCAAAATCTTTCACTGCAGAATCTCAAAAAATGAATGTTGGAGAAGGCTCAAGATCGTTCCCTATAGAAATTCTAGTAACAAAAGTTAGAGAAGGGTCAGGATCAAGTGCAAGAACTAGGATGGATGAACTCCTAAATATTGCCCAATCTATAAAGAATGGTATTTCTCATAAAAATTTAGATCATTTACTTAAAATGGATGTGGATAAATTAAGAAGACTTGTAGCTACTATTCAACCTTAAGTTTGTCTAAGAAAAGGTCAATGAATAAGAAGATAAGAGAAATTATGACTAAATTTGATAACAGTGAAACACTTGAGTAAGCTCAGTTGCTTTCACTTTTGCTTACACAAAAGAACTTGCAAGAAGCATTGAAATTGTTAGGTGTAGACACAACATCAAAGAAGAGAAGATTTTCTAACATGTAAATTGATGTGATTGAAAATTTTAAACAAGGTTTGAGAAACATAGGAAAACACTCTCGAACTAAAGATAAGTTTGTGGCAAGAAAAGTGATGTTGATGCCTGTTGTAAATAAGAATATGACCCAAAATAGACAAATATCTTCAATTTCACCTGAAATGGGTTTTAGTAGGAAAACAATGAGAGAATATGTTAAGAGAACATTAATTATGGATGACAGTACTATGGAGGGCAATTGGGCAATCATGTGTAGAGCACCTCATTCTGATAGGATTGAAGAGTTATCAAAATGTTTATTCATATCATTGTGGATTGATAACACTCATCCTTCATCAAATAGTAGAGATGTTATCAGGCATAGGATTGCATTTGGTCAATATGAACATCATACAAAACATTGGTTGGACACAACACAACATGAGTTATATGTGTCGTTTGTAGTGAACATCCTAATGTAAAAGTTTGGCAAATGTTGTTTGAAAAATTGAAGCCATACTTTGTGAGGTCAAACAAAGTGTTTGAAACATGTTATTGTTGTCATCATATTGAGTTTGATCTCCACTATCAGGTATTTCAAAAGTTTGTAGAAGACACATATGGTTTTCATGGTGCTCCTCCTAGTAGGAGAAGTGAGTTTATATCATCCATTCTATGTGACCAAATAGATGGTCCAGCTGGTCAAATAAATTACATCAAAGGATTATGTGAAACATGTGGTGAATTGGCTTTATTTCCTTTGAAAATTGAAAATATTGATGTAACAAAAAAATTGAATTGAAAAAGTTACAAGTATGTGAAGAATGAAACAAAGTCGGGGAAAGAGACAAAAAGGTTGGAATGTGTTGAAGAGGAGTTACCTATTCTAACATTTATGGACAGATTTAAGAATTTGATTCAACCTTATATTCATCATGTATTTTTTGCAAAGTGGCAAGCATAACCGTTTCAAACTTTGAGAGATAATTTCCCACTTAAAACGATTGTATCAGTTGTTGATTTTGCAGAGAACTATTCCTTTGTTCATCAGAAAGCAATTAAATCAAATTATTAATTTTTTAAGTAGGTCACTATTATGGTACATGTTAAATTATAACTTTTTTAAGTAGGTCACTATTATGGTACATGTTTGTTATAGACATGAACAGTTAGATTTGGATGCTGTTTAGAGTATAGTTCAAGCATGAGTAATTAAAAAGGAATATCATTTTTATATAAGTGATGATAAAGAACATGGCATTCACTATGTAGAACATTGCTTCAATATGTTCTTTTCTTATTTGAAAGAAAGAGACATAAATTTTGATAAACATTATGTTTGGTCTGATGGATGTGCCACACAGTTCAATTCATCTAGATCATTTTATGCATTATGTAGATATCATTGTAATGAGAATATAAAATACATATGGAATTTCTTCGAGAGTAGATATCATTCTATTGTAATCCTATTAATATTTAAATTAATAAGAGAGTTTTTTATCATTCTTATTGAACTAAGATTAAATTTGTAGGAAGAGTGGGTCAATATTGGAAAAATGCTAGAAGAATTATACTAGAATAATTATAGGCCTTAGCCTAGGTAAGATCCTAATTTTCCTTACAGTTCCATCATCAACATATAGGGGGAATGAAAGTGAAATTTAACGAAGGATGGTCAATGTCTTTTGAAGAATCCTAGGCTAAGAACAAAACAAAAAAATACTATTGTGAAACTTGTTCTATATAAAAACATATAAAATATGATCTTATTAGCTAAGTTCTAACCAAAACAATTATCTAGAGTATGGAAAATGAAAGTCCTCGAAGATTGAAAATACTTAATATCAAAAGATATCAAAGTTATACTTGACACATCAAGAGTATTGAAAGAATTGCAACCTATGTATGTGTAGGATTTTCACATCAATATTTAAGAATCTTTATATAGGTGATCTTGCATGTCCCGTTTGATTAAATGAAATGAAGTTTTTTGGCTACCTTCATGTAATTGAGTTGTTAAATGTTGTGAATTATTTCCAAATGGTATCAAATTTTGATTTGGGTTTTCCAACTAGCCACCTTGGGCGGTGAAGCAAAAATTGGGTATAGGGTCCATGTACTGACCAACTTGAAACCTCAAAGTTAGGGTGCACACATTTTGTCTCTTCTCCCCTAGCACGTTTGAATGTTAGATCTAATGTGAACATGCATAAAAATAGAACTTTCTGATTTTATTTTATTATTCATAAATTGAATCCAAAAGATAATGTCTTTAAATTGATGAATGTGGTAACATAATAAATTTGATAGTATAATATTTCTAATATATCAATACAATTATTGAATTATAACTATGTCAAATGTGAGATATGTAATGTATTATGAGTAAAAATTCATTATAATAGGCTATTTTTAATTCTAAAAATGATTAAAGGTATTGATCTAGATGTGAAGTGGTTTTAAATGAGTGTCACCTAGAGGAAACCTAACAAGTTATTGCTCAAGGTGAAATAGAGTGCTCATTCATTTTCATACAATAAAAAATCTAGTAGTGGATCAAGTTTTATATGTACAAAAGCATGTTATATATATATATATATATAAGCTCCTGATTGGTCCATTTATGGACCACTACTAGAGATTTATGAACCAATACTTGGACATTTGTCCATAACAATTGGTGATATGACTGAAATGGTTTTTGGTGAAATAGAGGTTTTGTATTAGTCGACACATTTTTAAATCATGTTTTGAACCTTAAATGTTTATAACATCTCCTATAGAGTGTGTCATTAGTGGCCATAAGCTAAAACCTTAACTTTAATAAGTTATGTTGCCATTACTAGTACCTTTCCCCTAGATAAAATGAATGATAATTTTTCCATTTCTTCTCATGAGAGTTGGGTTGTTGTGAACCTCTACTCATAAAACATGACTTAACAAGTTTTTCTTATAGGCCACCAAGTTTAATCCTTAAAAAAATATCATAATTTGAACATCACAAATTGACTTGTTGTAAGTAACACCTACTTTACTATGGTTGTATGTGGTAGTAATTATTTTAAATATATCTTATTGCTTCTACTATTTTTGAAAACATACGATATTTTAAATACCTAGCAATTTTAGAAAAGATTTTATTTAAATTTCACTAGAGACACTTGCATTGTTAAGATGGTTATGTTTCTTCTTGCATTTAATGACTTCTATATGGATATTTGCTCAATGAAGTATTATGATGCATTTACAACTTAATGTTAGTGTACTTTAGTGATATTATTAAAATGTCAAACCATTTTAAGATGTTAATTGATAGTTATACACCAAGTTTAATAGAATAGACAAGCCATTAAAATCTCCATTATTTAAAATTTGATTTTTTCTAACTAACTAATTTATTTTTCTTTACTAATATTTATTTATTACATTAATAAAAAATATGCACATTAAACTCAATAGTGGTGAATTAGAATGTATTTTTCAAATGACTAAGTATATTTTTTAATTTTTAATTCAACACATAAGTAACATTTTCATGCATTGACATGACTTGGCATTTAAAATATATTTCATTACAACTTTATATTACTCCTTGAGCTCTCTTTCATATCTCCAAGTGAAATGATGAGAAATAATATCTTTTGAATATAAATAATAAACATCTCTAAGACATCAAAATCCTTGCAAAGACCTTTGAGTGTGAATAGTTTTGAGTGTTATCTACTTCTACATTTGTGTTGATAGAGAATTTTTTTAAAGGGGAGTCAATATTATGAAAGATCTCATAGCAACTTGAAAGGTGTTAAGGATAGATATTTTCCTTCTTCCTTCTTACATAACTATCTTCTAAAGCTATTCTATTATTTGTAGGGAGTAGGAAAAATATTTTGGAATCCATTAGATTACCATGGTTAATGACAAATATATTTTTGGAATGTCATGAAACATGAATCTATTTGAAGATTTTTTAGTTCATTTATATCATACATTTTAAATTAAGTTTTTTGTTACACTCGAAAGTGAAATTTCAGTTAATCTTAGGGTTTTAAAAGGGATAGCTCAAGTCACCTTCTCTTACAACCACTATATGAAGAGGTCTAATCTTGTTAACATTATAAAGGATTTAGCAAGTATACTCAATGGTAAATTACTTAGATAAAGGGTTTGATTATGGTTCAAATGGTTTAGATTAAAGGGTTTTCTGAAAGTTAAATATTACCTCGCATGCGATTCTAGGGTTTGATAAATAGAGATCTATCTAAGGGTTTTGTTACCTGGTTTAATTTATAGGGAACTTACGTGGTCAGATTAATAGGGTTTGTGTTAGATCCATATTTGATTAGGATTTCATTCTAGGGTTTGAGCTAGGGTAACTTGAGTTAGATTATGGTTTCAATTTGAGTTAGGGTTTAAAGATTAGGATTTTAGTTACGGTTAGGGTTAGGTTCTAGGTTTATCTAGCTATCTATTAAGATTAGGATTGAGTTAAAGATTAGGGTTTGATCCAAAGGGTTCAAATGATTTCTAGATTAGGGTTTGAGTGAACTATATTTTAAAGGGTTTGGTTGGGGTTATGGTTGTACATTATTTACTTAAACTTGGTTCAAGTTAGGGTTTGATTTAAAGGGAACTTTCAATTTAGATTATTAATTTAGGGTTTGAGTTAAAGATTAGGGTTTGGTTAGTGTTTGATTTTAAAATAAATTATAGGATAAATGCGTAAATATTAGTGTTTGAGTTTTTAGTTAGGAAATTAGATCTAAGGATTTGATTTAGATTAGGGTGAGTTAGAGATCTAAGGGTTTCAGTTAAATCTGGTTCGGATTAGATTATGGTTACGGTTCAACCGAGGGTTACATTAGCTCGTTTTAGTTACAGAACTCTAGGGTTAAAGATTAGGGTTAAAGAGTTTTCAAATTAGGGTTAGAGTTTGAGTTGAGGTTAAAAATTAGGGTTAGAGTTTGAGTTAGGGTTATTTTTTAAGGTTATACTTAGTTTTAGGGTTATCTCCAGATCTAGCTCGTTCTAATATTTTTTAATTTTCTACACTAATTTTTTTTTTTGTTTTTTCTAATAATTCAAGTTTAATGTTTTTTCTAATATTTTGTAGTATTTTTCTCAAATATTTTATAATGTTTTCCTAATATAAAATGTTTTTTTCTATTATTTTGTAATGTTATATATACTAATTTATTTTCCTTAATGTTAAATACTAATATTTCCTAATGTTATAATACTAATTTATTTTTCTAATATCATACAAGAAATTAACTTTTTAAAATATTTCACTTAGTAATGTTTTCCTAATAATTCTACATTGTTGTTTTTTAATATGTTTATAATATTTTCTAATCTTTTTTTCTAATATTTTCTTATAATTTTTAAAGATTTTTCAAACTAATATTTTTAAAATATATTTTCTAATGTTTTTCTAATATTTAAAAATGTAATATTTTTTCTAATGTTTTTCTAATAGAATTAATATTTTTCTAAATTTGTTTTTTCTAATGTTTTTATTAAAAAATTAATATTTTTCTATAAAATTTGTTTCTAATTAAACTAATTTGTTTTTCTAATAAAACTAATATTTTTCTAAATTTTATTTTCTAATATTCTACACTTTTTTAGAAAATATTTTATAATGTTTTTCTAATATTTTCTAATTTTCAAGACTAACATTTTAAAAAATATTTTCTAATGTTTTTCTAATATTTTTCTAATTGTTTTCCTAATATTTTCTCATAGTTTTCTAATATTTTCCAAACTGATATTTTTTTAAATATATTTTCTAACATGTTTTTCTAATATTTAAATTTAATGTTTTTCTAATGTTTTACTAATATTTTTTATGTAATGTTTTTTCTAATATTTTTTATGTAATGTTTTTTCTAATGTTCTGATATTCTAGAAATTAACATTTTTTTAATATTTTCTATTATTTTTCTCATATTCTAAACTATTGTTTTTCTAATATTTATCTAATTTAACACTAATTTTTTTCTAAATTTATTTTCTAATGTTATATTAATATTTTTTTAATATATAATGAACATATACAAAAAAATTATAAATGTTAAATTAATAGAATTAAGTAACATAAATAAACAATAAAAATATTAAATTAACATTAAAATATGCTTTGAAAACATTAAAAAAATTCAAATAATAACATATGGACATCCCTGAAATAGTGCAATGACGAGAATCTGGAAGAGAATGATGGGGCATGCTAATTGGGTCAAGCACTTTTGCTCCAACGTATAAGTCAAAATCAAAGGGCTGTAAAAATGAACAATCAAATTAAGAAAATGATGTTTTGAACTATCACAATCGACGTAAAATATGTTTGACTGAACATACCTAATAAATGTACAATATGCTCACTACGAACACTGTTATAATATATGTTCGTTGCGAACATGCTTAATATGTTTGTGCGAACAAATGATAAATGTGATTAGCACATTTTGCAAAAAATTTGGATTTTCTTTGTCCCACAAAAATGGAACCCATTATTGTTGTGGAGTTTGTCAAAATCTTGTTTAAGTCTTCTTTTGTCAAGGGATTGATGTTCTGAGCTAAATAATCAAGAACATCATTTATTTGTGTTGAGTCCTGTTGACTCACTTGGTCTACATGTGGAGGACTGGCACTCGATACTTATACATCTAGTACATTTTGATCATTTTGTTTCTCTTTGTCAGTTGTGGCCTCTTCTGTTGTTGTCTCCTCAGTGCCTCCCACATTACCATCCTTTACTGATACCTCTTTTGTAGTCTCTACTACCTCTTGTTCACCTTTTTCCTCTCCAACTTCATTAGGTACTTGGTCACTTTTCTTCTCAATTGTCAAACCATAAATTACCATCCAAATTAATGTACTCTGTGTAACCACTTCTTCAACTTGATTTTGCAAAATGTTGAATGCTCTATATTTGGGGGAAAATCTATCCTTGTATTTATTCATGGCTTTTTCCATCATCTTCTTATTCAAAGTAGGCATTACTCTGGCTAATGTGGCCTCCCTAATCTGTCTCTCTATGGTTAGGCTACACTACCACTTATGCTCAACTCGGTCATATAGACTCTTGGGTAGTGAGTCGACAATCTCTAGTGGAGTTGACTTGAACGTAGTCATCATCGTGTATATGGCTTCTTCCACTTTGTTCTTATCAAATGCTCCTAACTTATCAAAATCCATGTGTGCAAAACCATATAAATCTACATTTGTAGTTATGTTTTCACACAAACTATCTATATTTGATGAGGGATTATGACTTACCACTTTAAATTGACTTAAGTCGTTTGACTCGGTCTTCTCCTCATCTGACTCAATTGTTGGAGTATACTTCCTCCTTAACCTCTTATATGTTATCTTTTCTAGTTGACTCTACTCTATTGTAGTAATGGTTCTTTTTCCCTTAGGCTTCTCAACTTCTTTGGTGCTTGGTAGCTGCCCTTGCTAGTAGGTACTATTGGCTTTTGTTGTGCATATTTTACAACTTTCTTTGGTTTTTCCATTATTGGCTCCTTTGCCTTTCTTTTCTTCTTAGCCTCTTTAGGTACTTCCTTGACTTCTTCTTCCTTGGCACCTTCTACATTTTCTTCTTGATCTTCTCCTTGACATTGAGTAAGTGCCAATGGGGCTTGGCCTTGTTCTTCATCTTCTTCTTCTACTCCCCCTTTGCCAAATATCTCCTTTAGCTTCTTGACCAATTTGTTCTTTTTCCTTACCATACAAGTTGTTTGCAAGTTAATTGTGATCTTTGATTTTGCTTCCTCATAGTTTCCAAATGAGGTGACACTCACATCAATGTCCTCTGCCAATAGTGTTATGATAGCTACAGATGACTCATCCACATTGATCTCATATGTCAAGGGCTTAAGCTATCTGACCCTAGAAATAATTGTCTGCACATATGTATAATCTACATCCACTGGGAAGAAAACATCATTGTAATGTTGTTCCACTAGTGACATAGGTATCCTTTATCTTTGCTTCATGGATTTCTCACAATCCTCAAAATAGCTAGTCATTACTGACTCAAAATTCTCTCCAAGTTGCTCTATAAACTATATAATCTAAACTATTACTGGCCTATTTGTCTTCCACGCTACCTTTCCAAATATGGGAAAAGTTTTCTACACAAAAGAATATGTAGACCAATAGAGAACCAAACTTACATGATGCACTTTTTGTCTTCCTAATGAGCTCCAAGTTTTCAAATAGTTGTTGAAGTTGTAACTCGGTAAGGTCATCGGTATAGGTATGTTCTCTCTTCACTATTTTGTATCCCAAATCAATAGCCATACAAGATACACTATTCAGTTTGCTAGACTGAAAGAACTTGTGAGCAATCACTCTCACTGCAAAGGCAATTAGGGGGTTTGATATAGAATCTGTAGACATCCCTTTCTTGTTCTACACGACCCCTGTGTTTTTCTCAATTACCTCCTTTGCATCACTACACATGCTCTTGGGTCTATCTAGGGTAGGATACCCTATAACTCAATTAATGACCCTCTTAGTGATCTTAATAGGTCCATTCTCTAACCATATGAAGTCATCATGTATTCTACTAAGCACAATCTTTATCCATTTAGTCTTTGAATACATTAGGGAAATCTAGGGCACAGGTCAACCCTTTTCTTTCTACATTTTTATTCTCTTCCCTTAATACTCCATCTACACAAAGTTTATCGTATAATTCTCTTATCTCCATATCTCCTACATTTCTAATTCTACAAGTATAATAAGACCTGACATCTTGATGAAATCTACTAAGTAGCGGTCAAATTCAGTTTGCAAATGCTAGAATCCTCTATTGCAAATCGCTTTCGTGCTCTTTGTGCTCTCTTCAATCATTACTAAATGCAAATGAGTCAAAAAAATGACTGTATAACCCTTAGAATTTGGCAATAAATGCTTAATTTTTCCACAACTATAAGCTCGACTAACATAACATTTACAACTCACTTGACTTACATAGCAAGCTCGGCCAATACTAACATAATTCCATCACTTGACAAGAACATAGAAAACAACAAAACTATAGATTTTCTCCAAGTTCTAACCACTCCATTGCATCTTAATTTATGCATATATCTAATTTTTAGATCTTAGATTCTTGGAACTGATGTATAATGTAACTTTGAAATATGACTCCCATACATACCTTTTGATTGCCTAATTGGGGGTGATGTGATCACCTGATCCATTGGATGAAGTGACCTCATCTACACTTGATGTGTTGCAATCTTCTCTCTTCTTCCATGTCTTGCCCATCTACACTTTGACCTTTTCAACATCAACCTTATCTTTACCCTTATTGAATTCACTGCTTGGTGTAGGTGACCTTGTTGGATAATTTATGCTAACATGACTAGTCTTCAAACAACTAAAGCATGTGCTCTTATTCAACCATCTATTGTAATTACTTCTAAAATGTGTTCTTATGCAATTCTTAGGAACATGTCCATACTCTTGACAATAGTGACAACTATACCTTGTGTTGTAATCCAAATTGTAAGAGTTGTCATTAAGGTTTACCTTGGCTTGCTTGTTTGATGACCATTTAGGCTTGGATCTACACTCATATGCTTGTGTCCATACTTTTGACAATTATAGTAGTATCCATAAAATTTTTGAGTATTCATGGTATTGGTCTCGCATTGATGTGCCTAATGTCCTTGTTTGTTACAATTGTAGCAAATTCCTTTGAATTTCTACTTAGGACTTTGGTTGATAGTTTTACTTCTGCAAACATTAGTGATACGACCTAGCTTTCCACAATTATGACAAGTGGGTTTATTGTTCTTACCTTTTTCACTCCTTTGTTCACCACTTCTAGATGATTCTCCTTCTTTAGTAGATTTGTATCCCAATCCAGTAGTATCATTAATAGGTCTTGGTGATTCCATCAATTTCTCAAAATACTTTATGGCTTCACTTGGCTTGTTAAGCTTTTCTCTTTCAGCTCTCAATTCATTCTATAGCAGGTCATTCCATGACTTAAAGGTTGTGATCTCAATGTCCTTTCCATTCAATTCATGATTGGAAATCATCAATTGATTCATTGTATCCAACTGCATGTTGGCAAGCTTTTGTACATCTAATGTCTTATCTCCAATTCTGTTGGACAATATCCTTTTGTCTTCATCAATCATGACTTTTTAATCCTTAGCTTTCTTTTTATTTTTAGGCATCTCACATAGCAATATTGATTGCATTTCTTGCTCTCTTTTGAGATTGCTAACTTCTTTATTTAGGGCTCCATTCTTTTCCATCAAATATGTAATTGTTGTATCAGACTCTTTAGAGTTTCCTTCTACAAATAATCCAGTAGTGTCAATCTCTTTGTATTGTGTGTCATTTTCTTGTATGGCCAATTCTTTTCTTGTATGTAAAAACTTGTCATAGAGAAGAAAAAGTCAAGAAGAGGCAATGATTTTCTTTGAAAATATGCAAATTGTATTCTCAGAAATGAAAATAATGAGAGATAATTATTTTTTGATTTCCACCTTGCAGGGTCAATCAGGATGAACGTTATCAGAGGTTATATTCAATGAGAAATATAAGTGTACTTATATGAAGTAAAAATGGATAATAATAAAAAATATGTTTTAGGGAATCTACAACTTGACAAATGAAGAAATATGAAGTTATCAGTTACTACAAGAAGTGTACAAGTTTTATTGGTTGTTTATTTTGACTGTTGCGACACTTTACACAAATGGTACTACAAACATATATGTATATTTTACTATGAAAAAATCATGCTCAAATGAAAGGTATCTAATTTTTCTTTCATTTAAATCAAGTATGAGACATTTTCATGAAGAAATGAAAGAGTTATGCTCTTTTTAGTGACATTACCTTGCCCATAATTTTTTTCTAAGCCTGCAATCAAGAATGAAAAAATTGGTACAATCAGAAATGGATTCACATGACCCTATAAATTGGTGCGAAGTTAGATATTGATGTTAGGAACAAAAGATGTTCTTTCCAGGAAATTTTCTATGGACATTTAGGGGTCATATAATCCATTTTCTAAAAAGTGTCTTCTTAAAATGAATGTTGAAGTATGTTTTTAAATGGTTGGGTCATTGAATTGTAAAAGCCCAAATCTCAACAAGTTTTGATGCATTGATTGTTATTTTAAAACATTAAGTAAAATGATGTCTTATAAATCATTTTATTTAAATGTTATTTTCAAATGCAAATTGGGGAATTTTGCAAGATAAAATATGCAAGTTTATGAAGGGGGACTTTTTAAATTTATTTTTTGCATTTGCATTTAATGTAAACATTTAAATGAATGATATTCTTATAAATCATTTCATTTAAATGTATGTTTCAAATGCAAAAATTGGGGGAGTAATTTTATTTGATTATGCACAAGTCATGGGAGCTTGGAGATTAGTTTCCTTTGTTGTATTCACCTACTAGTTGATTTGAGGGTGATTTCAGATTTTAGATTTCAGCATGATTCATGGACATGAAAAATTACACCTGCCAGCTGATATGTGGAGAATCATAGATATGCTTCCATTTTGAGGAGATGATGCATTTGTGGGTTTCAAACCTATTTATACACATCCTTGAGCATTATTTGGGTTGGCTCTTACATTCTACCTCCTTGTAAGTTCTTGAATTCTACCTCCTTGGAGAGATAGTGTTTTGTAGCTCAAGTCCTATTTTGTGATGCAATTTTTAGCATTTTGGCTTCTTCTAAATTAATATGTAGTAATGATCCTTTTTGGTCTTATGCGTAATTTTTCATTTGTCTTCTAAGTATTTTTAGCTTTAAGTTATTTTGATTTTTTACAAATCCTTGGCTTAAAAGTGAAGTGTTTATGAGGAATGTGAGAGATAGTCTCAAAAAATAAGTGTAATTTGTGTGCAATCTAAGTTTGAAAGTTGTGAAAAAACTTCCTTCTTTTAAATCTCACACCTTTTACATTTCATGCACTTAATGGTAGTAGTGTATTTCTGTGATCAAACTGTTATATTCATTTCAATTGTGAGTTTTCCCTTAAAAGCTACATTACCTTCATAACATTGGTGAATCACCTTAGTTTAAGTTCAAGTTATGTTAAATGCATTCTCCGTATCTCTTTTTCCATCAAGTTTAATTAAAGTTTTCTGAGGTGATTCAAGGGAAGCCGACCCTTTCTACCAGAGGTTGATCCTTAACATGGCATACCCACAGGCTAAGGATCATCCCATGTTTCACTAGATTGCTGAAAGTTAAACTTTGGCATAAAGGCGTAATCTAGGTAACAACAGTTTTTGGCATGCCTAGTGGGACAGTTTGGACTATTTTACTCCAAAGTTTTCCATAGAATTTTGTTTTTTGGTGTGGAAATCAATTTTATAGCCTTTGGAGGCAAGAAAGATGCACACCTAACGACTCTAGAATAACTATTCTTTGGTTTCAAGTAGATTTAGTTGTTGATATAATTGAAAAATCTATTTTTCCACATTTAAAAGTATTTTCATTATCTTATGGTTTATCTAGAGCATTGATTATGTTTATTTCTATGCATGAGAGAATGGCATACCATTCCCCATTTCATGAAAATCTTATCTTTAAGCCATCATACCAACCTCATCAGCAAATTTCATTTGTTCAATAACTCTCTAACCTTGCTTAAGCTACTAGCCCAACTGGCCTAGTATTAGATCAGTCCCAAGAGTTGAGGGAAATTAAGGAAGAAAACCAAAACATTCAAAAAAAATTCCAAACCTTTGTTAATGAGCTAGCTAGTATTAAAGTGCAATACTTTCAAGAACCCCCTAAGAGCCAATTCATCTCTAGTTATCATAATGATTTCCAAAATCATCCTTCCTATGCTTATCAACAACCACAAGAAAATTCACAAAATTTTTCCTAGCATGTTCCAAGTGTAGCTAAAATCCTTACAAATTTTCAAGAACAAATGAGGGATGTAGAAAGGGAGCATGAGTATAATATGTGGTAGGAGGAGCTTTCTTATCAGATTGGCATTCATCTACAACAATTACCAACACAAAGGGGACAATATGAGGGGTTTCTTGCTAAAAGGGAGAAACAATATAAGGTTTAGAAACAACAATATGAGGAACTTCTTGCTAAAATGGAGTAGCATTATGAGATGCAAAAGAAGAAGTATGAGGAATATTTTTGAAGGGAGTCAAAAGCTTGTGAGGAGTTTCATGACAAAGAGCTAGAAGATCAAAAAGTGATAATTAGAAGATTACTTGTTGCATATAAAAACTAAAAGAAAGTCAAGTGGATAATGGTATTCCAAATCAACCTATAATGCAAGAGGTTTCTAAGCCTATGATTTCCAGTTTCCTAATTTACAATCCTGCAAAAGAAGAAAGGGAAAGTACAATCCCAAATGAGAATAAAATCTAGCAACATATGCTCATCTATGACGAAAATGAGCTTGCACTTTAGTAGATACTTCCATATGCAAAGCTCATTCTAGAAGCTTAGTCATCTCCAAAAATTTCAATGCAACATGGCAAGGAGGTTTATAATTTTGATTTCCCAATTTTTAAATATTTAATTCCTAAACAACAAGTTGAAGTTGAGAAATTTGAATCTATATAAGAAGACTCTCATATAGGAAAATGTGACATTTTTGAAAGCCCGTTTGACTTGTTTGATGAACTCCTTGGTTTTTTGAGTGAGGAAGAAGATGAGGTTCATGATGAAAAAGAGGAAAATGAGGAAAACTCTCATGTTGAATTCAGGATAGCAAGAAGTGGGTGATGATTTGATTTCTTTGGTTATTCAAGAAAATCCTCAAGAGGTATGTAAGAGTCCTATGTCTATCAAGATTGAAAATGATAATGATGAAGATAGTTTTTGGGATGATTTGGAAACATTCATTGTGGAATTAGACACCCTTCATATGTCATCAAAAGAGATAAATCAAATTCAAGAATTTTTTTTTGAAGAGATTGTTAGTGATATTCATGCTCAAGAGAATTTTATGTTTAAATTTTTTGTTATTGGTAATAATGAGAGTATAGAAAGACAATAGATTTGTTAAGCTTTGATAAAAAAAATGAGGAACATGCAATATTTTGCACACCTCTTGATTCTTTTGAGGCTAATATTCCAAATCAGCTTGATGTGATGGTTGACAAGACAATTAATAGAGTTGAAAAGCCTAAATTCTTCCATATAAGGGGTTTCCCAATCAAACATTTGGCAAGGATGGATTTCAACGAGGAAGATTCAAACATTGAAGAACATATTTTACCTCTATATGCAGCCCATCTTGGTAATGATTTTGACCAAATTCAAGAGGTATGCGAGTTGATCTATTATTTTCATGTCATACTTTAGGCATAATTGACTATTTTAGTCATATGGTATATCATTTCAATTGCATTGAGGCATAAAATTTACCCTATGTTGGTCATAAAAGGAACTTATTTCAATCAATCAATAAATGGATGTATTTGAGGAATTTGATAATTGATTAGCTTAGGATAGGGTAGAGTGTTTTAGTTTTCATTTTTCATAAGTTCTGAGAGCACAATTTCAGTTTCAATTTAGTTTGTTTCTGCTACATTACTTTAAGGAGACTCTATGACCAATGGATAGCTAAGGCAACTAGTAACATGTCTAGCAGGCAGACATCCATTAGAGGTTGCCAAAATATTATCTGATTTTAACCTTGCAGGCTCAATCAGGATGAATTCTACAAGAGGTCATATTCAATGGGAAATATAAGTGTACTTATATGAAGTAAAAATGGATAATCAAGAAAATATATGTTTTAGCGAATCTGCAACTTGAAGAATGAAGAAATATGAAGTTATCAATTGCTCCAGGAATTGTACAAGTTTTACTGATTGTTGATTTTGATTGTTGTAACACTTTACACAAATGGTATAGACATATGTGGCTATTTAATTATGAAAAAATCATGCACAAATGAAAGGTATCATTTAAATCAAGTTTGAGGTATTTTCATGAAGAAATGAAAGAGTTGTGCTCTTTAGTGACATTACCTTGCCCAAAAAAAATTTCTAAGCCTGTAGTCAAGAATGAAAAAATTGTTATGACCACAAATGGACTTGTATGAAACTATAACTTGGTGAGAAGTTAGATATTGATGTTAGGAAAAAAGTTGTTCTTTTTAGGAAAAAAAAATTATGGACATTTAGGGGGTCATATAATCCATTTTCTAAAAAGTGCCCTCTTAAAATGAATGTTGAAGTATGTTTTTAAATGGCTAGGTCATTGAATTGTAAAAGCCCAAACCTCAAGAAGTTTTAATGCATTGATTATTATTTTAAAATATTAAATAAAATGATGTCTTATAAATCATTTTATTTAGATGTTGTTTTCAAATGCAAATTGGGGAAGTTGGCGAGATAAAATATGCAAGTTTACGAAGGGGGTTTTTATTTTATTTTATTTTTACATTTAATGTAAACATTTAAATGGATGTTCTTATAAATCATTCCATTTAAATATATTTTTCAAATACAAAAATGGAAGGAGTAATTTTATTTGATTATGCACAAGTCATGGAAGCGTGGAGATTAGTTTCCTTTGTTGTATTCACCTACTAGCTGATTTGAGGAAGATTTCAGATTTTAGATTTCAACATGATCCATGTACATGACAAATTACACCTACCAATTGATTTGAGGGGAATCATGGATATGATTCCATTTTGAGGAGATGATGCATTTGGGGGTTTCAAACCTATTTATACCCCATTCTTGAGCATTATTTGTGCTAGCTCTTACATTCTACCTCCTTGTGAGTTCTTGAATTCTACCTCCTTGGAGAGATAGTGTTTTGTAGCTCAAGTCCTATTTTGTGATACAATTTTTAGCATTTTGGCTCCTTCTAAATCAATATGCAACAATGATCCTCTTTAGTCTTATATATAATTTTTCATTTGTCTTCTAAGTATTTTTAGCTTTAAGTTATTGTGATCTTTTACAAATCCTTGGCTTAAAAGTGAAGTGTTTATGAGGAATGTGAGAGATAGTCTCAAAAAATAAATGTAATTTGTGTGCAATCTAAGTTTGAAATTTGTGAAAAAGATTCCTTCTTTTAAATCCCACACCTTTTACATTTCATGCACTTAATGTTAGTAGGGTCTTTCTGTGATCAAGCTATTATATTCATTTCAATTGTGAGTTTTCCCTTCAAAGCTACACTACCTTCATAACATTGGTGAATCACCTTAGTTTAAGTTCAAGTTATTTTAAATGCATTCTTCCTATATATTTTCTCATCAATTTTAATTAAATTTTTGAGAGATTATTCAAGGGAAGCCAATTTGTTGTACAGAAGGTTGATCCTTAACATGGCATACCCACAAGCCAATGATCATCCCATGTTTCACCAGATTGCTAAAACTCAAACTTTAGCATAAAGGTGCAATCTAGGTGACAACAATAATTATAAAAGATCAATCCTTATAGAAGGAGATCAAAACCCAAAAAAGGGTAACCTAAAAGGTAAAATCCATTTAATAATTACTAATTAATTATTAAATGTGAATGCAAAAGTGCATAAAGTGAAATCTTAAGAAGGGAGTAAAGTAGAATTAATAAATTAAATTAAATTAATACTTTACTCTAACACTCCTCCCCCCTCTTAAAATGAGCAACAACACAACTACAAACAATGTAGAAAGAGCAAGAAAACTATAATGCAATGTTGAAAGAAAACTTGGGTCAGCAATAAGGCCTAATGAGGTACCCAATCACAATGAAATCTCTATGAAATAGAGAAATAGAGAAACCCGAGTGGGAAAAAATCCACTCCAAAAAGAGATAACAAGAAAAAGAAGGAAGGAAGGACTCATCACTGAGACCCACAAGGACAACTTCCTTCACCCCAAGCATAAAATGCAGTTCAAGATATCGGGGGGATGCAAAAGGTATAGTAAAGATGTCTACAACATGATGAGCAGTAGGAATGTAATCCAAGCTCAAAGTGACATCCTAAATTAGATGCATGATGTAGTGCATGTGAAGCTCGATATGATTGGTCTGTTGATGCTCATGGGTTGCGAGAAATGTGTTTAGCACTCTAATTATCACACCAAAGAAAGGTGGGACTATCAAGAGGAAATCCAAACTCTATCATCAACTATCGAAGACACAAAACTTCCTAACTAGTCAATACAACTACCCTATAAACTGTCTCTATAGATGATAAATCAAGAGCATGCTACTTCTTGCAAGACCATGTGATAGGACTAGAACCAAGGTAAAAGACAAAACCAAAAGTAGACTTGTAATCATCAATATCACCAGCCCAATTTGAATCTATAAAATCAACAATGTGCGGATCCCCTAATGTGTAGTGAATGTCATAACATGTTTACCCCAAATGTACCTCAAGATAAATTTGCAAGCTTGCCAATGACTCTCATGTAGATCATGGGAGAATTGAGAGAGAAGTACAACCGCAAAGGAAATATTAGGACGTGTGTGTGTGTCAGGTATAACAAACTACCCATAAGTTGTTTGTATGGAGTGGAATCCACTGTATAAGTAAAGAAAGTGGTATATAAAACAATACCTGACTGAAAATGTGTGGGAGAAGGCTTGCAATCAAGCATGTCAAATCTCTGATTCATATCAAGAGCATACTTGTGTTGGAGTATGGCTATCCCATCCAAAGACTGAACAACCTGTAGGCCCAAAAAATAGTGCAAAAGTCCAAGGTCTTTCATCTTAAATTGCTCTCTCAATTCTTACTGGACACTCTGTAACATGGAGACCCAACTACTTTTAATGATGAGGTCATCTACATAAAGAACAAGTATTGACAAGTCAGACCCATGATGCTGAATGTAAACTGTAGGATTTCAATAACACAGAGTGAATTGTGAAGTAAGCAAGAAGGAATCCATCTTCTCATACCAAGCCCTAGGGGCCTATTTGAGACCATCTAAAGACCTCTAAAGCCAACATACTAATGAAATGCCTTGCACAAAACCATGAGTCTGCTCCATATAGATCTCCTCATGAATGTCTCCATGCAAAAAAGCACTCTTCACGTCCATATGAAAAACTGTCCATCCTTGTGAAGCTGCAAGAGAGAGTACTGTATACCTAAAATGTGGGCACACTTCTATGAGTCATTATATCCAATATTGCTCAAAAATGAGGTCTTGAATCATGGCTCATAACTCTCTATTCATGGAGTGCAAGGGTTTGTAATTGAGGCCCTTAGTTTGACCTAGTTTGTGCCCATGCAAGTAAACCATGAAACAAGAGATTCAAAGATCCAAAATGCATGCAAATGGAGATGAAAACTAATCTATGTGATAACAATGCAAAACAATGCAAGAAAGGAAATGTAATAACAATGCAATACTAATCTATGAAAACAAATATGGATCTAAGCTATTATGCAAATGCAAGGATGAAACCTCATGATGGAAGCCATGGATGTTGTTGGTGTTTTAAAATGTTATATGTTTTAAAATTACCCTGATGAGAACAAGACACATCTAGGGGTATCTAACTTCCATCCTTAACACATCTTTTCATACACGGGGCTAATTATAAGGCTAGACCCTTCTTCTACTTTAGGCTTTGCAAAACCTAGGCAGGTGGACCTCAAATTCAATTAATATGGTACTAGTGCAAAAACATATTCCTAAATCTAACCAAGCAGATAACAACCCTTATATCTCCTAATAACTCATGTAGTAACATAGATCTACATTAGTAATTTGCAAAGCTACGAAATTCATAAGCTGAGTGAGGGTTAGACTTTTCAACTCTTCAACATAAAATGTAAAGATGATTTGAATTTGATTTGATTTTATGTGGGTGGGGAAAGTGGATGAAAACTAGGTATGAACAACAAACTTATGATTTTGGAGTGATCAGTGCCTCATCCATTGGATAATTCATGAATCTCCCTCATGTAGTTTGGATATCTAGAACACATATCTTATGCCCAGACTCTAGATCTATCCATTTACCTTGTAAATTGGATATCAATGTTCGATCTAAATCTCATTCTTACCTGATATCCTCCTCAATAAACCTACAACCCTATTGATTTCTTTGAAGCATTTACATAATTCTTTGAATTAAAAGCAACAATAAAGCAACATACAGCCTTAAGGGACTGCAATTATGATCTAGGCTCTTTGTTCAAAGATCATAAAACATCATAGCTCATTGAGAAAGAAGACAAGATTTAAACTGAAACTCAACATTTGTTGTTCCTTGTATTTATTTCCTTGAAATAATACATAAAAATGCATGAAATTAACTCATAAAGAACCTAATAAACTAGACTATACAATGAACAAATGCTATCATACAAGAGAGAAAATGGTGAGAATGAGAAACTAATGAGATGGGAAGGGGGTTTCACAGCCAAAGAAAAAGCTTCATGGTCTGGAACCAGCACATCCTAGATCTTCCATTTAGACTTCATCAATTCTAGGGTCAAATCTACTAAAATATCTTCATTCCAGAGAAAAATTTCCAATATTTCAACCATTACAATGAATGAAAGAAGGAAAGATATAGCAAGAAGTGAATTCTCGGGTCTGTTATGCCACTAACATGTGTCCACTCAGAATTCTTTCTCAAGAAGTTAAAAAACCTTCTCTCTACCTTCTCTCTATAACTACAAATCAAATCCCCATCATTTTGGCTCTTAAAGGCAATAAAGAATCTTAGAAACTTGATGATGAAAGAACATAACTAATTTTTTATGTTAAAATGAACTCAAGGTAAAAAGTGAAAATCAGTTAAAATGGTCTCTAAAATGCAAGAAACCTGATTGAAGTCGATTTTCTCCACATTTAGACTTTAATAAGTCTTCATATCTCCCCTTTAACCAATTTTGATGATTAGTGATGCAAAACACCCATTCTACTGAGAATGCCCCGAAATTTACAAATTGGCTTATAACGTGAACTAGTGAGCACCTATGTAAAAATTGACTTCATATTCAAAAAGTTTGTCTCTTCTCGATTATGATGGTATATTAGAGCGCCCATTTCAGATAAAAATTACCCTAATTATGCCCCTTTGAAGTTCAGGCCTTTGCTTATATGCTTTCAAAGCAATATAATGCACAAATATTTGAATTTTTTCAATAGTTAAAACTATATCATAAATCCAACTCTATTTAAAATGAATTGCATGTGATTTAGGAAGGTTAATAAAATATTAAAATTTATGCTTTTTCAAATTTTTCCACCATTCTCTATCTGGGTCAAACCTAGTTTGACTAATCTTGACACGTGTCATCTTTTGATTTTCTCATTCCATGTACAATCATCCATCCCTGTCAATTGGGCACCATGTTAGCACCTTGAGAATCGTGCCACATCAGGAACCTCTACCACATGTCACTGTCAGACTGGTCCACCTTGCCATGTGTTAACTTTTTATTGTGTCGCTATGTCGCTATGTAATCTAGCATGCAACTTCACCTTAGTGACAGTGACATCTGTTAGATCTACCATGTGGCACAATTTGGTCTGTCCCTGCGATTTACTCACCACGATGCCACTTGTCCTTCACTGATTTGTCATCAACTGTGACATCACCATTGAGTCATATTGTACACATTGTCAACTGCCACTTGTCAATTTTTGGTTCGTTGACTACTTTTAGTAGCGAGATCCATGTTGCATTTTACCTTGGCTAAATTTTTGAGATTTTTTGGCAAGTCATTATGTCGCTACTAGAAAACCTTGGATTTTCCAACAAGTAACATAGCGACTTGCCAAATTTTTCAGTTTCTGCGCGACCTGCTGATGTCATCAGTTCTTCATGTGTGTTCATTCAAAACTTATTACCTGTTGCCTCCAGCTCAGCACCGAGGCCCACCACACAAGCATTGGCTTTTCAAAAGCCATTGTCTCAAGGACAACTTAGGGTGTGAGTGCTATTGTATTTAAAGCATATAAAATGCCTTAACGCGCCCAATGTGGGACAAATGTTCATAGTTCTTCTGCCCTGCACTTTCCTCTGTCGTGGACTTTGTTCAATGTTAATGAGCATGGTCTTCCCTTTGTCACCTCCTACCGTTGCTCCTCCAGCAGCCATGGCTACTTTGCTATTGTCATTGCTGATGCTCTTGGTGGAATTGATAGTGTTATTGCTTCATAATTCTCAATTGGGTTTCTTCACTTTTCACTCCCTTGATTTGGTCTCACATGGCTACAATCCCAAATGTGAAATTTGTTCATAAGGTGAATCGATTCCTCAATTTCTCATTCAACCAATTTGAAAAGATATCCTAACTTCTATCTTCAATTGCTCTCTTAGTCTAAATCCCAAAGCCGAAAAGTGTTTCACAAGATGAGTGTGGATTCCTCAATTTCCCATACAACCCACTTGAATGGCTATCCTGATTTCTCCACAAGAATTCCTAGCAATAGAGCCCTAAAGCTCTACAGCTAAATTTTATACCTCATTTTGATACTCCCACTCCCTTAGCTTCTTAGGTCTGCTCTCTTTTAGCATTGGGCAGCCTTCTCAATGTGTTTAGTGACTCTTATGTATATGGCGTGAGGTTTAACCTTCTCATAGAGGCTTCTTTTTGGTATGGCGTAGGCTTCTTTTTACATGATCTACCTCTTCCTTTGTCTAACATGGGTGTTGGTTGGAGATGCTTTGCCCTCCTTTTTTATTTGCATGTGGAGCTATTCCTGCCTGGCTTCATTGTTTGCACATGGGGTCTAGCTTCTTTCAAAAGTAGCTTTTCCATGACTAAAATCCTCTTTTTAATCTTTTTACTGCTCTACCACCAACAAGCACACAACATTCTCATCTATACTCAAGTTGAACATGTCTCTGGTAGCTTTGTCCATGACTTTTTACTTCCTAAAAGCAATGATGAACATCAAGGTGCTCGATGCAACAGGTCAAGCAGGAAATAGGAGAGAGAAAGCTTTGTTGGACCTTGTAATAGTCTTTGAGAATATTGGTAATACAAAACTGCTATTATCCGTCAAAACTATTTGCATAAAAACATCTAGAATTTTGCTTCTTTATTTCTCCTAACATTTCCATCAGAACTAATAGGAATCTTAATTAATGAATGCTCTTATGTACTATTATAATGAATCTTAGTTAATGAATGGATGTTTGGTAACTCTCCTAATAGTCTTCATATCCATCAGAAGTATTATGAACATTGGTAATGAAAAGGGGCCCATTTTCCCACACACAAATATTTTGCCCCTTTTAATTGGTGGATTCCTTTGTTTGTGCTTGATCTTCTTTTCTTTCACACAATGAACTTGTTTAACTCCATTTTGATGTCAGCTAGATTGGAAGTTTGTTCAGAGATTTTAAATCTCTTCATGACATTTTTGATGAACAATATATTATCTTCCTCTGAATATGGGGATGTGTTAACCTTTCCATTCTCTTCAGTGCCATGCCGTAGAACCTCATCATGCCTGATAGATCTGATGAAATTAGTTAGGCCCCCAAGTGGGTCTAACTAATTTTTTGTTTTGTTTTTGACAACTGATCATCTCAAATTGATCTACTCATCATCTAATGTTGACTGGATTCAAAATCAAGCACTTTTCTATCATTAATAACTCATTTTATCACTTTCTTGCAAATTGTCAAATTTGTGCTAGAGGATCCTTTGACCGGCCTTAAAAACTGATCCAAACACCTGACCAAGCTTTGAAATCAACAACATTGAATCTCTATTTCACACACTTTTACCCCATCAAATCTCATCTTATGATAAATTCAGAGTCAAAAGATATTGACCATCAAAGTTGACCTTTCAGAATTGCTTGCAAGCAAAACTATCAGAAAACCATAAAATGCTTTTAGATTAGGCTTAATTTTTTTTGGGTAAATAGACACTTGAGAGAATGAAAACTAGGACATTGGTTCAATATCATGAGGAGAGTATAAATTTGTGATTTGGGCTCATGATGAATAATTGGGCACATTTGGCGAGCGGTCAAAGTGGGCTACTTAGAATTTGATGATTGAAACAATGGCAAAAAAGCATTTTTTGCAAATAGAATGGAGCTGGAAAAGTGTACAGACGGATTCATCAAGACTTGAAAATTGGCACACTTAAATTATTTTTAGAGTACAATATACTGGTGCAATCCATTTGATCTCATCTATCACGGATCTTGAGATATAACATAACGAATAGGGCTACCAAAAAATTTGCACTTGCTGATACCAGTAAAAAGATAGAAATTGCATTTGGAATTGCATTTGAAAACTGATCAAACGGATTCGTCATAAGCTCAAACTTGAAACATAACAAGTCTCTAACCTCTAAAATGCAACACAATAGGAAAAAAGTTATAGTAGGTCAAACAAGGCCTTCCAAAATTCTGAGCAATTCACATCAGCATGACAACATTAAAAGACCAACTTTGAGGGATTCAAAACCTAGTCAAACGAACTTGAAATGACTCAAAATATGAAACATAAGCTATCTGGTATGGACACTAAATTCTCCCAAAGTAGCAAGTCATGAAACACTACTGGGTGTGAGATATTCACTTGCAAACATAGGCTCCTATCATTGTTTGACACTAAAGCAAAAATGTAGATTTGACAAGTGCTCAAAACGGGACTTCACAAAATGACTCGAAATGGTAGTTTAACTTCATGAAACGAGTGGATATGTTGAATGAAAGGTGTTAGAAACATTAAACACTTCACATGACTCAAAAGTACAACCGGGTACACATGCATCAAAAAACATTTATAAGGCTTAATTTCTTCAAAATTCTCAAAACCAAGGCTACAATTTTGACTAAATTCTGATTTTTTACCTAGATTGGGAGAATTTTATTCTATAAAAAAGTTGACCAATAATGGCTCTATCTAGAGATGCATGTCCCTTGTGGGCATGGTAAGGATTTAGATCTTTGGAGAAGCAGACCACACACAAAAGCTTCTCTCGAACAACTTTATTGAAAGCAAGAAACAACTACCACTATGTACAAGCAATGGCCCTAGGCCATCGAAAATTTTTCAAAACTCCTTACCTCTATCATACACCTGATTCTCATTTATATTTTCTTGAGGTAAACTAAAATTATCTTTCTCATCAATTCCACCAATCATATTAGCATCTTGAAATAGAACGCTTGGAAAAATTGAATTCACAACTTCATTCTCATAATGCATGTACAAATCAGCACTAAACTCTACATCATGCTCACTATGAAAATATGAATTAGCTTGTTCATAACTATTGATATCAAACTAAAATTGAACATCACTAACTGACTCCTGAACACCTTCAACCGAAAACACAAAAGCTTGGTATTCTACTTCATTCAACAAGTTACATGAATCAGATGGTAACTCACCTTGTGCATCTGGATATGAAGAAAATATAAAATCTAGTTTCTCCTCATTTTCAATATCAGTACTCCATAAATTAGATTGAACATACGCTACATTTTCTTCACATTCCAACAAATGATTAGATACCAAATCACAAGAATCATCATGAAATTGCCTGTTCACAATATGCTAATCCATATCAATTTCTTCATCAAATAACTCACTAAAATGAACCACTTCATTACTATTACTTTCTTCATCACATGAGCAATCTAAATGTATCTTGTCCTCATGAAAACAAGAAAACCATGAACTAGCAATAGTCCTTATCTTTACATTTTCATTCTCAACATAGAAGTCATCATGTGCATTGATATATGGATTACCATCACATACACCTCCCAAACTTGACAGAGCATATTCTGAAACTATATCTTCTTCAGCATCAAATTTAGGGGAAATGACTTCACTATATGAAATTGAAAAACATGGAAAATCACAAGCATCCTTGGATAGATTAGCATACCTTTCAAAATCATGAGCCAAAAAATCAAAAATCTCATCAATACTTAACAAAACTTGATTACTAATTTCTTTTCCTTGGCTGTGATTGTTATTTGGATAGCTTGACACATCTATAACAGCAGACTTGTTAGTAATACATTGTGAAAAATCAGAATTTTGATTATCTCATAGATCCTCTTCTGTAGACAATACCTCAACCACCAATATTGTAACACATTCGCATTCCTTACAAGAAGAAAAACTCTTACCGCTGTTACACTTTTCCTCTTCTTGACAATTACCATCATAAAAAGATGAATCCACATTATACATGTCATTAATCTGTTGATTACTATCATCTGATACATAAAACTGAGACTCTTCATATTCAATATCACTTTCAACAGACTCATTGCATTCAATATCATTAGGTTTATTAACATTCAAAGCACTTTCAATTTCTATGATAAAATCTTGGAATTCAATAATCTTTTCTGACCTTGACTTGGCTGACCAATCAACTGAATGCAGCATTAAAACTTTTGAGAGCACCATTGGCCATGAAGACTTCTCCAATCTTAAGGACTCATCAAGATTCATAACTACTGATTTAAACTTCATGTAAGTTTGAAATCCATTGAGACCCATAATATTACCAATTGTATTTCTTATGCCAATGATGGTCTTATTATGAATTTGTCTTTTCAGCCAAGCAATATTTGGATGAACACTTTCAAGAGTTGGTACATTATTTTTAGACCTAGATAATGCTCCTTGAAAGTTTAAACCATGACATGTAAAGGAGTTGAAATGATATGCTCAAAGATGCTAATAGGGAAAGGAAGATGGAAGACAAAAATGGAGGATATGGCTTTATGGAAAGCGAGTGAGATTGGAAGATGGAAATGAAGGCAAGATCAACATCAACACACACCTTGAAGGGTGGTGAGAGAATAGAGAAAATGTGAATAAAGGAATACATGAAGGAACATGGTGAGTGGATAGAAGAGGTTGTGATTTAGGCGCATGGAATGGAAGAATGCTTTTAGAAGAAGACGAAGTGGAATTCTTTGGAAACTTGAATGTCAAATTCAATTGTTGTTCAACATTACTCTCTCAAGAGAGACTTTGGAATCCATATAGTTGTAGGCCTCTTTTCATTTATTTTTGATGATTTAGAGATAATATCTTCAATGATGGATTTTGGAATCCATACTTGTCTTATAATTTAGATATCTCTTTTGACTTTATGCCCCCATGTCGATTAGAGGAGACATGGTGGTCTTCTTTTGTATATGGATTCTTGAATTGCCTCTTTTTCTTGTATTGAACACATAGGTTACTTCCAAAAGACTTGGCCTTGTGGAAGAAGAAGGATGATATGACTGGTTTAGGCAAGTGAGTGGATGAAAAAGATTTAAGGATATGCATCTACATTGATCTTGAGGAAAGATAGCAGAGGGAGGGACATAAGGACCTAAGATGGATGATGAATTAGGAGAGTTGGGAGGGGAAAGTGAAGGGACATAAGGACCCAAGATGGAAGGAAGATGTGAATCATTTAGTATTGGTGGAGGAGGTCCAAGGATGGATGTGGAAGATGCAAAAGGGTAATCAATAAGTTCATCAACATCTATACGAAAATCAATGACATCAACATCTTTATAGTGAGCATTAGGATTTTCAATAGGATCGTGAAAATCTTGAATAGGAGCAACTTCTTTGATAGGAGTACTTGAAGCTTGAGAAGACTTAGGAAGAGTAGAAAGTGGAAGGGAACATGGAGTGGTAGAACAAGAAGACGGAAGACTTTGATCTTGACAAGGATCTTTGGATAGCATAAGTGTAGAGTTTTTCTCTTGATTTTCAATAGGCTCAACATTGGAAGTAACAACACTATTTTTAATAATCTTAATGGAAGTATCATCTTTGGAAGGTGCAACTATATTAAGGTCATTTTGATTGTCAATAAGCTCAGTGGTGTAAGTAGTAGCTTGATCTTGCTTATAAGAAGACTTAAGACATGGTGGAATCAGTGAGGAAGGACACGAAGGATCAAAAGGACCAGGAAATGGATTAGAGACATCATAAAAATAATTGGATGAAATGGAGGGTTCTTGATCTTGATCTTCCTTTATATTCTTTTCTTTATCATTTTTAGAGTCCTCTTGACATGAAGCCACTCCTAATGACAATGAAGCATGTTGGAATTGTATGAAAGAATTTGCAATAGATGATGAAGGACTAGCTGAAGTAGGCATTATAGCACATGAAGGCTTAGGCTCTTTAGGTTTAACATTATCAAAATTATTTGCAACCAAGTGAAGGTTAGCTTGAGTTTCTTTATGAGGTAGCCTTTGAGGATAACTATAGGGAATAGGATCTTTGTTAGATGAAGGATTGGTAGAAGATTTGAGAGACTCAGAATCTTTAGGCGATGTATGGATAGTGGAGAAAGTAGAAGATGGAAGGGGAGCATTAGAAGACAAAGGTTCAACATTAACATGATCTTGCTCAAGAGTGTAATCTTTATTTTCAGCATGAGAGTTCTTAGAAGAAGAACTCTTATGCCATTGATGTTTTATTTCAGCACAAAAAATGCGTTCTTTTCCCCATAAAATGCTCATTTATCATTTAGATATTGTTCACAAAATTTATCAATGTTGTTTTCAAAATTTGAGTCATATGGATTACCATCAATGTCTATCCATGACTCATCCCCTTTAAGCACAAGCATAGGACTAGGAGGACTTTTAGGAATCATAGGAATATAATAGTCATCGTCATCATAATCATTATCACTATAGGCATTATAGATAGGCATATCACGAGACTTTTCATGTTGTTCATTATGGTATGTCTCAATAAGAGGAATAAGAATCTTGGTAGAAGTAGAAGAAGAATGATATGGTGAAGACCTACATGAATGATATTTGGAAGAATCATGATAAGACTTGGAATATGAAGAATGTGAATGATGTTTAGAAGAATCATGATAAGACATAGAAGATGAAGAATGTGAATGATATTTAGAAGAATCATGATAAGACTTAGAAGATAAAGAATTTGAATGATATTTAGAAGAATCATGATAAGATTTACAAGATGAAGAATCTGAACGATATTTTGAAGAACCATGATAAGACTTAGAAGATGAAGAATCTGAACGATATCTAGAAGAATCATGATAAGACTTAGAAGATGAAGAATCTGAATGATATTTATAAGAATCATGATAAGACTTAGAAGATGAAGAATCTGAACAATATTTAGAAGAATCATGATAAGACTTGGAAGATAAGGAATATTTGGAAGAGGGATATTGTGATATGATCCTAGCAAGAACATCTTATTTCCTCCCCTTTTCCATCATTTTAGTTACAAGGTTGGCATCCATATATCTATTGGAGTAACAACATTTTTAAAATTCAATAAGGAGATCGAGTTCATCTATGCTCAAACAATGGTCCCTAAGAAGATATTCAAGATCCATAGTTCTAGAAGAAGAAGACTCAAGCATGGAAGAAGAGAAAGGATGAATAGAAGAAGGTAGACTATATGATAATAGGAGGAAATAGAATCAAGAAGACATGAAGAAGAGGAAGAATGGAAATGGGAGACTAGAAATACATGAAAGATGAAGAATAAAGAAGACCAAGAGTCATTTTGGGAAATTTAATACCATTTGAGTTCATTTGAATGTTGAGCAACAAGTAATAGGACTTGTAACCAACATGAAAGAAAAGGCACTAGTTGATAGGATAACCCTAAGAAATGTTGGTATCAAACTAGGATAGAAAAAGTACTCACTTGTCCAAAAGAGAAATGATAAGATAAAATATTGCAATAGGCATAAACCATCACTGCCATAGAGATGCCCACAAATTTAGGTGAATACCCTAGCACATATGGACTAGGAGGATGATTTACCCAAATTATAAATAATTAAAATCAATTTTTTATGAAAGTGGATGGACAAGAAATTACTAAGACTCTCCAAGCATAATATCAAATGATCCAAAGGTATATCATTCTCAACAAGGACAGTTTCTAACTCACCGACTCCAAACAAGGTCTCTTGTGAAATCAATAATTACTAATTCAAGAGGTCAAAGCATAATAACCCAAGGTGTAAACAAGCTTCTACCAATGGGGTAAGTAGCCTAATATGAACTAGATCAACCTAGGGAGATTGGAAATAATAGGACAACAAAGCAATTTGATCATTAAGTCTCAACTTAGGAACTCAAATTTTGTTTGTTTTAAATGTCCAACTAGGTGTATCAATAGATTTTCAATCATGAACCAAACACACAAGACAAAAATTAAGGATTTCAAGCAAATGTCTTCAAACAATGAGCAAGGGACAAAGCAACCTTGCACATGAACAAGAATAGTGTCGTAGTATGAATCTAATCCTTAGAACCACTAATGTGTATGTTCTCAAAATATTTTCCAATCATGCACATAGTCCTAATAATTTTTTTTTGGCAACACTATGATTCTAAGTAATGTTCAACTCTGTAGCTTTTGCAATCTAGAGTGGGTGAAATCCAATTCCAGTGCACTAGGGTTTTGACATATTCTAATAATTTAATCAATCAAAGATACAGAGGAGATCTAATAGCCCAAAAAAAGACTACACCCATGAGGATTTTCCCCACAAAGACATTTATATAGCGGTTGCTACTACCACGTCAAAAATGGCTATTACCGCTTGAGGTTCTGTCCACATGATTGACCCAATAAAGGGAATGTCTACTACGATTTAACCCTCTCTAATCAAGGAAGAATCACAATGTTGTACCACATGGGGACTTGGTTTGGATTCAAGGGTTCCAAATTTCTGATTTGCCCAAAAAGGAATAGAGCATATTCCTCTAGCCTCTTCACCTTACCCAAACATAGCAAACAAGATTCTTTGACACACTAATTTGAAATCATCTCACCAACTATTTGAAAAATCTAACAACAAACATCACCAATCTCAAAAGAGAAAGGACTAATGGATGTTGAGGACAAATCCAAGTGGGATAGTGAGATAATAACAAATATCTTTCCTACTTACAAGGGGATTCATCATCAAGAGGAGCTTCACATGTAAAGCAAGAGAATGAAGCTCAGTCTCTCAAGATCTCTCAAATAGTGTTCATAGGGCCTAATTGCTATGTGAAACACAAATGTGTGAAAGCAAATCTAGATCCAATTTTAGAGCACCAAATAAAGTGTGAATCTATGAAAGCATGTAAAAGCACTCAAGCCAAACATATGAGAGGGTTCATTTTACTTCCAAATCCAAATGTTATAGAGATCCAACAAAATACCCGGTGATCCTTGCAACACATTTTTTTCTCTATTGTACCTTTCGTTTACGCTTGAATGCTCGCTCGCAATGAACAAAGCAATAAGAAAAACAAGCAAACACAAGATATGCAATATATATCCAACTCATGCAAAACTAGGGTTAGACCTAAAAATTTGATTTTTATGAGTAATAATAATCAGCAAATAACCCAAATGAAAGCTCACATCATGCATTGATCCATTGTAAAAATTAAATGCAAGCTATTTATTAAATGCCCTTTTTAAATTGATTTTTGACCTAATTATCAAGATTGGACCTATATGATATGAATTCAAATTCAAATGCAAAAAAGTGACCCATATAAAAAATTAGAGATCTCTCCAAAAATGTCAAAATTTTGAAAATATCTTTTCATTTGTGCCCTAGGGTTTCTGTGCATCTGATTTGGGAGTAGGCTTGGAGGAACTATCGATGCCTACTAAATCTAACTTATGCTTTGGTTTCTGCTTTGATTTCTGCTTTGGTTTCTGCTTCAGCTTTGCTATAGATGTTTGAGCTACAAATGCCTTTGTCTTTGAACTAGTCATAGTATACAACTGTGTAAGCTTTGACTGCTCTATAGTCAAGCGATCACAAAAGACCTCAAAAGTAGGCATAAGAAATATATTGCCCAAAGAATCTTTGGTGGAGTAGAAGATAGAAGAAAAAAATCCTAAAGTTCCCTCAAAGCTTAGAGAGAATTAGATAAATACACTCAACATCAATCTTTGTCTTTCCACAACCTACAATAAAAATCTCTATTGATTAAACTTCATCAAAAAGTCATCAATGGTCAAAAAGAAATTTGGTACAAGAGAGGTAAGCTCTACCTCTATTTGAAGTTCCCTAAACTCATTCACAGTACCAAACAAGCCATGAAGCTTGGTCTACATAGCTAGAGGGGTATTGCACTCGTCAAGATGAAACTGTAGATTGTTAGATACCTATAAAGAAATCAATCCTATTGCCTCATCCATCTTATTCCTATGTTGCATGACCTCATAAGGCCTCAGAAAAATAGGTTGCATGAAATTTAAATAAGACCACAACCCTTTTGATCGGAGAAGCTAAGTCATCGAAGTCTTCCAAGTGTGATAGTTATGAGGGGTTAGAAGTTCTAGATAAGAAGAGGTCTCGACCATTATTTTAGAAGGCTTTGAATTATTTTTTTATGTAGTGTTGGTTTACATAAGTAAATAACAGAAATAATATGACAAAACACCCCCCATAATGCAAAAAATTGAACCCCAACTTTTAGAAGGAATGCGTAAATGAGAGGAGAAAAAATATTAAAAAATAAATCACAAATACTTGATACAAAATATTGGTGAATTGACAGAGAATCTGGAAAGTGCTCTAGAAGAGCTTTTCGATATTTTTTCGGATTGAAAAATAAAGCTATAAAGATGAAGTTATGCCTCCTAGAAGATAGAATTCATCAATGGAATTCAAGCACAAAAACAAGTACCAAACTAGAAAAAATCCAAAAAATACCTACTCCATCATATTTTTCTTGAAACCATCTTTCCAACACTTCTTTTGGATCAAAAATATACCAGCATATGCTCAAGCTATCGCAATAAAACAATAGGGCCCCAGATAAGCAACAAAAAATATATATTTTAAAAATAAAAATAAAAATATATCATAACCATTATTGGTGGTGCGGTGGTGGCCAGGTGGTGGAGCCATGGGCAAAGCCACTAGGTGGTGGTGCGGTGGCTAGGGTGGTGCAGCGACGGTGATAAAAAAAACACTAATGGGCTGAAATTTACTTTGTGGTGCTAGAATATACTCTGTAGTGTTGGAAAATGGCTTTGCAGGCTAATTTTTAGATTTTTTTTCTGTTTAAATAATGCCTCGAGATGCATGCAAGAGATCATATGACCCTGCTAGGCAAAAAAAATTTCCTCCCAGATCAACGTTGTCCAAAATTGACAAACTTTACATAAAAATGGGGGTTTTGACACATTTTGAATCCAATCATGAGGTTTGTTTGGCCTCAAAGTGCTCCAAAAATTAGAGAACCCCCTGTTTTCACAAAAAAAAAAAAAAAAAAAAAAAAACTTGAAAACACCAGATTTGTTATTTCAAACCCATGTTCTTCTTTTTCTCCAAATATTGAACAAGCTATAGTAGATCTAGCTCTAATACCATGAAGGATTTGAGCAATAAAAATCCACAAAGCCCAAAGAATATCTACATGTAAAAACCTATTGTAGAGAAGAAATCAAAATACCTGTAGTGATCAGAGCCCTAGGTTTCCACACTAGGAACTTTGGGACTCATAGTGGCCTATGCATATTTTTAGCTCTCCCTTAATGTATTGTTTGAACACTTGAATCCTTAATTGAGATACATGGTTTTTAATCTTGTTTCCTAATAAATCAAATTGTCTTATATCATTTAATAATGTTTCCACTTCACTAAACGTGTAGTTGTGACTTGAGGCTTGTTTATTGTTTTACATTGCTAAGAATTACATGTATTTATAGAAACTTATATGTAAAATTAAGAACAATGGCATAAAAATCTATAGTAATATCTAGCCCTAACCCTTTGAATGCTCTTCAAGAAAGTTTGAGACTTTTCACTCTACCTCTCCTATAAATGCTAAATTGACATCATGGTTGGAAATATAGCTATTTCATCTAGTGTTATAATTTTACAAGTTAGGAATGATTTTGATTGGAAAACATGACCTTTTCTAGTGATCCCTTATTCAATGTTGTAAGTGTTGCAAAGTTAGAAACTTGGATTCTTTCCTAAGAGTTTTGGAACTTAAGCTTCTTGAAGAATGATATTGTATGATTGGATTCTTGCAAAAGAATCTCTTCCTTATCCTCATAAAATAGGAAGTTGAAAGAAAATATTTGGTAATGAATTTTGCTATTTCCTCCTAATATACAAAATAAAATTGATTAAATTATTTAGGTGAATGCTTACATTCTAATGTAAATTGACCTATATAGATTTGGGTTTTTGAAGTGTTATTAACAAAGGATATGCCCTATTTTCTTAATAGCAATAAGTTTATACATGAAGTAAGTCTTAGGAAAATTATGGTTAATTATAAATGAAAGATAGTAGACCATTTCTAGTAAATATGTATTTTTTTAGCAGTTAGTCAAGATGATCATTTTTGGAAAGGAATTTTTTTTTGGATGTATTATATGCAAATGATAACTCTCTTAAAACGTGTATGAAATGAATGATATATATTATTCTATAAGGAAGATAAGTATTTATAAATAGAATGCTTGGAGAAAGAATTGAATAGGAGTAAGATTAGGGCTTGAACTTCTTCTTAATGGAAATATTAGGAAACATATAACAATTAAGTATACTTTTATCACTAATAGCATACTTTCAAGCATAAGGAAGCTATTCTCCCCTAGAATGAATTAATGATTAAATGGAGATTTATTTGGGACTCTCCCTATTTCTAGTTAATGGATGCCTTAAGTAAAATTAATTAATTTTAGACTTGCTCATATAAAGGGGTATAATAAATGAATTTATCTAAGGGCCAATTTATCTTGTGATGGGATAATACTTGGCGACTGACCTAATTGTATAAAAAATAAATTGAAATGCAAATATGTAATGAAGTGTGTATTTTTTATATGGTCATCCTAAGAATATCTCATGATATGATTTATTTAATAAATGTAGAATTTTCTAAATTTTGAAGGTTACATGTTTAAATAAATGATAAAATAAATTGTTCCTATCCTCTCAAAAAATTGGAACTTGAAATAAGAAGAATTAGTTTCTTTATCTCATCTAACAAATTTCAGTAGGCTTGAATGTATTTAGGTAAAGTGCTATTAGTGATGGAGCTCCGAAATTATGCAACTAAAATTTCCATGAAAATCTTGGGAATGAGTAACAATGTGGAGGAAATTGAAGTCATCATTCACTTTTCAGGAAAATCAATGGTGGATGAATTCATCAGAATGTAGTAATATATTCTTATATTGATTCACAATTAGGATTAATTGAGCAAAAATTATGTGTATTGGTAGTAGCATATATAGTGGAAATGTTTTTGATTTGAGAGGATGAGATATCCAAGGAAGGTATTAGATTGTGGTTGAATAGATCAACTAGTCTACCTATCATAATCTCATTTATTAGATTCAAGTTAATTACAGTTAAAGGCTTTATATGCAACATCCACTTCGTCTATTTTGGTTTAGAGAAGGAATATAAATATCTTACCTGATACGTATTTTTACCATGGTTTCATTATGCTAAGATTCACTAGATATTATTTGAAAGCATATGTAAATGTGAATCACTGATACAAGCAACTATATATATTTATTATGACTTGCTTGAGCAACATACATTCATCTGGAAGGAAAACAGTAATTTTCAAATGGAGGTCTTGTCTATTGTTTGGAACATCTGGAGGAGAAATTTATAGGCATAAACTACAAAAACTTCAAATTTGAGTCATAATACTTAGCTATTTGCTTCAACTTTAAAAGCTTGCACATCTTCTAGTTTAAGTCATCACTATCAAAAATTTCAGATCCAAATCCTGATGGAGTTAACATAAATGTCTTAGCAACACCACCTCTGGAAAATAATGATGGATTTTCTGACTTGTATGATGTAGTTATTATCTTGGATGACCGTGAATAGTTTGGACATGATATTCAGGGGGCTCACAGTAGATAGAAATTTGTTGATTTCTTGGTGTCACAATTCAAAATTCAGGTTGAGATAAGGCGCTTACCAATTGGAGATGCAACTTGGATAGCTCAACATAAAGGCACTAGACAAGAATATGTGTTAGACTTCATAGTTGAGAGAAAAAAAAAGTAGATGATTTGAATAGTTCAATAAAAGACAATAGCTATAAGGATAAAAAATTGAGGCTTATGAGATGTGGACTCCAAAGATTGATTTATTTGATCGAGGGAGATGCAAACTTGACAGATGCATCAGAAAGCATTAAATCTGCGGCTTTCACTACATAGATATTCAAAGGATTTGATGTTCAAAGAACATGAGACCTAGCAAACACATTAATGCAAGTGCCACAAGTTACAGACGATGTCACTCTTGCAGTGTTGGATCACTATCCTTTAGTGCTCTCTCTTGCTCAAGCTTATTCTCATCTCGAAGGGAATCATTGCGCTCAAGACAATTTTCTAAAAGAAACTCCCATACATTATCAAAGCAAAATAATTGGTGGTATAATTAGTAGGAACATGAGTTTTGAATGCCGAAAAGTGACCTTCGAGGGAGACTTTGGTGTCTTCACGTGATTCTCTCTATGCTTTACATTCTGTGATCATAGGGGGCTTTGTGTTTAAATTTCATAGAGCTTCTGGGGTATCATTTATTATTAATTTTATAAATTTATCAGTATGTAATGCGTTGTCATTTTTGTTGCAGGTTTGGAGGTGTATGCGTGAACCCGCAAGAGCAATTGGAAGTCTCAGATGGACACGTAGCATGATATAGGAGCTTAGCAATATTCACATGGTAGTTAATAAAGTTGAATTCAAACAAGCTAGTAACGTGCAAGGGCAAGGAAGCATATCATTTTAAAATGGCATATGTTGAAGGAACCTCCGTGAATGGAAATACGAAGACAATTTTTTGCTTTATTATATTAAATTCATCAACTATCGGTTATTGCTAAAAATAAAATAAAGGCAAGTTGATTAGTTTTTGTGAAGAGATGTGTTGTTTGAGGAAAACAAACCGACACCCCTTGTGTGTTTATAAATACATGTAAAGTAAAACTGAAGGGAGATATAATTGTTTTTTTTTAAAGACGAGCTCTCTATATTCAGGCATACGTTTTAAAATTTCTTTAGAGGTAGAGATGAAAGTTTGAACAAAGCTAGTGGATATCGAATTGTTGGGCATATATTTTAAACATTGTGTGAGAATAAATTGTATTGATTGAAGCATCAGCCTGTGAGTGTCATCAATACAATTCTTTTTTGACAATAAAATCAATAAGTCTTTTATTTGTTCTAGAGTTAAAATTCATATAATCTGTCCTTTATGATCATCATATTATTTATTTGTTGATAGTTCATTATTACGATAAGTAGATCAAGTTGTTCACCCCTATTCAATTATGATAAATACAAATATTGCAAACATATTGTCTTCTTTATTTGTATCTATTTTGTCCATTAAATGGTTAAAACATTATAGACTGATTTGACTAAGCGGATAGGTGTAACAATTTGAAGCATTGTAATAACTGAAATATTTACAAGTGTAATACAACTAGTGTCATAAAGTTGTATGTGATATATATATTTGATTTTATTACCCAATTAAAATTCGGCACTGATCATTTGTTTGCTCATAATTTTCAATCCATAGGCTGGCAATACTTTACATTCTCTCCTTTAAGAATTTGATCTTATCAATTTTAGTAATTCATTTTAACTTTTTTCTTTCAGCAACACACATATCTAATAAAAATAATCAAATGTTAAAGATAAATAGTTATTAATCACAATCCAGATAGTTTCCTTAACACTTGCCAAATGAAGAATTTGTTTTAGTATTATAATCTGCTATAAATCATCTTGGATCCAAGTTTTGTCATCTAGGATTTGGGTAAACAAGCCTTGGTCCAATGGCACCAAGAGCGTAGAGGATTTCAATTAATCCTGTCAAGTTGGCCAAAATTAGTTAGATACCCAACATGGAGTAGGCAAGGCTCGTAGGTTTCTAACCAACGATTTTGATAACCAACAATTAGTATGAAAGAGTTTACCCTAGAGGAATGAATCCTAGTGTCGGTAAGGAAGGATTTAAAGCTATAAATTTGAATAAAGGATGAGTAAGGAATTGAATTTGGTCATAATGACATACATGTAAAATATTCCCCAAGGGTATAATATTGATCCTACCAATAAAATCACCATAAAATGAATTCTATTTATATATACCCCCTCACAGAAGTCAAATGATTAGATCAAAATCAACATTATGGAAATACATCAAGGTAATATATTTCAACACTTATATAGGAGTAAAATGATCACTTTAGTAATTTGATTAGTGAAAAAATTAAGAAATGAAAATAATATGGAAATGAAGAAAACTATTAATGTTTCTGCAAAAGTACACACAATAGGGTCATTTTAGGAGAAATGAGTGTATTACAGGGATAACTTTAAGAAACCCCTCCCAAAAAAAAAAGCCTAAAATGTTGGCGAATCCAACATCTTGGGGGCAGGAAAATTTTAATATTGAGGGCGATTTTTTTGTTCCATATAGGGAAATAAAATATTATATGTTGGCGATTTGTTTCTTGCCCTAGCAAAAATCATTTTAAATGTGGCAGATTAATATTTTTTTTCACTGACAGATATATAAATGATGGCTATTTTTTCCCTTGCCAAAAATGGATTAATAATGTCAGAGGCAAATTACTTATTTTGTAGGAAAATGAATAATAATGGTCTTGGCTAATCTTCAGTGGTAAACTGAAAAATTGTTTAATCTAAAAGTGAAATTTGCACATGTATTGGTTAGTGACTATACTGATTACAGAGTAGTCACTTTCAAGTTTTAACTTGTGTATTGTGTTAGGTGTGTTATTAATAATTTCGTAACATTGTTACATCAGTGTCACAATTACCAAGTTGACTATCGTCACTTTTGTTACATTAATAGTAAATACAATAGTTTTAGTGATTGTTGATTAGTTAGAGATCAACGATAGTAGGTGCATCTCAGGGCCACTCACTTGAAAAGACTTGGAGTCGCACATAATTTTTTGAAATGGAGACACGTGAAAAAGTTTACATGGAAATCATTAAACATGTCAGGCACTATTGACTGTCTGACATTAATGTCAACACATTTTGGCATTTCACACACTTGAAAATTAATAGGAATACGAAAAGATAAGATATGGAAGATCGCAAATGCCAAAGAATTAGATGCAACTACATTCTACCATTAAATAGGCTCTTCAATTCCTCTTTCAATATCATTTCTCGTATTCTAATTTCTTTAATCTGAATTTGGTTTGTAGTTGCACTTTGCAGAGTTTTCAGTTTCTTGAATCGTAGTCATGGATATGCCAATTCACCTGAAATGCACTAATATGGCTCTGCAAAAGCCCTTTCTAGGCAAAATTCCTGATGATGTCATTGCCATGGTTTGCAAGATAGATGGTTGAAGTCCTTTTATCCACCATGCTATATGCATGGTACTTAGCTATGAATTCTTGAGAAATGATAAGAGGTATCGTGTGTCCACGGATATTACCTCTCGCTTTCTCGTGTCTCTTCTCGACCTTGGAGGCAGGAAAATAGACATGTTGATGCTTCTGCATAACATTTTCAAGAAAACATTTTTAGAAGATGATGTCAAAATTATTGTATTGGCCGAGCAGTTACCTGGGCCAGGTATTGGCATCCCCAAATTGGCTCGAAATTCCTTCCAGGCCATCGATGACTCGAGTCATTATTATTATATTATATTATATAAATATTATATGGTATAATATAATAATAATAATTCTGGAGTCATCGACAGCCCAGGATGAATCTCGATCTATCAGATTGAGATGGTCATTATTATTATCATTATATTATATTATTTAATATAATATAAATAATATTATATATAATATTATATTAAATAATATAATATAATAACAATAATAAATTTAATAACCATTTGATAGTCTATAGATCGACGGCTCGAGATGAATTTCGGGCCGATTTGGGGAATGCTTTCCCATCTGCCAAGATGCATCCGAAATCGTGACACGTGTAACTTATGTACATCACTACGTTATTTAATATTGATTTTGAGTCTTGACAATTTATTACAGTTAGATGTACATTGTACATAAAAGTTAAAATCATTAATTTCTTATTACTTTCATATTAACTATTAAACTTCAAGTATTACCTTTTTAGAGTATGAAGTTGAGAGTTCTGGAACTGTAAGACGAGAGTCTAATAGAATAGCCATAGGGTTTTCAAATTTTAAATTTTCAAAGACTGGCAGAATTCCATTTTGTGTTCTAATTTCTGAAGACTGAAAGTGTGAAACTTGGGTATGAGACGACAACACCAATTATCCAATCTCAATTTCAAGTATTTAAATTTTTTTCAAAAAAATTCCATTGCAATTTGCAGCAATAGAAATCTTGATTTTAATTGTCTTAGGTTTACACTTTACAATTATTTTGAATAGGGTTTGAAGTCTAATAACCAGTAGTAGCCAGACATGGGCAAAACAAAGTCAAAAACCTCCCAAACGAGTGCACCCATAAAGGAAAATAACACCATTATATAACTCAGACAAGTGCTACAAACCCCAGGTTTCACCGATGAATGTCATGATATTTTTTATCCTGTTATCCATGGAGATTTTGGAATCATGGCAATTAGACATTCATTGTTTAGTAAGTGGAAAGATCCCCAGAAGGGGAGAATTTATTACAAATATAATAGCAGTATTGGTGCATATACAAATAAACTAGTTGCTCGAGTTACTGGATTAGCAAACCTCGTTGTACCTGAAGTATTCCCCTACCCTAAAATTGTAATGCTATGTGCTCAGAATTATAATGAAAATAGAAAGGCAATTTTAAACCAAAACACTCCGAAGGAAATTTTATCAATAACTGTGAGTGAATTTTTCACTCTGTTAGACCTAGGGTTAGGGTTTAGAATAGAAAGCTCTAATGAGCGCATTGACTTGGATAAACTAGCTCAGGCTTATGGCAAGCTGGAAAGAAGTTTTCAAGATTCATATATGAAGGGCTTAATACCCTTAGCGTCCACTAGTAGTGTTACTGTTACACTGGACAAAGACCATAAGCCTCCTTATCAGTATGATATTTTTGTGCCATGGGTTTAGAATACTATTTCTTTGTTATCATTTTGCTTGGTATTGGACAGTAACAAGGAAGTGGGGGCCAGTGCTCTTGAAATGATTTATAATATCCATTATCGAGGTCAGTCAGTTGACAATGTAGCAGTAAGATATGATTTTGTTTGGTACATTATTGAAACTATGCAACAACAATTACTAATGATTAAACAAAGTATAGCTACAGGTAAGACGAAGACATTTAGGTTCACATGTTACTTGTGCTACCTTCTTTTAACAAAGCATCACCCAATATTTGAGACAGAGAACAACAAGCTTGATATTGAGGTCTATAAGTTTGATGAGAAAATCTAGAAGAAATCAGAGACACCAAGTCCAGTATATGAGTGGACACATAAGATGAGGATGACTACTAACAATAAAAACTACAACCATTTTGTAGACTTCTTTTTGGCACCTATTTACCAAAAAATCACAAGCACTACAATGCCTAGATTGCCCGTGTCTTGTAAATATTGCATTCAATTGGGAAGTTAGAATCAATTGGTTGACTGGTTCTTCATGGAAGAGTACATTATCTTAAGGTTTTACGGTTCAGCGGTTGAACCCTGCAAAATTCCAATGCATGTTACAGAAAGGATTTTTGCACTGGAACATGTAAGGCAAATGGAGAGCACAGATGAACTTTTCAGTGGACAACAAAAGAAAATGATATTTCCTTCCTTGCCTTTCACAATTGGAGGCCTCACATTTGAGAGAAAGGCTTTCAAAGTGGCAAATGAATTGGTAACTTTTTTTGGCTTTCATTTTGTTAGTCACTGGAATTATGATCCACTGAACATAATAAAAACAAGACTTATTGCCAATGGGAACTCTGCGAGCAAATATCAACACTAGGAGATGCCACTGATAGAAAAGTTAAAAAACAAGGATTCATGGGATGAGGTTAAGAAAGAGATGGAGAAACATGCAGCAGAGAACAAAATTTCAATGCAACAACTGTCATCCCAAATTATGACATTGCACATATCAAAGTCACACAAATAAGGGCCTCTGACATACTTAAATTTCTATGAGAAAGCATCTGAACCTTCTAAGAAGTCTATGCTGAAAGCAATTAAAGAGGCATGCATATCTGAAATGTGGTGTCAAACCAAGATAATTGAGTTTTGGAAAATGAGGAAAAATTTGGGTGAACCAAAGACATTAGAAAATTTTGAGAAAATTGATGAGGATGATCTTTTCAGAATTTATTGGGATAAAGAGCATCCAACTGTACTATATCAACTTGAGAGTTGTAGTGATAGTGATATTCAAAGATAGGAGGACGTCCAGTCTAATGCTGACATTCAAGGTATTGAGGATTTTGGGTCAACTAGGGGTAGAGATATTATTAAACTTCAAATGAGTGATTCTACTAAACAAATTTATGGTAAAGGAGCAACTATGATACAAAAAATGGGTTATGCAGGTATAGGGCCCATTGGTGCAAGTTGTGATGGGATTTGTAATCCAGTTCCAATACCAAACCCACCAAAAAGAGGAAATAAACCAATCATTGGAAGCTCCAAGATTGAAGATGATTCATCTAAAAATGGCAAAAAATATTATACTTCTACTTCTGAAGGTCATCCCAACACATTATTTGTTAAATCTTCAAATCCAGTTGTAGTTGATCCCACTAGCACTGGCATTGACACTGGCACTAGCATGGATGAACCCTGTGCAAAAAAGTAAAAACTTTTGACAATTACACTGCAAGAAATGTCAGCGATTACTTCAGCAATGTATGCACCAGTGGCTTCTGTACAAAACCCTAAAAATAGTCCTAACACGCTAGGATTTGGAATGGGCCATCTTCAATATGTTGGCAATCCTCAAAATATAGTTGTAAGTGGAGTAAGTTAAGCTAGAGATGGAGGAGCATTTGCATTCAATGATACAGTTGATAATTCACCTTTCAAACACTCAATTATGTTAGAAAACTCAGATTTTAGTTTGAACGAGTTTGCATCAAAGTTTGAATAGACAAGCGAAAGAAATAGACAAATTATGAACAATTTGAAAAGTGACGTAGTTGCCGAATGTCAGGGATCTACTAACAAAATATTTCCAACATATGATCCAAACAATGAAATAATGAACTTCATGGCTATTATGCCCCTGGGTAGAGATAATAATCCACCACAAAATGTAATAAATCATAACGATATACAAGTTACCAGTCTTCAAATGGATTTGTCAAAAGTGAAAAATATTGACAAAATCAATATATCAAAAGAGAGCAACAAAATGGTCTACTTTACACTTCTGAAAGAGGAGAGGGAAAACAAAAGGCTTACAAAGAAAATAGAAAAGTTACAGGCAGACCTTGATAATGTGAAGGTGAAGGAGAAAGCAACAGACAATAAGTTCAAAGAATTACAAAACAGGATAAAGAAATCTTCTCCTACAGAAGCAATTGTCCAGTTAGAAAAGATGAATGAACAAGTACAACATTTGACTAAAGAATTGGATGAGTGCCAAAAAAGATTTAAGAATGAACAAGTGTCTACTGCATAGTTGTTCAAGTTTGTAGAGAGTAGTGCACAGGTCATCAATCAATTAAAAACTGAGTTGGAATTTGCTGCCAAGGAAAATAAAATTTTGAAGGATGAATGGGAGAAGGAAAAGAAAAAAGTGGAGTCTAGGGCAAGTATGATTTTTAATTTGCAAAAGGAATTGGGGAATGAGAAGAAAAAAGAGGAGTCTACTGTAGACACAATCCATAATTTGAATAACCAATTGGAGAATATGAAACAAAAAGAGTTGTCAACTGTAAAAACTATTAGTGATTTGAAGGAGGAATTGGAGAATGCAAAGAGAACGGAGTCTAGTGTTACTGCAAGCACTAACACAATCCACAAATTGAGGAGAGAATTGGAGAATGCAAAGAAAAAAGAAGAGTCAACTACAAAGCAAAACCTCCATTTGAGAAAGGAATTGGAGAATACGAAGAAAGAGGAGTCTACTCAAAGTCTCCATGATTTGAAGAAGGAATTGGACAGTGTGAAGAAAAAGGAGTCCACTTCAAAGACAATCCATGATTTGAAAAGTGAACTCGAGGAAAAGAAGAAAAAAGTGGTAACTACTACAAATAAAATCCAAGATTTGAAGAAGAAATTGGAGGATGAGAGGAAGAGAGCAACTAATTGCCAAAGGCAACTAGAGGAAATGCAGAAAAAGAGTGAAAAAGAGATGTCTGAAATGAAGAAAAAGGTATTATTCTACAGGATGATTTGTAATTATAAATTATAGTACAATTTTTTTTAAATGGAGCTTATTCTGTTAAATGCATTATGTTACAATTTCTTAAATAAATAAAATTAAGCATCTATAAAGGGACAGTGAATGAAGGCTATAAATTAACTTCTATAAACATGTTACATAATTAATTAGTAGGTAGAGTCTTAGATCAGAGCTACTAGCCTACTACTTGACTCACGCAGAAGGTTGAGAAGCTGCTATAGTTGCCATTTTGCCTGGACTGGCTCAACATCACTATCATCAGAATCCTCCTCATTTATTGCATATAACATTTCATTGTTTGTTGTGTTTTCTTCAGATTCACTATCAGCGTAAGACTCACTATGCATGCCAAATTCAACATCATCTTCATTGCTTTGACTTTCAATATCACGATATGAACCACTACCACCGCCACTACCACTGCCACTTGTGTTTGAAATGTTGGCAATCCCTCTTCTTTGACATTGCTTTCTCCAAATGTTGACAGCCCTGTCATAAGGGAAACTTTCTACCTCATACCTAGAATTATAGAGCCTCACACAATTATCCAAATTTTTGTCCAATTTGTTTCTAACCTTTGACTTAAGGAAGCCCAAAGTACTAAAAACTCTCTCATCCTCCACTGAACCCAATATCATTGTCAAACATAAATTGGTAAGCTTGAAATATTCTAGTATTGCCTCTCTCAACTGATTGCTCCCACCAAGGTTTTTCCAAAGCTTTGTTACCGTTCCCTCTTCATTTGGGTTCTCCATAACAACATATTGTTCCCTCATTATGTTTGCAAAAGAGTATGATTAATCTCTCAATCAAGTTTCATCTAAAATTTCATTTATGGTGACTCTATTGATTACTTTAGGTGTGCAAAAATATTGAATCAGAGTCGTCATTCTTCTTCGATAATTAGTTGGACTGTTTAGAGACCAATATTGTGGAAAAACAATTGACATTGCTTCCAACAGTTCCTCTGGAGGGAATCTAAATTTGATTTCTGATGACAGATTGTAGCAAACTCACTTGACAGAGTCAAGCACAAAGTCTTTGATTTTCTTGAAGGCTTCACTTGTAACACGTGAAAGTACCTTCTCTGGTTCTAATTCAACTTCACTTCCTGCTTCATTGGGGTTGACACAGGCATAGTACTGCATTGGTATGTCAACTCCACGTACCCTAGCATATACCTCATCACTTGCACCAATATGTAAAAAGTTCCCAGGATTGTTTAAATTTGAGATTTCTAACCACTTTGCAAACTTTGTTTCATCTAATGGTAATAATCAATATAGAGTATCCAAGCTACTACATGTCATTTTATGCAGCTTTTTATATTCTGCAAATGTACATAGCTCTTTTTTGAACCTTTTTTATAATATTTCTCATGTCCTGTAGCATGGGGAGAACAACTACTAAAGTTAAGAGTACCTTAACATTAGTTAGGCTTGAATATAACCAAGGGAATTTGTCTCACACAGAGTGGATTAGTCCAAGAAATGACAGGTATTCAGACATTACTTGATGCACTGGTCCATCCAAAGAGATCCATCTGGTATCATTGTCTTTAAGAAGCTTCCTCCCATCAGTAAGTCCTGCAACAAAGTGTTGAAATTATCGGACTCATTTTGGACTTTGACAAAAGTATTGGTAAATCTCTTTGATCAAAGATTCCACTTTACTTACACAACCAAAATTGTTGACAATTCCAAAAGCTAGAGTCATTCGATGGGCCATGCAATGAATGGGAATAGCATAGGGTGCCAAATCATTCTTGATCTTTTTGCAAAGACCGCCTTTATGACCTTGCATAATCGAAGCACCATCCGCTCGAACACAAACCAACTTTTTGGCAATCTCCATGCTATCCAAACCTCTAGATTCAATTAGAGTAGTCTTTCATAATTCATATAAGTTTTCAGTTGTTGGACTACGATTCAATTTAGCAACAGATAGTAGAAATGGTTGACGACAAAGATAGTTTACAATATAAACATGCATGCACACCCAGGAAGTATTATAAATTGTTGTAACTTCATCTAGAGACAATACAATGAAATCTGAGTTTTTTATAGATTCCTTCATATCTTCTATTTCAACCTATGCAAGACATTTAGCCCATTCCCACCCGTTGTTTACTAACCAGTGATTGTTAGGATAGTTTTGAGTTTTCAAAAAATGCAATAATGTAGTCATTGTAGGGTAATCCATCATAGGGCATCCTCTACTCAATATATAAAATACCACACCTAATTGAACTACTTTTTCCATATTTTTCACTTCTATTGCTTTCCCAATGAAATCTTCAATAGAACCTTTTACTATAGAACACTTCTCCCGTATTTGCTAGTATAACTCATATATTTTAGCATTCCTAATATGCAGATAGTTCTCCTTTGTTTTCCAAGTTAGCATGGTTTTTTTGACTCAATATATAATTTCATTCTTGTAAACTTTATCAACATGCTTTTCTATGGTATCAATTTTAAGCTGCAGCCTCTTCTCCTTCTTTGTTATCTCTGTGCAAATCTTACATTTGCATTTTGCAGGAGGCTCACGATCATTTGGATTGGGCATTGGGTACTTTTCCACCCATTCTAACTAAAAATTCCTTTTGGACAGATCCCAGCGAGATCAATCTTTCTTCGATTCCAGTTTTCTTTTTCCCTTTTGTGCATGAACCTAATTTATGAAATCAATTTTGGTTTTCTCAACCGATTGGTCTGGGACTGACTCCAACTCTATAATCTTAGTTTGCGACTCCCTACTTGGGGGAAGTTCCTCTAGATCTTGTTCAAGTTCATCCTCGACTAAGATATCAGGTTCACCAACTTGAACTTCAATACTGTTTGAGGGTCCAACTTGTGATGAATCTCCTTTTTCAGTAACCACTAGAGATCTAACTTGTGAATCTTGTAGGTTGCCAACATTTCCACCACCAAAATATGTCGCTATGGTTTTGCATTTTGATAATGGTGGCCTCTCTTAGATTTCAAGGATCAGACCCCTCTTGTTTGACATGGCAAACCGATAAAGCCTGCAAAAAAATATCAACTTAGTTGTTGAAAAAAAGACTTAACTACTTAGACTACATATAATAAAAATAATATGATTCATTCTCAAAAAAAGGGTACTACTACTACAGTACTAAAATCTACGGTACTACCCAAGGGCCAATATAATTTGCAAACTTAATACTTATAGGCTATCTTAACATGTGAGATGTCCAGTCACCAGCGGACACTGGACAGTGAAACTAAAAAATAACCAGTACCACTTACAAAATAATTTAAAAATCACTTACCTTTTACAAAAACCAAGGTCCACGAGTCAATGGCCAATGCACTCAGCACTCTGAAAGTTTGGCAGCAATAAGAAATGCCAGTCTCCAAACTAGAAAATAGCAAATTGTGTAGAATAATAATTTCTTATAGTCCAATCTAGGTTGGCAAATTAGGCAGGATTAACAAGCGAGAATGTCAAATGCAGGCAAAATGCACCTTCCGATGCAAACCTATAGTAGGAAATAGTTGGCTAAATGGGGTAGGTGATTGACACACGTCAATAAAATGTTTGGCGACACCCAACCCAAGGGAATATTTATATGGTTGTAGTAATGATGAAATAACGTCGACCAATAAGAAATAGCATGCAAAGGCTAGCGATATGTTTAAAATAAATGTATCCAAATTGTATATCGCATTGGCGATTGCACTGATATTTTTGACCAATCATGTGATAACTAATGGGTGACCACCCTGGGTGTTGGACCCAAATATGATAAATATTCGACGACACGGTTGGACCCAAATATGATAAATATTCGCCAAATGATGATTGACCTGTTAGACAGGATCACCAAAAGGTGAAGATTTACCGCTAAAGTAATCCCTAGTGTATTAAATAAATCTTGTTATGGAACTTGACTAAGGTTGTTGGAGTTACTTATAAAAGGTATGCATAACCTATGATAACCCTTTATGATAATCTATAACAATTTGAAAATGTTTAAGAGGAAATGTGATATCTAACAAAAGAATGTTTTGAGTGCCTATTATGTTAATTTCTTCTTGGGTTAAAATAAATCATGTTCTTATGTTTCCAATAATTTGTATCGATATAATTTTAGCTAGATAAGAAGCTTAGAACCATGATTTGATAAGCATCCCTATTGGTACATGCTATATCTTTATATAACCATGTTTACATTATCATGGGAACATGAGGATGTCTTAATGACCTAGCATAAGGAATATACTTTGTAAGTAGACATAGACAACAAATAAAGTCCATAATGTCTTGTATGACCATAATGTAAGGCCTTGGAGTCTAATGAAAGTTATCATTGTTCTTGCATTACAATAATCACTTAATGCTCTTTAATGAAGTCATAAGTTATACTTATTAAGTAGATATAATCATGTGTAAAAATAAATTAAATATGAATGAGTTTAATTTTCTAACTTCCAGGAGTAAGTCAAATCCTAGAGGGGGAGGATGTAATACCCCTGTAACCCTAAAAAGTGACTTAATATAAATTAGGAAGTAATGTAGGGTTTGGCTGATGTTTGATATACTCTAGTTAGTTTTAAATCAAGACAATATCTTCTTAATTCATAGTTACATGTTTCTAGTTCATACCTCTTTATTATTTAGATGATTGTATTTTGATCAATTCATATTTACATGCTTATTTTTAATAACTATTACATTTATTTGATTAGAATTTGAGTTAACCCTACTAACCTAGTGTACGTTGTGTGTGTGTGTGTACTCTATTTGACGTGTCTTTAGGATTAGGGGAGGTAATAATAGTCACTTCTTTGGGAGATATATACAATTTCACACTCCACCTTCCTTGCTTGCTATTGTTTTATATACATACATGTGTATTGTATTTTGATGCTCAGTGATGCAGGTGTATGCAAGTACTAGACATCGACTCCACTTGGCTACACAGGTCTGAGTGTGCCTAAAAAATCTTTAAACCTATTTTTGTTGAAGGGAGATGGAACAATGATATATATAGGAACCCTAAGACTAGAATTCATGATTAGGGAGTTGACTACCATTTGGGGATATTTTGGGATTCTTTCCTTTGATTTGGTATTGTGGTAGTTGATTATTATACTAGCAGTTTTAAATTTGATTTTGACTTTGAGATAGTGCTTTAAGATTTTAGTCAAGTATATCTATCCAAGAATATATTGGTCCACACATATATGCCTAAATATTTATATACTTACTTTAGTTTTATGTGTGACATTAAATTAGATACACTATGAGTCTTAGTTTGATTTATTGTGTATACGTGTGTGTGTGTGTGTGTGTGTGTGTGTGTGTGTGTGTGTGTGTGTGTGTGTGTGTGTACATACATACACACAAAGAGACATCCTTATGAATGGATAAAATAAAATAAAATGGACAAGTAGTAATAATAATAAGAATTTAAAGGAGATAAAAGACAAATGAAATAAAGAGATCAAAATAATTACTATAAATAATATTCATCAAGGTTTGAACACTTGACCTCCCACCTACTGAATTGTCTATCCACCATCTAACCACTCATAAATTTTGAGAACTTTAATAAGAAAGATAAGATATAATATATAGATAAGAGGTAATTTTACATGTGAAAATTACTAAAAGGGCATAGGATTATAACCCTTGACCCCATATTTCAGATTGTGGAGACTTGATCGATGAACCATGTGAATTCTTGAATAGGATGATCATGACAACATAAGAAATTTGTAAACTAGTTAACCATTTTAATTAATTAATTAATTAATTAATGGTTGATTTAATTAATCAAACCATAGAGTCTCTCATTTCAAATAGTCACAACCATTCAAAATAACTCCCTACTCCCTATAAATTAGGAGCCTTCACGAGAAATAAAATATATGGGAAATATTATGTGCAAAATTATTTTCAAAAATCATCCTTTGGAAAGGTAACCATGCAAGGGAATCTTGGAGGAATATAGTAGGAAGGATAACCAAAGAAGCTTCATCCATAGTAGTGTTTCTTACAAGAGACTAGGAAGGTTGGAATTACTCACAAAGATCACCTACAAAGGAAATCAAGTAGACATGAGCTTATCTCTCTCTCTCTCTCTCTCTCTCTCTCTCTCTCTCTCTCTCTCATAAAATAATGAAAGATTATAGTATTAATTTCATCCATATATTTATGGATGAATAAATATGAGTGTTTAATTTCTCTATTTGTTGAGATGTATCTTTTGAATGTATCATTGTAAATGTTAGCCTACATATTTGGTTATGAGATTGTTTGCTTTAAGTGGAACTCCCTTGAGAATGTGCCTTGGTAGAGGGTTTCAACTTGGGATTCAACCCACAAATATGTTTGGAAGCAGTCCTCTATCCAAACCAAAACTGGAAGTTCAATTCAAACCATTCTTTATATTTTTTGAGTCTTCTAGAAGATATGCACATAAATACTATACTTATGTGCAGTTTTGCACATTCACAATATGTTTGTCACCTTAAAAAAATGTGTAGCCTTAGAAGAAAAAAAGTGCAACGGTAGGAAACAAATGTGCAACTATAAGAAATAAAAGTGTAACTATAGATAACAAAAATGCAGCCAAAAGGAACATATGCACAAATCTGGAAAAATTAACAAATGTGTAGCTCTACATAATAAATGTGCAACTATATGAGATGAATTCATATGAATAATGTATAAAAATGTAACTCTTTTAAACAAAAGTGCAAGAATAAGAAATGGATGTGCAACAATAGGAAAACTTTGCCAGTTTGACCTCTAGAGCTAGTTTTCAAGACCGAGGTATAACATAAAATGAACATTATTTTTTCTTTGTTATATTTTAAATTATATTTTATGTTAGACATCCCACACCTTTCTAGATAGGTTTCAATCTCATAGGAGTTAAAATAAAGATTATAGATTTTGAAGTTTTAAGAAATTTTAGACCTAGCCAAATTTTAGAAATGAACATTTCAACTTGTCCTTTTTGTGTCTTGTGACCTTGTATTTAATTGTGAGGTATTTACTATATATAAATATGATAATCATTTCTGTAAAATATTTGATAAGTGTTTGCGTCTTATTTCTTATGTGATGAATAAGGTCTACTGGATTACCCTAGAGATGGTATGCTAAACTAGTATTCTTTCTCTTGTATGATTGGGTTGGATTCCAAATTGAATTGTTTTGGGTCACAAGAGGCTTATAGATTTTATAGTTCCTTGGAAAAGGAAATTTCTTATATCTTTGTGACTCTATAGTGTAGTTCATGTGAATATACTTAGATGTATGAGTTAGGGTTGTGGACTACAAGAATGTGACCCCAAGTTATTATTTCCTATAACTCTCTATGCTTTTGGATTATTTTGATGAGTAGGGTAGAAACCCCAGGTGAGTGGCTCATCATAGGTGCTAGGACCTAGAGGTGGCTACCAAGAATCCTATGTTTGGAAGCTAGAGCCCTGTTAGTAAAAGGAGGAACAACTAGGGCCAAAGGCACACCTAACTGTCTGACCATCTTATTGAGTAAACATAATGGAAGAAAACACACAAAGAACAACACCAAGGAGAGAGAGAACAAAACACTTTTATTGATTCATCAAGTTAACAACATACATGCACATCTGTAATGCCTTCTAGGTTATGGCTAGGTACAAAATATAACTTCAAGATCCATGATCCAACTTCAAATTCATAATTCCAAAAACATCTACTCTGACTCTCTAAGTCTTCATTCTAAACTAAACCAAATACCTCTACTTATACTTGCCAAAATGTCTTATAGAAGATTCTAGATCATTACATAATAGAAAGGCCAACCTCAAAATGGTTTGCACACATCCCAAGAAAATGTCCTATCATTAAATTCATGATCCAAATTAAATACATGAGTTGACTCAAAATAAGAACTAATCATAGGCAAACTTGATCATAGAAGGACCTGAGCATCAATAAACAACATGTTCACTTGGCACATGAAGGAACACTCAGTCAACACTCGACAACTTGGTTCATACTAAAGGAAATCAGTTAACACTGATCAACTTGGTTAGCATTGGAATACTTGGTTAACACTACACTCAAAAAATATTGGAATTTGGTTGGAACTGCAACTCAAAAAGAAATAAACAAAACTCAGTTAACTCAACTAGAACTTGATTAAACTGCCAGAATGAACAAAAAAGAGCATAATAAAAGGCAACCTAGGATGCTTTTGCATAAGAAAACTAGGGTTGAAAGAAATGATTCTCCTAAATCATGCAAGTGTCACAATCTGAGTTGAATCCAATTCAGATTGAGAAATCCATGTAGCATCTTCAATTGGTCTATTCTTCCACTTCACCAAATACTCATAGTAATCTTTTCCTCTTGTGCTCTTCCTAACTCTCTGATCCAATACATGTTCAACCTCTTCAATTTGCTTCTTAGGATAATCATTTGATATAATAACTTCATCATCTAACTCATGATACTTGTACAAATAAAAAATATTGAATATAGGAGATATATCCATGTCATTAGGTAACTCAACTTCATAAGCATTACAATTGTCAAACTTCCTCAAGATCTTACAAGGTCCAAACTTCTTCATTTTCAACTTACTGTATGTTCCAATAGGAAATCTTTCTTTCTTCAAATGAACCATCACCTCATCACCAACTTCAAAAACATGATGTCTTCTAGACTTATCAACATTCTCCTTATACTTTTGATTACTTTGTTCCAACTTTAACTTCACTTCCTCATGCAAAGACTCCATAAAACTAGAAAATTATTCCTATTCAACACTTCTCTTCCTTCATTAGAAACATACCTAAAATCTAATATACCTCTAGGTTGCATTCTAGTAATAATCTCAAAGTCATTCAGAGAATTATTTTATGCAAACTCAGCTTGTGCCAATACCAGCTCCCAATTACTTGGCTTATCTGCAACTAAACATCTCAAAAAATTACCTAAGCGTCTATTCACAACCTCTGTCTATCCATCTGTTTGTGGATGAAATGTAGAACTAAATCTAAATTTAGTATCTGTCTTCTTCCACAAATTCTTCCAAAAATAACCAACAAACATATTGTCTCTGTCAAAAATAATATTTTTTGGTAATCCACACAATCTAACAATCTCTTTGAAGAAAATATCAGAAAAATGCTCAACATTTGATTTCTTCTTACATGGTATGAAATGTGCTATTTTAGAAAATCTATCCAAAACAACAAATATGGAATCATACGCTATTGTTCTCTTAGGTAATCCAAGAACAAAATCCATACTAATGTCACTCCAAGGTTTCTCAGGAACAATAATAGGTGTATACAAACTAGCATTCTAACTTACTTCTTTTGCAACTTGACAAACTTCACAACTCCTTACAAACTTCTAAACATCATTAAATATATGTGGCCAATAATACTTGTCCTTTAGAAAACTCAATGTCTTATTAATTCCAAAATGTCCAATCAATCCACCACAATGCTTTTCTTTAATCAAATTAATTCTCATATAATTTCTTGATATACACAACTGAATTCCTTTGAACACCATGACTTATTAAATAAAATAATCATCATACTTACTCATATAATCTGATAGATTTGGTGCTCTACACTCTCTCCATGCCTCATAAAAATTAGGGTTAGTTTCATATAATTCCTTCATTTCATCATAACCAAGAACTTCAACCTTCATCTCAGTCAATAAAGAACATCTTCTAGTCAATGCATTTGTAACTTGGTTAGTAACTCCACTTTTATGCTTGATCACAAATGTGAAGCTCTGTAAGCACTCAACCCACCTCATCTGTCTTTGATTCAATTTATGATGACATCCCAAGTACTGTAAAGCTTTATGATCAGTATACAACACAAACTCCTTAATAATCAAATAATGTATCAACTTCTTTAGGGGTTGAACAATAGCATTAAACTCTTGATCATACACATATTACTTACTTTTAGCATCATTCAACTTTTCACTAAAGAAAGCAATAGGTTTACCTTCTTGACTCAACACAACTCCTATTGTAGTACCACTTGCATCACGTTCAACTTGAAATACTTTATTGAAATTAGGCAAATCCAATATAGGTAACTCAACAACCTTTTGTTTAAAAGTCTCAAAACTCTTATTAGCTCCATGTATCTACTTAAAATCCTTTTTATCTCCTCTCATTACCTCATTCATAGTATAAATAGAACTAGAATTATTTATAAACTTCATGTAGAAACTAGCCAAACCATGAAATCATCTTACCTCATCCATATTCTCAGGTGTAGTGATGTCGGAGCATCAAGCTTGGATTTTGGTGGAGTTATGATTTTCATCATTAGGTATGTATTGAGACATATTGGAGAACCTTTCCCTCATGATTGCATAGAGATTAGATGGATTGAGTTGAAGTTGGAGTCATTTTACCTTGTTGCTAGAGTTGTATTTTTTGGTTCTTGGGTTCTTGTTGCAAGTCATGTAACTAATTATTCTTAATGAATGAGTGGATGAAATTTTCAAGGATTGAAGAGGGCCTAGATTAATTCCTTTTATCAAAGGAACAAGTTCTAATTCCACACAGGTTGGGAGATATGACAATTCTCCCAGAGTATCAATTTTTGCCAGTTCTACACAATAGTTTTATGTGCTTGACTTTTGGGATGGATGTGCACTTATCCTTGGTGAATCAGCCTTTGCACACTTAAGGGGTTGTAGAGGACCTAAATTAATACCCATAGTTCAAAACATGAGTTCTAATTAAATCTAAGCTAGGAGATATTTTTATTTTTCTTGGACATCAATTTCTAGACATTTAATTGTTGTTGCAGGCCGACTTGTGGCTCTTCAAGTATTGAATTTTGGTTTTTAGCATTCTAGGCTGACTTATGGCTTAGATTAGTATAAGTAGGGATCTTGGGTAGAGTCTTAATCAATTAATCTTGGTAGAGGAGTCTTAGGTGGAGCGTAGGGAAGTCTTAGGTGGAGTAGCTTGGAGGTAGAAGTTCATATTTGAGTTTCGTGATCTATTCATCTTTGAAAGATGTATTCTTCTTTGTAATGGCCACAATCCAGAAGGTCCTATAGCCAAGCATGTTGGATGTAAACTTTTTGATTTGAATATATGATATATTTTCTCTTGGGATCTAAATCTTGCTTCTCTTGTTCATTTCCTACTATGTGTTTGTTTGCTGGTTTCTGGATCACCTTATTTTGGGGTACATTCGGATTAGCGTTGCATCAGTTGGTATCAGAGCTCAGTTGTTCCTAAGTGTGCAAGTAGATCAATAAAATTTGAGATAGTTTGTACCAAGAAATTGGTTGGGCGAAGTTTTTTAGAGAAGGGTTTTGATTTTGGAAGTCCTAGCTTGTTGGTGATTTGGTGTAGGGTGGCAGATCTACAAATTTGGCCTGCACTTGCAGAGGACTCATCATTTGATTGTTGTTTGTATGTATAAAGATGGTTCAAGGAAGGAGAAATGTTGATCCAAATTTATTGGACATGTTAACGAAACTTACAGCCAAAGTAGAAGTTATTGAGTTAGAACAAATTCATGGAAGACATCTTGAAGAATATGATTCTATTTGGGATGATTTACATGAAAGGATTGATGATCTAGAGAAGTCTGATTTGAGTTGGCATCTGAGGATTAGAAAGAAGTTTTGTTGGCTATTTAAAGAGATTATGAAGAGAAAAAGATAGATTGTGGTAGTACATGATGATTTTTTTTGAAATGGAGGAAGTATCTTTTGGTTTTCATGAGTAGATGAATAGATGGATAGATCTGACATGGAAATTGCAAAGCATCTTGTTATGTGCAATGAGATTTCTAAACATGAGAGTTTCAATTATATTGGTAAGGAATTGGATGTTATTATGCAAAAGGATGTTAATATTGGAATGGATGTGATTGAGGACTTATTTGTTATTGTCGTTGATGATCTAGAGTTAAATGATGTTGATCTGGATGTTTCTTGTGGTAAGAAGATGGATTTACTTGCTGGTAATATTGTTGAGGGTTTTAGAGGTGTTATTGATGTGGATTTACATGATGTTTTTACTGATATGGATCTAAATTTATATGTTGTAGCTAAGATGCTGAAAGATATGGAAGTTACTACTAATGTGGAATTTGATGATGTTGTTTATTTACATGTTGCTGGAAGAATGAATATATATACGGTTATGAGTATGGATGACATAGGGTCATTGTTGCATTTTTCTGATATAGATTCATTTTCTATTGATTTGGTGGAGGATTCCTATATTATGGATTTATATGCTTTTGCTATGATGGATCTAAGTTTATATATTGTTGTTGATCTGGCTTTCATGTATGATGATGATGTTATGGATAATGCTGATGAAAAGTTGCAGATGGAGCATTGTGATTTTTAGTTGAGTTTGTATGTTGATTGGCTGGATGAGACTCTAATTTTTGAATGGATGAAGCATAGATGGTTGATTTGATGAATTGGAAGCCTTTGGTAAAGATGAAGTTGGTTGCAAATCTTTCTTTGGGCATCAAAGTATGGGACATACTTTTCTATTTACCTGGGGAGTCTGATGTAGGAACATCAAGCTTGGAATTTGGTGGAGTTATTGTTTTCATGGTTAGGTATGTGTTGTGACACATTGGAGAACCTTTCCCTCATTATTGCATAGAGATTAGATGGATTGAGTTGAAGTTGGAGCCGTTTTACCTTGTTGTTGGAGTTGTATTTTCTAGTTTTTGGGTGCCTGTTGTAGGTCGTGTAACTAGTTATTCTTAATGAATAAGAGGATGTGATTTTTAGGGATCTAAGAGGGCCTAGATTAATTCATTTTAGCAAAGGTGCAAGTTTTAATTTCTCATAAGTTAGAAGATATGACAATTCTCCCGGAGTATCAATTTCTAGCAGTTCAATGCGACAGTTTTTTGTGCTTGACTTTTGGGATGGATGTGCACTTATCCTTGGTGAATCAGCCTTTGTGAACATAAGGGGTTATAAAGGACCTAAATTACTATCCACAGTTCAAAGCACGAGTTCTAATTCAATTGGATCTAGGAGATATCATGATTTTTCTTAAACATTTAATTGTTATTGCAGGCCGACTTGTGGCTCTTCAAGTATTTAATTTTAGTTTTTAGCATTCTAGGCCGACTTGTGGCTTAGACTAGTATAAGTAGGGATCTTGGGTAGAGTCTTGATCAATTAAGTTTGGTAGAGAAGTCTTAGGTGGAGAAGCTTGGAGGTAGAAGTTTGTATTTGAGTTTGGAGATCTATTCTTCTTTGAAAGATGTATTCTTCTTTTTAATGGCCACAACCCAAAAGGCTATACAACCAAGCATGTTGAATGTAAACTTTTTGATTTAAATATATGATATATTGTCTCTCTAGATTTGAATCTCACTTCTCTTGTTCATTTTATGTTGTGTGTTTGTTTGTTGGTTTCTGGATCACCTCATTTTGGGGTACATCAGGATTAGCGTTGCATCATGTAGGCCATTCCGAAATTTCTTTAACGTACTCATGTTCCATTCTCAAACCATCAGCTCAAATCCTAAATCCCAAATGCATAATCTCCTCTTGCATTAAAGAATACTTTTTCAAGTTAATCATCAACTTCTCCTCTTTCAATCATTGCAATACTTGTCTAACATGCTCAAGATGTTCTTCCTTAGTCTTATTGAATACCAGAATATCATCCAAATAAACAATAAAAAACTTACTCAAAAATCTCTTGAGAACTTCATTCATCAACCTCATGAAAGTATTGGGTTCATTAGTCAAACCAAAAGGCATTACCCACCATTCATACAAACTATCTTTTGTCTTGAAAGCAGTCTTCCATTTATCACCTTCTCTGATTTTGATATGATGATAACCACTTTTAAATCAATCTTGGTAAAATACTTTGCTCCACTCAAACAATCAATTATGTCATCCATCCTTGGCATAGCAAACCTATATTTCATTGTGATCTAATTAATAGCTCTAGAATCAATGCAAATGCTCCATTCTCCATTCTTCTTTGGTGCTAATACAACAGGTACAACACATGGACTCAAGCTTTCCCTGATCAAACTTTTATGCAACAACTCATACAGTTATCTACTAAGTTTTTCATTCTCTATAGGTGTCAATCTATATGGTGCTTTATTTAGCAAACTAGCTCTAGGAATCAGGTCCATATAATGATTTATACTTCTTACTAGTTGTAAACCATTAGGTATATCCTCTATAACAATATCTATATAATCATTCAACAAACTTTTAATTTCTACTGGAACTTGGTCACTATTATGAACTTATGTTGTCACTCAATTACTAGTAACCTTTGTCACTCAGTTATTATTGTCTGCCATTCAGTCATCACTATTTTCTGTCACTCAGTTACTACTAGCACAACTTTGTCTTCTAGGAATTATGGAAAAATAGGTTTGGTTCTTCTTTAATTCCTTTTCAAATTGCTTTCCATTGACCACACAAACTCAAACGGTAGTACAATTAACCTCATTGAGACTTTCAATCAAAGGAAACAATACTTGCTTTCTTTTATTCACCCAAAGAGTATATCCATTCAATATTCCATTATGTATAACATATCTATCATATTGCCAAGGTCTACCCAATAGAATATGACAAAAATCCATAGTGTAAGAATTTTCCTTAGGGAAAAGTTCACCCAAGAACTAAGAACTCAAACATAAGCACAACTGTAGACCAAAAATAGTATGATTAGAATAACAATGTATTCAATTAATATCAATGAAAGTACACTAGGAGTGCCTGTATATAAAGGCCTTTGAAATGCATCTAGAATGCCTAGGAATCAACATCATGATAAGTCATACAACTATGCACATGTTCACTAGATATGGGTTATCCTCCATTAAGCACATTAGTAAGTGTGATGATGAGAGGATAAGCCTACAATGGTGTAGCACACAAATTTATGTTGTAGACAAAATGTGCTAAAAAGGGAGTATGAGTAATTATTTTGTCTACATGACAACTCAATGAATGATGCAAACTCCAATGCTATAGACACCATGTGCTAAATTAGAGTTGCGTACATCTGTGTTGTTAACATGACAACTTATAAAGGTATGCAAACTCCTAAGTCTCTCACAAAATAAATAATAAAATAATGCATTAACCTAAGTAGACTTAAGTAAAGTGTAAATAGTAAATATGTATTTACACCAACACCCCCCTTAAGTGCAACTTAGGGGAATGCCCTTAAGCTTATGAAAACTAGGATGAAATGCATAATGGGTCCTAGCTACTAGGCCATATTAGGTACCCATGTACATAATGAAATGCAATCTCTCATAAAGCAGAGAAAGAGGGAAAACCTCATGCAAAAAATCCTCCCCCAAAAAGAGAGATGAAAAGACTAGATGCATGGATGGATGGAGTAATCAAGCCCCCCCATTACAACATACATCAAGTATATACAAGAGTGGAGAATGAGAAGAACAAGCCCTCATAAGAGGAAAAAGTCCCCTCTCCCCCCCCACCCCCCCTCCCCCATAAGAAAGAAGAGGAAGAGAGACAAGGTAGTCCCCCCACCTCCCCCAAATGAAGAATGCCAACTAATGATTCCTACTCCAAGGAAGAAGCTAGTTCAAGAGTGTAGAATGATATTCCTCCCCTTTGGAAGAAACACTAGCAAAGATACAATCCTAAAGATGTATGTGGCCCTAAAACCTACTCAAGTGTCCCTGTGTTGATGCTGATGGTTGCCCCTTCCAACAGTGCTGAAAAGAACGAATGCAGATCTAGCAAGGATGTCTATTGAACCTGTTCCAATGAACCATCTATCTCCTCAACTGATAAAGAGACCTCCAAAAATTGCTATTCATAAGGATCCACAATCATGTCAACTTGTGAAGATTGATCATATAGAGAATGGACATGAAGGTCAGAGTGAGCCCTCACAACAATTGTAGAAGGATCATCTTCATCAAAGAGAAGATGTAAATCATCAATGATGTCTCCCAACTCCACTACGTGTGATTCCATGAAAAAACCTAAAATGTTTGCTATGTAGTCATCCCCTGTTGCTGAAGCTGGAAGACAAGGTGGACCCTATTGTGCTAGACCTATCACTGTGGCAATATATGAATCTGGACTATACTGATACTGTGACCTCTCGCTACAACTGTCAATAGAACCCCACATATATGAATCTGTTGAAGCACTATCGTTGGTGTCACAATCAATTTCCATAGTATATGAAGAGTGAAGAGGATTAGAGGATAAGCTGGGTGAACTTTCCTCAAAGTGTACATCCTTCTCCACAAAAATCTTATGTGTCTTAGGATCCATAAGTTTGTATGCCTTAGCACCATCTTCATATTTGTTGAAAGTACAAGGCCTAGGTGTTCGTGCCTTGCATCCCCTGGAAGATAAGTTTTCCCATGCTGACAACTGAAGAATTTGAACTGACTCACAACAAGTTTTTTGCCGCACCATGCCTCAACAGGAGTCTTACCATCTAAGGCATTATGAGGAGACTTATTAAGTATGTGAGTGGCACTACTAATAGCTTCGACTTCTAGTGTAGGATCAAGAGACTTGGCTTATGTCATACAACTTGCCATGGACTTAAGAGTTCTAATCCTTAGTACTGCAACATCTATCTTGTGCGGGCTGAATGCTTGTGGATTTTGAAGATCTATTCCCTTAAGTTTACAAAAGTCTTTAAGTCTTCTATCCAGATATCTGCTTTCATTGTCCATCCAAAGAACCTTGATGGCTTTCCTTGATTTCTGTTCAACATGAATTTTGAAGTCTTGAAGCTTATCAACCACTTCATTCTTATGATGAAGGAAGTAGACGCATGTGAAATGCAAAAAGTCACCAACAAAAATAAGGATGTAGTGGCCCTGGCTAACTGATGTCACTACAAAAGATCCTACTAAAACCATGTGAACTAATTGAAGAACAATTGTTGCTCTAGAAGACTTGCCTTTATCATACTTCTCTTCTAGATGTATATCCAGTGAACATGATGAACACTCACCTTTAAAAAAGTTGATGTTAGGTAGACCTTTGACCATGTGTTTTGAGAAAAGTTGTTGAAGATAGCGGAAGGCAAGATGACCAAACTGCTCATGCCATAATTTAGTTTGTGGATGTGAGTTAAAGTGAGTTAGCAAGGCATGTGAAGGAGACTTAGGCACAAAGTGGGAGAAGGAATAAAGCCCCTTGTCATTATTGACTTTCCCCACTGTAACCAATGAATCATCTTTTAGACTTTGCACCATTACTGAATCTGGAAGGAACTCTACTTTGTTGCCATCTCCAAGGTGAGTGATTTGGTAAGTTGAGAGTAGACTGGAGCTTAGGTTTGGAACATAGAGAATGTCTTTGAATTCACCATTTTCCATCTTCACATTTCCTTTCCCTTCAACTTCCATTTTAGTATCATCTCCCACAAAGATGTGTGGTACCTGTGACTGCTTCAATGAAGAAAAGTCTTCCTTTGAAGAACCCATATGATAGGAGGAACCTAAGTCAAGAATCCATTCTGAAGAAGAATTTGTATTTTCCATAAGTGCTTACCCTTTTGCCTTTGAAGAGGTTGGAGTTGAATCCTTGGAAGTACCTAGCACTTGAATTTTTTTCTTCCTGAGTAGGTTTTCCAACTCATCAATTCTCTTAGTCTTGCAATGATGCTCATCATGATTTGGCTTCTTGCAATATACACAAAAAAAGTGTGTCCTTTTCATTACTTCCCTTCTTGTTAGAAGAAGAATTGCCCTGCTATGAGGAGGATTGTTGTATCTTAGATTGTGATTTTTTCTTCCATTGCTTCTTCTTGTTGGTGTTAGAACTCCTTCCTCCTTGACTTGATTAGTTCTCATGACTAGCCACCAATGCTTTGGTCTTTGATGTTGTGAGAAATCCCAAATCTATCAAGTGAGATTGTTGAACAATCAACATCTCTGCAAAAGCATCAAATGTAGGCTTTTGGAAAGCATTTCCCATGGTTAACCTATGAGCATTATAACTCAAAACAAAGGAAGCATACTCTGAAGGTAGCCTCTTCAGGATGTGATGAATCAACTTGTCATCCTTCATGGGATTTTCACAATCTTTAAGTAGTGCCCTATACTCATTAGCTTTGTTGATGTAATCCTAAATTGTGTCAAAGCTCTTTGGATCCAATAGAAGTAGATTGTCCTCAATTTGGAAACCCTTTTCCTCATCCACCTTACCATACAATGCTTCAAGTTTGTCCCATGCAGGTTTGGCTTCCTTGAAACTGGCAATGTGAAAGAAGAGATCTCTATGTACACAACTCCTTATAATTCCCAAAGCCCGATTGTTTATAATTTCCCAATCAATGAGTTCTTTAGCATCAGTGGGTTTTGGAATTGTACCATCAACATAAAGATTTAGACCTTTTGCCATTAATCTACTCCATACAATATCTTTCCATGTAAAATAATTGTGTGAAGTTAGAAGTGGAACTTTAGGTGAATCCATAATGCAGAAAAGTAAAAGAGCACAAAAGAGAGACATAAGAACACAATACACACCCCCCCTTTCACTCAATCAAAAGACCCCCCAAAAAAGATGCTTTTGGCACTTTATATGTGGTGCTATACAATAGGCCACTTGTCAAAATGTACAAAGTGGACTTCTAATTTTGCTTTTTACAACTACCTTTTGATGCCCAAATCTATCACTAAGCACTGTAGCTCAGATGTACAATAATTTTGAAAAGTAATCAAAGTATTACAATGCAAAAAAGGCCCTAATTTTGACAATGATATTTTTGTCTATACAACCCTAGAATCTAATTATAGACCTAGAAAGTAGACAAGAAACAACACATTTTCAAAAAAAAAACTTTAAAAAGTGTCCAAATGAGCCCGTATGAAGTGTTTGAAGTTGCAAAATGTAGGATTGCACAGGTATAGTCACCAAAAAATGCAATTTCTAAAAAATCCTTACACCAAAACCAAAAAAGAACACCACCACTAAAAAGTTTAGGAAATTCTATCCAAAATAAAAATAAATGGCACTTGATTTGGAGTCTAGATGACTGAGTTATGGGCTCTCAAAGTTAGGCTGCCAAATCAAAAATGCATTTGAAGAGGGGCCTAAGTAGAAAACTGTGTGCTTAAATTTGATGATTAAACAATCGTCATTGCAATTAGAAAATGTCTAAAAATGATGGTCAAATAACCATCATATTTAACTACATTTCTAGCTGACGTTAGCGAAAAAAACTCCCTTGGTGATGTGGCACACTAACTGGACTATACGGTGTACAAAAAATGATGATGTCATTATAGGATTTTGCTGATGTGGGTCATACAGACCTTGCATGTCAATGGGGACACGTGGAAAAGTGCAGTTGTTCTGAGTTGGCACTGTTGATAGTTGATGTGGCTTTATGAAAAATGACATGGTAAAAGGTTTGGATCCGTTGATTGGGATGACAGATAGTTGTGTAAGAAAAGATGACATGTTCTAGTGCTGATTAGGTGGGGTCTACGTGGATGGGTCCTATTGCGGACACATGGTGGGTAAAATGTGGGCCCGTGTGAAAGGTGCAAAGGATGTGGCTATTGTGTGGCAGGCTACAAAGTAATGACACATGTCCCGAAGCAGGTTCTCGATGGGAACTTGTGTAGGCTAGAATATCCTTTGAAACATAATATTCAATGGTCAATGTTGGTGCTTTTCCTTTGGTGATGTGTCCTTCTTAGCATACGGGGTGCCACGCATCTGCGTACGTGGCTGGTAGAAGATTTCTGGGTGGACAGAAAATAATGTTGGGTCTGTCATCGGTCAAGTAAATGCAAATAGAATGTGCGTTGAAAAAACCTAACTCTTTGTTAGAAAAACCAAAGTGTACTGGTCGGGAAATAAGTTTATTTATGCCTAAACAGTGGGTGTTTAATCCCACATCAATGGGAATGACACCCTCCGCATTATGTGAAAGGAGACTCTCGCAAGATTAGGTAGCAAAGGAAGACCCGCCAGAGGTGGTGTATGTTGTCGCTCGTCGATGAATGTATTATTGTCGATAGTTGGATTAAAATCCCACAATCATTGTGGGAGTTTCGTGCAGGAGTTTATAAATTGAAACCTGCAGGGCTTAAACCAAAGCTGAGTGCCAAATTTGTGAAGCTCGTCAATGTATTAGCTAAGGCCAGTCTCGATCGATGAAGTTTGGGTGTGATCGCTTGCTTTGTGTGATTGCCTAGCTAGAAATGTGTCTACTACTGTAATGAAGGAATATTCTACAGACTGAAGAGAATATTCTTTGCACCAAATGGAATATTCCATGCTACAAGGTCGAGGTGTGATTGCCCGGTTCTGCAAAAAAAAATTCTCTACTACCCAAAGGGTAATTTTTTTTTGAAAAAATACAAATGAAAATGGCAGAGAAAAAAATAATTCCAGATCTGAATTAAATTAAATTACAAATCTAAAAGATCATACTAGTCCTTGTAAGTCAGGGCCTTCGGGTGCTGATTTACAAAAAAAATTTGTCTCACAATCGACTTTGGGCTAGGGTAGTCAAATTTATAGCCAATTTGCACTAAATTGACATTCTAGATGCAATCGCATGGGCTGTTCTAGCTCTAGATGCTCTCAATTTCTATGGTACTCCAAATCTAGGCTGAGGTGCTAAAGCAACAGTGGTCTCGAATGGTTATGTGAAGAGAGATTCTCTAAGCTCTGATACCATGTAAGAATTTGCCTTAGTAAAAAATTCACCCAAGAACTAAGAACTCAAACACAAGCACAACTATAGACTAGAAAAAGTATGATCAGAATAACAATGTATTGAATTCAATGTCAATGAAAGTACACTAGGATTGGTTGTATATAAAGGCTTCTAAGATGCATTTAGAATGCCTAAGAATCAACATCATGATAAGTCATACAACAAGGCACATGTCCACTAGATATGGGTTATCCTCCATTAAGCATGGAAGTAAGTGTGATGATGAGAGGATAAGCCTACAATGGTGTAGCACACAAATTTATGTTATAGAAAACATGTGCTAAAAAGGGAGTGCAAGTAATTATGCTGTCTATATGACAACTTAGTGAATGATGCAAACTCTAGTGTTGTAGACACCATGTGCTAAATTAGAGTTGCATACTTATACGCTGTCAACATGACAACTCATAAAGGTACACAAACTCCTAAGTGTCTCACAAAATAAATAATAAAATAATACAATATAATAAAATAATGCATTAACCTAAGTAAACTTAAGTAAAGCGTAAATAGTAAATACATATTTACACCAAAACATAGGCATAACATCATACAAAACTTCATCAAAGTAATTGCCAATCTTAAATTTTATAATACATTGTTCACTTACCAATATCTTATGCTCATCCTTGATCCATGAAACATGATAAGGTTTAGGATGCTTCAACCTCTACAAATGCAACTTTGTAACCAACTCTTCTAATGCCAGATTTGTTGAAATTCCACTGTTAATGATCCTTTGCAACATTTTCCAACCATCTTTCATGTGGTCTTGAAAAGACTTCTCCTTAGGATAAGTTCCTCATCAATTTCCTTATTACACAAAGTTCTTCTCACCATTAGATTTTCTCTAGCCTTAGGTCCACTTGGTGAACCTTCAAGGTCTCCTTGAATCATAACATATTTACTAACTTCTTCATTCTCACTAGAGGATCTATGCCCTTCTTTGTCACATCTAAAACAATTACCATGAAAACCACCTCTAGAATAAGAACTACCTTTTCCTTGGTAAGAACTAGTACCTCCTCGATAATAATTACCAGCTTTCCATTTAGTCTTGTTTTTGTCATCATTCTTCCATTCATATTTTCCCTTATCTTGCATAGAATTGTCAGATCTGCCACCTTCTCCATAAGATCTACCTCTGCCTCTCTAGAATCTACCATCTCTACCTCTTTGTTTTTGTTCCTGCTTCTTTGTCAATATCTACTTAGCTTTCAAGAAATATTGGTATGCTCTTCCACACTTTCTAGTTTCATAAAACTTATCTCATATTGAATTCTACATCTACATCCATTTAGATGTCTTGCAACTTTCTCAACCCCATCATCCACATGTCTAGATCTGATGTCCAATCTTTAGAATTCCTCAATATACTCCTTCAAAGTCATGTCCTTTTTGTTAGAAATGTTTACAATAACTGGGGGGGTGAATCAATTATTCAAGGTCCAGATGTATAAATAAAACTTTTCTCAGCTTAGTGAACCCATAAAACATTTATCATCATGTATACATCCATAAGATTATGCAATCACTTAAAACTTTGTAGGTTACTATCAAATCAATTTTCAGAAATGTAAATATAAAACATAATAGATTCAGTAACACATTTGACACAATGATTTACATAGAAACCCAAATTGGGAAAAACCACCAATAACATGTTACTCTTTTTCTTTCTTCTAAAGTGATGCCCTGTGAAAGGCCAACCTTGTTAAAGGTTACAATACACATTTTTAAATGTGATCCTATTAAAGGATTTCAATCACCTTATTAGGAGTAAACCTTGTTAGAGGACTTTAGACCATTCACTTGGAATGTCACCCGATTAAAGGATTTACAAATGACTGTTAGGTCAACCTTAATCCAAAGGATTTACCTTGGGCTGATACAATTATTAGAGAGTAACAGTAAGGCTTGATATGATAACAAATAACAACTCCATTTGTTGATTACAGATCTCTATTTTAGTCCTCCATTCTACTTGGCTTTCACACATTTTAGTTCTAATAGCTTGTTCACTCTTCAAGAATTCAGACCGTTAAGCCTTCTTACTTAACATGTCAATGCAGACTCTTCACTTAGTTCACTTGATGAAGTAATACCCCTTGACTCCTTGTCTTCCTTAGGTTCTCGCACATGATAACCCTTGCTTTTGACCAGCCATCCCTATAAATAAAGAATTAAGATATTTTCTCTCATTCATTTTTCATCATCCAATTTAGGGTAAGGACAGATTAGGTAAGATTCAATGAATCTACCCCTAGTTCCATATCACTTCTAGAAACTTCTCCTTCAATCCTCTTTAAATTTGCCTCAAAATAATTTACCATGAATTTTGTGTCACTAGTTCATCAATCTTATCTTCCACCTAGTCCGGACAATCCAAGAAAACAAACTTGTTGGTTCAAATCCATTGAATTTATGATCTTTCTAATAATGTTGGCACTTGGGATTAACTTGCTTCGAATGCTCGGCACATATTGCATTGCTCAACATCCATTAAAAAATCACTCGTCACAAACTAAAGTTTACTAGTGCTTGACATCAACTAAAATTTACCCAACATCCTCTATTTTGCTCGTCATTCACTAAAATGAACTTTTACTTGGCTCTAATTGATTTTATGCTTGGCTTGCACTGGCTTTGCTCGAAACCTACTATTATTTGGTCAAGCTTGGTAGACAAAATTAGTCTATCTTGTTCTTCTAAACTTGCTTAGTGTAGCCAACCTTTGGAATCTTATGTAGATTATCAATGCACCATGATATAATTGTCTTAGATGATTCTTGTACTCCTTTGTATATCATAACTCAACCTTTCCTCTAGGTTCTTTTGTTACATCTTTTTTATCAAATCCTCTTCATCAATCAAATATATGATGGTACTTAAATCATATAAGTAGTTCTCTTACTAGCAAAAAGTAGGTTTGAGATCAGTGACAAAACAATGGCTGAAACACATTTATCATGCTTGTATCAATTTGTTTTCAACACTTTTGTCTCAAATTTTGGATCTTTCTTAACACATTAACTTGCTGATTATTATCAAAATTCCATTACCTACGAAATTTTGCTTTAACATTCATTACTATTTATCAATTGCATTCATTTGCCAATGTTCACAAAAATGGAAAAAAGTACATTGCATTGATAAAATGAGAAAATTCTTTATTTGTATTAAACAATGGCAATTTTCAATTTGGAGTTTATACATTGAAGAATTAAAGAACATGTACTGAATGAAAAAATGATCAAAATCTCTCACACAAGGCTGTGAGAGTAACCTAGTATTCATTATTCTTGTGCAAATAAGGAACATGTAAAAAAATAGAATAAATGATACAAATGAATATGCAAGAGTATGAGAAAGGGAACCAACCATTGCTTGGGGGTATATGGCTGGTCTGAGTCTGCATTCTTGAGTTGCCTTGCTGAAATTGAGTTCTTCCTAATTCCCCAAGCGTCCAACTCCTGCAAAAAGTGAAAGGAAGGTATAGGTTAGATCCATATGGATCTAAGCAATGTCTGGTTCTGCAAAAATATACATGTACACTTGTACCATTTACCCATGATCCTAATTTGAACAAGAAGAGTGAACTCAATCAATCATGGAGTAGCAATATCAGAGTCTGAAAATCAAAACCATGTATACAAGTGATTTTATTGCTAACATGTTTGTGTCATGTGTAGAAGGCAAGGAAATTGATATTTAGGTGACAAGCTAAATTGTTGATGAAGTTGTTTATAGGTGTCACGAGCCCCTGCTCGAACCCTGTAAGTCAACTCAATTAAAAAAAAAATTTCCAGATGCAAAGAAAGGAAACAAGCAACAAACAGTATTTAAGGGACATGTGAACCAAATATGAAACCTTATGCTGTAGCTAAAATAAAGAAATTGGGAATAATCATTTAAGGGACAAACTTCAAAGTTTGAAACCTTATGGTTATTTAAATATCAAATCATTATAGTCCAAGTTTAATGATCAACGAAAAAAAAATAGAGGCTAATTTTAGTGATAATGATGTTATGATAAATGAAAAAACCCAAAACAATGCAACCAACAGTTGTAACATCTGGATGATTTTGAACTTGCAAATGTTGTAGTCTTTGGTCATGAAAAAATTTCAACCAATGCAACACCGAGCATGTGAGGTAGCTATGGCTGGAAAAGATTATGCCTACTATGGTGGAAAATTTTATGCTATCAGCTGCCTAAAGTGCTCCCTCTAGGTGTGACAATTGTAATATCACCCCTGCTGTCTCTCATCCAGGACCAAATTATTACTTTGGTTGCTAAGCTTGGCACTCACAGCCACTAAAACTCAAGTAGTGTGGAAGGACATATTGAAGGTTTTGAGAATTCCTCATGCTCATGTGCTTGAAACAAGTTTTGATTGTCCAAATCTCACATATCAGGTAGTTGGGAAAAAATAAGGACCCTTTACATCAGCTTGGGAAAACAATCAGGGAGCGTTTTCATCAACAGTGTGGAATCATCTACTGCCTATCAAAAAATGAGTGCATGGATGTTTGCAAATACTTAAATGATAAGTTCTAGATCAAGATTGTATACTACCATGCAGGGCTTTCAGCTCGTAGGAGAATGGAAGTACAAAAAAGATGACACAATAGTGAGGTGCAAGTGGTGTGTGCCACTATTGTCTTTGGAATGGGCATAGACAAAGCTAATGTTAGGTTTGTGATCCACAACACACTATCCAAATTAATTGAAAGTTATTGTCAAGAATCTGGAAGGGTGGGTAGAGACAACCTTGCAGCAACGTGCATCACCTTATATCAAAAGAAGGATTTTAGTAGGATAGTTTGCATGTTAAAATTTGGAGAAAGCCACTTTATTATGATTTTTTGAGAAAGAACATAACACCCTGCGAGAAATGGTTTTCATGAAAAAGCAGCTCACAAACAAAGAACCAACAATCCATCAGTTACAGGAGTTAGTGTCGTCCCTAGCAAGAAAGGTAATAATGGCCATATCCATATTCATAAGGAAAGAACCCTATTCGGGTTTAACAATGAAAATACTACATTTCCACAGCCACAAAATGGAAAGAAGGGAAACAACGATTTCACTTAGAGAAAGCAACAAACCCAATTTGGGTTTTTTAATATCAAGTTACAACGGTGAACCTAGTTTCAAAATACAAAAAAATGTAACTAGAATCTATATATGCAGAAAATATGGCATCAAGGTAATACACAAAAAATAAACCATTCTCAGGTTTCAAAGTACTATAATCTCAAGAGTATAGAGAAAACATACCTTCAGATCTTCTTAAAATCTTTGTGCATGAAGAAACTCAATAGATCCGCCAACAAGACAATATCAACTCCACAACAAGGTCTCAACACCAAGTTCTTGAAGCCCTCATTCAAAAACTGCAAAATGAGTAAATGAAATAGGTTTGGCTTTTTTCAATGCATTATGTCCTTTACCAAATTGAACAAGCCTTTAGAGTCCATGGATATATCATGGGATTTTTATCCCTTCTCCTTATTTTGCATAAAACAAAATGTGACAAGAGGTGTTTGTTAACCTCATGGACTACTTTTATTTCTGTTGCATAGGATTCATTTTATATAAGAAATAATATTAATGTGATATTTAATATTATTTCCTTTTTTAAAAAAAATGCAAAAGAATAAGAAGGGGGAGTTTTAATTTTAATCATTTCTTTTGCATAGGTATTACTGTAAAAGAAAAATATTTAAATGGCGTAATTATAAGTCATTGGATTTTTTTTTTATTATTGCAAAAGGAATCAAATGAGTCATATTTTTCCCATAATGGTCTTTAAGTTAAAAGTCAGTTGGGAAACATATGGAAAGAATATAGGGGGTCGGATTTAACTTTGCCATGTTAGTTTGTGACTCTTTATGACTTGTTAGAGCATTTTTAGGTAGTTTTGATGAGTCATGGGGGGCAGTTATGAGTTAATGGAGTCTTAGACATTATGGGACTTCATTTTGGAAGTTTCTAAGCCTTGTTTTGGAGGCTATCTTTTTGCATACGACCCAAAGAGTTGGGCATTGTACTTATGGAGTTTGGAAACTCATTTGTAGAGAATTCTGAGTTATGCAAAAAATAGTATTGAGTGATATTTTTATCCTGAGTATTGTTATGCATTTTTCTGTAACTTTTTTGGAGAAAAGTTGAATATATGATAAGCTTTTACAGGTTCATTATGGGAAGATTCTCAAGCCTTAATCTTTTTCTATGGTGTTGTGTAGTGTTTTGATTTTATAGATTAATCTATGAATTCAAGGGTTCCTTGTTAATCTGTCTTAGTTTTTACCGTATCACTAAAGTGTATTTTGTCTGCAGGTCACCTTTTGTGTTTGTTTCATTTTCATCTTATTAAGTGAAATTTCTATTTCCTTAATGAGTGAGAATCAAGCCCTTAATGTGAAATACTGTTGCTGGCCAATATAAAGTTTGAGTGCTTACTATTGTTTTCTGATATATTGATGGTAAAAGGCTATTATTTTTTGAAAATTTTCTTTAAACATCTTTGGTGCATCACCTTTTAGAAAGTAGTTTTAATTTTCAGTTTGCAATCTTCCTTAACCCTTTTCTCAGCAAAAAAGTAGTGTTAGGAGAATTAATCAGGTGATTTTCCATAGAGGAGTCGGCCTAGAATCCGAAGGTTTAGCCATTGATAGGTTACCCATAGCCTTTGGTTGTCCCAATGTTGGCCTATATTTTCAAGTTTTTCTTGTAATTTGATAGGGTAAAAATTTAGGTGACAACAGTTTTTGGCACGCCTGGTGGGACCAAAAGGATTTTTGTACTTCTTTTTGTGTTTTTCTGATATTGTTGTTGGTGTGGTCAACAATATATTTTTCTGCAGAAGGCAGAAATAAGCAGACTTGGCGACTCCATTACTCTAGTATGAGTATTTTTAGTGTAGCAATTTATGAGAAAAGTCCAAACAAGGAGCAGTGTTGCACCTCTTCAATACAGTGAGTTTTCATCACCTAGGTGAGGTAGGAGAACAACTGACAGAGTGAAAGAAAGCTTAGTCAAGACAAGAAGAGAAAAATCTATTCTTCCTCTTGCAAGTCCAATATTAGTACAATCATTTCCATTAATGTTTGTCAGAAGAAGAAGGACTAAGAGAGCAAAAATGGCAAGAGCTTTTGCTGCGTTTGACCAAGGGAATCCTCTAAATTTAGCACAACATGATCCCATACCAATGGCTGCCTTGAAAAGTTTACCATACTTTTTAGGAGGAGAACAAACCACTCGTATAGAGCATATTCAAGATGTAGCTAATTTATGTGAACTACATCATGTGACTAAAGACAATATTGCAGTTAGGCTCTTGGTAGCCTCATTTAAAGGAAAAGCTCTAGAGTGGTACAGAAGGTTAGCTGCAACATCCATTACAACTTGGGACCAGCTGGGAACAGCCTTGTGTGATTTTTTCAAGGACACCTCAGGTCATTTGTCTTTGGTGGAGCAGTTGTCAACTATCAAGCGGGCTCCTCATGAGCAGGTATCTGATTTCAACTTTAAATTCCAAAAGACTTGGGAAAGAATTCCTGCAACAGTAAGGCCATCTACTGAGCATGCATTCTTATACTTCTTAAGGGCATTCAATAGCAACATTTCTGTAATGATTCAATCATTAGGAGTAAATACTCTCCCAAATGCATATCAAATAGCTGTAAGAGCATAAAACAACTTGATACAAGCTGGTCAAATAGCCCCAAGGCCTGCAATGCCTATTTTTCCAGTTGCACCAAGGCTACCTCCAACAGAGCCATTGCAAGTGGCTCCTTTAGTGGTTATTCTAGTTGTACCAACACTACCAGCACTAGGAACATCCTAGAATGCATTACAAATAGATGCTTCAACTCAGTCAAATGAACTTCAAGAAAACAAAGGCTTGCTACAAAACTTTGGTAATGAGATAGTTAATATTAAAAAGCAACAAAGTCAGAATTATAGGCCTTATGACCAGCCTATACAACTTGGATTTGAGCAAAACCAAGGGAATAGGCCTGTGTTTCAGCAAAATCAGCGTCAAAGAGCGTATAACAATAGACCTTTTCAACCCTATAAGCCAAATTTTGCCAGTACTTCAAAGGAAATAGTTCCTGTCCAGAATAACCTGGTACAAGATTTTGAATGGTGCTATCCTTGTAACCAAGAACATAATCAAAATACTTATGTGAATGGAATGATCAATCAAGCACTGATGATTCAAAGTATGCCAGGCAACCAGTAAGCTATAGTCAATGAAGTTTCAACACCCAATCAAGTAGAGCCACAACCTGAAACAACATTTTTAAACTGGCAAAAAGAAGATTTTTGTGGAGTCAACCACAATGGTTCAGCAATAATAGATAACACGAGAAGCAAAAAGAGAGCTTTGGATGTCAAAATACCAGAAAAAGTAGCTGTGGTACTAGATAAACCAGTAGCCGCCGTGGTTACAAATCAGGTCCAGCAAATTCCTTCTAACCAAAGGATTTCACCAAGGGGGCAACATTTACCAGCTGCTAACCAATCAACAAATGTACCCAAACCAAGTGTGTCACCTACTGTTCCAACAACTGATAATCCAACGATTCCTTCTAAAGGTGCCAAAGTAAGTGTCCCTACCTTCAATATTTTAGATTCAATGAAGAAGGTTAATGTTTCCATGTCATTATGGGATTCTTTAATTATTCAGAGGCAAAAGGATTTGTTGCAATCAACTTTGCATGATTTGACTTTATCTAGTGAGCCTAGTTCTGATAGTGCTAAAGTCATATTGACTAATGTTGAAGAAAGTCTAGCAGTTCAAACTTTGGTATAGCCTAAACCACCTCCTTTTTATGTGTCCTTAATCATTGGAAATAGCCTAGTCCATAATTGTTGTTGGAAATGATTGAATTGATCATAAGAGTTGTTGGACTGATAAAGAATGTTCTCAATCATTGTTTTGTCATTGATGTCAAACTTGCTACTTGCAGGAATGACAATTGCTTTAGTGATCCAAATACTATCAATTAGTTGGTTGACAAGGTGGTGGCAATCAATAAGATGTAACTAGAACACCTAGAGAAAGGTTGAAGTTATGATGTTGTAATGAAGTACAAGGATCAACTAAGCCATTGATGAAAAAGTGTATTTGATAACATACTATAAGACACAGAGAAAAGGCACACTGAAACATATCAAAGAGGTAAGGTTTTAGCTAAGTCCTTTGCAAAGCTCAACTAAGTTTATTGGAGAGAAGGAGCCGAGCAAGGTAGTAAGAGCCGAGAAAATTCCTAGTTAAAGCCGAGCAAGAATCAAGTGCCGAGTGATAACAAGTGCCGAGGAAGAACCAAGTGTCGAGCAGAACCAAGTGCCAAGCAAGAACCAAGTGTCGAGCAGAACCAAGTGCTGAGCAAGAACCAAGTGCCGAGCAGAACCAAGTGCCGAGCAAGAACCAAGTGTCGAGCAAGTTATAGGTGCCGAGTAACACAGAGGTGCCGAGCACCAGTAAAACAAATAATGTTGAGTTGCTGCATTATTTTGAAAATCGAAGATTCGCCAGATCTAAGCCAACAAGATTGTTACTTAGAAGTTTGTAAATTAAAAGGAAGATAAGAATGATGAGCTGGTGGCACAGAACACCATATAGAACGTTTTTAAGGATACAGTTGGCGAAGTTTCTAGAAGAGAACAAGATATGGGGTAGATACATTGTATCCTACCTAATCCGTTTTGAAACCCTAAAATTAGAGAGGGAGAATTGAGCGGCAAAGGAAAAATCGGATTTCTATATAAGGAGTCATAAGTTAATAAAAAAAAAGGGAGAGAGGTGGTCAAGCATAAGAGCATGAAGTGTTGAAGGAGGTGCTAAGGAAAAGATAGCACAAGAACTCTATTTGGAGAGACGACCACAAGGATGTTTGCATTGACAGAATGAGTAAGAAGACTGAAGGAGACGAAGCTTGAAAAGAAGACAAGCAGTCAGAGTTGAAGTGATTGAAGTCAAGCATAAGGATTGAAATGAAAGTGTGATCTGAAATCTGCAAAGTATGTTGTAAGTTATATCAGATCAAAAGACCATTATTGTTACTTTCTAGCAACTGTAACAGTTAGTTTAAATCCTATGGACTTAGGTTGGTTTGATAGCCATGAGATAAATCCTTTAACAGGGTGACATTTTAAGTGAATGTTCTAAAGTCCTTTAACCAGGCCCATTCCTAATAGTTTGGTGAAATCCTCTAACAAGGTCACATTTAATAGTGTGTTGTAAGCCTTTAATAGGGCAGGCCTTTAACAGGGCATCACTTCAGAAGAGTGAGAATCAAGTAGCATGTTACTGGTGGTTTTTCCCAAATTGGGTTTCCACGTAAATCATTGTGTCATGTGTTGATCTTGCATGTTTTATCTTTGCATGTTGATTTAATGTTGCTTGCTAATATGGTTGATTTAAGCTTGGATGGTTAAAAGATTTATGGGCTCACTACATTTGGTGAAAAAGTTTTATTAGGGCATTTTGGACCTTGAATAACTGATTCACCCCCCCTCTCAGTTATTCTAAAAAATTCTAACAATTGGTATCAAAGCCAGACTACTGATTCAATTTAAAGGGACTACTAGCAGAAAAGATCAAAATGCCTAAGAGAGAAGTTCCCAAGCTCAACAAAGACAAGACAACTTTGTTGCATGGCAAAGTTTGATGAAGCTACATCTTGGATCCATAGGAGATTATGCCCAAAATTCAATTGTTACTGAACATGTCGATCCAACAGGTGCTCCTACTATAGAAGATATAAAAAACAAGCAAAAACATAACTAGACAATGCTGGAGATTGCCTCTGCACTCAGCTATGCTAAATTTGATGATATCAAAGGATGTAACACTACATTCAAAATGTGAAAAGCCCTATCAGATATCTATGGAGGAGATCAGAATGTTCAAAGAGCAAAAAGAGAAAGTCTCAGAGGAAAGTTTGATGATATGAAAATGGAAGAAAATGAGAACGCTGCTCAGTATAGTGCAAGAATAAAGGAAGTGGTAAGTGAAATAAGATGTTTGGATGGTCAATTGGATGAAGATACTGTTAATAGTAAGTACTTGAGGACCTTGCTCCCTATCTATGCCATTAGAGTATCAGTAATACAGGAACTAAGATGTGTGCCAGGAAACAATCTAAGTTTTGAAGGTATCATAGGAAGATTCACTGCATTTGAGTTATCTAACTTTGACAACTACAGACCTGATAATGTTAAATCTGCTCTCAAGGGCAAGCTATCACTGAAAGATGTTGAGTAGGTGAAATCTAAGAAGGGAAGAAAGATGAAATATGTATCCAGTGACAACAGCACAGATGAGGAAGATGTGGATCAATTAGAAGCTTTACTAGCTAGAAGATTTCACAGAGGTAAAGGAAAATTCAAAGGTAAGATGCCTATCATTTGTTTCAATTGCAATGAAGTAGGTCATATTGCTGCTAGATGCCCACAGAAAAAGGATTCCAAGGAAGGCAACAAATACAAGAACAGAAGAGATGATGACAAGAGAGATTACAAAGAAAAAGGTAAGAAGTGTTATATTGTTGAAGAAAATTCTGATGACAATGATGATGAAGTTGTTTATGTAGCCATGAAGGGCCAATCTGATGAAGAAGAAGTCACAACACTGGTGACATGTATAAATAAGAATGGCAGATGGATCATAGACAGTGGATGCTCACATCACATGACAAGAGATAAAAGTAAGTTTGTTAACTTTACTCAGTATGATGGAAATAGTGTTAGATTTGGTAATGATGCTCCATGTCAAATCAAAGGAAAAGTTTCCATTAAGCTCACAGAACAAATCTCATGTGACAATGCATACTATGTTGAAGGATTAAACTACAATTTACTGAGTGTCTCACAGTTAGGCAATATAGGATGCAAAGTGGAATTTGGAAACAAAACTGCAAAAATCTATGATACTGATGGTAAACTAATAGGAAAAGGAGAACAAACAAAGAGTAATCTATTTTACCTTGATATGGATGACGTTTCTTGTTTTATTGCAAAATTTGATGATGAATGGTTATGGCATAGAAGATTATGTCATGTTAACTTTGACAATCTAGTCAACATTAGTAAAATGAAGAAAGTCAGAGGTTTACCAAAATTGAAGAAGCCTGACAATATCATGTGCAAACAATGTCAACTAGGAAAGATGATAAAGTCAAGTTTCAAAAGCAAAAACTATACATCTAAAGAGATACTTGAGTTAGTTCACACTGACTTATGTGGTCCAATGGAAGTACAAAGCTATAGAGGAGATAAATACATCATGTTGTTTGTTGATCACTATTCCAGGATGATGACTGTTATGTTCTTAAAACAAAAATCTGATGCTTTTCAAATGTTTAAATGGTACGTGGCTAAAGTTGAAAAGGAAACAGGAAAAAGCTTGAAATGCCTAAGATCAGATAGAGGTGGTGAATTCACATCAAATGAATTTGAGATATTCTATAATGACAAAGGAATCAAAAGAAAAACGTCAGCCCCTAGAACTCCCCCACAGAATGGAATTGCTGAAAGAAGAAATAGATTTGTAATTGATTGTGCCAGAACATTAATGATGGAAAAGACTGTTGCTCTAAAATATTGGAGAGAAGCTATAAGTGTAGTTGTTCATACACTGAACCGAGTACAAATCAAGAAAGGTACAAATGCAATACCTTTTGAATTATGGTATGGTCACTCACCAAATCTAAAACATTTCAAAATATTTGGTTGTAAATGCTTTATCCTTAAAGATGTTAGAAATGGAAAATTTGATGCAAAAAGTGATGAAGGTATATTTCTTGGTTACTCCACAAGAAGTAAGGCATATAAGTGTTTGAATATTAACACTAACAAAATTGTGGAAAGTGCAAATGTAAATTTTGATGAGCACACAGAAGTTCAAGTTGAAGAACCAAAGAAAATGGAAGAATACAGAACCTTTGTGTATTCTTATAAAGGAATAACTGTTGAGGAGGATGATGTCAATCAAATTGAAACTCAACAACAAGTATCAGTCTCAGCCGAGTCTCAACCAGTGAATGCCGAGCTGCATTCAGAAGTCGAGTTGCAGAATGAAGGAAATGAACAATCTGATTCTGAAAATAGCATACATGATGAAGAACAACCTGACAACGAAGAGCATAGTGATCCTAAATCTGAAAGATCAAACATAAAAACCAAGACAGAGCCAAGATTATCCAAATATGTGAAAAGACATCACCCTGCTGAACAAATAATTGGTGACAAAGATGCAAGACCAATGACAAGGAACACACTAAGACATGAATCATGTCTAATCAGCACATCTGAACCCAAGATAGTATATGGTGCATTACAAGATGATGACTGGTATAAAGCTATGAAAGAAGAAATTGATCAAATAAAGAAAAACAAAACCTGGAGTTTGGTTCCCAGACCAACTGACAAGAATGTTATTGGCACCAAATGGGTATTCAGGAACAAGCTAGATGAGAATGGTGAGATTACCAGAAACAAAGCTAGACTAGTATGCAAGGGTTATGCTCAAGAAGAAGGAATAGACTATGGAGAAACATTTGCTCCTGTTGCTAGAATGGAAGGAGTAAGAACCTTACTTGCATATGCTGCCTGCAAAATTTTTTAAGTCTATCAGATGGATGTAAAATCTGCTTTCTTAAATGGTATACTAGAAGAAGAAGTCTACATTGAACAACCAGAAGGATTTGTTGATGAAAACAACAGGGATATGGTGTATAAACTACACAAAGCACTCTATGGTTTGAAACAAGCACCAAGAGCATGGTATGAAAGACTTCACAAGTATCTAGTGCAAATTGGATTTGAAAAAACTGATGACAATAGCAACATGTACATCAAAGCAGAAGAAGGTAAAGACATTATTGTATCTGAAATTTTTGTGGATGACATAGTATTTGGTGGAAAGGAAGTACTTTGCAAAGGCTTTGCTGACAAAATGAAACATGAATTTGAGATGTCTATGTTTGGAGAAATCAAATTTTTTGTTGGCTTGCAAGTACATCAACTCAAACATGGCATATTTATTACACAATCAAAGTACATCAAAGAGATTCTTAAAACGTTTGGATTGGAGGAATCGAAACGAGTCAGCACACCAATGGCCACAGGAAACAAGCTATCCAAAAATGATGAGTCAGCTGAAGTCAATCAAACAATGTACAGATCCATGATTGGAAAATTTCAATATGTTGTACACAGTAGACCAGACATAGCTTTAGCAGTTGGAATAGTGGCGAGGTTCTCTGCTAATCCTAAAGAAAATCATCTCATAGCAGTAAAAAGAATAATGAGATATCTTAAAGGAACTGATGACTTTGGTCTATACTACAAAAAGAATAGAAAGTTTGAGCTCCATGCATATACAGATGCAGACTGGGGAGGAAACATTGATGACAGAAAGAGCACAAGTGGAGGTGCATTATTTCTAGGTAAAAGGTTGGTTACCTGGACTAGCAAGAAACAAACATGTATATCCCAGTCCACTTCAGAGTCAGAATATGTGGCAGCTGCAGTCAATTGCACAAACATTGTATGGCTCACACATTTATTGAATGGAATGAAAGAAGAAGTAACAAAACTGGTGATATTGTATTGTGATAATACAAGTGCTATAAACATATCCAAAAATTCAGTTATGCATGCAAAAACCAAGCACATTGCAATCAAGTATCATTATGTCAGATAATTGGTAGAAGATAAACAAGTGAAGTTGGAATACATTCACACAAAGGAACAAACTGCAGATATCTTCACCAAACCATTGCCCAAGGATGCCTATGAATATCTTAGAGGCAAGTTGGGGGTAATGCCCCTAACTCAAGTAGTTTAAGGCAACAAGGAAGCTGCCTTGCATCAACAGGAATAAATCATTAAAACAATAACAGGTTGATGCAGAGGATGAAAACAAGAGCAAAAATTCCAAATTAGTCACAAGCATGGTGATAGAGGGAGAAAGACAACAAGAAGCCAAAGCTTATATTTTGCATGATAGAGATGCTGCATCTTTGGCATTTATGTCAAAGAGGGAGAAATATGCAAAAACTTGATCAAATACAAAGAAAGAGGGAGATATATATGAAAGAGGGAGAGATATGAGACCAGTAGTAAAAATGTAGCAGCAAAGAAACGTAGCAGACAATGTATACAATCTTGGTGGTAACTGAATTGATTACTTGATCAGTTTGGTTTGCCATCAATGCCAAAGAGGGAGATTGTTGGAAATGATTGAATTGATCATAAGAATTGTTGGACCGATAAAGAATGTTCTCAATCATTGTTTTGTCATTGATGTCAAACTTGCTACTTGCAGGAATGACAATTGCTTTAGTGATCCAAATACTATCAATTAGTTGGTTGACAAGGTGGTGGCAATCAATAAGATGTAACTAGAACACCTAGAGAAAGGTTGAAGTTATGATGTTGTAATGAAGTACAAGGATCAGCTAAGCCATTGATGAAAAAGTGTATTTGATAACATACTATAAGACACAGAGAAAAGGCACACTGAAACATATCAAAGAGGTAAGGTTTTAGCTAAGTCCTTTGCAAAGCTCAACTAAGTTTATTGGAGAGAAGGAGCCGAGCAAGGTAGTAAGAGCCAAGAAAATTCCTAGTTAAAGCCAAGCAAGAATCAAGTGCCGAGTGATAACAAGTGCCGAGCAAGAACCAAGTGCTGAGCAGAACCAAGTGCCAAGCAAGAACCAAGTGCCGAGCAGAACCAAGTGCTGAGCAAGAACCAAGTGCTGAACAAAATCAAGTGCCAAGCAAGAACCAAGTGCCGAGCAAGTTATAGGTGCCGAGTAATACAGAGGTGCCGAGCACTAGTAAAACAAATAATGCCGAGTTGCTGTATTATTTTGAAAATCGAAGATTCGCTAGATCTAAGCCGACAAGATTGTTACTTAGAAGTTTGTAAATTAAAAGGAAGATAAGAATGATGAGCTGGTGGCACAAAACATCATGTAGAAAATTTTTAAGGATACAGTTGGCAAAGTTTCTAGAAGAGAACAAGATATGGGGTAGATACATTGTATCCTACCTAATCCGTTTTGAAACCCTAATATTAGAGAGGGAGAATTGAGTGACAAAGGCAAAATCAGATTTCTATATAAGGAGTCATAAGTTAATAAAAAAAAAAAAGGGAGAGAGGTGGTCAAGCATAAGAGCATGAAGTGCTGAAGGAGGTGCTATGGAAAAGATAGCACAGGAACTCTGTTTGGAGAGACGACCACAAGGATGTTTGCATTGACAGAATGAGTAAGAAGACTGAAGGAGACGAAGCTTGAAAAGAAGACAAGCAGTCAGAGTTGAAGTGATTGAAGTCAAGCATAAGGATTGAAATGAAAGTGTGATCTGAAATCTACAAAGTATGTTGTAAGTTATATCAGATCAAAAGACCATTATTGTTACTTTCTAGCAACTGTAACAGTTAGTTTAAATCCTATGGACTTAGGTTGGTTTGATAGCCATGAGATAAATCCTTTAACAAGGTGACATTCTAAGTGAATGTTCTAAAGTCCTTTAAACAGGCCCATTCCTAACAGTTTGGTGAAATCCTCTAACAAGGTCACATTTAATAGTGTGTTGTAAGCCTTTAACAGGGCAGGCCTTTAACAGGGCATCACTTCAGAAGAGTGAGAATCAAGTAGCATGTTACTGGTGGTTTTTCCCAAATTGGGTTTCCACGTAAATCATTGTGTCATGTGTTGATCTTGCATGTTTTATCTTTGCATGTTGATTTACTGTTACTTGCTAATATGGTTGATTTAAGCTTGGATGGTTAAAAGATTTATGGGCTCACTACATTTGGTGAAAAAGTTTTATTAGGGCATTTTGGACCTTGAATAACTGATTCACCCCCCCCCCTCTCAGTTATTCTAAAGAATTCTAACAATTTGTATGATCAATTCGAGAGCTAGCATCTCTGTTATGCCTAAACAAATTGTGGACAAGCTAGGAATTAAGTATGAGCCTCTAGAAAAGGGATTTGTTCAGCTAGATGGAACATCCGTAAGCACGATTGGTGTTATTAAGGGTTTGGGTTTGACTCTACATGCCTGTCCAAACTTTTTCATTCCTCAAGGTTTCACGTGATTTCACTGCTAAAATAAGAGGTTATTTATCTTCAAATTGGTCACACATGCTGTTTAGGACTAGGTATTGCACCAAAGTTACTATCCAGTCTGAGCCTATTGCAAAAGACCACATTCAGACCTATAATCCTAGCCTTGTCAATGCCAACTTGATGATAAATGAATTAGAGGATAATGAGATAGAAGGTCAAACTCCGATTGAAGGTATTCTAGATATACTTCTTGATGAATGGGCTTTTCAGGACCAAATACAAGATACTTCAACCCTTGTTGAATAGTCAGACCTTGGAGTTTACATGATGATGGAACCAAAAGTCATGATCCCAAATCTTGTCAAAGAGGCTAACCAACAAGATGAGGAGTTAGTTGAGCAAGTTTGGGACATGTATTTTGATGGTGCTAGAAGAAAAGTTGGGGCTGGTGGTGGTTGTATGCTGATATCTCCTAGTGGAAAGAGGTATTATTCTTCTTGTCATTTCTGTTTTAGCTGTTCCAATAACACAACTGAGTATGAAGCATTGATACATGGACTAGAGTGGGCTAGAAGGATGGGTATCTATTGTTTAAGGATATATGGAGATAGTGAGTTAGTGGTTAATCAAGTGACGAGTTTGAATACAACCAAAAACAATTTGTTGAAATCTTATAGAAACAGAGTATGGGATTTGTTAGAGGATTTTGATGCCATAAATCTGATTTCAATTCTAAGAAATCAGAACAAACATGCTGACAGGTTGGCTACCATAGGGGCAGAATTTGATGTTCCCAAGGAAGTTAGCAGCAAGGGCTGGAACAAACAGATTATGGTGGTTGTCAGATCAGCAGTACTTGATAATAGCATACATTGGCAGGTTTTTGACAGTGACCAGCAAATTATAAATTTTATCAGAGAAGAGGCAGAATTCTCCCTGATGAATGAAGATAAAATTCAGCATCTCTTTGATGATCAGATTATCTAGCTAAAAAACAACAAAGTCCCAAAGGGATTGGTTACCCTTGAATCAGTATTTAATACTGATGATGAAGCTAAAAAGCCAAAATCTAGCATTCAAGTATAACAAGATCATTATGAAGAGGTGGAGGTTTCAGTAGGGAAGAAGTTTAAGCTGGGAAAAGTGTGTACATCAGAGGAGAAAGTGTCTTTTGTGTAGCTTTTCAATGAGTTTAGTGATGTTTTTGCTTGGGAGTATGGAGACTTGAAAGGCTTTGATCCAAAATTAGCACAACATACCATCGAATTGGAAGCTATTGCCAAACCTGTCAGGCAGAAATAGAGGCCTGTGAATCCCAAATTAGAGCCTTTAATTTAGAAAGAACTTAACAAACTGATTGAGAGCAACATAATTTTTCCAATCAAACATACTTCTTGGGTTTCAAATCTAGTCCCAGTGAGGAAAAAGAATGGCGAGCTTAGGCTTTGTGTAGATTTCAGAGACCTTAATAGGTCCTCATTGAAGGATTGCCACCCTCTTCCGTCAATGGAACAAATTCTGCAATTTGTTTTAGGAGCTTAGCACTTTTCATTGTTGGATGGTTATAGTGGATACAATCAAGCTCTGGTTAAGGATGAGGATCAGTATAAAACACCTTTTACAACCAAGTGGGAGACTATGGCCTATAAAAAGATGTCTTTTGGGTTGTCTAATGCTGGGGCAACATTCTAGAAAGCTATGGATATGACTTTTGAAAAACTAATATACAAGATAGTGCTGGTATATCTTGATGATATAACAGTATTTTGAAAAGAAGCAAAGGATCATCTTGGCCATTTGAAGCAGATTTTTGAACACTGCAGAGAATTCAGGATATCCTTGAATCTTAAAAAAAGTGTGTTTGTTGTTCACTAAGGCAAATTGCTAGGTTATATTGTGTCAAAAGAAGGAACCACCATTGATCCTGAGAGGGTTTTTGCTATTTTGGAGCTGCCTTTGCCTCATCATAAAAAAGGACTACAAAGTTTCTTAGGAAGGATCAATTTTGTTCGAAGGTTCATTCTTAACATTGCAGATTTGCTCAAACCATTAACAACCATGCTCAAGAAACATGCAGTTTTCAGTTGGACAAAAGAGGGAAAGAATAGTTGTGAGGAAATCAAGAAAGCTCTAAGTGAAGCTCCAACTTTAGCAAATCCAAATTTTGAGAAGGATTTTATCCTTTATGCTTATGGGAGCTATGATTGTATTTCTACAGTTTTGGTACAAGAAAATGAAGATGGCTTTGAGCAGCCAATAACCTTTTTTAGTCAAGGGCTTTATGATTATGAGTAGCGTTATTCCTTTGTGGAGAAGCATGTGCTGGCTGTTATCAAAAGTTTAAAAAAATTTAAACCTCTACTGTCTAACAGCAAGATTAATCTTATGGTTTCTCATCCTAGTGTGAAGGATTTTCTCTTAAAAAAGGATTTAAATGAAAAGAGGGCAGGATGGATCACCAAAGTCATGGAACATGACGTGCATATCAAGATTACCAAGCTAGTCAAAGGTAAAGGTTTATGTGAACAGTTAGCTAAAGGCCCTGTTTTAACTAAGATAAACAATGTTTTGATGCTACAAACTGGACAGCAACAGGAGGCTGAGGTTTTAGAAGGTGATTGGATGGCTGAAATGATAAGTTTTTTGCAGCATGGAACATATCCAGTTGATATGAATAAAGCTAAAATAAGGTACTTCAGGTTGCAGTCAATTCCATTTGTACTGTTGGAAGGTGTACTGTTCAGAAAAGATCATAGTGGTGTGTTGCTGTGGTGTGTAGCTTCTCATCAAGTTGAGAAGATTTTGCATGAGTTCCATGACAGAGCAGCAAGAGGACATTTTGCACCTAGGACTATAGCTTGGAAAATCCTAAGGGCTAGTTATTATTGGTCGAGTTTGTTTAAGGATGCCCATGCTTGGGTTAGAAAATGTACCAAGTGTGTTGTTTTTACTAGAAAAGACAAGCTGTCGGCTTTACCCCTTTAGCCAATTCAAGTGGATCAGCCCTTCGTCAAGTGGGGATTGGATTTTACAGGACCTATTAGGTCTCCATCTAGTTTAGGACATAAATGGATCCTTACTGCTACTGATTATTTTACAAGGTGGACAGAGGCAGTGGCATTAAAGGAGGCTAATGAAACATCAGTTCTAAATTTTTATGAGGATTTGGTAGCCAGGTTTGGAGTCCCGGAATCAATTATATCCGATAATGCATTGGCATTCTTGGGATTAAGAGTCATTGATTGGGCTATCAGGCATGGTATTCATTTGAATACATTCTCAAACTATTACCCTCAAGGTAATGGTTTAGCTGAATCCACAAATAAGAAGCTGATAAGGGTTATTAAGAGAACATTGGAAGATAACCAATGGAATTGGCATACTAAGCTGAAATCTGCATTGTAGGCAGATCATATAACACCAAAGAGATCAATTGGAAATTCCCCTTTTATGCTGGTTTATGGGAAGGAAGCCAGATTACCCTTATCTGTAGAGATTCCAGCTTTGGAGATTGTGTGTTAGTTGGAAATTTTAGAGGCTCAAGAGCCAATGGTAATCAGATATGCTAAGCTTATGAAGTTAGAAGAGATGTGGGACAAAGCAATGAAGGATATGGAATACCACCAACTCCAAATGAAAAGAAGTTTTGATAAGAAGTCAACTGTCAAAGTGTTCAAAGAAGGTGATGTTGTCTTGAGGTGGGATGTTCTGAAAAGTAGACCAGGGCAACATACTAAGTTTGACAAAAAGTGGAGTGGTCCCTTCATCATTATGGAGTGCAAGGAGCACAATGCTTTTCATTTATCAAAGATGAATGGGGAGAGGCTACATATTCCTATCAATAGGATCCACCTCAAACCATGTTTTGAGGTATGAGTTTCAGTCCTACTTTGTACATACTAGGTTAGTCTCCCTTGTTTTCAATAAATGTGTTTGCATTTAATTTAGTTTAAATTTATGTCTTGTCTTGTTTTGTAGTTTAGTTTAGTCAAGTTGCTGATTTACGTTGTTCTGCAGTCATATCTGCCATTTTATTCATGCATGCATAGTTATGTGTGCATAAATGCATGTACATATTCAACATACACACACACACACACACACACACATAGATATCACTAACATTAAATATGCATGGCTGTCAGCCATACATATCTGCATACCCATGCATACGTTGCATACATACATTCACATAAGTCCATACATTCACACATACATCAACCAAATGTTCGACTATGACAATTCAACTCCTAAAGTTGATACTTGAGTTCTGACCCTGCATACCCGTCAATTTAATAAGAATTTCTAGTCTTATTAAATTCACGAGCATACATTCAAAATTAAACCAACAACTTTAGAAGTCTCTTTGTGTTAGGTTTAGGTGCTAGGAATGCATAACCAGACTCCATAACCCAATGGACTTGTAAGACAATTGGTCTCGTGTATAGCAGGCATACATTCAGTGGAAGTCACCAAAAATGTTATCAAAATTCCATTACCTACAAAATTTTTGCTTTAACATTCATTACTGTTTATCAATTGCATTCATTTGCCAATGTTCATAGAAACAGAAAAAAGTACATTGCATTGATAAAATGAGAAAATTCTTTATTTGTATTAAACAATGACAATTTTCAATTTGGAGTTTATACATTGAAGAATTAAAGAACATGTACTAAATGAAAAATTGATCAAAATCTCTTACACAAGGCCATGAGAGTAACCTAGTATTCATTATTCTTGTGCAAATAAGGAACATGTAAAAAAATAGAATAAATGATACAAATGAATATGCAAGAGTATGAGAAAGGGAACCAGCCATTGCCTGGGGGTATATGGCTGGTTTGAGTCCGCATTCTCGAGGTTGCCTTGCTGAAATTGAGTTCTTCCTAATTCCCCGAGCATCCAACTCATGAAAAAAGTGAAAGGAAGGTACAGGTTAGATCCATATGGATCTAAGCAATGTCTAGTTTTGCAAAAATATACATATACACTTGTACCATTTACCCATGATCCTAATTTGAACAAGAACAGTGAACTCAATCAATCATGGAGTAGTAATATCAGAGTCTGAAAATCAAAACCATGTATACAAGTGATTTTATTGCTAACATGTTTGTGTCATGTGCAGAAAGCAGGGACATTGATATTTAGGTGACAAGCTAAATTGTTGATGAAGTTGTTTATAGGTGTCACGAGCTCGTGCTCAAACCCTGTAAGTCAACTCAATCAACACTTTTTTTTCCAGATGAAGAGAAAGGAAACAAGCAACAAACAATATTTAAGGGACATGTTAACCGAATATGAAACCTTATGCTGTAGCTAAAACAGAGAAATTGGGAATAATCATTTAAGGGACAAACTTTAAAGTTTGAAACCTTATGGTTATTTAAATATCAAATCATTATAGTCCAAGTTTAATGATCAACTATCAGATCATGAAAGCAAAGAAAAAAAAATAGAGACTAATTTCAGTTATGATGATGTTATGATAAATGAAAAAACCCAAAACAATGCAACCAACATTCTAATAATGAGGTTCCTATTTTAGCTAATTGCAACGAGGTTAACTTTGCTACTAAAAGTTCAAGCATAGAGTCTACAAAGGGAGATGGAGATAAGAAAAAAAAGGGGGGGCCTCATTTCAACATACTTCCAAATAAATGAAGCTTCTAAAGTCCTAGTGGTAAAATAGAAACACCCACTCTACATAGGGAAAAAAGAAAATGCTTAACATACGAACAGTTGCAACATTTGGATGATTTTGAACTTGCAAATGTTGTAGTCTTTGGTCATGAAAAAATTTCAACCAATGCAACACTGAGCATGTGAGGTAGCTATGGGTGGAAAATATTATTCCTACTATGGTGGAAAAATTTATGCTATCAGCTGCCTGCAGTGCTCCCTCCAGGTGTGACAATTGTAATATCACCCCTGCTGTCTCTCATCTAGGACCAAATTACTAAGCTTAGTTGCTAAGCTTGGCACTCACAGCCACTGCAACTCAAGCAGTGTGGGAGGACATATTGAAGGTTTTGAGAATTCCTCATGCTCATGTGCTTGAAACAAGTTTTGATTGTCCAAATCTCACATATCAGGTAGTTGGGAAAAAATAACGACCCTTTACATCAACTTGGGAAAACAATCAGGGAGCGTTTTCATCAACAGTGTGGAATCATCTACTGCCTATCAAAAAATGAGTGCATGGATGTTTGCGAATACTTAAATGATAAGTTCCAGATCAAGACTGTATACTACCATGCAGGGCTTTCAAGTTGCAGGAGAATGGAAGTACAAAAAAGATGACATAATGGTGAGGTGCAAGTGGTGTGTGCCACTATTTCTTTTAGAATGGGCATAGACAAAGCTAATGTTAGGTTTGTGATCCACAACACGATTATTAAGAATCTAGAAGGGTGGGTAGAGACAACCTTGCAGCAACGTGCATCACCTTATATCAAAAGAAGGATTTTAGTAGGATAGTTTGCATGCTACAATTTGGAGAAAGCCACTTTATTATATTTTTTGAGAAAGAACATAACACCCTGCGAGAAACAGTTTTCATGAAAAAGCAGCTCACAAACAAAGAAACAACAATCCATCAGTTACAGGAGTTAGTGTCATCCCTAGCAAGAAAGGCAATAATGGTCATATCCATATTCATAGGAAAGAACCCTATTCGGGTTTAACAATGAAAATACTACATTTCCACAGCCACAAAATGGAAAGAAGGAAAACAATGATTTCACTCAGAGAAAGCAACAAACCCAATTTGGGTTTTGTAATATCAAGTTACAGCGATGAACCCAGTTTCAAAATACAAAAAAATGTAACTAGAATCTATATATGCAGCAGATATGGCATCAAGGTAATACACAACGAATAAACCCTTCTCGGGTTTCAAAGTACTATAATCTCAAGAGTATAGAGAAAACATACCTTCAGATCTTCTTAAAATCTTTGTGCATGAAGAAACTCAACAGTTCCGCCAACAAGACAGTATCAACCCCGCAGCAAGGTCTCAACACCAAGTTCTTGAAACCCTCATTCGAAAACTACAGAATGACTAAATGAAATAGGTTTGGCTTTTTTCAACACATTATGTCCTTTACCAAATTGAACAAGCCTTTGGAGTCCGTGGATATATCATGGGATTTTTATCCCTTCTCCTTATTTTGCATAAAACAAAATGTGACAAGAGGTGTTTGTTAACCTCATGGACTACTTTTATTTCTTTTGCATAGGATTCATTTTATATAAGAAATAATATTAATGTGATATTTAATATTATTTCCTTTTAAAAAAAAAAATGCAAAATAATAAGAAGGGGGGTTTTAATTTTAATCATTTTTTTTGCATAGGTATTACTGTAAAAGAAAATTATTTAAATGATGTAATTATAAGTCATTGGATTTTTATTATTATTATTGCAAAACAAATCAAATGAGTCATCTTTTTCCCATAATGGTCTTTAAGTTACAAGTCATTTGGGAAACATATGGAAAGAATATAGGGGGTCGGATTTAACTTTGCCATATTAGTTTGTGACTCTTTTATGACTTGTTAGAGCATTTTTAGGTAGTTTTGATGAGTCATGGTGGGCAGTTATGAGTTAATGGAGTCTTAAACATTATGGGACTTCATTTTGGAAGTTTCTAAGCCCTGTTTTGGAGGCTATCTTTCTGCATACGAGCCAAAGAGTTGGGCATTGTACTTATGGAGTTTGGTAACTCATTTGTAGAGAGTTCTGAGTAATGCAAAAAATAGTATTGAGTGATATTTCTATCCTGATTATTGTTATGTATTTTTCTATAACTTTTTTAGAGAAAAGTTGAATATATGATAAGCTTTTACATGTTCATTGTGGGAAGATTCTCAAGCCTTAATCTTTTCCTGTGGTGTTGTGTAATGTTCTAATTTTATAGATCAATCTGTGAATTCAAGGGTTCCTTGTTAATTTGTCTCAATTTTTACCCTATCATTGAAGTGTATTTTGTCTGCAGGTCACCTTTTGTGTTGTTTCATTTTCATCTTATTAAGTGAAATTTCTATTTCCTTAATGAGTGAGAATCAATACCTTAATGTGAATAATTGTTGTAGGCCAATATAAATTTTGAGTGCCTACTAGTGCTTTCCGATATATTGATGGTAAAAGGCTATTATTTGTCGAAATTTTTCTTTAAATAAACATCTTTGGTGCATCACCTTTTAGAAAGTAGTTTTAATTTTAAGTTTGCAATCTTCCTTAACCCTTTTCTCAGCAAAAAAGTAGTGTTAGGAGAATTAATCAGGTGATTTTCCATAGAGGAGCCGGCCTAGAATCTGGAGGTTCAGCCATTGATAGGTTACCCACAGCCTTTGGTTGTCCCAATGTTGGCCTAAATTTTGAAGTTTTTCTTGTAATTTGATAGGGTGCAAATTTAGGTGACAATAGTGATCACTAGGAAGCAACTTCTTCTTCACTTTTTTCGCCATTTTAAGCCAAGTCTTGATCTTCTCCTTTCCTCTCCTTTGTCTATCAGTTTACAAATTCTCCCACAATGGTGAGACATGTCCCTTCAACATAGTGACTACAATTTTCACCTTTCTCTTATCATGAGAGTTTTCAAATTCAAAGAACTTCTCCATATCAAAGATCCAATCCAACACAACATTGGTGTTCAATTTCCCATCATAAGGATCAACTTCTACAATAGGCTTTGAATGTGCCCTAGATAAACTCTCAATAGTATTTCCTCATCTTGATCTTCCTCAAGTTCTGGAGTAGGGTTTGGTGTTATTGCTTCATCATCACTCGCATCATCAAGATATGCTCCTCTCCTTTGGGTTGTTTCCACAACATCTAATCTAGCTACAATTTGTCTCAACATGTCCATAATAACAGTGTCAGTATTTCCTGAGCTTCAAACCATCTTTATAAAATAGGTTCCTACAATATCATAACTCTCTACAAGTTATGGGTCAAATCCACAAATTTGCAACCCTACGACCAAATTCATTTAGGGTTTTACATGATCCAATGTCCATAAGGATGAACCTTAAGTTCTGATACCACCTGATGCATGGAGGGAATGAATAGTTAGGGCCAAAAGCACACCTAACAATCCAACCACCTTGCTGAGAACACAACATAAGTAAACACATAGAGAACAACACCAAGGAGAGAGAAAACAAAATACTTTTATTAATTCATTAAGTTAACATCATACATGCCTAGTTGTAAGGCCTTCTAGGTTACGACAAGTTATAAAATACAACTTCAAGATCCATGATTGAGCTTCAAATTTATAATTTCAGAAATATCTACTCTGACTCTCTAAGTCTTCGTTCTAAACTAAACAAATACCTCTACTTATACTTGTCAAAATGACTTACAAAAGATTCTAGATCATTACATAATAGAAAGGTCAACCTTAGATTGGTTATAGCTTTGTTCCACTATAATTTGCATTGAGCTCTCCATCATTTGGACCCTATTATTGACCTCCTCCACTCTATTGTCTATGCTCTTTTCTTCTTCCATTATCCTATTCTTCAATCTATAGTTCTCCCTTTCCAAGTGTTATCTAGGGTTTTGGAACCCTAAGTATTTCCCCTCTTCATTCAACTATGTGAGAAGTAAAAACAAGGTAAGTTTTAAAAAGAAATTATTATTTAAAAATTATTTTGCATTGGATATTATTTGATTCTTTTAAGAATTAAATATTATCAAGATCAAATGCAAAATGATTAAATAATCTATTTAAATTAAACCAACGTCAATATCTCACATAGTCAATTCTAAAACAAGAATTAATTATTTTTATGATGTGGGGGGTGAAAATGAGAAAATACAAAGGACAAGATTAATTCTTTGTAAAGTGCTAAATGGTTATTGCACTTAATATTAAAAAAGGGCAAACAAGTGAATTGGTAAGTTGAAGGGGGGTAAGATAAATGTGGAAGAATTTAAAATAATTAATTCTTTAAAGAATTAATTATTATTGTAACCTAAGGCATTTGTGAAAATTGCACGGGAAGAAATCATTGGGGAGTAGTTTCAAAAGAAAAGGAAGTTAGGGCAGTTAGCAATGGGAGGTTGAAATATTTAAAAAGAGGAAGTTCTATTGTAACAGGGTTCTTCTTTTCCAAGGGTTGGAGTTCTACAACTACTGCTATAGGGAGAAGAATATTTTCTATTTTGTAGAGGGAAATGTAGAGAGTTGATTTCTTTTGTTCTCTATATTTGATGGTAACAGAAGGGATGAAATAATACTATCGTTATTTTTTTATGTGTTAGAAATGGAAAGGAATGTTTGTATGTCAGATCTTAAGGTCTGAATATTTATTTTCTAATGGAAAAAGATCCTGTGGTCTTTTCTATCCTATTTCAAATACAGTCCTATGTTGCTATCTTTTGCAAAAAGGCTATGTTTGATTCTCTCTATTCTCTTCTAGTATTGTGAAAGACTTGGTGAATAGTCTTATGGTTGTTTTCTGGTTTTTCTCTCATAATCAGCTTATTACTTTGATAATCGCATTTATTCCATATTGATAGATGAATGTTAGAAAACCCTTCGTGTCTTCAGGTTAAAGACATAATCAATTTATTGCATTCATTGTATATCTTTTATGAGGGAGCTGTACCTCTCAATTCAGAGGAAGATTATCAATAGAATGATAATATATCCATTTGTTAGTTCGTTTTGTTCTTCTTTTGAAACCTATTGAGTCATTGTATGCATTTCTATCTGAAGGACAAAACTGTTTACTAACACCAAGCCACTCACCTTGTATTTGAGCTCTTGGATTTCATGAAAACTCCACTTGGTGGTGCAGAAGCTATCCACTGTGTTGTTTTTGGCATTGTTGAGGACATCCATTTTTGGATTTTCCTTAGTGGTGTTGCTAAAAATCACCAATGTAGGGTTGATCAACTCTTCCATTTGGATCTTACCCTCTTCATTCTCTTTGACTAGAGTTCCGATCAACTTTTGATTGATCCCCATTTTAGTAGAATTTGTGTCAAAAATTTTCCACACCTCATTCCTATCCTTTCTTGTGATTAAGCATCTATATTTGTTGGTTCTGAATTCCTTGTAGCCCTGCTCCTGCTCCTCCCTTTCACTCTGATTAAGGTCCCCTTCCACCCCCTCCTTCTCCTCCCCCTATATATCCTCCTTGGCCTTAGAGAGTTTCCTTTTTTGGCCCCACGATGTTGTGACATTGTCCTCTTTGTTTGTTGGCATTTTGATGGTAATTTTTCTCTTGCCACTCTTCCTCTCCACACCCTCCCCTTCTCTAAGATCCTCCTCTCCTTCTGCACTTTCTTCCCCCGTATCCGTGCCTTTAGCCCCTTAATTATAGCCCTTGTCCAAGGAGGTTTCAAGGCCCTACTTGGGTTTAGGAAAAGCTTTTTTCTCCTTCCTTTCGATTTTGGTGATTTTTTTACTAGAGCTATGCTGTGGGGAATCATCCCTCTCTAAGTCCGTATGCATCTCAAGGTTGTCCTCTATATTAGAGAGCAAATAGTCCTCTTCTGATTCTTCGAAGTTCCCTCTGCCCTTCTTGCCCTCCTTCCTATTCTTAATTTGTTTCCCCATTGCCCCAGCCTTAAAGAATTCATAGATTAATAGTAGAAGCCCCTAATGGAGCATCAAATTGCTAGTATGCTTCTCTTGATAATCATTAATCTTCACATTCATAGAAAAGTAGAGGTAGAAGGGAATAGAAATCTTCACTCCATACCTGAAGTGGTTGAGTAACACAAAGTGGTGGGTGAAAAGGCAGTCAAATCTGGTGTCGAGGGAGATATATTTGATGATAACTCATAGCATGAACCTTTGCAGTGGCTTGATGGAGCTCAGAAGATAATGAGTTCCTTTCTTCACTAGCGCCTTTTTTTTCCTCTTGATCCTTTGTGAATTCCACCACTGCTTGCCCCAAGATTTTTTTGTCTCTGTAGAATTTCTTTCCCATGATCGGAATGCCAGTAACAATGGATATGACATCCTTCGTCATCATGAAATCTACCCCATCGATTTTAACTATTCCCTCATTCCAGCTCTTTACCACACTCCTAGTAACAGAGGTTTCCAACCATGGAGCCGTTCAATGAAATTCATGATTACCCCTTTTTTTAGAATGTTCCACACCTTGGAACGTATGTGCCACTTCTAGGCTTTGTCCTCTGGTTCTAGGCTTTGAATCTAGAACAACTTTGGCACTCCTCATTTTTTTTTGCCTTGTGAATTTTCTACCCAAAATTGATCCTTGAAGTAAGTTGATAGATATTGTTGATGTGAGAAGTACAAGTACTATCATACTTCCATATCACATTTCTACACATTCCCCATAAATCACTAACAATCATAATAAATTTACACATTATATTTTTGACCACTCCCTATAACTCATTAATAATCATAATAGACTTTTTATGATGCCCAATCTACCCAGGATCCTTTCCCTTTTGATCAACTCAATAATTTCTAATGGAAATTATATCCATTCGTCCACTTAGCCACTTCATTGTACTTGATTGCCCAATTAGCCAACTTGTCTACCTCTTGATTGGCTTCTCTGTACTCATGTGCTCCATAGGTTTTTTTTGAGGGTCTTGAGATGTTGAATGCATTCATCAATGATATTCACAGTTGTCCATGTTGGCTTATTCTTCTCATTTAAGCAATCAATAGTATTTTTTGAATCTCCTTCCAGCCAAAGATATTTCAATCCCATTTCTCTTGCTAGTTTAATAGTATGGTGAGTCACAATAGCCTCCACATAATGATTAGTTTGTATTCCAAGGGGGGTAGCAACCACAACAATCCCTTTACCGAAAGCATTTTTGATGATGCCTCCCACCTCAGCCTTTCCTGGGTTGCCCTTGGCCACCCATCAAAATTAGCCTTATGCCATCCCTCAGGTGGAAGAGTCCATCTTCATCCATCCCTCATGCTATTGTTCCTGCCCTTTGTATTGAGAAAGGGGATATGACCTTTGATTTTGGTGTAGTTTTCCATCAAGGCATTAAGGCATTTATGGAAAACAATGTCTGCCTTTGTTTCCTTATCCCTAAAAATTCTGTTGTTTCGCTCTTTCTAAACTCCCCAACACACATGGGGTAAGGTCCAGTTCCACAAAGCCATGGTGTCACTCCCTAACATCCCAAGGTGCCATTGTTCAAAGACCCCCAAAATGTTGGATGGAAGCACCAAGACACGTTGAAAAAAGATAGGAAAAGAGACCAAATAGTTCTGAGGAAAGGACAATGGATAAAAATATGCTCAACACTCTCACAATGATTTTTGCATAAAATGCATCTATTGGGCATGATATTTACCCTCTTGGTGAGGTTGTCCACCATAAGAATATGGTTTTGGAGCATAATCCAGAAGAGAATGTTAATTTTTGGGATGAGCCCCGGGTACCAAGATTTGGCCCACACAAGGGCTGGGCCAAAATTTTGCAAATTCTCATAGCTAGAGGCCACAGTATTAATGCCATTCACAGTCTCCTCCCAGATAATGAAATCTTTGTTATGGGACAAAGGAATATGCCTAACCATGTCCATCAGTAGCTTGAGCTCCTGGGACATCTTAGCTAGATCAATCCACTCATTGTGGATCTTGTAGTCACTCACCCTGCTCACAAATATTTATATACAAACATCAACCCATCTGTTGAAAGGCTCTATGTCCCAAAGAGGTCTAGATCTAAGCTAGTCATCATGCCAAAAATTAATATCTTGACCATTACCCAGTTGCTATTTTTCTTTCTCAAATGCTAAGCTCTTCATCCTCAAAAGGCCATTCTAGATATTAGAGCTCCTAGGGTCAGGGTCCCTACTGATGAACTATTTGAGATTGAGATTAGCAACATACTTTAACTTTAGTATACCTCTCCATTCACCATTGGTATTGAAAAGTCTCCAAATTTGTTTCGCTTGTAGAGCACAGTTGAACTATTTCAACTTTCTAATCCCCAGTCCCCCTTTCTTCTTTGATCTGCAGATGTTCTCCCAAGCCACTAGAGGGTATTTCTTTCTCATTGGTGCATGACCACATGAAATTCCTCTAAATAGCTTCCAGATGATCAACCACCTTAGAAGGGATAGAGAAGAGGCTAAGAGCATAAGTGGGTAAGTTCTGCAAAGTGGATTTAATCAACAACACTTTGTTAGCTTGACTTAGAGTGATGCCTTTACATCCTGCTAGCTTCCTATTGAATTTGTTAATGAGATTGTCCCAAAAGCTATCAGGAGGTTTAGTCCCTAAGGGGAGGCCCAAATAAATGGAAGGGAGGGCCCTAATATTACAACTCAAAATGCCATCAATTTTCTTCTGTCAGCCTAAAGGGGTGTTGAAGAAGAACACTGAACTATTATCCCAGTTGATGAGTTGCCTAGAGGCCTTGGAATAAGTATTGTGGATGCTTTTCACAATCCTAGCTTCTCTCACCAAGGCCTCACCCCACAAAATGGTATCATCCACGAATTGCTGGTGAGTAAAAACCTAGGGACTAGAAAAAGGTTTCAGGCCCACTAAATCCCCTCTACTCCTTTTGAAATTTATGAGCCTGCCTTTAGCCAGAATGATGAGGATAGGGATAAAGGATCACCATGATGAATACCCCTAGAGGATTTGAAGAAGTTAGAGTCATGCAGGGTGCTCCCCTTAATACCATAAACTCATTATAGAAACAAAGAAACAACAACAAATGTATGAACAAAATATGGACTTCTTATTTGTGCTACAAATGTGAAATTGCATAATTCATAAGTACAATATGCTAACCCACATGGGAACCTTTAGTACAATAATTTGCAAGATAGGTTGCGAACTGTCACCCAGAGTTGTCCTAAACAATGTTCGGGCCTTATTAAATAGGCAGTTTTATACTGCTCGGGAAGGTTCTAGATGCTCAAACTTAATACTTAGGGCTGATAGACCTTAACAAAACATATAGAGTCAGCCAAATACATCTTTGAGAATTATTTTAGAAATTTCGGGTAACCCAACTTTATAAGGCCATAACTCACAAATCCTTTCTCCAATTGGCTATTATAACCACTTTTTAGAAGTGCCAGCTCCTAATCAACAGGCTCAAAATCGTGCTAGCACCCTTTTATCGAGTTTTCGAACCTCATCTGGGCACTCTAGGGCCTCCAGCGGTGAGCTTGAAGATTTTTTTGCAATTTTTTCCACCAAAAATCCACAATAACTTCTCTAATACTAATGCTTGAGCAATGAGATTTTTATGGCAGGCTTACAACTCTAAAATGAACCTCCCTGTAGAAAATGAGAATATTTCAAGCTCGTATGACAAACTTACTAAAAAATAACAAACTCTTAGAAATAACAACCTCCCTGTCTACTAGTCCTTATTAAAATAGAAAAGACTGAAAAGAAATAATTTTTGGATGATGCAAGATTTCCCTTACACCAAGGATGCTCTTGCATTACAGAGGAGGTCCCATTAACCATGACCACAAAGGAACGGGTGGAAACCAATTGAGAGATAATCTTTCTCACTTTGGCATTGAAACCAAAAGCTTCAAGAATTCTATCCAAAAACCCCCAATCCACTCTGTCATAGGCCTTAGACAGATCAAGTTTGAGTAGAAAACCCTCCTGTTTGCCAACTTCAAGGGAATGAATAACTTCATGAACCTTAATGATGGAGTCCAAAATTTGTCTATTAGGGACAAAACCCAATTGTTGAGGCGCAATAATCTCTGGAAGTAATTTGATAACTTTTTAAATTAAGACTTTCACAAAAATCTTATAAAAAGCATTATAGAGGCTAATCGGTCTAAAAGAGCCAAAAGAATTTGCACCAGTGACTTTGACAAGATCAAATTATAATTTATGCTTGACTAGCCGACTTATGGCATAGCTGGCTATAAAAGAAACTTGGTTAGATGTAGAGAGATAACAAGATAGATAAGAAGAGACAATGAGAAGATTAGGAAGGTTAGAAAATGCAAACTAAGGCTCTGATTTTGGATATTTTTTTTTGTTCAAGATTGCATCCTTGAAGGCCTCACAACCGAGCATGTTGTGGCTATTCTATATGTGAAGTGAACTTATTATACCTAAAATATGTTGCATTTGGCCTTGTATACTCTATGGTTTCATTTATAAATTGTGTAGTTTCCATGTGTGACTTTGAGCAAGGATAGATTGTAGGTTGAGTTTATCCCACATGTTATTTTAGGACCCTCCATGCACCTTCCTACATCACCTAAGAACACAAGATTTTTGTTTAACCACCAAGTGGATTATTAGAGCAATCCATTTGGATGAATCATGGAATAAAATGATACATAATTACATTAGTAGTGCCACTATCAAAGATAAATTACAATATGTGGGATGCTTGAACAAAATTCTTAATGCCTTTTTTCCTTCCTTCTATTAAAGCCTCTTTTCCCCTCCAAACAACATGAAAAGTGTGGCAATGGACACACAAACTCTTAAAATGGAGAAACCGTTTGCTTCAACATGGATTTAGCTTTTCCACCTCATTTATTTGGTGGAACAAGCACATTCTTTATCAAGATCAATATATTTCCTTAAGCAAGGTTCAAAGTAGTCTTATGCCCTCTTCAAAGAACGAGTTTGTAATGTAGGGGATCTTTGGGATTTTCATACTATGAGGTGGTTGTAGTGACATTACATTAAAGAAGAACCGAAGCAATAAATACTAAGTATTTTTGATTTTTATTCAATCTTTAGTACCTTCATAATCAACAACGAAATTATGTTCCCCTATCCATTGCAACTTTTACAAAATATTGGTTATAGATGATACCATTTTTTGTTTTACTTTGTTAAATTTTCCCCTTAAAAAAGGTTCATTTTCAACTTCTTTCAAAGGGACACCTAAGGCTTTGATTGAATTCTAAGTAGAAATGTAGGTTTAATGAATTTTTTGGGTCAAAACTATTAGCATAAATAATAAAAACTAAAGCCAATTTTGATGCATAATTAATTGTTTGGAAGATTTTACATTTCAAAGTAACTATTTCAGAAAAGTTAAAATGTACAATGATTCAACCAATTAGTAGTCCATTTTATCACATGCAAGAAAATCTGAAGCAATCTTTTGTGGAAGTGAGTTTGTTAGAATATAATGGGATCTTGTACAAAATGACTTATTAGCTAGTTTTAAACATTAATTGAGTTAGAAATAAGCCTTGCCTGGTGTGGGGATACATTGTAATTTTATTGATAATGATGTTTGGCATATTATTTTTTTCCTATGTAGTGTTACATGTACAAAATTATTTTCAATACTGTTGATGATTCTCACAAGGAAGTTGCGTCCTTAAGGCTTTACTTAACATCTTTTAAATTGATCTAAATTTTTTCTCAACTATAGGCTAAGGTTGAGAGAAATTTAAAGATCAATTTCCAAATCCAACAGATTAAACGTTAACTTATGTTATTGTTCAATTTAAAGATCGAGGATTTGAGCGGGAATTGGAATTTAGAATTTTCAAAAATTCCTAATCCATTGTTTGGATCTGCAAAATGGGAATTGAAATCTAGAAAAATGTGGACTCAACATCCTTATTTGACCCTTAAAACAAGAATTCCATCTCCCCTCAAAATACTTGTTATTTGGACTTCCCATTTTAATTCCTATTTTAAAACCCATTTTTTGAAAATGAAGATTTCAACTAAAGTGAAATTTAATTGGGTTTGACAATCAGATGCCCATTTGGAGACACCTATTTTTGCACAAATTTAATTATTTTTTAAATTGGGGAAAATTTATTTTGTTATTGTTGCATTGCTCATACGTTTGGATTAAATTATATAACTAGTATTGCACATATCTAATTTCTTTCGTCTTTCTTTTAACTTTTTCTTGAATTTTTATTTTACAATAGACATCGACATTTTTGGCATGTATGGAGTTGGAAGCACCATGAACAGTTCCTTGAACAAATTGAAGGTATGAATCACCTTTCTCATTATAACTTTTATATTCGTTTTTTGAACCAATCACACTTGGAATAAAAAACTTCAAAAATCAAATATTTTTCGTGTTTGAACAAACAATTTTAAAATAAATTCCAAAAACAAAAATCTAAATTTCAAATTCTAAAATCCCAAATAAAATTTTTAAACTCCAATTCCTAAATCATATTGCAGCGACCGAAATACCCTATTAAGTGCAATCCCAACGATTCCTTAGGCCATTACAATATCGAAGGGTTTAAGAAGCGTTTTGTTTTTCGAATGTTAGCAACTCTTATCCCTTTTTAGCCACCCAAATGTGCAAATTTCTACCTCAAAATTTGCAGACCCCAACAATGAGAAATGGTGCGTACTTCCTTGCTCGAGAAATACCATCGTTACTTATACTTTCGTAATAGCCAGGCAATCTATTTAATTGCTATATTACATTATTCCAAAACAGACGGGGAATTCACTACAGAAAAGAGTCGTTGAGTATGTGCAGAAATCTTATTTTGAAAATCTCTTCTGTTTTCCTTTTTCTTTTTAGTAAGGAATGTAATTTTTTTTATTGTTACATGAATATTCATTATGATATAATTCAGCAAAGGTCGTACTCAGATTGCACCAGAAAATGAGTTAGACAGAGGATACATTTTTACGTATCGAGAATGGGCTCAGATTCGGACTTACTAAAAGAGGGAAAAAAATTCCTGATAAAATAAAGGAAAACTCAATCAAAATCGCTTCAAATTTGCTCAAAAAACCAACAAAAGGTCCTTTATACTGTAATTCTGTCGTATTCTTGTAGGCTGCAATTCTGTTTTACACCTGTGGAGAGGCTTGAGTATAAAATAGCAGGAGTCGTTAAACTCGAGTATTTCTGCTTAATTTTTGTGTCTGTCATTTTCTTTATTGAGACAAGGCTCTTCGTTTGAGTCTACTGGCCTTGTCACAGCTAATTTGGTTCGGGTCTTGAGTTATGTCGAGTCTTTTAGCAGAGTGCCAAACTTTTAGCTGCCTGCCTCAACATGGCAAAGCTAACATCCGTGGACTCAAACTCTGGTCTTCTTCGTGACATCCCTTGATCTTTGGGAATGGTTGAGGTCCCATGCGCAACCTCGTATTTTGTTTTCTTTAAAACTCTTTCTCAATTTTAAATGAAAATGAAGAAATATTTATTTTTGTTCTAAGAATTAATATGAGAAATTAACTAGGAAATTAAGGCACTCATCAAAATTATGATTCTAGAGAAGATAAAACAGGATTCTCTGATGTTTCCTGCGTTGAACACACTGCAAGACTGAGAGGGTTAGGGTGAGGGTGGAGGGTCTGGAACAAAACTTAAATTTTTTCTGCTTATCTTTATCCACCTATTCATCAATGAAAGATATTGCAATGAGCACACATACACATGAAGGCCTGATTTTTATATGAAACTCGAATATGGAGAAAACCACGGTGAGAGTAACATTCACTATATAAATAACTTGAATACAATATTTTAGGCTAAAGGCCAAAGAGCTCACTGCTCCTGAAAAGAGCCCACTGACTACGATGCACTACCTTAGAGCAAGTGACCAGAACTTGCAAATCACTAAAGATCACTTCCTTAAAGGTAAGATACAAGATTTTACAAGCTGCCGAAAATGCTGTGATAAGAAGCAATCAGAAAGCATGATCAATGAACAGCGACTGGATTATTTTCAAACTGTGATGTAATTGTCTATGTTGACAGTGATCACTGTCTGTAGCAGCAACCATTATCATTTTGTAGCAGTGCTATTAATGTGTGTAACATCGACTACCATTAATGTCTTAGTATAACCAATGAATTAATGATTAGCCTGAATTAAATAAAGATTAATAATAAAAGAAGGGAGCGATCATGAGAAGTTATGAAATGTTGTGTCCATTTATGGAAAGGTAGTTGTTTGATGCCTTACTTCATAAATGGATAAGATTTTTGTATGGAGGGAACCACAATAAATCCAATTAGTCAAGTTCCACAAACAAAAGATACATTAGACAGATTGAAATACAATCAGAATACAAGTGCTTTAAAATCAAGGAAGGTCAATCAAGAATGGAACATTCTATATAGAGGAAATGGTCTATGTTTGACTTCTAGAGGTCTAACAGAAAATACATCAGAGCTATTCTCAGGTCAGGCAGAATACATCAGACTGATTTTATATCAGATCTGCCTTTCTCTACACTCTTATCCTCTCAATCACATCTATCCATCTATCTATCCATATATGTATGTACGTGCTTATGAATAATAGATAATGCTTAAGTGTATATGGTAAAATATAAGATACACTTACTATTTGAAACCCCATCTTGTAGGAAGGGACTTGGGTAGAGGAGGGTTATAAGAAGGTTATGCAAGTAGATCACACTAGAGTTGACCATAATTGGTTCCTAGGGACAAGTGGTCACTTACATAGAAGAACCGAGAAACCCCCTTGTGACCTCCGCCCAATTCCACAATGATGGTACTCATCTTTAGGAGGATGAGACATTGATAGGGAAAGCAGGTACAAGCAACCCACTAAGCAAAGAGGGCTTTTGTAGACATCCACTCTTGGCCTTAGCATAGAAATTGCTTTGGGTGGATCTATCTTTTTTCTTCCTCTAGACCCTTATGTGTTTGTACAATATTGTGGATAATATGTAAACATGATGTGATCTTGCCTAATCCTTATGATTGGAATTTTATATATATATATATATATATATATATGTTGCTTATGTTATGATTGCAAGATTCAAAACAGGATCATATTATTTAAAGAAATATTAATTTGGTAAGATGTAACCCTAACCTTAGTTTGTTTCAATTGTAATTCTAGGGCGAATTAGGAAGGAGACAGTTGTGAGGTTTTCACACCATCATGCCATTGCAAATGGGGACCCCTTCTTTCACTTGGCAATAAGGTAGTTGTCCTAATTTCAATGTCAATTTTATGTCTCTAAGTCTGAGATATGAATTTCAGCAACTTTGGCTCGTTAGGGATATAAGTGAGAGTTGGGCCAAGCTGGAAACCACTCTCAAACATCCTGGCTGTATATACATAAAAATAACTTTAAGTCTCATAAAATATGTGACTTGAATGTCATACTTTATGTTCTCCCTTGCCGCTCAAAACCCTTATGTCTGAACTGCCATGACCTTGCCCAATGAGGTCTTGAATCCCGAAATGGACTACCCAATGAGCCCAAGATTTCTGAAATCCTCCATTGAGATCTCTCTAAAAAATGTAAAATTCCGAAATACCTTATTACTTTGCCCAATACTGAGTTTCCTAAACTCAGTATGTTTGATTTTGCCCCATAAAGCTAGATTCTCTGAAAACTCTTGCTCAATAATCATCAAATTTCCGAAATGCTTGCAATTTGCTCAATGAAACTCTCAAGTCCTAAAATGTTCAAGTGATTTCCTAATCAACCCTAAATTCTGTTTTAGTTGAGATTGTTGCCCAATAGAGCTTGAATTTCTGAAAATGTTGGGTTGTTTATTCTTGCCCAATAGGCATGATAATTCTGAAAATGCATAAGGATCTTGCCCCATGCAGTAAAAAATTTCTGATAGCTTTTGTGTATTCAGCCCTTAGAACATGTAATTCTGATAAAATATGACAAAGGATCTGGCTTAATGCTTGGTGAATTTCCAAAATGATTTATGAATTTGCCCAATCTCAAGTTGAAAGTTCCGAAAGAGCTTATTGTCTTGCCCAATGGAAGTTTGCATTCACAAATGGATATGTCCGATTTCATTCCAGAAGGCCACAATGTTCCAGAAATTGCATGGTAAATCTTTCCCCATGAGAGCTCATAATCCAAAAATCTTCAAGTTAGCTCAATAGGCAAGAAAATTCTGGAAGTTTGCTTGTTTTTGCCCAATCGATGTTGAAATTCTGAATCACAATGATGAAGTTTGGTTCAATCAAGTTGGGCATTCTGAAAATCTTGTGATTTAGCTCAATGGGGATTGGATTTCCCAAAACGGCTAGAGGTTTTCCAATTACCTCGTGATTTCAAAAATTGTCTGATTGGCTTTCAATATTCTGATTGGACAATCATTTTCCCTGAGGAAGAATTGGTTATGCATGAGCACAAGATGAAATTTTATAGATAGGGCCATGAATTAAGCCAGGTCAGTTGATATTAATTTTATAGATAGGGCCATGAATATAAGCCAGGTCGGCTGATATTAGAAGGTAAGAAGGAAGAAATTTTCAAAACATATATTTCCCTTAAAGAAAGGTGGCCCAAACGGAAAGGGTGTGTTCCTTGTTTTAGTTGCCTATATAAGAAATGTAGGGACATCGTTTCAAATCACAAAACAATCACAAATCATGTAACCCTGACTGGTTACAGCTTAGACAAAGTACATTTTCCTTAACTAATGAGCTGTTTCACATTTTCTTAAACACTTGGCAAGCAAACTCTGTTACCCCTGGAATGAATCTGGACTGACTCTACTGTTTTTGCTGGTAGATTGCAATATATATCTTCCTTTTGTTTGTGTTATATATGTTTTTGGGTTTTTACTGATATAAATTCATAAGAAAGAAATACAATCACAGAACTCTGAAATTAAAATATTCACACAACCAAATTAATACTGATGTTTTTATTCAATATCTCATAGCTGCAACAACATCAGAAATTCACAATTAATTTAAGAACCTAATATTCACAATAGGAGTGCTTGATATTGTAGCCTCCAATCCCACGCCAAGGACTGTTTAGGGATCATTGGAACCAGACTTAAGTCTGTGATAAACACTACTTCCCATTTTTAAATGATGGCTCTGCTATATAGGTGTCGAGTGTTGCCTGCAATGGTATTTAATCAGAACTAAGTGAGCGCCAAGGTGGCATTATAACAGTCCGACAGTGTGGGTAATTCCCAGGATCTTGATTGTAATAACCCCGACTGGTTATAGCTTCAAAATAACACTAATTTCCTTAATATTTAGTGGTTAGACATTTTGTCAAACACTTGTCTAGCACCCTCATAACCACTGTTAATAGGATGATCTGAGTAACTTCATTTCCTTGTTTAAAATTCACTAGAAATATAAATATAAATCATGGATGAAGATGCCAGTTAGTTTTGCAAATAATGAATTCCCTAGTTCTGATCTCTATATCTGTTTAATCCATGCACCTATGAATTACAATCAGATCTCAAGTATTTTCAATGTAGCAAAGCTGGTTTGACAAACTTCATTTAACAATTATTGTCTTGAATTAGTAGATTAATCTTAATCTCCTTATTACAATCCAAGACAGCTACCAACTTATTCTTTTCTCATCAACAATTGCATATGATTAAATTAGAAATATGATTTCTCTGATTGAGTCTAATTTTAGAGAAACCTGGATGCAATTTGAAATCAGCAGATGTTGATGTCGTGAGCCACCCAAGACCCACCCGCAGCCTGTAGTAGGGGTCTCTGTGTGTGTAATTCTGTATTGTACCCTTCAGCATGCTAAACGCAGTCCCCTTTGTGATTTCTCACACAGTCCCACAATCTCAGGTTTACACATGGCCTCCAATACAAGCTTAGTAACCCTTGATATGAAATGCAGCTACCTAATTACCATCTGCAGATATAATTTTGAACCCAACAAGAACACAAACAGCCACCACAATGCAAATCACCTTTGTATAGATAAATCGCTGCCTGGAAGATAAATCGATTTGCTTCTAAACTCACAAAAACGCTGCCAACAAATATGCAGCTTCAGAATTACTAACGTCCCCCACAATCAGAATTCGCAAGTGCCAAACAGATTCTGATCTCCGCAATTGAAGACGTTCACACACAATCTCTCCTTAGTCACAGGAATACAGTAGGAGACTAAGAAAATTGTATACAACAACACAACTTGCAATCAGAATAAATTCCAAGACTTAGAATTCTCAAAATTATAAACTCAATCTCCCAGTCATAGAATTTCATAGTTAGGAAATTTAACCAATGAAACCACCATACATCAGCAGTGACTTCAAACAATCTTCAGAAACTCAGAAACCCTTATACTTCAGCAAGGGCTCACAATTTAGAACTTAGGAGAAAGCCACAAAGGCAACAAAAGCAATATATATATTCAAACATGCTTTTCTCAACAAATGAGCTTGTATTTATAACCTCCAAATTCCCATTTGTTGCCAAAATGTAACTTCACTCAAGAAGCTTCATTACACAACATTAATTAGAAGTTTCCTTTAGATTCTCTCACTTGACTTGGCTAAATTAATTAATAAATGACACTTTCCAATGATAATTTCAACTGTCAACTTAAGTGAAATTATAAAGTTAAATTATGACTTTATAATAAACCATTTAATAATTAATAATAATTTGGCCACTAAAAATATAATAACTCTCAAAATACTCATCATTTAAATATGTCGTCTGAAATAGGAGTCATACCTATTATTTCTCCATGTGACCAAATTCACTTTCCAAAAATAGAAAGAGCCTATCTCGATCAACACCAACTTACCACAAATAGGAAGTACACAAAATTGAGCCCAAATGAAGTCCGATTTGAGCCAATAGAAGACCAACCTGTAGCTTACTAAGATGTGGAGAAGATAAGACCCTCCCAAGCCAAGCCATTGCCATAGAAGACCCTCTATCCACAATAATTAGCCTACGAGGATCACAATAATAGGCTAATCCTTGAAACTTTGATGATGACAAAATTGGGGACATTACATCGATGTAGCCCAAAGCCAATCTGATTGACGCCAATCTGCAGGTGTGAGTTGCTTGATTTCTCCTCGAACATCAGCGTCCACGTGCAGTATTCAAGGTGTACCAATGGTAGTTGATTGAGATGCCTAACACATTCATTCAACCTGCCTAAAAATGCATATCGAACCACTTCCAACAGCCAAACCTCAATGCTAATGCACAAGGTCTTTGGTGTTTCTAATGCAGCAGAAGACTCACGCAATCAGGGAAATTGGATGCCTAAAACTATTGGGAATGAACGCTCAAATGTAGATATGAATTATCGCCAACTCCCAGCCCCGAGGAAGCCTTCCTAGCAACAACAATGACAATAAGAAGACTCAATAATTCAAACTTGAACAATTCTTAGAATTTAATCTACAATACTTCAGTTGTGGATTGCATACATAACTCAAATTCAAACACTTATACCTTAGCAAGGGAATTGAATTCACAAACCAAGAAATCCCTCTCAAGAAAGCAAAAAAAGCAAAAAGACAATTGGATGCTTTTCTCACCAAATGGGCTCATATATATATATATATATATAATATAATTTGACACTTAGCTTGTTCATCACATCTTTCACTTAAGAAGCTTCATCAACACAACTTCATTTTATAACATCAAACATCATAAAGTGCCATTATAATAATGAGCTTCAATAATCAATTAATAAATAGGAACCCAACCATCAAATAATCCCATCCAATGCACACGATGACCAAATATCAGCAGCACCAACTGTGCTACAAAATATGGTAACTGACCAAAACATACTTACTAAAAATAGGAAGTCCACAATTGAGACCCTCAAATCCCACTATTAGCTCACGAGGGTTACAATGATGAACTGGCCACAACTACAAAGACTACTAAAAATGGGGACATTACAACCCTCCCTCTCCAAGATTGCTTGGCCTCAAGCAATCCAACAACACATTGATATCTTTGAAATCACTAATCCAACTATATACCAATAACATCATTAGGGCCATCAAAATATCCTGCAACATAGCGGTTAGGTTTTGCGTTGATGGTGTAGAAGTCAAGACATCAATAGATGACAAATCTATAGAAGATCTCAACATTCTCTCTTTCACTGTATCCACCCAACTACCCTACCACCAATCCAACTTTGGCACGAACAAACTTTGGCCCCGATGCAATCCTTGAACATGTGAATCAAATATTAGACTGTAAGTATTCATCACAATATATACTCTACTGCCACTATGACCAACTGTATCCTCATCCTCAAGCTGGTGTGATGACTATGCCTCAATCTCATTAGTATAAACCCACATAGCCCGGTTTGCTGCCCCCTTTGGTCACATTGCGCAAGTATGACCCTTAGAGAAAGGCCCCTTGCACCCAAAGCAAAGTTGTGTCCTCTTCAAGTCCTCTCTAGAAGCCTCACCAATCCTCCTAGCTGACTTACCCTTGTCCTTAACAACTGATGGGGTCTCCTCAACAATAAGTAGAGGAACTGAAGACTTTGAAGTAGACTTACCTCGAGAAGATGACTCTAAATCCCATACTTTCCTCACACCTACTATAAGGAAGATGGGTCCAATGACTTAACCCATCCTTGGAGTGGTTCAACCAATCCCTCGATGAACAACATCACTCATCTATGCTTTAATATATCATAAAACATAACTAAGGGCCTCTAAAACTCATTGATGTAATGCTCTAAACCACCTGATTGCCTTAGTTGAGCCAACTCATAGAAGTACACCTCAGAATCCTTCATATCGAATCTTTTGATTAGTTGATCCACAAACTTCTGATAGGAAGTGATTTCATCATGTCACAAGGAGGCTAACCCATGGTACCACCATTCATGGGCTACTCCATCTAGATGTAGAACTCCAAATTTGATAGCGTGCTCCTCAGTAATAGGACACAATGCCAAGTAAGTGTCGAGCTTATGAACCCAAGCTCAAGTTGCCACTCCCTCATTGACATCAAAGTGCTCCAATGTCATTTTACTGACAATCTTACTTAGACTAGTCTATCAGGGCCTTTGTCTCTCAAGTGTAGGCATTTCTTTGGAATGCTCTCGTTTCTGAGTTAGGAATTTATCAAAATTTAGATGCTGTTTTATGGCTTGTGGTAAAGCATCCCACTCCGCAAAGTGTGCCACTACGTCATTTGTGAAAGGTACTACCTTAGTTTTAGTATCGAATGCATCTATCTCAGGTCTCAAAAATGTGGGCCTCTATGGCTATCATTGTCAACCCTGTCAGCTAACTTGTCCCAATCCTCTACTCTAGTCCCAACACCATCTCTGTACCTCTCATCTACTCGGGACCTATGTGACCTAACATAAGCATTAGGAGCAGCTTGCTCCCCTGCTTCAATTTCTAAGAAGAACAATATGTTGCTGCATGTCTGTAAGTTGCTGCAACACCTTAGGAACATGGTGTTTTTCTTTTTCCTAGCTCCTAAATGTCTCTCTAGCCTCTCTGTCAATCTTGGAACCTATGTTTGCATCTTTGAATCCCACACCGACAGAACCACTCGGACCATCATCCTTGTCGCCAATAGAACCAAATTCAATATTAGGCTGTCCATTCCTAGGTGGAGAGGTGCGACCTCTTGGGTATAATGCATACTTGGGAAAAACCTCAGAGCCATAGAACTAAATAACCAATCATTGAATAAGCACTATTAACTTCTAAATAATGCATCGATCACAAAACATTGAGCCCAATTCCTTGTAGGTTGGCAAGAAACTGCTCTGATACCACTGTAGTAACCCTGATCGGTTATTGCTTAGACAAACTCCTTTTTTCTTAACTAATTAGTTGTTTGACATTTCGTCAAACACTTGGCAAGTAAACTTTGTTACCCCTGAAATGAACTGGGACAAACTCTACTGTGTATGTTAATAGATTGAAATATATATTTCTTCTTTTCTTTGTGTTCAATACATTTTTGGGGTTTTACTGATATAAATGCATAAGAAATTAATACAATCACAGAATTTTGAAATTAAAATATTACCACAACAGAAATAATATGATGTTTTTATTCAATATCTCATAACCACAACAACATTAGAAATTCATAGATAATTAAAGAACCTGATATGCACCATAGGAATGCTTGATATTGTAGCCTCTAATCCCACACCAAGGACTGTTTAGGGATCATCAAAACCAGATTCAAGTCTGCGATAAACGCTGCCTCCTAATTGTAAACACCGACCATGCTATATAGGTGTTGAGTGCTGCTTGAAATGGTATTTGATTGCAACTAAGTGAGTGCCAAGGTAGCGTTAGAACAATCCAACAATGTGGGGAATTCCCAGGATCTCAATGCAGCCCAAACCCAATTCGATTGGATGCCAATCTGCAGTTGTGAGTCGCCTGATATCTCCAAACATAACCGCCCATGTGCAGCAGTCAATGTGTATCAATGGTGGTAAATTGAGATGCTTAACACATTCATTCAACCCATCAGAAAATGCAGTAATCAAACCACTTCCAACAGCCAAGCCTCAACACCAATGCATAGGATGTTTGTCGATTCTAATGCAGCAGCAGACTCTTGCCTAATTAGGGAAATTGGATGCCCAAAACCATAGTTGGAAAACTCGCCGAGTTTCCTAGCTCGGCGAGTTTTTCACCAGTTAACTTGCCGATTCAAAAACTCGGCGGACTGGTAAAAACTCGCCGAATACTTGGCGAGTAATCGCGAAAAAGTCGGCAAGTTTTTAAAAAAAACTCGCGATTTTCTGGTGAGATTTTCACCCGCGGCCTATGATGGATTAAAGCAGCAGTGAATGTGTTTTTTTCTCATTTTTTCTTGTATTTGGATTGTTTAGAGCCTTGAGGAGTGAAGAGAAGAAGGTTTGGAGGCATTCTTGGCTGATTGCAAGTGATTCAAGGCAGATTTGAGTGGATTGTAGAGGATTCTAACCGATTTTAGAAGACAAATTTCTTTCCAGGTATGTTCATCTTATCATAGTTTGAAAACTTTTTATAGTTTTATAACAAATGTTCTTTTGTTTTTGTTGTTGTTAACTTGTTTGTAAATGTTTTGAAATCATTTAAAATCATTTTGAATCATTTTGATTTGAAACCCTAGCTTCTAAGGATACGGTTGAAGTTTGTTGTTTGCTAAGGATATGGTTGAAGTTTGAAGTTTGAAACTTTGAATCATTTGAAACCCTAGCTTCTAAGTTCTAACTTTGTTTATTCATTTTTCTATATATTTATGTGTAGGGCAGCGGTCAACCATTAAAAAAATGACAAACCCGCAAGAAGAGTGGCCACAAACACCATGCCCATCTGGATATATAGGCACTCGGCCTAAAAAAGCAAGAGATAAGGCATGGCGGTATGCCTATGAAGCTCCAAATCCAAATGATATTGGGAAGGTGATATGCATTCCCTGTGAGAGAATTATTTTTGGAGGCATAAATTGCCTCAAATACCACCTTGCAGGCATAAAGAAACATGACTCAAATCCTTGTCTCAAGGTAACTGATGAAGAAAAAAGATTCATCCATGCCCTACTTGCAGCTGCTGAAGAGAAAAAATTGAATAGGGAGAGGGCAAAATTAACTATGAGGGCAGCCATAGCTGAATCAGAAGGAGCTCCTTTTGATATGCAAGAGGAAGAAGAAGCACTTGAGAACATACCAGGATCTCTTCGTGGCCCACGGATCCCCAAACAAAATTTCTCATTTACCGGTTCCACTTCTTCTACATCTCCTACTTCTTCATCATCACCATCCGGATCCCCATCAAGGATAGGTGGTTATTTTGTGCCCAGGAACACACCTGGAGCACAACCATCATTAGAGGGCACTGCATGGTTTAAGGAGGTGCATGAACAAATTGATATTGCAGCAGCTGATTTTTGGTTTTTCAACAATATCTCAATGAATGCCGCTGATAGTCCCTATTGGGTCAATATGGTGAATGCAATGACAATATCAGGCAAAGGGTACAAGCCGCCTAATTGCAAGGATATGAGTGGAAGGTTAGTATTTTACTATTTAGTAATTGTAAATAATTGTGATTCACTTTAGTTCATTGTTATATTTTAAATCTTAATTGTTATAACTTATTTCCTAATTTTTTACTAACACTTACACTTTATTTAATATTACACCTAAATTTTGTAGGTTGCTTGACAAAGTGGTTGGTAGGGCAACATTGTTGATAGAAGACCAAAAGAAAGAGTGGAAGAAGTATGGCTGCACCATTTTATCTGATGGGTGGACAGATGGAAGAAGTAGAACCATTATTAACTTCTTGATTGCTTGCAAAGATGATGTGGTGTTTTGGAAATCTGTCGATGCCTCCAACAAAGTGAAAAATGCAGCCACATTGGCTTTAATGTTGGAGAATGTTGTCATGGAGGTGGGAATAGAGAATGTGGTGCAAATAATCACAGATAATGCAACAGCATATGTGGCAGCAGGTAGATTTAATTTTTTATATTTGAATCAATATGAATCATGAATGTAATGCTATGGAATCTGGATAATGGTATTATTCAATTTAGATTTGATGTAATTTGTAAATACTAAATATAGAAAGTTTGTTATTGATTATTGATTTTTTGCTAATCTTTTAGGTAGAATCCTCCAAGAGAGGCATCCCACACTTTTTTGGTCACCTTGTGCAGCACACGTCCTTGACCTTCTTTTGGAGGACATAGGAAAACTTGATTGGGTGAGTCCAATTGTGGAAGATGCTAGGCGAGTCACGAAATATATCTATAATCACCCATGGGTTCTCAGTTTGATGAGAAAAGCCACTAAAGGCAAAGATTTGATGAGACTTGCTATGACAAGGTTTGCAACGGTCTTCTTGACGTTGCAAAGTATTCTTAACCACATATTGGCTTTGAACCAAATGTTTGTGTGTGCTGATTGGGTTGCTTCACCTTACGCAAGGAAGCCCGAAGGAGAGGCTGTGGCACGAATAGTGTTTGATGATAGCTTTTTTGCAAAGGCTAAGGAGATTGTGGAGGTAACTTCATTATATTTTTAGTGTATTCAAGTTTCATTATCAATTCATAACTTACTATGTTATTAACTAATTTGTATTTATCAAATTTCAAATGTAGATGTCTCTGCCCCTGGTTCTAGTCTTGCGCACATATGATGGGCAGCAATCCCCAATGGGAGGTCTTTATGAGGCCATGGATAGGGCGAAAGAGGCTTTTAGAAGTTACTATCACGGGGATAGTCTCAAATTTGACCCCATTTGGGAAATAATTGATAGGAGGTGGAACAATATGCTCCACCAACCTATTCATGCAGCAGGCTACTTCCTCAATCCCAAATTCAGGTACTATGATAATTGATTGTCCTTGAAGTTGGGATTTTAATAAGTCTTTATTTTACTTTACTTTTTAAAGTTGTGTAGTACGACTTGATATCATTTTCTATTTGTTTTAGGGCTGATGATTCCTACTCAGATCCTAATGGAGAGGTCATGGAAGGTCTCTCTAAATGCATTGAGAGAATGATATCAAGTGAAGAGGAGAGAGACCTTATTGTGACTGAACAACAAATCTATGTGGAATCAAGGGGTCCTTTGTTCTCTTCTATGCTAGCAAAGAGAGCAAGATCTACTCAAGCACTAGGTGAAGCGTTAAACTTAAAAATTTTTGCTAATTGATAAGTTGTGCTTCTGATTTTTTTTTTATTGCTTTATAACTTTTTTAATTTTGTTTTGCAGATGCTTGGTGGGCAAGTTGGGGTGGCAATACCCCCAATTTAAGGAAATTTGCTCTCAGAGTCCTATCCCAACCTTGTAGTTCATCCCATTGTGAGCGCAATTGGAGCTTATTTGAGTCCATCCATACAAAGAAAAGAAACAGATTGACTCAAAAATGATTTAATGACCTTGTTTATGTGCACTATAATCTTAAGTTGCGCATAAAAAAGGCACAGCTCTTAGAACTACCTGGTTCGCTTGATCTAGATGAGATAGATCCTTATTCTGATTGGACAACACAGGAGCCAAGTCTATTGTTTACACCAGATGAGATCGCTGATTTGGAGAGGCAGGCCATGGAGGGGGAGGCTAACGCTGATTTTCAGTTCACTATGGATGACATTGAGGATGAGGACGAGGATGATGATGATTCAGGCGAGGATCAGGCATTACCATTAGGAGGAGATGCATCCTCTTCTAGGACGCCGAGCCAGTCAGTAGGGACGTCGAGCGAGAGGGCACAGCCACAGAGTTCACAGTCACGCAGCTCACGCCCTATCCCAGTGTGGGGCACTTCTTCTAGGACTAGACCCCCTCGCTTTCCTGCTAGTGCAAGTGGAAAGAGGAAGATATGATTGACATTGTCAAATTGTATTGATGTATTTAGATTTTTAGTATTTACTTCTAGTTTGACAGATTGAAACTATTTAGTAATTTACTATTTTGCTTCCTACCATGAGCATTCTGCATGAGAATGCAATTTTGTACGCATTATACATTTATATATATATCTAAACTTCGTTTCTTTCTTTTGTATTGTCTTTAATTAACTTATTAGATGCATCTTCTCATTAAATTTTGCAAAATAAATGTATTTTTAATTAAATTACAACGGTTTTTTAGGTTCTCGAGTTTTTCCTGAGTTTTTTTTTTTAAATCGCCGAGTTTTTTCCGATTAAACTTTTGGGGGGCTTGGCGAGTTTTTGCATTTGGCGAGTTTTCCAACTATGCCCAAAACCAATGGGAATGAACACTAAAATACAAATATGAATCATCACCAACTCCCAGCTTGAGGAAGCGTTCCAAGGAACAACAATGACAGTAAGAAGACAAAATAACTCAAATTTGAACAATCTTCAGAATTTAATCCACAATAGTTCAGATGTGAATTGCATACATAACTCAGAATCAAGCCCTTATACCTCAGCAAGGGTATTGAATTCACAAACTAGGAAAACCCTCTCAAGAAAGCAACAAAAGCAAAAAGACAATTGGATGCTTTTCTCACCAAATGGGCTTATGTTTATAACATGATTTGGCGCTTAGCTTCTTTTTCATGTTAAAACTAGAGCCTAGAAATTAAAGATGAAAAACAATAATAAATAAGTCATATGAGAAAAAATCATCACTAGAAAATATCTTGGGAAAACCCTTCTAGAATGAAGGGAAAAACCCAACCACACAACAAAAGGTCATTTTATTGATAATAAAAGTTCAAGTGTGTACAATATCCTTTGCTTGATGCGAATGTATAACAATAGGAGAGACTCTTCACATTATAACCGAAAGGTCTCTTGAGATTCCCATAACTCCTATAATTAATTATGACTCTTCGAATATTCATGTCTCAATGCATGTGAATTACACATGTCATTTACATTTAATATTACAAATTAAATATAAGTGTCCTTTTCAATTGAAGGTGACAATAACGGTAATAACATCCATATTTTGAAGAAAAAAGATCTCTATTGCAGCTACAATCTTCAACACTTGACACCTTTCACTTAAGAAGCTTCATTAACACAACTTCATTTAATAACATTAAATATCATAAAGTGCCAATATAATGATGAAGCTTTAATAATTAATTAATGAATACAAACCCAACCATCAAATAGCCCCATCCAATGTGTTGGGTGGATATTTTGCAACCGACAGTTTTGAGTAAAAATTCAGTTGCAAAATAGGATGACCAGCCACAGCGTGTGAGACAGAGTCTCTCCTACCTTAAAGGGAAGGCTCCCCCTTCTCACCGTTCCTTTGATCAATTCAAGGTAAGAAAAAAGTTGAGAGATTTTATAAAATGGGTGTTACCAATATCCTTTCTTCTTATCTTTCAAGAAAGAATCCACTTACTCGTGGAGTGAGTAATGGGCAAGTTGAATATCTAACTACACTTCTATCAAGAGTTGGAAACAGTGATACCGATAAACCTTCACTAACTCAAAGGCTAGCTGAAAATGTACTGGTTTGGCTCTAAGTCTGGTCATACTTTTATATGAAAAAACTTTACAATTAGGGCACAAATACTCCTAATAGTTAATGCTTATAGCAATTAGTTGAACTAGATTTGTGTTGGATTAATCTTGACCTTTGATTTCAAATCAATTTGAGCCATTTGTTGTACTTGGAGCCTTTATAAAAGACCAACTTCAATAATTTATAAGACTTGGAGAAATTGTTGCAATAGTACTATCAAAGTAAGCGCTAATTCATTATTGCTCTTCATGTGGAATTACTTGTATTAATTTGGAGTATTGCATGGTTCCTACATTTCCTTAGATTAGGATTTGATTTAATGTTGATTATAGGTAGTGTTTAGATGAATGGGAGATATTTTGATTGCATCTTTGGTTAACTTGCTCAGACCAAACCACCACCGGATTGCTGATTGTAAGTTTGCTTGAATGGTTGAATGACATATATATGAGCTTTACTTTGATTTTTCTTGTACATAGATTTGTGTTGACAAATGGTGTTAATAGAATGTTAATAGTGTTAACATTGTATTGTTGGTAAAATGGTCAGCTTTCCTCTTAGGATTCATGATAAGGGACTAATTTTGTTATGTGGATTCTATGTGTCCAGAGGGTGTATTAGGCATTGATAGGTCGATCCTTGGGTGCAGTGGCAGCTACACTTGTAACAAGTGGTATCAGAGCTTGGTGACAAGTTTGAATTTGCTCGGGTAATGTTGAGGGGGAGATTATTGGCAAAATAGTCAATGTTTTCCTTGGGATTCATGACAAGGGATTCTATGAGTCTAGTGGTTGCATCGGGCATTTACAAATTGATCTTTTGATGCAATGAACACTTACATCTACCTTAGGAGATCGCACTAGTTTCGTTCATGTTGTTGGCTAAACTAAGACTAGTAGTCACAAAAACATTCACAGTTTTTTGCATTCTAAATTAATAAATTAAAATATAATTTAAATTAAGGAAACTAAAATTTAATTCAAACTTAAAATTAGATCTTAATCTAAATCTAAATTTGAAAATTAAAAACTAAATTAAAATTAACAAAAAGTTAAATCTATTCTAAATTTAAATAAAAAACTGGATAAATCTTTCTCATCCTGATGATGGATCATGTAGTATGATCCGAAACGTTGATGGTAAAAAAGCACACACAATCAAATCCAGAAGACAAGTTATTTACAAATGGATTGTGGAAATCTGATAATGTTAATTGGATAAATCTTATTAAATTATTTCTAATTTAAAATTAAAAACCAAATCTAATCTACAAACTTCAATAAAAAATCATAAATATACATCTATACTTAATAAAAGTCTAAATCTCACATAAATTAATAATTAAATCTAAAGAATATTAATTTCTAAATCTAATGTAAAGTGTTAAATAATAGATTATTCGGATAACCATATTGAAATTATATTTTATATATTTCAATTTATATATGTAATATTACTTGCAAATTGCATATATTTATAATGTGAGAAATATAAATAAATAAATAAATATATATTTGGTGCACTTAATATAATCACATATTGATGAAACCGTTTAATATCCTGAATTAATCATATTATTGTTGCCATCGTGACCGATTAATATATGTTTACATAAACCATCGTGACCGGTCACACTTGATGAACGTGACTCCTCCGTGAGTCACGTCCATCAAATGTGACTCACGGTCACATTCAAATATGTGAACTGCAGTCGATGTTAAGAAAAGTGAACACATGAGATAGATAGTCTTCTCTGCTACAAACAGGGACTGCAATCTTTAAGGAAATTCATCATTGTCACAGTAAATATTAAAATCAGATATTATATACACACACACACTGAAAACTATTCAGATTATAATATCAGATTCAGAATTGTTAATAGATGCATTACGTCTACAAGATTGAAATCTAAGTCTCATATATAATTATTTGAACTTATATTTCATATAGTTAGAAGTCTGATAAAACCTTAACATGGTATCAGAGCAGGTCTAAGAGATGATTCTGATCAGACTTATCAAGGTACACTCAAATAATTTTTGAAATTCATATTCTTCAAAATGGTTAGCGGTATGAGGCTAGAAGACAGACTTGAAGGTGATTTAAATTTTTCAGCATGGAAATTATGGATGAAGTTAACCTTGAAAGAAAATGGTTCAAACAAATTTATTGAGAAATCTGAACCACCCAAAGGAAATGATGAATTGGAAAAATGGGAAAGTGACAACAACAAAGCCATGAAGTTGATTGTGGATGGTGTTACTTCCAATCATCTCAGAATAGACACAACACATGAGATGTACAAAGCCCTTGAAAACATGTTTGAGATTAACAATATTGTGCGAAGTATCACATTAAGAGACAAACTCTCCAACATCAAAATGAATAAAGGAGAGACAATTTCTTCGTACTTTATGAGAATAACTGAATGAAGAAATCAAGAAATCAACTATCAACAATAGGTCATATCTGTGATGGAAAAGAGTTAACAATAATGGCCCTAAAAGGACTCCCACCATCATGGGATACTTTCAGGCAAGGAGTATGCTCTTGAACCAGATTTCCTAAATTTGAAAGACTCAAAGCTGATTGTGTACAAGAGGAGTGTATGCAAATATCTCGAGGCCTGAATACCTCATCACCAAAAGAAGATATGCAAGTCCTTTCTACACAAGTAAATAAGAAAAGGAAACAAAAGTTCAAAGGAAAGAGGAAGCAAACAAACTATTCCAAAATTCAATGTTTTAGATGTGATAAATTTAGTCATCCAACATCTAAATGTCTTGATAGACTTAAGCAACAAGCTTCATTTGTAAATGTCAGTAATTCGAATGGAAACTCTGAAAATAATGCCTTTTATTCAGCTCTATCTAGTGAAGTGTCTAATAGATCTAACACATGGTTAATTGACAGTGGAGCTTCTCATTACATTACTGGCTTCAAATAAATAGTTAGATTTGATCAAAAAAGATTATGTTGACAAAGTAACTATTAGAGATGATACCAGCTGTAATGTCCCTATTTTTAGTAGGTTCCCGTGGTTGGCCAAGTCAGTGCACCATTATGACCCTTGTGAGTTGACAATGGAATTTGAGGGTTTCAATTGTGTGGTTATCAGCTTTCCAACAGCCTATGGTGTGTTTTGGCTCAGTTTGAGGGACTTACTATTTATAGTAAGTCAATCTATTGGTTTCGATGAGCTCAGTTGAGTTAGAGGAGTTGGGTGATGCTCTCAATTTTTATTTCAGGCTTTCAGTTTGAGCTCGAAGAATTTTGGAGGGAGCGTCTATTTATAATAAATCACCCCGTTAGGTTCATTCATTGTCTTTCATCATCAGGATCACTTTGGTGTTTTTAGATTTCAATTTTGATGCCTCTTCAATTGTTTTCGCAAGACGGGTGAATTATTATTATAATTTATCTAAATATGTCAAGGTTGCTATTTTTATTAGTGTTGTTGGTTGGTCACCTCAGTATTATAGCTCATTGGAACCAAGACAAATTTTTTCAAATCATGGGAACAAGAAATAATGGCCTTGCGTGTCAAAATATTAAGTTATGGTGGAAAAAGGTCATTTTGGGAGCCAAAAACAATTAATAAATTATATTAAAGACACTTTATTATATTTTAATGTTGTTTAAGTGGAGTTCTTTTGGGAAACTGGTGCCATTTGGAGATTATAAATATGAGGACATTTGATAGGAAAAGCATCTGATTATTTGATTATCTTATCTTTTTTCATTGTCTTTGTGACTTCTGAAGTTCTGATTTTTGTGCCCTTGCTGAAGTATAAGGGTTTGAGATCTACAATTGAAGTATTGTAGATTCAATTCTGAGAATTATTCTGAGATTGGTTGGCAAATTATGCTGAGGTATACGATTTGTCATTCCTCCTAACTGATGCTACTATTTCTAAGGAGAGGGTTTTAGCTGGCTGAATTTTTGAAGGAAATTCAAGCTTTCAGACATCATTATTGGCTCTTTTCCAAGTTGCTGCTCACAAATTTGGGCGTCTAGAAACTGATTGGAAGTATGGTTTTAATGCCATTATCTGGGCATTTAAAGGGCTGCAGTATTGAAGCCATTGTTGGTATTGTTGGTGACTATTGAAGGATGTGGGCCTTTCTTATATAGGCTGTGATTGGTGTTATTTAAAGCTCAAGGTGGAATGTGTTCAGTCTGCTGCAAATTGGAATTATATCAAACATTTCATGTTCCCCTTATATTCAATTGTAATTTTCAATTTGTGAAGCAATAAATTTGCAAGCTGTTAATTGCAAGATTGTTTAGAATTTTTTGATATTTGGCATTATTAATTTTGAGTTATTTACTGGCATATTCTAGTATTTGATATACACCAAAACATTCATATATTCTAAAAAAACACAAGATTGCAAGACATTTCAAAACAAAAACAATCTTATCAAACATTACAATAGTGTGAGCCAGTCGGGTTATTATAGTGGTATCAGAGCGGTTTTCTGTCATCCTGTGGGGTAGGAAAGTTATTTTATTTTTAGATTTGTTGTTTCATTTGGAGTGACCAACACTCTAGCATTTTCTAGCTATGGACAAACATACGAGGATTGACAGTTCTAGAAGTCGGTGGAGTAATGACAAAGTTAGCACGAAAATGAATGCTTTGCAGGAGAGTATGGAGAAACTTAAGCTTCATCAACAGAGGTTGGTGGAAAGCTTGTTGAATCCTAAGACAATTGAGAGGGTAGTGAGGTATATGGTTTTTGCCTTTAAAAGGTTGACATCGAGGTTGTAGAGAAGGAAGCTTGAGTTTTCCCCCACAGGTGTCCTTGATGATGTACCTATATTTAGTATGACACCTACTAGTCCTATCCGTAGTATTGATGATGGACTTATTTCACAGGGACTAGTGGTTGTGTCCGTGGCAGCAGAGCATAGTAGCACTGAGCTTCAATAGGTTGTCACTGATTGTTCAGACTCTTTCGAGGAGGGAGTTTTTATTGGAGACTCATATGTCAGCTATCATAGTGTTGTTACAGTGCAGGAGGCAGTTGATTCCTTAGGTGGGATCGAGGCACGCATGGAGCCACCTAGCTGTGATGTTGGTGATCTGGGTGTTATAGCGGAGTTAGGAGATGTTGATGTAGATAGTATGGACACATTTGATGATCCATTTGATGGTGCTATGAGCTGCACTGGTTATGACACCCCTTGTTAGATATTGGGTGATGATTGCGAGGAGGTTTTAGATGAGTCCCATGATCGATTTTGATAGGATCTTAGTATTGAGGTGGAAGCTAAGACATGCGAGGAGATTGATATTGTGAGGGCTTCCATTTCTTTAGACGAGGTGTTGGTTGAGGTACTGAGTAGTTGTATTTCAAATGCAGAGGTATGTGAGGACGATAGCACATGTGGTGGGTAGTTTTGATTTAGTTTTCAATCACAGTGCAAGTAGTGAGATAGGGAGCTTGAATAGGAGTCAGGGGTTACAGAGGCATCATGTGACTTGCTAGCTGAAGGTAAGTGATAGTGACATTTCTTCAGCTTTTGAGTACATTTGGTTGGGGCGCTCCTGTGTTAGATGAGCACAGTGATAGTAGTTTTTCCCTAGCAGAGGTTCATGCACTTCAAGAGGCTGTCAGGATCTTCAACCATAGTTATTCTCAGTTAGTTGTTGACAGGGATTACCTTCTGGAGTGGGGTAGCACTTGTTATGAGACATTGTTAGGGAAAGAGGAGGTAGTTGAGCTCACCCAAGAGCTTGAGGTGACTATGGACTCTCTTCAGTGTACTCAGTTGGCTCTTTAGGAGTCACAGTCATAGTGAGATGAGGTTACTGTGGAATTAGAGCTGGTACAGTCAACATCAGCCCCAGATCCCGTTCAATTGCATATTGTGGTTGGTGGTGAGTCTCCTTTCACGGTTGGGGATGAGGGACGTGATGATGTGGTTGACACATCTGTCCAGTTGATGAGTGTAGTAGGTATGAATGAGGTAAGAGTATTAGTGGAGTCAAGCTCTCATGTTGATTTGCTTTCTTCTGTTGGAAGTGAATCTATTTCTTTATCTCATACAACTGATAGCATTGGACAATTGGCAGTGCCACATTATCAACAGGATCAGCTGTGGGTTGCAGGGGAGCAGGTTGATGCTTCCACATATAATTTCTACTGCACAGAGTCTTTCTTGGAGTATCTTTTGGAGAGTTTGGATGTGCGGGAGGATTCATACAGTGTCCGAGGGTACTCTCAGCAGAGGCTCTTGTGCTATTTAGAGCTTGATGGGAAAGGTTGTAGAGACTTTTTCTACTATGCTTCCCCACAAGGATTTTGAGGTTGGCTTTGTTGAGAGGGTTTTCCAGGATCCTGCTCGACCAATAATTCAGAGTCAAAGATTGGAGCCATCTTCTGATTTGCAATTTGATACTGATGAGCCCTTGACAGAGATTGGGAGTTTTTATTGGCATTACACCATGAGGAGTGCTTAGCACTTTTCTTTTAACCCACATGTAAAGGATTTGGTTTCATGTCGGTGTGGGTTGGCTCTAGTTCCATACCATCTATTATGGGATGGGTTAGCACCATCTTTTGTAGATGGGATTGATAGCTACAAGTTTGACCCCTTGCAGTATCTACACACCCAGGACAATTTGGAAGAGGTTAGTATTGGTGGTAGTCTTTCAAGTACCTATTAGCATCTCCACAGTGCAGTTGGGTGTGAGTGTCAATTTGATAGGGACTCAGGTGTGGACAGAGTTGGTATTTCAGTTGGGTTGAGTTCTGATGATTTGTTGCCTTCATCAAGGCCTAGGGTCAGTTTTCAGATGATTTTGATTTTGATGTCAGTTATTTGGATGTTGGTGCTACAAGAGTTGCTTGTACACAACAGGGATAGTATGCATTTCTACCTATGGGATCTAGGTGGCCTGTGATGTTCATTTTGCTCCAGGATTGCTTGGGGACAAGCAATCTTAGGGAGGGAGGATTGTAATGTTCCCATTTCTAGTAGGTTCGTGTAGTTGGCCAGGTCAGTTCACCATCGCGACCCTTGTGAGCAGATAGTGGGATTCGAGGGTCTCAGTTGTGTGGTTATAGGCTTTACAACAACCTATGGTGTGTTTTGGCTCCGTTCGAGGGACTTACTATTAATAGTAAGTGAATTTGTTAGTTTCGATGAGGTGAGTTAGAGGAGTTGGGTGATGCTCTCAGTTTTTATTTTGGGCTTCTAGTTTGAGCTCCAAGTCTTGGAGGGAGTATCTATTTATAGTAAGTTACCCCATTAGGTTTATTCATCATCAGGATCACTTTGGTGTTGTTAGATTTTGATTCTGATGCCTCTTCAGTTGTTTTCGCAAGATGGGTGAATTATTATTCATCTAAATACGTTGAGGTTACTATTTTTGGTAGTGTTGTTGGCTGGTCACCTCAGTATCATAGCTTGTTGGAACTAGGACGCAATTTTTTAAATAATGGGAACAAGAAATAGTGGCCTTGCGTGTCAAAATATTAAGTTATGGGTGGAAAAAGGTCATTTTGGGAGCCAAATGCAATTAATAAATTATATTAAATGACACTTTATTAAATTTTAATGTTGTGTAAGTGGATTTCTTTTGGGAAATTGGTGCCAGTTGGAGATTATAAATATGAGGACATTTGATGGGAAAAGCATCCAATTATTTGATTACCTTATATTTCTTTGTTGTCTTTGTGACACTTCTTAAGTTCTGATTTTTGTGCCTTTGCTGAAGTATAAGGGTTTGGGATCTACAACTGAAGCATTGTAGATTCAAAGCTATTGTAGAAAACATGTTTGGAAAGAACAAAATTCTAAGAATTGATAATGACAAAGAATAAATTTCTGAGATCTCTATAAATTATTGTAAAACGGTTGGGATCAAGAGTGAGTGTTCAGTCCCCTACAATCCCCAAAAAAATGGAGTAGTAGAGAGAAAGAATAGAACTACTGTTCAAGTTGCAAAAGCTATGCTTCATGATCAAAACCTTGAAACCTTCCTTTGGGGCGAAGTCTTGAATACTGTTGTCTTCATTCAAAACAGATGTCCACACTCTCGCCTTGACCTAAAAACTCTTGAAGTGTTTTTCGATAAGAAAGCTGACCTTAAACATTTAAGAATATTTGGATGTCCTATGTACATACACATTCCTAAGGAGAAAAGAACAAAAATAGAACCTTCAGGAAAAAGAGGAATCTTTGTAGGATACAGTGAAACATCTAAAGCTTACCGTATATACATCCCTGGGCAAAGGAATATTAAATTAAGTCAAGATGTAATATTTGATGAAGACACTGCTTATAAAAGATTCAAAGATGATTTTGAGTCAAATTCTAAAGAAAATCTTGAAGAATCGGATTTTGATACTGAGAGGGAGACCCAAATGGAAGAAGATAACTTTGCCGAATCTATGGATATGTGTTACATTTCTAAGAAGAAGAAAAGACCACTATGGGCCAGGAAGTTAATTGAAGAAAATACTACTATCCCCACTGAATCTATTGGAGAAAGAAAACAACCAAACATTTTTACTAGCTACTTTGCGTTGATGAGTGAAATATCTAAGTCCGAACCTTTTGATGTAAAAGAAGCAATGAAACAACAAAATTGGAAAGATACTATGATAGATGATTACATTTATATTCTCAAGAATGATGTTTGGGATATTGTTCCTAGACCCAAAAACAAATCTGTTGTCTTCTCCAAATGGCTATTCCAAATCAAACATGGTGCAGATGGGAAGTATTGATAAATACAAAGCTAGGTTTGTTGCAAAGGGGTTTCTTTCAAAAGGAAGGGATCGACTGTGAGGAGACTTTTGCTCCAGTAGTCAGATATACTTCAGCCATAACTGTTATAGCCATTGCCGCATCCAAGGGATGGAAAATTCATCAAATGGATGTTAAGACCGCATTTTTAAATGGAGTAACATAAGAAGTTTATCTTGAACAACTGGAAGGATTTATGGTTCACAATAAACGGTTAGATGTATGTAAACTAAAGAAGACACTATATGGACTAAAGCAATCTCCCCAAGCTATTCTTGATGCTCACCTATTTCAAATCGCCGTACCATCCTAGTGGTATGAAGGGATTGGATAGTATTCGACAACTGCTACTTTTCCAAGGGAAATGCCAATAATAGAGAGGAGAAAAATTGCACTCAAAAGAACATTCTAGTTGATCGATGGATTGTTGTATCAGATGGGGCAGAATGAGATATTAAGGAGATGTCTTATGGAGGAGGAAATTCCAGGAATTCTTTGAGAATCCCATGAAGGGTTGGCAAAGGGCCACATGGGACCTTATGTGATAGTTAGAAAAGTGTTGTTGGTTTGGCTTTGGTGGCCACCTTGCATGTAGATGCTCGGGAATGGGTTATGAGCTGTGATGCATGTCAGAAGGCTGGACTTCATGCCATTGTTCTTGTCACAACCACAAGAGTTATTTGAACATTGGGGGCTGGACTTCATAGGGCCCTTGCTTGTAAACAATAATCACAGATGCAAATACATAGTGGTGGCAATAGAATATCTTACCAAGTGGGAAGAGGCATGAGTACTCTCGAATAATACAACTTAGAGTACAGCAAAATTCCTTTGTGAGTAGGTAGTAAAAATGTTTTGTATACCACTATAGTTGACAAGTGACAGAGGGGTGCACTTTGTAAATCAGGTGATTAGAACTATGACAAGTGAGTATAAAATTTTTCATTCTTTTTCTAGCCCATACTATTGAAGGGCAAACGACCAAGCGAAATCCACAAATAAAATATTGGTCCGGAGTTGAACACAGAGATTGGGAAGAAAGGCTACTAGCAGTTCTCTAGGCATATAGGACTACTTACAAGGCTACTACCGAATGCACTCCTTTTCATCTAATGTACGAGTAGGAGGCAGTGATACCAATGGAATATGAAGTATCGAGCCTACGAATAGCAGTTCAACATAGGTTAGGAGATGAGGAGAGTCTAACAGAGAGACTCAACACTCTAATAAAACTTGATGAAAGGAGAACGCTAGCTCAATAGGCCAATGAAGTAGCACAAAGGAGGCAAAAAGTTTGGCATGACAAGTACTTAAAGAGGATGAATTTTAAACTAGGCCAATTGGTACTCAAGTATAATGGGAAGAGTGACATAAAACTAGGAAAATTTAAAATGTGGTGGATGGGGCCATGTAGAATATTGTGGGTAAAGGAAAATGGAGCTAAAAAATTATCAACTCTCGATAATAATCCATTGAAAGATTTGGTTAATGGGTCCAAATTAAAGCCATGTCAGGAAAGAAGGGAGTGCCAATCCACCTACTATATAAGCATAAAGGAAGACACTGGAATAGAAGAAGACATAATATAAAAAATGGAAATAAAGCAAGAAAAGGCGCATTATGTAAATCAAATGACAAAGAAGAAAGCACATTATTTCCTTTGTTTGGACAAGAGACCAATAGTGTATGCAAGGAGGGGCCCGTACATGGGAAGAAAACTAAACGGAGGACTGTAGAAGCCGGTGTACATGGCGGGAGTGGGCAAACCCTTCAAAAGAGCACAAATGATGTACGCATCACGAACGTAGGGATATGCGGCAAGGTTGACATCAGCCCACTTCCAAGAAGAGTCATATGATATACGTGGATAGACTGCCATCAGCCAACACACAACACAGTTGAAATTGATGTACGAGGAGGAAGGCAGGTACATGTATGTGGAATAAGGCACATATGTGTGCGTAAGAAAGGTGACGTATGAGAAGTTCAAGTACATCAAGGGGGCCTGTACATGGAGGAAGAAGACACGTCTAGGAGAGTAGAGGCGGCGTATGTGTGTTCCATATTGGGAAAAGATGGGCCACCGATGGTTTACGAGACAGTCCACCGAGAACAACACAATCCTTGAACAGAATAGGGCAGATTTGAGACAACGGTGATAGAGTGGAATCAGAGGAAGACATGTCGACAAAACAGTTGGACACGAAACAATTGGACAAACAAGCAAGGTCGCTTGGGGATTTGTGCATTGCCATAAAATGTTGAAGACAAGTGTTGGAATCCGTGTAAGGAAATATAGTGGATTAAAAAATGCAACCAATCTTGTAGGCACGAAGGGGAATGATGAAAATGTCAGCCAAGAAGCAAGGGAAAGGTGCAGAGAAGACTATTGCATATAAGATCACTTTCAAGAGTGTGATAGGCAGTGAATGCTGCACTTGATCGGAGAATGTAGAAGATAACGTCATACTGAAGGAATCCTTATGTAAGGCTTGTTGACAATTTGGCTAGGTTAGACATTTTTGACATTATCATTTATGACAACATATTAGTCATATAAACTAGGCACATCATGAAGATCAAGTATTGGCATGTATACTTGGAAAATTGTCTAAGTGTCACAGTTTATGTAGCAAAGCAGATGAGTTTTGATTGGCAAGCTTCATAGGCTAATCATGGACTCCTGTAAAGTTAGTTACAGTTACCTGATGACTGACACTATGATGATGTCGTATGCAAGCGCGTAGGACTGTACAGACTATACAGACAGAGTTATGGTCAATTTACCAGTTATAACAGTATACAAACATAAAAAAGCATGATAAAGAAATGGCTATTTTGGGTTAAGAAATTATTTTGTTTACGAAATAATTACTTAACTAATTAGGGATGACATCCTAGATGATTAGAGGGCAAAAGTTAATTTTATATTTTGTGAAGTGTATAAAGGCATGAAGATCGATTGAATTGATAATTGTAAATTAGCAAGGTATAAAGGAAAGATTGCGAATGTGAAGTTATGTGTGTGATCAAGCAATGCAATGCAATATTCATGTAATGCTATGTGATGCGGATTTTGATGTATGATTAGAGGAATGCGAATTATATGATGAGCAACAAAGGAGTATTAGATATTGAAGAGATCAACTACAATGTAAAGAGGTTTTTGTATCTATCTCTTTGTATTGAAGGAACTATATTGTTTATTGCATGTTTGGGCAGTGGGCTCATTTTGCATACATTTTGTATTTGTATATAACAGCGCCTAACAAGGTTGAGGCTCCTGACAAGGCCTAGTCCTCTAACAAGTACTGAGACACTATATAGATGTAGTAGACTCCTAACAGGGACAATATCTGTTAGAAGATACTTTTAATTAGTAGATCATTTTGTGGGTACCATCCCCACTGGGGTTTTCCCTTGGCTAGGGTTTCCCTAATTAACAAAATTATTATGATAATAGATAATCGTCTATTATTAGTTAATGGTAATCTATTTGTAATCTATTGTAAATATTAGAATGTTTCTAATATTTAGTTAGCTCTAGTTAGCTATATCTTTTTTTGCTTTCTTTCAGCTAGAATAGAATATCAATCTGAATAGGTTTCCACAATCCATTAGACTTTTTTGACAATTTGCTTCTGGATTTGATTGTGTTTGCTATTTTTTTGGCATCAACGTTTCGGATCACACTCTGTGGTCCATCATCAGGATGAGAGAATGCAAGAATGAAAAAATGTGTGATCCGAAACGTTGATGCCAAAAAAATAGCAAACACAATCAAATCCAGAAGCAAATTGTCAAAAATAGAATAGAATATTTTTGTTCTTTACGACCGTTTCCTAAGGAAACATCGTTTTATTCTTTTGTATATATAGATCTCTCATTCTCTGTTAAAACAAACAAATATATACTAATTACTTCGTAATATGGTATCAGAGCCAATACTTCAATTTTTTTGAAAAAATTATAATTTCTTTTGAAATAATTTACTTAGATTTTTCAATATAATTTCTACGGTTTTTTCTCAAAAACTTTTCGAGGGTTTCTATAGTTGAGAAAAATTCCTCTGTTAAAACGTTGGTTGCAGCTAGGGTTTTTTGGCACAGTGACTGCAAAATCGCAGCATCAAAGGCATCAAATAGAGCTCAATTTGCACGCAATCTTGGTTTGCACGTGATCTGATCACATCTCCATGAAATCGTGTTGAATGCCCATGATTTTTGGTGATCTCTATGAACGAGTTGATTTTGCTCACGCCCAAATCCCATAAATTGTGATTTTTTGGTGAGTTTTTAATAAAAGGGTCTGCCTCATTTTTTGCATCTGAGCCTGCATGTTTGTGGCATGTCATGAGTTCTTCACAACTCAATAGTCGTCTTTGTTCACAAGAAGTTCTCTATGAAAAAAAAACTAGTCGTTCTTTGTATGCAGAACTCCATTTTTTTGCACATTTGACCTTCAATGGCTGCCGACTAGGGTTTTCTGTGGAACCCTAATTTCTGAGCTCGGAATTTTTTTTGATTCTAGATTCTTGGTGGGTTTTTTGAGAGCTCAACTGGGTTGTCAGATTTTTCTAGGTGCCTTGATTATTGTGCCTCAATTTTCGAGTCAACGGATCTAGAAATTGACAACATATTCCTCCTTGCTTTTTCGAGCTTGTGTTTGGGTCACTCTCCAAATTTTTTGGGTCTTCCATTTTTTTTCCTCGAAGAATGCACCTTCACAGATTTTCATGTTTTTGCATTGAAAAATGTGCCATGGTATCTTTGACGAACATTTTGCTCGAGCACAACCCCAAATTCAATGGTTGAAATTATGGCACTTGGAAGCAACAGATCATAGCAATTTTTGAATGTCAGAATACCGATCAAGTTGTTTTGGGTATTACGAAGCATCTAACTGCTCTTGGTATTGATCAGGATACTTGGGATCTGAATAATCGAGAGGTGGCAATGCTTCTCAAATTATTTGTGGCTGATGTTCAGCTCTCTCAAATTCCATCTAGCAAGACAACTTCCGAGATATGGACACATGTCAAAAGTCTTCATGAGACTTCTGATAAAAACACAACTTTCTTTTTAAAGAACATTGTTTTCTATTATCATGGATTAGCAAATCTCGCTCCAAGCATATTTAAATAAGATTCAGGAAATCTGTGATCAGTTGCTTGCCGTTGGTCGCAAGATGGAGGAAGAGGATATTGTGGTTATCACTCTTTAGAGTTTACCTGAGTCCTATGAGCATTTTATCAAGACTCTCAACATCACGTCTTCTGGTGTTGATTTGAAGCTCATTGATCTCTACATACTTCTACTTTAGCAATATTGATGGAAACAACAGTTCGGTAGCAGTTCCAACTCCACCTCCACAGAGCAAGCCTTTGCTGCTAAATCCTTCAAAAGGATAAAAGGAAGTTTCAACAACAGTCTTAGTAGAAGTCTTCTGCTTCAACATCAGATGGCTCTTGGAAGAAGAACATTCAATGTAAATATTGCCACAAGTTTGGGCACATGAAGGTTGAATGTCGGAAATGCGTAGTTGCACAATCTAAGCAATCGGATTCGCAGCCCAAAGCGAATAGTGCAAAGCACATTGAGTAGATGGTATTTGCCTTTTACGCCTTCATGGCTAAAAGACTTATAGATCATGTGAAGTCGTCTGCTTGGTACATTGATTTAGGTGCCTCTCGTCACTTCACCCATCGCAGAGACTAGTTCATTAACTACTAGCCTTATTTGGATTCTATTATTTTGGTGGCGAAGAAGAGTACACTGTTGTCGACAAAGGAAACAATTAGATTTAGTCTATTGGGAGTAATCTAACTTTCCTCAATGTGTACTACGTTGCAGGGATGGAACTAAATCTACTCTCAGTCACTCAGTTACTGTGACATTCTCCACACTTGGATGTCACCTTCAATTCACATCAGTGCACCATCACTGATCGGGCAACATAGTCTACTGTTGCTGTGGGTCATGAGGATCATGGTCTTTTCCAACATGCTGATTCTGGTGATTCTCAAGACTTAGCTATGGCTGCTTGATAGTCTTTTGTTAGCACACTTTGGCATCGACGATATGGGCACTTAAATGTGCATTATCTCTCACAATTTGCTTGGGGTGAGCTTGTTCTTGGATTGTCAGAGATTCAATCTCAACAGCTTGGAGTTTGTGATGCATGCTAGGCTGGGAAGCAACATCGCACACCTTTCACCAGTGGCGATTCATGGCGAACTTCTCAGGTACTCCAACTTTTTCATGTCAATATTTGCGGTCCTACGGCCACTCCTTGTTTTTGGGTCTATAAATTTTTTGTTGTTTGTTGATGCTTTCAGTAGAAAAATGTGGGTATATTTCCTTAAAAAGAAATCAAACACATTTCCTATATTTCAAAAGTTTAAACCTTTAGTTGAAAAAGAGTGTGGGAAATCTATTATTACTCTTAGATTAGACAATGGGGGGGAATTTTGTTCTAATGATTTCTCTAGCTTCTTGGATACTCATGGCATCAAACACTAGTTAACCACACCCCACACACCACAACAGAATAGTGTAGTTGAATGACAAAATAAAACAATCTCCAAGATGGCTCTATCCATGCTCGAACATGGAGATGTTCCAAAGAAGTACTGGGCAGAAGCAAGATGGCTCTATCCATGCTCGAACATAGACATGTTCCAAAGAAGTTCTGGGCAGAAGCAGTTAGCAATTTATCTTTTGAACTAGTCACTCATAGTGGCGGTCAAAGGTAAAACTCTGGAAGAGGCCTAGTCAGATTGCAAGCCTAGAATCAGTCACTTGAAGGTTTTTGACTCCCTTGCTTTTGTTTGGATCCCTGATACGTCACGCATCAAGTTGGATGCCAAGAGTCAGAAACTCACGCTTGCTGGATATAGTAGTCTTCACAAAGCCTATCGCTTGATCGATGTTGAGACATCTTGTCTCATCTATAGTCATGATGTAGTCTTTGATGAGCAGCAAGGACGATTCATGCTTGTTTCTCCCGTTGGTGATCTAGCAGGCCAACCTCTGAAGGCTCACGATTTCAGAGTTAGGCTTCCATTAGGTCCACTTGATGGGAGGGCTCTAGTAGCTCTTGCAACTTCAGTTATGGCATTGATCCCTGTACATACACCTCCAACTTTTGCCGCAGGATCAACTCGATTTGTAGATGGTTCACCTGAGTTTGATCCTAATTCTTTTGATGACAAACCTGATCACCAAGCATCTCTTGATGCTATTGTTGGTCATTCTCCTCTCTGGCCTAAGTGGTGGGCTAAAACACTTGCTGATCTTCATGATGATGAGCTCATTGATGGGAGAACTGCTCAGAAAAAGGGCAAACCTACAAAGTCTGTTAACTTTGCTCTGATGGCCAACATTCACAATGTGTTTGAACCTCAAACATGCTCCAAGGCTAAAGGATTTCTAGAGTGTGAACATGCCTTGACATCTCAACAACAAAGCCTGCTGAAGAATAACACTTGGGTCCTTTCTGATCTTCCACCAGGGAAGAAACCCATTGCCTGAAAATGGGTTTACAAAATGAAATACAAATCAGATGGTATTTTGGATAAGTACCAAGCTTGTTTAGTTGCAAAGGTCTTTTGTCAGCGTTAGGGCATTGATTTTGAGGAAACCTTAGCTCCTATTGCCAAGATGAGCACCATTAGATTAGTCCTAGCCATGGCAGCTGAGTTTGGTTGGAAGGTCCATAGATGTCAAGAGTGCTGTCCCGAATGGTAATCTCCATGAAGAGGTTTACATGACACAAGCTCCTGGTTTCAAGGTTGTTGGTAAAGGCCATCAGGTTCTCAGATTGGTAAAAGCTCTCTATGGCTAGAAGCATGCCCCTCGGGCATGGTACATAAAAATTGATAAGTACCTCAGTGATCAAGGCTTGAAGAGGATTTCTTCAGACTTAAACTGTGTACATCAAGATTACTGATAGTGACATCATCCTTCTGGTTATTTATGTGGATGATTTGATCATTACTGATAGTTCAACATCTTTGATTCAGGGAATCCAACATAATTTATGCTTGTCTTTTGATATGACTGACCTTGGGCTCATGCATTATTGCTTAGGTGTTGAAGTTTGGCAACAATCTTCTAGTATATTCATCTCTTAGTCCAAATATGCCAGGGCCTTGTTAGACAAATTCTGTATGCGAGATTGCAAGCCTGCATCTACACCCATGGAGAAAGGTCTCAAGTTATCAGTCAAGTCTAATTCTCCTTTTGTCAGTGATACTACATACAGGCAACTAGTAGGCAGCCTTATCTACCTCTCTACTGCTAGGCCTAACATCAGCTTCGTGGTCAACCACATCTTCCATTTTATGACAGCTCCAAAGTCTGAAAATTGGATGGCAGCAAAGTGTGTGCTTTGTTATGTGAAGGGCACTTCAGAGTATGGACTTGTTTACTCTTGAAGTTTTAATTCCAGACTCATGGGTTTACAGATTTAGATTGGACAGGCTCTATTGACGATAAAAAGTCAACTTCTGGATATGTGTTCAGTTTGGTATACGGCGCAGTTACATGGACCGGTAAGAAGCAACATGCAATTTCTCTCTCCTCTATAGAGGCCGAATATAGAGGGACTATTAAGGTAGGATGTGAAGTTGTTTGGCTTTGTCGAATGCTTGGGGATATGCAGATGTCACCAACAAGACCGACTACTCTGTTTGTTGATAACAAAAGCGTTATCAAGTTAGCCCGAAATCCAGTCTTCTATGAACGAACCAAGCATGTGGATGTTCACTGTCACTACATACGATAGCTGGTTGAAGATGGGATAATAGATTTTCAGTATGTTCCTACCACAGATTAGACTGCAGACATTCTCACTAAGCCTCTCGGTCCTGATAAGTTTGTCAAATTTAGAGGACAACTTGGCGTTGTAGATAGCTTAACCATTAAGGAATGGTTTTACGATATTAGATAATCATCTATTATTAGTTATGGTAATCTATTGTAAATATTATAATGTTTCTAATATTTAGTTAGCTTTAGTTAGTTGTAGCTTTTTTAGCTTTCTTTCAGCTAGAATAGAATCTTTGTATTTATTACGACCATTTCCTAAGGAAACATTGTTTTATTCTTTTGTATATATAGACCTCTCGGTCTCTATTAATAACAAGCAAGTATTTACCAATTACTTCGTAATATTAACAAAATGTGGTGTTATGAGTTCTCTTATTGCATCGTTATGTTTACTGTTCAACATAGTTAGTTTACTTTCTTATACATGTTAGTTGTTAAAGATATTCAATTTTGTGCTTAAGTTTGTGAAATATAGATTCATCCCCCCTCAGTATTACTTATTTCTAACAATTGGTATTAGAGCACAGTTACTCAGAAGAAGTTTAACAACTTGAGTAAGATCTGTATGGATATGGTATAGTTATAGAACCTAGAAGAAGCTCTTGAGTAGATTGATATTCTTACTGAAGAAAGAGATGCTTTGAAAGAAAGATACGAAGATGCTAAAGACTACATTGGAAAGTTGAAAGATACAAATCCTAGAAAGAGCCTAAATATCAGATTAAGGAAAGTGATAAAGTTTCTAGATTAAAGAAAGAAAATGAGATACAAAAGCACAAACTTAAGATTGCAAATCTAAAGTTGAGCTTGAATAATGACAGTAAAATTGAATCAGATTTGGAGTCTAAGAATGCATATCTGAGAACCAATCTTACTAAAGTGACATTTGAGCTTGAGCCTACCAAGTTGTAGTATGTAGAACTTGAGAAGTATAATACTATTGTGAAAGGAGAGTTAACCTAGTCTAAGCAACAACTTGAGAGATTATATTCTAGTAGTGAGAAGATTGATGAACGAGTGTTTTTTTAGAGACCTTATGATAAGATTGGTAGTAGCTTTTTTTTGATCTATTGATCAATGCATAAGCAACTTCTTGTTCTCTTATAAATGAAAGTATTTTTGCACTAGTCATCCCATTTTTGCCTTTGCACATTCCAAATCCTTTGCCAATAGGGCCCATAAAATCAAGCTTCACTCGAGAATATGAGCTATTGAAAGGTTTTCCTTTGTTACTTTGACAATAATTGCACTTCCAATAGTATGAGCCACCTCTTGCAATCTGTGATATCCGTGTTGTATGTCTCCACAAAGGAGAACCTATATTAGTTTTGAAATTATCAGTCCCTTCCCCTCCTTGGTCCCCCACTGCACTTTGACTAGTACTACCACTGGTATCTATTCTTGCCTAGTTTTTTGCAACCTATTTTATAAGAAAATAAATAAATTTTAATTAGGTCCTAAGTTGTAACAACTATGAACATCATGCATACAAGTGGAAAGAAGTGAGAAAAAACTACTAAAATAGATACCCAAACTTCTTCTACATATCTTTCAATTTTTTTTTTTTGAAAAAAAACTTAAACAATTCTTCAAGAACTTGAAAAAATGATCAAAATACTCAAGAATGGGATTGATCACTTACCTTAAATGATTTAAACTCCTTTGAGAAAGCTATCTCTCACTCTTCAATTGATTCGCTTTGAAAATGCTGAACTTGGCTTCACAATGACAATGCAAACTAGAGACCAAATGAGAATGGTTGTAGTTGCAAACAAAGTTCCAAAATGAGTTGTGAATGATTCAATATTCACCTTTAGGGTCGTTTTAGGGTTTCATAGCAATAAAAACTCTAAAAAAAACAATTTAAACATGTGTTGAATGGGCAAGTTAAGTGATTTTTTTGGGCCTTTTGGCCGTTGGGTCCATGGTTGCTCCTGGATGCGTCCAGAAGCTCTATGAAAGCTGACCGAAAGCCAGCCGTAGGCCAAAAGGCATCCGGGAGCCTGCGGCTGCCTATCGGCCAGCTTTCGCAGGGCTTCTAGACACATCCAGAATCTGCTTGCATCAGCTTTCGCACCCAGGGGCAGGAAGCCCGAATTGTTGTCTTAGGTTTTAATGCTGAAGTGGCAACATTCCTCCAATTTTTGACTTACCAATCCAATAAAATGAAAGTATCCACTGACATTGTTGTATTGGTGCTTTAAAATTTATATTTCCTATTTGCTTTTAAGTAATCAAATTAGCCAGTATAATTTTATTTGATCAGTAATTTTGTTATTTAATTAATATTGGAGTTTGTTATAACCCCATATAGATATGTAACAATATATTTATTTAAAATTAATACAATTGAATGGTTATTATCTTGATAAATTACCTTCATATTATTCAAATGATAATAAATAAAAATAATAATAGAATATAATTATTGAATCCTAAATATATTTATAACATGAAATAATAACACTAATTTAAATAATGATATTATATCACTAATGAAATTATGCACACAAACATTTTAGTAGACAAAGTACATCGTGACCCTTAGAAGGGTCAAGTAATGGGAAGCATGCTATTAATAAAGAGATGAGATAAAACATATAAGTGGCGATGGGATTGGCTTAGAGTGGAATAAGAGGCAAAGAAGGTAGACGGGTTGAAAACAATTGTGGGCCATACACTATTATACGTGGCATCCAAGCAACATTGCATATGGGAACAAGGAGCACGGGTGACCAAGCAAAGAACATAGTCGCACCCGGATCACTGACGTTAGGCCTTGTCACAAGGAAAGCTCAGGTCCAAGTCAAACCACACACAAAGGCCAAGGGTAAACGAAGCAAAGACGTGACTAAAGGATGATATGAAGATTGGGCCCTTAGTGGCATTAAAGACATTGGTTCCCTCGTACCTAGGTAAGTTATATAGGAACGTCTTTTATTAATAAATAAACAAATACATATGATGGAATCAATAATTATGTAGTAATATATTTTAATAAGATAATGAACATAGGTACAAGTTCTATTATATATGTGACATTAAATGATTATATATATTGAAATCAATAATCAAAATTATTAAATAAGAATAAGAATAATATCTTGATCCAAACCAAGTTTGGTGGAGGGCGTTCATTTCGAATGTCATAATACGATCCAAGCTAAGTTTGGTTGAGGGCATTCATTTCGAATGTCATAATACGAACCAAACTAAGTTTGGTGGAGGGCATTCATTTCGAATGTTGTAATACGGTCCAAACTATGTTTGGTTGAGGGCATTCATTTCGAATGTCATAATATGATCCAAACTAAGTTTGGTGGAGGGCATTCATTTCAAATGTCATAATCCGATCCAAGGTATGCTTGGTGGAGAATATTCCTAATGAATGTAAAAATTAGATTGTTTTTTTTGAATGATATATGTTTGCATGCCATTAAGGGTGAAATATTTAATTAGATTTATGATGATCTTACCAACTCTCTTACAATTATTACTATCCCAATTTAATCCTAATGGTGGGGACATTATAGAGTTTGGATGTCGATCGAGATGACAACATGCCCCTTATGAAAGTGGCAACATCCGGAACGGACCCCACTCATCGGGTAATGCCAGGTACACTAATGGCAAGGCAGGTGCGAATCGTAAAAAGTAAGTATATTTCATTAAAATGGTTTTTAGAACCATAGTAATTCTATTACCCTAAACAATCGACCAGTCACCCTAAAAAACTGCATTTGAAGCAGTTTGTAAGCCTGTAAACCACCCCTATATATAGGACTCCTATCCATCTTGACATTCCAAAAAGCTGGCATTACAGGAATGACTCTTCTAAGCATACCAAAAAACTGGCATTACAGGAGTGACTGTTCTAAGCATACCAAAAGACTGGTGTTACACTATCGAACCTTCCAACTATACAATTTGATATGTGATATTTACAGACACATCCCTACATTTACATCATTTTGATCCACTCAACGAGGGCTATTCATGTCCATAAAAAATGAACAAAAACAACACAAAAATTACTTCAACATTAGGCCTGGTTATGTTGTTTCGGAGAAGCTTCATTTCTCCTTCCTTTTGTTCGCCTAGCCCTCTGTGCACGTCCTCTTGTTGGTTCCTGTTGTTGATCTTCTCCACGAATCCACAGAGAATTCATTTATCATCTGCTTGCAGCACCCTCTTCAAGTTGGTCCACACCAGCCTCACCTTTCCCTTGTATTCTTCCCTGTTCAGTCTGCTTGGCCAATGGACAAAGGGCACAATGCCAGAGTGTGCTGGCTCCGTAGGGTCTTCTATCCCTTCTGAAACATCAAAACCCACTTCCAACTCCACCCACTCAAAGATGAAATCCAGCCAAATTAGCAAGTAGAGTTTTATTTCAGGTGTGGGGGATTACTTAAGATCTGTTTGTCATAATCATAAGAGGTTGAGTGGCTGCATACTGGAGACTTGGTTTCTTTAATGACTTCATAGGACTTGCAATTGTATCTTGTGCTGATTCTTACAGGAAATTTGATGTCTGCTGCAGAAATGTGAGGAAGATTGAAAACCTCTAACAAGTTCCTTATTCCAATTTTATGGCTTACGTGGCTGTTTCGTTACCATTGTGCTCTTTCAATGCAGGTCTGATTCTTTCCATAATCTACATCTTGCTCTATATGGGTGGAGTGCAATTTAGACGATAAATTTATTATTCACGGGTGTACACTAAACATAAATGTGTGTCTTTGCTGCAGATGGTATTTTGGAGCATATTTCACATCTGCATCTGCCTCATTATTCAGGCTTAAAATTCCCAAGACAAAAGCGTGTTGTAAGTTTTAAATCTTGGGAGGTGTGAGTCACCATTATTTTGAAACAGTTCCTTTAGCTTCTTTTTGATACATATTTATAGTTTTAATCAGTGTTTGCACTGAAACTTGCAGGGCAAGATCGTATTTTTGTCACCATTTAAAATCCCAGTGATTACATTTCAAGGACAAAATTTGTATCCCATGAGAAAGAAGAGCACCCTGATTGTGTCAGCAGGGTGGAGCCTCGGAGATCAGTATATAGATAGTCCTGATGAGCGCCCACCATATGATTCCTATATAGACTCTAATACTGGTGAGCTTGTCCCAACAAGGGGGGCTCGACCAAGTATACCTGATAGAGACTTCTGGTCTGAAGACACAACTATCCGTGCACGGCGTGGACAAATTCCTTTGGCTTCAGACAAATTAGAAAACACAATAAAACCATCCAATGGTCAAAATCCAGGAAGCAGGAGGAAGAAGTCTAGGGCGAATGCAGCAATACCAGAATCTTCAGCTGGAGAAACTACTGACAATGAATTTACACCAGAATCTTCAAATTATTCATTGGAAGAAGAAGACGAAGAAATTTCAACACATGTAATTCAGGAACTGAAACCTAATGAGGAGATAGTCGATGCTGAAGATTTTGCTAGGAAATATGGAGAACCTCACCCATTTTTTCGTAAAAGAACAGAAAAATTCACACCACCACTTCCAAATGAGGATTTATGGTGGAACTGGCGCAAGCCTCCAATAGGAATGGAGCAATGGTCAGAATGGAAGAAGATTCCTCCAAGTGGAGATGCGGTATGTAGCCTGTAACTACAACACCCTATATAATGGAAAGTGAACTAGGCTCTGAATATAGTGAAAAATTGATTATTCGTCCTATCAACTCATTTGGCAGACTAGTTTTTTATTTTCATATTCGACATGCATAACAAATTTAGTGCCAATCTAGTTGTGGATTATCTGCCTTTCTTGAGGTTTCACCATTCTCATCAATCTTGCAATGACAGATGACATACACTACATCTTTCCATGCACTTAATTTTTTCAGTTAAAGAACAAAATTTGTAAATTTCTAAAATTAAATGATTGCTCTCATTCACAGGCCATGGCACTGGCAATGGCAGATGCTGGACATATAAAAATTTTTGGGGAGAAACCAACGATTGTTGAGGCCACTCTTGCTCGAACTCGAAAAAGGGCTCTAAAAAATGAAAGGTAATCTACTGCAGACTTAATTATCTTTCCATTTTTTAATCATGGATCTAGATTTGATTGGAGCAAAACCATACATATTTTGTTAATGTTGCACTCTTTTACTAATAAATTGAATTAGATATAGAATAATGGGGCACGAGTTCTTTTTCTTCTTATATCATCAAGTCCATGTACTTCTTGATGAATCAAATAAATTTTTATGAAGAGTCTTTTGGTAATTGACATCCTTCTACAACTATCTTGTGGATCCCCTTTGCGAGTTTAAATAATTTTTGCTGACTAATTGGCTTGTAATCAAATTATCCCTTTGCAAGTAAGGCATATGTTTTTCATGTTCAAAATGCATCTTGTACAGCCAAGTCCCTTGATTTTATGGAGGAGAGAGCTTACATATTTTTTGTGATGGTATTTCTATTTGTTTGTTATTATATATTTTACACCGTCCTATTTTCCAATTTTATTTAGTGTTTGTTTTTCTGTGTAATGTCCCTACTAAGGATCTTACTGAATCTACCCAAAAATTCATGAATATGATATGAAATTTCTTGTATTTTTTCTTGTCCTCAATGATTGGTAATGTAATGACTTGTTTATCTTATTTGTAATATTGTAAAATGGGTTAGATCTTCAATGTATAATATATCTTTTCTCGTCTTTATAGTTTATCTTCAGTTCTCTATGTATTTATATGTACTTCAGTTCTTGAACAGATAATATCCATGCTCGTCTTTACATGGTAATCTTCAGCACTCTCTCTTTGTAAAATGTATGAATATAAGGTATTGGATGTACAGTTTTGTGGATGCTGATGGAGGCCGTATTTCTTTTTTATTATCCCCCTTATGCAGCTGTGATGGGTATGCCTAGAACTCAATTTATAAATTTCTGCCTCTGTGTGTGTATACCCCCTTGTTTGTTGTTCAAAGAGAAATAGTTTCTTATGATTGATGATCTTCTATGCTAGTCATATTCTGTCCTCTGTTATCAAAGATGAATGCCTCTGGCGCTGATTGAAAATTCAATCTCTATGCTGACTTAATTATAATATCCCCTGTTATTGGCTGTTGCATGATTACGATGCTGACTAGGCTTCCTTAGTCCTTGATTGGTCAAGTTTCTCAGTTTTTACCGCAGGGGGTAAATGAATTATTGCACACAGACAATAGATAAGAACAACAGAACTCCTTTTATTATTCGCATATGCCAATTACATTATGCTTCTGATGATGATTACAATGATCCAAAAGGGTGTATATATACTTTCCGAAGAACCTTCCCGAAGGGGTCCGTCGGCTACATGACAATTAGTGAAGGGCCCATCGGCTTCATAACAAGAACCTTCCCGAAGGCCTCCATCGGCTGATATACAATTTTACCGACGACATCATCCCCCCCAAAAAAGAAAAGTCATCTCCGGATGACAATACAACAAAACTCAAAATCATAAATAACCCAAGTACATCAATACATAAATACTAAATAGAAGGATGGGTCCCTGGCGTAGTGGTCGTCTGCGCTTTCAACTCATTCAGTTCTGCCCGCAGCTTGTAGACTTGTTCTTTCCTAATCTTTAGTTCTACTTTTGCCTCCGTCTGAAGCTCTAGAGCTGACTGCATCATGTCTGCAATTTCCCCTAACTCTTTCTCCTTTCCTGCTGCCACTTGCTCTTTTTCAGCTGCCAACTGTTCCTTTTCTGCAGCGAACTTTTGTAGCTAACTTTGTCTATCCAACAGGGCTCCCCTCTCGGATTCCCATGCCGCTCTCTCTAAGGCCAACCTGGCAGTTGACTCCTCCCGAGCCCTCTCAGCTGCTACTTGATCTGCCTGGCTCTTCCGAAGGGTGTAATATGCCTCCTTGTATATCTTCACTACCTCATGAATCAAAGCCTTTACTTGGCTCTTCGTATCGGGATCTCTCGTCATAGCCCAATCCTGCCGCATCTCTGCAATCTCCACATCTGGCCACCCCCGCTCCTCAAAGCAAACAGTAAAGGCAGCTGGGCATCCCATTCTCATAAAATATATAACCCTCTCTAGCTCCTTCACGATTGAGTCCGAAGCCTGAGTCTCCGTCGAAGCTAACACCTGGTGAGCCCGAGACACTAGAGACGCTAGAGTTGCTACATCAGCAAGAAATGCCTCTCTCATCCCTATCTCTTGCGCTACTGGATGTTCCTGTTGGACACCCATAACCATCTCTACTATTTCTGCCATATGCTTAACAACACTATGTACGGTTCCTCAATTTGAACTAGCTCCGCTACCTGTTCTTGCTGAAAATCTCCCTCTGGAATTTCATCCTGCGTAGCTGTCTGTATGTTGGCCATCTGAGGGACTGGAGTACGATGGAACCGCGTACTTAAGTACTTAACCTCTGCGCTCTACTCTCCCTGTCACACTTGGGTGATGCTAAAAGTGCTGCATCCACTGTAACTACAATATCCGACCCTATTACATCCAAGTGCACACTCGTCGTACTCTGGTTTTTTGCTATCTCTAGTATTGGTGAGTCAGGTACCTCCATGGTAGTCTCTTCTCTTGCCTCCGATACGCTCTCTACCGCCTCCAGTATGCTCTCTACTGCAGGTGCGCCAGTTGCTGCTACTAGTTGTGTTTCTGCAGGTGCCACGGTTTTTGCTACCAGAAGTGCTTCAGTAGGAGCTGGCATACTCTCTCGGCCGATAGGTGCTGCCACTCGTGCAAACCCCACGGAAAGCCCAATTGCTGGTCGAACTGGGGAAGGCCTTACCCTGTACTGCCAGTGTGCTACTACTGTAACCGCTTGTTGAGGTGTTGCAGTCATCACTATCGGCCACCGTGTCTATCCAAACCTTAGTATATGAGCCATGTGTAGACCCGCTGGGACCAGACCGAAAGTGGTGGGTAAAGCAAGGCGTGGGAATAATAAGGGAGTGGCTGTGACAATCTCAACCTCTTCGTCATCGTCGTCCCCTTCTTCCTCTCCCACATTGTTCTCCTTAGAAGATGTCTCCTACCGTCTGCTGTCCGTATTAGCTCCTGTATCAAGCCGGGGTCTCTTTTGTCCTTCAGGACCCTTTTGCCCAGTGACTGAGTCTAAGTGTCTCCATTACATGACAGGGGTTTCTCTCGGAGTTGGCCCAGGTTTTGCCTCCAACCTGTCCTCTGGAATCATCTGCATTGTAGCATCGAGGAAAAGACCTATGGCATAATGCGGCATATAAAATGTCTTATGCTGAAGAGTCATAAATTCGTGCATATGTTCAGCTAACATAGATGCCCAATCATACACCTTTCCATTCATTATGCCATTCATCATAGATACCTGCGGGAAGGAGATATCGGATGCCCTACTTGATCCTGTAAGTCTGCTCTTAACTAAATCCATCAGGCACTGCCACGGTCCCTCCTGGATGTTTGTTTTTTTCAATCCCCTACCTTTTGATGTTTTAGCCAATGCTTCCTATTCTGCTTCAGTCATGTCTCCACATACTAGTCTAATCAAAAACATTTTTACCTCCTTGGAAATCTTCTTCAACTGAACCTTCTTGCCCTGCGGCCCTGGTATGCCAAACACTCATGTGAAATTTGCTGCTTTAAACGAAACTACCAAGTCTTTTCCCAAGTACTGAAATGTGCTCGTTCGGGAGGCCTTGCCATAAGTCTCAATCATGATGCGCAGGAAACCCTCGTAGTCCCGGATGCAAAAAACAGGCATTGAATCGCCCATTCCACCTGTGCCCTTCTGATGTTGGCTTTTACTGCATGGTCGTCAGAGGATTCTTGCCACCACTTTCTACAGTCCATTCCGCTCAACCCTTTAAATGCTATATTCTGTGGTGTGATCTCAGTGGTTGCAGGTGCTTGAGCCTTACGTTTCTGCTTGCTGGTGCCTTCACTTTGCTTACCTGCGGTCGCCATTTTCCTACCCTCCTCAGCTATAGATTGTTCCAATTGCTTTTTCCATTTTCTCTTGCTCGTAGACTCCATATATTTTTAGATTAGTTATTTTTCTACACAATTTCTTTCCCTTTCTTGAATTGCATACGGATCCATACGACCCTTGCCTTGGATGAAAGCTAAACTCCCTCCCTTGCACAGTCGAATAGATTTCAGACTCCACCAATTTTGTTCAGTTATTTCATTTGGTAGGCCGTACGGCCTCTTCCTGAATACTTTGTGAATGGCTCCTATTTTCTTACGGATTTTCTATCTTGCCTCCTTCCTTTGTCTGCCTCTGAAGATAAATTGTGATGCCGTACTATGTTGATATATATATATCTATGTTGCTCTTGATTGCAGGGTCCGTATGGCTATAAGGCTACAGGAGAAGCCGTATCAAACATTCCTTCAATAAGTTGCCATATGGATGAAAGACACTCTTTGATGTGGTTAAAAGAGTCCTGGATTGCCGTACGGTGCCCAACAGAGGGTTTAACCTTCAAACCCGTACTACAACAACCAGAAAACTTGACCTTCAAATCCATACAATTGCAGTTAGAAAACGTAATCTCCAAATCTGTACGGTAGCAAACATGAAGTTAAACCTCCAAATGCCGTACGGTACCAAACAAGGAAATAGATCTCCAAAAGCCATACAACCCCAAATAGAGAAGCCAATTTCTAAAATCTGTACACTCTCAGAGATTTTTAAATCCGTATGGTGGTGATTAGGCACTTTATTCCTCAAATCCGTAGGCCAACTTTATTCTTCAAATCCGTACGCCAAATAGTGAACTTAATCTTTCAAATCCGTATGGGTGTGTGGCTGGTAAAGATCGTATAGCTAAGGGGTCCACCGTACGGTGTCTTTCAGGACACCTTAAGTTACCGTACGACATCTTTCAGGACACCTTAAGTTATCGTATGACAACTTCTTTTCCTTTTTTTTTTTCATTTTTTTAAATTTTTGTGCAAATTATATAAAATCAGTTCTCCTTCCGAGCTCCATCATCCTGTGATGACTAGAGAGTCATTCTAGCATGGTACATTTTTAGCTTTGAACCATTGACTGCCTCTGGTATTTCTTGTCTGTCTAATGTCCACAACTTTATTGCTCCGTTATCACCTACCTCTTGGATCTAATATGGCCCGACCCATTTGATCTTAAACTTGCCCGGTTTGATTTTGTTCTATTCGTCATACTTCAACACCCACTATCCCGATTGGAACTTGTTCAGTTTCAGGTGTTTATCAATACATGCCTTGTGCTTGTTTAGCGTCACTTCCGTGGCCCATTGTGACAATAATCGCTTCTCCTCGAGCTTGTTCAGATTATTTAGCCTCTCCCTCAAGCTTTCCAGGTCGCCTAACTTATTTTCCAGTGCGATCCTTAGGCTTGATATCATGAATTATACTGGTACCATTACCTCCTGCCCGAACAACAACTGGAACGGTGTGTGTCCCGTTGTGACCTTGTATGCCGTGCGGTATGCCCAAAGGGTAGAGGGTAGTTTTCCTCCCAATCTTCACCTTCCACTGCACATGACTTATAGATGATTGCTACGAGGACCTTGTTCGTAGCCTTAGCTTGTCCATTTGCTCTCCGATAGTACGGGCTCGACAATGAATAATAAATCTTAAATTCCATAGTGAGCAGTTGGATAACATGTTTAATAAAGTGTCCTCCCCTATCACTTGTTAACTGTAGTGGAATCCCATACCTAGTAATAATTTGCTCATAAATAAATCTCGCTATGCTTACTGCTGAGTTATCCGGTAGTGCGCATGCCTCTACCCACTTAGTCAGATACTTCGTTGCTACAACAATGTATTGACACCTTCTAGTCTTGCTCACCTTCAAAGGTCCGATGAAATCCAATCCCCATCTTTTGAAGAGTTCCTGTGCGTGTGAGGGGTTAAGCGGCATGAAGTCTCTCTTCAGTGGCTTCCCGACCCTTTGGCAAGTGTCACAATTGACGACCCATTCCCGTGCATCGTTGTACATTGTTGGCCACTATAGTCCTGCCAGTAGTATCTTCTTTGTTGTGGTGTCAGGACCCATATGTCCTCTTGCTGGTCCCTCGTGCGGTTCCTTCAATACTTTCGGTATTTCCTCCTCCAACAGACACCATCCTAGGATGTGATCCGGCCCCATCTTGTACAGTAATCCATTGATCAATTGAAATGTACGACTCTTGATTACCAATTTCCGCCTTTCATTCGGTGGCATTTCACTTGGAAACTGTCCTGTCGAAAGGTACTCTCCAATGCTCGTATACCATTTTGGCAGTACTACAATCTAAAACAACTGTGTATCAAGAAAATGATCGTTCACTCTATCCGCCAGTTCTCCTGTTTTGAGATGTGACAGATGGTCTGCACTAACATGTTTCTTCCCAGGCCATACAATGATCTTGAAAGTAAACTCTTGCAGCAAAAGTAACCACCGGCTGATTCTCCCTTGGATGATAGGTTTATTTATCAGGTACAACAGAGCCTGATGGTCGACGTAGAACACGAACGGTGTTGCCAACAAGTAGTGTTAGAACTTTTGTACTGCATAAACCATGCCCAATGCTTCCCGTTCTGTTGTACTGTAATTCTGTTCTGCTTTTGGCAGGAGTCGGTTGGCAAAGTATATCGAGTGATCTAGTCCGTGGTTGCCTGTTTGCGCCAAAGTTGCTCCGATTGCATAATTGCATCCATCCACGTGAACATGAAATTCCTTGTTCCAATTTGGGTATGCCAATATGGGTGTTGTGGCCAACCGTATCTTCAACCCTTCAAATGACTCATCCTGTTCTTTCTCCCATTTGAACGGTTCCCCTTTGCATGTTATCCTGTCTAGTGGATATGATACTTTGGCAAAGTTTTTGATAAACATTCTGTAATAGCCTATGTGCCTTAGGAAAGACTTTACCTCCGTTACATTCGTGGATGGTTGAATTTCCATTATGTCTTTGACTTTGTTCGGATCTGTTTTCAATCCTTCCTTACAAACTATATGTCCGAGCAATCTTCCTTGCAGAACCATGAATCTGCATTTCTTCGGGTTCAAGATGAGATGCGCCCTTCGACATCTTTCCATGCATTCGCCCAATGCCACCAGATGTTTGTCCTCGGTGCTAAATATAGCCCAGTCATCTAGAAACGACTTGAAGTTTTTGACAAACATTTTGTCGAATATGTGCAATATGATCCGTTAAAACATAGCCGGCGCATTGCATAGGCTGAATGGCATCCGGTTGTATATGCACACCCCGTCTTCTACCACAAATGTTGTTTTTAGCTTGTCCTCTTCTGCTATGCAAATTTGATTATACCTCGAGAACTCGTTCATAAATGAATAGATCTCATGTCCAGTTACCTCCAATATACTGTCTGTGAATGGTATAGGGAAGGGGTCCTTGATTGTTACCGCATTGAGACATCTGAAATTGACACATATTCGGATCTGGGTGGTATCCTTCTTCAGTGAGATTACTATAGGCGACACCCATTCATTTGTCTAAACCTTGAAAATGATATCGGCCTCCAGCATTCTATTGATTCCTTCTGTAACTTGTGCTGCGTAGTTCTTGTTCATCCTGTAAGGTCGCTTCCGTACGGGGACTACACCTTCGACCAATGGGATGCAGTCGACACACAACCCTGGCGGTACTCCTTTCAGATCTTTGCATGTCCAAGTGAATACATCTTTGTATTCCAAAAATATTTTAAATGCTGCTACTTTTAGTACTAGATTCCAGTTGTCACCTACCAGTATGTTTTTTGGTTCGACCTCATCCCCCAGATTCATGGTTTGTACTGTAGCTTCATCATATTTTATTGGCTTGTTGTCACCAAATTCATGTGCAGGTGTTCCATCCAGTGGTGCGTCCCCTTCTTTTATTTCTGTGAACTCTTTTGGAAATGCGTTGCTGCTGTGCCCTTTTTCTATCATGAGCATGTTGCAACTTCGGAATAACTTGTAGTCCTCTATCTGCCAGTGAAAAAGGCCGTTTACTGAGTCCAGATCATCGTCTGTTGATCTTCCTTCCAACCGTAGGACTCCTTTATGATTTGGTTCCATCTGCTGTTTTCCTTCATCCTCGTCTTCGAAATCAGATGAGAGCGCTTCCTCGCCCACCATTTGTGTGTGCAGATCAATAATGAACTTCCAGCCTTTGCTTTGCAATGACAATGTATTTTTCTTCCAGTCATGTTTGACCTTTGCTTGCACAAGCCATCCACGGCCCAGAATGGCGTCGTATCCTCTTCGTTTCAGTGGGATAATGACAAAGTCGAGTAGGAACGACTGAGTTCCCATCGTCATTGGTTGTGCCATCAGAACACCAAGAGGTTTAATGCCATGTTGGTCTGCTGTTAGCAAGTGGAATGTAGGTGTCCACAACGTTGGCTGTCCCAACCTCTTCTAGGTATCCTCCGGTAACACATTCACACTGGACCCTTCGTCCACAATTGTGTCTGTGAGAACAGTTCCCAGAATTCCCATCTTGACTACTGCCGGATGCCGTCCGGATGTGAGGGCTAGCAGCATCGAGTCCTCTGTACGTGTTTCACTTTCCTCCTCCCTTCCTTGGTCTCCTGATAATTTAGCAGCAGGAGCAATGTTTGTGAGTGCCAATCGGAGTTGAGGCATTGTGAGGAGCAGATCATTTATCTTGACTGACACTTTGGTTTGTAATATTTGTTGTACAATGTTCTAATCCACACAGTTTCTTGCTGAGGTACTAGTAATGTCCTTCAAGTGTGCTTTCTCCGCTTGCGTTGCCTTCTCGATTTCTGCCCGTGCTCTCTCGAATCTCTTCTTTTGCTCCGTCGAGTTGGGGTACAGTTTTGCTTGCTTTCGTGTGATTGCCAGAACCTCCTCTTCATCCGTTCTGATGGTGATCAGATTCACTCTTGATTTTGGGCACTTGGCATTTTCATGATCTCGAGGACTGCACTATCTGCATAACAACTTTGGTGTGTTTGCCATTGTACAGTCTCGAGCAAAGTGGCTCCACAAATTGCATGCTCGACATTGAACCATTGGGTGGCCGTTTGCATCGTACTGAATTCGGCTGTGGCTTCCATTATTATTGTTGGCATTGTTGTTGTTTTGCCCTCGCCTATTATTTCTGTACCCTCCCGATGTAGCACCCTCATTATTGGTATTTTTGCTCCCTCCTAATGCGGAAGCATCCTGGGTCAAGAGCACTTGTTGAGGTCCTCTTGTTTTCATATTGAAGAGACATTCTTTTGTGGAATTTCCCATGGTCTGGCAGATCTCGTAGAATTGGTTCTTTGGACAAGATCCCTTTGTGTGACCTTCTGTTTTACATTCCGTGCACCAGAGGTCGTTTCCCTTTGGCTCTTTCTGCATGTTCTTAAATTCTTTCATCATTCGGATCATATCCTTCTAGAGAGCTCGAATCTTCTTGCTGCCCTTTTCGTCATCGTTGCTCTCTTCTTTCGAGGACACTTCGTCATCTAACTCGGATGAGCTACTCTTTTTTTTTTTTTTTGTTTTTTGTTCACTTTCCAGGTTCATCACCCAATTGTATGCTTCAGTGTATGATAATGGCAGCACAATCTTCATCTTTTTCCGTTACTTCGGGTGTAGTCCTTCAATGAACCATCTCTTTTGCAGCCCATCTGTCGGTTTACTTTCCATCTTGTTTATTAAGTCTTTTAATTTTCTGGCATATACTTGAACTGTTTCATTTTTTCCTTGCTTTGTGTTGTATATTTTTGCTACGATCTCATTGTCGTCGTGTAGCAGTTGAAATTCGGTGATAAACTCCTTTTTAACGCTGTCCCAATTGGTTAATTTTTGAGGATCTGTATTGGCGAACCAATCAATTGCTACGCCCCTTAGGGTTGTCGAAAATTGTTGAACCCATTCATTTGTATCTGTTATGCCATTCGCTCTCCAACTTGTTTCGCAGGTTTTACAATGTCGGATTGGATTGACTGTTCCATCACTATCAAACTTTGGCAACTTCTCCTTTGGTCCAACCATTACTGTTCGAGGTTGAGGGATTTGTTGCGTACTCGTGCTGTTCTGCACCCCCGCGCTATTCTGAACACCCGCGTTGTTTTGAACACTCACGCTGTTTTTGACAGTCGTGCTATTTGGTGAAGGGTTTTTGTCAACCAAAGCTGTCCGTTTCAGAAGTGTATCTCAGACGAGGAGTTCACTCCACGCTCGTGCTCCCTCGGTACTCTGGGCCGTGCGAGTTAATTCCCTTCCATTTGGATTCTCTTCCCTCGACATATGCAGGTTCAGAAACTCATCCCTTGCTTCTTCCACCAAATCGAGCCGTTGTCGAGTCTCTTCCAACAATTTTTCAGTGCTTTGACGTTCGTCGGCAATTTGCTGAAACCTTTGTCTTCTTTCGGCCTGTTGTGCCAAGATTAAATTTTCTTGTGCGGTGCATATTCCATCTTTTCCCTTTAGCTTATTTCTATCCTTGTTAAGCTGATTTGGCATTAGTCTGCATTCCTCTACCTTTGTTCTAGGTCCATCAGGCAATGGTGCCAAATGTTTATCGCAGGCGGTAAATGAATTAATGCACATAGACAATAGATAAGAACAATATAACTCCTTTTATTATTCGCATATGCCAATTACATTATGCTTCTGATGATGATTACAATGACCCAAAAGGGTGTCTATATACTTTTCGAAAAACCTTCCCAAAGGGGTCTGTTAGCTATATGACAATTACCAAAGAGCCCGTCGGCTTCATAACAAGAACCTTCCCGAAGGCCCCTGTCAGTTGATATACAATTTTATCGATGACACTCAGGACAATTATACAAGTTGATGTGAGTGGATATGTGATGCCGAGACTCACCTATTGTGCCTTCCTTAAGGCGTTCTTCAACTCAAGGAATTTCAACACAGGGTCAATACATCAATAAGGTACTTTTGAACAAGCTCACTTCCATCTTCTCATAAGCCTTCATCATACTCACAAACTACCATGAACCACTTACCTCAACCAAGTTCAAAATATCAACTTGCACTTTGCTCCTCAAGTGCCTTCAAATAGGCTAATTGGGTCCAACCCTCTAAACACACCCAACTTCACTTGTGACTTTGTAGGCTTGGGATTGTTGTTGAATCCTATAACTTGGTATGTTTCAACCATTAGAATTGATTTCCCAACTCAACTTGCTATACTTGCTTTTTAGGTGTCCTACTTCCTAGCAGCCTTGTCAACTCTATTTTTACCCCTTACCCTTTTGGGACTTCTAACTGATCCCCAAATGCCAATTCTTGACCCTTGATATAAGTACCCAAACATTGACAAATCGCAGAGGCAATAGGCCTAATTAGCCCTTGTGTGTGAAGCAACTCCTAATTATAGACCATGCTTATCAAAACTAACACTTGGACTGTGTAGAGAATTCCAGCACCGCCCTAAATCCTTGATTTTGGTTCCCCACTCAACATACTCTGCAAGTTATGCATATTCCCAACTTCGTGTATGTTGAAACTCTACTGTAATTACCCCCTAGGGGATTAAATTTCTACTACCTCCCTGCAAGTAAACAAAAATGGCCATCTAAATCTTAAAGTACACTACCTTAGCTTGAATTTCCCAAAAGGTTGTTAAATAATAAAAACTAATGGTAGAATTTTGAATTATTCACAATTCTTTATGAAACCCTAGTCAATGGTCCAAAACCGGACCCACTGATGTAAAATCTCAGTTTTCTCTTAACCCCTAGCACATTGAATCTTCAAAATTGATGCATAAGGAAGCTAATTCAATCTTCTACCTGTTCCAATTGGTCTTGGGCTCTGACAAATCTGTACAGGTTCATACAAGTCATTGTAACAACCAATTTGATCGCAAATTGTGTGTTTTTATTCATATAATCTTCTTTATACATCAAAATTTATACATACTGACACGTATGTGACTTCAATAGACCTCCAAGACCTTATATCCGCCTGACTCATGACTTCCCATGGTTGTCCAAGCGGAATGACTCTTGAGCTTCCATGTTGCAACAATTTTGCAAAATGCAACTTTTGCAATTTTGCCAGAAAAGTTGTCAAAATGACATTTTCAGATTGAGAGGAAAGACCAAATTCTAACATGTGTAGTACTCTCCAAAAGACTCAAAAAACATCAAAAACAACCCAAAATGACACCTAATGTCCATCCTTGGTCATTTGCACATGTTGGCTTATAGTCATGCCAAACTTGCAATGACGAACAAAATAGAACTTATTGCTAAACAAGCTTACTTATGACTTCCTTATGACTTCATGCTTTGTCTTTGCCTTCCATGGGTGCCCCTGCAGCATACTCCCTGGATGAAGAGATCTCAATTTCACTTGAAATGAGCTCCTGCAATGAAGTGCCATGCTTCTTGACTTGGTCCTCATCCATCCAAATTAACCTCTGCTCCTGGTTTATCTTTCCATTTTACCAGATATAGCTTGTACTGTTTTCTCCTTGTCATTTTCGTCTTGGTGTCTAGGATCTTTTACAACTTTGGTGGTTTTGATTTTGGAATTTCAGTCAAGTTTTCAGCAACTTCTTGTGGTTCTTGTGAAATATCCTCTTGTACTTCACTCTTGAAAGTTGTCAAATCACAAGCATTGAATATGGAGGATATTCTTATGTCTACTGGTCGTTGTATCTTATATGCATTGTTGCCATACTTGTCTAGGATCTGACATAGTCCTACCTTTGTTTGCATCAGTTTAGTGTGCTTAACTTTTGGTAACATTTCCTTTCTCAGGTATGCCCCACCAAATCTCCTATTTCAATTCAAACTTCTCTTCCTTTTTAGATCTGCCAACTGTTTATATCTATATAATGACTTTTGGAGCTGCAACTTGACCTGATGACTTCTGCAAACCTTTCTCCATCTGCACTGATAGATGGCTTCTGCAAACCTTTCTCTCTCTGCACTGATTGATCCAGTTTGAGGTAATTCTCACATTTTTCTTAATTTTTCTTGAATGCACTCCATAAACAATTTGGAGAGGTGACTTCCTATGCTCCTATTGACAGTATCATTATATGAAAACTCTGCTTGAGGTAGGATGGAGTTTCATTTCTCTCCATGTTGTCTTGTAGGGCATCTCAACAAATTTCATAAGAACTGATTGATAACCTCTATTTGCCCATCTGTTTGTGGGTGATAGGCTGATGAAAGGATAGGTTGGTGACTAGTTTCCTCAATAAAATCCTCCAAAAGTGACCAACAAATTTCTCATCTCTATTTGACACTATTCTCATATGCAGTCCATGAATCCTTGCCATCTTTTTGCAAAACAGGTCTGCTATATAGGAGGCATTACTAGTGGACCTACCTGGCAAAAAATGAACCATTTTACTGAATCTATCCACAACAACATAAATGCTATCGAATCCTTTTTGTGTTTTGGGCAACCCCATCACAAAATCCATGCTTACTCTTTCCCAAGGTCTTGAAGGAATAGGTAAGGGCTGATATAGGCCTGCATTAGTGGCTCTCCCCTTAGCTTTTTGACAAATGGTGCATGCTTCCACAAATTTTCTAACATACACTTGTAGTTTAGGCCAAAAATAGTGTCTCACCAATTCTAATGTTGTATCTAGTCCAAAATGACCGGACATAGCTCCACTATGCTTTTCTTGTATGACATTCATCTTCTTGGAACATTTAGGGATACATAGCTGCCCTCCTTTGAATAGGAGTTCATCTTGAATCAAATATCAGAGAATTCATGATTGTACTTATCATTTTGATCATTGCATACCTGGTACACCTCTTTGAAGTCTTCATATACTACATACAACCCCTTTAAAGCATCCATATCCACACTTTTCAGTTGAATCTCTGATATGGTAAGTGCCCTACTTAATGCATCTGCCACCTTGCTTACAATTCCTTTGTTGTGTTTGATGGAAAAAGTGATTGCTTGTTGGGATTCTACCCATTTCATATGTCTATGAATTAGCTTGTCTTGACCATTGATGAAACTCAAGGCCCGATTATAGGCATATACAACAAATTCTCTTGGCAATAGGTAGTCTTTCCATTTTTTGAGAGATTGGACTAGTGCATATATCTCCAAGTCATATTAAGAATATCTCCTTTTAGCCTCATTAAGTTTTTCACTAAAGAATGCCATAGGTCTGCCCTCCTGACTTAAGACCCCTACTATGGCTACATGACTAGCATCAACACTCAATTTGAAAAACCTTACTAAAATCGGGAAATGCAAGGACAGGTTGCTGAGCTACCTTTCGTTTGAAAAGTTCAAAGGCTTCATGTGCTTCCTTGGTCCAAATGAATATGCACTTTTGTCCCCCTTTAATGGTGTCTAATATAGGTGCACAAATCAGACTAAAATCCCTTATGAACTTTCTATAGAATGCGGCTAACCCATGAAAACTTCTGACATCTGCAATGGTTCTTGGGGTAGGCCAAGAGAGTATAGCATCTACCTTGTCTTGATCCATCTTCAAAGTGCCTTTGGAAATAACAAATCCTAGATATATGAGCTCCTCCTGCATGAATTTGCATGTTTCCATGTTCATTATCTATTTCTCTTCATGTAGTCTCCTTAACACCATGTCTAAATTCTCTAGATACTCTTATTTGGGTCTAAAGATTAGGATGCCATCTGAATATTCTATCACAAAATTTCCTTTGTAATCTTAAAGGACTTCATTCATTAGCCTCGTGAATGTATTGGGGCATTGGACAAGCCAAAGGGTATTACCTTCCACTCATATCACCCTTCATTTGTTTTGAAGGTTGTTTTCCACTTATTACTAGACCTGATTCTGATTTGATGGTATCCACTTTTTAAATCAATCTTTGAAAAGTACTAGCACATCCTAAACAATCAAGTCTGTCCTCTATTCTTGGCATCAGGAATCTATACCTTATGGTGATCTTGTTGAGTGCTCGAGTCTGTACAAAGTTTCCGAGTTCCCTCCTCCTTTTGGGCTAAGACAACTGGTAACTCTTGTATTTGTTTTTCCGTATCTTCATTTTGTTGTGGGGTGAGTTTGTAAGCTACCTTTTTGGGTAATGTGGCCCCTGGTATGAGATCAATTCAATGACTAATCTCCCTCACAGGTGGTAGCCTTCTTTGCATCCCATCTACAATGATGCCTTTATTCATGTCAAGTATGTTGACCACTCCTTGATCTAGCTTAATTGGCTTAGTCTCTGATTTTTCTGCCTTCACGTTTTCAATGGATTTATAAATATTCTAAATAGAAGGCCATATAAGGAATGATCTGTATGCTAATTTCAAGATGTTCAGTATTTTCTATAGTCTGAGATCCATGATTACGGAAGTATGAATTTAAAATATCAATGAGAAATGGAAAATATGATGCCTATTGATAAGGCAAGGATCCTTGACCACCAACAAGTCTAACTTCTTACGGCTTTGATGAGATCCATGATTATAAAAGGATGAATGTAAAAGATTAACAAGAAATATAAAATATGACCCCTACCGATAAGGGAAGGATCCTTGACCACCTATGGGCCCAACATTTTAAGGTTTTGGGGATGTACAAAAAAATAATGATAATTGATTTTGTGGATATTTTGCAATCATGGTTTTTCATGAGAGCACATTTCTATGTTGATTTCGTCCAACCTTTGCGGAGGGAGTTCCATATAGTGAAATATTTATGCCGCTTCTAGACTCTGCCTAGGACACAATTTGGCCAGGCTTGAGTAATTCTTTTTAAACCAATACTTTTCACTAAATCTAGGTAAGATATGCAAATACAATTTTGTTAAAATTTTTTTGTCACCGTCTTTACAAAGATAATAGTTCAAGTGTCGATTGAATTGTTTTTCAAATTCTTTAAAGACCAAATTGGTGTTTGTTTATAATTAATGAGGTGTACGATAATTCTTTGTCAAAATCTACCAATACGAGTAATGTTAACAGAAGACGATGTCATTTTTATAGCTTTTAAATCTTAACCATCTCTCTATAAATAAGTAATGATAATGAGTTGGTAAAGTTGTATAAGGATTTTAATGAATTGATGTTCATATATTAGGTTCAATATAAAGTTTATGAAATAAAATAATTGATAGAATATAATATTTTTAATATCATATTAAATATGGTTGAAATAATTAGGGACTGAATTGCTAAATAGTAAAAGTTATATATATAGTAAGAGGTGGAGGTGAGTTACAATCATGGGATTTATCTTAATCATTAGCACGGTTAAGTCATGATCATTAGGCTTATTTAGACAATTATCAAGGTAGTCTTCACTAATATTCAACATGTAATAGTTGAATTTTATTTGTAGCTTCACCTACTAGATGAGTAAGTTTTGCTATTTATCAAATCAGAACATTATATCTATTTCTTATAAATATCAAAAAATCAAGATGATTAAATCCAAAGATCTTATTATCATCTTCAATGTTTAGATGACATTCTCTGATTTATCATGGAGATCTAAGAAAGTTTAGGGGAAAAATGAAACTCAATCTACATCAATATTTCAGATCCCATTCTATGATTTATCTGAAATTTGAAGAGAGTTTGAGTATTAAAATGGTATATAATAATATAATCTTATATTATTAAAAAAGTATTAATATAAATAACTTACTTACAATTAAATAATAACTTAGTAATAATATAAATTATATATATTAAGAGTTCAATGTATATTGTATAGAACATGATCTATAATTATAATAGAGTTTATATATTAATGCTATATATAAGAGATAAGTATACATATACATTGGTTAAAAAAATGCATACTATACCATAACATATATAAGATAATATAATTGTGTTGTTGCATATACAATAGCACTGATTGTGTAGATTTTAAAGTATATAAATACAATATATATTAGCACATTTATGTAATATAAATTTATATAGCCTAGATTTGGAGTGTGCCTCCATTGGTGAGATCTTAGAGCGGTATGACTACTAGTTCAAGAGCTAAAAGATGTAAGAAAAAATTATTAACATACATGGTACTATGAACTTTTGATAACATGCATGTTGTGATATTGCTATCAAGATTTAACTATGTAGTCTGCGAGTCAAACTCATTGACCCATGTTTCATGAGTAGTGAATAGAAAGAAAAGTAGTTTCTCTTCAACCGTAATTTCCAAAGGGAATGATCCAAATTGATTAAGCACAAGAAAGCATTCAATGCAGAAATGGATAATGTGATGGATAATAGGGAGAAAAGGGGTCCTATGGTCTTGTGATTGATTAAACGTATTTGAAATCTAAAATGAATAGAAGACAAATACTAACCTTGATGTAGGATAAATCTGGAAAATGCTGATCTCTAGTGTTTGTGTATAGTTTCAAAGATCTCTGCAACTTCATCTGAATTGGAAATGTCAAGACGGAGAAAACCCAAAAAACTTGTCCTTTTGAAGGGAGGTCGACCTTGACCTTGTTAGCGGGGCACAATCTTACCCTGGGGCACAACGAAATCTGACATGAATAGAAGACAAATACTAACCTTGAAGTAGGATAAATTTGGAAAATGTTGATCTCTAGTGTTTGTGTACAGTTTCGAGGATCTCTGCAACTTGTTCTGAACTAGAAATGTCAAGATAGAGAAAATCCAAAAAAATTGTCCTTTTGAAGGGAGGTCGACCTTGACCCTGTTAGTGGGGCACAATCTTACCTTGGGGCACAATTATACCCTGAAAAGTTGACCCTGATCTGCATTGCTCCGACAAAATTTCTGTTCGCGGATTCCGCAAGTTTGGCCAAAAGGGTATCCAAATCTGCTCTTCAATTTGCTGTTCCACACCTGTATCTACAAGAAAAAGGGTTTGTTTGTTTGGATATGAGGGGTTTGCCATGGTCAAACCCTAGTTTGGAATCAACCTTGAAATATAATTGAAATTGCAATATATGTAAACAAAGTAAATGAAACAATTCACCATGCTTATATTGAAATCCTTGTGGAGGGTTCAAATCCTTGAATCCACAAGTATAGATGCTCCAGATGAATGTAGAAATGTATGTAGGATGTCTCAAATCAATGGTGTTCGATCTTCAACATCAATCTTGAATGTATCTTTGCATAGGAAGAAACTTGAATGAATAAGGATGGAGAAATCTTCAACAAGAGGGCTCCATAGAGATTGAATCCTTCAATGGCTAACAGTGGATCTCCTTGATGAATTAGATCTTGAATGCTTGAATGCTTGATGGATAATAGATCTTCAGTTCATGTAGGTAGATGCTCTCATAAAAAGTAGATAATAACTTTGCTCATAGATAGTGGATGCGCAAGATAATGAATTTTGAAATGAGGGAAGAGGGCTTCCTATATAGCGGTCTAGGGCACACACTTCTAGAGAAGCCGACATTGGAGAATTAAATCCCAATTAATCATAACCCCTAGAAATGGACCTAGATTAAATGTAATTTAGGAGTTTATTATTCAGAAACTTGAAATAGCCGACTTGGAAGCGGGAAAATGAAACTTTCCGAAGCCCAATGTCCCAAAACCTTCGAAAACTGAAAATTGAACTTGGGGTCAGGGACGAGGTCAACATTGGAGAATTAAATCCCAATTAATCATAACCCCTAGAAATGGACCTAGATTAAATGTAATTTAGGAGTTTATTATTCAGAAACTTGAAATAGCCGACTTGGAAGCGGGAAAATGAAACTTTCCGAAGCCCAATGTCCCAAAACCTCCGAAAACTGAAAATTGAACTTGGGGTCAGGGACGAGGTCAAAGTCCTCAGTTTCATAGAGCATGTTGTCAGAGACAGACTAGAAATGAAGAGAGAGAAGCAAAACAGGGGAAATTGCCAGATCCATGCGATGACTCGTTCAAGGCGCTTGATATGACCCTAGACCACTTACTCGAAGGGCTAAATGCTCTTAACACGAAAGTGCTTCCGTTTTAAGATGATACAAGTAGTGATTCACACTAATCAATCTCTCACGATAATAAATAGAACACTTAGCACTCATTGGATCTAGGTGATGCTCATAGAGTTGAAGCATAAGGACTTTTCAGGAGGTCACCCATGTAATGTCTCCGTTTCCCAAATAAGTTTGAATGCTGTAACTTGCAATCATTTGTCAGCATAATATCGAAATTTGTATGTAAAATATATTAGCAATATTGGATTTTAGTAAATACTAATCTAAATACTACCCAAGCTACCCTTCCTTATCCTTCGGGAGAGATTCTTTCTCTAGTCACCTATCCCTCTGGTGAGAATTTATCTCGATTAAGTAATTGTCATAGAAAGAGCTTCTCCCTTAGGCCTCTTTGGGATCTCTAGTAACACTACTTGGTAGAGATCCCATTTCTACCAAGTCTCTTATACTACAATATATATTGTCTCTAAGGAATTCTCTATAAATCTCTGTCTAGATTCCAATTAGGAATATTGACATTCACAAGGATTGCTCTCTAATGTTTGTGAGTTCTTGTAAGAGAGTTAAAACATTCTTACCGAATGCCCTCTACCAAGATCTACTTGGTCTCTATGGGAGGTATAAAGCTCTCCTATTATGTAAGACTATTAGTCCTTGATTAGTAGTCTCTCTATGTAATTTCTTCTTAGGTAATTATCAAAGGATCCATACCCTTGGTAAATCTGCAACTATATGCTTTTCTCAATAAACACTGTCTTTGGTGATTGGGATCTTTCTTACTCATTTTATTTTCTATTCTGATTTCTGTATATTTGTATTCCCTCTCTGTATCATTTTCTCTAATATTGTAATCTTTAATGTAACTTTGTCTTCCCTAATCCTCAAATCTATTTGTTGTTCATTTTCTCCTATAATCTTCTGTTCAGTGTTTTGTCTCAATACTTAACTATCTCTAATTATAATTCTCATATATTCTCTTACATTGTTTCTATTTCCAGTTCCAATGAACACTAGTTGTTATGCTCGAGATATCTTGCATGTTGTCGATCCTTCCATACTTCCTCAGTTATAGCGATGCTGGCTGTACATTTGTAATTGCCTTCCAATGAATATTATCAAAGTTACTTATTCCCTTATTCTTCTATTCGTAGTTTGTGATGTGTGAGCTCCTTGTCATACACGTTTCTCTTTGTCTTATAGCTATCGAGACTGAGAGGAATTACCTCTCACCTTCATATCTGATTGTGTTCTTGCTCTAGGGTAGAGATTTACGAGTGTATGCACACTGGTGATTCTTACCTCTTGTTAGGAATTACTTGTCTTTCCGCTCTAGTTACATCTGCTTCAGAGGAGATAGTATTTCTAACTATGCGATGCTTTGCTCGTAGTGTGGATGCTCCTTATAAGCATAAGTTGATTTGGGATTCTAACAATCGATCCCCTTGCTTGTTTGTATTTCTCTGCATTAGAAATGTCTTTTGATATGATTCCCTTAACCATCTTCGAGAGCAATAGAATATAATTTTACTAGGTAAAGTGGGGGTTCGGTGAGTTAAAAAACCGCCCTTTCAATTTTATTCATTTCTTTCTATATCATTCACACTAGCCACTAAGCAACTAGATTTTTTGATAATTCTGTGTGCTCAGGAGTTGTGTGTTATCAATTTGTCTGGGTTCAATCCTTGTTTGCTTGTGCACACGTCCAACCATTACCTCCACTGGTTATTATACGGGTCTGTGTATGACCACCTATCGATGCCTTTGAATCTCATTTTGTTTCCTTCTGCTTTGATCGATGCCAAGTAATATTTTTTTCTTCCATTTCGCCCTGCTTTGGTTCAAATTTGACTCCCTTCAAATACATGCGTCAAGATCTGGTTATGACTTAGTCACAGTCTTTCAATTTGTTTAATCATTATTATTAAATAATTATTTTGTATCTATCTGTTTCTATTTTCATTGTAATGTATTATTTTATATTTCAAATATATATATATATATATTATGATGAAGATGATGATTTTATTTATAACAATAATATATCTTATATATTATAACAGTAATATATCTTATATATTTATCAGCATGGATAAGGTCTCTATCTATGTTATATATGCATTAAAATAGATTGATTTGTATGTAATTTTTGGTTCATGACAACCCATCCCAATACTACTCCAGCTTGAGTGCGCTTAACTATAGAGTTTCCTCCATGGTGAAACCCACTCTGTTTGAAACCTCATTTGCAAAACCTTCACCAAGTGTTGTGCCTTGTGAACCATTCATTAGAAAGCCCCTTAACCTTGACTTTTGAGGATCTTTTGTGATAGAGGGAGCAGATAGAGGATATGCTTCAGTTGACTTTTGAGGATCTTGGTCATATTGATTCAAATGGAGTAGACCATGTTGAATTAGATTCACTATTGATCATGATACTGTGGCAATCAGAGGACTATGATTCTTGAGAAGAAGTTCCATGTGTGTAGACTGATAAGTCTTTATTGGAATGCCTACTTTGAATGTTATTACTAAAGATCTGGCAACTGATACTTTATCCAAGTCTTCTGCCAAAGTGACGGAATTATTGTCATTGATGTCAATGTAGGAGTTGATGAAATCCAACTCCGCAGTCGCCAAGATCACCTACATGCAAATAGCTTGCTGAAGAGAAACCGAAGGAGCAAAAGCTTGAAGCAAACAATGCAAGAGAAAATATTTCACAATAAGAAAATGAAATTGCTATGTGAATGGATGAATTTACAATGAGAGAGAGAGCGTTTATAAAGGCCTCAAGGAAGCTTGTAGAACAAGTTGGAAGGAGGTAGAAGATAAGGTTGACAGCCAAGCATCCACAAAAAAGTGGAACATGCTAGAAGGGAACAAACTCCCGTGTTGTCAACAACTCATCACTACATGCATTAAATACTAAATATTAAATAAATGCATTAACCTAAGTAAGCTTAAGTAAATATAATAAATAATAATAAATAAATAAATAAATAATTTATTTATTTACTCTAACACCCCCCCTTAAGTGCAACTTAGGGGAATGCCTTAAGCTCGCAAAACTAAGATGAAAATGCAGAATGGGTCCCGGCAACAAGGCCATGTTAGGTACCCATGTACAATGCAAGAAGATGCAACCTCTATAAACGGAGAAAGAGAGAAAACCACGTGGGAAAAACCCTCCCCCAAAAAGAGGTAAGTACAAACATGTTGAAAAATAAAGGAAGGAAGGAAGGCCTCAACAAGACCCCCCAAGGACAACTTCCACCGGAAATGTTTCAAGAGACTCTCTCAAAACCGTAAGTACAACTAGTCCCCCCATGAGAATAGACACCAAAGCCCCTTGACATGAGAATCTGTGTCATTTGTGCCTTCCAGGTGTGATAGTTGTGTGGTGTGAGATAGGTCACAGATGGATCCGCCATTGAGAGAAAGAAGAAGATAGAAGTAGAAGGGTCTTATTCTAAAGTAAATTATAGAAAGAAAATGCTCCCCCCCCACAATGTATAAATTGGGCACTCTTTACTTAGTGTGATTCTAATAGCTAATTTAGGGCCTATTTTTGAAAGTAATATTTCTATCCACAGAACCTATAATCTAATTGCAGATTTGGAAAGTAGACAAAAATATATACACTTTCAAAAAAACAGAACCTGATTATGTGTCCAGATGAGCTCGTAATAAGCATTTGAATTGGCAAAAATTGAGAATTGCAAGTTGCAGAAAAATTCAGGAACAAAGATCTCAAACCACCTGCACCAATGTGTAGATCACGAAATCCTACCCCAAAACGAAAAAAATTGCTCGAAAAAACGAGTCTGTATGAGGGAGATATCGCTATTTGAAAATCACCACTGCAGTTATTTTTTCTAAATCGCCATCGTCGCACCTCCAAAAAATAAAGAAAAAAGCCCAAAAAATATTAGATCTATTATGTCAAATCCTCTTTCCCCTTTTTCTCCAAATACTGAAAAAAATTCTCTTCCTCCGATTGAAGAAAAAATCACAAACAAACTAGGGTTTGTGTCTCCGAATTGCTGCTTCAAAAAAATCCTTCGAACAAGAAGCATCAGGGAGGCTCTGATACCATGTAGGAGTTGATGAAATCCAACTCCGCAGTCACCAAGATCACCTACATGCAAATAGCTTGTTGAAGAGAAACCGAAGGAGCAAGAGCTTGAAGCAAACAATGCAAGAGAAAATATTTCACAATAGGAAAATGAAATTGCTATGTGAATGGATGAATTTACAATGAGAAAGAGACCGCTTATAAAGGCCTCAAGGAAGCTTATAGAACAAGTTGGAAGGAGGTAGAAGATAAGGTTGACAACCAAGCATCCACAAAAAAGTGGAACATGCTAGAAGCGAACAAACTCCTGTGTTGTCAACAACTCATCACTACATGCATTAAATACTAAATATTAAATAAATGCATTAACTTAAGTAAGCTTAAGTAAATAGAATAAATAATTAATAATTAATTAATTAATTATTTATTTATTTACTCTAACAGTCAATTGATGAAAAGATAAAAAAAATCTTCGTTAACAATGATCTTCAGAGTGGAAAGTAATTGTGATAACATAGAATATATCTATCAAGATGAAGGTCAGGATGGGTTCAAATAAAAGAGCAGTGACATTACACAAGGACAGTTAACTACTTGTGGTGCCTCTGAATGCAGCAATATACAATGGAGCCTAAAATACCCATCAACTATAGATTCACAACATTCGTGGAAGAATGTTAAAGGTGTAAATGGATAAAACAAACATGAAGTATGAACAATAAAAGAATGGTAGCATTCATATACAGACAGCAAATATAAAAATGATTTTCAGTGAATGGAATGAACAGAATCTGTTGTATTCAGAATATAATGATATCTGGGCAGCATTTGTAAACTATACATGTCCAAAGGACTTGGTCACGCCTATCCATAAATCAGAGTTGAATAAAGTATTCATGCAACGAATGAATTCAAATATTACCAAGGAAACAAGTGATGAAATAGTACATTATAAGCAATGATTTGAATATCTGATTTGTTTGAAGACAACTGCAATGATAAATAATGACTAATCGTTAGTCCTGGCAGGGAACAAATTGAGCAAACATCATTGATTTGACATTTAGCTATAGATATATTTGGCCAGCATACGAAATCTGGCAAAATATAAAGCAGTGTCTCAACTATTTAACTACATCAGAATCTATGTTATATTCATTCCAGTTTTATCAATGGAATTGGAAATATTGATTATTTTTATTTACAGTGTCACAGTTATATGCAGCAACGGTGATAAATATCGGGTGAAGTAAAAAATAAGCAGCAGAGAATTGAAGAGAATGAAAAAAATGGCATGCTTAGACAGAAATAAGGAACTTTGGAACACAGAAGTCATGTAAAAATATGGTCAATCATATGTGAAGGTGTCAGGTTGAATATATTCATAGAGCACTCATTGTGGCCATCACAAAAATGTAGTAAGTTTGTTTTCAGCGGTCTGAAGTCTTGTAAAATTGGCAAAAGATGGAGAAAAGAATACAGATAATACTCGATTCATATCTCAAGAACCAAATCAAATAATATATGCCAGATACATCAAAAGCAAATAGAGAGATGTTGGTTTATGCCATGTGAGGGCTGCATATGAAAAATACATTGAACATATAATCTATGTACCAACCAGTACACACCAACAATGGAAATGGAATTTACTGCACTTAGAGCAGCAGATAAAATGACCGAGGAGTGACTATTCACAAATTGGAATTATTATCGTCAGCCCATTGGGGATTTTTTATAAAGTCTGAATCATAAATATTACACAGTGATTAATAAGATTCAGTGCAGCAAATTTAATACGATGCCACCTATTGAAAATATAATGCAGTGATAAGAAAAATAAAATACCAAGGATCCATGAATATGTTGTAGCGAAGAAGGGTATCACTGGCAATTTGGTGAAAGCCTATGATCATACACAGAAACCGTACATGTCAGCAGTCGAAATCTTCGGCACACATCCCAGGCAAAGCAGCGAATGTGTGACTCTATGAAGAGAAACCATCAGGCTTTAGAAGTAACAAATATATTCTTTGTCTAAATATTTAGAAGCAGTAATTATCGGTGGATAACAAATAATAATCTCTGAAGTGGTGCATAAGATTATATGAAAAAGAAATTAATTAAAGGTCCACAATAATTAGAAGGTGCAATTATATTTGGACATGCCTCTTTGTCAAAGGGCATGATTGTTTGGACAAACTGCTAAACTAACAAGCAAAAAAGTGGGGGCTCCCATTTGCATGGGGTGTGCGTGTTTATAAAACTGTAGTAATTATTAGCAAAATATCCTAGCAATTTACTATATATAGTAAGTATGAATCAATGTGTCCCATATGATCTTTGGAAGGCACACCACAAATAAACTAAGACATTGAGTTGAATAGTACAGCAATAAGCACTAAAAGGTGAATGGAGGAGTCATAGAACATCCTTTGTCTCCCATGTTCTTGAATGTCATGCTTGTAGGTTTCAATGAATATTATTGCATAGCCAAGAAGAGGTGCATTTCAATGTATTATTTGACACATTATAGAGCTTGCATGTGCGAAATGTGAAAATTTGACTAAGTTGTGGTGAATTTGTAGGAGTAGACCACAAATGCTCTTTTAATAAGTTAAGTCAAGAGGTATCCTTAAAAACATCCTTCAATATGTAGACCAAAGTCATAGGCAAACCACTACAAAAAAACTAGTGCCTTAAAACAAGACATTATAAATGGGGAAAATTATGGTTTATATCAATTTCCAAGTGATAAAATCCTTTTTTTCCGTGAATAAATGCTAATAATTTATATGAAATTGCTTCTTGTCACTCTTCTTAAGCTGCCACTTTCAGGAATACATTGATTTGGCATACTATTTAGGATCAATAGATAATTGAAAAAAAGGCCTATCAATATAAACTGGATGAAATAATTTTCTATGGTATGTGATTTGACACTTTGTCCTATTTATAGTGACTATTGTAGTTATTTTTTGATGGTTGCATACAGGTTGAGTCTTGAGGAGGAAAGGAAAAAAGAGTTAGGTCCACTAGCATACTATCAAGAGTGGGTGAAGGCATGGAAAAAGGATACTTCAAAGGAGGCAGTACAAAAGCACTACGAAGAAACTGGAGAGGATGTACATACACAACTTGTTCAAATGTTTCAACATCAAACAGATAGGGAGTATCGCATCATGATGGGCACAGATGTACGCATTCTTCGTGACCCCTTAGTTATACGGATGAAGCCAGAACATAAAAAAGCAGGTGTTTTTTCTTTCTTAGGTGCAAGATAAGGATTATTTGAATTGAATAAGAAAATTAAGCACTATTATTAGAAGGAATAAAGAATCTTGTACTTTAAGGTACTTTTCTTTTTCTGTAAGCATTCAAAATTTTTGTACATATTGCTTTCTAGTCTGTTGTTTTTTCATTTATTCTTTGAAGAGTCATCATGGACTCTTTATCTCCCATGTTTCATAGTGCAATGCTTGTAGGTTTGAATGACCACCATTGCATAGCCAAGAAATAGTGCATATTATTGTATTTCGTGACACAAATTAGAGTTTGGATGCATGATATTTGGAAATTTGACTAAGTTGTGGTAAAGTTGAGTAGAGCACAAATGCTCTTTTGATAAATGAAGTGGAGAAGAACACAAGCTCTCTTTGCTGGGTTAAGTGGCAGAGTGGACGAGCATGTGCTCCTCAATTGTATTTTTCCAAGTGCTTGGCTGAAATGTGTCATTTAAGTTCATTTTTCCTTGTTAAAAGGCATAGGTGACAAGAATGTTGTCTTTGGAGGTATTTTCATTGAGTGGTAGAACCCCTTGGAAATAATCCTAGCCTATTTTGAACAAAGAGTAGTAATACGCCTTATAAAATCAATATGGTCATATTTGTGTGCATTAGATCAGTTTTTCATTATTTTTGATTGAGGATTTTCATTATTCTTGAAATTTAATCCAAGTGTCATTGGGTTTTAAGCCGAAGGCATCTTCTTTGCATTTATTGCTGATCTTGGGTTTTTGTGGATGTTGGTTATGCTTTCAAGATCCCTTAAAATATTTGCTATGTTTTAGAATGCAACTGCTATTTAAGCATTATTTTTTGTAAAATTAGCAAAGGGTATTTATAATCACTATTTTTGCTAGTTTCTAGTTTGAAGGCCCTTTTTGACAAAATGGCTAAGGGCTTTATTTTAGGGTATTTTTGTTTACTTTTGTGTTGGTTTTGGTGGGTAACTTTATGCTTTAAAATGTTTTATTTTTGACCTTTTTAGTTGCTCTAGAAATTTTTCTTTAAATAGTAGTTTTGAGATAAATCTGTTATGGTAAACTAATGTTGTTGTAATTGTATTAAACTAATTTGACGGTTCGGGTTCAGTTCCAAGTTTGAGGTTCGAGAACCAGTTCGTTGGTTTAACAAAATTTTGACAAGGGGTTTGGGTTCGTTAGTACAAAAACATATATATATATATATATATATATATATATATATATATATATATATATATATATATATATATATATATATATATATATATAAAATCTTCAACATGAGTTATGAAGCATGAGTTAAACTTAGAATGTAACATCAACTTCAACATCAAAGCTGAAAGATTCAAAACATTTAAAATATCAAGTTCAAGTATCATTGTTTCACGTTCAAGTTTTAACAGTAACTAATGGAATGAAAATCTATTAAAATTCTAAATTTTTAGTTCTAAGTTCTTCAATCTTCATCTTCTTCTTCATCTCCTCCTTCTCCGCCTCCGCTATTACTTGCACCAAGGCTAATGGGATCAACAGCAGAATCAACAATGGTATTGGCATCAAAGTCATCAAAATCATCAATTGTAAACCCAGCAGTGGAAGCATCCAAGTCCGCAATCTCTGCATCTACATCCCACTTCTTTGTCTCCCCTTCTTTGTATTCTTGACTCTTGTGCGAAAGAAGTTACAAGTTGTTATGCACAAATACGAGGTTCTTTGCTTTTTTTGATTGCAACCTATTATGCTTCACCGAGTGGATGAAAGAATAGGTGCTCCAATTTCTTTCTAATGCAGAAGAACTAGCAACCTATAAAGACAACATAGGGTAAGCAATTAAAAAAGAATTTATTCAATCTTATAAAAAAATTCTTTTGAAGATTAAATGAGCTAAGTTTTTAAAAATATAACTTGTGATATAAATTTGATTGCAAGGGGCTGCAATGTTTGGAATTTTTGGCCATGGAGGTACCACCAAGCATGAGCATCCTTCTTGAACCGATAACGAAGAGCATCATTACTTAGACCTCTAGCATTGACAAACTCTATGAACTCATCCATGATTACATCTCTTATATAATCATCAGGAAATATTCTTCTAAATGCTGCTTGGTACCTTTCAGACACTTGCATATCTCTATATGGTGGCAACCTTTTTGGTAGATCACAATATTGTGAGCTATAGTATTTTGGGGTCAAGGCATAGGCAAGCAAATGTAATGGAGTGGTCATTTTGTTCCATCTTTCATCAATAATTTTTTGCACTTGTTTGAAAAAGGTCTCTTGCGTATCTTGCTCCTCATTTATAACTTGCCTGATCTTCTCAATCATTGAGTCTATGTCATCATAGATCTCTCCAAGGCAAGGCCTATCCATGTCAGTGTACCTAAGCATGCTCATAATGGGCTCGGTGATCTTAAGGAGATATTCCACACGTTCCCACCATGACTCAGCCAATAGCCTATCCTTTGTTTTGTTTGCCATTTCAGTGTTCTTTTGCTTCCATACACCCCAATTGTTGCTGATTACCATACCTTGAAGTGCATCTTTCACTTGCACAAGTTGTCTTAAGACGATTATAAGTGATGCAAAACGGGTCTCAGCAACCTGTGATATAAATTAGAACAAAAAACAAGAATTATTAGATACATATTTTAGAAAAGTATACACATTGCACAAGTAAAATATGAAAAATCAGAAATTGTCAAATATTAAAAATTAAATTACTGACTTGAGTTCAAGTTCATTTATCTTCAATAGCTTCAATTTTGAGTGGTTCCTAAAAAGAGATTGAGTCATGTGGTGGTTTGTGACAAACATTTGTATGTCCTCAGCCTCTTCATACACTATTTTGATCCACTCAATTTGGTTTCCAATCTTTTGTAGCATAAGATTGAGTGAATGGACTGCACAAGGTGTTCAAAAGATATGTTGATATCGTGATTCAACCAACAAACCTGCTGCTCTACAATTCTTTGCGTTGTCATTATGACTTAGACAACATTTCTTGCACCCACTTGTTCAATGGCCTCAATTAGGATATCAGCAATAAATGGCCCATCTTTACTTTGCCCTCACAATCCACCACTTTTAGAAACATTGCCCCTTTAGGGGACATCGCAAGGACATTGATCAAGGGACGGTTCGTAGAATCCTTCCAGCCATCTGAAACAATTGTCACCCCTGTCTCAACCCATGAGTCCCTTATGGGCTTCAATTGATTTTCAACCCGTTGGACCTCATCATCCAACAAGGTGGTGTGCACTTTCTCATACTCGGGGCCACAATACCCTTTTGGAGCTTCATTGGCACCTCTCAACATGTCCTTCCAAAATGGAGAGTGGACTACATTAAGAGACAACCCATTTGCATACAAGCATCTTCCCACCTTAATGTCAGCAATTTCCCAGGCCTTATTTTGAAAAGAAGTTTCTAGTGGCCACTTTCTTTTGTGTACAATGGGGACAGATTCAGTGTCAGTGTCCATTGCAGTACTGAAGAAGGGGTGGTCTTGTATTATAACATCTGAGGGGGGCTGCATTCCCTTTGCTCTTTTACTTTTATTGCTATTGAGTTCTATTGCCTCTGCTGCCTCATGCTCTTCAATATATTTTAACATAGTTTGATTTGGTATAGGGACACCATTTTTGCTAGGGCATTTCTTGACTCCTCTTCTAGTATAACCACATAAATGACCTACCACACGATAATAAGAACTATTTCTTTCTACACCACATCCTCGACATCGCCAACGAAATGCACCACCTCTTGGAATGGGTTTTATAATGTCTACATACTTCCATAGAGGAGAATCAGAGTTGGGTTCCATTCTTTGTTCAGTGTTGCCTATTGATGAAGAGATAGATGACATTCCTTTTCCTATGGCAAGAAATTAGATACATGTTCATAATCTATATGCAAGAAAATGACAAATTTTGGAATAATGGAAAAGCTTCAAGAACATATGAAGATTGAAAGAGAAATGAAAAAATAGAAAAACTAGAACAAAAACAATAGCAAATGGAATAAGATCTTACCTTTTGGTCCTTTTCTAGCCATTGCAAGTTTGCAAATGTGTATGAATGATGCACAAACACTTGAAGAACACCAACAAATCAATCTTCAAACTCCTCCTTGCCCAACCAGATGCTTGCTCAAAAACTTATGTGAGGGCAAATGAGAGGGCACAAAACCAATTATAACACCTTTTTAGGTTACATGGACGTTGAATAATTATGCAAAATTGCAAATAAAACAGTCAAAATCATGTCCGTAGCTGCGGGTTTGACCTCGGTTCGAATTTTTGGACGTAGTTCGCTCGAGTTTGAACCAGATCGAACCAGGTCTGCAAAAAAGGACCCTAGTGGACCCAAGTTCGAACTGGACCCGAACTTGGAACCGGTTCGAACCAGTTTGTGGTCCGGAGGGGGGGCGGGCGGGGGAGGTACCCGTGCAACCTAGGTATTAAATAAAGGAGATGAGAAGTCCTTGTATAGATTTACAAAGATGGTTTTCTAGAAGAAACCATCGTGAACGAAAGATGAAAATAGAAACTACTTTAAAAACTAAAAACTCACTAAGATGATCATTAAAGGAACATCACAATATTTTAATACCCTCCCTTGATGGTCATTGTCTACCTATTGTCTTTTGGCTGCTGAAATGTTCCAGGGATCTGCAAAATGTAAATGATGAAGATGCCAAAATTTGGCCATAAAAGAATAGACGGGTGCCCCCATCTTCAGAAAGCGTTGCAAAAAGATACAAAAGCCTTCCACTAAATCTCCTAGAATCAACATTTGACTAAAAAAATCACAAAAACATCCAACTTGAAGTTGGATAACGAAGCCGTTCTTCCTTGGAGATAGAGACAAACATTGAGGGCAAGTATAACGATTTTGAGGAAAAACCGACAAACCCTCTAGACTTTACAGATGAGCATGATGCCCAAAACTAGATTGCAAAGAGCCACAATTTTATAGGAGAAAAATTGAAAAAACTAGACTTGACTTTTGAGGTGAAAAAACGATGAAATCAGACTATAGAATCCGAGATACGGATTAGAGAACACAGCTTCATTTTTTAGAGAAAACATAAAGCCCAACTTATAATTTTTTTAATTTTTTAGGGAAAAATTTATAAACTCACTAGATAATCTTTGAGGATAAAATTATAAACCCATTGTTGGTGTAAATAGATATTTACTATTTACACTTAAGTTTACTTAGGTTAGTGCATTATTTTATTATTTATTTTGTGAAACACTTGGGAGTTTGTGTACCTTTATGAGTTTTCATGTTGACAACACAGAAGTGCGCAACTCTAATTCAGCACATGGTGTCTACAAAATTGGAGTTTGCATCATTCACTAAGTTGTCATGTAGACAACATAGTTATTTGCACTCCTAATTTAGCACATGTTGTCTACAACACTGATTTGTGTATTACACCATTGTAGGCTTATCCTCTCATCATTGCACTTACTTCCGTGCTTAATGGAGGATAACCCATATTTGGCGGACATGTGCCTAGTTGTATGACTTATCATGTAGCTGATTCCTAGGCATTCTAGATGCATCTCAGAGGCCTTTATATACAGGCACTTCTAGTGTACTTGTACATTGAATTGAATACTATACAGTTATTTTGATCATACTTTGGTCTATTTTGTGCTTGTGTTTGAGTTCCTTGGTCTTGGGTGAATTTTGCCCTAAGGCAAATTCTTACATGGTATCAGAGTTGAGGGAGATTCTCGTCACAAAGCCATTGGAGACCTTGTTGCTTCATCTCTCGAAGGGACCCGATTCAGATCCGGAGCATTTGTAGCAATTGGGAGTGTCTAGAGTCGAAGCGGACCTCTCCATTGCATCTAGAGCAACGATTTGAAGAAGATTGACTATAAATACGCCTACCCTAGGCTAAAGTCGATCGTAAGGCAATTTTTTTTTGCAAATCGAAACCTGAATGCTTAATTTGTAAGTTGGGTATGGTCTTTTATTGATCTGTTTAATTCATTTTCAAATATGTTAATTCTGCTATTTTTCTATATTTTTCAGAATTTTTTTTTTTGAATTTCTTGCTCGGGCAAGCTTGAAGAGAAATTTGTTTGCAGAACCGGGCAATCACACCCCGACCTTGCACAAAATTTAATTTTTTTGGTAGTTCAGCGGTCGTCTCATATTTTTTGGGCAAGCTGATTCGAAATCCGGGCTGCACCAAATAATCCGGCATCAGCAGCGATGAATCAGACCGAACCTGCTTTTATCCTGGCAAACTCAACTTCCAGCAAGCACCGACTGCCAGGCACTCTCCGGTGGCCCCTTTTTGTTTTACATTCATGATGCTTTGTTTTTAATTTAATCCGCCTTCCCCATTCCCATGGATGTGGGATAAAAAAGTTGGACCCACTGGCCGATAAAATCTCTCCATCGCCAAACAAACTCTGGCACTGTTGACAAGACACGTGGCAACACCAATAGTGACATGTGACATCATTTAACTTGCTCCAGATTCCATGTCACCCGCACAGTCAGAGGCCACGCGTCCTAGTCCTATTTTGCCACGTGAAGACACAATCAGCCAGCACACGTCAACACCCGCGCCACGTCTGCAGTCTAGCTGTATTGCTAGCTAAGCACCGTACACTGTACACATAAGCAACGACTCATATGCCAACTTAGTACAATTCATACCCACGTCAGCCGGAACAGTCAACACTGCATCACCCGCCAAGTCAGGTCCGTACGACAAGTTAGCGGGCACGTGCATTTTTCAGTACCGTTTGTACAAGGTGGTTATCATGACATCATGTTGATGTCATCACAAGGCTGAGAATTGCTAACGTCATCCAGTTCCTAAGCCTAAATTTGACAACTGTCTGACCGTCATTCTAGGGCAAATTTGAATTGCTGCGACGAGCGTTTGACTGTCAAATTTAACATAGTGTTTTCCTCTCCAGACCCCTCTTCAGATGCAGTTTTCATTTGGCAGCCCGAATTTGAAAGGCCATAACTTGGACATGCAGACTCCAAATCAAGTGCAATTTTTTTTGATTTTGGGTAGAAATTTCTAAACTTTTCAATGGTGTAGTTCTTTTCTGGTTTTGGTGCACGGATTTGTCAGAATAAGCATTCTTTGGCGACTATATCTGCCTAATCCTACATTTTGCAACTTCAAATGCATTGTACGGGCTCAACTGGACTCCTTTTTAGGTTTTATTTTTTTTTAAAGTGCATATTTTTTCATCTACTTCTCATATCTGTAGTCAGATTGTAGGCTTCTGTGGACAAAAATACCACTTTCAAGAATAGGTCCTGTTTTGCATTGCACTGCTTCACAATTGTTGAATTTTTGAGCTACATTATAAAGGTCTAGATTTGTACTGTATACAGAGGTTGTAATCAGCAAAATCAGAAAGTCCACTTTGTCCATTTTGACAAGTGGCCTATTGTAAACGCACTATATATAAAGTGCCAAAATCATTCATTTGGGGAGGGGATTTTTTGATTGAGTGAAAAGGGGGGGTGTGTACTGTGTATTGTGTCTCCTTGATCTTGTGCTCTTGTATTATGGGTTCTTTTTCAATGTTAACTCCACATAATTATGCTACTTGGAAAGAAAACATTAAGGAACCATTGGTAGAAAAAGGTTTATAGCGTTATGTAACTGGTGCAGCAAAGAAGCCTCTTGTTGATGTTGATGAAGCTTGGAAAGAAAATTGGGAATCCAAACAAGAAATGGCCCTAGGAACCTTGTTGAAAAATATCTCAAGTTTCACATTAGGAAGCTTACCAATCCAATAGAGGTTTGGGCTAAACTTGAAGCATTGTATGGGACAATAGATGAAGACATGGCTTAAACCATAGATAAAATCGCAATATAAAATCGCGATTTTTTGGGGCCGGCAATTTAGTCGCCCCAAAAATCGCGATTTTTTTTTGCAGATTTTTTCCCAAAAATTGCAGATTATTTGCCTAAAAATCGCGATTTGTTGCAAAAAAATAGCCCGCGCCCGGCAGTCACATAAAGTGACGAAAAAACACATTTTTTTCATTCTATTTTTACATTGCTTAGGGCGTTTTGGAGAGGAGAGGATAGAGGAGTTCTTGGCAAGAAATAGGCTGAATCGAGTGCATTTGGAGGCCTTTTGATTCGATTTCCTCGTTACTAGGTAAGTGATTTGAATCTTTGTTTTTTATTTTTGCAAGAGATTGTATTTTTTTTCTTGCATGTAAATGGATAAAAATACATTCCTAACTAGTTAGGAATGCATTTGATGAATGTAAGCAAGATTAAATGCATTCATTTGCATTTTTTTCCATTCTAGATCGAATTTATGCTAGAAATTTGCACTATTTTGGAAAATTTGAAACCCTAGTAGCTAGTTCGTTTCAATGTTATTTGGATTTCAATTTATTGGCGCTGTTATTGGAATGTTGCTTGAATTCTTTGTTTAACTGTTAACTTTGATCTTGTTATAATTTATTTATAGTTTTTTTTTTAAAAATTTGTATGTGTAGGTAGCCCGCAGCAGTTTTAAATGGCAGACAAATGGCCATTGACTCCATGCCCCTCAGGCTACATTGGCACTAGGCCAAAGAATGCGAGAGATCAAGCATGGAAATATGCCTATGAAGCACCCGATGAACCAACCAAAGTGATTTGCATTCGATGTGAAAAAGTAATATCCGGGGGCATTTACCGGTTCAAATATCACATCGCAGGGATCTCAAAACATGATACGAATCCTTGTGAGAGTACAACAAAAGAAATAAAAAGGTTTGCAAATGCCTTGCTCGCAGCTGGCGAGCAAAAAAAATTGCAACGAGAGCAGAATAAATTGCATGTCAGGGCAGCCATAGCAGAGACCCGGGGCAGTTTCATTGATGTTCAGGATGAGGAGGCAGCCATTGAGAGCATGGCCGGCTCTTATCGTGGGCCTCGTGTCCGCAAACAGGGTGTTTTTCTTTCATGAGTTCCGCTCCCACTCCCACTCCTACACCTCCTAGCACTTCCGCACCATCAGGATCAGCAAGTGCTTCTGGGATAGGGAGCTATTTTGTGCCGAGGCACACACCTGGTGCACAACCTTCATTAGAGGCCACTAGATGGAATAAGGAGGTCCATGACCAGTTGGACAATGCACTAGCAGATTTCTGGGTTTTCAACAACCTTCCTATTAGTGTTGTTGACAGTCTCTATTGGGAGGCTTTGGCCACAGGGTTGACAGTTGCAGAAAAGGGGTACAAGTCCCCTTCTCGTTTTGTGTTGGGTGGCAAGTAAGCGAATAATTTTATTACACTCGATTTCCTTTTAATTTTTAACTTTTTACTTAGTTCTAAATTTTAATTAATTTATCTAGAAATTAGAATGTTGATTACTAAAGTCTAAATCAATTTTAAATTACTAAGAATCTAAGACATAACTAAATTTTGTTTTTGTAGGCTTATTGGAAATGCTGTTGAGAGGGCCAAAGCATTTGTTGAGGAACAGAAACAAGAATGGACAAAATTTGGTTGCACCATTCTTTTTGACGGGTGGACGGATGGGAAGAGCAGGACCATAATTAATTTTTTGGCCTGCTGTAATGATAATGTGGTGTTCCTGAAATCAATCGATGCCTCCAACAAGGTAAAAAATGCTCAGACATTGGCATTGATGTTGGAGAACATGGTCTTAGAGATTGGCATTGAAAATGTGGTGCAAATCATCACAGACAATGCTGCTGCATATGTATCAGCAGGTAAACCGTAATTTTATGTTGCATGTGCATTGTGAATTTCACAACAAGAATTTTTAATAGTTTGATATTTTTGAAAAGTTGGAAACTGATTAGTATTTGCTTTTACAATTGGCAGGAAAACTTCTACAACAGAGGCACCCCACTCTCTCTTGGACCCTGTGTGCAGCACATGTCCTTGACCTTCTTTTGGAGGACATGGGCAAACTTGAGTGGGTCACTCCAATTGTGGAGGATGCAAGGCAGGTGACAAGATACATATACAATCACCCGTGGCTCCTTAGCCTGATGAGAGAGCACACTGATGGCAAAGAAATTGTCAGGCCTGCCATCACAAGGTTTGCAATGATTTTTTTGACATTGCAAAGCATTCTCGATAATTTGGCTTCTTTGAAGCAAATGTTTGTTTCCAAAAAATGGCTTGCTTCCACATTTTCAAAGAAGAGTGAAGGAGAGAATGTTGTGCGGATTGTGTTTGATAAATATTTTGAAGATAAGGCTGATGAAATAGTAAAGGTAACTAGAAAACTACAAGTTTTAGTTTACACTTTACAACTTTATAACATACTAAGTGATGGGCACACAACCCAGCACAGAATGGAAACAACAAGAAAGGGGAAATTTTATTTACTATGTAAATATGCTATTACATGCAATACAGAGAAAATGGACTTCTACACATGCCCTATGGGCTTACAATAGTACAAATCTGGAGATAAATTCTTCTCCCAGTACCTTCTCTCAAATACTCTAACCTAGAACACTGATAGTGGAACGGTGAGAGTTGGAACCTTTATTTGACCCAAATGGGTATCCAGAAATGAAAACACATGAAACATAAACTAAGTCTAAGTACATCTTTTTGGGTGACACAGGATTGCCCTTATACCTCTGGATGCTCCTGCATCAGACACCCAGGGTAGATTGAAAAGTGACCCTGTCACTTTATGGATGGTAGAGGAAATCCCAAATGGGAAACCTCAGCTGCTGATATCCAAGTCGAGTCCTCGATCGGTCGGCTTTTCCACTTAACCAAATACTCTTCATACTGCCTATTTTTGGTACTCCTGCCCACATGATGATCTAGAATGTCTTCTATCTCCTCCTTCTTAGAAGCAGGAATCGGACATGGCTCTAACATCAGCTCCTCATTTGCAGCACCATCATGATACTCTGTTAAGTCTGCAATGTTGAAGATAGGAGAAATGTGAATTCCATCTGGTAACTCCACCTCATATGCATTTCTTGAGTCACGTTTCTTCAGAATTTTGCAGGGCCCAAATTTCTTCATCTTTAGCTTGTTGTAAGTACCTACTGGAAATCTTTCTTTTCTTAAGTGTACCATGACAAGATCCCCTTCTTGGAACTCCTTATGTCTTCTCCTTTGATCAGCCCTAGCTTTATACTCTTGATTCATCTTGATAATGTGTGCCTGGACCTCCTCATGTAGACGCTTGATATGTTCAGCAAATTCTTCTGCTTCAGCACTTGTCCTTTCCCCTTGCTCCATCTTCCTCAATTCTGGTGCAGTCCTTGGGCTATTTCCATATACAATTTGGAATGGTGATTTTCTGGTACTCCTATTTACAGAGTTATTGCAAGAAAATTCCACTTGTGGTAGAATCAAATCCCATCCCCTGGGCTTATCCCCAACTAAACATCTCAACAAATTTCCCAGACTTCTGTTTACCACTTCTGTTTGACCATCAGTCTGCAGGTGATGTGTGGAACTGAATTTCAAGTCTGTTCTCAACTTCTTCCATAATGTCCTCCAGAAATACCCCACAAATTTAGTATCTCAGTCAGAAACTATACTCCGTGGGAGACCATGTAGTCTCACTACCTCTCTGAAAAACAAGTGTGCAATATGGACAACATCATGAGTTTTGTGGCAAGGAATGAAATGTGCCATTTTGGAGAACCTATCAACCACCACAAATACTGAGTCATTACCCCTTTGTGTCCTCGGCAATCCAAGAACAAAATCCATACTTATGTCCTCCCATGGCTTTGATGGAACAGACAATGGCTGATATAGTCCAGTATTGTGACTAAATCCCTTGGCCACTTGACAAACCTGACAATTTTGTACAAACTTCTTCACATCCTGTGATATCTCTGGCCAAAAATAATGTTCTCTAAGAATGGCAATGATCTTGTCTCGACCAAAATGTCTTGCCATCCCTCTACTGTGCTTCTCTTTAATCAGATTTTCCTCATGGAACTCCTTGGAATCATAATTGACTACCCTTGAACAACATACCATCCTGAATCAAATAGTCTAGCCACTTGGTTCTGTCTACAGCAATAGGCTCTTTACAAACTTTCCATGCTTTAGCAAAATCAGGATCCTCAGGGTACAAATTCTTGAGTTCGTCAAACCCAACTACTTCAACCTGCATTACTGTAAGCAACAACTGCCTCCTGCTTAAGGCATCTGCAACCCTGTTAGATTTTCCACTTCTATGCTTCAACACAAATGTATAGCTCTGCAAGAACTCTACCCACTTCATATGTCTCTGATTCAGTTTACCTTGGCTATTTAGATACTGTAATGCTTGGTGATCAGTATATAAAACAAATTCTTTTGGCAATAAATAATGTCTCCATTTCTTTAAGGCCTGAACTATTGCATAGAACTCTTGATCATAAACAGAATACTTCTTCTTCGCATCATTCAATTTTTCACTAAAATATGCAATAGACTTACCTTCTTGGCTCAATACAACTCCAATAGCACTGCCACTAGCATCACAATCCACCTGGAATACCTTTCTAAAATCTGGAAGTGCCAACACAGGTTGTTCTGTCACCTTCTTCTTTAGCAATTCAAAACTTCTCACAGCTGCTGCAATCCATTTGAACTCTTTTCTACCCCCTCTTATTGTGTCAGTCAGGGGTGCACATATGCCAGTGAAATTCTTAATGAACTTTTTGTAAAAACTAACTAGAGCTTGAAATGATCTTACCTCAGTAGTAGACCTTGGAGTAGGCCATTCCAAGATGGCTTCTACCTTCTCTGGATCCATTTTAAGACCTTCAGGTGATATAACAAACCCCAAGTAGACTAACTCCCTTTTTGCAAAGATACACTTCTTCAGATTAATTAACAGTTTCTATTCCCTTAACCTTTCAAGGACACTACGAATATGCAATAAATGTTCGTCCAAAGTCTTGCTGAAAATTAAAATATCATCCAAATAGACAATAACAAATTTTTCCAAGAACTTCTTAAGTACCTCATTCATAAGCCGCATGAAGGTGCTTGGGGCATTCGTCAATCCAAAGGGCATGACTAACCACTCATAAAGACCCTCCTTGGTCTTGAAGACAGTTTTCCACTCATTTCCTTCTCATATCCGTATCTGGTGATAGCCACTCTTGAGATCTATCTTTGTGAAGTACTGAGCTCCACTCAAACAGTCCATAATATCATCCATCCTTGGCAAAGGAAATCGATACTTGATGGTTATCTTGTTTATAGCTCGAGAGTCTGTACACATTCTCCACTCTCCATCCTTCTTTGGTGCCAGTACTGCAGGTACTGCACATGGACTCAGTCTCTCCCAAATCAAACCCTTCCTCAATAGCTCCTGAACTTGTCTGTTTAGCTCCTCAGTTTCAGTAGGAGTCATCCTGTGAGCAGCCTTGTTAGGCACTCTAGCTCCTGGGATTAAATCTATCTGATGACTGATTTGCCTTACTGGTGGCAATCCTTCTGGAACATTATCAGAGATGACATCTCCAAACTCACCTAATAAATCTGAAACTTCAAATGGTATTTCACTACTACCTTCCTTATCTTTTCTAGGAATCAAAGCATAACACATACACTGATGTTTCATGCCATCTAAAAACTTCCTTCCATCAACAAGACAAATCCTAGCACTGCTACATACCTTTTCGCCTTCCTTCTTCATGGGCTTCAGTTTGTGGCAAACTCCATCCTTTGTTAGAGAGTATGTGTTTGCATGACCATCATGTACTGCATGCCTATCAAACTACCACGGTCTACCCAACAATAGATGGCAAACATCCATTGGAATAATATCACAGAGAACTTCATCATGGTAAGTCCCAATTTTGAACTTCACTAAACATTGTTCACTTACCAGGACCTTATGATCATCTTTCACCCAAGCGATCCGATAGGGCCCATAGTGTTTCTCCCTCTTGAGCTTCAGCTTAGAGACCATCTCCTCTGATACCAAGTTATCAGTGCTACCACCATCAATGATCACATCACATCATTTATCCTCACACTTGCACCTGGTACGGAATAAATTCCTCCTTTGTCCTGGTTCAATCTCACCACTTAGTAGGACCCTTTCATTTACTAAAGTCTCTCCTCTTTCTGCATCCTCTGAATGTGATGATTGTGCATCCTCATCCACATGAGCAACCTTAGCTTGGCCTTCAGCTCTCCTATTTGTCCTTCCTTGACGTTGAGGGCATTCAAAGGCTCGATGACCTTCTTCATTGCAATGGAATCAGGTACCACGGAAGCCTCCTCTTCCTTGTCCACGTCCTCTACCTCTTCCTCTTTGATTTCCAAAGTCTTGATCATGGGAGCAGTTGAAACCCTCGTTCCTCTAGTTCTTGCTAGTACCCACATCTTCATTTTTCTTTTGGGTCTCATTTCGACCTCCAGATGACCTAACACTGCCCCTTCCTCCTTGATCGCGCCCTCTTTGTCTTCTTTCAAACCTTTTATTTAGTTTCTCCTCAACTCGTAGTGCAAACTGGTATGCTTCTTCAGCGCTGGTCATTCTTACCAGACTTAATTCCTCCTGGATGCTATGTCGCAACCCACTGATATAACGAGCAACCTTCTCCTTATTTGCTTCTTCATGCCCGGCTCTAATCAGAAGTCGGTAAAACTCCTCCGAATATTCCTGGACTGATCTTCTGGCTTGCTTTAACCCATGCATCTTCTTAAACAGATCAAGCTCATAGTCAACAGGAATGAACTGCTTCTTCAATTTGTCCACCATGCGATCCCATCCTTTCCTCTTCTGTTTCTTTCCAATTGAACCTCTTGTCACCAAATCTTGGCATGGCCTTTGCAAACTTAACCCTATCCGGATCCCTGATATCCTCATATTCAAAGTACTCTTCCAATTCATTGATCCAGTCGATCAACTCATCTGGTTTCAGATTTCCTGAAAATACGCCCACATCAAATTGTAGGTCTTTTCCCAAATTTAGCAATGGCCCTAAAAAGCCTTTCCTCTTCCTGATTCAGAACTTCCCCATCAACTTCCCCTTCTGGTCCAAATTCTTCTTCATTGTCGTCCTCACTTTCGTCACCTGTAGCAACATTTGCCCTACGGAGCTCCTCCTGCAATGCTTGGACTTGCCTTTGGAGGGCTCTAACCTCTTCAGGATTAATAGCTCTGGCCCTTCCACCACGCTTTCTTCGTGGAGGCATCTTCAAACCCACAACCACATAGTCCTGGTGCAAACTGCCTCACAGTCGGCGCTCTGTCTACACACTTAGGAAAACTTGCTCTGACACCACTTGATAGGCACACAACCCAGCACAAAATGGAGACAACAAGAAAGGGGAAATTTTATTTACTATGTAAATATGCTATTACATGCAATACAGAGAAAATGGACTTCTACACATGCCCTATGGGCTTACAATAGTACAAATCTGGAGATAAATTCTTCTCCCAGTACCTTCTCTCAAACTCCACCCCGAACTGCCTTTTACAATGCCAAAAATGTCCTTAAGTAGACCCCAAAGGGTTAAGGATTAGAAATACGTTCTAGAAAGTGCTAGTTGGCATCCACCGACCAAATAGAAGGTTCTAGAATCTGCGTTAGAAGTTGGCGCAAAATTAGAAGAATTCCGAAATGGTAACCGAACTTCCGGGAGGCATAACTTTTGAACCGTAGCTCCGATTGACAAACCGTTTACATTTCCGGAAAGCTCTCGAAGCGCTCTATAGCCATATAGACCAGCTTCGCTCGTCCTCCATTTTTCGGCCTTGTACGAGGTCATTTAATGCCCGGAATCTGACTTTGAAGCATTCTTAGGAGGTCTTGAGAAAGCGAAAAACTGCAATAACTTTCAAACCGTGGTGACTTTTGACCTGATTCTTTTTTTGGAATGCTCTAAATTACAATTACAATCATCTGATCCACTTACACCTTCTAGTTCACCAAAATGACAGCTTAGTTACATACTCCTATTTTTTAGGCATTTTCACGTATCCTACGGCGCTCAAATACTCTAACCTAGAACACTGATAGTGGAACGGTGAGAGTTGGAACCTTTATTTGACCCAAATGGGTATCTAGAAATGAAAACACATGAAACAGAAACTAAGTCTAAGTACATCTTTTTGGGTGACACAAGATTGCCCTTATACCTCTGGATGCCCCTGCATCACTAAGTTTGTAACTCAAGTAAATAATAATTTTGTAACTTGTCAACTAATTTCAAATTTATATTGCAAGTGTCTGAGCCTTTAGTCAGAGTTCTGCGTTTGGTTGATGGAGACCAAACGCTAATGGGTGCACTATATGAGGCCATGGACAAGGCCAAAGAATCTGTCAAAAATTACTGCAAGGGGGAAAGCATCAAATATGAACCCATTTGGCAGATCATTGATAGAAGGTGGAATAATCAGCTCCACCAACCCATTCATGCAGCAGGATATTTCCTCAACCCACGTTTTAGGTATACCGTAAGCTCATTCATACTCAAATTTAAGTTAACGAAGAGTTGAGTTCATTTTGCTTTTGTAGGGTGTTGGGTGTGTACTAAAATTGCAAGACTTATTTGTTTTTGGTTTTTGGTTTTAGGGCTGATGGTACATATGCAGAACTTGATGGAGAGGTCATCAGAGGCCTAAGTGAGTACGTCGAAAAGATGGTAACCAGCGAGGAAAGAAGAGATAAAATCATCGCTGAGCAGGAGATCTTCACTTCAGCAGGGGGCAAGTTGTTCTCCACTTCTCTCTGCAAGAGAGCAAGGCTTACACAAACCCCAGGTAATACATTTGCAAACTTCTGAATCTCAAATGCTAAATTAACATTTATGTTTCACTTTTTGTTGTCTATTAGTATTTTCTAACTTGTACAATTTTTGTGATGCAGTGGCTTGGTGGACCACTTGGGGTGCAAGCACTCCAAATCTTACAAAATTTGCTCTCAGAATCCTATCACAGCCTTGCAATGCATCACATTGTGAGCGCAACTGGAGTTTGTTTGAGGCCATCCACACAAAAAAGAGAAACAGGTTGTCCCAAAAGAGGATGAATGACATGGTCTATGTGCAATATAATCTTAAATTGCGCATGAAAAAGGCACAACAAGATCCTTCTAGGCCAATCGATTTGGATGAGATAGATCCTTATTATGATTGGACGGCACAGGAGCAGGCTCCCTTATTTACACAGGAGGACATCTCCAATTTGGAGAGGGAGGCCGCGGAGGAGGTTGCGGAGGAGGAAGGGGGTGGAACTGGATATTACATCGATTTGGATGACATCGAGGAGGGCGATGATGAGGATGATGACATTGAGCTTATTGCAGAGGACCTTGACATCTTGCGCGCAGCGAATGTGGAGCTACTGACCTCTAGTTCCATAGCTACACCATCTCCTGCATTGGCATAGACACAGACACGGGCACAAACCCTGTGGGGTTCTAGTTCTAGAGCTTTACCCTCTCCCGCACTCGCTAGTAAAGTGATTGGGAAGAGGAAGATGTAGTCCTGTATTTGACATTTGTTCTTATTTGTAGTCATGTTGATGTGCTTATTTGAACTCTTTACATTTGACACTTTATTTATGAGAATACTTCTCATGTGTTGTGAACTTGTTAGTTGTTAGTAATTTACAACTTGTCACTACTTACTTGTTAGTAATTTACCGATTAATAACTCTTTTTGCATTGATATATATCTAAACATGATTGTTTCTTATGTATTGTTAGTAATTAAGTCATTGGATGCAAAAAAACATTGAATTCTGTAAAAAAATCGCATTTTTTAATTAAAATTTAGTGGTTTTTTAGTTCCCCATTTTTTCCTCGATTTTTTCCCGATTTTTCTCGATTAAACTTTTTCAGGCCTAGGCGATTAATCTCCTCAAGCGATTTTTACATCAATGGCTTAAACCATAGAGGACAAGCTTCTCAAGTTGGATCCTAGGAATTTCGACACCATCAAAGACTATCTTATCCAAGTAGACATGTATAGGGCACAACTTAAGGATTGTGGTGAACCCATCAAGGATGGAAAGATGATCCAACACATAATGACTCATCTTCCATCTAAATATGCTCCTTTTGTTTCCAGTTTTAATATACACAAATTAACAATGGGTAGTGCCTATGTTAAGCCTTCATTCGAGAAATTTTCAAAAATGTTGATCTTAGAACATGACAATCTAGTGGGTATGGGAATTCTCAAGTCTTCCAAGACTAAAGTCTTTGTAGCAAATGAAGGTAATTCAAGTGGTAAAAACTCCAACAAGAAGTAGAAGCAGTGGAAGGCTAAGCCACAAGATGACACACAACAATCCTCCTTAAAACAACAATCTTTCTCAAATCAGTCTTCTTCGACTCAACAATCTTCTTCACAAGGAAAGTCTTCTTCCAAAAATAATCAAAAGGGGAACAATTCCACCAAAAAGGAGAAGAAAACTTGTTCCTATTGTAAGAGGAATGGTCATGATGAACATGAGTGCAAGGATAAGCAGATTGATGAATTGGTCAACATAATGAGGGAACACAAAATTGATGTACGAAATACATATAAGGATAAGGCATCTTCAACCACTTCAAAGGGTAAGGGACAAGCTTTGGTAGCAAGTACAAACAATGCTGAGGAATGCGTTCTTGATTCAGGAGCAACACATCATATGGGTGCTCCAAGGGAGTGGTTTTCCTCTTTGAAACCATCAAATGTACCTTACATTTATGTGGGCAATGATACTCAAGTGGAAATTCAAGGGAAAGCCAATGTTGAGTTGGACAATGGCGTCTTCAAGGATGTTCTACATTTTCCTAACCTTAGCACCAACCTTCTCTCCATCTATCAGATAACTCACTATGGATGTGGCAACAAAGTAGAGTTCCTCCTCCACACAGTTGTGGTGAAAAATCTCAAAGATGATTCTATGGTGGCGGTTGGAAAGGCTAATCATGAGACAAGACTTTATTCTTTTTTACATTTTGTGCCTAAGTCCACTTCCCTTGCCTTGTTGAATCATTCAAATACACAAAGTAAACTATGGCATGAAAGATTTGGACATCTTAATTATCGCTACCTTCAACAACTTAGTAGCAAGGATATGGTCAGTGGTCTACCTCAAGTGAAGTATTCAGAGGGTGTATGTCTAGGTTGTGAAGCAGGCAAGCATTCCAAAGAGAAATATGACAAGGGGAAGTCTTGGAAGGCAACTGCTATTCTAGAATTGGTTCATAGTGATGTAGCCGGCCCATTTCCAGTACCATCTTTTGGTAAGGTCCACTATGTTCTCACATTTATTGATGACTTTTCACGGTACACTTGGGTCTTTTTTCTTTCTCATAAGAGTGAAGTATTTGATAACTTCATCACCATCAAAGCTCAAGTTGAGAAAAAATCAGGGAAAGCCATCAAGATCCTACGAATAGATAATGGCAGGGAATATGTCAACTCCAGGCTTTGTAATGTCCCCATTTTAGCAGTTGACCAAGTGTGTGCGCGTTAGCCTTGTTCTAAATAGTCCCGAGGGCTAATGAAGGGTTTAATGGGACCCTGGAGTGTTTTGGCCTAGTCATTTCCAGTTTGGGCCAAAACAAAGTTGATTTACTCAGTTTCAGGCATACTTACTATTTTTAGTAAGTTGGTAGGACACAGTGCAGGACAATTTTGGTGATTGGATTTGATACTCCTCGGTGAGAGCTTTCCGATGAGCTATCACTCGAATTATTCGGAGTCCGATTGCTAATACATTTTAATGCCTGAAGTTTTATTAAAGTAACGTCTAATTTAATTGTAAAATATTAAAAATATTAAAGTGTTACTTTAATATTTATTTTGTGGGGATGTGTACCCAAGGGAGACATAAGGGGTATTTTAATATATGTTTTATATATTACACATCTTTTATCTCACATTGCCCATATGAGTTGAGCGGACCCTTGGAAATAGAATAAAATGAAGCATTTGTGGCTTCATTAGATAGGTTGAATATGAGAAGAAATTGGTGTGTGAGTTGCAGCTCCGTTCTTGGCATTTGAGGACGTTTATCCTCTCTTGTAACATTCTAGATGTCATTCCCTTGGGGTTTGGCCTTTGGAATTCTTTGTTATTGGCTTCATTATCAGGCAGTTTAGTTGCATTTTCAGCTACAGACAGATTTGGTATTTTGCTCATATCTTCTTCACTACTTGTCCGACGCTTATGCCGCTTTGAGAGAATGATATTACGAAGGTAGTGGACTGATTGAAAGACAAAGTACTGTAGCAACACTGTTCATGCAGCACTGTCAGCAAGTTCGAAAGCATGGGCTGAAGTATTATGTCAATAATGCTGAAGTAATTAGTGAGTTGATAAATCTCCCATGTATTTGGTTTTATGAATTCTGAAAATAACATTTTATTGGCAGCAGTTCATTTCCACTTTGCATATTATTGTAGTTTCTTTCTTGTTTATGTTGTATGATACCAATTCCATGCACAAAACACAACAAACAAATAAACGTTTGATTTTCGGAGTTATAAAGGGTTTAAAACATTAAACAAAGAAATAAGAGGTTGAATGCAAACTGTTTGACATAATTCCTTTCAGCAATTTGGTTTAGTTTTTTGGGACATTCAGGGCTGCCCATTACAGTGGTATCAGAGCTATAAGTCCTGCCATCTTGTGGAGGTCTTATAGGGAATTTGGAACAGTCGGATAGAGGGAAAAGTGTTTGACGAAATGTCAAAACACTAAAATCAGAAATAAAAAAATAAAAAAACACAAGCTAAGCATTTATGTTTGAGCATGCGACAGGGGCCTTATAATTTCCGCGATACCAGAGCAAGACAAAATAGGAATTCAGACTTGCAAAGCAAACAGTCTAGTACCTCCGTGCAGGTGGACATTGAATCTAGCCATACAGACACAGAGGAGATATTCTTTGATCAGGACAACAATATGGGTGATTGAGATGACAAGAATACAGGATTAGGCGGAGGCGGGAATGCCGGTCCAGATCAGGGGGAGGTAATGTTCAGACAGTTGCTGAATACATTAGAGTAGGGGTAACGTATGCAGCAGGAGCAGAATAGGCGAATGGACATGATGTTGCAGCTCATGGCTAGACAGATGGGTGTCAATATTAATCCAGGTGATGCCAACAACAGAAACAATAACAATGAGGGAAACAATAACAATGGGGGAAACAATAACCATGGAGGCCAAGGCAACAACAATGGTCCTGAGAATAACATTAATGGTAATAATGGACACGACAACAATGGGAATGAGGCTGATAACTTTAGACACGTTGCACGCCCAGTGCGGACTGCGAGCTCAAGACCTCTTCTACCCACTTTCCCACCCAAAGATCCGGTTCAACCAGTAAACGAACTGCAGATTACCGAGTTACAAGATCAGTTTAGGAGGGACTGGGAGGCTAGTGGACCGGAGTTTTAGGCAAATATTTCCCTCAGAGATTATATGGACTTGAGGATGAGACACATGCCTAGAGCAGGAGGGAGGAATCAAAACTTTGAGCTGAGAAAGAAAATTGGAAAACTTTTTTTACCTTATTATGATGCTTTAGGGAAGATGACTGCACGAGCTTGGGTGCAGAAGGTAGATACATACTTGCAGCTAAATCCTATGCCTAAGGAGGAGGCTATCAAGTATGCGACTATGCACTTGGATGGCGTTGCACATGAATGGTGGCATCATGGCATGATGACTTTGGGGCATAATCAGATTACATCCTATGAGGAATTCACCGAAACATTGATTGAGAGATTTGACACTAGGGATCCCGAGTTACATTTCAAGGAGCTAGCACAGTTAAAACAGTCAGGTTCTGTGGATGCTTACATTGCTGAGTTTCAGCGCTTGTCTGTACTTATTACTAATATCTCTCCTAGGAGGTTGGTGGTGTTATTTTGTGATGGTCTTGCTGATCCATTACGAGGTTGGGTGAAGGGACATGATCCACTCACCTTAGCTGAAGCAACTAAAAAGGCACAAGATTTAGCCCCTTCGGTATACAAAGGAAAAAACCATTCAACAGATTCTTCCTACCGCAAGGACAAAGAGTAAAAACTGTTTCAGAAAGAGTATAGCAAACCCAAAGAAGGATCAAAAGGACTAAACAATGAAACCTTGAATGAACTTCGAAAGAAGAAGCTGTGCTTCCATTGTAGAGAGCCTTGGGACTTATCTCATAAATGTTCTCTCAAGGCTAAGGCAAATCAAATGGAGTATTTTTCAGCAGAAGAGTCAGAGTCAGAGGGGGAGGATCAACACTCCGATTTAGATGAGGGTAACACTATAGAGGAGAGCAGCATTCCTAAGGATGATAGATTGTTGGCACACTTGACAGGGGCCCAAAAGGCAATCACATTTAAGGTTAGGGGTACTATCCAGGGGCAGAAAGTGATATCTCTTATTGACACTGGGGCTACACATAACTTCATAGATGCATAGTTGGTAGCCAGGAGAGGGTTACAGACAGAGGAACATGATGGGTTTAGAGTCATGGTGGCTAACGGTGATAAATTATCATGCACTCGGAAGATATCTAATCTTCGCATCAGGTTTGGAGATGGCTACGAGTTGGAGGATGAGTTCTATGTTGTGGACATGGGAGATTATGATGTCATCCTCGGCATGACATGGATGGCTTCACTAGTTGAGTTCACACTCAACCTAGCGAAATTGGAGATGAGATTCCAGCATGAGGGCAGAACTGTGGTACTTAGAGGACTTTCAGATGGAGGTTGCAGAGTAGTGTCCTTGAGGAGAATGCAGAGACTTTTTCGTCATGATGAAATAGAGTGGGCGGCAAAATGCTACATTATGCCAACTTCACTAGAGCCACAAGAAAAGAGTCATCCACTAGATATCCAGAAGATACTTGATAGACACGCTAAAGTATTTAGCGATATTCCTCATGGGGTTCCTCCTGACAGAGGGATGGAACATGTTATTGAGGTCGAGGAGGGAGCCAAACCAGTTATGATTACTCCCTATCGTCATCCTAAGAAACACAAGGATGAGATAGAGAAGGCGATTAAGGATTTGTTGGAGATGGGGCATATTAGGCCCAGTAAGAGCCCCTTTGCTTCAGCAGTAGTATTGGTAAAGAAGAAGGATGGGATGATGTGCATGTGCATCGATTACAGGGCACAGGTATCCCATTCCTAGGATTGATGAGTTGATTGATGAGTTGCATGGGGCATGCTTCTTCACCAAAATTGATTTGCGATCCGGATACCATCAGATCAGGATGAGAGCAAAGGACATTGAGAAAATAGCCTTCCGATGTCACTATGGCCACTTTGAGTTCATGGTTATGCCATTTGGTCTAACCAATGCACCTGCTACATTTCAAAGTTGTATGAACCAGGTATTCAAGAAGCAGCTGAGGAGATTTGTCTTGATCTTGTTTGATGACATCTTGGTCTTCAGTAAGACCTGGGAGGAGCACTTACATCATCTGGAGGAGGTGTTATCTATTTTGGAGAGAGAGTCATTGTATGCCAAGGAATCTAAATGTGAGTTTGGCATGACTGAGCTCCTTTACCTTGGGCATATCATTAGTGCAGATGGCGTTCGGGTTGATCCCGAAAAGATTAGAGCTATTGTAGAGTGGCTTACTCTCACAAACCTTACACAGCTTAAGGGATTCTTTGGTTTATGTGGTTTTTATAGGAGGTTTGTTAAGGGATTCTCACAGATTGCTACACCCTTGACAGATTTTACCAGGAAAGGAGCCTTCGTGTGGACAGGGGCAGCACAGAGGTGTTTTGAGCATTTCAAGCAGGTAATGTCTTCATGTCCAGTTCTAGCTCTACCGGATTTCACGAAGCCTTTTGAGCTTCATTGTGATGCATCAGGTGATGGGATTGGAGCAATATTGATGCAGAAGAAGCATCCCATTGCATTCGAGAGTAGGAAGCTTCGGGGAGTTGAGAAGAGTTATTCTGTCTATGACCGGGAGATGTTGGCCATAATGCATGCACTGGCCAAATTTCGATCATATTTGGTAGGTGGACGTTTTTTCATCAAGACTAATCACAACAGTATTAAATACTTCATGAGCCAGCGTGATCTTAATGACCGGCAACAAAAATGGGTGACTAAATTGCAGGCTTATGACTTTGACATAGAGTTTGTCAAACGTAAGAAAAATGTGGTGGCTGATGCCTTAACTCGGAGACCTCACTTATGTGCTCTGGTAGAGATTTCAGGAGATTGGAGAGATCGGATTATAGCAGAGTATGTCGGAGATGCTTGGGCTTCTGGATTGATTTCAGGTACCATACAGGATGATCGCTATGAGGTGATAGATGGATTGATCAGAGTTCAGGACAAGGTTTATTTGATTCCATCATCACATTTGAGAGAGGCGATATTGAAGGCATTTCATGATGCACCCACAGCTGGACATCCGGGGGTCTTCAAGACCTACAGGCAGATCCGAGAGCAGTTTTCATGGAAAGGGCTCAAGGATGATGTTCAGAGGTATGTCAGGGAGTGTGTGGTTTGTCAACAGAATAAGGGAGAGCACACATTTCCTGTAGGTTTATTACAGCCCTTGCCCATTCCTAATAGGAAATGGGAAAGTATTTCGATGGACTTCATCACTGGTTTACCACGAGTGTAGGGAAGGGATTGCATCTATGTGGTGGTGGACCGCTTGACGAAGTTTGCTCACTTCTTTGCTATTCCGTCCACTTACACAGCAGCACAGGTGGCAGATCTTTTCTTTAGAGAGATATTCAGGTTACATGGGCTGCCCAGATTCATTGTCAGCGACCGGGATAGTAAGTTTATGAGTGTTTTTTGGCAAGAGTTGTTTAGGTTGTGTGGTACAGATCTTACACCTAGCACTAGTTATCATCCGCAAACAGATGGGCAAACAGAGATTGTGAATAAATGGGTGGAAGGATATTTGAGGAACTATGTAACTGCACAACAAAAGGCTTGGATCAGATGGTTGATATGGGAGAGTATTGTTATAACACCACTTATCATATGTCCATCAAGAGGACTCCTTTCATGGCACTCTATGGTTATGAAGCACCTAGCTTCATGGATTTAGTTTTGGGGGATAGTAGAGTGCCCAAAGCCAAAAACTTATTAAAGGATAGTGAGGACATCCTGAAAGTGCTCAAAGAGAATATACAACAGGCCCAGAATCAACATAAATTGTATGCTGATCAGCACCGAATAGAGCGTAGCTTCGAGGTAGGGGATATGGTTTACTTGAGGCTACAACCATATAGACAGTCATCGCTCAAGAAGAGTGGAGCTGAAAAGTTGAAACGTAGATTTAATGGTCCCTACAGGGTGATTCGCAAAGTGGGCAAAGTCGCCTATGAGCTTGAGCTTCCAGAGGGCAATCGAGTGCACAATGTGTTTCATGTGTCTAGGCTTAAGAAAGCCATTGGTCAGAGTGTAGTGCCTTCTGCAGATTTACCCCCTTTGGATGAGGAGGGGAAGCTTGTGTTAGTACCCGAGGCTATTCTGGACACCAGAGAGAGGAAGCTTAGAAACAAGATAGTGAAGGAGTATTTGGTCAGATGGGAAGACCTGCCAGAGGAAGATTCTACATGGGAGAGTGAGCAGGTTATTTAGCAGGCTAGATTGAGATTGCTTGAGGACAAGCAATTTCAAGGGGGGCGAACTGTAATGTCCCCATTTTAGCAGTTGATCAAGTGTGTGCGCGTTAGCCTTGTTCTACATGGTCCCGAGGGCTAATGAAGGGTTTAATGGGATCTTGGAGTGTTTTGGCCTAGTCATTTCCAGTTTGGGCCAAAACGAAGTTGATTTACTCAGTTTCAGGCATACTTACTATTTTTAGTAAGTCGGCAGGACACAATGCAGGACAATTTTGGTGATTCGATTTGATACTCCTCGGTGAGAGCTTTCTGATGAGCTATCACTCGAATTATTCGGAGTCCGATTGCTAATACATTTTAATGCCTGAAGTTTTATTAAAGTAACGTCTAATTTAATTGTAAAATATTAAAAATATTAAAGTGTTACTTTAATATTTATTTTATGGGGATGTGTACCCAAGGGAGACATAAGGGGTATTTTAATATATGTTTTATATATTACACATCTTTTATCCCACATTGCCCATATGAGTTGAGCGGACCCTTGGAAATAGAATAAAAGGAAGCATTTGTGGCTTCATTAGACAGGTTGAATATGAGAAGAAATTGGTGTGTGAGTTGCAGCTCCGCTCTTGGCATTTGAGGACGTTTATCCTCTCTTGTAACATTCTAGACGTCATTCCCTTGGGGTTTGGCCTTTGGAATTCTTTGTTATCGGCTTTATTATCAGGCAGTTTAGTTGCATTTCCAACTACAGGCAGATTTAGTATTTTGCTCATATCTTCTTCACTACTTGTTCGACGCTTATGCCGCTTTGAGAGAATGATATTACGAAGGTAGTGGACTGATTGAAGGACAAAGTACTGTAGCAACACTGTTCATGTGGCACTATTCGTGCGGCACTATTCACGCGACACTGTAGCAGCAAGTTCGAAAGCATGGGCTGGAGTATTATGTCAATAATGCTGAAGTAATTAGTGAGTTGATAAATCTGCCATGTATTTGGTTTTATGAATTCTGAAAATAACATTTTATTGGCAGCAGTTCATTTCCACTTTGCATATTATTGTAGTTTCTTTTTTGTTTATGTTGTATGATACCAATTCCATGCACAAAACACAACAAACAAATAAACGTTTGATTTCCGGAGTTATAAGGGGTTTAAAACATTAAACGGAGAAATAAGAGGTTGAATGCAAACTATTTGACATAATTCTTTTCAACAATTTGGTTTAGTTTTTTGGGACATTCAGGGGTGCCCATTACAGGCTTATAGACTTTTGCACACATGAGGGTATTGATCTTCAACATTCAGTCGCATACATGCCACAGTAGAACGGTGTAGCTGAAAGAAAGAATAGAACCCTTAAGGAAATGACCTCTTGTATGCTTAAACATAAGTCTCTCGATCAAGTGTTTTGGGTAGAAGCCATGTGTTGTGCCAACTACATCGAAAACAGAAGTATGCATAAGGCCTTAGATGGAATAACACCTTTTGAGGCATGGTGTGGAAGAAAACCAAGTGTCAAATACTTCAAAGTTTTTTGTTGTCCAACATGGGCAAGGATACCTCCACAAAAGCGAAAGGCATTAGAACCACAAAGCAAATCATGTATATTTGTTGGATATCTCGACCATCTCAAGGCATACAAACTAATGGATCCAGAGACTCATGAATTTTTTTATGAGAGGAGTGTTCACTTTGAAGAAACATGTCCAAGCTTGGCTTCTTCAACTCCTCCTTCTTCCTCCTTCGTGGACAGTGATCATAGTGATGATAGTGACTTGGAAGATGAGATTCATTCAACCTTGACTCGTAGGACACCACCTTCGTAGGGTCAACAAACAGTTGAAGACATTCCTTCTTCTTCCACTAAACCTCTTTGGGCACAACAAACCCTTGATGCAACAAGTTCATTGGTGGGTAATCCTTCAGACACTCGGAGGACTAGGTCAGAACACAAGTCATTTCCACATGCATATATAGCCATTGCTTCAGATCCACAGTCATTTAAGGAAGCATCAGGGATTCCAAAATGGGACAAGGCTACGGAGGAAGAATATAATTCTTTGATGAAAAATAACACTTGGGACTTAGTTCCCCTTCCTAAGGGAAGAAAAGTGGTTTGATGTAATTGAATCTATCGAACCAAATTTGTAGCGGATGGAAGTGTGGATAAGCATAAGGCTAGACTAGTAGCTAAGGGTTTCTCGTAGGTTCTAGGTATTGACTATATAGAGACTTTTGCACCAGTCGCCAAGATGAACTCCATTCGCCTAGCACTAGCTATTGCTGCAACTCATGGTTGGGTTGTACACCAGATGGATGTAAAGAGTGCTTTTTTGAATGGTGATCTTCAAGAGGAAATTTATATGGAGTAGCCACAGGGGTTTGTACAGGATTCTACTATGGTTTGCAGATTGAAGATGTCCATTTATGGTCTTAAGCAGGCTCTTTAAGCTTGGTATGCCAAAGTGGATTCCTTCCTACTCTCAGTAGGATTCACCAGGTGTCATTCTGATTCAAATGTCTACATTCTTTAGAAGGATGACTCACACTTGATACTAGTGCTTTATGTAGATGACTTGATCATTACAGGGAGCACTTCGTCCATCATTGCCAGTGTCAAGACCTCTCTACAGGATAGATTTGCTATGACAGACTTGGGTTTGCTATATTACTTCCTTGGCATTGAGATCACACTGTCTTCAGTAGGGATCACACTCTCTCAACCCAAGTATGCTCTTGACTTGCTTTCTTGGTTTCACATGAGTGACTGCAAGCTTGCTCCCACTCCTTTTCTATCAGGTGTCAAGCTAGAGGCTAAGTGTACCACTCCACTTTTAGATGCTACATTATACAGACAGTTAGTTGGGAGCCTTATCTACTTGACACATACACGCCCTAATATAGCTTTTGCAATTGGCATGGTTTCTCGCTTCATGCAAGAACCACATGAGCTTCATTGGAAGGTTGCTAAGCGCATTTTGCACTACATAGAGGGTACACATACACATGGGATACATTATGCAGTAGGTACAGGCCTTCAGCTGGTTGGATACATAGACTCAGACTATGCAAGGGACCTAGATTCTCGCAAGTGCACTTCAGGTTACATATTTCACCTTGGTTTTGGCCCTATTTGTTGGCAAAGTAAGAAGCAAAATAATGTTTCTCTTTCTTCCACTGAGGCTAAGTATCGAGGCGCTGTCAATGCAACTACAAATGCTTATAGCACATCCTAGAGGAGTTTGGATTTGATCTACCTAAACCTGTAGTTATTCATTGTGACAATTAGAGTGCTATTGAGATCTCTAAGCATCCAGTTCAGCATTAGCGGACTAAGCACATTGAGGTTCATATGCACTATATCAGAGAGCTTATACATGAGCAAATCATTGCACTCCAGTATTGTCCTATAGCAGAGCAGGTCGCTGATATCTTCACCAAACCCTTCACTGAGGTCAAGTATATTCATTTGCGAGATCTCTTGGGGGTGCAGGATGTTGCAGAAAGGGGAGTCCCTTGACTTCTCTCTTCTCCTTCTTTTGGGAGGGATTTTTCCCTCATCTGAGGTCTTCTTCTCTCTCATCTTCTTTATTGTACTTATCTCTCTTTTTGGAAGAGGGTTTTTCCCATGAGGTTTTTCCTCTTTCTCCGCTTTATGAGAGATTGCATTGCATCATTGTATGTAGAGCATTGCTTTTGTACATGGGTACCTAACATGGTCTTGTAGTCGGGACCCATTATGCATTCGTGAGCTTAAGTGCATTCCTGTAAGTTGCACTTAAGGGGGTGTTGGTGTAAATAGATATTTACTATTTACACTTAAGTTTACTTAGGTTAGTGCATTATTTTATTATTTATTTTGTGAGACACTTAGGAGTTTGCGTACCTTTATGAGTTGTCATGTTGACAACACAGAAGTGTGCAACTCTAATTTAGCACATGGTGTCTACAACACTGGAGTTTGCATCATTCACTGAGTTGTCATGTAGACAACACAGTTATTCACACTCCTAATTTAGCACGTCTACAACACTGATTTGTGTGTTACACCATTATAGGTTTATCCTCTCATCATCGCACTTACTTCCGTGCTTAATGGAGGATAATCCATATCTGGTGGACATGTCCCTGGTTGTATGACTTATCATGTAGCTGATTCGTAGGCATTCTAGATGCATCTCAGAGGCCTTTATATATAGGCACTCCTGGTGTACTTGTACATTGAATTGAATACTATACAGTTATTTTGATCATACTATGGTTTATTTTGTGCTTGTGTTTGAGTTCTTTGGTCTTGGGTGAATTCTGCCCTAAGGCAAATTCTTACACCCACAAAGGAATCTCACACAACTTTGCGAATTACAAAATCGGGAATTTTTTGAGGGAAAAAATTACGAAAACCCAACATAAATTTTTTAAGGGAAAAATTGTGAAAAGTCATCATTTTTTCTCTAAGGGAATAAATTATGAAAACCGATTAAAGAAACCTTAGAGTATATGCAAGTAACAAAATGAACATGCAAGCAACATGAAACTCACATGGAATACATACAACCTTCCAAAATCAAAGACTTTTGCCCAAACCAAGAATTCTTGCGATGGAAACCCTAACCAAGCTTGTGATTTTCAGTAAAAGTTTTCAAAGATACACCACAAATCTCATAAAATACCTCTAATGATTATTGTTGAAAAAAACAAAAAAAAAATGTAGAAAAAATTCTAGATTACAAAAGACTTGAATTATTCCTAAATTTTTTCCAAATTTTATGAAATCACAGTGACCTGCTCTGATACCATGTTATGGTAAAATCGATTTTGTAGTTGTATTAGACATAGGACATGAGAACTCTGTATATAGATTTACACAGATGATGTTTCTAAAAGAAACAATCATGAACTAATGACAAAAACATAAACTACTTCATAAACAAAAGACTAAGATGACCATTAAAGGGGCATTATAATATTGTAATAAAATCTATTGTTTTTTTTTTTTTTTTGTTTTTTTTTTAATGCGCTTGGTAAACTTTTTAACGTGACCGGTAGCGCTGGCGCGACACGCCCACCGGTACCACAAGTAAACGCTTTGACCTGGAGCTATGAACCAGTGAGGCCACAAACAGGGGACCTCATCCCTATGAGATTTGAACCTGGATGGCAAGGATAACAACACAACTACTTAACCATCACAACATGCCACTATTGGCAAATAGCTACATGCCAATACACCACTGATGTGGCTTAATGAAAGGGTTTGTGGTAACCTAGTGTGACTCGAACCGGAGTTGATGCGTAGCATCGGGATCATTAGCCTAACACTACGCCTCACGACTCGCCTTCACACCAACTCGGCTATTCACTCACCCTTATAATAAAATCTATTGTTATCCTAAGTACTGAAAATTGGTTTTTTTATGACATTATAAACTAGTGCTTGGAGCACAAAAATTCTTAAAGATACTTCTTTATGTTTTTGAAATTGTTGTTTAGTTAGTTATTTGTGTGTTTGCAATAATTGTGTGTGGTTTTGTTAATTGAATTGGAAGTTACTAATAGTTTTAGATTTTGAGCTTTTATTGTGGTTATTTGTTTACCCATAATTAGTCCCTTTTTTTCCTTATGAATGTATAACAAAATTTGGCTTTTATGATATTTATTGAGTTTATGCTCTTTTTTATTATATGCTTGTTTCATCAAATGCTTAAGATATTGTCTCTTGCATTGTGATAACCTAATTAATAATGAAACTTTTTAAGAATTAAACACATATTATTGATCATAAAGAATAGATCGTCAATGACAATAATATTAATTATTAATCAGCTTTGAACCAGTGAGGCCACAAATCTGGGGGATCTTGTCCCCTTGAAACTAACACCTCAAACCCATGAGCATGAAAGCCCAGCAGGGGCACCAAGCTCGAGGGGCATAGTAGACACACACCCAACGTGGTTCTGTGTAATGTCCCTAGTATTAGGACTAGATTAGGACAAGTAATATTTAAAATAGTTGGTAAAAATTATAACAAATTGAGAGAATATTCCAAATGCACACATGTATTAATCAATATATTTAGCTTGTCTTTTAAGAGATTATCAGATATTTCCCTAGTTTATGAGTTTGAACCAATTAACATTCATAACAAATGTTCTCCACCAAGTATAACTTGGATCATGTATAACATTCTTAAAGCATGCGCTCCACTGAGCATAGAGAATGTTCTCCACTGAGTAAGCTCGGATCATTATTTAACATTCATACAAAATGTTCTCCACCAAACATAATTTGGATCAATTATGACATTCATAAGGAATGCCCTCCCCCAATTGGATCATACCATGACATTATTACGAAGTAATTGGAAAATATTTGCTTGTTATTAACAGTGATCAAGAGATCAATTTATACAAGAGGCTGAACGATGTTTCCTTAAGAAACAATCATAAAGAAATGGAGCTAAATGAGTCAGCAAGAAAATCATTCGACATTTCACTTTAGTGGCGTGGATTAACAGAGATAAGGGAATGACAACATTGGGAAAAGCATCGTAAGAGAAGATTAAATACAAATAGCAGCAATTAGACATCAAAAGGAATCAATGGAAAAAATTGGAGAAGTATATCAAGCAAATATCAAACAATAACATATAATTAGCAGCGAACAAATACCGAAAGGCATCCATCGACACTTCTCTCATTACTCACGCACACTATGAGAAAGATAGATTAAAACACCCTGAACAAAGATTAGAAGAAAGTTTGTAATAAGGAAAAGACAACACACACGTCCATTCAGAAGTCAATGTCTAGTCCAAGTTTATGGGAAGGAGGATATGTAGAGTACATCGTGCTCACATTGCATACTCAACAAGCATGCATGTGACTATGTTTTATTTTTGACCTTTTGGGTTGCTCTAGTCATTTTTCTTGTAAATAGTAGTTTGAGATAAATAGATTGTTATCTTAAATTCTGAAAAGTGGGTTTTAAACTATTTGTGGCCTTATAAACAAGTGCATAAAATTTCTTTAAGGTGCTTGATACTATCTTATTGTTTCTAAAATTGTTGTTCAATTAGTTATTCATCCATTTCCAATTAATGTGTGGGATTCTATTAAATGAACTGGAAGTTAGTATTAGTGTTATGACTTTGAGCTTGTATTGTGGTTATTTGTCTACCCATATTGAATGGGCTTGAGATTTTTTCCTTGTGAATGTATAACAAAATTTGGCTTTTATGATATTTAGTTAGTTTATGCTATTTTTATGATATGCTTGTTTCATGAAATGATTAAGATATTGTCTACTGCATGGTATCATAAAATAGGGGTATTTTTCATGCTAGAATAATAGCACACTGTATATATGTGAAATGAATTTCGATCTCTGACCTTATTGGTTGCTTATGTAGGTGTATTTTTTTTCTCTCTGTGCCACATTATGAATTTAGTCTTAATCTTCAACTTTATGATCGTGCCAATAGTAGAATACAATACTGAAGTATTTTATCCTCTCTGGATCAAAATTATGTGTATGCTAAGATTGCAAAAGATGATACAATTGACTCCAAGGTTATTTTATGTCAGTTCTTGATTGTGGTTGAGCTCAATAGTTGATGAGTTATGCTAGTATCACGAGGGGACTTACGTACTTGTTCTTAAGATGATTGAGATGATACTAGCCACGAGAGCTTTCAAGGAGTAATGGAAGTACATTTTTTGAAGGTTTATTCACAATAGATGTAGACATAAAATGAGATAAGGGTGCTGTTTACAACTTGATAGACTCAAAACATCATACACAAACCATGAAATCCAAAGAACTTGATAGATGAATACTACTACAATGAAATCCACCAAAATTTTCTTTCACAAATTCAATTACTACACAAATTTGGTGCAATTTTCAAGAATTATGCAAAATCGCAAACATTTTTTATATCATGACGAACATCATAATGGACTGATAGAACTAAAGCTTCCACATAAGGCCATAGAATCCACTTTGTCCTACTCTTAGGAATCACCTAAGAACAAAAGGCATGAGAGACGATTTCATCTTAACAACGCTATTAATGAAACCATGCAAGCACCAAAATGCTTCAAGTAATCACCATGAGACCAACAATGTTAAGAACCCCACTGTGCACCCAAAAGAAATTTATAAATTTTAAACTTAATATATACCATTAAATGTGCCAATATCATCACTGATTGAATATTGCGCCTAGGCCTGCCCAAAAAATGGAAACTGCCAACATTGACTTACTAAAATAGTAAGCCGATATTGTGGACCTTTTAAACAACTTGGCAGACCAAGAGGATCACAATGATGGATTGGCCTCACTGTCACCTGGCAACTGCTAAAAATAGGGGATATTAGAGTCCTTCCTCCTCGAGATTGCTTGTCCTCAAGCGATTGTCTGAACCAAAGGCACATATCCATCCACCCGGATCCCAAGGAAAAGTGTGTATAATACCCCTGACATCATCTACAAACTCTTGGAATAATAGCTCTATCCACAGAGCTATCTTGAACATACTATCACCATGCCTACGATGAAGACTCAACCAAGCCTTAGTACTAAGCCTATCTCTACTTAGATCCTAGTAGAGATGTAACTCACATCCATCCACAACTAGAAAGAATGGGCATGTTGACCCTACAAGTGGCCCCCCACAAACATGCAATAACTAATTCCATCAATTGTTGGAGTAAACCCATCCTATAAAGGATGATAAGAAATTGAAGCCAATTTGCACTAGCACAAATCAAGTCCTCTACTTGTGGATCAAAAGAGAAATGATGAACACTCGTCACTTTATAATTCTAGCAAAATGCTCCAATCTCTGTCAAAGGCTCATCAATGCGAAATTGGGAATCAAGAGATGGCTCCAATTTTTGACTCCAAACAACTAGTTGGCCAAGATCTTGGGTAACCCTCTTAGCTAACCCCACCATAAAATCCCTGTGGGGAAGCATTGTAGCCAAGGCCTACAATCTTCCCCTCTCCTCTAATGTCAAATATTGCAAGAACCCTAGAGAAGAGTACGCTTTGAAGCTCTATATGATACCTCCAATAATTCGGGACTCTTAAGAAGATACTCTATATATAACTCTATATAGTGGAAATTATATGAAGAAGCATCAACTTGCTCCCCTGAAATCCCCAATTTATCCCTCTGAAACTGAGGTTCTTCCAACTGTCTATCACTGTCAACCATATGAGATGAATTAATAGATTTGCTTCCAGCAGAAGGAAATAAACCCCCGTAAGAGCTTGTCTCCAAATTAGATGATACCCTACCCAAGTCTTCTAAAGAAGTAGGAGTAGTGTCAGGATTTGACACACAATTCTCTGACGAATCTACTATTATCACATCAAAACTCTCAATAACCAGTTCCACATCATTTGTCACTGTGCTAAGTTGCTAACTATTGGGGGACCTAATACAACAAGAAGCTCTTTGCATTCTTCCACTAATGCACTCATCTCATCTATAATTACGACACTCATATCAATGATGGATGTTGTGGAAGTCAACTCAGCACAAACCACAACTCAACACCAACCATTACTATATGTAGTTGAACTAGATCTAAGGCTGGTGTAGTTTGTACAAGCTCCAAGTCCACAACCACCTCTCTCAACTTCAGCTGTGACTCCTAGAGAGCCAACTGGGCGCTCTTCAACACTCCAGAGGTTGCCTTAAGCTCATGGGTGGAGCTCAACACCTCCTCTTTCCCTAACAATGGCTCATGACAAGTGCTACCCCACTCAAGAAGGTAATCCATTTTAGTTATCAACTGTAATAATTATGCTTCAAGATCCTGACAACCTATTGAAGTGAATGGATCTCTGTTAGGGAAAGACAACTACCATCATGCTCATTTGACAGAGAAGCACCCAACCAAATACAACTAACAATTTCTAGATAACATCATAATGTTCAAGGGCTGAAATGATCACTATTGCTCACCTTCAGTTGTTTGGTCACATGATGTCTTTGCATATCCTAGGTCTTACATAATCTCACTGACTCATTATCTCACCACATATCACTAATATCATGTGCTCTAACAACTTCGCACATGTCCATCAATGAACTAGTGCTATTGGGTACCTCAACCAATACCTCCTTTGAAGAAGTGGAAGCCACTACCATGTCAAACTCCTCACATGTCTTTGCTTCCCCCTCATAAATAAGCCACTGTAAATCACAATCTTGGGACCTATCATCATTCAATAACCTCTATGAGCGATCACCAAACATCTTGTATTATATAATAGACCACTTCATCATTTTCCATTGATAGGCTGAAGTTGGGAGATATAAGCGTAGATTTCATATTAGGACACTTGGAGAGGCAAAAATAAGCTAGACCACTTTAGGATTGAAGTTGGGAGATATAAGTGTAGTCCATCCTAAGGTAACGAATAGGTAGAAATAAGTGGTAGTCTCATCCATAGGGTTGAAGTTTGGAGATTGATAAGTGTAATCCATATCATTTAGAACGAAGGGGCATAAATAAGTGTTTAGGATGGTAGATGTTAGTGCAAGCAGGAACCCAAAGGGAACGAATACCAAAAAAGACAAGGAAGACATGATGCCTAAGACCACCTTCTTGAAAGTGAGGCAAATAAGTGATACCAATATTGGCACGGTGAACATGGTATGGTTGAAGGATAGATTGAAAGAAGGACAATCTCCCATGGTGAAGAAGATCTACAAGAGCGGAATTGTACACGGCGACTTTCCCTCCTACCTTGCCTTGTCCGGAATTGGTAATGGAATGTGCATCCCGGTTTGATATTGTTACCAAGTCCATCATTTTTGATGAAGGGAAAAGAGTGTTAGCTAACATCAGCAGACAAGTGGTCGAAGAAGTATTCAATATCCCTTAACATAGAGACATGACGACGGTAACGATGGATCAAACAACCAAGTTCTTTCAGGCTAATCAAGAGGCCTACTTCATTTATCTAAAACAGAATTGGTTACACGAGGGCAAGAGGGGTGTCACCAAGTCATCAAAGCTCACCAAATTAGATTTCAAACCGAAGTACGACGATCTAATTGTGCTTTTCAATTGGATCATGGGCATGGCTCAAGGTATGCAATTCAAGAACTGGATATATTACTTTATTGATGAAATTGAAAATGGAAATAGAGAATTTGATTGGGCTAGAATTATAAGTGAAACTCTAGAGTTGCAACATAGGACAGTGCAAAATCAAAAGCAATTCTATATGGGATCCTATCTTTTCTATCTGATTGCGAGACTATATGAAAATGCTAGACTTAAGGCCTTAGGAGTGATTGGTAATGGGTCGGGGCAATGTTTGGTGCATGAGTGCTATCCACAGCTGCATTTGTACAACACCAAAGAGTATAAGATGTTTTATGATGCCTTTGCCATGAAGATGGTAAAGATATTATAAGGGACACTTGCTAGGAGGCCCTCAACAGAAGCGGAAGTAAAAGTTAAGAAGTATGGGAGTTGGTTCATCCAATTTCCGCAATTCACATATATTAGAGTAGCAGGAAGTACAGTTTGTCCCAAGAAATTTTTAAGGTACCTACATGACAAGATAGTTTTGATGGAGTTGGCTAGGCAACTTGAGCATTATGACAAGATTATGAAACTTAAAGGTGAGACAGGGATTACCTTCTCATTTGGAATAGGCAATGATACTTGCCCCAATCCTGTCGCCTTTGTAGTTGCGGAGAAAGAGTTAGAGCAATATCATCTAGGATGGTATAGAGAAAGACAAGGATTTGATCCTAATGGTCTCATCAAGGCATCTCACGAAAACACATTCAAACATATTCCTACTATAAAAGATTTTTGGGCCAATGCACAACATGACTTTCATGTGAGAAAGCCAACTTTCTCAAGATTGTTAGTGAGCATGATGAGGGCAATCAGATGGAGAGGCCTTTATATTCCCGATCAACTGGAAGATGATGAAAATGTGCTAAGAGAAGATTGTGATACAGTGGATGGAACAGAGTTGAGTCCAGTGGATTGGGATGATCATCAAGATCCTTCCTTAGAGGCAGTTACAAGGATAGTTGATCTACACACCGAGTCATGGTACAATGAGAAGTTAAGGCAATTACAGTGTCGGAAGATACGCCTTACTTATGAGAGGATGAAATTGGAGGAAGGTCTAGCCGAGTCAATTGGACAGAAAGGTGGGGGCAGTAGCTAGCGACAAAAAGTAGTTAAGAATAAGAAGAGGAATTTGGAGGTTGAGAAAAGTAAAGAACATTGGAAACCTCTAGCAAAGAGACGAAATGCAACACCGTCAAGGGAGAGCATAATTGAGGCTAGAAGTCAAGGGGATAATACAAGTGGACAAGGGGTCGCGGTAGAGGTGAGCTCTAATCTAGAATCAAGTGGTTGTAGTGATAGTACCGAGTACTCTTCTCTCTCGGAGAACCAACATGGAGATGGTGTGACAATCACTAGTGAAGAAGAGGATAGATCAATTGATATTGAGGAAATAAGCTAGGCGCTTGAGGCCATTGGTGATGCTTTGCTAGTCGAACCGAATCTAGATTTGGGGAGATGCATTGCACCACTGTGGTTAAGGGAAATGCTTATGCCAAGAGGCGAGGTGGTGGGTTCTTTTTGTGATCAACAGTAGCTCGTGGTCATTTTGACTAAGACTCGGGTTATGATCTTTAACTGTTCAAAGATCTCTCATCTTCTTTTCTTCTTTTAGGGGTAGGAGGTTGAGATTACTTCTTCTTACATGTATCTCGAGGTAAATTTCTCGGGACCCTGCTTCAGCTTGAGACCAGCTATTCAATCCAGAGTTAGTAAGGGCATGGGTTCCCTGGCCATGCTCGAAAGATAGTGCTTCAGACATCATTTTTAGGACACTTTGTCCAAGTTGCCCCTCTTGGACTACTTGGTTCGACTGACCTTTCTCTATGGCTTGCTTGTTTTGGGACCACCTCTTGTTTCAGATTGGGCCTCTATAGAGTGTGTTCAGACGTTTCTTTTACGACATATCATTAGATGTCATAGACTCACCCGCCACAACATTGTCTTGGCCGAGTTTGGAGCTCATCCTTTCAAACTTGTGGCCATTTTTGCATTGATTACTTGATCTGGTTTCTCCATCGGCTTTGAGGCTTTATGGATTCAAATGTTGACCGACATAGATACTCTCATCTGGCATACTGTTCTTTTGTTGTGGAGATCCGACATGAGCACTAGATCTCGTTGCTGGTATGCCCAGACCACCTCTCTGTTGAGTTCGATAGGGATTGAGATTGATTGTCTTCCTCCTTACTAGTTCTCACTGGATGCTCTTGTTCACCTCCTTCCCTCATGATAGGAGTTGAATGAGCATGTCAGACAGGTTATCTATAGACAATACCTTATCACTACCTAACGTAATCCTCCTGGTGGATTATGTCTGAAGATGGCCTTTTATGCTAAGGATTTTCTTGAGATTTAGAATGGTATTATTGTCTGCCCTGCTTATCTTTACGTCCTGCAATTCTCTTTGGGCTCCTTCAGAGTTGGCTCCCATCATCTTTGAGTCCAGATCGATCACCATATGGATAGAGAGGACCAGATCTGTCGATCGTGTACTTTGGCAGAGGTTGAGATTGAGACTCACTTTATATTTCGTTGTCCTATCTACTATGAGATTAGAGGGAGATTTTACTACCTATTCAGAGATTGCTTTTCTCTTTTAGCGTTGTTCAACTATATTAACTAGCAGTGCCTTGCACTTTACCTACAGGAGGCCACCTAGGTCTGCAAGCATGCCCTGCAGTCACTTGTACCTCTGGGTCATATCTCAGACCAGCTCATCACTACCTTTTACTCCTCCTTGTCTCCACCACGGGGCTCGAAAAGGCCATCTAGTATCGTTCACTCTAGATTGGTCAGACACTGCACCGGTCTTTCTAGGCAATGACACTCCAACGGTTCTCAGCGATGATTTAAAACTTTGGATCGTCCATGGTTATACTCTTCTGTGACTGATTTCTTTGTACCAAGGAAGGATCCTTAGTCCTCACCTTGGTTTTTTTGGTTTCGTGTCTTGTTTTGTTTATTCTTAGACACTGTTTGGTGCTCCTGCTTTGGTTGACTCTTTTGTTTGTACGCTCAGTCCCATAAATACTTGTGGTTTTTTGTTGGACATTAATATTATTATCTTATCTTATCAACCATCACCAGATTTGAAAGCCTCACCTCCAATCTCTTTTGATGAAACTTAAGTCTCTCCATACTCTCCCTAAAAACGTATATTTTTTCGCTACTTTCCACATTCATCTACCGGCTCCCAAAACAACTAGGCCTCCTATGTTTGTCCATAACTAGAAAATGCAAGAGTGCTGGTCACTCCCTATACAATAGAAGATTTGAGTTAGTAAGGAATTTCCTACTCCATAGGATGGCAGGAAATGACTTTGATACCGCTGTAAAGACATTGTCTAGAATATAACTCCCTAAGCTTCCAAATTTCTTTACTAATCAGTAATGAGGCATTTTGTCAAACATTTGGCACATAATTGGTCAATACTATAAATCTTATGTTTGAAATGTATTTGCTTTTGAGTTTTGTCATATAAGTTAAATACATTCAAATGTAAATGTGAAACTAAATGCTAATAAATAGTTAAATACTAGATGTTGAGCTGTGCCATTCTATTAAATTACTATAAATTGAACATTACCATATCAGCCAGTGAACTTGATTTTTGTCTCCATATAAGTCACCCAATGTCTGGACAACATCCTTGGAAAGTTCATCCGCCTTTCCCTAGCTGAATGTTGCATTTACTAAACAATAATGGCAGTCTGTTGCCCACACACTAGCTCCGAAAACAAGCTCATAGGGTTTTGGTATCAACAAAAGCCTTCTTACTTCAATCGCATGACCTCCAAAATATATCACAGCCCTTCCACATCAAGCCACAGGGCCTCCAATAATAATCACAGGCTTCTAAGCCTGAAAGCAGGGTCTCTAACTTGAGTGCAGGGCCTTCTTTCGGCCAGTGTGGTCCCCCAAAAAGCAAAAACTCAGGCCTGTGCAAACTCACTTTGGCTGCCAGTATGGAATGTAGTCCCTAATATGAAGATCGCAGGCCTTAACCATCAACTGCAGACCACAAACAAGTGGGCGCAGGCCTCAAAGAATCTCAAATTGCTGCCTAGTTAGGTAATGACAACCTCCCAGCTCAAGATTCCACATAGTAGGAAAACGGAGAACTCTTTAATTGCAAGTCTCAGCCTTATTAATTAAATCACATCCTCAGTAGGAAAGAAAATGGATGCTTAAGAGTCTCATTGAATTTGACTTCTCAATTACAGTGCGGACTGTAGAAGCCACAAGAAAATTCTCAGAATTCACGATTTTTAGTCTCCACTATACTTCAACAATGAAGATATAGCTCAAACTTCAATTGGATTCTTCCAAGCAACATGAATAAAAAAACAAAAGACTCTAAACTCCAAACCCTTATACCTTAGCAAGGGCATTAAGATTTAGAACCTCAGAAACTTCACCAGGACAACAAAGCAAATAAGATAATCGGATAATCGGGTGCTTTTTAATCAAAATGGGTTCATATTTATAACCCCCACTGGTACAAAGTTTTCCAAATGAAACTTCACTGAAGAAGCTTCACTAACACCATTTTATAACATTATTATAAGTGCTCTTTATAATAATGAAACTTTTAATAAATAATAAATAAATATGAATCTGTGCAATCAATATCCCCATCCGATGCAGGTGAAGACTAACTGCCAGCCCACCATGTGCACTGCCAAATATGGCAACTACCTGAGTTAGATTTGCTGAAAATTTTTAGTCCACTACAGATGAAATCACCCTGTCAACTCACTTAGGTTGCTATAATGAATTGACTCCATCACCTACAGGAGCTTGCCAAAAATAGGGACAATACATTATGGTGGAAAGAATTATATAAATATAGAGAAAATAATGGAGAGCCTATTATCATGAGATGGAGAGTTATGGTTTCTAGGCTTAAATCCAAGTTCATTCTGGATGCTCATGAACTGGACTTGTTTAAGTTGCAGAACTTGAAGCAAAAGGATTTTGACAGTTAAAGAGTACACCAAAGAATTCTATAAGATGACCATCAGATCTGGATACTGGGAAGGATCTATGGAAAAGGATGCTAGGTATGTTAATGGTTTAAGACTTAATATTAAGGATGAATTAAGTATCTTAAGGCTTGGTACAGTTGAAGATGCTTATCAATATGCTTTGAAGACAGAATATAAGTTGAAAGAAAGAAAGTCACACATATGGTAATGGATAAACTGTTTGGTGACAAAAGAAAGGATGAAATTATAATTGAAGAAGAACCTGATCAGAAGATTCATGGAAGGGTTAGTAGAAACAGAGAGTTCAAGAACAGGTGTTTCAAATGTGGTAATGTTGGACATAAGGCTTACAAATGTTCATTTGGTTCAGGCAAATGAAAAGAAAACCTTGTGACACAAGGAGCAAGCAGACGAAGACCCTATGATAATGAAGCTACACTTGAGATGGGAGAAACTCTGATGTTCAAAAGAGTCATGTTGAGTAACAAGGAATCAGGTCCGTTCTAGAGGAAACAATTGTTCCAAAGTCTTTGTAAATCAAAAGGTAAATTGTTGTAGTGTTATTATGGATAGTGTTAGTACTAATAACCTTGTATCAGAGGAAATGGTACATAAGCTTGGACTTAGGAGACTCAAGCATCCTTGTCCTTATGGGATACATTGGATTCAAGAAGATCACATGGTTAAGGTGAAGGAACAATGTTTGATTAATTTTAGTATTGGTCCATACTAGGATGAAATATTATGTGATGTTGTAGATATGAGTGCTTGCCATTCTTGTTCAGGAAGTCCTTGACAGTATAATGTTGGAGCTATAATGATTTACAAAGGAATGTAGTTTCTCTCATTCTGGATGGTAAGAGATTCACTTTACTTCCTTTCAAGGAGGAAGGAATGAAAGCTAAGAATTTAAGTATGTTGAGGATTTACACCTTAGGAGATCAGACTGCTTTGGATCAAAAGGTGATGGATTTGCAGCAGATGACTGATAGGTTTATAAGGTGGTACGGTTGTTGAAGATCTTGTTAAAGGAAGATAAACTGAAACGTTTAAAGGCTTGTGACTTACAGAATTTGTAACAAAGTCAGATTGAAGAAGTACTGGGAAGTAAAAAGAATACGTTGGCTCATCAACCTCTAGTATGGTTTCTATCTTTGGCTTTTTGACTTAGGTGTTTTTTGGAGTTAAACAACCGTAGCATCCATTGACGGTTAACAGTGAAGATTGTTACGGGATGAAGATATAAAACTGAAATCATGGAAAAATTGTTGAATACAAATCTGAAAATTTTCACAAAATTTTTCTCTTGCAAACTGCTTGACAAAATTATATCGAGAAGAAAAAAACTCAGTAGAAACTTTTAAGGGATCTTATAAAGTTATTGCATCCATATTCCCTTAATTCACTTAGCCATTTCTTTAATTTCTTTTTGAGCTAGTTTATATCAAGAAGAAAAAACACAACTCTTTTGATTTGCAAGATATGGGGATGCTGGCAAAAGGTTGTGGAATTTTGACTTTCACCTACCAATGCACTAGCTTAGCCTTCAAACAAATCGAGGGCATTTTAAACTGTATTTTGATGCAGACACTAATTTTATGTGTTTTTAAGTTTCTATAGTCCTTTAGCAAATCTGTGTTGTACATGGCTGTAATCACGGATTTCTATGAGGCCTCATGTTTTGAGGCATTCTGTCAAAAAATCCCTGGCCTTGTCTATTGTTTCACATTTGAATGTCTTCCAGGGAAGTTGCAGTACTGACAAATTCCTTCGATCCTTTGTCAGTTGATGGAAGTTCAAAATGGTTTCCAAATCTCCCATTTTCAAAGGCTGGGAGGATGCTGGAAAAACTCCTGAAATAGTGGTTAAATCTGCCAATACATTTGTTTGCAGTGTTGAATGTTCTTTGCAACAAATACCACTGAGGAGATATTATAAATTGCCATATTACAACCATCTTCAAGCTGCTTTTCACCAAATGGAGTCTATGTTCATCAGGGGAAATTTCCTCCTCATACAATGCTTCTTGAATTGTATCATTACTAATGGATAACACTCCTGATAATTTGGCTGAGTACCATCTGACAAAGAGTGGCTTTCAATGTCTGGATTTAAGAATAAGGGCTGGTGCTCATTGCCACACAGAAATTCATAGAATTTGCAATTGACGTTTTCCGAATTTTAACTTTGCAGAGTCAGAAAGATGCTAACAAACCGAGACAAGCCAAAAGTAGATTTTTTATTTATTGATGCTGATTGGCATTCTCCTGTGATGCTCCTACATCACATCTCAAAGGATCTTAATGGTCTTATTGGTTTCACGTGATTCCATGTTGCTCAATATTTACTAACTTGTAGTTTTATTTCTGCAAACAAGTATTTTCTTCATTCTGGGTAATACCTAATGTTGTGTATATTATTGTTATGCAGCATTTGGAGGTGATCCAGCATATCCAACGATAAATTATGAGCAGGCACCAGATCATACTGTTGATTATCGAGGACCCAATTTTCATGAACCAGTACGAGAGCCATTGGATCTGATAAGACAGGTTGAACCTTAACACCTAATTTCACTGAAGAAAAGTACTGTTTTTGGCTTACAAGTTGTATGTTAAAATTTTCTTATTGGGACAACTTTTATAAATGTTTCCCTCCTAGAGATTTTTTTCATAAATAGTACTGATTCTCTTCTTAGTTGGCCCAATCCTCTATGATACAGAGTGGCACTATGCCACCCAAATATTATCAAACATAGCTTCTGTTTGTCAATGATGTTAGGCTCCTCAGAAATATGTTAGGACACTAATTGGTTTTCTTGAACTGCATCTCAGGTAAAATTTAGTTCATTGTTCACATAATCATACTGATCATATCTATATATATTTAGCTTGTAAGTGAAAAAAATGAATCAATCAGACAGTTGTCTTTCCGCTTTTATTTTATGATTGATGTGTGAATCCATCACAATAAAACTATTGTCTTGTTTTTCTTGTAATGAGATTATTAACAGATGATAGATGAATTATTTACATATTAATGCTTAGTTATCCAGATTCAAAGTTTCTGGTTGTCTCTAAACAAGAATTATTTACTATTGAACTGCTAGAGAGAATTGGCATATTCATCAGAGTCGTTTGGAAGCTGCCAAAATCATATTCATAGCCCTAATTATATGTTGTCTTTTGGGATTGTGAGCCACCTGGAAGCTGCCAAAATCATATTCATAGCCCTAATTATATGTTGTCTTTTGGGATTGTGAGCCACCATGGTCTTTGACTAAGCATCTGGAATCAAGAATGGCTTTAATAAATAAGCTAGCGACAGTGTCATGTCCTCTTTTCAGAACTAAAATGCTTAATAATATTCTATGTTGGTCACAATCATTCAATTTCAAATGCACGACTTAAATATTACTAATTTGCTGGAGCTTAACCCGCCTCCCCTTAGTGCCAATTTTGTTAACGAGATTTTTACACGCACCAATGCAAAATATGCTAAGTATGTCCTATTCTATCTTGAACAAGGAAATTTCAGGTGCTATTGGATGTGATCGGATAAGACAACCCCATGATTCCTAATGTCAGTTCTTGACTAAGCTTGGATAACTTGGTGGTAAATATACTGCTGCTGGTTACAGAAAGCAAAATACATACTTGTTCCTGCAAAGAAAATCTCATCCTTCTGCACTTCAAGATTGGGCTAGCCTAACTAAGATCCCTTGAGATAAACTGAAAGCATGATAAAGTGGGGCTTTAGAGAGAGCTAATCCTATTTAATCCTAATTCAAAGTTATCTACTTTGACTGCTGAAATGCTAAACCAGAATGTGCTTTGCCAAGTTAATGCAACTACACACAATCAGTGCTATGATTTTCAGATCATTAAGCATTTGTCAATCCCGTAAGACACACAGTAATGAAAAATAGACCTAGCGATTGAACTAAAGTTTCTTAAAAGAGTTCAGACTAATCATGAACTGCAACATGCATTGGCAAGCTACAAATGGTATAAACATAGGAAGTCTAGTGCATCAAACAAATTAAATTTTATAAACAAACTGAATTGAATTGAAATAAGATTCCAAGAAGTTAGAACTATGAACACAAATAAACACAACTTTTCACCTAGTCAATGAGAAGTCTGCTTTCATTTCATGAGCATTTAAGCAAGAATTCATGAAATCCTTACAAAAAGAGAAAAGGCACAGGCCTTCTTAATAATTTTACAATTTAAATAATGGCCAAGATTAATTCCTCTCAAGGGCCAAGATATTAGCTGTGTAAAGTGTTGATTTTATTATAGCTATGGTCAGATTCCTCCAGGTCCACATAGATAACATAAAGGTCATGATAAAATAATTATTCTATTAACAATAATTGTATTACATATATTATATAAATTTGAAAATACAATCATTATATTAATAATAATATTATATAATCATTGTATTATACTAATAATAATTATATTATATTACAAGCATAATGAAATGTGGTGTCCCTTGGTTACAAGAAAATAAACACAACTTTTTACCTAGTCAATGAGAAGTGTGCGTTCATTTCATTAGCATTTAAACAACAATTCATGAAATCCTTACAAAAAGAGAAAAGGCACAGGCCTTTTAATAATTTTACAATTTGAATCAATGGCCAAAATTAATTCCTCTCAAGGGCCAATATTTAAGCTGTATAAAGTGTTGATTTTATTATAGCTATGGTCAGATTCCTCCAGGTCCACATAGATAATATAAAGGTCATGATAATACAATTATTGTATTAACAATAATTGTATTACATATATTATATAAAATTGAAAATTCAATCAGCATATTAATAATTATCTAAGTTACTGATTCGGATGCGGATTCTGAGGTGGATTCCGGAAGCGGATACAAGATGCGGGGATTTTTTTTTTTCTGGATGCGGATGCGGGAGGAAACATATATATACATACATATATATTATTTTAGACACACACACACACACACACGCACATTATATATAATATATGCAAAGAAATGCAAGAAACATACAAAAACAAATCATTTGATAGTATGACTATGAATCTATGATACTTAAAGAAAAATGTATTTCTCTCATACTTAAGGCTTCTCCATGATATTTTGTTTTGTTTTTTAATGGTTGGGTGTGAATTTGATATGTGGGTTATATGAATTCAACCAAATGGCTTATTTTTCCTTAAAATCTATGGTCATCACACACAAAGTTGTGTTTAGTTTTTATATGATTAATTTGATACATCTTGTTTTTGCATGCTTTATTGTATGAAGTTTTGTTGAGAGAAAAGGGCATGCTCAATATGCTTAACTAGGTTTGTTTTTCCTTAAGCTGGTAAGAGACAAGAAAAGCTGAAAATTTTCCTTTATTATCATTTCTTCTGTTTGTGATCCTATTTATAAGTGGATGTAATCTAGTAATGTTTGACCTTTCCAGTGGTCATGTACTTGGCATGATACTATTTTTTGTATTGGTTTTTTAATGTTTTTTTTGCCTTTTTTGGCCTTTGGGCTGTGGATGCTCTCAGATGCATCTAGAAGCCCTGCGACTGGCTTCTTGCTAGCATCCGGCATCTGTCCGCATTGGATACGGAAGCCTGGGCCAGTCCACACGAATCAGTATCCTAGATAATTATATTATATAATAATTATATTATATTACAAGCATAATGAAATGTGGTGTCCCTTGGTTACAAGAAAATAAGCACAACTTTTTACCAGGTCAATGAGAAGTCTGCTTTCATTTCATTAGCATTCAAGCAACAATTCATGAAATCCTTACAAAAAGAGAAAAGGCTCAAGCCTTTTAATAATTTTACAATTTGAATCAATGGCCAAAATTAATTCTTCTCAAGGACCAAGATTTAAGCTGTATAAAGTGTTGATTTTATTATAGCTATGGTTGGATTCCTCCAGGTCCACATAGATAACATAAAGGTCGTGATAATATAATTATTGTATTAACAGTAATTGTATTACATATATTATATAAAATTGAAAATACAATCATTATATTAATAATTGTATTATATAATAATTATATTATATTACAAGCATAATGAAATATGGTGTCCCTTGGTTACAAGAAACTGCCAAAATATATCTAGGAAGATTGAGTCTTCCTCTAAACATATTGAAGCATACACATTCTGACATTATAGCATGGTACTAGAGCAGGCCATTTCCTAGGGATAGTTGGAGTGCACAAGTAGAGGGATGTTTACAAGGAACTTTATTCTACCAAAGTGTGACACCATTGAAGCTGCCCTCTTCTACTCCATCAATAGCTGGTTGGAAAGCTCAGAACAAAATGTCAAGGTTACCAAAATAGGAGCAGTCAATACTGAATGCACAATGATTGGAACACAATGTTGCTTATCTTGCATTGATCTTTATGGTTTTTTTAATAATTAAACTGTGAGGTGATGATTAAACTCAAATTAAAAAGCAAATCTTGTCAGCGAATATCTTCATATCAAGATTTGATGAATTTCTTTACAAAGATGATATTGAGATGATTGAATGATGACAAAGGAAAATATAGAAAACCAATCCTTCGACATAACTATTGAACAATGATATTGACTCCATACAAATTTGTGTTTCATCTACTTTTGTTGGTTTCACCAACGTGCCTTATTTTTTAAAGGATTAGAAAAGTCTACCCTTGAAATCCCCATTTGAAAAGACCGACCAATATTGTTCAATCCCTTATGAGTTTTTCTCTAATCCTCTTTTCACAGAACTTGACATATAGCTTGATGTTCTGTCCAAATCTCCAGAACTTCAACCATATTTGCTAAATCAACCCCTGCTGTGACTGTACAAGGAGCATGATCTCAATTTTTCATACACCAACTCATCCAAGTCCACTTATTCTCAGCCTTTGAAATCAGCCTGCCTTTTTCTCCTCCATCAATGAAAGAACTTGTTTCAGACAGTATCAAAATCTTTGTTCCAGCTTCCAGTAAACCTTTTTCTGATATTTCCATTGAACATTGTCCATGTTCTGTGTTTTTGGGTAGTTGAAAATGCATTCTTTTTCCAGTACATTCCATGCCTAAAACATCATCTCTTAATATTCTCGCTTGTTATTCTTAATTGATAGTCTGGATTCTCCCTTTGGCATGGAATTTTGGGACTCCGAACTGTGCCAAAACAAAGAGTTCCATCACAAGGCAGCAGCCTCTTCCATCTAAGATGGCAGAAAGTTGCAGCAATGTTCTTCACGTGGTTAGACAATGTGGAATTATCATGTCTGATCTTCCTCCATTCTGAGATGAAAAGCATGATAATGATAAATTTCGGCATTCCATTGCAGCCCAAAACAAATTCAAAGTCCAGGATTTTATCAAATTCATGTCATAATTGCACCAAGATCAAAATTTGGGAGATTTCGCATAGAGGGGGTGTTAATGTTTAGCATCAGAAGAAGCAAAACATGAATTACTTGATATACTGAAATCACTGCTGATTCCATAAATCACAGATATATATATATATATATATATATATATATATATATATATATATATATATATATATATATATATGCCTACATCCTTGTAATGTTTCATGGATTATCAGTAGTACTGAGATCATATTTATTGATTAATCGGCAGACTTCATAATGATCGGGCTCCTTATTATTGGGAGACAATTTCATTATCATGCCTTGTTATTGTTATCGGGCACGTATATAAAGTTTGTTTGTTATTGTTATAAACTAACATGCCTCCGAAGAGGCATGGCCCTTGGGCTACGTAGAGACATGACTCTTCGGAGTCATGTCCTTTACCCTCATATATATGTGAGCATGCTGCCGCAGGGAAAGCAATCAATACACATGGCATTCAAGTACCTACAATCAGCAACAATATTGTATAAACATTACTTTCTGTTATCATCATTATTTCAATTGTTATACAGAACTTCAGTGTTACAGTTACTGTTGAAGGAGAAAGATAAGACTGAGATCTCTGCCATAGAAAAGCAAATATATTCTGCATTGTTCAAGTAAGATATTCTCTGCAAGCATTTATTTGTAATTGTTTTATCTATCAGAGATCCACAATAATTAATAGGGGGAATTTGATTTCAAGTTAGAAAAGTTTCACAATGACAATAGAATCTGAAATAAACTTTACTTATGAAAATTCTTAGTTTTCTTTCATTGTGTTCATCAATTTTTCATAATTTCAATCCAATTCCTTTTTCATTTTGCAAGGTAAACTGAGGAGAAGAGGACTATAGGAAGGCTAGCCCAAGCTTGCAGATTTGAGAAAAGAAGAGGATTTAAATCAAGTTATCAAAATACAAACTCAAACTGAGATCAAAATGGATTCTAATGATTTGAGAAGAGGAGTTCAAGTTCAAGAGCAGGTTCAAGAAAGCAATTATATGAGAACAACATTATCAAGTTCAAAACAGATCGAGTCTATAAGTTCAATCATGCCAATTCACATCAGGATATGAGTAAATACAAGAAGATGGAACCAATTTGGAGACATGAACCATCTTAGTCATCCTTAAGAGATGAAAGTTTTGGAAGCGTTAATCAAAGTTTGACATGTTAAGAGTTACTTTCTAATAATTGAGCAAGAAATATTTGCATTTTTACAAACACCCTCTCCATGGAAAGACTCCAAGCACATGTTCTTAAATAAATCTACAAGATAAGGATGATGAAGTGACATTGAGTTGTCTCCTCCAAATTGAAAATTCTAGACTCAAGTGCATTCAATCAAGTCACACGAAGTGTCCTATTTTCTTGTTAGCTATCAAAATCATTTTAATTTTCTCATTGGCCCATGATTTGGTGTCCTCATGTAATTTGTTGTAAATTTAGAAACCCTAATTATAGTTCATGGGAATAAATCTCGACCCTTGATCTCCAATTAATCTTGGGTCTTTGTTGTAATTGGACATCTATGTAAGGCCAAGGTTGTTTACCCTTGTGGGGTAACAGAGACACAAGGGTAACAGAGACTTATTGCGTACAGGATGTAAAGTGCTCAACATAGAATGTAAAGAGAGATAATAATATTTTATTCATTTATTGATCACCGTACACAAATGTACTTATACCCACATGTCTCAATTAAAAGAATTGGTGCATACATACAGTGTCCGAGGGGTCGTGAGGCGAATAGTTGTGACCGTGTAAATCCCTCAGATGTGCTAACCGTCTAACTACCCAATAACCCCTCAACATCATCTCCCCAAAAGAAAAGTCGTCTCTTGACGACTTACAACTTACAAAATAGGTGACAACGATCTAAATACATAAAAAAATAGTGACTAAGGGGGAGGTTGTGTCCTTGGAGTTTTCAACAACCGATGCAATGCTTAAACTTGATTTGTATGGATGCACAAATCCTTCTCTGTCCTTGTGTTGACCTCTACAACATCCTTCAGTAAAAGTGCTGCCTCCATGGCTTGTGCTTCCTTTTGTATACAAGCTGCTTTAGCCTCCTCTAGACCCTTTTTAGCCTTTTCCTTATCCTACAACAGCATTGCTCACTTTGCCACCTAAGTTGCCTGTTGGCCTCCTCCTGAGCCTTCGCCTCCACCTCTCTAGACCTCTCAGGTACAACTCTGTCAGGCTCCGCATATTGTCGAGCATAGTAGTCGTCTTTGTACATCACTACTATCTCATGTGCAAGCCTCTCCATGGTGCTGTTGATTTGTCCCAACTCATGTTCTATAGCCCAATTTGCCAACATCTCTGGTGTCTTGATTGCTGGCTACCCTGTTGCATCAAAGCAAGAGCGGAACTGTTTGAGGCACGTTCATTGTATGTAGGGTCGGATCGGCTACAATTCTCTTGTTCTGGTCAAGGCGTTATGTCAAAATACCTGATCTCTTTCCAGCACATCCTCTAGAGCTCTAATGTACACCCTGGATCTCTCTTCATTCAACCCATAGGAGAACCTCTCCTCGTCCTCCTGCCCAACTTGCTAGTCTATATCTATCTTCGTTCCTCCTGTGGTAGCCACTTCCATCTCTGGTGTGGCTCTCTTATCTCCTGGTGCATCCTTGGATAGTGGTATCTCCTTCTCTCGTGATGCTGTTGGTATTCTAGCAAAAATCTCTTCTTGTCTTGGGGATTGAATGGAGGGACCGACATTTGCAGGAGTGAGTGGGAACTGCTGTCGCAAGAACATACTGGCATGGTCCATCACCTAGATCTCCACAACCTTTGGTTGTGCCAATTGTGCCATGCTCACTATTTTGGTCAACAAAGTAGAAACAATGGCGATGACAACCTCTGTGCCAATTACCTCTATCTTGACCTGAGGCTCTAGTAACCTAGTCTTGTCTGCCTCTGTCTCTCGGTGCATCTCCATCACACCCTATGTTGGAACTACAATCACTACATCTGGGTTGGTTTGGTCCTAGGCAACTTGCTCTATCTGACTCTTAGCAGCTACTTGGGATGACAATTCTACAATCTCTCTTCCCATCAACTCTGGAAAGACTACCTCCCTCTCCCTTGTCACCTTCTCACTCACTATTGCTGTGGTCTTATTCATTGCCAGGGGTGGTGTCATAACAATAGGTCTTCTCTAGCCGAATGGTGGGATCGAAGGAGTGGAAATGGTGGGTACCAAGTGGGCCGACGTGGGTAATAGAAGAGGTGCAAAGAGTGACCTAGGTGGGGACACTGCATGGGTCATGTCCTCCTCATCCTCTGCCGAAGAGCTGTCTCCCTCCGAAGCAGTCCCATCACTCTTCATAGTATCTTCTCGACCAATATTGGTGTCACCGGCGTCCAATTCTTGCATCACCTTTTTTTGGCCATCCATCATGCCACCCGTGTTTAAGTATCACCAATAAAGTACGGGAGGCTCTCCTTGTGCCAACTTGCCTTTCAGCGGTACCTCTAATATATCAACAAGCCTTTAGTGAAGTGCAACCTCCAAAAATAATCCAATGGTGTGGTGGGGCAAGTAAAAACTGTGGTGCTGCAACATCGTAAACTCCATTCGATCTGCTAGGAGTGATGCCCAATCATACACCACTCCGTTCTTGATCCCGTTCATGAAAACATGTGGTAGAGCTATATAAGGAGCCCTAGTTACTCCTGTTATTTTCATGACATCTAGAATACAACCCAAGGCCTTTCCTTGACAAATTCTTGTCTCTTCTTGCGATTGCTTGTGCCTTCTATCATAGAATGAAATTCGTTAGATGTAAGTTCTCAACCAACCAGCTTAACCCAATATTCCTTCCGGTCTTGTGGAAGTTTGTGATTTTTTATTGCCACCTTACAACCTCCCTATCTTGGAATTCCAAAATATTTGGTAAAATCATGGGCTTTGAACAGTGATAGGGTGTTTTCTGTATTCAAATGAGCTTCTCTTGCTATACTTGTCATATGATTCAATCATGGTTCACAATACCTACTCAAAGAGCCAGATGGAAAATATTGGCATTTGGATGGCCCAATGCACATGCATGCGCACCAATATTTGCTTAACTAGGTCTATGCCCAACCTATCTTGCCACCATTGACAACATTCAATCTCATTCAGGTCCTCAAATTGAGTTGTGGGATGGGAAATGTTTTCTTTCTAAAATGCTTGTTGCACCTTGGGACGAATTCTCTACTTCTTACTACTAGAGGTGGCTCGTTGGCTTGCAACACAAACACTTGAAGCCAAGACTCGTGCATTCTTGTCCATGTTGGAACTATCTTCTTTCAATTGGTCCTTCCACTGCTGCCTCTTGCATGTTGACTGCATACCTTAACCGTTTCTTTTTTTTTTCTTGTTGTCACTAAAACGGTTAGGGTGTGTGATGACAATGACCGCTCGTCCACACTTCCTCTTCGGTAGTTGCTCGTTTCTATAGAAGATTTTCTTCTATTTCTAACTTTGTTTTTCCGCGACTCCCAATCTTTTTATAATGGCTTTCTTCCTTTAGCAATATTTTGTTGTTGGTAGACTTGTGTTTATCTAGAGATACCTACGACCTTTCTCCATTGTCTTCCACGACTTCCTTTTCCGCGGGGAAGTGCTAAAGCAAAATGTTCTTCTCACATCTCCAATAACTCTTATGCTCCTCAACCTTGTCTGCGGGCCTTTTTTTTTTTTATGCCTCTCCATGGCCTTTATGTTTTTGTGTGTGAAGTATGTGTCTGCAGAGTAGTCGTTGTGAATTTATATCTGTGGGCCAAAATTATAAGTCACGGAAACATGTTTGCAAGACATGTTCGCGGCCACGTCTATGGTCATGTCCGCAAGACTTTTATTTTATTTTATAATAATTATTTCTCATAGCTAATTTACTATGTGGGTTAGTTTGTCCTTTGCATCGTTGGTGATAAATTTTGAGTTTCGTGCCATTTATTGAATCTGCTATCTCTCATCCTTCAAGAGTCCATAACTTAATGGCTCCTTTGTCGCCCACTTCTCGTATTCTATAGGGTCTTAACCATTTCACCTTGAACTTTCTAGGTTTAATCTCATTGCACTCGTTGTACCTTAGTACCAATTGATCAAGCTGAAAACTTGTTTGCTTTAAATGTTTATCGTGCCATGCTTTACGATGAGTTTGTGCTACCTCAGTCGCCCATTGCGCTATTAGGCATCATTTGTCTAGCTTGTTTAGCCTATACAATCTCTCCCAAAGACTTTCCATATTTTCGAGCCTATTATCAATTGCTCTCTGGAGGCTTGGGACCATAAATTTTGTGGGCACCACCACTTCTTGCCTAAACATTAGTTGGAATGCCATTTGTCCTGTTGTGATTTTGTACGTTGTGTATTATGCCCAAAGTGCTGATGGTAGGTTCTCTTTCCAATCGTCTTGCTTTACCTTGCATGACTTGTAGATGACCGACACTAGAATTTTGTACGTTGCCTCTACCTAACCATTAACCCTCGGATACTATGAGCTAGATAGGGAGTGAAAATTTTTAAACTTGGTTGTGAGCAGTCGGATCACATGATTGACGAAGTGACCTCTTCTTTCACTGGTCAATTGGATAGGGATGCCATAACATGTGATAATATGTTCATAAATAAACTTCGATTTGCTTATGGCTGAGTTATCGGGCAACGTTCATGCCTCCACCCACTTTGAGATACTCCATTGCTGGAACAATGTAGTTGCATCTTCGTGCTCTACTTGGCTTTAGGGGTCCCGCAAAATCTAAACCCCACCATTCAGACAATTCTTGGGCATGTGATAGATTGAGCGACATAAAATCTTGTTTGAAGGGTTTACCCGTGTGCTAACAAATGTCACAGCTAACCACCCACTATCTGACATCATTGTATAGCATAGGCCACTATAGCCCTGCTAGAAGTACTTTCCTTTCCATCGTGTCTGGTCCTATATGCTCTCTTGCTGGGCCTCCGTGGGCTTCCCAAAGGATGCTTTGTACTTACTTCTCCATGACATCTTCTAAATACTTGGTCTGGCCCCATTTTATACAACATACCATTGATTAGAGAAAACGTTTTGCTCCTTTATGCCAACTTTTGACATTCACTTGGTGGCATCTTTCTGGGGAATTGTGAAGTAGATAGATATTTGCCAATGCTTTTGTACCACTCGGGAAGGATGGCTATATGAAATAAATGCGCATTTGGAAAGTCATTATTAACTCCTTCAGATGGCTCCCCCGACATGATCCAAGCTAGTTGATCGGCTATAACGTGGCTCTTCCCAGATGGTAAATGTAAACTCCTGTAGTAACAATAACCATCTGCTCACCCTCCCCTGAATGATGGGTTTGTTTACTAAGTACATCAATGCTTGGTGGTCTATGTAGAATGTGAAGGGCGTTGCCAACAAATAATGTCTGAACTTTTGTATGGCATATGCCATTCCTAAATCCTTTTGCTCCATCGTGCTGTAGTTCTTCTTCACCTTTGACAACAATTTGCTATCAAAGTAGATAGGATGATCCAGGCCATGATTAAAGCTCTTTGTTCGACATGAATATCATCATTATTTTGTTCATTTCTATTTTTATTTTTGTTCAATTGATTTGACATTAATCCTCAAAAAACCATCATTTTTAACAAGAACACTTTTATTTATGTAAAGTCTTTATACATCATTATAGTCGTCTGCGTGACCATTACAAAGGTTAGTGCTCTTTCCCACTCACACTCTACTCACATTCCCATGGCCTAGGGCTCATGGGTGGGACCTTTGGCTACTTTCATCATGCTCTTTTGTTTCTCGACAGTTGTGTTCTCAGAAGTTCTGAAGGGTCTGCTACCTTCGTTGCTCCTGCTTGATCTCCTCGCGTTGCTGTCTATGTGCGAGAAAGGCCTGTGCAAATAGTTTGGGAAATTGATGCAATAGTTGGTTGGTGGTGAGGCTCACATTCAGTGAGTCCTAGCTAATGTCCTCTTGAACCTCTGCACATACGACTTATCTCTGCACAAAGGTTTCAATGCTCGAGCATAACAAAATGTGGAAGTTCTTTATTAGTTCGCCCTCCCCTTCGAACAATTCGGGTATTCTGTTTTCATTAACTCTCACATTCTCCTTCAGAGGTATTCCCATTTACTCTAATTATGGTATGCCATTGGTCGCATCGCTTTCCCCAGATTCGAAATGACAACAGTGCCAAATGTTTACCCTCATGGGGTAACAGAGACTAATTGCGCACAGGGCAAAACACAACTAATTTTATTTATTTATTTTAAAGGTAGTGCTCAAGTATCTCTCACATTGGGGACTATACTTTGTTGGCAAGGGTAATGATGGGCCAAGGGTCTAGTATACCTAATGGTAATGTTTATAGGGTTACAACATACATTCCATTCATAATCAAAGTGATCTTTGCTAGGTTGGTTGGAGGTTCATCTCAAATCATCATCAGATATCAAGGCAGTAGTATTAATGATACAACATCAAAATTAGGTGAGAAGGAAATCAACTCCTCTAAGCCCTTGATGTTAGCATATATAGGGCTTACTAGTTATCATGTTAAGGCATTCAACTAGGCATGAAATTGAACTCTGTATCCAGGGTAGGGTTCCATTAACTTGTACACTTTTTGAAGATATATGTTTTGCACTTTGATTTGGGTCATGGTTAGATCAACGAACATATTGTACATTGACTAGCTCACGTATGTATTGTCATATTTCAATGTTCAATACAAGTTATTCACCGCTAATATTCTAGACAGTTCTTCTCTTAGCCCTTAATAACATTTTCATTAAAATATTACATGTTATTTTATTCCCAACAATTAAGGTCCTACCTATATCATTATTCAAAGTGACATTTAATCATCTCGCATTGCATAAAATTCATATGCATATATTATTACCAAGGAATGTTAAGATTCGAAATAGTTTCATAGTATAAGTGACAACTAATTACTAAGCACATAAGTTGAAGGACATCTAATATATCTAAAGGCTAATTCAAAGCACTAACTCAATATGTAATATGATTCATATATTATAAAGTGTTCACGATTTAATATTTTTAATAAATTCCTAATACATCTTATATATTAAGTGTGTTGATTAAGATTTGTTAGGTGAATTGTTTATGTAAAGATTAGGTGCATATAATTATACAATGTTTGTATATAACGCACTTCATCAAATCTAATATATATGTATATATCTTTTCATATAACTAACATAGCAAAATGTAGTATACATAAACGTCTTATCACTATTCAATTCATTACCATATATTAACCTAGACTATCATTAACACCTTATGAAAGTCTCCTAATTACCTTTAATTTCCATAGCATTTAATAAAACTATACCACTCTAAAACTTTCCATCAAATTTTAAGTATTAAAATCTTCACTTCATTGAATTCATCCAATAGAACTAAACACTCTTAAGTGAAGGACAACATATAAAGTATTTTAATCGAACTATATTAGAACTAATATTAACCTATTTTTGTTGAAATTATAACTTAATTTATCAAATAAATAAGGTAAGATCATAAAGTGCTCTTTAAACATAATTATGTTACAAAATAAAATTCCTAGATTATGACACAACTAATTTATCTACATTGTTATTCTATCTCATTGCTTATATCAAAATGATAATAACTACCTACTCTACCCATAAAGTAAGATCACATGGATGAGTTATCTATTACTAGAATCTTACCATAATTCTCAAGTAACTTAAACAAATCTAATAACTAACAATTTAATCAATAAATAAAATCCTACTAACTAACCCTCATTATCCCAAATATTACTAATTAACAACAAATACATCTACTAACCATTCTAACACTATTCTACTTACCTAACACTAACACACTTCCCTAACACCCATTAAGTCGCAGTCCAAACAAATTCACAAGGTAAGGGGCACGTGTATGATGTGATGGGAAGGTCGACCCATGTCCTTGGGCGGTGCCTAGGGAGAAGAGAAAAGGGGAGTGGTGGGAATTCACGTAATTCCCCCCTCTTTAAGACAATTTCCATGCCTTTAATTAGCATTGGCTTCTTTCCTTGGTTCGAGCAAGGTATATTAAATTTTTACTATTATTTTTTTAATTTTTTTTAATTTGGATCTCTTCTCCAAAGGCATAGGCGATGTCATGGTTTAAATGGTGGTGGTGGTCTGCATGAGGAGTGGGTAGAAATTCAAGTAAGCCCCTTGGGAGGTGGTGGGGCCCATTTTCCACTAGAGTGCATGTACTATGGGCCTCTTGCCAAGTTTTCTAGAAGCTCGAATACTCACATGTTATACATGTTTTAGTTTTGATGACAGTGGGGAAAGCACCTTAGGCAGTCATAAATCTGCGGTAAGTTTAGAGGGGGAGTGGGTTGAGTGACGTGACTGTGCCTTCCTTCTCAATCCTAGTCGCTTTCCCATGTGATATGATTTCTTTTTAAACCACGCGACTTGCTGATCGTACTTGTACTATGAGATATTATTATTGTTATTAGTTGGGTGAATATTTTAATGAACTGTAATAGGCAAAGGAGATATATTTCCATCCCCATACAAATTCTAGAGAAGAAAGACACACCTACAGATTTATTTGCTATACATTTTCTTTCGGTGCCATGTTCTCTACTTGGTCTAATTTCCTTTTATTCAATCATCGTGACATAGTGTGTGTGTGTGTGTGTGTGTGTATTGTTGACAGTAAAATCTGATGCTACACTTCATATTCTAATAAGTATGTCTAAGATGAGAACTCCATTGAAGGCACTGGAATTCATAGAAATGTATGGGACTGGAAAACTAAATAATTTGTTCACACATGTCACTTGCTTCATTACATTAGATTCATATCTTCCATTTGAACAAGATCAAATATAGCATTGAAAAATTTGATCTCTATGATGAAACCTTTAAATGAAATGATTTATTGAAATCAGATTCATATAATTCAATCTCTATTGAGGCCTATTGAAATCACTTAAACTTTGAAGGCTAAGGAATCATACATACTATTCACTTGTAATAAATACAAGTCTTGTGTTACACTTTAACTAGATCAACTTGCGAAATCAAACAACTCCATTTCTTCATATCTACAAATAATGCTATGAATAAATTCGTACATTATACCAATTACACTATGAGGATCCTTTACAAGATTAAACAGGGTTTGAATACAATTTTCTCATAACATCTCATCACAAGTTTATTGTAACTATGGACATATTTGCATATTGAACCAAATTCAAAACGAATATTCTCTACAATATCAAGCATACTTGTATACACTTCCTTATGACATTACATGAATCTATATTGAATTAACATCAAATACATGATTATTTGCTTTCATATGCAAAGTGAATACAATGGAACAATCCTCTTCGAGTGATTTCATGATGCATTACAGCTATACCTATCAAAGATAATCCAATGCTTCCTCTTATGAACATGCACATGCAATACAATACCAAATGAAACAATTCATATGGGCCAATCACAACACATTTCTCTTCTAAATGGCTCCCATACACTACAACAAGATGATTAAAAGAAAATCTTCATACAATTGTATCACATAATAATAAGACCCTTCCTCATGCCACATCAACATATAGAGCAAATCCAAGCTTTTCCCATTGCTCCCTTGAGTATAAAATCTGCAAATACATCACAACAAAATAACAAGGACCATGGGTACTCTCCTCCCAACCATAGGCCTCCAAAGAGACCACCCCCGAGCTCGGGGAACAAGGCTCAAACGGGGTTCATTCCAATCTCACAATGCATATACATCACATTACAACACTCGAACAATTCCATCCCAAGGATATTTCACAACAGTTGACCAATGGAACCATGAACATAGGGTGAAGGTGCGCTTTTCAAATGGAGACTTGCCATATCAAACAATATCTGCAATAAACAAATTTCATGCCCTTTTGGGGCTTTCACAAATCAGCAATTCCATGCCCTTTCAGAGCTTTCACAATCATCCTCCAAATACACTACCATTAGCTGTAGCTTCCTTGGAGCCCATACTCTATAAACTTCCTTTATAAACCATACTTCCCTTATCACCCCCAACAAGATATGAATGATTATGGCATACAATGGAGCCCATACTCCAAGGTTCTCAATACATTTTCAAGCCCAACTAACCCCTTCACCCTGGACTTCTCTTCCCTTCCCAAAGGGTGAGTGAAGCCCTCACACCCATAACAACACTCATGCACAAAATCATGGAAGATCAAAAGCAAGAGAACAATGAAAATCCAAACTTCATGCTCATCACAACACAATACAACATGATACAAGATGATACCGCACATTTTTCTTACAATGGCATTCTCACTACTTACATTCTTATGAATGCAATACCAAGATTTAACTTCAAAATGGAAGAAATTAACTACATGGCAAGAAATACCAACCTTGAATTCCTTTGCAAAATGGTAATGAAAGGTTGCAGAAGAGCTCCCTCCAAGCTTCCAAAGCCTAAGTCTCTCTAAAGTTAGAGAGTGGGTAGACAATTTACTCATTTTGCCCAAGCCCTCTAAAAGGCCTCTAACTTCTCACTTAGCTAAAATGGCCCAACCAAAAGCCCCACTTTTCTTGCATCCTTGCCCTTTCTAAAATTGTAATCTTGACCAAATGGGAAAAACATGTGAACTCTTCAATTTCGAAATTCTAAGAAAATGACATGTTTGGAGGGTTCCCAAGGTCATCTAGGCTTACTAAAGGTTAAATTTAGACCCCCAACCCATACTACTATCATGTGAGCACTTAGTTTTCACCAAAATAACCCCCTAGGACCACTTTTTGATCCTTAAAAATTAATAGGGAGTTGGAATTCGAAATTCCCTTGATGGAGACTTCTCCTACACTCTACCATAAGGGGTTAACTTGGATACTACGTTGGGTTAGGTTTAGGTTAGGTGACTTTTTCCCAAAACCCTAAATGACAAGTCATCAACACATGGACAACACAAGTGTCAAGTGACACATAAAAAGAATAACAGATTACATTTATGGCGACATGTCTTTAATAATATATGAATTAAACTATTACATACTCATACAATTTACGTTTATGAAACAAAACACATTACAATGAGGTTTGAATCTTTTCCACTAATTCAACCTTGGCTATGTCATGTTCACATGGGCTTGAGCCTTGGTTCCCCGTTAAACCCCATGGTTAGAATCCTACACACTAAACTCGAGCATTAGTAGTCCAAGAAAATCATATAAGAAATAAGTGCAATAAATCATTATCACATTCAACATTTGGATTTCATACTTCATCAATTTCAATTAACTTTCTTTTTCAAATCATTTTCACATAAAACGTTCAAAACATCAAAATATCAAATTATGCTTATCAACATTAAACTTTACTTAACATGATCAAATCAATATTCTAAATAACTTCATAATCTATTTCTATCATAGTGACAAAATATTGAATCCTCGACTGTTGAGTCCCTAGGCATTTGAATTAGGTCCTATTGCATATCACAATCTATCCTTTAACACTAATTTCCATGTAAACATTACAATTTGACATTTCAAACATTTCTACACTTAAATTTCTATTATAGCAATTAAAATAATTTAGAACGTGAAATGGAATCATTAAATATATCAATTAGGTCCTAATGTGCAGAGATAAGTGCAGATCATCAAAATGCAGATATTAAAATGACATAACCCTATAGTCTCAAAAGTGTATCAAAACATAGAATTAGAAGTATCATAGTGCATATATGTTATCTATGCTATGGTAGGTCAGGTGAGGCCTCACAATAGTGAATTACTAAGCATATATGTTATCTATGCTATGGTAGGTCAAGTGAGGCCTCACAATAGTGAATTACTAAATATTGCTTTTAAGTGTTGCATGGTTTTCTCAATCTTTCACTTGGAGTCATTTTCAGTTCATGTTGAAGTAGTTTAGTTGGATGAAAGTTGTTGTAGATGTTTGCTTGCTTGACTTGAATGAATTCGGTGATTGGCCTCTTACTGATGGTAGGAGTGCTCTATGTGGTAAGCCGGTAATTGCATGCATGTAACTTCAATTGATATTAAATCTTAAGTTTGCATCCATTTGATGGGATTGAAGAGGAGATATTGATCTAAAAACCATTTGAGTGTTCCTTAGAAGCTTGCACTAGACAGGTTTGAGTCTTTGGCGAGATTGCATCTAGTAGAGTCCAATTTATCCATGATTCCTTGGATTCCTAGTTAAGAGTAGAAGTATTCAAGGTTAATGTGTTTGAGTTGAAGGATCGGAAAAACAAATCATATTTTCATTGGACATTGTGACACTAAATCTTTAGAAGTGCAAGAAGTTGATGCCCATTGAATGAATAGCGTAAGTCCCCTAAGTGATTACTAGCGAATCACATTATTTCATTGAGCGAGTATTCACAAATAGAAGAAACTTTGAAGTCATTTCATAACCTTACTTTCAAGCTTAGCATGAGAGATGACCTTATATCAAGAGAGGATTGAGTGTTTGACGTTTCATCTTGAAGCATTGAATATTTGATTTTGCATGTTGTAGTGTCGAACAAAATTCACATCAACAAATCTTTATACATTGACTCTTTAAGAGATATTTTTTGTTTTAATGAACAAATTACATTACCCCAAAATAAATCGCAAGTCTTGGAGAAATGTCTTTTAACTTCTTTTAACAAGTCATCTTAATTTTTTGCTTGAATCACACCTTCTCTTCTTTTAATGAATTAAATGTGCTTTAATCATAACTCTTTTATTTGTTAATTTTCCTTAACATGTTTCTAAAAGATATCACACTTCTTTTATCTTTATCAAATTGGGTTTTATTTTTATTCTTCCAATCGCTGCATATTTCTTCTGTGAACTGATATCGGCGCTATAATAATAGTTGCTTGATCATAAAGACACGAAGATCACTTCCCACACCACATATATCTATCTTTCTCGATCATGAAGATTGCTGCTTATTAAGGTAGCTATTTTGTCTGTTTTAATCACCACCTGCTGTCATACAATAACAATTATTAGAGTCTGCTGTCTAATAATCAAATCGGCATATGTATGTTGACGCTAGCAATAGGTTCTATGTTGAAATAAATTCTAAATTCCTGATAATAAATACTGTTCTTCCACCCTCATTTAAATTTGTTTGGCAACCATCTTGGGCTATAAATGGTTAAACAATTGACTTATTTATATTTCGTTTGGGACTCTTAAAATCACTTAATAATAAATATTAGTTAATTCCATATTAATTATCTAAGAATAATAAATAAATAAATTAATGTAATTATAGAATTTCACCTGCAGTCAAAGATGGGACACAACATAGTTGTAGGCTGCACTACTTGGTTAAGGCACTATTTAATCATACTTTCTTCTCAGTCAATATTAATGCCAAGGTACTATAGAGAGTCTGAACATTAAGACAAAAAGGCTGCTCATTTTTCATCCTTGGCTGTACAAGTGGCTACTTGTGATGTCCCCAATTTCAAAATAGGTTTTAATAGGAAATAAGGATTAATTAGCAATATCAGATTATTTAAATAATATAATTATAATCATCTATTTTAAAATAAAAATATTATTTATAATAAATAAGATAAATAATATTAAATATCTTTAATATATGCTATTGGATATATTTAAATCTGAAATATGTATAATAATATAATAATATTAAGGTTAGGCAAAAGCCTGCAACGCAACGGTAATTTGCGAGCCTCTCATGTGGGAGGTGTTGGGTTCGAATCTACCTTCACTTAACATATAATAATAATTAATTCCAATAAATAATTGTTGGTGCAAGTAAGTATTTACTTATTACACTTACTTAAGTTTACTTAGGTTAATGCATTAGTTTATTATTTTGCATTATTTTATTTGTGAGACACTTAGGAGTTTGTGCACTCTTCTGAGTTGTCATGATGACATCACAGAAGTCTGCACCTCTTTTAAGCACATGTTGTCTACAACATAGGAATCTTCTACACACATATGACACTTTGTCATTCTTATCCATTCATTTAGAATGTTGGATAAGGTGCTTAGTTGTTTTATCTCTTGGTTGTTTCTAGAGACATTCTAGGTGCTTCCTGAGAGGCTTTTATATACAAGCACTCCTAGTGTACTCTTATCATGGCATATTGAATATATCGTCATTCTGATCATACTCTCTCTCTTGGTCTACTATGTGCTTGTGTTTGAGTTCTTCGTTTTTGCGTGAATTTTGCCCCTACGCAAATTCTTACATGGTATCAGAGCAACTTGGAGATTTTCTCCTCACATAGCTGTTAGAGACCACGCTTGCTTCATCACCTCAGCCCGAATCCGGAGTATTGCAGAAATTGGGAACATCTAGAGCTAGATCTGACCTCCCCATTGCATCCGAAACACTGATTCGGTGAAAATCGACTATAAACACGCCTACCTTGGCCCAAAGTCGATTGTGAGGCAAATTTTTTTTGCAAATCGGAACCCGGAGGCCCCGATTTGCAGTATGGGTATGGTCATTTTTAGTAGATTCAATTGATTTATTTTAGATCTGCATTTATTTCTCTGTAATTATTGTCAAATTATTGGCCAATTTTTTTGCCCTTTCGGGCACCCAGTAGAGAATTTTTTTTTAGCAAACCGGGGTAGTGACACCTTGGATCTGCCATTTGGAGGTATTTATAGTGTGTTTGCAGGCCGGAGGAATTTATTATTTGTTCGCAGGCCGGACATATTAAATTCGTCCACAATTGAAAATCAAGTGATATATCCAGCGAACAATACTGCAGACGTGGTGAGATTGACCATTGGCCCGGCCACATTTTTCATTGGCGATAAAGCCCACCTCCCAAGCCCCACGACTCTTTGTTTGGACATTCGCATGGGCTTAGTTTTAAAAAGCGCTAACAACGCTCCCACCATACATGTGGGATTTATATTAAACCCACCAAATACTGGCGACAATTTTTTAAAAATTTCGACGCTGTGATAAATCTTCTGCCCACGCGGTTGTTTTCCGGCATTCTCCGGCAGCGCATAAATTATTCCTGGCGTAGAAAGCAGAGATTCTGGTTGCTGGTCCTCCAGCCCCTTTTTTGGCTTCACATAAGAAGTTTTCGGCGTTTATTCTCCCGCTTGTGGGTGCATTTTTTCAACCTTCGGTGTCACAAGTTCAATTTTCCGGCAAGAATTTGATTTCCCAGCACCGGTGCTTTTTTTTGGCATCTGCACGAAAACTGGGCCTTGCACGTTGAAGTTTTCCCGTCTGCTGTTGTTTACATTGGACACGTGTTGCCACACGAATAATGCCACGCAGCCCCCTCTTTAGTGGTCTAGCAAAGGACACACAGACTTGTACCAAGGACATGTAGACGTTACCAAGATCCACATGGATTGCTCATAATCCGATGCGTTGATAGTCTTCTACAGCGTGTGGCCCACCTGCCACGTTTGCATAAATCGCCACGCAGGATGCTGACTTGTATTGACACGTCAACACTTTTGCCAGCTCACCCGGGACTGCCACGTCACTTGAAACCCGACTGTACATGCCACGTCAGCAAGTCCATACAGTATAGATGCTGACTCAGCTTGCCACGTCATCCCAGACTCGGAGTTTTTGCTGACATTATCAATACGCTATGTTAAAATTGACGGCCGTTTGATCGTCATAATAGGGCATTTTATAACTGCAGTGACAACTGTTTGACTGTCAAATTTAGACTCGTAGTTTTCCTTCCAGATCCCTCTCCAAATTGCTTTTCAGTTTGGCAGCTTGACTTTGCGAGCCCATAACTTGGACATCCGGACTTCGATTCAGGTGCAATTTTTTTTGAAATTGGGTAGAATTTTCTAAATTTTCTAGTGGTGGTGTTGTTTTCTGGTTTTGGTGCATAGATTTTGCAGAAATTGTATTTTTTGGCGACTGTACTTGCATAATCTTGCATTTTGCAACTTCAGAAGCTTTCTACGGGCACATTTGGTCACTTTTTTAGGTTCTATTTTTTTTGAAAGTGCATATTTTTTCATCTACTTTTCAGATCTGAAGTCAGATTCTAGGGTTGTGTGGACCAAAATCTCACTTTCAGAATTAAGCCTTTTTCGACATTGTAAGTTTTGATTCTTTTTCAGAATTGTTGCAAATCTGAGCCACAGTGCTTAAGTGACAGATTTGAGCCTCATAAGGCAGTTGTAAAGGCAAAATCAGAAAGTCCACTTTGTTTATTTTGACAAGTGGCCCATTGTAAACGCACTACTTATAAAGTGCCAAAAGCATCTTTTTTGGGGGGGTCTTTTGATTGAGTTCAAATGGGGGGTGTGTATTGTGTTCTTGTGTCTTTTTTTTGTGCTCTTTTCAATTCTGCATCATGGATTTTAAATGTCCTCTAACTTCACGCAACTATTCTACATAGAAAGATATTGCATGGAGTAGATTAATGGAAAAATGATATAGTCTTTATGTTGATGGTACAATTACGAAACCTAGTGATGCTAAAGAACTCATTGATTGGCAAAATCAAGACCGATAGGCTTTAGGTGTTATCAGGAGTTGTGTACATGGGGATCTTCTCTTCCACATTAAAAATTGTTCAGAATCTAAAGAACCTTGGGATAAACTTGAACAGTTGTATGGTAAGGTGGATGAAGAAAAGGGATTTCAGATTGAGGATGATCTACTTCTCTTGGATCCAAAGAATTTTGTCACAATTAAAGATTACATCATCAAAGTCAATGAGTATAGGGCACTTATTAAAGATTGTGGAAATCCCATGAAGGATGACATGTTGATTCATCACATCTTGAAGAGGCTACCTTTTGAGTACGCCAACTTTGTTTTGAGTTTTAATAATCACAGGTTGACCATGGGATCTGCTTACCACAAGCCTTCCTTCGATGCATTTGCAGAGATGTTGATTGTTGAATAATCTCACTTGGTGGATTTTGGACTTCTCAAGTCATCAAAGACCAAAGCCTTGGTGGCTAGTGATGAGCAAAAATCAAGTCAAGGAGGGAAAAGCAACAATAAGAAGAAGTAGAGGAAGCAAAGAACACAATCTGAGACACAACAATCCTCCTTTCAACAAGGCAACTCTTCTTCCAACAAGAAGGGAAGTAATGACAAGGACAAACTCTTTTGTGCATACTGCAAAAAGCCAAATCATGACGAGCATCATTGCAAGACAAAAAGAATCGATGAGTTAGAAAATCTACTCAGGAAGAACAAGATTCAAATGCCAAGTACTTCCAAGGATTCAACTCCAACCTCTTCAAAGGGTAAAGGGCAAACACTTATGGCAAACACAAGTTCTTCGGAATGGATACTTGACTCAGGTGCCTCTTACCACATGGGTTCTTCAAAGGAAGACTTTTCTTCATTGAAGCAGTCAAAGGTACCACACATCTTTGTGGGAGATGATACTAAAATGGAAGTTGAAGGGAAAGGACATGTGGAAATGGAAAATGGGGAATTCAAAGATGTTCTCTACGTTCCAAACCTTAGCTCCGATTTCCTATCAGTTTACCAAATCACTCACCTTGGAGGTGGTCACAAAGTTGAGTTCTTTCCAGATTCAGTGATGGTGCGAAGTCTCAAAGATGATTCATTGGTAGCAATGGGGAAAGTCAATGATGACAAGAGGCTTTATTCCTTCTCCCACTTTGTGCCTAAGAGTCCTTCTCAAGCCTTGTTGATTCACTCTACTTCAAACATCAACTTATGGTATGAGCGGTTTGGTCACCTTGACTTCCGCTCTCTTCAGCAACTTTGCTCAAAACATATGGTCAAAGGTCTACCTAATATCAACTTCTATAAGGGAGAATGTTCATCTTGTTCAGTGGATTTGAATCTCAAGGAGAAGTATGATAAAGGGAAGTCTTCTAGAGATCCAGTTGTTCTTCAGCTCGTTCACATGGTTTTAGCAGGACCCTTTGCTGCGACTTCAATCAGCCAAGGCCGCTACATCCTCACATTTGTTGATGACTTTTCAAGATTCACTTGGGTCTTCTTCCTTCATCATAAGAATGAAATGGTTCATAAGCTTCAAGAATTTAAGACTCATGTTGAACACAAGTCAAGGAAAGCCATCAAGGTATTAAGGGTGGACAATGAGAACAGATATGTAGACAGAAGACTTAAGAACTTTTGCAGCATTGAGGGGATTGATCTTCAGAACTCACTAGCATTCAGTCCACAGAATACAGATGTTGCAACTATGAGCATTAGGAGTCTCAAGACCATGGCAAGTTGCATGATAAAGGCCAAGTCTCTTGATCCTACATTAGAAGTTGAAGCCATTAGCAGTGCTACTCACATACTTAATAGGTCTCCTCATAATGCCTTAGACAGAAAGAGACCTTTTGAGGCATGGTCGGCAGGAAACCAGTTGTGAGTCACCTTAGAGTCTTTGGTTGTCCAGCATGGGCTAACCTAGCTTCCAGTAGTTGCAAGGCACTGGCACCTAGGCCTTGTATCTTCATCGGCTATGAAGACAATGTGAAGGCTTACAGACTGATGGATCCAGAGACACATGAGATCTTTGTGGAGAAGGATGTTCACTTTGTAGAAAGATCACCCAACTTATCCTCTAATCCTCTCCGCACATCATACACAGTGGAAACTGATAGTGACACTAGCGATAGTGCTTCAATGGGTTCAGACACGTGGGGTTCTATCGACAGTTGCAGTGAGAGGTCACATCAGTCTAGCCCACATGCTTACATTGCCATAGTGAAGGTCCATCACACCAAGGTACATCTTGTCTTCCAGCTCCAGCTTCTCTTGACTTGGGAGACAGCCTTGAGGACATACATCTTCTCATTGATGAAGGTGATCCTTCTATAGTTGTTGTGAGGGCTCACTCTGACCCTCATGTCCATTCTCTACATGATCAATCTGTACAGGTTGGCATGATTGTGGATCCTTATGAACAACAATTAGTGGAGGTCTCTTTGTCAGTTGAGGAGACAGATGGTTTAGTGGAACAGGTTCAACAGACATCCTTGCCTGATCTGCATTCGTTCTTTTCAGCACAGTTGGAAGGGGTGAACTTCAACATCAACACAGGGATACTTGAGTAGGTTTCAAGGCCAGCATACATCTTCAAGAGTGTACCTTTGCCATTGTTTCTTCGTAAGGGGAGAAACACCATTCTGCATTCTTGGACCAGCTTCTTCATCGGAGCAGCTTTCACTTGTTGGCATTTTTATTTTGTTGGGGGGGGGGGGGGGGGGGCGGGTTGGGGGGGAGCCTATTCTGTCTCTCTTCCTTCTCTCATCTTTCTCTTATGTATATACTAGATGTATGTTGTAATAGGGGGTTCTTGATTACTCCATCCATTGCTGCATCCCTATTTATCTCTCTTTTTGGGGGAGGGTTTTTCCCATGAGGTTTTCCCTCTTTCCCTGCTTTATGAGAGATTGTATTTCATTATGTACATGGGTATCTAACATGGCCTAGGAGCCGGGACCCATTATGCATCTTCATCCTAGTTCGTAAGCTTAAGGGCATTCTCCTAAGTTGCACTTAAGGGGGGGTGTTGGTGTAAATAAGTATTTACTTATTACACTTAAGTTTACTTAGGTTAATGCATTAGTTTATTATTTTGCATTATTTTATTTGTGAGACACTTAGGAGTTTGTGCACTCTTCTGACTTGTCATGATGATATCATAGGGGTCCGCATCTCTTTTAAGCACATGTTGTCTACAACACAAGAATCTTCTACACATATATGACACTTTGTCATTCTTATCTATTCATCTAGACTGTTGGATAAGGTGCTTGGTTGTCTTATCTCTTGGTTGTTTCTAAAGACATTCTAGGTGCTTCCTGAGAGGCTTTTATATACAGGCATTCCTAGTGTACTCTTATCATGGCATATTGAATATATCGTCACTTTGATCATACTCTCTCTCTTGGTCTACTGTGTGCTTGTGTTTGAGTTCTTCGTTCCTGGGTGAATTTTGCCCTTACGCAAATTCTTACAATAATAATAATTAATCTAGGTTTCCGTCGTTTACCTATCAAAAAAATAAAAATAAAAAATATTAAGGTTAAATATAAATTATAATATATTTTATTTATAGTAACATTCTCATATCACTATAGACGTATACATATTGAAATAATAATAACATAATATATAAAGAAATGTATATCAACTATTATTATATTTTACTATACAATAATAAATATTAATTGTTATATAAATATATTAAGTATATAGGTTTTGAGTTATTATATGTTATTTAATTGAAGTGTATATAATGAATTAATATTAATAATATTGTATCAATAAGTAATAATCAAATATTAGTATTAATAATAAAATATACAAATTAAATGAAAAGGCACATCTCTTCTCTTGTTATTATATAAAAATAAGTATTATGTCAGTGAGGGGGATATGAAAAATGATTTTATAAAGTTCTAAAATATAAATTGAAGTAAAAAGGAGTAATGTCCCAAAAGGGGACATTACACTACAGGCCACTTTTCTCTTGAATGTAAGGCTATTTTGGGCTGCTAGTATAATATATTGCTAATATTGGAGATTGATATGCATGGAAAATATTCTTAATTTGGTCTGATATCAAGCACCCTAAGTTTTCTTTCATCATAGTCACTTGTTTCAAGTAGCTGTTTGTTGCAAGACTACACGTCACATGTGTGTCTGTATATATACATTTGTATGTTACTTACACAGTGTTCCATTAAATTCTTTAGCAATTTGTATGTTCGATGAAATCATAGAAAATTGCATGTAATGGATGTACTCGAATGATCTGTTTGTTTTCACATATTTGTATCTCTTGGACATTTCTGCTAATTCTTTGTCAAGACCAGAGTGGTAGACTTATATCAAGGGATGTAATGGACAAACTGCGAGCCAAACAAAGGGAGGAACAACAAAATGAGGTGAGTAATCTGGTTTTATTGTTGACAAGGGATCTCCATTTGTAGCTGCAATACCTTGGAATAATATTGTCCTTAATTAAATGAGAACATAGTTTGTGGTTTTTAAACATGTATTCCATGTGAATTACTGGTCTATGTAATGCAACTCTGCATCCCAAATTTATATGAAATATATGGTATCATAAGCATTGGCTGTTGTCATGTAATGCAGGATTATGAACTGGATGAAGCAATGGCTGTGGCTGTTGACATAGGTGAAAAGAACGTAAGTTTGTATGTTTCTCTTTTGTTGTGCTTGTTCAGAATCTTGCAAATTAACCTTAATTTTGTGATTGACAAAAAAATGTTTTTTATTCAATTGAATATGGATTCCTGGGTACTCACTAAATTGTGGTGAGGATATCTTAAGTAGCAGAAGTTGAACATTGGGTCTAGGATAACCTTTTGCTTAGCATGAAGGTTTTTGTATATACCAGGATGAAGGTGAGGATGAGGTTGAAGTGGACGGAGAAGAAGAAAAGGAAGGAGATGATGAAGTATCTAAATTGTAAAGTGCAGTCAGTCACCAGTCTTCTCGGGTGAGCTATAGTATCTTATGGTTAATTTGTTTTGTTAATGTTTTCCTTCTAGAATTATTGAATTTTAGATGTGAAATGATATTAGAAGATTCAGAACCAGCCACATAACTATTTACAATACAATACGATTCAAAGCCAGCCAAATTATGTACGATTCACTCGTGTGAGCATCACCTAGATGCTAAGAGTTCCATTCATTCTCATGAGAGATGGGTTCTTGTGAACCAATACTCATGAAACATGGGTTCTTGTGAACCACTACTCATGAAACATGGGTCAATGGGTTTGACTGAAAAACTACACAGTTGAGTTTAGATAGCAATATCACCTCTTCAGAGTCGACAAATTATGAAACAAAGGAGTAACTGTGGAGAAAAATAATATAAGATTTATGAGTGGTTTAACTATGTGATGAATGGTAGATTCACTGTTCATGCTGGAAGATAAAAACTGCAAAAACAGCAATAATCTTACCTATTCACGACTATCTGTGATATGATAATTGCTTTCATTATTGTAAGGGTTTAAAGAGGCAACTAGAATTCACGTGTCCTTGGGATGAGAGGAATTCTTCTTTCTAACTAGAAATTTGTTGACTGAAATTGTAGTCAATAATGAAATTACTTTTCATGCCACATTGTTTTCAGCAGTGTTCCTATTCATTCTATTAACCCATTTTTATCATCTAATTTTCTGAGATCAAAATTGGATACTGCTCTTTGGAAAAAAAACTATATAAACTGGCAACTCTTTATGGTATTAGTGGAAACGAATAAAGCCTTGTTACCTGTTTGGGATGGATTTGGGGTTTGGGTTTGAAGGTTTATCAATTTTTTTTCCTGTGCCACTCATGCAACATATATATATATATATATATACATACAAAATATACAAAGTTATATACAGAGTACATAGAATAATTAATGTCTCAATGTCAATTGTCAAATGTTAATAATTAATCAGCATGGTTTTTAGTAGTTGCAAGTGTACATTTAAAATCAATATAAATCATCATATTGCTCTTTATCAAGAGTATCAATGTTTGTCAGCTTGTTTGTTTGATCAAGCAGCAGCAGGGCCACCACCATTGGTTGCACTATGCAAATTATTATGTCTGGTATCGTTAAGCTTCTCATCATGATTCACGATTAAAGAATGTTTATACTGTTGGGAAGGTCTTTTACACACTGCACGTTGCAATATTTTATACCTTGTATTGATGTTGTCTATGTCAAATGGGATGCCACACACTGGGATTGGGCGATCCTATTCCTAGGAGATTGTATGTGATACTGTAAATAGTTTAATGCAAGAAGCATGAGGAGATTCCATGTTAAATGTCCACATTTATTGGCTGCCCATTATCATGCACATTACTTGAATATCTTGATCCAGGATTTTGAAATTCAACTACTGTCCCAGGCTAACACCTACATGTAATGAACTAAATTTTTCAAAGCCATCAGTTGCAAGGACCAATACCTAGATCCCCAGTTGAGTTATTGTTAATGATGAGTAGAATACTTCACTGAATTCCTAAATTTCTGTTGGCTGTTTATTATCACTTATAAAACTGTTCATTTAAGCTCAACATTCTTGGACATAGGTTTCCATTAGCATGATCATTAGCAGCTTTTCCACTGAAAAATATTTTTGTTTTGGAAATTCAAGGTTTTCCATTAGTGTTATCATGAATGATTATGAGATGAAACTGTATGATAATTGGCATTGCTGTTGTTTTATTAGCTTTACATCATAATATTAGTTATCGTAGGGATGAGAATATGTCCTCTATGATCTACGTATCATTTATATATAAGATTTTTGTTAAATTTGCCCACAATGTCTTCTTTGATGGTCAAAAGTGCCATCAAAAGCTACTAATTTCTTTTTGTTCCCAGATATTTTTTATTTTTTTATATTTTTTCTAATTTCAGGAACTCAAATCAAAATTGCAGGAGGATTTTAGCCAATACACTACTGAAGATGAGATTCCTTGTTTGACTGGTGAATCACTTCAATTTTGATAGGTGATTTGCATACAGTGGTTGCTATTATTTAGTTGTTTTGGCCACTATGAAGTTGCCAACCATACATTAAGTTGACATATACGGTGGAAATGTCAATGTGGAATATAAACCAATTCTAAACTTCCATTGACGGCTGTTTGATCAATCCAATGTACATGCCAATTTTCCAATAGAATATCCTTCTGTGTTGTATTAATTCATAACTTGTGAAAGATGATATACAATTTTTTTTTATTGCCACTTACAAATGTGCATATGATCACTTCTCTTGGATAGAAACCAAGAACTCTAGCAATCCTTAGATTTGGTGAGGACATTTAACTGTTCATAGTGAAGGACAATGGATATTATTTTAAGTTATCTGTCATAAGAAGTTGCATTGTAGATTTTAATTATATTCTTAAATGTACACAAAGCAATCAAGATGAAATGGGAGAATTTATTTAACAAGAAAATAATATAATGGAGTAGTTATATATATTATCTATTGTGCATTGTGTAGATTTTGCACTCCATTATTGTTTTATATTCCTTCAAATTGTATTACAGCACCATGAAGTTTGATAGTAGATTGCTCCTTTGATTGTGTGCTTGTCACGAGCAGATGAGTCCCTGACTGTGTTCAAGAGGAGACAATGACTATGTGCTGGTTGCTGATCTACAGTTGCTTGGATTGGACCCAAGGGCATAAACCTTTGCTGAATGTGCTTCAAACTTTAATTGATAGCCATGACTCTTTGTAATTTTTCTATTGCTGATTTCTGGTTGCTACTATTCAAGAGACGAGGGCTTGAGAGGTTGTTATGGTGAACATTGAGCACTGGAGTCAATGGGATATAATCAGAATCATTCATTGAAAACAAATGTTTTTCTGTTCATACAGAAAATTGCACAAGCAAAAAAATTGTTACCTGCTGCTATATTGTTTTAGCCATGGGGTGTTTATCGCTTCAGTTAATAGGTTTTAACACATACAAAATTGTATGTAAGTAATATGATGCAACCCAACACAGTATTAGAGAACTCACCAACTGATTAATCTTAGGAAATGTTTACATTGATGTAGTCAAACTCAAAACGACAACATGATTGTATTCACACTAATGATGATTAGATACAAGTACATAAAAAATAAAGTGTTGAAGGGTTGCAACTATGAATCGTCCTCACTATGCAACTACCCGAACTGCCTACCCCTTCTGGACATACCAGTCACACATTTATAACTATTTGTACCAACAACATCATCCCCACCCCGCCAAAAGAAAGTAGTCTCTCGATGCAACACAAAAAAAATGAGACTCTATACAACTCTACAAATAAACATGATTGAGGGTGTTGAGAAATCATCCTTGATGAAGAGGGTGTCAGTGGTGTAGGTACTTTCTAGATGAGCTGTCAGCTCGTACATCTAATCTCACGCTTGACAAATATTTGCCACTCCATGGTTGTCTTTACCAGAAAGCAACCTCAAGAACCTTATTGTCCTTTTCTATTGCTTCTAAGGCACTAGCAAGGTGGTCTTCAAACATAGCCCTCTTTGTCATTTCTTCTTGTAAACAAGCCACTATGGATGCCTCTCTATTAGTAGGGCCTCCCTCTCAACTACCCGTGCGATCCTCTCCTGTGCCAATTCCGATCTGAATTGCTCCTTAATTAACTAAAGGTGAGATGCCAACTACCTATCAATGGCAAATCCTAATCATTGAGCCTCATCTCCAAATAATATGTGTTGCTAATCATTGAGCCTCATCTCCAAATAATATGTGTTGAGTCCAATGCAACTCATAATGACACTCTTTAAATGCGTGATCCACATTCTATGTTGATTTTACAAGGATTGTTGTAAATGTAATAACACTGCCTTCTTGGTATGTGTTTTCCAACTGCAGCTTCCCTTATATTTATAAGAGAGAGAGAGATAAAATAAGATAATTTTCTTAATGTCCAACAAAAGACCACAACTTGGGTCTATGGGATTGGAAGCTTACACCAAGAAGATAGCTGACAGACAGAGCACCAAACGGTGTCCATAAAAGAACAAGTACAATAAATGAAGAAGAAAGCAGGAGACATCACAGAAAATATTAGGTATCCATCCTCAAAGGGAAAAGTCCAACAGTGACTGATATGACTGAATGCTACTAGAGGCAGTTGTAATGTCCCCACTTTAACATATAACTTAAATAATAAATAAGTATTATATATTAATATTAATATTAAAATAATAATATTTTACAAGTGATATTATATTATAATCATGTAATAATATCATATTATATCGTATTATAATGGTAATATGAAAATACAAATTAAATAATAATCTAATACAAAAATAATGATATTATCATTAGGATATATATTAATATAGTAATATTATATTAATATAATATAAATATAGTTGATATATTAATTGTAATATAACTATTAATATAATATATCTTATTATATTAATTGTTATAACTAAGCTTAAAATATATAATTAATATAATATAACTATATTATTATTATTAATATAATGAAAGGACGTAACTCCTATTATATATATATATATATATCTATATATATATATATATATATATATATTGAATCAACTATGGAGAAGAATCACCAGATAGGAAGATTATGAAATTCATCACAAAAATAAGGCAAAAAGGATGCAAATTACAGAAAGGGTCGCACCTGAATGAATGACCCCCCAAAATGGGTTAATTACAAATGGTATCAGAGCAGAAATCCTGTCAGCCTGTAGAATGATAGCCATGAAGAAAATCATCATTCATGAAATGAAATAGATCAGACAAAGAAATGAAAACACCAGCAAAAAAATAAAAAATATATCTGCAGTCAGAGTTTTAAATCTAATGCAAATTTACTATGACCAATAACTTTCAATATGGATGTTTGTGTGATATTTTGGTGTTGTTTATTATCATAGAATTTTATATTTGCAGACTTCCATACTAGATCTTTTCATTTTTAATAGTTGTGTTTGTTTATTATATACAAGTCACCAACGATTAGCAAACTCAAACAATGATCACTCCTACACAGAGATGAATATTTATTATTTCCAAAATAGAAAAAATTACTTGTGAGTTATTGGTAGACCTATAACTCTTAGAGGTTGTGTTGTTCGAACATTAGAAGAGCCAACATCAACACTCATGACAGTCAAAGGAAGTTTTGAACGATTTAATGCACATAATAAATATATTGTAGAGACAATTATTCCAGTCAACATATCATAGAATAATACTTTCCCAACACTGAATATGAATAGCGATAGAGAATACGACGAAGGAAAGAAGAAATGATAACATTTGGAAGCAACGAATTCTGCGACAATGATTTTAATATCCAGTCAGCAATGAAGTTGGAAGTTATGCAAAGAAAATTTTAAAGACGTAAGCCACGCTAGAACACAAAAAAATAAGAACAGTAAGCAAATAAGGAAAATGGGGTGTGAATGTAATTACATCGAGCAAAGAAAAAGAATCAATTAATATTATCATTGGAATTGAAAGATAATTAAAAATCTGGAAGTCATCAATGTTTTTGAAGAGTTTAGAAGGACAAACAATGACTTGAATTTAAAAGGATATTAAAAGTTTAAATCGATACTCATAGCAATTTTAGAATTACATTCAAAACATGGTAACATCTATGCACTGATTCCCATGAGGTTCCACGTCAAGGTACCGACAACAGTGCATCAGGTTGTGCGAAAGATGACCTTTCCACGTTTTGATGGAGGAGATCAGTGTAGCATTTGAGCAAGGGTGCTGAAACTAGACAATTATGTTTCTTTGAAATCCGTGACAAAGGAAAAGGGAATTGAGTTGCTACTCTACACCTAGATGGTAAAAGCAATGAGATTGTTTTGTGCAGTGATTGTAATCATGATGGCGTTGATTGGAGTGGACACGACATTAGGTGAAGTTGATCCTTGCTTTGAAGATGAAGAGTCTGTCAACCTTGAAGATGAAGAGTGTGCAGATGGGTTTGAATGCTATGTGCCGAGAACGTGTCAAGGCGATTACAGGCCACAGGGATATTGTTGTCTTATCGGTGATCCTTGTGATGACCCCTGCTGAAATGATCGAGAGTTTGCAAGTCAATTGTAAAGGAAGGAATTAAATAGCAAGTCAAATCAAAAGGCATTGCATTCGAATGGTTATAAAGAAAGAGTAATTAATAGCTCACGGAGAACTAGTATATAACAAAGGCCCACCAAAATTGAAAGCATTGAACATCCAAAATTAAGTCTCACATCATCACCCCAAAGCAGGACGTGGAATAAAGTGAGATGTATCGGGTTTGGTGAGTGAAGCTGATACAAATGCAAAGATTAAAACATACTTACAAAATTCGAAAAATATAATACGAAAGTCACAATAATTTTTGGGAGTAACTCAAAGGGGTCAACTTTATAAGAAAACCGATACGAAAGGAGTATTAAGTTGGTATATATTACTAATTAAGAGAACCTATAATAAGACCCTAGATTTACTCATTGGCTTAAAGAGATTTTGAATACATTTCTAAATTATCTATTAAATTGAGAGCGAGAAGTAAACCAAGAGAAGATCATATTTGAGACATCATATAATCATTGTGAAGTAATCAAAGTCAGCGATGGAAAAATGTATATGATTAAAGGATAAACACCTTAATATGGAATGAAAGCGCAAGACAATCATGCCCACCTACATCATCACCCCATCACATAAGGTATGGAGGTAAGTTATATAGTGTCTTTCTTATTATTCACACATTTTGTTATTGTAAAGAATATTGAATAGTCTATCAATTATTCTAGTTATAATGAAATGAAATTGTAAGTTTCTTAATTAATCATAAAGGTGTAAAATTGATTATTTGAGAAATGATTTAGGAATTTCAAGTAGCTTTCCTATGGAGTCTACGATCAAGGAAGGTCTATAAGACGCCTTATTGTAGTACTAGTTTAGGGAAAGACTATATAGAAACCCTACCGTATGTAGCTTTCCTATGGAGTCTACAATCAAGGAAGGTCTATAAGACACCTTATTGTAGTACTAGTTAAAGCAAAGACATTATAAAAACCCTACTGTATATAATTTTCGTATGGAGGTTGCAATTAAGGGAGGTTTGGTAAAACACTTGATTGTAGTACTAGTTAAGGGAAAGGCCATATTTAACTTTCCTATGGAGTTTGCAATTAAGGAAGGTCTGCTAAGACACCTTATTGTAGTACTAGTTAAGGGAAAGGCCATATTTAACTTTCCTATGGAGTCTGCAATTAAGGGAGGTCTGTTAAGACACCTTATTGTAGTACTAGTTAAGGGAAAGGCCATATTTAACTTTCCTATGGAGTTTGCAATTAAGGGAGGTCTGTTAAGACACCTTATTGTAGTACTAGTTAAGGGAAAGACTATAAGGGCGTCTATCCTTACTATGGATTCTACAATCAAGGAAGAGCTGCTATGATACCCTATTGCATTACTAGTTAAGGGGAAGATAGTAAGGGAATCCTACCACTTTCCTATGGAGTCTGCAATCAAGGGAGAACACCCTATTGTACTACTAGTTAAGGGGAAGATAGTAAGGGCACCGTATCAACTTTCCTATGGAGTATGCAATCAGAGGAGAGCGGTTCAGACACCCTATTGTAGTGCTAGTTAAGGCAAAGATAGTAATGGCTCCTTTTCACAAGAACCTTTCTAGCCAACAAGCAATCCACTAAGTAGACCACCTTGTGTGGATGCCTACACCTACCACCGGGTCCAAGGGGGCCAAAGTTTCGATCTTGGGTTTAGTATGGAACTGGCTTGGATTAATTTATTATTATTCAAATTTATTTGAAGTTTATATATTTATATGCATGTACTGATGCTTATTTTGTGGTTGCAGGGTTCATAAGACTAATGAAGAAGTATAGTCATTGTGCATTGTTAATTTTAGGATCTAATCAAGGTTATGTATGATGTGTCTACATTTTGTCTACTTCGTGTCTTCATGCATCAATGTGTATGCATCGTGTTTTCTTTGTCTTCATACATTCATATATACTCTTTGCATTCAAATGCATACTACATGTGTGGCTCTTTTATAGAATAGAATGAAGTAATATTACAAGTAAAAAAAAATTGAATGGGATCTAGTAGTCAATTTCGTTATATAAGGTGAAACAAATAGGAAAATGTTTATTGCTTGAGGACAAGTAAATTCGAGAGGGGAGGACTATAATGTCCCCACTTTAACATATAACTTAAATAATAAATAAGTATTATATATTAATATTAATATTAAAATAATAATATTTTACAAGTAATATTATATTATAATCATGTAATAATATCATATTATATCGTATTATAATGGTAATATGAAAATACAAATTAAATAATAATCTAATACAAAAATAATGATATTATCATTATGATATATATTAATATAGTAATACTATATGAATACAATATAAATATAGTTGATATATTAATTGTAATAGAATTATTAATATAATATATCTTATTATATTAATTGTTATAACTAAGCTTAAAAAAAAATTTAATATAATATAACTATATTATTATTATTAATATAATGAAAGGATGTGGCTCTTATAATAAAATATTATATATATATAAAATCAACTATGGAGAAGAATCATCAGATAGGAAGATTATGAAATTCATTAAAAAAATACGGCAAAAAGGATGCAAATTACAGAAAGGGTCACACCTGAATGAATGACCCCCAAAATGGGTTCATTACAACACTATGCTGAGGTTGAGTGCTATGAGAGGAGTGTCACTGCCGAAGAGGTCCCTTGCAGCGTCTTATAGATCTGGAATGGCCCGTGTTAGGAAAATTGCATGGTCGCTTCACACCCTAAACCAGAGCTAAGGGCGAGAAGAAGGTCGTAATAAGTTGTGCCTGGGTCTGACTCCTAGGAAATGATAGCTGTAAAGTATGGTTGCGAAGTTGTAAGGACTCACAAAGATAGAGCGCAATGCAATGTTGATCTATGTACCTGAAAAAATTCAAGAGAGATCTGCTATCTCTAAACATACAATAAAATGCCCCTCTAATCTCGTAGTATATGGGGCATCTGAAAAGGAAATGGATCTCAGATTCTGCCTCTGCTAAGGTACAAAGTCTACACACCAATCCTCTCTAGCAATATGGTGATCAACCTAGATCCAGAGTCGGTGCGAGCCCACCCTGAAGGAACCAAGGGAGATACGCAGGGCGTGTATCCAATATCTATGTAAGTACTCAGGGTGTACAATAATCCCATCTTGAATATCTAAAAGTGCTCGACGTAGAAAGCCATCCTCGAACACAGTCCCCCTGGAGGATCAACCTAGGTCCATATAATATACTGCCTGTAGATATCAAGTTTGACATGCTCGTTCAACTCCTGCCAAGAGGGGAGGAGATGAGCAGGAGCGTCCAATGAGAACTGGTAGGGAGGGAGAAGGTTGATGTCGATTCTGATTGAACTTAGCAAGATAGTAGCCTGAGCATACCAATAATGGGCTCTAGTGGTTGGATTGGAGTCTACAATAGCAACCGAAGAGTAGTAGGCTAAGTAAGGGTATTTGTGTTGGCCTTCAGCCAAGTCTACAAAGCCATGAAGACGGTGGAGAAACCAGATCAGGTCAAAAATGGCTGCAAGCTTGAATGGGTGAGCTCCAAACTCAACCAAAATAACAGAATGGGGGGTAAATCTATGACATCTAATAATTCGATGGAGGAGCAGAGTCTAGGTGCGCTCGATCATAGCCCAATCCGAGTCCAAAAGGGAAGGACCCCATACCACGGAACCATTGAGCACTATGGGTCTTACTAAGGAATCCAAGAGGGATAGCTTAGATGACATGTCCTGAAAGTGGTGTCTAAAGCACTTTCTCTTGAGCATGGCAAGGGAACCCAACCCTTTACTGATCCGAGGCTGAATGGTTGATCTCAACCTAAAATGAGATCTAGAAAACTTAACCCCAAGGTATGTCTAAGGTGATACAATCTCAACTTCTCGACCCTGGAACTGAAAATGGAGATGTGAGGTCTGTAGACCATTGAAGACCATAACACGAGTGTAGACATGTCTGTTCATTATCATAATTAAGCTCATATATATATATATATATAGCAGATGGACGACGTTCGATGACTTTGGAGACTAGATCACATAGATGGACACATGACAATATTTTATGTATATCTCTTCTTATCAGATTGTACAATCACCTTTGGATGACCATTCTGATGTAACTATATAAATGGATAATGTATGCTAATGATCTCATTTTAATTGTTTAATGTGCATTTTGATAGATGTATGATGTGTAGATCAGCATCTTAGATAATGCATTTATGTACTATGTTAGATTAATGAATTGTTAATCTTGATCATGGTTATAGTAATGGAATTTGACTTTTCAACTAGGGTTTTCAACTCTCTTCCACATTTCTAACATTTGTATGATGTGGCATATGCTGATTAGCACATGGTCTTTACACACACACACACACACACACACACACACACACACACACACACACACACACACACATTTTAATGTATCCAAGCTAAGCTACAAAACACTCCCTCTTAGCTAGGGAGGATAAACACAAGACCATTTATTACCTGAATGTAATGTTAGAATATCTTTGATTAGAAAATATTCAACATTTTGATATCATATATGATATCAAGAGTAAAAGTCTTCACAATATCAACATATGAGATTCACCAAAACTCTAAGTAATGGTCTTTAGAATATCAACACTTGATATTTATCATGTACTCAATAAAGCAATACTCTATAGAACATCAACATATTATATTCACCATTTCGATATCACATTTGAGTATTGGTCTCTAGAATAATGATATATGATATCCATTAAATACTTTTTCAGTAATGGCCTTTAGAATGTTGAAATGCAAGATATTCACCAAGTACTGTGAGTAATGGTCTCTTGAACATCAAGTTGCATGATATTCAACAAGTAGTATATGTAATGGCCTCTAGATCATCAATTTGCATTACATTCACCATGTATGCAAAAGATGTTTATAAGGTATGTGCAAATGCATTCTCATAATGCTTACCATATAAACATCCACCATGCAAGGTATAATCTATCATGATTTGTATAGATATTGTAAGATATCCATCGTAATAGAAAAAGTAAGTTATTGTTAAATTGTCACCTTTCAATAACTTATGCAAATACAAGTGACATCATTTGGAAGTTGTCACTCTCTCATGATGTACACAAGAGGTAGGCCTATTAAAGTCACAGTTAAGGACTTTCAAACTCCTTTTGAATATCAATCATTTAAGCTCCTCATTTAATGATGCTTTTGATGGAGTTTTAGATTTCTTCTGAATCTGAAACCAATCCTCCTTTACCTGCAAGAACATCTTTGTAAGAAAGTAAAAGATAAAGGTAAATAGCTCTTAAGGTGCACATCAAAAATAAGAAGGATTTAGTATATTAGGAAAATATAATATTAGAAAATTACACCAGAAAATACTTATAAATCTCATGTAATCAAGATTAATGCCCCTCATATGACTTCTTTTGTTAAGCTCATTTCTTAATTAAGGGTAACAAAGACATGCTTAAAAAATTTGAGAACATGTTTATTTTATCACCAGCCAATTTACTTACAACTCTTAATAATTAATAATCTCATTTAACATGATCGTAAGATCATCCAATTGTGCACGCATGTGCACACACACACACACACACATGTATGTATATATATAATTGAATGGAGAGAAAATATGTGTAGAGAGAGAATATATATATATATATATATATATATATATATATATATATATATAACATACATGTATGTATATATACATACACATACATATATGTGTATGTATACATACATACATACATATATGTGTGTGTGTGTGTACATATATGTATATGTGTATGTATACATACATACATGCATGTATAATATAGACACATATACATCTATGTGTATGTATATATACATACATACATGTGTGTGTGTGTGTACATACATACATTCATATATATATATATATATATATATTCTTCATTCAATTATTGTATACCATAACAATTTATGTTAATAGACCAATATTGGTAGATAAACATGTTAGTATTAATAAAACATACATAACTACCTTATTTCAACTTACCTTGCCCACTGTTGATGTGGGTTGCAATCACTGTCTTATCTACCCTTTGGTGGCAACTGCCCCATGTGAGAAAGTTCAAAGGTGTGAGAAACACAGTAAAAGTAAGCATCAAGCACATTGTCAAGTAGTGTAGCCTCGTTCGTACCTTCTTTTCCTGATTTTACCATGGTGTTTGATCTTATATTTTTTGTGTCTTGTTCCTTTTCTCAGATAAAAATATGATGTAATGTGTTCCTCAATACATGCTATAGGCGATAGTTATTTTATCTTTAGTTTATCTCTACTCACGATACAATTTTTTAAGGTTATCGATTTGCTTGTCTTGTTTAGTTGGGTCAATACATTAGTTCGTCACTCCACATCACTTCTTACAGGAAAACCTTGGACCCCTGATGGTCTGTATTGATTCATATTCATTTGTATGACGATATACTTCCTTTTACAGTTCTAACTTCTATTGAATTGGTGATTACCAAATAATTTCTTCCTCTTTGTACGATATGTTGAATGCGGTGCGTGATATGTTCGTCTCTCATCAAGGTTGTTTGAAAGCCCCATGTACTTCCTTATCCTTATGTAGAATAATATACTTTGGAAGTTAAGTACTTTACAACGACTTTCCTGTGGTGGAATCAAACAGAGTGTACTCCATTTTTCATTAGTCCAATTCATTATATCCCTCGCACCCGAGGTAATTTGAGAAGTGAACCCATCATGTCTCAGGTGTTCAGAGGAAAACCAAGGCGATTAACCTCTCCCTTGCTAGCCACGATGAATCTTCTACTAACCCCCTTTCCATTTGACCATATATTCTTCATAAATTTTGTTCCTTGTACTTTTTCCATCATAATTGTCCAATATCTCCTCAATCTCCTTTGTAGTCAAACTAGATGCTGAAATACTCCATTGCACTTTTGCAACTTCATCTCCATCACCTCATTCATAATACTCTATCAAATATGAAATGCTAAATACTGGTGAAATATTCAATTCGCTAAGGAACTCCACTTCATAAGCATTTCCAAAATCATGTCTCTTCACCATCTTGCACGGTCCAAACTTCTTCATTTTCAACTTATTATATGTACCCATTGAAAAATGCTCCTTTCTCAAATGAACCATGACTTCATCTTTGATATGAAATTCCTTATATTTCCTCTTCACATCCGCCTTAGCTTTATATCACATATTCATCTTAATAATGTGCTTCCTCACCTCCTCATGGATATGTTCAAATGTTCAATAAATCTTCTGCTTTAGCACTACTTATTTCTTCTTTATCCAACTGCCTCAATTCGAAAGAATTTTTGAGATTTCTCCCATATACAATCTAGAATGGTGATTTACCAGTACTCTTGTTGACATAATTATTATATACAAAATTTGCTTGTGGTAAAATGAGATCCCAACCTTTTGGCTTATCTCCAACTAAACATCTCAACCAAATCTTGAAACTTTGATTCACAACTTCATTTTGTCCATCAGTCTGTGGATGAAGCGATGAACTAAACTTCAAAATTATCTCCAATTTCTTCCACAACGTTCACCATAAATACCCAACAAACTTGGTATCTTGATTTGAAACTTCAATTTTTTTGGAAGTGCAACATCAAAGGCTCTATTACACTTTGTAAGCCGACTCTTCACTACATCCATAAGAAAATGTCATGCTCCCTCTATAATGAATGATTACTCCATCCCTTGACTCTTGCAAACACTAGTGACAAAGTCCATCTCTGTTAGCTTGGGAGTTTGCAAAATTAATCTTATAAGGTGCTTCTCATCATGAGTCATCTTCTTAGCCTTCAAGTATAATTTCTTTCTATTCTTGTTAGGACTATCAAACACCCATGTGAATTTAATGGCTGTGAAGTAGACCTTGAGGTTATACCCAAGATACTCAGAAGAACTACAAAATGTAAATCTATTGAAGGCCTCCACAAGCATGTGAATGAAACCTTCATAATTCCATATACAAAAGACATGAATTATGACCCAATAAACCTCCAGTCTCTTGAGATTTTGCTTCACTAAATCATTGTCTAGTGTTTCTTGAATTCATCCAATAACTCAAATACCTTTCCAAAAATATAAGTTTTAGATATGTATCTATTCATATGTACTCATACAAATACAAACAATAGTCATATTTTTGAAAAAAACAACTGATAAATTTATCATAAAACTCACAAAACTTGACTTTATCTCATTTCTTCTTCCAGCTTCTCCAACCATTACATTCTTGGAATCATGAACAATAAATCATATTTTAAAGTCTTTTAAAATTCTATAACTAACTAATTATCCCTCATGACCATTCACCTTCTTCCTTACACGATCTTTACATATTGTCAATAGTTTATGACAATTTTATTACCTATTTGAGAATTTTCATCTATCTTAACAATGTGACTCTAAAAATAATAAATGGACATATTACATATCAATTAGGATTAAATTAATCCTTTTACATCAATAATTCATTTCTTAATGATGCTTGAATTGTAAGACTAATTGATTTTACAACATGAAATATTTCTTGAATCTTCATCCAATGTGTGCTCTTGCACCATAATCCACTACACAAAAGTACCTTATCAAAAGTGTTGGCCTTCTTAGGAGTCTATTACATACATATGGTGTATTTTTTCTTGTTAGAGGCATCAAGTAATACAAAAGGTGAGCTCACTATTCTACAACAACATACAACTTTACAAGTAGTATAATGAAAGATCAAAATGTGACAATGTTGATAACCCCAAATATCTGATTAGTTGTTTGTTGTTCCTTGCATCTAATCATTCCCATATACCTCTCCTCTTCCCTAATAACCAAAATATCATCTAACCAACATGAATAAAGCTTGCAAATGCCAATCTTTCCTTAACATAAGCATTGACATCTTCGCTCATCCAAAAAGTCTATCTTTATACTATTTGCATTAAGTTTTTTGTTCAGTTGGCTTTACACCTTATCAAGAGGTGTGTAAAACTCATTATTAACATATATTATATGAGTGTTAACATCTAGTATTTCATCCCTACCTTGCTAAGTCCTTGAATTGACAAATTAATTCAATTCCTTAGCCAAAATAATCATGTTGTCCTGTGTACTTTATCTTTGCAATATCAAATAGTTAACTAGTTTTTCATCCAAAAATTGTGCTAATTGTATAAAAAAATAAGAGACCTTAGGTTTATCATTAAGATTGTCCATAATTGTAGCTATCTATCTACTTCAAGTGAAACTTGCAAACACAAGCAATATGATTGTGCACTGCTTTCCTGAGTTAGACAACTTTCTTCATTGAAATCATATCAAACCATAGATTTAACATTAGCAGTCTTACCCTTTAATAATGTTTCCATTAATTAAAATATCCATAATCTTATTTCATCTAATTTTCCAACGATCTCCCCATTTGGCATTGATGGCAACATTTTTGAAAAATTGACTAAGTACAAAAGTGATCTTCAATTATTTTATAACAATAGAATTGTGGCCATATAAAATGTACATAATCTTTACTTATAACTAAGATGCCCATACTTGTATCTATACTATATAGCCCCCCTTTGTTCATAACTATTGTTCCCTTTGACTTATCTGCTTTATATTTTTTTACTGATTTCACTCTCCCTTTCACATTAATGACAAATGTGAGTCATACATACATACATACATACATACATACATACATACATACATATATATATATATATATATATATGTATATGTCAAAATTGTGATTCCAAATACTTTCTTCTAAATCAAGAACACATACATACATACATACATACATACATACATACATACATACATACATACATATATATATATATATATATATATATATATATATATATATATATATATATGTATATGTCAAAATTGTGATTCCAAATACTTTCTTCTAAATCAAGAACCTTGTAGTTTGAAAAATTCTTCTTATTTTCTCATACTCAACATCCCAATATTTCTTTACATATTCTTCTACATGTTAGATTGCACAAATTGCATATGCAACTATCTCTTCTCTATGTAGGTCCATAGGAGTGAACTTCTCAAATGAATTCTTTGCTTCAACTTAAGTATTTAACTCCTTTTGTAGCATGTCTAATTTAGGGCCTAGGTTGTCTCTCAAAAGATTAAATACCTTGCTCCTCTAATTCTCAATGGCATTGTATATTTTTCTTACCCTTTTACCAAATTCAATCACACTTAGCTTATTTTTTTGAGACTCTCTTGCTAGTTCCTCTAACTTTTCCTCACCCTCTTTAATATAGTTGACTACATTCTCAACATAGTGATGTGATCTAGTTAATGTTGCATACAACTTCTTGGATTCAACAATACAACCTCTAATATCTTTGAACCACACATCAATTACTTGTAAAACATTTTTGATATTATTCCATACCTTGTGGAATTGTGAAGTCTCAAATTGTTGGGGTTGATTCATTCTTGTTGTCTCAGTTAGAGTGGTGAATTGGTTATCAAAGTCATATATCACCTTTTCTAAATTCTCTACCATGTTTGATCCTTGCAATTGTAGGGGCCAATCAACATCTTCTATGATTTGTCTGTACCGATTTCAAGTATCTTCTACCAGTTTACTAATTGCTCACTTTCCTTGGCAAATTGAAAATGCTGAAATTTGCATAAAGCTATTCTTATCTAAATCTTTTGAGGCTAATTTCTTGAAGTTCTCTTCAACATTCTTACTTGCCAACAATGTTGGAATTGTTGTGATAAGTGTAGATGATATAGAAATGCCTTTTCCCTTCTCAATTGTGGGGTTCTAAATATCTTTTTGTCATGCCTCTTCTTTCCCTTTGGTCAATGACAGTGTCGTGATCAACTCTCTTATTAGAGTAATATTTTGTGAAAAATGAAGAGCCTTCTTTATTTGCCATAGATGTCAATGTGTTCTAATCTACATTCTTATCTTGGATAGCTTGTTCATCTATGGTCAACTAATATACCTTTCCTTCATCTTGTTGTTTATCTTGATTAGATTTTACTAGTTTTTCTTTATGCTCATTCTTACCGTAGTCACCGATATCTTTTGTTATGTGAATTGCTTCTAACATTATATTCCCAACCTCCCCTAGATCTCCAATGTTGTCCACATTGTCCTGAAATTTATTTTTCTCTTCCTTTTTAGGGGTCATCAAGTGTTATAGATAGACCACTAATATAAAATTAGGTTATTTTGTTGTATCCACAAATTATCTTACTTCCCCATCGTCTCCTATTTTGATATTTGTGTAAGAATTTTCCTTCAGGCAAAAATTCACCCAATACCAAGGAACTCACACAAGCACAATAGTAGACCAAAAGAGTATGATCAGAATAACAATATGATATTCAATTCAATATGGAAGTACACTAGGAGTGCCTGTATATAAAGGCCTCTAGAATGCTTCTAGAATGCCAAGGAATCAACAACATGATAAGTCATACAACCAGACGCATGTCCACTAGGTGTGGGTTATCCTTCATTAAGTATAAGAGTAAGTGCGATGATGAGAGGATAAAACTACAAAGGTGTAACACAAAACATCATGTTGTAGACACCATGTGCTAAAATAGGAGTGCTAATAACTATGTTGTCTACATGACAACTCAGTTAATTATGCAAACTCCAGCATTGTAGACACCATGTGCTAAATTAGAGTTGCTTACTCCAGTGTTGTCAACATGACAACTCATAAGAGTATGCAAACTCCTAAGTGTCTCACCTAAGAAATAATAAAATAATGCATTGACCTAAGTAAAATTAAGTAAAGTGTAATAAGTAAATACTTATTTACACCAACACCCCCCCTTAAGTGCAACTTAAGGGAATGCACTTAAGCTTACGAAAGCTAGAATGAAATGCAAGATGGGTCCTGACTACTAGGCCATGTTAGGTACCCATGTACATAATGCAATAAAATCTCTCATAAAGAGGGAAAACCTTCCCCCAAAAAGAGAGATGAAAATCAAGATGCATGGATGGATGGAGTAATCAAGACCCCCCCATTATGACATACATCAAGTATATACAATAGAGAAATACGAGAAGAACACAATCCCAAAAGAGAGAAAAGAGAAGGAGAAAGGAGAAAAGGTAGTCTCCCCCCCCAAAATGAAGAATGCTTATCATTGATAGCTGATCCAATGTAGAAGTTGATCCATGACTGCTAAATAATGTTCCTCCCCTTTAGAAGAAACAATATCATAGGTACATATGAGATGCTTCCCCTATGTGTAGAAAGAATCCCAATGATCAATGATGCTTCTGATACTTGCTCAACTATCCCTATGTTGATACTGATAGTCACCCCTTCTAACATTGTTGAAAAGAATGAGTGAAAATCTAGCAAGGATGAATGTAGAACCTGTCCCAAAGAACCAATTGTCTCCTCAAATGATAAAGAGACCTCTTACAACTGCTGTACATAAGAATCCACAATCATATCAACCTGTGAAGATCGATCATGTAGAGAATGGATGTGAGGGTTAGAGTGAGCCCTTGCAACAGCTGAAGAAGGATCTACTTCATCAAAGAGAAGATTTATATCATCAATGATGTCTCCAAAATCTGCTATGTGTGACTCCATTAACAAACTTGAAATATCTGCTATGTAGTCATCCACTAATGCTGGAGCTGGAAGACAAGGTGTACCCTGCAGTTCTAAACTTATCACTATCACTATATATTTATGTGAAATTTGCTGATGATTTGACCTCTCCCTGTATCTGTCAATAGGATCTCACATATCTGAATCTGTTGAATCACTATCACTGCTGTCACTATCAATTTCCACAATGTATGAAGTGTGGAGAGGATTTGAGGATAAGCTGGGTGAACTTTCCTCAAAGTGAACATTCCTCTCTATGAAAATCTCATGTGTCTCAGGATTCATAAGTCTGTATGCCTTAACACCATCTTCATATCCAATGAAAGCACAAGGCCTAGGTGGTGGTGCCTTGCATCCCCTAGAAGATATGTTTTCCCATGCAAGACACCGAAGACTCTAAAGTGTTTCACAACTAGTTTTCTGCCACACCATGCCTCAAAAGGAGTCTTGCCATCTAAGGCACTATGAGGAGACCTATTAAGTATGTGATTGACACTACTTATAGCTTCGACTTCAAGTGCAGGATCAAGAGACTTGGCTTGTATCATGCAAATTGCCATTGACTTAAGAGTTAGTAACCTCAGTGCTACAACATCTATCTTGTGAGGACTGAATGCTAGTGGATTCTGAATATCAATACCCTCAACTTTGCAAAAGTCTTTAAGTCTTGTTTTCACATATTTTCTTTTATTTTCCATCCTAAGAACTTTGATGGCTTTCCTTGATTTCTTTTCAACATGAGTGTTGAAGGCTAGAAACTTGTCCAACACTTCATTCTTGTGATGAAGAAAGGAGACCCAGGTGTAGAGTGAAAAGTCATCAATGAAAGAGAGGATGTAGCAACCTTGGCTGACTGATGTCACTACAAAAGGACCTGCTAGTACCATGTGCACCAACTGAAGAACAATTAGTGCTCTTGAAAACTTCCCTTTATCAAACTTCTCCTCTAGATGCATATACACTGAACATGTTAAACATTCACCCTTAGAAAAGTTGATTGTACCTTTGACCATATTGTTTGAGCAAAGTTGATGAAGATAGCGGAAGGGAAGATGTCCATACCACTCATGCCATAATTTGGTTTGTGAATGAGATTGAGTCAACAAGGCATGTGAAGGAGACTTAGGCACAAAGTGGGAGAAAGAATACAACCTTGTGTTATGATTAACTTTCCCCATTGCAACCAATGAATAATCTTTGAGAGTGCACACCATTACTGAATCTAGAAGGAACTCAACTTTATTGCCATCTCCATAGTGAGTGATTTGGTAAATTGAGAGGAGATTAGAGCTAAGGTTAGGAACATAGAGAACATCTTTGAATTCTCCATTTTCCATCTCCAAATGTCCTTTCCCTTCAACTTCCAATTTTGTATTATCTCCTACAAAGATGTGTGGTACCTTAGAATGCTTCAACATATGATATGAGGCACCTGAGTCAAGAATCCATTCTATTGAAGAAATTGAGTTTGCCATAAGTGCTTTCCCTTTGCCATTTGAATCTGATGATGAAGATCCTTTCTCATTATAAGCATTAGGTAGTGGAACATTGTGTTTCTTTATGATGTTCGTTAATTCATCAATCTTTTTATGATAACACTCATGTTCATCATGACCTAACTTCTTGCAATAGGCACACTTTTTCTTCTCCTTATTAGTGTCCCCTTTCTTGTTTGAATTCAAGAAAGACTTGCCTTGTTGATTTGATGGTGGTGTTGTCTTTTCTGTATCCTCTTGTGTGTTATTTTTCACTTCTTCTTGCTATTTTCTTTATTTGAAATTTGACTAGCTGAATTTTGAGAACCCTCATTATTGGCCACCAATGCCTTAGACTTGGAGGACTGGAGAATCCCCATTGATTGCAACTTTTTTTCTTCATCATCCAACAGTTGAGCATAACGATCAAAGGTGACTTTTGATAGGCAACCCCTAATGTAGTTTTTGCAGTGTTATAAGAAGAAACAAATGTGAAGTACTGAGATGGCAGCTTATTATGAATGAGATAGATTAACCTGTCATCTTTAATAGGACTACCACTATCATCAAGCTTCGTTCTTAATTCATTCACCTTTATGATAAAATCTTGTATAGAATCAAATGTCTTAGGATCTAGGGAGACAAGCTCATCTTCAATTTTGTAAACATCCTCCTCAGACACTTTACCATATAGGTTTTTGAGGGCATCCCAAGCATCCTTGGATGTCTTGTACTTCTCTATTTGATAGAGGATTTTCTCTTCAACCCCGAACAAAATATCACCTAGGGCTTTCCTATCCACAGATTCCCAAGCATTAATATCACTTTTAGATACTTGAACAACTGTTGCTTTAGGAAGGGCACCGTCAACATATTGAGAAAAATCATTATGCATTAATTGACACCACATTTTAATGGACCATGTAGCATAGTTATGTGGTGTTAATTTTGGAAACTTAAAATTTTCCATGGTGAAAGAAAACTGCAGGAAAAGAGTAACACAACACCAAGAAACGCCCCCCTTTCACTCAATCAAGAAACCCCCCCAATGAAAGATTTTGGCACTTTATACTTAGTGCGTTTACAATAGCCACTTGTCTATTTTGGCCTTAGCAAACTTTTAATTTTTCCTTTTTACAACCTACTTATGGAGTTTAAAACTAGAGCATTACAATGTACCTCTGATATATAACAATTCTAAAGTTATATCAAAGCATTATAATGCAGAAAAGGACCTAATTGTGAAAGTGATACTTTTGTCTACACAACCCTATAATCTGATGGCAGATTTGTAAAGTAGACAAAAAAATACACTTTTAAAAAAATGGAACTTGATTTCGAGTCTAGATGAGCTCGTATGGAGCAATTGAAGTTGCAAAATGTAGGATTGGACATGTATAGTCGCCAAAAGATACAATTTTAGACAAATCCATGCACCAAAACTAGAAGAGAATTGCACCACTGAAAAATTCAAGAAATTTTAGCCAAAAAAAAAAGAATTGCACCTGATTTGGAGTCTAGATGACTGAGTTATGGCCTCCCAAAATCAGACTATCAAATAAAAAATAAATTTGAAGAGGGGTTTGATCAACAAAAGATGAGGTTAAATTTGATGGTCAAATGACTGTCACAACAATTCAAAATTTTCAGGAAATGACAGTCAAACAACCATCAAAAGATGATGTTAGTAGAAAATTGGCCCCTAGATGATGTCAGCAGTACAAATGATGATGTCAATGATGATGTTACTAGCTAAGTCAGTGGTATAGAGCTATATGTACAAGTACACATGTTGCTAATGTGGCAAAGGTACTTGCTGATAAGGCAGATTACGTGGTAGATGAGTTGGAAAATTATTAGTGCTAGCAAAGGACATGTATCTATCGATAATTCGCTGACTAGATATGGCTAGCTAAGGTGTAAGTCTATCCACCTCGGTCAGGAGGTGGTGCCATGAGCATGGACGTGGTGGCTGGAGCTTCTAACTGGTGCTAGAAAATGGTTTGTTAACTGTTGGAATTCCCAATAGTCACCAAGAAGTTTTTTGTGCTTGCCAGGAAAGGGAATACGATGCCAAAGTTAGAGATATGCAATGTTAATTCAACATTGTTGTGAAAAGAGGACCTACTAGTGTTTAAAAACCTTTGGCCTACGAGTTTTAAACAAATGCAATAAGGCTATCAGTAGCCTAGTTGCTATTGTGCTCAACTAATTAAAAAATGGTGGCTAGAATTTGTGATCAGCTAGGTAGATGTTAAAGCCCACCAATTAATTGTGAAGTCCAATATCAAAAAATAGATGTGCCTGCCTGATAGAATATGCCAAAGGAATATTTAGCCTACAGGGGCTAGGGTTTGATCGCCCGGTTCCTGCAATTTTTTTTCTTTGCAGCCTCGATGGGCTAAAATTTTTTTTGAAAAAATTCTGAAAATAGAAAAATAATGTTGATGAATTGCAAAGAAAATTAAAATAATAGATCTAAAAATAAAATTGCAGATCTAAATAACGATCATATCGGATTTGTAAATCGGGCCTTTAGGTGCTAGTTTGCAAAATAATTTTGCCTCAAAATTGACTTTAGCCCAATAAAAAAAAAATTATAGTCTATTTTCATCGAATTGACATTCCAGACACAATGGTGAGGTCTACTTTGGCTCTAGACACCCCCAATATTTGTGGATTCTCTGGATTGGGTCAAGGTACTAAAGCAAGAATGGTCTTGAATGACTATGTGAAGAGAATCTCCCCAAGCTCTAATACCATGTAAGAATTTTCCTTAGGGTAAAAATTCACCCAAGACCAAGAAACTCAAGCACAAGCACAACAGTAGACCAAAAGAGTATGATCAGAATAACAATAGGATATTCAATTTAATATGAAAGTACACTAGGAGTGCTTGTATATAAAGGCCTCTGGAATGCTTCTAAAATGCCTAGGAATTAGAAACATGATAGGTCATATAACTAGGAACATGTCGACTAGGTGTGGTTTATCCTCCATTAAAGATAGGAGTAAGTGTGATGATGAGAGGATAAGCCTACAAAGGTGTAGCATGCAAAATTATGTTGTAGACACTATGTGCTAAAATATGAGTGCTAATAACTGTGTTGTCTACATGACAAATCAGTTAATTATTCAAAATCCAGTGTTGTAGACATCATGTGCTGAATTAGAGTTTCTTACTCCAGTGTTGTCAATATGACAACTCATAAGAGTGTATAAACTCCTAAGTGTCTTATCTACGAAATAATAAAATAATGCATCGACCTAAGTAAACTTAAGTAAAGTGTAATAAGTAAATACTTATTTACACCAACAATTTGGCTTATTAATCATTATTCCATCTGATTTCTTCTTGGGTTTGGAATTTATTCCATTGGGGTCTTTGAATACCTCAAGAAGTGACTTCTCTATTGCTACTTCAACTTTATTATATAAACCTTCCATAAGTTTGACTAATCTCATAGATGTTCAAAGTATAGACTTGACATTCTCAAGAACATTAATCATTGCTTTGTAACTGATCGAGGTGCATAATTCACCCAGTTTATCTTATTTCATTTTCTTATCTTTGATGAAAATTGATAAATTCATATTTTTTTTTTTTTCAAATCATCCTATCAACAAATTTTAGTATGATAAATATGTTTAATTGATGATACAAAATATGCACTTTCACTTAGGCTAATGATAATTTAGTTGATATTGAACTTATGAATTAATGATGATATTTAGATTATATAATGCATGTTTTCTTGATATATTATGTTAGCATGAATGCTTATGGTATTCTTTTCGGGGAGTATCCTAAGCATTGAATAGAGGGATAAGATGATTGACATGTTTCTTTCATGAAGGTGTTTGTCATTGGTGTCAACATAGTAATATTTTTGTAAAGAATGAGAGAGTAGTAGACAAAGAAAAAGGTAGTATAGATTATATAGTGATGATTAGGTCATGTGTAGTTGAGAACATATTCTACACTATGTCTTGATGAAGTGGAAAAGTGCGCATATAGAGAGTTGAAGACACGTGAGAGTTATTCATGAATTACAAAGGCCAGTTTGTAGACAGAGTACTTGAGAAGTTGTTTTTGATGTTTGGATTGTATCTCTTAAAAAAAATAGAATTATGATGAGCATAGTTAGGCAGTGACAAAAGAGAATGTAATAATTCCATCAACAAGTGCGTAAAGTCAGAAGTCACACATTTGAGTAGTTGTAAAGAATTTGATCCAACAATGTTGTGTAATTGTAAAAATAATTGTAATATATCAACTAGGTCCTATTATAATTAAATAAGAAATCCTCAAGGATGACTCAAGAATTATTTTGAGGATATGCTATAAAGAAAGGTTATTTTCCTTTTGGTCATGTGTGTTCAAGTGTGATATGCAAAGTACTTGGTAAATATGAGTTAGCAATCCAAGGGATTATTGGATGTGAAGTTGGTGATTTGGTATTGAGATTAGAGGAGGTTTGGTTGGGTCAAGATGAAAAAGAAAAAGTTCAAGTTATTTCATTTATATTATTCTTCAAGGAATAATACATAGACTAGTTGGATAGTGAGTTCGATGGTCTTTCCCTTGAAGTTTTTTGGAAAGTGGTTCCTTCTTCCTTTTACAACTCCTAATAGGGATTCAAAGTCTCCTAACAGAGACTGATATATACAGAATATATTTAATTGGCTCATAATAGAGTCCATTCTCTTTCAAGGGAATTTTATATTAGTACATCATTTTTTTGGGTACCATCCCCATAGGGGTTTTCTCTCTGATCAAGCATTTCCCCAGTTAACATATCTGGTGTTATTGTATACATGTATCTTCTTATGGTTGCTAGTTGTATTGTTTACATGGTTAAGGTTTAAAAAAGTTGATAATTGTTTTAATAGCTGGATAAATGATTCAATTCCTCCCTCTCAATTATCTAGGTGGACTTTAATTTCTAACAATTGGTATTAGAGCATTAGGTCCTTGAAGGAATAACTTAACAACTTAAGGAGATCAATGGCAGGTTACTTAAGAAAAGAAAGTCCAAAATTCAATGGAGTTAACTATGATGGCTAGAAAGAGAATATGAAGACTTATTTTCTATATGTAGGTCTAGGTATTAGTTAATGAAAAAGAAGTGAAAGAAGATCATGGAAGAAAGGAAACTTGAGGGTTGCAGTAAAGCTTAAGGATATTTGCTTATGTGAAATATGCTTGCCAGAGAAGCATTAGTGTCATCTCTTCCTAAAAATGAATATAGTGAGGTAAAATCCTTAGAAACATCTCATGGGATTTGGAAAACTTTAAAAATTACATTCGAAGTTGATGTGCATACTAAAAGAATTAGACTATAGAATTGGATATATTTATTTCAAGATGCTAAGATGGTGGAAGATGAATCTGTAAGAAGCTATATTGGTAGAATATCATAAATGTTTTCAAGATCTAAGTCTTGCAATGAATCAAAAGTTGAATATGAGATTATTTCGAAGATCTTGAAAAAATTTGACACCACCATTCAAGCAAAAAGTGCATATGATTTACTTAGTAATACCCTACACTAAGAAGTTTATAAGAGAGACACTACTTGGAAGACTATAAGTAACATAATTGCATTTCAAGCAATCTGGAGATATTCCCTGAGTGGAAACAAAATTTAGTGCATTGAGTATTTATCCTTTTTTATCAAGCAGTGCAAGCACTAATGGAGACTATGCTAGCAACATCATATCCAGATATGAGGAGGATAGAAGAATTGAAGAAGGAATTTATCTACTTGTAAGGAGAGAACTTGATGGTAAGATAATTTTAAATGTTGGACTTGTAATGAATTTGGTCATTATGCTTCTAAGTGTCCTAAAAGAGAGAAAAATTATTTGAAGAATTTCAAGTCTAGAAAGTCTAGAGATTTTTTGTATGCAATTGAAGATGATGAGTCTAAAGAAAGGGTTCAAAGTGAAAGAAACGATGAGTTAGAATTTGTAGCTATAAATGAAGAAAATCCTAAAAAAAAGTAAGAGAAGAGAAACCCTAGTTTTGCAAGTTGAAAAGAGAACTGATTGGATTATAGATAGTGGTTGTCTGCATCATATGCCCGAAGACATGAATAAGTTTTTAAAGTTTAGTAATGATGATGGAGGGGTTGTTAGAGTTGGTAACAATGTAACTTTTCATATCAAGGGAATATGATCTATTACTTTTGATGAAAATACTAGCATTGATGTCTATTTTGTTGATGGATTAAATCGTTACCTATTGAGTGTTGGACAATTGGTTGATAAAGATTATGAATTGCAATTCACATAGAAGACATGCATTATCAAGGATAAAGATGGTAAGTTGATTGGCACTAGTACAGGATCCAAAGGTAACATTTTTCAATTAAACCCTTTAGAGATGATATGTTTGGTTTCAAAGGTGGAAAAGAAAAGGTTATAACATAGAAGATTTTGTCATATAAACTTTGATAATATTGTGAAGGCTAATAGTACATTTTCTGTAAGAGATTTACTTAGAATTGTGAAGCCTACTAATGTTGTGTGTGAAGAATGTGTTATGGCCAAGCATAAGAAAGTTCACTACCACAAAAAAATTGGAGATTGTTCATACATATTTGTGTGGTCCTACTAGAACAAGATGACTATACAATGAAAGGTACTCCATAATGTCAGTTAATAATTTTACTAGGATGATGTGGGTAGAATTTCTTAAAGAAAAGTCTGAGGTATTTGAAAAGTTTAAGTTGTTTAAAACCAAAATTGAGAATGAATTTGGAGTAAAGATAAAATGTTTAAGATCAGATTGAGATGGAGAGAACTTACCTCAAATGAGTTTAACACCATTTGTGAAGTAAATGGAATCAAGAGACAACTATCAACACCTTAGAACCTTGAGAAAAATGAGATTGATGAAAGAAGAAACATGTTTGTAATAGAAAGAAACATGTCTATAATAGATAGAAAGAAAACTTTTTAAAAGGTTTCAAGTCATTTAAAACATATTTTTACTTAATCAAAACATGTCTGTAATAGAATAAACAAGAGCCATGATGTTTGAGAATGATATATCCAAGACATTTTAGAGAGAAGCAATCAATACAAAAGTATACACAATGCTTAAAGTGTAGATAAAAAAAAGTACAAATAAGACTCATGAATTATGGTTTGGACATGCACCCTCAATAAAATATTTTGAAATTTTTGGAAGTAAGTGTTATATAAAGAGAGATGCTAATATTGGTAAATTTGATTGAAGAAGTGATGAAGGTGCGTTCCTTCATTATTTAGTAACAAAAAAGCTTATAGATGCTTTCATCAAAGAAATAATATTATTCTTTAGTGCGCAAATGTAAAAGTGGATGAAAATTTTGGAGTTAAAGAAAGAACATTAGATTATAATTTTGACAATGAAGAGGAAGATAATCCCAAACTTGTTAAAAAAAGTATTGAATTTTTCTTTGAGACTAAAATTTATTTGAAAAATGATGTTCAAATTTTTGAAAAAAGAGAAGAACCAAGATCTAAACCTAGAGAAGAAGTAAGAATTAAAATAATAACACTTATAGCAAACAAGAATTTGTCAAAGAATCATCCAGCTAATAAGATCATTGGTAGTAAAGAAAAATGAGATATGAAAAGAAACAAAGTACATGAAAAACTATGTTTAATTTCTCAAGTTGAACCAGAGAGTGCAGATGAGGCATGAAAGGATGATCATTGGGTTCAAGTAATGAAGGAAGAACTAGATCGGATTGTGAAGAATGAGACATGTGAATTGGTTCCTAGACCTAAAGATAAGAATGTTATAGGAACTAAATTGGTTTTTAGAAACAAGATGAATGAACAAGGTGAGGTTGTAAGAAATAAAGCAAGTTTGGTATGCAAAGGATATTCATAGCAAGAAGGTATATATTATGAAGATACATTTTCCTCTATTGCTAGAATTGAAGTAGTAAGAATATTCTTGACTTATGCAAAAAGTAAGAAGTTCAAAGTGTATTAGATGGATGTATAGTCAATGTTCCTAAATGGAGAACTTGAAGAAGAAGTCTATATTGAGCACCCTAAAGGATTTCCTTTGACAAAAAAAAGGACCTGATATGTAGATTAAAGAAAGTATTGTATTGTCTAAAGTGAGTAGTTAGAACTTGACATCTAAGATTGGACAAATACTTGGCAAAGTCAGGATTTGCTATAGGTAAAAGGGATAACAATTTTTATTTGAAATAAATTGAGAATTGATTGTAGATTATTGTAATATTTGTGGACAACATAATCTTTGGAGGCAATGATGAAACAAGTGAAAATTTTGCTAATGAAATGAAGAATGAATTTGAGATGAGTGTGATTGGTGAGATGAAATATTTCTTTTGTCTACAAAATGTGCATAACAGTGATGGTATTTTCCTATCACAAGCTAAGTATCTAAAAGAATTTTTAAAAAAATTTGGCTTGGAAAGTTGTAAGCATGTTGGTACACCTATGATAACAGGTCACAAGTTATCTAGAAAAGACGAGACACCTATAGTTAAGAAAAAGAAGCACATATCTATGATTAGAGGTTTACAATATTTAACACACACTAGACTAGATATATAAAATTTAGTTGGCATAGTACAAAGATTTTAGGTAGATCCTAAAGAAGCACATTATGCAATGGTAAAGAGAATATTCAAATATTTGAAGGGCAGACCTAATTTGGGTTTGTGGTATGATAGATCAAGTGATTTTACTTTATGTGGATATATTGATGTAGATTGGGTAGATAATATGGATGACATAAAGCACACGAGTAGTGGATCATTTTTTCTTGGAGGAAGATTTGATTCTTGGCTAAGAAAGAAACAAGACTGTATATCACATAGTACATCAAAAGCATAATATGTAGTAATAGAAAATAATTGTAATCAAATTATGTGGATGAAGTAGATGTTGAAGGACATTGGGGTAGAGTTTTCAAAAACTGTTATCATACATTGTGATAAGTACACTAAGTATTTCTAAGAATCTTGTGTTGCATTCTAAGACTAAGCATATATCCATTAAGTATCACATTTTTCAAGAGAAAGTGGCTTTAGAGTTAATTTAATTTGAGTATTTATCTAAAGTAACTTTCCAAGATCACATGATTGGTTTAGTATAAGGGGTCTTGTGATGTCTAGAATCAATGTTTAGGAGAGAGATAAACATGGAGTAGCTCAAAGGAGAAAAGTTAAACATAGCCAGTAGCTAAGTGTGTGCTTGGGAAGCATGTAGGTTTCTTGGTGGATTACAAGGACACGTTTAGATTCTTTTTGGGGTGTCTACTAGATTGTAGACTAGGCTAGCTAGGAATTGGGTCTTGTGAGGTCTTAAAAAATTGTTCTTGTAATTACTGATGTATTTGGCCATAACCTAGAAGGCCTCAAAGTTAGGCATGTTGGATAAAAATATTATGACTCTATTATGAGAATTTGCATTAATATGGATTTAAATATTTTTTGTTATTGTTATTCTTTCACTGTGTTGTTATTTTCTAGGGCCTAAGACATCTCCTTCCTTGTGATACATCACTAATGAAATATATCACATAAAAGGAAATAAATCTATTATTCTTGATAGAAAGTCCAACATTGGGGATGTTTACTTTGTAGATAGATTGAAACATAATCTTTGAAGTGTTAGACATGGTGTTGACAAGGGCTATTGGTTGCAATTTACAAAGAAGATTTCTGTTATCACTTGGATAAGAATAATACATTGATTGGTACTGGAACAAGAACAAGAGGTAATATATTCCAATTGAACCCTACAAAAAGGACATGTTTGGTTACTAAAGTAGATGATAGTTGGTTATGACATAAGAGATTCTTTCATATCAACTTTGATAACATTGTGAAAGTTAGTGCTACATTTCCAGTTAGCCTAAGATTATGAAACCTACTAATATGATGTGCAAAGAATGTGTGTTGGAAAAATATAAGAAAATTTCATTTCCATGCAAGATGTCTACTATTATAGAAAAGCTGGATATTTTGGCATACAAATCTGAGTGCTCCTACAAGAATAAGAACTTTTTATGGTGAAAGAAACTTTCTGATTCTTATAGATGATTTCACTAGAATAATGTGGGTTGCATTTTTAAAGAGAAATCTATTTTTTAAAGAAATTCAATATATTTAGGAGTAGAGTTGAGAATGAACCTGGTCTGAAGAATAAATTCATGAGAATAGATAGAGGCGAATAATTTATTTCAATTGAATTTAACAAATTTTATGACAAATTCCATCCCCTAAGACTCTATAGAAGAATGCGTTACAAAAAAAAAAGGAGAAAATCAGCAATAGAAGAAGTGAGAGAAATAATTTTTAAGAATAATGTATCACATATGTTTTGGTGAGAAGCATTGAAAACCATAGTATACACTATAAATAGAGTGTAGACTAGACAAGGATCTCATAAAACACCTTATGGAATTTGGTTTAGACATTAACCTACTATTAAATACTTTAGAATCTTTTGAAGTAAATGTTGTTTTAAGAGGGATGATTATATTAGAAATTTTTATTCTAGAAGTGGTGAAGGAATGTTTTTTGGTTATTCATAGAAGAGTAAAGCATATAGATGTTTTAATCAGAGATATCACAATTATCAATCTTATTAATTCTTAACCATATTAGAAATATAATGAGAAACAATAAGATACTCATGCATAATAAAACCACATATTTTAACTAGGGAAACCCTTGATCAGAGGGAAAACCCTGATGGGGATGATACCCACAAGATGATGTACTAATATTTATAAATATTTCTTATAATAGGATGGATCCTATTAGGAGTCTATGAAAACATTCACCACATATTAGTCCCTATTAGGAGACTTTGAATCTTTGTTAGGAGATTCCAATTCTGGTAGGAGTTGTGCAAACCCTATTAGGAGTTGTAGAAGGTAGATGGACCCATTGTCCAACAAAATTTAGGGGAAAGACCATTGAATCCACTGTCTAAATGATCTCTGTATTATTTCTTGTAGAATAATAGAATTGAATTGAACTACTCCTTCCTCTTTTTTTGTCCTATCAAGAAGACTTCTACTACTTTCAATCTGAATACCAAATCAAAATCTTTGCATCCACTAATACATTTGGCATCAATTTGCAATGGCCATGTGTCGCAATTATGACAACAATGTGTCACCACTATGACAGTAATAGACATCGCTATTTTTTAGTTGCAAATTACGATGTCTATCTTCTTTCGTTGCAATTACGACACATATCCATCGCTATGCAACCACTTTATTGTGACCTCAACCCCGTCGCAATTCTTGGGGCTAACATTGTAGTAGCAACAGACATCCAGGTACTTGCAATAGTAGTTGGGGCGTCACCGCTATAGTGATCCTATCACAGTTCTTGTGGGGATGTCACAATTGCGATGACAGTTGGGCGTCGCTGCTACAACAACCCTGTCACAATTCTTGTGGCTAACGTTGCAATAGCGACAAATACAAAGTAAAACTAAAAAAAAAATTTACTGGCTTCCAGCTACGTCAAACCAAATCAAACCTCCTAAACCCTGCGTAACTTCATTTGGTCACATCTTATATTTGAGCAAGATGTTGTCTTATTGGTGCTCCTTCCATTATTTCATGATATATTATTATCAGGCCATCCAATCGGCTATAGGAAAAAGATGATTCATGAACAATCAAATTAGCAATACAGTTGATCTGTATTGTATTTGGACACTTGGTTTGAGGTTCATCTCATCGATTCCCATTCATCACAGGGTCTTTATTTGATTAGACCTTGATAGAAAACATTGAGATTTCTCGAGCCCCAAGCCCAAATCATGCAAGCTTCAATCTCCACATATCATAAAGCCTCTATATAGGGTTGAGCATCTCATAGCTGGAAGCTTCACCTACATCAGCTCTCAGATGGTGTGAGAATGCTTAGCTCTATATACAAGCTTTATGATATGTGGAGATTGAAGCCTGCATGATTTGGGCTCGGGCCTCAGGAAATCTCAATGTTTTCTATCGAGGTCTAATCAGATAAAGATCCTATGATGAATGGGAATCGATGAGATGAACCTCAAACCAAGTGTCCAAATGCAATGCAAATTGACTGTATTGCTAATTTGATTGTTCAAGAATCATCTTTTTCCTATAGCCGATTGGATGGCTTGATAATAATATATCATGAAATAATGGAAGGAGCACCAATAAGATACCATCCTTCTCAAATATAAGATGTGACCAAATGAAGTTACATAGGGTTTAAGAGTCTTGATTTGGTTTGATGTTGGAGGTAGTTGAGAATGACGTAGCTGGAAGCTTCACCTTCCTTGTCTCCTCCCTTTTCCTCACTCCTTCTCAGGCCTTAATATGTCATACTTATGTTGCTTAAATCATTGAGTACTGACAATTTTGCTAAAATTGATTCCTTACATTTCTCTTTTCAGAAGCTTTCTTATAAAGATAAGCTATGATAGAAACAATCTCTTCAACATTCACACACTTTTTCGACTATGGTGGACTAGGAATGTGCAATATATATTTTGTGCACTACAATATCATGTAGTGAAATAGATTATACAAATATAGAAGTAGTGAAACCATGGAAGCAAAAGCTAGTAAAATTGGGAAGGTTCAATGAAAAAAATTATTATGAAGAAAGATTGCAATGATGTGGCATTAGATTGAATACATTGATATATGTAATTGTATCAAAAAAATCTCTGGATATTAATGCCAGTAAAGCAACATCATAATTTTCTAAGATGTGTGTATTGATCTCATCATTTTTTATTTAATTAACATTAATTGAATGATTTGAACAAAAAATTACACAAAATAATAAAGCTACTTTGATTTTTAATACATGTCACTTAGGTAGAAGAAAAATAGAACAACTTTCTTTTTTAATATGTATAGCTTACCTAAAATGCACTCGTAAATCCCCATCTCAATTGATTTGTTGTCAATCTTGGGATGACAACATAAATTACTGGCATAGTAGGCCTGTACTTAGCAATCAACCTGGGGAAAATAAAATATAAATCTCATGTTGAGAATTAGAATGCGTAGATGTCTTATTTGTATATCAAAAAATCAAATTTAGATATAGAACAAACCTTAATTGCATCATGAAATTTATTTGAAAGTTCCAACCATTTTTGCTGCCCTTCTGTTGAGACCTTTCTACATTTTTCCTATCAAAAAAAGAGCCCAACCATCAAACTATCATGATCATACTTTAAAAATTTACTATTTAGAGTTTGAGTTCACATTTCAGAAGTTAAATCACAACAACAAAAAAACAAAGATCTATTTTGCGAATTTCATGAACACCCCTGAATCCAGAGGGCATGCTTGAGAAGTAATTTGTTCCCTATCACCTTAGAACTGAAATAAGAAACTAGTTTGTGTTCAAAAGAAACATTGAGACCATAAACAGATAGAATGACAAAATAGCACAAAATTCAGATATTATAATTTATTATCATAGTTTGAAATAGCAAAATTTCATAACAAAAAATGATTAGGGAGCTCCATGAAAGTTGGCTTACGTGTACTTTAAAAAAAATTTAATTTCATATTAGCCCTTTGCAACTTTCACTAAAATAAATACACAAAACATATCGAGATACAACCCAAGCTAACTTCAGTAAATAAACAAGAAACAATGTTTAGGAAAGCCATGAACAGTAATAGATCTTTAAAGTAAAAGTTGCAAGAAACAACTTATATAAAACACCCTACTAGGAAGTTGTGGTGAAATTTAGAAAAAAAATGAGGATACAATTCATAACTTTGTTGAATACTGAGGATACAAATCTAGTTAGGACAGGCTTGAACGGAAAGATAGTTGGATCGAAAAGATTAAACATTAAATCCATAATTTTAAAAAAATGTGGAGTATATAAATTGAAGAAGGATAGATTTGCATCTTTTCATTAAAGAAATTTTTAATCAAACCCTATCAGAATCTAATAGTTAAGAACGATCTTCAATCTCTTCAATCCAACTTTCTTACTGTTCAACCTAGCTTCTTGAATGCTTTTCTACTTCAACTTCAACCCGTATCAATGGCTTTACCTACAAAGTAATAAAAACATATGATATGAAACCTACTTTAGAGAAATAGAGAAATATTTAGTATCTTATTGAGCTTCACTTTGTTTCGAGAATAGTTTAATATTCTTTACTAAACAGGGCCAACCACGTGAAGGTGGAAGCTCATTTGGCCCCACCCCCCTCCCCCTAACATCACTCTACATTCCCCATTAACATCTAACATTCATTCATTCTTTCAACCATTAATAAAATGTAACATTCAATCAATATCACATGATAACATTCATTAACACACTAGATATGTTAACACGCAACAGTCATCAATATTTTGCATTAACACATAATTCATGAACATTCATTAGCACATAATTAAATTCATTGAGACATAAAATTCATTCATTATCAATTAAGGTATGTAGATGACAATCATTTCTTTTTTTCCTTTCTATTTCTTTTTTCTATGTAAGCTATAAGAGGAGCATCAGTGTCATCATCAATTCCCCCCTCATCAGTTGTTCTATTCTCTATTCTTGATGATCTCAAATTCCTATGCTATTCCAAAGGGGGGTCTTCTGCAATAACAAATAATAGAGTTAAATTAAAAATAATTTATTATAATTGTTGGAAATGATTGAAATGATCTTAAGAGAAGTTGTTGGAATGATATATTGAATTGGTAAAGAATGTCCTCAATTATTGTTTTTTCATTGATGTCAAACTTGCTACTTGCAGGAATGGCAATTGCTTTAGTGATCCAAATACTATCAATTTGTTAATTGTCAAGGAGGAGGCAATTAATAAGATGTAACTAGAACACCTAGAGAAAGGTTGAAGTTATGATATTGTAATAAAGTACAAGGGTCGGCTAATCCATTGATGAAAAAGTGTATCTATTGACGTACTATAAGATACAAAGAATGGGCACACTCACTGAAACATATCAAAGGTATAAGGTTTTAGCTAAGTCTTTTGCAAAGCTCAACTAAGTTTATTGGAGAGAAGGAGCTGAGCAAGCCAAGTAAGAGCCGAGTAAGTTCCTAGTTAAAGTCGAGTAAACATCAAGTGCCGAGCAGGAATCAAGTGCCGAGCAAGAATCAAGTGCCGAGCAAGATATAGATGCCGAGTAAACTTCAAGTGTCGAGCGAGTTCAGATGCCGAGTGACATAGAGTTTATCAAGTGCCGAGTAGAACCAAGTGCCGAGCAGATATAGGTGCCGAGTAACACAGAGGTGCCGAGCACCAGTAACTCGATAATGTCAAGTTGCTGCATTATTTTGGAAATCGAAGATTCGCCAGATCTAAGACGATAAGGTTGTTACTTAGAAGTTTGTAAATTAAATACAAGATAAGAATGATGAGCTGGTGGCACAGAACACCATGTAGGACATTTTTAAATACAATTAGAGAAGAAAACAAGATATGGGTAGATACATTGTATCTTACCTAATCCATCTTGAAACCCTAAAATTGGAGAGGGAGAATCAAGCGACAAAGGAAAATCAGACTTGTATATAAGAAGACATAAGTTAATGGAAAAGAGTGTGGAAGAGAGTGAAAAAGAAGGGGAATGAGAGAGAGAGGTGGTCAAGCATAAAAGCATGAAGTGCTGAAGGAGGTGCTAAGGAAAAGATAGAGGATGATTGCATTGGCAGATTGAGTAGGAAAACTCAAGGATATGAAGCTTGAGAGAGAGACAAGAAAGTCAAAACTAAAGTGCTTAAAGCCAAGCATAAGGATTGAATTGGAAGAGTGATCTAAAATCTGCAAAGTATGTTGTAAGTTATATCAGATCAAAAGACCATTATCATTACTTTCTAGCAATTGTAACAGTTAGTTTAAATCCTTTGGACTTAGGTTGGTTTGATAACCATATGATAAATCTTTTAATAGGGTGACATTCCAAGTGAATGTTCTAAAGTCCTTTAACCAGGCCCATTCCTAACAGTTTGGTGAAATCCTCTAACAAGGTCACATTTAACAGTGTGTTGTAAGCCTTTAACAGGGCATCACTTCAGAAGAGTGAGAATCAAGTAGCATGTTACTGGTGGTTTTTCCCAAATTAGGTTTCCACATAAATCATTGTGTCATGTGTTGATCTTGCATATTTTATCTTTGCATGTTGATTTACTGTAACCTGCTTATATGGTTGATTTAAGTTTGGATAGATGAAGAGTGTATGGATTCATTAAAAGTAGTGAAAAAGTATAAATAGGGCATTTGGACCTTGGATAACTGATTCACCCCCCCTCTCAGTTATTCTAAAGAATTCTAACAATAATTGTTACAAGTATTTAATTATTTTAAATAACATCACTATGGTGCTCCTTACCTAATCTGACCACATCATTTTGTCTAGACTCAACGTCAACATGCTCATGAACATCGACCCCTCGATCCTCTAAAACTGCTATACAAAATGTTACATTAATCTAAACACCAATTGCAATTACATATAAAATTTTTAATACAAATGTATACCTCCACCACTGGGATGCACATCATGCGAACCTTCAACATCCACAAATTGTGTAGAAGGATTGTCAGGCTGCATTCCAACATCCTACACATTGTTATCATTGCTTGCTTAAAACAGATATACTCACTTTATATTGGAACTTAACATTAAATAGACTAATTGCTAAAGTATTCAATTTGAAATAAATTCCATTTAGCTTATTTACCTATGGCTTAGATGCATCATTATTAGAACCTTCCACACTGATTTCAGCTCGTAGTCATTCAGCCACGACTCTATAGTCTTGTTGGAAGCCAATTCTCTTATCCTCTTTTGTGAGGCATCTCTTGAACTCTGAGCCCTACATTTTTGTGTGGTATGGTGAATTATACTTGCATTGTTTCATCAACCAATAGAGGGTAGTTAAAATATCAAAAGGAAATACAAAATTTGCAAAGTGGCATTAGCAACTTTTTGCAAAATGTTACAACTCTTAATAGAAACCACTCCCAACGGCTGCAATTGCCGTTGGGTAGTTCTACTCACTTTGTACAAGCCTATAAAGGCTTTAAACATCCATGGGATGAATAAAAATCTATGTACTTTCTTTAAAATCAATAAAATCTATTATTTCTTGGCAATTTTGACATTTTTCCCGTACTGTACAGACTCCTGAAGGTTGTACAGTGGTTGTTTTGCATTAAAATGTTGGAGTTTAAATTTTAAGAAGTTTTGGCATTGGTTTCAAGGAAAGATCTATTTGCATTTTCAAGTTATCCATTTTTCTTTCTTGCCGCCTATGAAACGCTCAGAACAAGGGTTGTGGGCAAAGAAATGGCCCTAGTTTGAATTCCCACTGTTGGAATTTTCTCAAATTTGGTATGGAGAAAACTAGGGCAATGTTTTATCATATGTCAAAAGCCTAGAGGTAGGAGGTTGCAGTAGGTAATTTTAAGAGCAAGCCCTAGGTCTAATAAGACCCATGTATTAGACCTTGTTTGTTGCAATTTGATGAGTTAGAGTGAAAAAGGGAAGTTGGGACTTGGTGTGGAGGCAAGGCATCTCAAATTTGGCTAGGAGGACATACTGAAGTTGAAGATTTGACCCATGCACCCATATTTTTAACCCTTTCATTGTAGACCAAGCCTAAAGTTTCTAATTAGGCCTGAGTGCATGATTGAGGTTAGGGTATGTTGGAGTGGAGTAGAATTTTGAAACTTTAGAGTCTTTTGGCACTTTGAAAAGGGTGTTTAAATTTACTTTTTATTTGCCTTGTCCTTTCCAACCCTTGTTACACCTTATTTTGGTCATGTTGGAGTTGTTCTAAATTGTCTTTGGTGTTTGGGAGTCATGGAGGATCCAATTGCACTCTTGGTTGGGTGTGTAGAATAAAGGTCAAGTGCTGCAATCTGCCCTGTGATTGGTAACAACAAGTTTGCCTTAGACCTGATTTGTTTTGGGTCATGTTGATGTTTGTTTTGGTTTCCATTTATGTTAGAGGGTTAGAGTTTTGCAAAACACTTGGTGTCAAGGTTGGGTGTATGAGGCCTTGAATGGTACAAGGGAGAAGTAACTAGTATGTAGCCTTATGTGATGAGTTGGGTCCATGGATTAAAGGAGCAGTTGTAACAACATATTAGTTCCTTGTTTGAAGGTGAATCAAGCCTTGAATGTTCTTGTGGAGGAAAAAGGATTGGGGTGATAACTTGAATTTCTTAGTTGTTCCAAGGTGCTAGGAGTTTGTTGGTGCTTCCAAAGCATGTTACTCTGCATCATATATTGGTGTGAAGGAACACTGAGATCCAAGTTGAGGATCAGGAGCATAGACAAGCAGTCTATCCTAGCATTTCCCATCACAATATATAAAAAAATTGATACAATTTTTCATTTACTAATACTTACAACTCGTGCTTACTAGAGCTGAGCTTGTGTGTCCTGTGCTTTTCTAGTCTTGCCTTTATTGCTTTTGATGTGTCAGGCAATCTATGAAAAGTTTGAAATATGTTAGATAGCATAAATATAGAGGTTAATTAGTACATAATTACATTCTCAATAGTATCACATACCTTGCTGTACTCTCCACTGGTGTAATTTATTTTTTCATGTCAACTTTATACTTTCCATCCAAAATCAGAGCCTGCCACTCAGCCTCAGGAACATAGGTCGGACACTCATACCTAGGGTTAACCTGTACATTTTTTCTGTACTAGTCCCTAATATACTTCAAACATGAACCAACCTTTTCAAGGAGCTTGTTCCTCTCGAATGCATGAGGTCCAAAAAGTTGGGTCATGCTCTCTATAAGATCATCCTTCAACTTTTTTTTTGGTTATTCCACCTTTTAAGTAAAATAAAAATATGTTAGATTCATAAATGAAGTGAAGCTACCTTTAATATAGTTCAAGAAATGGATGAAAAGGAAAACTATTCTAGCAATAATATGAAATCAAAATAGTGGTTTGGGGTTTTAATTAGGATATGATGTTCCACCAAGTACGCAGGGTGGGCCCGAATATTCGCAAACACTCATCACCAAATTTTATCCAAAAAACTTCATTCCCTACAAAAAAATCATGGGATCATTAGTCAATGAAGAGTGATCAAAAACTAAATTACTATTATATCACTATAGAATAATAATAACTTTAAAGTACCTGGAACTTTGGCTACTTTTAATGGAATGCCTTCATCATTGTTGATGATCAATATGACATCCTTCACCGTTCCCGTACTACGAACATAGAAACATCCAAGAAATGATGCTGCAACTCCTATTGCAAAAATTTTCACAAGTCTTTTTCACGAAGTATAGACAAACAAATGATAATTGATGTTAAAAACTTGTAAAAAAAAATTATTTGTTGCTGTTATAAGACAATTATGAATTGCAGTTGGTGTCCAAGGAGGCTTTGTTCAGTTTGATGAGTTAGTTAGATGGGCAAAAGGCTTGAAAAGAATGGTCTTTATAAGACACAACTGTTGTAGTTGAGAAAAGGGGTGTGTGTGTATGAAGAAAAGATATAAATAAAAGAATTCTACACTTCACTGTCACAAGGACAGTTTTCTAATTTGCAAGATTTAGACTGGTAACTCAATAAGGTTCTTGCCATTCAAAAGTTACTATTTTTCTTCTTGAAGATATTTTCATTTTTGGTTAACTTTGTACAAGGGTTTTGTAAGTTATTCTCAAGAAAAATTACTTTTTAGATCTCTGTTGTCATAGGAAATGTGACAATTTTTCACCATTTTGAAGTAATTTGGGAAAATGTGCCTCTCCCACTTTCTGTGATTAAAATGTAGGTTGTGGGAGAGGTACTAAGGCTTGTAAATATGATGACTTTAACATGATTTAGATGCAGGTGACAGTGAACAAAGAAAGGAACGACAGGGTGATTATTAAACCAAACAATGAAGGTGCATTTGCAAGGCACCACATGGTGAATATGATGATCTGAGGGTTGGAATGACTAAATATTGCTTGAAAACATTTGAGAGGGTTTTTAAAAAAGTGTTTGAGCCATTAGAAAGATTTTATAAGTTGATTTAGGGTCATTTCTAGGAAGCCCTAGGCTAGAAACCCTTAAAGGGAGGGTTTGATGGAAAAGTATCTAGAAATGCATGGAGGGTTAAAAAAGTTGAGGAATCTTACTATTTATTAGATTTCTTAAGGTTGTGTAAAGGTTTGGGAGGTTGATAATAAGCACAGAAGGTAGTTTCTTTGTTAGGCAAGGGCTAATTAGGCCTAATTGATTGTAGAGATGACCATAGAAGGGTTCATCAGTTACAAGTTGAAAGGTTGATATTTGCAGGGTTTAAGAACTCATTAAAGGGTATTTGAAGAGGTGGAGAAGTTACCATGTTTTTTGAGAAATTTGGAAGAAAAATGTAATTTTCTTGCAAGACATGGCTAATAGGACAGTCCTACAAAAGGTAGTTATTGAGATTGGTATAGAGTTGATGCTTGGTAGGGGTTGGAAGTCCTTAGTTATGCTATTTGAAGGTTATTGAGGCATTGGAAGGACCAGGAGAATCCTTGAAGATAGAGATTAAGTGTTGATTGCATGAAGGGTGAATTAGGAGTGTTCCCAATGAAAGGGAAGTTAAAATATGGACAAAGTGAATTGAAAGTTTTTCAAAATGAATCAAGGCAGTGAACCTATGACAGAGGAGTGTTTGGTTAATATCCTAAACTCAAGGACTTCTTATTGATCCTTGAGTTGAACTCTAGTTCCTTGAGTGGATTCCAAGACATTGTTGAATCCTCAAGTAACTTATGAAGGGTGACTATTGGGAAGATGACAAATCAGATATAGATCAGAGCCAATAATTACAACATAGTTTTGGCAATGGATATATATATATATATATATATATATATACATATATATATATGTATATATATATATATATATATATATATATATATATATATATATATATATATAAATACATATATATATATGTATATATATATATATATGTATATATATATATGTATATGTATATATATATATGTATATATATATATATGTATATATATATATATATGTATATATACATATATATATATGTATTTATATATATATATATATGTATTTATATATATATATATATATATATATATATATATATATATGTATTTATATATATTGAAGATGATGAAAGCATTGATTACTACTAAGGAAGATCAAAGCAAGACAACTCCATTTATCATGAAGTAACTCATACACATTAGAAAAAGAATCATACTTGATGTAAGTTTATAAGGCTCATCTGAAATATCAACTACATCACTGTAGATTTATTATCACATTAACCATTCTATGAAATCAAGGACATTATATTAGACAACTATTTCATCAATAAAAGAAATATTTATTCACATCTCATTGCATGATCAAGCACATGAATATGGTGCAGGGTACCTAACCTAGGAGGTCTTGGGAACCCACCTAATCCATCCTTCCTTGAAGCCCTAGCCTAACTTGATCAACTAGGCCTAGGTACCAAGCAACAGTTTGGAGGGTGCTAGAGCAAGATCATCCTAGAAGCTTTTGGGATTCTAGCAAGTATCTTAAGAGGTGCCTAAAATAGTGGAGAAGTCCCTATGCCATAGAGGGATAGTTGGTGAAAATACAAGAAAACAGATTGGAAAGGCTACAAGGATTGTAGGCCTAGAAGTGCAAAGTATTGTTGCGGATTTGGTAGATTCCAAAAAAACTAAGGATTGGGGTTGGACTAAAGGTCTTGGTTGCTATCACCATTTCTTGTGTCAGTGAGTGAAGTTTTTGAAGTGGATTTCCCCATATGAGATCAGCAGTTGTGTATACTCAGTGTGGGTAAGGGGACTTATACCAAGTCCTAGATCCAAAAATTGGATTGTGAAAGCCTTCTAAAGGCTAGTAGAAGAAGTGGCTGCTAGACTCTACATCAAAATATAATTGTAGTAATATTCTACAAGAGAAGATGATCTTCAATATTACAATCTTTCATAACTAAAGATAGCTAATTGAAGTTTGACCTATAACATAACCTTGTATATCCAAGCTATGAATGGAGTCGAGTTCTTATGGTTTGGAATCATAAAATTGTGAAAAAGTTTAAACGTTGAGTGACTACCAAATGGGGGTCATTACAATCTACATCGTAAACACATAACAAAAGAGAGAAAAAGAGGGATTTGTGTACCAGTAAATGGTGCAACATTCGATGCTTGTAAGCTATGTGTTGCCGACTCAGCAGTTGGAAAGAGATTTATGGTTGTCGTGGATGGAGGCAGCATCGCCATAGGATACAACTGATTTGAAGCTAAAGAATAATTTTTTTAGAGCATGCATAAATATAGAATTGTGGACTAGCATGGACAAGATTGTTAGAGCATTAAAAAAAGGATTGTTCGAGCATGTATTGTCAATGATTATGATCATTCCTATATATATTCAGTGGAAAACACAAGTGGGGAATGGAACATGTGATCTACCTGAACCACCTGCAACACCCTCATCATGGGAATGGGGCTCGAAATAACGCAAAAAACTCTGTAAAGACAACACATCCATATTTTAATTAATTCCATAAAAGAGAATAACATAAAAACCATTATTGAACTCTTGTTATAATTAAAAATTTCATTAATACTTACTTTTAAGGTTTCAGAGGTGTGAAACAATTTAGATCCCCTATCTTTTATTTCTTGAGTAGTAGGCTTTATGGTTGCCAAACGTATAATTTCTCTGCCAATATTCTTTAGCACCTTTTTAATTGAACCAATCGGGTCATCGATGTTTGCTAAATCAATATAGAAAGGGTCCTTGTCAGGGGGGGCTGTTGAGGGACTGTAGGTTCCTTTCCCTCCCTCCGACCACTGGCCCTTTATGACAACAATAGTATTAGTATTATAAAAATTACTCCAAAAAAATGAAGCAAACAACATTAAAAAAATAACATTTTTCTTCTATCTAGTTTGCACAATTACAATGAGTTTTACCTGCTCATGTGTAGATGAGCTAGGAACATCGCCAGCATCCCCTTTGGGTGGTTGCTCCATATTGTGCTCTTGTGTCAAAGATCAAGTATAAAAATGTTAGCCAAAAATTTATTGACTAAATAGTATGTTGGAGTCATTGATTAGAAGTTGGTTTAATAGTATGTACCACCCCCATGATAGTAGCCTTGTTTGTATCTATGCGGTTCAAATTGTAATCAATAAGTAGCTCTTCCCCTGCACGTATTGATTTTATCGCACAGATGAATACATGATTTCCCTCGCGAGCCTCAAATATGCAATTAGGTTGCTTTATAGTTGACCCAAGTCGTGTACTATTTATAAAACCCACAATATTCCTTGTTACTTTTGGCCTTCCATCAATGTATATAGCCACACTTTTACTTCGATTATTGTCTTGGTATTGTATATAATTTTTCGAGAGGGCTTACCTACGCATACTTTTTTTATATTGAACAATATGCATCCAACTTTTGTAATCATAATATGGTCCAACATACTCCATCAATTCAAAAACTTTTTTGTAAGACACCTTTATGCTATCCATAGAAAACAGGCCCAAACCATGTAATGATGATGGTGCTATGTGATATATCCTCTCATTAACACAAAAATCAGTGTTTATTGGAGGAAGTTCCTTGGGTACCCAATGTTTCTATAGATGTTGGTACCTCAAGGGCACCTCGATGTCGCCTTGCATTTCATCATCATAAGAACATGACCCCCCTTGAGCAAGGAAAAATTTCATGCGTTTATTGAATTTCCTTCTAGTTCTTTGACCTCTAGTTAATCTCCTTGTTCTAGATAAACTGCATGTCTCACTTTCCTCTTCTATTCCTATATTTCCCTCACTCAAGGAAGACACTACTAAAAAATACCTATTTGTTGGTACCTACAAATGGGAGAGATCTTAGAAGACATCAATCTTACTATTGATAAGTGTATTAAATAGACTATCTATAAGGAGTATTGACTAATACTTGTCGATCCATGAGACTGTGCAGGATGCTCCTGAAAGGGGTTCAGTTTAATGCAAATGTAATTCAATTATCATGAGCATAATCACATCATAATCATAATCATATCCATCATAAGCATCACATAAAAATTAAAAAAAATAAAAGGTACACAATATAACACTTAAATCAGGCTAACATTATAAGCCTACTAGGGAAGTAGGCCTAGTGAAGGGCTAAAACTAGGTTTTTTTATCAACTGATGAGTTGAGGGCTTAGTCACCTTGGGGACATGATATTTGAAGTTTTTTTAATGTTTGTGGAGGTGGAGGAAACACCTAGTTAAGATGAAGTCAAGTTTGGCACCTATTGAGGCATTGTGAGCATTTGATAGTTTGTTTATTAGATTGCTTGGATGAATCCATTGGATGGATTGAGGGACATTCATGGGATTATTCCAAAGATGTAGAACCTAAGGTGGCATAAAGATTTGGTGTGCACTCTAATAGGTTATGGAGTTGGCTTGGATCAAGGAGAGGGATCTTATGAAGATGCTTGGTTGGTGTCATCATCATCATTGTCATCATCATCATCATCCTCACCATCATCATCATCATCATCATCATCGTTGTCATCATCATCATCAACATCAACATCATCTTCATCATCATCATTAGTAGTAGCATCATCATCATCATCATCTTCTTCTTCTTCATGAAAATTTGTGTCAAGAGCATCATCCAATAACTGTCGATCATGATCACCATCTACATCATCTTCTACTTCTTCGATATCATCTTCTTCCATTGCATTATAATTTATTGGCCTTCCTCTCAGTTCATGTCTAACAACAAATGACCAACCCAGTTTATGTGGAACCTCTGAGTAAAATACCTGCTCACATTGGCTTGGAAGAACATAGGGCTCAGCCTCAAATGACCTCGTATTAACTATTGTAAATCCATTATCATGTTCAATAACAGTTCTATCAAGATCATTTGGATTAAGTCGTAGCCTATACCATTTGACTACAAAGAGTACTAATTTAAAGGAACTAAAGTCACACTCAAGTATATCATCCAAAATGCCATTGTATCGATTTTCAGACTCTCGAGGATGTAAGTTGTTTCTAGATGAAATATTAGTCACTTGAAAGACTGCAGTTTTTCTTGAATCACAAGTTTTCTTTGTGTCATCCAACACTTTGATGCAAAATTTTTGACCATTACAGAACATAGCCTTATGGTGTTTAACTTGCAATAATATGGGAAACATGTCAAAATTATTATATCATGAGTTGATAAACATACGGGTGATTAATAAATTTGTACATACCTGGAAATCTCTTAAACCACGTGCTAAATCTATTTCCCTTTGCGTAACATTGGAATGTCCATTACGATGAGCTTCTTTAACCAATGAAGATACACCTTCCCATGTTAATGTGCAACTAGAATGTTGACATCGTTCAATCCATATTGTCATCCAATCAAGATTGTTTGCAATATACAAATGTAGTGCATCCCACTCTCAAGCACTTGTACAAAAAAAAATAGACAAATTACAAATGATTTATTTTGAAGATTAAGAAATAATTTATTACAATATTAACATCTTATAATTTATTACCTCTCACTTTCATCAATGTACCTTTCCCCATCAAGTAGTCCCCTTCTAATTTTTTAAAAGGCTCAAGATCCCAAATGCGATCTACATGGATATTGAATGCAAACTTAGGAAGATATTTAGTAATGTACACCATAGTCTGGTATACCATATATCCCTCTACCATAGAACCCTTAGGACGTGCTCTTTGTTTAACCAAAGCCTTCAAAGATTTCAAGTGCCTCTCAACCATCCACATTGACCTAGTGTGTACAGGTCCACACAATTCAATCTCCTCAACTAGGTGTACGAGGTAGTGTTCTTATGCATTGAAAAAAGTTGGAGGTAGACACTTTTGCATTTCACATAATAAATGAGGAATTCTTCTCTTCTAATAGTTTATATCTTCTTTATGGATTTCTTTAGATGACAACCACCTACATTAAGAGATTCAAGTCACAAAAAATATATAGATATGAGACTTTACAAAATAATATACAATAGATTACATAGCAAGAAAAACAAATCGTGAATATAATAAATATATACAACAAATTGAACAGATATTACTACTTACCTCATGTATTTTCCAAGATCATATATCACTTGTTTGATGTTATTGTTGAAATGCTCTGGGAGAGATAGAGGAAGCACATACTGTAGTAATTATAAACCAATCATTTCATTGTTTTTTAACATAACATAATGAACAGTACACGTAGTTTATGAATATATTGTAAATACAGAAGAACATAACTTACCTTGATGAAGGTATGCCAATCATGTGTTTTAAGCCCTGGCCTAAATTCACTTCTTTTTGATATGAGACTGTTTATGTTCGCGGCAAATCTTGTGGGAAATTGAATTTTTCGTATGACTTCTTTTATGACATCACTTTGCTGCTCCATTCATAACCAAGGAAGGGAAATTATATTAATCTAATCTCTGTTGCTATTTGAGTGAATGAAATTCTTCAATGCATGATTGGATTCATGAATGCCATTAAAAATTTTGACAATTTTTTCTTTGTCTCTTCCATCCAATATTTTCCACAATGTCTCTGTTATATTCTTTCCAATATGCATAGTATCAAAATAATGCACAATTTGTAAGTTCTCGTAGTACAGCAACCTACTAAATTGTTCGAGATAGCTTTTTAGTCCCTTTGGAAGGTTTTCAGTACTGTCTTAATGACCTTCATGATCATCAATTAGACAATTAGTAAACAAAAATCACAATAGAAATATATAAATTACAAACATAAACCATTAGGTGGAACTACATTACCTCGATGATTAATTCTATTATATTCCAACTTCCATAGGCGAGGTATCATTCTTTGTGGCTTTGATGTAGTCTCTTCTTTCCCATTGAAAATATGTTTTTTTGTACTTCGATACTTATGATTCCTATGGAGGAAGTGTCTACACTCATCAAACACCTACTTTGCTAAAATTTTTGAATGTCAAGATTTCATCTTTGGACCACAAACTGGACATGCAAATTTTCCCTTTGTTTCAAGACCTACAAGATAATGATATAATTGGATTATTAAATATGTTGATTTTTATAATTATAATTATCGTGCGCAACTTGAATTTACTATAACATACCACAAAAATGTGTTAGCCTTGGGGCATCATGTATTGTCCATGCAAGCAATGCATGAAATTAAAATTGTCTTTGTCCTATTGGTCTAGACACATTATACATAGTGACACCATTCCATAACTCCACCAACTCATCGATAAGAGGCTCAATATATACATTCATGTCTTTAACTTGATATTTTTAAGGAAACTCAGGTGCAGAAACAACTTCCTACACTAATCTCTTAAGAGAAGTATGGTACAAATCCTATTAAAATCTTTTACACTTACAAATTCAATATCATGTAACCAACAATATTTCAGCCAAGCAAGCATAAAGAAAATAGATAGAGAAAGAAACACATAACACAAAGATTTGCCGGTGGGGAAAAACCTTTTGGTAAATCAACCCCACCCCTCCAGAACCTGCACAATGTTTTATCTTCAACACAAGGTTAAAATACACTTGCAATGCAAGTTCAACATCGACAACAAAAGACTCCAGTAGCAACTCACAGTAGCAACTCCATCATAACTGTTATAGCCATGATCTCCTTATACACAATTCAAGATGTCGACACATCAATATTATTTGCAAGAAAATACATTTTACAAACAAATAATAAGAATAGGAATTATCCAAGGTTGAGACACCTTATTCCTAACATTCTCCCACTTGTCGAACACCTTGTAAGAGAAAAAAAAACATAACAGGAACTAACAGCTATGGGCTGAAAGGCCCATAGACTCTGAACACCATTTGAACTTCTCAGTGCCCACTGGTTTTGTTAATGCATCTGCAAAATTCTTCATAGTATCTACCTTCTCCAAATTTACCTTTCCATCTTCCACCATATCTCTCACAAAGTGATACTGCACACTAATGTGCTTCGTTCAGGCATGGAAAGTTGGATTCTTCGCAAGGCAAATAGTGCTCTGACTGTCACACCAAATAGTAATCTATTCTGCATCAACACCAACATCAAAACACAATCTCTTAAGCCAAATGGCTTCCTTACAAGCATGAGTAGTAGCCATGTACTCAGCTTTTGTAGTGGAAAAAGCAACCACAAGTTGTTGCTTGCTCATCCAACTAATGGCACCACCAAACATAGTGAACACATAAGCACTCGTGGATCTCTTGCATCAATATCACCTGCCCAATCTGAATCCACAAACCCATGAATACAAACTAAATGTGAAGATCCAAAAGAGTTACCATGATAACATATGGAGTAATCTGATGTACCCCTCAAATATTTGAATACTCACTTAACTACATCCCAATGTACCCGTCCAGGATTAGCCATAAATCGACTCAGGACTCCTACTATTTGGGCAATGTCTAGTCTAGTACAGACCATAGCATACATAAGATTGCCAACTGCACTAGCATAAGGTACTCTACTCATGTCCTCCATCTCACTAGTAGATTTTGGACAATCATCTATAGATAACTTTGTTCCCATAGGAATAGGAACACATAGTGGCCTACAATCTGCCATGCTGAACCTATCCAACACAGACTTCACATACTTACTCTGACTCAACCAAAGTTTTTTGTTAGACCTGTCTCTATTCATTTCCATAGCCAAGATGTACCTAGTTGCCCCAAGATCTTTCATCTCAAACTGTGCTGACAACTGAGATTTAAAATCAGAAATCATACCCTTACCCTTCCCAAACAGCAACATATCATCAATATATAATGCAATAATAAGAAGGCGATCATTTTCAACTCTGAAATAAACACAATGATCTGATTTCGATCTTACAAATCCAATTGACAACACAAAGGCATCAAACTTAAGGTACCACATCCTAGGAGATTGCTTCAAACCATATAGAGGTTTCTTTAATCTGCAAACTAAGGATTCTTTACCTTTAACAATGTAGTGCTAAGGTTGTAACATATAAATCTCTTCCTCTAAATCACCATGAAGGAAAGCTATCTTCACATCCATCTGTTCTATCTCTAAATCATATGATGTAGCAAGAGATAACAGAAATCTAATGGATGTCAACTTTGCAATAGGAGAGAATATTTCACCATAATCTATTTCCTCTACCTATGAATACCCCTTTGCAACCAATCTAGCTTTATACCTTTCAACACTATCATCTGTATAGAATTTCTTCTTGAACACCCATTTATAGCCAACAAATTTTCTCCCTTTAGGCAAAGATACAAGGTCCCATGTTTTTTTTTTCTCTAATGAATCCATCTCATCATCCATAGCCTCAATCCAAGAACCTGCATCTTCCATGCCCAAAGCCTCTTTCATAGATCTAGGCTCATCAGTGTTAGTAATCAAAGCAAAAGCACAACTAGAATCTAACATAAAATAACCAAACTTTTCTGGTTGCTTTCTTTCTCTCGTGGATCTCGTCAAGGGATATGGTTGAGGTTGTTCTTCCTCTTCTTCTAAACTATCAAAGCTACTAGAGCTCTCCTCATCATTAGACCCAACATGGTCTCTCTGTTCAGTCTTCTCAGGGGTAGGAGGCAACTGAGCAACATCTTTTTCCTCTTCTTTTTCGTCTGGTTGTAGCACAAGAGGACAAGATGTTAGCTCTCTTAAAATAACATTTCTACTATACAACACCTTACTAATCACAGGATCCCAAAGCTTGTATCCTTGCACACCAACATTGTACCCGATGAAAATACATTTAACAACTTTGTTTTCCAACTTAGATCTTTTCTCCTTTGGAACATGTGCATAAGCTTCACAACTAAAAACATGAAGATGTCTAATTGAAGGCTTCTTACTAGACCACACCTCCATGGGTGTCTTACCAACAAGAGCTAATGTAGGAGATCTGTTAACCAGATAGCAAGCAGTGGCCATAGCTTTGGCCCAAAACCTTTGTTCTAAACCAGCTCCACTAAGCATACTCCTAGCCTTCTCCATCAGTTTCCTGTTCATTCTCTCTACAACTCAATTTTGTTGTGGGGTATAAGGAGTTTTCTTATGCCTCTCGATACCTTGTTCTTTACAAAAATTTTCAAACTTTGCTGAGCACAACTCACCACCATTGTCAATTCTCACACACTTAATCTTCTTACTAGTCTGATTCTCTACAAGGGCTTTAAATTCCTTGAATCGACTAAAGAATTGTGTCTTACTTTTAAGAAAATAAATCCATGTCCTTCTACTATAATCATCTATGAAAGATACAAAAAATACAGACTTGGAGATTGAAGGAACTTTTACAGGACCAAATACATCAGAATGAATAAGATCCAAAACATCAGAAGATTTGTGAGAACTAGAGTAAAACTGAACATGATTTTGTTTACCATAGACACAATGTTCACAGAAGTTGAACTTGAGATTGCAATCATTTAACCCCTCAACGAGATTTTTATTTTTTAGGGTTCTAAGACCCTTTTCATCAATGTGACCAAATCTCATATGCCACAACATTGTCTTTTCTGCAGGAAGCTTACCTTCCAAAGTGTTTGCATTGCCATCAGAACCAATAACCATAGAATTCTTCACTACTCATTCAGATGGTGAGGATGAAGAACTATTACATAGAGGAATACATGCATCTAGCTGAAATAAGGTACCTCTCCTAGTACCCCTTGCAAGCACTATCGATCCTCTCATCATCTTGCATCCTTCTTTTGAAAAAACAACTTGCACACCTACATCATTCAACATACTTACAGATAATAGGTTTTGTGCCAAACTTGGAATGTGCATAACTCCATTTATTCCCTTTACTCGTCCATCAGGAAATTTGATAGTGACCCTTCTGTGTCCAACTATCTTTAGGTGAGAATCATCACCGAAGTACACCTTTCCACCATCAAACTCTTCATATTTTGAGAACCAATTTCAATGAGGGGTCATGTGAAAAGACGCACCCGATTCAACCAACCACACATCATTAGATGCATTGGCTGCCAAAGCTAAGATGAATGCATCACTATCTTCTTGAGATTTCTCTAAAGCTGAATTTGAGCCTTTCTTCTTCTTCTTCAGCTCTTTGCAATCTTTACGAAAGTGCCCAGGTTTATCATAGTTCCAACATTTTACCTTGGACTTATTGGAAGTCTTTGAATTCCCACGGGATTTGGATCTACCCTTATTGTTAGACTTATTGTCATTTTTCTTTCCTCTTTCCGTGGATCTCCCACAAACAGCAAGGGCATCTTTTTTTGAAACAGAAGCCTTTCTTCACATCTCCTCTAATATTAATGAAGATACCACATCATCCATTTTGAAGGTGACTAACATGCTTCTGAGAGCCATCACAAGATGGTCCCATGAATTTGGTAAAGAACACAAAAGTGTGTAGCAACAATCCTCCTCCTCTAACTTGACACCAGCTGATATCAACTGTGCAACCAACAGATTAAATACATTTAAATGATCTGTTAAGGATCCACCTTCCTCCATTCACAGAGAGTACAAATTCTTCCTCAGGAACAACTTGTTCACCAAAGATTTGGCCTAATAATGGGCCCCAAGTCTATCCCACAAACTATATGCGGTTTTCTCATCTAGAACATTCAAAAGGACTACATTGGTTAAATAGAGTCTTATTAGACCCTTAGCTTTACAGTCTTTGATATCCCAATTTGCTTCAGCTACAATTGCTGGTCTTGTAGCATTTGAAGTCACTTCCCATAGGTCACGATCTTCCAACATGTCTTCCATCTTGAGTTTCTACAACTCAAAATTAGTGCCATTAAATTTCTCCACCTCCATTCTTCCATATGATGAACTTGCCATCTCAATCTACAAATAAGATTTAGGATGCTTTGCACAAGACTCCCACTCAACTTGAGATTAGCTCAAAAAAGCCTACCCAACAACTAGGATCAAAAGTTGATCAGGCTCTGATACCACTTGTAAGGAAACTCAGGTGTGAAAACAACTTCCTACACTAATCTCTTAAGAGAAGTATGGTGCAAATCCTATTAAAATATTTTACACTTATAGATTCAATATGATGTAAACAACAATATTTTAGCCAAGCAAGCATAAAAAAAATAGATAGAGAAAGAAACACATAACACAAAGATTTGTTGGTGGGGAAAAACATTTCGGTAAAACAACTCCACCCCTCCAGAACGTACACAATGTATTATCTTTAACACAAGGTTACAATACACTTGCAATGCAAGTTCAACAGTGACAATAGAAGACTCCAGTAGCAACTCATAGTACCAACAATACACTTTTTTGCATTTCTCCTCTTTGCAACCCTAAAAATTCTTATAACATGCACTTCACTTTTTGGGCTACTCCCAAAGATAACCATATTAGGGTTTTACCATTCTCTGAGAAAATAGGAACCCTAAATTTTTTTTTGGGGCTATGCCTTGAACTCCACGATTGGGGTAGAGTGTACAGTACTCAAATTTATCAGTTGTCACATGTCTTCACCTATCATAGAATCTTCCTAACATAGCTCTTACGTGTCATAGGAATCTGTCATAACCATTTTAGTCATGATCTCCTTATACACAATTCAAGATGTCGACACATCAACATTATTTGCAAGAAAATACATTTTACAAAACAAATAATAAGAATAGGAATCATCCAAGGTTGAGACACCTTATTCCTAACAATATTTACCTACTTGAATGAACAATAACATTACATAATTATTGTGACTATTTTACTGCAAGATTTGTAAGTACATGTAAATTGATAATTATCAAATGATAAGATACCTGGAACAGTCATTGCCAACATAACGTGCTCCCTCTTTATTGACATCCACAGAGGAATGTTATTGTTGATAAAAAAAATAGGCCACACTGAGTAAATAGATCTCATCTCTCCAAATGGATGGACATCGTCCGCTGCTAATGAAAGCTTGAGATTATGAGGTTCTTCTTTGAAGTGTTTCCACTTTTCCTCTATGTGCATAAATGCCGAACCATCTGCAGGTATTCAAATAATGTCATCTTGACTTCTATTGCGTGCATGATAATCCATAAATTGAGCCAAGCTACTACACCTAAATAATTGTCGCATTTGTGGAATAATGGGGATGTAACAAAGAACCTTTTGAGGCACCTTTTTTGTTAGTCGATCTATTCGATATCTACTCATATGGCATATAGGGCATTGTGTTGCAAATTCATGTTCTTTATAATATATAATATGATCATTGGGACAAGCATGTATTGCTTCATACTCCATTCCAATATCTTTCATAACAGCAGATAATTCTCGATATGAGTGAGGTAGAATATTTGATGGTGGTAATAGAAACTCACCTATCAATCTACAACAAAAAAAATAAGTAGTTAATATAACCAATATTAGTGGTACATTATTCACCCTTTGTTAACTATAAAGACATATATGACATACCTTAACATACATGACATTGATATGTTGGATAAACCATTCATAACCTTCAAGTTCAACAACAATACAACAAAGAGAAGAGTTGTTTGTAAGTCTTTGTATAGGGGCTCGTATGCCTTCTCAAGTAGAGGTACATCGAGGCTATCATCATCATCATGATCAGATACGCTCGAACTAAATATGTCATGGATCAATGTATTTATACCATCATCTTCAATTGTGTTTTCTAGCACATGATAGTCATCTTCCATGGGATCATTATCTTCACCTTGGATATTCACACCTCCATGTACCTCCACTTCGAAAACCATATTCTTCGAATTATTGTGGTTCATATCATGTACTTCCCTAGGGAGATCAACCTATATAAAATTGATTAACATAAATAAACCTTGATCATCAACTCATCATCAAGTGATTTCATATGTATATAAATTTTTAAAATGATATAATGAACAACTTACTAGTGGATGATAGTTATGCCCCCCTTCAATGTGACCATTCTCCCTACAATGTCTCTTAACTATTTTGATTAGCAATCTTCTACGATTTAAGCCCTTACAAATTTTGCAAGGACAATAAAATTTTCCATCACCTTTTCTTTTCAAGTTAGACCACAATCTAGCGATTGTCTCCCTATTTTGTTCTTCACTTATATTATTTGACATGATCATTCTTCGCAGGAAGCAAAAATCGGGCTATGAAAACTTTGGTCTACAACTTTCACAAACTAAAAAAATTGTCAACAGTACACAAATCTTCTTAGACCTAGTTAGATACTTTAATATTTTAAAAATACTTTCTTTTACTTTATTCCTAAGACATTTAACCCAATCACCTTTTATAACATTCAGTCAATTGCTCTAGAAAAATTTGTGGATAAGATTATTTGTAAAACTTTGATCACCTACTTGAAGGTCTTATATCAAGATACCTTACAACATTAAGCCACTAAAAGCAATTTCAAAACATATAAGCTAAAAGTCTAGTTAAAATATACACTAGATTAAAAAATATACAATTTTCATACCTGAGTGTGCGGCTATAACTCGTGCAATGGTCTTCTTTCTTAGCTCTAGAAGCTCTCCAGAAGTCAAATTATATAAGCTACAAGGCCTAACAACAATTTCAAAACATATAAGCTACAAGGAAAGACATATTACATGACATGGCAAAAGGAACAAAATTTACAAGCTTTAGCAAGACATATTAAATGACATCATAGTGCTAGAGAGATCACAATTATATGAGTCAAACATAGTCATGAAAAAGCACATAAATTAGTTATTATATGCAATTAATATATATATATATATATATAGTTAGATAGGGACATCCGTAGGGCATATTGAAGAAATGAAATGGTCATATAGATTTCATATAGGATTTTTAAGATGATAGTATTCTAAGGCAAAGAATCCATTCATATGACCATAATGACATTAAATGTTTAAGCATGGACAATCATCAAATACCAAAATAGAGCAGCAATAAATCATTAGCAATAGTATTTTCTTGAAAGTTTCTAAAGCCTTTTCAAAAAATCCATTTTGTTCTTTTAACTCTTAAATCATTTTCTTTCATTTCTATCATGATACAATAGCAAGCAATGTTATTCAGAATTATATTCAACAAACCTTCGTAGTGTAAATAGCCATCTCCTTTAAACTGGACTCCAGACATGAGGGGGCATTCACATACTCTTCCCCTAAAAGTATCTTGAAGAACAAAAGACACTATTCTTGAGTTTGTGAATTGCACTTCGAGATGAATGAAGCTTAAAAGGAATGAAAATTGTTTCCATACATTTAAATTATGATCTAATATTTATTCATAAGTATATACCTTGCAAGGACTCATACTAGCGTTTGTATGTTGCCAGAAGCCACCATTATTTGTCAAGCATTTATTTATCTCTATATCTATATTTAGAAATGGCAAAAATGGATTACATCAGCTGAGAGTTTGTAAAAACATGGCATTCTAGATGAACATGTAAAATAAATTGAGTCAAAAAAAGTAATAAAAAAATATACTATATTCTATGGAGTCCTCAGCTCTTGGGGTTTTGTTATACATAGACTCTATCTCCTACTCTATAGAATTTAGACAACAGTATCTAATATATGTATACCTAACAAGAGTACAGGCTGTCACCAATGTAGGCGCCATAGCAATACATCCATAACTTCATTACGAACAAGCATTTAGTTTAGTTTTAGGGGGAATATGCTTCAAGAGTTCAATGTCTATCAGTTTGGGTCTTTTTCATTCATAAACACAACATTTTGGCATACAAAATACAACGTACTTAGTAAGAATTAAGAACAATCCATAACAAGAGGAAATTCAAGAATTGTTAGTATGCTACATTGCTATGGATGGAGAGGATAATAGGTGATATGCTCTATCAATTTAACCCTAAATTGGTCTCTAAGGTGGAGTTATTTAGAACCTATGAGTGTTTCTCTATGGTTTTCCTCACATAAAATGAAAACCCTGATACCCTAAGATACACATTACCTACAAGCACATTCCACAAAATAAAACAAGTAGAGAGAGAGCATGGAAAAAAAGAAATTTTTTATTTTTACTACTATCTATTATTTTCTTTCGGCAAGAAAATGAGAAGGATTTAAGGAAACCTATGATTAGCAGCTTCCACTCTGAGGAATTCCTCCCTTGCCATTGCAAATGAAGATCCCCCACCCACTATCTCAATGTGTAATACAATTACAGATGCTCATGATTTGTCTATTCATGCCTGCTCTTGAACAAATAAACAGAAAAAAGCTACAATGACAATATTATGAGCAAGCTCTTTTTTGGTTTTCTTTCTCCTGCCTTCAACTCATGAGTTTCTGTTGAATATTAACTTGGCCCTTTCACCGCAGAGATGCCTGTGGATTCTGAACATACAAATCACCCAAATGAGCAACATTTAAAAAAAAAAATTTAATATCCTGTTAGCATCGCAATTGTGACATTGTCGGGTTATAATTGAAAAAAAAGCCAAAAACACATAACATTTGTCCGCCGGCGCAATTTCATTCCAAATGTATTAGTGATCCAATAAACCCTTGGATCACTTACTAGCATTTATCAAACACTCTACTCTTTTCACACTTCCTTGAACACTTCACATCTTCTCCTTCATAAAACAAGGAAAATACATTTTATGTATACCATGTCTCCAAAATAACTCCTTGAGTTAGTCTTGAGGCTTTCCCAATTAATTATAATAGGAATACAAGAAGATAATTAATTAATTTTTGGCTCATCATCTATACAACTTCTCACCTGTGTGACTTCAGGATTTGAACACTCACTAACATCATCATCAGACTATCCTCTATCACTGTCTAACTTTACATATCCATATTATATCTCTATTAGAAGATATAATGCAATCATCAGAAACAACTTCTCAAGTAATCTATTTTAGCACTGCTCTCTGCAAAACACTTATAACTTCCATATGTCTTAAACTTATGCAAACTTAAAATCATTATCAGGACATAGTGTAGAACATGTCCTTCACAACGTGTCACCAGATCATTAGAACTCCACCCATACAATCAAAATCTATATCTGATACTATGTCAGTCTCACAAAATTATTGTGATCTTTGATTGATGTAATTTTAAATAGGATAAACAAGACACTAAGAGGATGAGGGGTGGGCGGGGGGGGGGGGGGGGGGGGGGGGGTGGGGTGGGGTGGGTGAATGAGAATCTTAAACACTTTAAACTCTTCACCAATTCATTCACATCTATCAGTTAACTTGTACATGCATAACTTGTAATGATAAAATTATTGTAACATGTAAATCTAATTCATCACATGCATGATAATAAACACATAACACAATATTTGTTACCCACAAACCATCAAGGTAAAAATACTGTGGGGATGACACACATAAATCTTCACTACTACAATAATAAAGTTAATTTTTTATGGTTACAATGTTTTATCATAATATATGATCTACCCTATAGGGGGTTTCTGTATTAAAAGATTAAGAGACTACTAGGTCTCACATTGTTAGAGGATTTAATACTTACAATAAAGTAAGGACTCTATTAGGAGATTTACAAAGATCTGTTAAGACTACTTTGTTAAGAGATTTAGCATGATTCCAGTTGACTAGAAATGATTCAGTACCTAACTCTTGGTATGCTCTATAATTTGATGTTGAGTCTTCTCCTTGCTAACTAATCCACTCCTGTGATCTGGTAATACTTGTCTTCCCCTTTCACTACTCTGATTAGGTCACTTTCTCCATTAAGTGTTAACAAAATCCTTCACTAACTTTTGATCTAATATCAATCAGGGATTACTTTAGTGGCGAATCTTCTCCTTTTGGTGATCCTGTTTGATAGGTCAATCGTCATTTGGTGAATATTTATCATATTTGGGTCCAACGCTCGAGGTGGTCGCCCATTAGTTATCACATGATTGGTCAAAAATATCAGTGCAATCGCCAATGTGATTTACGATTTGGATATATTTATTTTAAACATATTGCCAACCTTTGCATGTTGTTTCTTATTGGCCAACATTATTTTTCCATTACTACAACCATATAAATTTTTCCTTGGATTGGGTATCGCCAAACATTTTGCTGACATGTGTCGATCACCTGCCCCATTTAGCCAACTGTTTCCTACTATAGGCTTGCATCGAAAGGTGCATTTCACCTACATTTGACATTCCCACTTGTTAATCCTGCCTAATTTGCCAACCTAGATTGGACTATAAGAAATTATTATTCTACACAATTCACTATTTTTTGGTCTAGAGACTGACATTTCTTATTGCTGCTAAACTTTTAGAGTGTTGAGTGCATTGGCCATTGACTCATGGACCCTGGTTTTTGTAAAAGGCAAGTGATTTTTAAATTATTTTGTAAGTGGTACTGGTTATTTTTTTAGTTTCACTATCCAGTGTCTGCTGGTGATTGGACATCTCACATGCTAAGATAGCCTACATGTATTAGGTTTGTGAATTATATTGGCCCTTGGGTAGTACCGTAGACTATAGTAGTAGTACCCTTTTTTTGAGAATGAATCATATAATTTTTATTATATGTAGTCTAAGTAGTTAAGTCTTTTTTTCAACAACTAAGTTGATATTTTTTTGTAGCCTTTATCGATTTTCCATGTCAAACAAGAGGGGTCCAATCCCTAAAATCCAAGAGAGGCCACCATTACCAAAATGCAGAACCATAGCGGCATATTTTGGTGGTGGAAATGTTGGCAACCTACAAGATTCACAAGTTAGATCTCTAGTGGTTATTGAAAAAGGAGATTCATCACAAGTTGGACCCTCAGAAAGTATTGAAGTTCAAGTTGGTGAACCTAATATCTCTGTCAAAGATGAACTTGAACAAGATCTGGAGGAACTTCCCCCTACTAGGGAGTCACAAACTAAGATTATAGAGTTGGAGTCAGTCCTGGACCAGCTGGTTGAGAAAACCAAAATTGATTCCATAAATTAGGTTCATGCACAAAAGGGGAAAAGAAAATTGGAATCGAAGAAAGATCGATCTTGCTGGGATCTGTCCAAAAGGAATTTTTAGTTAGAATGGTTGGAAAAGTACTGGTTCATTGAACCAGTGCCCAATCCAAATGATGGTGAGCCTGCTGCAGAATGCAAATGTAAGATTTGCATAGGGATAACAAAGAAGGAGAAGAGGCTGCAACTTAAAATTGATACCATAGAAAAGCATGTAGGTAAAGTTTACAAGAAGGAAATTATAGATGGAGTCAAAAAATCTGTGCTAACTTGGAAAACAAAGGAGGACTATTTGCATATCAAGAATGCTGAAATATACGAGTTACACCAGAAAATACGGGAGAAGCATTTTGCAGTAAAAGGTTCCATTGAAGATTTCATTGGGAAAGCAAAAGAAGTGCAAAATATGTAAAGGATGCCCTATGATGGACTACCCTACAATGACTACATTATTGCATTTTTTGAAAAATTGAAACTATCCTAACAATCACTAGTCAGTAAACAGTGGGTGGGAATGGGCTAAATGTCTTGCACAGGTTGAAATAGAAGATATGAAAGAATCTATAAAAAACTTAGATTTCATTACATTGTCTCTAGATGAAGTTACAACAATTGATAATGCTTCCTGGGTGTGCATGCATGTTTATACTATAAACAATCTTTGTCATCAACCATTTCTACTATCTGTTGCTAAATTGAATCATAGTGCGATAGCTAAAAACTTATATGAATTATTAAAGACTACTGTAATTGAATCTAGAGGTTTGGATAGCATGGAGATTGCCACAAAGTTGGTGTATGTTGGAGCAAATGGTGCTTTGGTTATGCAAAGTCATAAAGGCGGTCTTTGCAAAAAGATCAAGAATTATTTGACACCCTATGCTATTCCCATTCATTGCATGGCCCATCGAATGAATCTAGCTTTTAGAATTGTTAGCAATTTTGGTTGTGTAAGTAAAGTGGAATATTTGATCAAAGAGATTTACCAATACTTTTGTTTAAGTCCAAAATGAGTATGAGAATTTCAACACTTTGTTGTAGGACTTACTGATGGGAGGAAGCTTCTTAAAGATAATGATACCAGATGGATCTCTTTGGATGGATTAGCGCATCGAGTAATGTTTGAATACCCTTCATTGTTTGGACTAATCCACTCTGTGCACGACAAATTCTCTCGGTTGTATTCAAGCCTAACTAATGCTAAGGTACTCTTAACTTTAACAACTATTCTCCCCATGCTATAGGACATGTGAAATATTATAAAAAAGGTTCAACAAAGAGATATGTACATTGCAGAATATAATAAGCTATGTAAAATGACATATAGTAGCCTGGATACTCTGTATCGATTATTACCATTAGATGAAACAAAGTTTACAAAGTGGTTAGAAATCTCAGATTTGAACAATCCTGGAAACTTTTTACATATTGGTGCAAATGATGAGATATATGCTAGGGTACGTGCAGTTGACATAACAATGCAGTACTATGCTCGCATCAACCCAACGAAGTAGGAAGCGAAGTTGAATAAGAATCAGAGATGGTACTTTCAAGTGTTAAAAGTGAAGCCTTCAAGAAGATCAAAGACTCTATGCTTGACTTTGTCAAGTGTGTTTGCTACAATCTATCATCAGAAATCAAATTCAGATTCCCTCCAGAGGAACTATTGGAAGCAATGTCAATTGTTTTTCCACAATATTGGTCTCTAAATAGTCCAACTAATTTTTAAAGAAGGATTATGAATCTGATTCAACATTTTTGTACACCTAAAGTAATCAATGGAGTCACCATAAATGAAATTTTAGATGAAACTCGATTGAGAGATCAATCATACTCTTTTGCAAACATAATGAGGGAACAATATGTTGTTATGGAGAACCCAAATGAAGAGGGAGTGGTAACAAAGCTTTGGAAAAACCTTGGTGAGAGCAATCAGTTGAGAGAGGCAATACCAGAATATTTCAAGCTTACCAATCTATGTTTGACAATGATATTGGGTTCAGTGGAGGATGAGAGAGTTTTTAGTACTTTGGGCTTCCTTAAGTCAAAGGTTAGAAAAAAATTAGACAAAAATTTGGATAATTGTCTGAGGCTCTATAATTCTAGGTATGAGGTAGAAAGTTTCCCTTATGATAGGGCTATCAGCATTTGGAGAAAGCGATGTCAAAGAAGAGGGATTGCCAACATTTCAAACACAAGTGGTAGTGGTAGTGGCAGTGGCAATGGTTCATATCGTGATATTGAAAGTCAAAGCAATGAAGATGATGTTGAATTTGGCATGCATAGTGAGTCTGACATTGATAGTGAATCTGAAGAAAACACAAAAAATAATGAAATGTTATATGCAATAAATGAGGAGGGTTCTGATGATAGTGATGCTGAGCTAGTCTAGGCAGAATGACAACTATAGCAGCTTTTCAACCTTCTGCATGAGTCAAGTAGTAGGCTAGTAACTCTGATCTAAGACTCTACCTACTAATTAATTATGTAACATGTTTGTAGAAGTTAATTTATAGCCTTCATTCACTATCCCCTTATAGATGCTTAATTTTATTTATTTATTTTTGAACATGTTGATGTTACAAACTTAGTACTTACATGTGGAGATTTTCATTGATTGTATTTTTTTAACATGTTGAGATTTTTATTGATTCTAGTTTTTTCTTTAAGAAATTGTAACATAATGCATTTAATAGAATAAGCTCCATTTAAAAAAAATTGTATTATAATTTATAATTACAAATAAGCTTGTAACATATGGATTACAAAAAATTACAACCCTTTGCAAATGACTCAATGTCAAATTGCAATGACCGTGAATTCCCTTTTGTAGATACAAGGGAGAAACAATAGCTGTATGTTGGTTTGTAATTGTATATATGATCAGATATGCTGGCTCTTGATTTTTGACATGCCATAGTATGCTAGTGCCTGGCTGCCTAACTATCCCAATATGCTGGCTCTTGATTCCTATAATAATTAACATTAAACAAAGTTGAAATTAAAGAGCAAAAAGTAACAAAATGATTATAGTTCTATCATTTACTAAGTTGTTACAATGTTACTACTTAGTGCTATCAGCTATGACTGCCACTGATAGCAATAGTAAAAGTTTGAGAAGATAACCCAACTTCGCTGAATTTCTTTAGGGTGCTCCATTCTACATCATTTGGAAGCCCCATTTTTTTTAGGTTGTAGCTAATTAGTTGTAGTCTCATCAACAAAAAATACTTTTGAGAGATAGAATCATATGATAGGAGGAATCTATCTATAGCATCACTCATTGTTGACAGTGGTTTGATGCAACTTGTGATTCCCTTCGGAGTGAATTCCTCAGGGAATTCCCCTAAATGAGAATTCATCCTACCCTGCAACTTTTTCATGTAATTTTCATTTCCAATGAATGTTCTTTCTGAGTTAGCAGGATTTGGTAATCCAACATTCAGCAAGTTCACTATGGTGTTATTCATCTTTATCAACTCTTTGGAAGTAGAATTAAGTGATTCACCAATTCGCATTACTTCTTCACAATGTTGAGAGACATTAATGGCCATTACACAGGCATCCAAGCAGTTGTTTATTCCATGGTTTTCCAAATCCCTGTCATTGGATCTCTTTAGTTTATTGAGAACTTGGTTAGAAAGATCTTTTAAAAAATTGGTGAAGATTTGTCTTTTAGCCTAAAAATCAATTTTTACATTTTCAAAGACAACTCTGAAATTGCTATTTGTAGGAATCTGCATTAGGGCATAATTTAACCAAGACCAAGGAACTCAAAATAGAAGCAAAAATTATACCAGAGTATGATCAAAATAACTATATAGTATTCAATTCTATGTACAAATACACTAGGAGCGCCTCAATAGAAAGGCCTCTGAGATGCATCTAGAATGCCTCAAAATTAGCATCATGATAAGTCCAACAACTAGGCACATGTCCATCAGATATGAGTTATCCTCCATTATGCATGAAAGTAAGTGCGATGATGAGAGGATAAGCCTACAAAGGTGAAACACGCACATCAGTGTTGTAGATAACATGTACTAAATTAGGAGTGCAAAAAATTGTGTTGTCTACATGACAACTCAGTGAATGATGCAAGCTCTTGTGGTGTAGAAACCATGTGCATAATTAGAGTTGCGTACTTCTATGTTGTCTACATGGCAAGGTAGAAGATGCGCAAACTCCTAAGTGTCTCATAAAGAGAAATAATAAAATAATGCACTAACCTAAGTAAACTTAAGTAAAGTGTAAATAGTAAATACCTATTTACACCAACACCCCCCCTTAAGTGCAACTTAGGGGAATGCACTTAAGCTCACTAATGCAAAATGAGTCCCAGCTACTAGGCCATGTTAGGTACCCATGTACAAAAGCAATGCTAAAATGATGCAATGCAATCTCTCATAAAGTGGAGAAAGAGGGAAATCCTCATGGGAAAAACCCTCCTCCAAAAAGAGAGATAAGTACAATAGAGAAAGAGAAAGAGAGAGAAGAAGACCTCATAAGAGGAAAAAATCCCTCCTAGAAGAAGAAGAGAGAAGTCAAGGGACTTCCCTATCTACAACATCCCACACCCCCAAGAGATCTCGTAAATGAGTATACTTGACCTCGGTAAAGGGTTTGGTGAAAATATCAATGACCTGCTCTACTGTAGGATAGTACTGAAGTGCAATGATCTACTCATGTATTAGCCCTTTGATATAGTGCATGTGAACCTCAATGTGCTTTGTTTGCTGATGCTAAACTGGATGCTTAGAGATTTTAATGGCACTTTGGTTGTCACAATGAATAACTGTCAGCTTAGGTAGATCAAATCCAAACTCTTCCAAGATGTGCTGTAACCAAAGAGCCTCTGTAGTTGCATTGACAGCCCCTCGATACTCAGACTCTATGGAAGAAAGAGCAACATTTTTCTACTTCTTACTTTGCCAACAAATAGGGCTAGAACCAAGGTGTAATGTGTACCCTAAAGTAGAATTTTGAGAATCTAAGTCTCCTACATAGTCTAAATCTAAGTATCCAATCAATTGAAGCCCTGTACCTACTGCATAATGAGTCCCATGTGTATGTGTACCCTTGATATAGTGCAAAATGCATTTGGTAGCCTTCTAATGAAGCTCATGAGGTTCTTTCATAAAGTGTGAAACCATACCAACTACAAAGGCAATATCAAGGAATGTGTATCAAGTAGAAAAGGCTCCCAACTAACTGTCTATATAATGTTACATCAACAAGTGGAGTTGTGCACTTAGCCTCTAGCTTGACACTTGATAGGAAGGGAGTAGGAGCAAGTTTACAGTCACTCATGTGAAACCTAGAAAGCAAGTCAAGAGCATACTTGGGGTGTGAAAGTGAAACCTAGAAAGCAAGTCAAGAGTATACTTGGGGTGTGAAAGTGAAATCCCTGCTAAAGATTGTATGATCTCAATGCCAAGGAAGTAGTGTAGCAAACCCAAGTCTTTCATGGAAAATCTATCTTGAAGAGAGGTCTTGACACTGGTTATGATGGATGCAGTGCTCCCTGTAATGATCAAGTGAGAGTCATCCTTCTAAAGAATGTAAAAATTTGAATTAGAATGACATCTTGTAAAACCTATTGAAAGGAGAAATGAATCCATTTTGGCATACCAAGCCCGAGGAGCCTGCTTTAAACCATAAATATATTTCTTTAATCTGCAAACCATAGTAGAATTCTATATGAACCCCTGTGGTTGCTCCATATAAATTTCCTCATAAAGGTCACCATTCAAAAATGCACTCTTAATATCCATCTAGTGTACAACCCATCCTTGAGCTATAGCAATTTCTAGTATCAGGTGAATGGAGTTCATTTTGGCAACCGGTGCAAAAGTCTCTATATAATCAATACCTGGAACTTGCAAGAAACCTTTAGCAACAAGTCTAGCCTTATGTTTATCAATACTTTCATCCGCTGCAAATTTGGTTCGATAGATTCACTTGCATCGAACCACTTACCTTCCCTTAGGAAGGGGAACTAAGTCCCATGTGTTATTTTTCATCAAAGAATTGTATTCTTCCTCCATAGCTTTATCCCATTTTGGAATCCCTGATGCTTCCTTAAAAGACTATGGATCTGAAGCAATGGCTATGTATGCATGTGGAAATGACTTGTGCTGTGACCTTGTCCTCTGAGTGTCTGAAGGATTTCCCACCAATCAACCTGCTACATCAAGGGTCTATTGTGCCCAATGAGGTTTAGTGAAAGAAGATGAAGGAATGTCCTCAACTATTTTTTGACCCTGTGAAGGTGGTGTCCTGTGAGTCAAGGTTGGAGGAATTTCATCTTCCGAGTCACTTTCTTCACTATGATCACTATCCACATAGGAGGAAGAAGGAGGAGGTGAAGAAGCCAAACTTGGAAATGTTTCTTCAAAATGAACACTCCTCTCATAGAAGATTTTGTGAGTCTCTGGATCCATTAATTTATATGCCTTGAGATGATTAGGATATCCAAAAAATATGGATGGTTTGCTTTGTGGTTCTAATACCTTACACTTTTGTGGAGGTATCCTTGCCCATGCTAGAGAACCAAAAACTTTGATGTGCTTAACACTTGGTTTCCTTCTACACCATGCTCAAAAGGTGTTATTCCATTTAAGGCCTTATGTGGACTTCTGTTTTGAATGTAGTTGGCACAACACATGGCTTCAGCCCAAAACACTTGATCGAGAGACTTGTGTTGAAGCATGCAAGTAGTCATTTCCTTAAGGGTTCTATTCTTTCTTTTAGCTACACCATTCTGCTATGGCATGTATGCAACTAAATGTTGAAGATCTATCCCCTTATGTGTACAATAGTCTATAAGTCTGGAGTTGACATATTCTCTGACATTATCTATCCTTAGTATCTTAATGGCTTTCCTAGATTTCTTCTCAACTTGAGCTTTGAATGTGGTAAAGTTGTCAAAGACTTCACTTTTATGACCAAGGAAAAAGACCCAAGTGTACCTTGAAAAGTCATTAATAAATGTGAGAACATAGTGGGCCTTACCAAAAGAAGGTACTGGAAAGGGGCCAGCTACATCACTATGTACCAATTCTAGAACAACAGTTGCTTTCCAAGACTTCCCCTTGTCATATTTCTCTTTGAGATGTTTACCAACTTCACAACCTGGGCATACTCCCTCTGAAAACTTGACTTGAGGTAGACCAATGACCATTTCCTTGTTGCTTAATTGTTGTAGGTAGTGATAATTAAGGTGTCCATATCTTTCATGCCATAGTTTACTTTGAGTGTTTGAATAAGTCAACAAGGCAAGAGACGTGGACTTAGGCACAAAATGTGAGAAAGAATAAAGTCTTGTCTCATGGTTTTCCTTTCCAATCACCACCATTGAATCATCTTTGAAATTCTTTACCACTACTGTGTCTAGGAGGAACTCTACTTTGTTGCCACATCCATAGTGAGTGATTTGATAGATGGATAGAAGGTTGGTGCTAAGGCTAGGAACATGAAGTACATCCTTGAAGACTCCATTCTCTAACTTAAAATTCCCTTTACCTTCTACTTTAATTTGAGTATCATTGCCCACATAGATGTAAGGTACATTTGAAGTTTTTAAGGAGGAAAAAGGCTTCCTTGAAGCACCCATGTGATGAGATGCTCCAAAATCTAGAACCCATTCCTCCAAATTATTTGTACTTTCAACTAAAGCTTGGCCCTTGCCCTTTGAAGTGGATGAAGAACCCTTGTCTTTGTATGCATTAGGGACATCAACTTTGTGTTTCCTCATAATGTTGACCAATTCATCAATCTGCTTATCTTTGCGCTCATGTTCTTCTTGTTCATTCTTCTTACAATAGGAACATGTTTTCTTCTCCTTCTTGTTGGAATTGTTCCCTTTTTGATTTTTCTTCGAAGAAGACTTTCCTTGTTGAGAATAATTTTTAGTGGAAGAAGATTAACTTGTGGAAGATTATTGTTTTGAGGAGGACTTTTGTGTGTCATCTTGTGGCTTGGCCTTCCATTACTTCTGTTTCTTGTTTGAGTTTTTACCACTTGAATTACCTTCATTTGCTACCAAGGCTTTAGTTTTGGAAGACTTGAGAATTCCCATACCCACTAGATTGTCATATTCAAGGATCAACATTTTTGAGAATTTCTCGAATCAATGCTTAATATAGGCACTAACCATTGTTAATTTGTGTGTATTAAAGCTATAAACAAAAGGAGCATATTCAGGTGGAAGATGAGTCATGATGTGTTTGATCATCTTTCCATCTTTAATGGGTTCACCACAATCATTCAGCTGTGCCCTATACATTTCTACTTGGGTAAGATAGTCTTTAATTGTGTCAAAATTTCTAAGATCCAACTTGAGAAGTTTATCCTCTATTGTGTAAGCCATGTCTTCATCTACTATCCCATACAAAGCTTCTAGTTTATCCCAAACCTCTATTGGATCTGTAAGCTTCCTAATGTGAAATTTGATAGGATCAGAGATATTTTTCAACAAGGTTCCTAAGGCCATCTATTGTTTGGATTCCCAATCTTCTTTATGAGCTTCATTAGCATCAGTAGGAGGTTTCTTGGCTAGTGACATAACGCCATGAACCTTTTTCTACCAATGGCTCTTTAATGTTTTCTTTCCAAGTAGAATAATTATGTGGAGTTAACTTTGAAAAAGAACCCATAATGCAAGAACATAAGATGAAGGAGACACAGTACATAGTACACACCCCCCCTTTTCACTCAATCAAAAATATCCCCCCCTCTAAATAAATGATTTTGACACTTTATATATAGTGCGTTTACAATAGACCACTTGCCAAAATGGACAAAGTGGGCTTTCTGATTCTGCTGATTACAACCTTTGTATAGAGTACAAATCTGGACTATTACAATGTAGCTTAAAATTCCATCAATTGTGAAGCATTACAATGCAAAACAAGACCTATCTTTGAAAGTGATACTTTTGTCCAAATAAGACTACAATCTAATTGCAGATCTAAAAACTAGACAAAAAAAAATACTCTTTCAAAAAAAATGAAACCTAAAAAGGAGCACAGATGAGCCCGTACGATGCATTTGAATTTGCAAAAAGTAGGATTAGACAGGTACAGTGATGAAAAACAATAATTTTTGACCAATTCGAGCACCAAAACAAAAAATAAATTGCACCACTAAAAAATTCAAGCAATTTTATCCAAAATCAAAAAAATTGCACCTGATTTGGAGTTTGTATGACCGAGTTATGGTTGTTTGAAGTTGGACTACCAAATGAAAACTGCAAATGAAGAGGGGTCTACAGAGGAAACGTTTGTGTTAAATTTGACGTCCAAATGGTCATCTTGACTGTTCAAAAATGGCTTGACATGACTGTTAAATGGTCATCAAATTTAGGCTATCAAACGGATGATGTCAGCATCTGCTTGAGCCAGTGATGATGTCACTATGTATGACAGATGATGTGTTCTAGTATGGATTTGTATGGATTGTTCGCATGGCGGATGACGTGTGACCTTGCATGGCAGGGTACAACTAATGATTGGATGACCTGCGTGGCGCTGATTGTGTACTGTTGACTCAACGATGACTAGGCTCAATGTGATAGATAGCTTAACACATTGCTGATGTGGTCCTTAGTCTCTCTGCGATGTTCTCATGGTCGATTCAAATGGCACCGCATGGCGCTATTTCCTAAGCTACAGATGGGGTGTCAGATTTGGTCTTTCTGCTGCCGGGAAGGGGAAACTAGTGCAGGGTTTGTGTTTTCCGTCGGCGGCATTAGGACTTTAGTCCCACATTCATAGGAATCTTAGATGCGCTGTTGTATAAATACAAAGCATTGTGAATGTTCAAAACAAAAGTTAAGCATGTAGCCTGTACCGGGTCTCGGTTTGCCACCAGTGGAGGGCTTTCTCGTCGAAAATGCATAGAAAATTTTACAGTTTGGCACTGCCGATGTGTGGTAATTTGGCCGCCGATAAATTATTAAAGATCGATCCAAATATGTTGAAGCCCACCTGTGAAAAGTATTATAAAATATTCCTTGTAGAATATACAGTGTGCAGGTCTAGCCTGTAACACTATAAAAGATTTTCTCCGTACGCCCAATAGGGCATAAAATAATTTCGAAAAAATATTTTTGAAAAAATTCAAAAATAAAATATCTTCAAAATACAAAGATAATTTGTAAGAATAAGTGATTGAAATGATAAAATATAATAAAATAAAATAGCATGAAATAATAGATTTAATCCAAGAGAGGAAGAAGAGTTTTACCATACAAATGATACAAGATCAATGGAGCAATACCAATGAGGAAGCAACACAAGAGACAAGGATTTGATAAGAAGAAAGCAAAGAAAACCCCTTGTGAGTATTATGATTGAGGCAAATGCCTAAGAATGAGAGAGAGAGAGAATAAATTGAGCAAAATAGCTCATTTACAATAGCATCAAAAATTTGATATGAATAATGGAGACTAGATGAAAATGAGAGAGAGAAGCACCTCTTTTAAAGAGATGAGAAAGGAGTTGCATATCTTTGTATGTGTAACTCCCATTTTTATGAATGTCACATTCATAAAAGGTGTGTGCAAAGTGTCAAGTTCGTCTTAAGGAGAAATATCTATTTTTCTTATTAAAGGAAATACAAAAATGAGTTGTCCACACAAGTGGACAATAGGACAAGAATGACATGTCCTTTACATGTGGACTAGAAGAAAAGTAAATAATACATAAGGGATACCTTGGTTTATCCCAATAAATAAATAAATACAACCAAGAAAAGATTATTAATTCTAACACCCCCCTTTAATTTTTACTTGGGGAGATTACATCAAAGGGTATCAAACCCAAGTTCTTATGATGAAATTCAAATTTCTCTCTAGAAAGAGGCTTTGTCAAAATATCAGCAACTTGATCTTCACCCTTGCAATAGATGAGGAACATTTTCTTTTCTTCAATGTGTTCTCTCATGAAGTGGTGGTAGAGAGAAATATGCTTTGACTTTGCATGGTAAATAGGATTCTTTGCCAAGGCTATTGCACTTTGATTGTCACAATACGAAGGTGTAGGTTCTTGTTGAGGTAGACCCAAATCTTCAAGAATTCTTCTAAGTCATAGAGTTTCTTTAGATGCATTAGTACAACTTTTATATTTAGCTTCGGTAGAACATAGGGAAATAGAGGTGTCTTTCTTACTTTTTCAAGATACAACACCTAAACCAACAAAAAAACAATAACCACAAGTAGATTTCCCATTATTGGGATCTCCACCTAAATCAGAATCAGTAAATCCTTGTAAAGTAAAAGTAGAACTGGCATCATAAAATAAATCTAGATTAAGAGTTCTTTTGATATATCTTAATATTCTTTTAGCTACTTTAAAGTGTGTTTGTTGAAGTTTGGACATAAATCTTGAAACTAAACCAACACTATATGCAATATTGGGTCTTGTAAGGGTGAGATAATTTAAACTTCCTACAAGTTGTCTATAAGAGGTAGCATCAACAAAAGGAGTGTTTGTATCAACCATTAACTTAGTTCCTAATTCACCTGGAATAGAAACATGGTTACAATCATTCATTTGAAACCTATCCAAAAGATCTTGAGCATACTTTCTTTGAGAAAGAGAAATTCTCTTAAGTGTTTGCCATATTTGCATTCCTAAAAAGTAATGTAAAATTCTTAAATCAGTCATTTGAAATTTTTGATTGAGTTGAAACTTAATATCAGAAATCAAGGTGTTAGAACTTGAAATAATAATCAAATCATCAACATATAGAATAATAATGATAATATCATCTTGAATATGTTTAATGTATAAGTTAGGATCATTTTTACTTCTGTAAAAATCTTGAGAAATAAAAAAGGCATTAATTTTGGAATACCACTCTATTGGAGATTGCTTTAAACCATAAATAAATTTCTTTAGTTTATATACTAAATGCTCATTACCTTTTCTGATAAAATCTAGTGGTTGAGCCATATAAATTTTTTCATGTAAATCACCATTTAAAAAGGCACTTTTAACATCAATTTGATGAATAGGCCAATTCATGTTTGAAGTTAAATAAAGCACAATTTTTATAGTAGGCATTTTAGCAACTAGTGCAAAAGTTTCATTGTAATCTAAACCTTCAATTTGGAAAAATCTCCTAGCTACTAGTCTAGCTTTAAACTTACTAATTTTTTTATTTGCATTGAGTTTGGTTTTATATAACCACTCGCATGAAACTAAATTCTTAACATGAGGAAAAGAGACTAAATCCCAAGTTTCATTAGAGATTAAAGTATCATATTCCTCTTGCACATCTTTTTGCCAATGAGGTTGAATCTTAGCTTGTTCAAAAGTTTGAGGATCATTAGAGTTCATTAGAGAAGTCATCAAACTATAATTACAATAATTAATTCTCTTAAGTTTAAGTCCGCAAAATCTAGTAAGATAATCATCTCTTTCATTAAGTAAACCTTGAACCCATTTAGGTCTTCTATTATTAGTAATAGATTCATCACTAGAAGAAGAGTCATGATCTATAAATGCATCATTAGCATTAACATCATTAGTAGAATTAGAAGAAATAGGAGGAATAAAAGAAGATACTTGAGGAGTAGGGTTTAGAGAAGGTGTAGGGTTTAGAGAAAGAGGTTGGTCCTCCACTACTGCAATATTACTTCCACTAAATTCATCATCTTGAACCTTGGAACAATCATGTACTTCATTTTTTGCAATACAAATATCTCTTGCAATTTGAACTTTGTTAGTAAGAGGATTATAGACTCTATAACCTTTAGTATTTTCATCATACCCAAAAAATATAAATGGAGAAGATTTAGCATCTAATTTATGCCTTTTTTTTTTGGGTGTATGAACATAAGCAACAACTCCAAATATCCTTAAGTGTTGTAAATTGGGCTTTCTACCTGACCAAGCTTCTTTAGGAGTTATATCCCTCAAAGCCTTATTATGAGTTCTATTAAGAATATAAGTGGCACAAGACATAGCTTCAGCCCAAAACTTATAATTCATATTTTTTGCATGTAACATGCATCTAGCCATTTCCACAATAGTTCTATTCTTCCTTTCCGCTACACCATTTTGTTGTGGTGTATAAGGAATAGTAAATTGATGTTTAATACCAAATGATTTTAAGTAAAAATGAAAGACATTATTAACATATTCGATACCATTATTAGTTCGAAGAATCTTTATCTTAGAATTAGATTGCCTTTCTACTAACATATGAAATTTGGAAAATGTATCAAGTACTTGATCTTTATTATGTAAGAAATATATCCAAATTCTTCTAGTAAAATAATCAATGAGAGTAAGAGCATACCTTGAACCTTGAATGGAAATATTTTCCATAGGTCCTAAAAGATCACTATGAGTCAATTGTAACTTATGAGATGCCCTCCATGATGAACCATGGGGAAAGGGCTCTCGATGCATTTTGCCACTCATGCACCCAATGCATGTAATCTTAGATGGAACAATATGAGGTAATCCTTCAACCATATGAGATTTTAGCATCAATGATATATAATCACAATTCAAATGACCAAGCCTTTCATGCCACATATTAAAATCAATATTTTCTTACAAAGAGTATCTTGAAGAGGTAAACTCATAAAACTTGAATAAGTTATCATGACCCAACTTAGAATTATCAACAATGACATTAGTGCTAGGATCAATAATAGAACACACGTCCTTATGAAATTCAACTTTATAATCTTGACATAATTTAGCAACTGAAACGAGATTGGTTTTCAAGTCAAGAACATAAAGAACATCATGTAACTTTTCATTTGGAATATTAACATCACCAAATCTTTCAACTTTGCAACTATGATTATCAGCTAATTGAATTGGAGTATTCGAATGATCGGGTTGCAAAGAATCAAACACTTCTTTATGAGATGTAACATGTTGAGAAGCACCACTATCAACTATCCATTCTAATCATTTAGAGGCATTGTAACTAATAGTAAAAGCATGACGAGATTGATTACCATTAGATTTTTTATTATTGTTATTGATAGGTTGCTTATCATTTTGCTTTTTAAAACAATTATTAGTCAAATGACCATCTTTCCCACAATAAGTACAATGAAGTTTCTTATTAGGACTATTATATTGATTAGGATGGTTATTATTACGATTTGTATATTGATTATTATTGTTGTTAAAAGAAAGTCTATAATTAAATAGGTTGCTATTATTGTGACGACTATTAAAGTTATGATTGTTATGATTATTATTGAAATTGTGAGTATTAAAATTTTGATTTTGATTATTATTGGGAGCATGATTAGATGATCTAAAATTTTGATTTTGATTTTTAGACACAAATGCATGTTCATTAGATCTAAGAGTGCCAAATTGTAATAACTTAGCTTCCTCTTGACGCAACAAATTTTGAAAAATACTATACGTTAATTGATTAGACAAAGTAAGAATAACAAGTTGAGAATGAACATTAGTGATAAATTGTTGAAACTATCTAAGAAGACATTTATTTAAAATAATTATAATTAATCTAATATCAGTGAGAGTAACGCCTAATCCAATTAGTTTACTTTTAATATAATCAAATTTAAGTAAAAATTCATCTATGGATTTGAAATCAATATACTTCAAGTCTTCCAAATTGTCTTGCAATTGAATCTTGCATGATTCAGATGGCCTGTCATATGTTTGCTTTAAAATATCCCAAGCTTTGTGGGCATTAGTGCAATGAAAAATTAGAACATATAAATCTGGGTTAAGAGATATACCAATGAGGCCAAGGGCTTCCTCATTTTTAGTATTCCATGCATTTTTTTAATCTTATATAGCCGAGGTATCGAGAACTATAGAAGGGTGAGTAGCAACATCTAAAATATGCTTAAATCAAAAAATAAAGGATAGATGCATCTTCCAAGCATGATAGTTAGTGTTATTCAATTTGATTTCAAGAATTAGAGTAGACATGATTTAAAAATTACGTTTAAAATTTAAATAATAGATTTGAAATAAAAAAGTGAGACTTATTATCCATAAGAATGTTAAATAATTATTAAGAGATTTAGAGAGTCAAAATTAAAAACTAAAATGTTCCTTGCAAAGCCACTGGTCAGATTGAAGAAACAGGAAAAATAAAACTTTGAAAATTTGAAAAAAAATGTTACAAATAGAGAATGATAATTTTTTTTATTTAACTCTATTTTCAATAAAATTTAATTTTTTTTTTCATTTTTATGTCTTCTAAACGTTGTGAAAATTTTAGTCAAACCTAGATCACGGATTGAGAGATATCATAAAAATATGATCTGACATCTTAAAACTTGAAAAAATAAATAATACTACACATATAGTACAATAATTTTTGCAATACTATTCTGATACAAATAAAATTTATTATTTTTAAATTTTTTTATATTTTCTAAATACTGTTAAAATTTCAACCAAACCTAGATCATAGATTATGAGATATAAGAAAAATACAAACTACTGTACTTTCCTTTCTAAAATAAAAAATAGAAAAAAAACTTAAATTTCAAAAACTTAAAAAACTTGCAGCAAAAATAGAGTTAGATACAATAAAAAAAATCAAAAATAAAGAATCCTTTGGCGGCAAGCCTTCCAAAGGAGGTTAGAAAAAATAAAAAATGAAGAACTCTTTGACAACAAGCCTTCCAAAGAGGGTTAGAATGAATAAGAAAGAAGAAAATTTGCAAAAGAATAAGATAAGACTTTCAATATTTTAAACTTCAAGATTTTCACTATCAAGCTCTTCTAATGAACCCTTCACACAAGCTTAAAACAAGGATTAGTAGCTCTGATACCATGTAAGAAAAAGTGATTGAAATGATAAAATATAATAAAATGAAATAGCATGAAATAATAGATTTAATCCAAGAGAGTAAGAAGAGTTTTACCATACAAATGATAAAAGATCAATGGAGCAATACCAATGAGGAAGCAACACAAGAGACAAGGATTTGATAAGGGTAAAACAAAGAAAACCCCTTGTGAGTATTATGAATGAGGCAAATGCCTAAGAATGTGAGAGAGAGAAAAGAAATTGAGCAAAATAGCTCATTTACAATAGTATCAAAAACTTGATGTGAATAATGGAGACTAGATGAAAATGAGAGAGAGAAGCACCTCTTTTAAAGAGATGAGAAATGAGTTGCATGTCTTTGCATGTGTAACTCCCATTTCTATGAATGCCACATTTATAAAAGGTGTGTGAAAAGTGTCAAGTTCTTCTTAAGGAGGAATATCTATTTATCTTATTAAAAGAAATACAAAAATGAGTTGTCCTCACAAGTGGACAATAGGACAAGAATGACATGTCCTTTACATGTGGACTAGAGGAAAAATAAATAATACATAAGGGATACCTTGGTTTATCTCAATAAATAGATAAATACAACCAAGAAAAGATGATTAATTCTAACATAATTCATAGAATTAATCAGCTCCGAAAATAAATTTATCAGATCGAAATATGACCATACCAGATTTGCAAATCAGGCCTTTGGGTTCTGATTTGCAAAATTTTTTTGCCTCCCGATTGACTATGGCCTAAAATAGGTAAATTTATAGTCAATCTTCACTGAATCGTTGCTCTGGACACAATGGCGAGGTCCGCTTCAGCTCTAGACACTCCGAATTACAGCTGATGCTCTGGATCTGAATGGGGTTCCTTAAAGAGATGAAGCAATGAGGTCTCCAATGGCTATGTGACGAGTATCTCCCTCAGCTCCGATACCATGTAAGAATCTACATTAGGGTAGAATTTACCCAAGACCAAGAAACTCAAAACACAAGCACAAATTAGACCAAAGTATGATCATAATAACTGTATAGTATTCAATTCTATTTACAAGTACATGAGGAGTGCCTCAATATAAAGGCCTTTGAGATGCATTTAGAATGCTTTGGAATTAGCATCATGATAAGTCCAACAATCAGACATGTCCACCAGATATGGGTTATCCTCCATGTTGGTGTAAATAAGTACTTTACTATTTACATTTACTTAAGTTTACTTAGGTGTAATGCCCCGCCAAGGGATCCAAAAGAATTAACCTAAAGTTTCACTAAGTTTGCTAAACATTTTTTTTTTTTTTAAAGTAAGAATGTATAACATACACATCAAACACATAGTAGCGGAAGCAATTACATGTAATCATCAACAAACATACATCACAAGCTACATTCCTTAAGGATCCCAAGATGTTGAGTCACATTTAAATTTAATTAATTCTAAGTCTAACAACTACCACATACATATGAAAGAATAATCAGAAAGTCCAATGTCCATAATATACATTTGCTCTGAATGCCTCTTGGCAATTTAATTCGGAATGCTCAATCATCCACTGTACATGTCACAGGGTATGAAAGGCTTAAAAGAATATACATATGTAAAGATAAAGATACATCATCCTCAAATCCATGATACAAATTACAGTAAAATAAATGAAACTAATAACATAACTAATACATCCATACATCCATAATGATAAAACATCTATCATAAAATCTAACCATCCATCATAATAATCCAAGAACATAGTGAAGGTAAATGCCAACCAAGAAAGCTTCAGCCACGGTGACCACGAACGGATCTCAATGGTAAGAGTAAAAAGCACTACCACCCGACCACGTGGAACCTAAATGGTCCACTCCCACCGTGCTGAGGAGATAGTCTCAAGTCCCAAACAAGGTATCAAACAAAAAACACAAGTACTCTCTAAGTCTGGGAAATCCTAAAAGTACACTAACGCAAAGGCTCCAACATAGATAGACATCTAGACCCAGAGGCACCACAAAGACAGGTAGGAAACCTGCTATGCAAGCGGGAAAGTGTCATCACAAAAGTCACGTAGAAGTTACCCGAGCAATCCCTTAGGAATCTCGGGTCCCTAGTGATTCCTGCGGCCACTAGTATCCTCTCGTACTGACGAGGCATACTGCGGAATGCAAGGTCGTAACCAAGCGTTCTCTCTACCCCATCCTAGCTTGTACTAGCACTCATGGCATGGGAGAGAACATACAATTATCTTATTAGGTTCATTTAAGTCAGTATTTAGGTGAGATGTTTTCACTTGTTAACACAACTTACAATGGGTTACTCCAGGAAGCCTCTTAGGGCCCCGATCCCCATTGCAAGCCACTTCCCGACACTACACATAGATAACCTACCCTAGGCTCATGAAGTCACAAATCAAAGAATCATAATAAAATCACCTCAGTCCTATACAAGCAACTGAAAAACATCATAAAAGATAATCCACAAAATTTACATCAGTTCTTCATGAGCAACAGGTAAGCATCAAATAATAATCATATGATCACAACAGTTCTCTATTAGCAACTGAAGGCATCAATGATAAATCACAAAAATCTAATGGTTCTCCAATGAGCAACCAGAAAGTATCCCAATAATAAATCACAATACTGATCAAAGACTCCAAAATGGTCAAGTCAACACATGACATCATCAAGAATATAACAAACACTTCAGTCCTCTCAAGCGACCGAAAAGCAATCCAAGTATAACTGATCGATGACTCAAAAATGGTTATCAAATATAACTGATCGAGACTCGAAAATGGTTAAGTCAGGTATCTCATAAACATACACCTCAGCTTCACACAAGAAGACTAAAAGCAATAACAACTAGTAAATGCAATCATGTCATAGAGCACTCCATCACATTACCATGGTCGGGATTAAGAAAGATCGAGACCAAATCATCATAACATCACATTCACAACCCCGAGCCTCTAGTAACAACCTAAACTGGTCAGTACTAGAACAACCCCCAACACCCCCAAACATAAGCAGTACAAAGAACACATAAAAAGGACAATCTACAGTTTGGTTGAATTAGAAAACACATAGTTTGAGTTAAACAAGAGGGTTTCAGTTTCAGTGTAGAGTTCAAGTAAATAATCTCGTATTTCAAATTGGTTGATAATATACTATTGAGCCAATGTAAGGTCTCTATTCCCAGTTTCATATATATTTTAAGTAATAAGTTTTCATAGTTTACTTTACGAGTTAACTCATTCTTGTCTTAGATAAATCTTGACTAAATAATAATCATTTATTAATTATTAAAATAATAATAATTGATTATTAAATTAATAATAAAAATCTCAATTTCATTAATAATCAATTTTTTTTTTTAATAATAACATAATTATGATATTTCTTATTAACTTAGTTAATCCCAAAACCAATTTACCTTACTAAATTAATAATAAATAAATAATTAATAAACAATGTCTATTAACAAAATTCTCTAATAAATAATATTCATAATCATTAATTAATTCAATAATAACAACTATGATAAACATTCATTTATTAAATAATATTTAATAAATATTAATAATGCATATATATATATATATATATATATATATATATATATATATATATATATATATATATATATATATATATATTCTTTCTAGACATATTTTAACAATACAATTATCGAAGATTTAGAACCAAGAACAAGAGATTCATGTCATGAAGCCCAGAGACTTGATTTTAACAATCACAAAGAAGACTGGAACACCATCTTGCTTAATTCAATTAGTGATCAAAACACAAGACCCTACCTGAACCTGATGCTAACACACAACCTTCCGAGAATTGAGAGAAGATTCACTTCCAAAATTCGTCTCCAACCTTTGTTCCCAAATCCCGTGTCCAATATCTGCTCTCTCAAAAAAATGAACCCCCCAAGTTGTGATAAAGAGTTTTCTCCTCAAATCGGGACACTAATTGTGCGTTCACCCAAGAGGACTCTTTGCTCAACTGAGTTAACTCAAAATTATCTTTTTATTAATCTTTGCTTTATCTTTTTAATGCATATTAAATGAATCATTAAATAACTTTATTTAATATTCCACTTGACTTCTATTTTTAATCTTTATTACTTTTAATCCCCTGCGCACTTTATGAGATTAAAATAACATTATAATTTCCTCTTATTTTATCTTTTTAATTAATTTCTTTATTTTCAACACATGCTCGCATCATGCAATCTTACACTTTTAATAATTAATATATTTTCACTTTTTAATTTATTTTAGAAACTTAATTGATAAAATATTTAATTAACTTAAATAACAATAATATTTAGCATTTATTTAAAAAAATGAACTCTAAATATATTATTATTAAATTAAATAAATATTATAATGTTCTAAATTATCCTTAAACTTTTATCTCCAAATTTAATTCTTTTTATTTAATTAATTTCTCAATTAATTAAATATAATCAAATATTAAAATATCATAATAATCTTCTATTAAATTAAATTATTAATTAATCGTTTTAATTAATTTCTTTTATATTTAAACTCATGCTTAGATCATGCGATCTAGAAACCTTTAATAATTTAATATCTTTTCCACTTTTAATTTATTTAAGAAACTTTAATTGATAAAATATTTATTAATTCAATTAATAATAATATTTAGCATTTATTTTAAAAATGAACTCTAAATATATATTATTATTAAATTAAATAAATATTATCACATTCTAAAATTATACTTAAAATTTTTATCTCTAAATTTAATTCTTTTTATTTAATTAATTTCTCAATTAATTAAATATAATTAAATATTAAAATATCATAATAATTTTCTATTAAATTGAATCATTAATTAATCCTTTTAATTAAACTTAATTAATAGAAAATACATCAAGGACTCATAAAGCAACATATGAAAACCCATCATAGAAGAACACATACTAAATCAAACAAAAGGGTTATAATCACGAAATAACATCATTTGATGCATTCGGAGGGTACTTAACTCAGATACTTGCCCTAATTATCAATTAGGACAATTGGCTAAAGGGTTTAGGATTTGGACTTAAGAGTTTATCTCCCCTCTCTTACCATTGAGATAATGCGATAGGGTACGCTCATCCTGGCAATTCAGGGAAGTCGATACCCGGTACCTGCAACCTGCATAAAATCCACGCATGTACAGACACAATATTCTAAGCTAAACAGACAATGGCAGGAAGTGGTGCATCATGTAGATCTCGACTAGCAGGTGACTACGACTCCCTTCCTTAACCACATCAGAAACACCATACATAAAGAAAACAAACACACACACCATACACATGCAGTATGGGGTAAGTATCCATAAGAAAGCACATGTGATAATAAACCATCTAACTAATCATCATCGATAATTGAAAACATTGAATAATCATCATACATGCATGAAATATAGAGTACCAAGTCATCTCATCATATAATAAATTGAGTGTAAAACAACATCTGATAATCTGAAAGTAATGCTACTAAACGTCAAGTATAAAACTGGCCTAAAAGAGTTTGGCAATTAAACAAAATGTGAACTAGGGGTAGGCACTACATTAGGTTAATGCATTATTTAATTATTTTGCATTATTTTATTATTTTTATTTATGAGACACTTAGGAGTTTGCACACCTTTTGAATTTTCATGTTGCCAACACAGGAGTATGCAACTCTATTTGAGCATATGGTGTTTACAACACTGTTTTGCATGTCCCACCCTTGTAGACTTATCCTCACATCACCACACTTAGTTCTGTGCTTAATGGAGGATAATCCATATTTGGTGGACATGTGCTTGGTTGTATGACACTTCATGGTGCTAACTTCTATGCATTCTAGAAGCTCTCTTGAGGCCTTTATATTTAGGCACTCCTAGTGTACTCTTGTATCAAGTTATTGAATACATTGTTATTCTGATCATACTCTCTCCATTTTTGGTCTACAATAGTGCTTGTGTTTGAGTTCTTAGTTCTTGGGTGAATTTTTCTCTTAGAAAAATTCTTACATGGTATCAGAGCTTGGAGACTTTCTCATCACATAGCCATTTGAGACCTCTTGCTTGCTTCATCACCTTAGCCCGCATCCAGAGTGCTACAAAAATTCGGAGTGTCTAGCACCAGATCTGACCTCTCCATTGCGTCTGAAACGCTGAATTGGTGGAAATTGACTATAAGCACGCCTACCTTGGCCCATAGTTGACCGTGAGACAAATTTTTTTCAAATCAGAACCCGAAGGCCTCGATTTGTGATATGGGTATGATCATTTTCATAGATTTATGAATTTATTTTCGGATCTGCATTTATTTTCTCTGTATTACCTATATTTTTGTGATATTTTCTAGCAATTTTTCAGAATTTTTTTTAGCCCTACAGGCTAGTAGTAGAGGAAAATATTTGTGCAATATTGGGCTGTGAGCTCCCAGCCTGCACAGTGGAAGGTTTTTTATTATTTCACAAGGTTTTTAACGGGACAGGCAATACACCATAATCCTGCAAACACTACCAACAAAATCCCACATACCACCGGCCCGACCTTCTCCAACACTGACGGCCTGTTTGCTTCATATTCAAGGCCCTTTCATTTTATTGAGCGCATATAGCACTTATCCCATCAATGTGGGATTAAGGGTTGAAGACTCCTGACCTGCCTAGCTTCTCCGATGTAGTTTTTAAATTCTACAACCTAGCTTCTTCTGCAAATGGCATTGACAACATTTTCTGAGCACTGCAAAATGATCTGCTCTGGCTCGCAGGATTCTACATCAGCGACGATGTTGTGAAGCATTTTTTGGCCCGCTGTATTTCCTTTCGACATCATTATTCATCATTTTTGGCATCGGTGATAGAGGTTTCACGGAGCCTCGCACAACGATCCTGCGCAGACTTTAAAATCAGTGTATCCTCAAATTTTTGGCATAGTGTATTTTTCTGTAGTCGAGCTTTAGATCTAAGGCATTTGGCAATTGCGACTGAGTCTCCTCCTGCCTGTGCACAATTCTTGCCGACTATTTTTTGGCACCCACGCAGAGGTGTTTTTTGGCGTCATCACTATCTTTGGCGATCTCTGTTGTCTTTCGGCATCGTAACTGTCTCTGACAACTGTGGTCATTTTTCTCATTAATTTTAATACTCTGACAAACTACATAGAAAAATTTAAGAATTTTCAGCAATGCTGACTATTATCATGCCCAAACAATACTCCAGCTCCCGCAGATGAAGTCTGGCATCCCTGCTACTACTCCGACGAGGCTTTTTTAAAATTTTGGCACGCGCAGTGTTGGATTTTCAGGCCGTTGCATCCGTCGCTGCTCTTGATTTCTTACTAGTGCATCCACACTCCTACATGACACATGGAGTATTTTCAATCATCTACGAAATCCCAGTCAGCATCTAGTCAGCTTGACACGTCACCCAGGGCATTTTTTCTTTGCTGACATCATCATTTAAAGGTCTTAAATTTGATGCCTATTTGAATGTCATTTCTAGGCATTTTAGAACTGCTTTGACAACTGTTTGACCATCAAATTTAAACTCACAATTTCTCCTCTAGACCCCTCTCCAGATTACTTTTCAGTTTGGCAGCCTGAGTTTGTGAGCTCCTAACTTGGATATTCGAACTCCGATTTAGGTGCAATTTTTTTTGAAATTAGGTAGAATTTCCTAAATTTTTTAGTGGTGGTGTTGTTTTTTAGTTTTTTTGAATAAATTTTATAAAATTTGCATTTTTTGGTGATTGTACCTACATAATCTTGCCTTTTGCAACTTCAGAAGCTCCGTACGGGCACATCTGATCACTTTTTCGAGTTTCATATTTTTTTTAAGTGCATATTTTTTTGTCTACTTTCCAGATCTGAAGTCAGATTTTGGGGTTGTGTGAAAAAATTTATCACTTTCAAAATTAGGCCTTCTTTGGCATTGTAAGCTTTGATTCTTTTTCAGAATTATTGTAAATTTGAGCTACAGTGCTTAAGTGATAGATTTCAGCCTTATAAGGCAGTTGTAAAAGCCAAATCAGAAAGACCACTTTGTTCATTTTGACAAGTGGCCCATTGTAAACGCATTACTTATAAAGTACCAAAGCATCTCTTTTGGGGGTCTTTTGATTGAGTGAAAAGGGGGGTGTGTACAATGTTCTTGTGTCTCTATTTTGTGCTCTTTCATTTTTGCATCATGGGTTTTAAATGTAAGTAAGTGCGATGATGAGAGGATAAGCCTACAAAGGTGATACACACACATTAGTGTTGTAGACAACATGTGCTAAATTAGGAGTGTGAAAAACTGTGTTGTCTACATGACAATTTAGTGAATGATGCAAACTCTTGCGGTGTAGACACCATGTGCATAATTAGAGTTGTGTACTTCTATGTTGTCTACATGACAACGATAGAAGATGCGCAAACTCCTAAGTGTCTCATAAAGAAAAATAATAAAATAATGCAAAATAATAAAATAATGGACTAACCTAATTAAACTTAAGTAAAGTGTAAATAGTAAATACCTATTTACACCAACACTAATTAAATCAAGCCATTCAACCAAACCATCACTGATCGTCATTATTTTGTCCCAAATTTTTTGATTGATAAGCTTAACTATGTTTATTATAGTATCCTTCACATGATGGTCTTTGGAAGAGGTCATTCTATTTTCTGCCATTACATTCTCCACATTTTTCTTCATTTCAAGCATCTCTTTTTCACTCTTTTTCTGCATTTCCTCTAGTTGCCTTTGGTAATCAGTTGCTCTCTTCCTCTCATCCTCCAATTTCTTCTTCAAATCTTGAATTTTATTTGCAGTAGTTACCTCTTTTTTCTTCTTTTCCTCGAGTTCACTTTTCAAATCATGGATTGTCTTTGAAGTGGACTCCTCCTTTTTCTTTGTACTGTCTAATTCCTTCTTCAAAGCATGGAGACTTTGAGTAGACTCCTCTTTTTTCGTGTTCTCCAATTCCTTTCTCAAATTGAGGTTTTTCTTTGTAGCTGACTCCTCTTTTTTCTTTGCATTGTCCAATTCCCTCCTCAATTTGTGGATTGTGTTAGTGCTTGTAGTAACACTAGACTCCGTTCTCTTTGTATTCTCCAATTCCTCCTTCAAATCACTAATAGTTTTTGCAGTTGACAACTCTTTTTTGTTTCATATTCTCCAATTAGTTATTCAAATTTTGGATTGTGTCTGTAGTAGACTCCTCTTTTTTCTTCTCATTCCCCAATTTCTTTTGCAAATTAAAAATCATACTTTCCCTAGACTCCACTTTTTTCTTTTCCTTCTCCTATTCATCCTTCAAAATTTTATTTTCCTTGGCAGCAAATTCCAGCTCAGTTTTCAATTGATTGATGACGTGTGCACTACTCTCTATAGACTTGAACAACTGTGCAGTAGATGCTTGTTCATTCTTAAATTTTTTTTGGCACTCATCCAATTCTTTAGTCAAACGTTGCACTTGTTCATTCATCTTTTCTTTCTGGACAATTGCTTCTGTAGGAGAAGATTTCTTTATCCTATTTTGCAATTCTTTGAACCTATTGTCTGTTGCTTTCTCTTTCGCCTTCACATTATCAAGGTCTACCTATAACTTTTCTATTTTCTTTGTAAGCCTTTTGTTTTCCCTCTCCACTTTCAAAAGTGTAAAGTAGACCATTTTGTTGCTCTCTTTTGATATATTGATTTTGTCATTATTTTTCACTTTTGACAAATCCATTTGAATACTGGTAACTTGTATATTGTTACAATTTATTACATTTTGTGGTGGATTATTATCTCTACCCAGGGGCATAACAACCATGAAGTTCATCATTTCATTGTTTGGATCATATGTTGGAAATATTCTGTTAGTAGATCTCTGATATTCAGCAACTAAATCACTTTTCAAAGTCTTCATAATTTTCCTATTTCTTTCGCTTGTCTGTTCAAACTTTGGTGCAAACTAGTTCAAACTAAAATTTGAGTTTTCTGACACAATTGAGTGTTTGAAAGGTCAATTATCAACTGTATCATTGAATGCTGATGCTCCTCCATCTCCAGCTAAACTTACTCCACCTACAACTATATTTTGAGGATTGCCAAAACATACTAAAGATGGCTCATTCCAAATCCTGGCATTGTAGGACTATTTTCAAGGTTTTGTATAGAAGTCACTGGTGGATACATTGCTGAAGTAACCGCTGACATTTCTTGCAGTGTAATTGTCATGAGTTTTTGCTTTTTTGCACAAGGTTCATCCATGCTAGTGCTAGTGTCAGTGCCAATGCCAGTGGGATCAACTACAACTAGATTTGATGATTTAACAAATAATGTGTTGGGATGACCTTCAAAAGTAGAAGTATAATATTTTTTTCCCTTTTTAGATGAATCATCTTCAATCTCGAAGCTTCCAATGATTGGTTTACTTCCTCTTTTGGGTGGGTCTGATATTGGAACTGGATTCTAAATCCCATCACCACTTGCACCAATGGGCCCTATACCTGCATAACCCATTTTTTTGTATCATAGTTGCTCCTTTACCATACGTTTGTTTAGTATAATCACTTATTTGAAGTTTAATAATATCTCTACCCTTGGTTGACCCAGAATCCTCAATACCTTGAATGTCAACATTAGACTAGAGGCCCTCCTATCTTTGAATATCACTGTCACTATAACTCTCAAGTTTATATAGTACAGTTGGATGCTCTTTATCCCAATAAGTGCTGAAAAGGTCATCCTCATCAATTTCCTCAAAATTTGTTGATATCTTTGGTTCACCCAAATTTTGCCTCATTTTTCAAAACTCAGTTATCTTGGTTTGACACCACATTTCAGATATGCATGCCTCTTTAATTACTTTTGGCATAGACTTCTTAGAAGGTTCAAATGCTTTCTCATAGAAATTTAAGTATATCAGAGGCCCTGATTTGTGTGACTCTGATATGTGTAATGTCGTAATTTGGGATGACAGTTGTTGCATTGAAATATTATTCTCTGGTACATGTTTCTCCATCTCTTTCTTAACCTCATCCCACGAATCCTTCTTTTTTAACTTTTTTATCAATGGCATCTCCTGGTGTTGATATTTGATCATAGAGTTCCCATTGGCAATAGGTTTTGTTTTTATTATGTTCAGTGGATCATAATTCCAGTGACTAACAAATGAAAGCCAAAAAAAGTTACCAATTTATTTTCCACTTTGAAAGCCTTTCTCTCAAATGTGAGGCCTCCAATTGCAAAAGGCAAGGAAAGAAATATTTTTTCCTTTTGTTGTCCACTAAAAAGTTCATCTATGCTCTCCATTTTCCTTACATATTCCAGTGCAAAAATCCTTTCTGTAACATGCATTGGAAGTTTGCAGGGTTCAACCATTGAATCATAAAACTTTAAGATAATGTACTCTTCTATGAAGAGCCAGTTAGCTAATTGAATCTGACTTCCCAATTGAATGCAATCTTTACAAGACACATGCAATCTAGGCATTGTAATGCTTGTGATTTTTTGGTAAATAGGTGCCAAAAAGAAGTCTACAAAATGGTTGTAGTTTTTATTGTTAGTAGTCATCCTCATCATATGTGTCCACTCATATACTGGACTTGGTGTCTCTAATTTCTTTTGGGTTTTCTCATCAAACTTATAGACCTCAATATCAAGCTTGTTGTTCTCTGTCTCAAATATTGGGTGATGCTTTGCTAAAATAAGGTAGCACAAGTAACTTGTGAACCTAAATCTCTTCGTCTTGCCTATAGCTATACTTTGTTTAATCATTAGTAATTATTGTTGCATAGATTCAACAATGTACCAAACAAAATCATATCTTACTGCTACATTGTCAAATGACTGACCTCGACAATGGATATTATAAATCATTTCAAGAACACTGGCCCCCACTTCCTTGTTACTATCCAATCCCAGGCAAAATGATAACAAAAAAATAGTATTTTGAACCCATGGCACAAAAATATCATACTGATAAGGAGGCTTATGGTCTTGGTCCAGTGTAACAGTAACACTACTAGTGGACGCTGAGGGTATTAAACCCTTAATATATGAATCTTGAAAACTTCTTTCCAACTTGTCATAAGCCTGAGCTAGTTTATCCAAGTCAATGCGCTCATTAAAGCTTTTTGTTCTAAACCCTAACCCTAGGTCTAACAGAGTGAAAAATTCACTCTTAGTTATTGATAAAATTTCCTCCTGAGTGTTTTGGTTTAAAATTTCCTTTCTATTTTCATCATAATTTTGAGCACATAGCATTACAATTTCAGGGCAAGGGAATACTTCAGGTACAACGAGATTTGCTAATCCAGTAACCAGAGTAGCTAGTTTATTTGTATATGCACCAATACTGCTATTATATTTGTAATAAATTCTCCCCTTCTATGGATCTTTCCACTTACTAAACAATGAATGTCTAATTGCCATGATTCCAAAATCTCCATGGATAACAGGATCAAAAATATCATGACATTCATTGGTGAAACCTAAGGTTTGTAGCACTTGTCTGAGTTGTATAATGGTTTTCTTTTCCTTTATGGGTGTACTCGTTTGGAAGGTTTTTGACTTTGTTTTGCCCATGCCTAGCTGCTATTGGTTATTAGACTTTAGACCCTATTCAAAATAATTGTAAAGTGTAAACCTAAGACAATTAAAATCAAAATTTCTATTACTGCAAATTGCAATTGATTTTTTTTGAAAAAAATTAAATACTTAGAATTGAGATTGGATAATTGGTGTTGTTGTCTGATACCCAAGTTTCACACTTTCAGTCTTCAGAAATTAGAATACAAAATGGAATTCTGCTAGTCTTTAAAAATTTAAAATTTGAAAACCCTATGGCTATTCTATCGGACTCTCGTCTTATAGTTCCATAACTCTCAACTTCACACTCTAAAAAGGTAATACTTGAAGTTTAATAGTTAAAATGAAAGCAATAAGAAATTAATGGTTTTAACTTTTATGTACAATGTACATCTAACCATAATAAATTGTCAAGACTCAAAATCAATATTAAATAATGTAGTGATGTACATAAGTTACACGTGTCACGATTCCAGATACATATTGGCAGATGGGAAAGCATCCCCCAAATTGGCCCGAAACTCATCTCAGGTCATCGATCTATAGACTATCAAATGGTTATTAAATTTATTATTGTTATTATATTATATTATTTAATATAATATTATATATAATATTATTTATATTATATTAAATAATATAATATAATGATAATAATAATGACCATCTCAATCTGATAGATCGAGATTCATCCCAAGCTATCGATGACTCCAGAAGTATTATACCATATAATATTTATATAATATAATATAATATAATATAATAATAATAATAATAATAATAATAATAATAATAATGACTCGAGTCATCAATGGAATTACTATTATTATTAATATTTATATAATAATTGTTGACTCGAGTCATCGACAACTCGAGAGGAATTTTGGGCTGATTTGGAGAATCTTTTCCCATCTACTCAGATTCATCCAAAATTGTGACATGTGTCATGATTCTAGATGAATTTAGGTAGATGGGAAAAGATTTCCCAAATCGACTAGAAATTTCTCTAGGGCCGTCAATGACTCAATGATTATTATTATTATTATTATTAATATTTATATAATATAATAATAATATTTATTATAATAATAATAATAATATTATTATTATACCATATAATATTTATATAATGTAATAATAATAATAATAATGACTCGAGCCATGATGAAATTATTATTATTAATATTTATATAATATTATGTCCACATAATATTATATAAATATTAATAATAATAATAATATAATATTATATAAATAATAATAATAATAATTTCGTCAATGACTTGAGTCATTATTATTATTATTATTACATTATATAAATATTATATGGTATAATAATAATAATATAATAATAATAATAATAATAAAAGATATTATTATTACATAAATATAATAAATATATGATATAAATAATAATAATAATAATAAGAACCATTGAGTCATCGACGGCCCGGGAGGAATTTCGGGCCGATTTGGGGAATCTTTTCCCATCTGCCCAGATTCATCCGGGATCGTGACATGTGTCACGATCTCGAATGAATCTGGGCAGATGGGAAAAGATTCCCAAAATCGGCCCAAAATTCTTCTCGGGACGTCGATGACTCGAGTCATTAGTATTATTATATTATATAAATATTATATGTTATAACTATTTATTATATAATAGAACATATACTATAATTATTGATACTATAATATAATATAATATAATTATAGCCATATGATATAATCTTAATCATATAATAAAATATAAATATAACCATGTAATATAATATAATAATATAATATAATATAATAATATAATATAATATAATATAATAATAATAATAAATTTAATAAAATATATAATGGCCATCTCAGACAGTAGATTCAATTTGATAGATCGATAACCCGAGATAAATTTTAGGCCAATTTGGGAAATCTTTTCCCATTTGCCCAGATTCATCCGAAATCATGACACATGTCACGAAATTCACGATTATTTGAGATGGTCATACTCATTGTTATTATTATTATATTATATAAATATTATATGGTTATAAATTATATTATATTATATAATTTATATTATAGTATAGTATAATTAATTATATTATATGTATATGATATGGTTATAATTACAATTTAAAAATATAATTGCAAATGCTCTATTTTTATTCATATTTATTATTTAGTTTCAAAATTAAAATATAATATAGTTATAATATCTATAAATTATTAAAATTTAACATACATTAAAAATTCTGATAATTGTTTATAAACTATTCTTCATCATTTAAAAGATTTCATAATGAAAAAAAAGTTAGGAATAGGTGACAAGATAGGTATGAAATAAAAATTTGACACATAAATTTGAAACAAACTTACAAAGTCGTAGACTAAGAAGAAGAACGATTTGAGAAGCCAAAAACTATTGTTTTCATTGATAATATTTTAGACTATACAATGTACATAATATTGATTCATAGCTTACATACTCAAAATAGCTGATTAAATCACTAATCAGCCTGGTTTTACTATTTCATAATTTACAAAAAAGGGTAGGGCCCAATCCAAAAAAAATACAAATATCTTGAAATTTTTTTTTTTGGCAAACTTTTGCCCTAATCAAAACATTTTTTTGCCCTAAAGGGCCAAGAGAATAGGGAACCAGGGAGGCTGGAAGCATGAGCGGGCTGAGGGATTGAAGCCTTTAATCAGAAAGGTCTTCAATTTCATCCGCAAGGAATCTATTCGAGAAGATGATGTCACTGAACTCGTCTAGCCATGTGAAGTTCATCTCGCTAACATCATCATCCAACAACAACCATTTTCGCAAAAAATCCCTTTTGTTCCATGCCCACTTTCGATGGTGAGTCAGTTGCCATTCATTCATGCCAAGCAGGAAAGGATGCTTATGTATAATGCACCCTATGCCTTGCTCCCAACACTTGTTTGCTACATCTGCAAAAGGGATGCCAATACTTGGCCCCGGTACCTGCTCAACCAATACAATAATTTTGACATCATCTTCTAAAAATGTTTCTTTAAAAATGTTATGTAGAAGCATCAATATGTCTATTTGCCTGCCTCCAAAGTTTAGAAGAGATGCGAGGAAGCGGGAGGTAATATCCATGGACACACAGTACCTCTTATCATTTCTCAAGAATTTATGGCCGACTGCCATGCATATAGCATGGTGGATAAAAGGACTTCGGTCATCTACCTTGCAAACCATGGCAACGACATCATTAGGAATTTTGCCCAGAAAGGGCTTTTGTAGAGCCATATTAGTGCATTTCAAGTGAATTGGCGTATCCATGACTACGATTCAAGAAACTGAAAACTTTGCAAAGTGCAACTATAAACCAAATTTAGATTGAAGAAATTAGAATATGAGAAATGATAATGAAAGAGGAATTGAAGAGCCTATTTAATGGCAGGCTGCAATTGCATCTAATTCTTTGGTGTTTGTGATCTTCCATATTTTATCTTTTCATATTCTTATTAAGTTTCAAGTGTGTGAAATGCCAAAATGTGCTGACATTAATGTTAGACAGTCAATAGCGCCTGACATGATTAATGATTTCTATGTAAACTTTTCCACGTGTCTCCATTCTAGAAAATTACATGCGACTACAAGTCTTTTCAAGCAAGTGGTCTTGAGATGCATCTACTATCATTGATCTCTAACTAATCAACGGTCAATAAAACTATTGTATTTACTATTAATGTAACAAAAGTGACAATAGTCAACTTGGTAATTGTGACATTGATGTAATGATGTTACAACATTATTAATAACACACCTAACATAGTACACAAGTTGAAACTTGAAAGTGACTACTCAACAGTCAGTACAGTCACTAACCAATACAAGTGCAAATTTTGCTTTCAGATTAAACAATTTTTCAGTTTACCTCTAAAGATTAGCCAAGACCATTATTATTCATTTTTCTACAAAACAAGTAATTCACCTCTGACATTATTAATTCATTTTTGGCAAGGGAAAAAATAGCCATCATTTATATATCTGTCAGTGAAAAAAAATTTAATTCGCCACATTTAAAATGAATTTTGCTAGGGCAAGAAACAAATTGCCAACATATAATATTTTATTTCCCTATATGGAACAAAAAAATTGCCCTCGATATTAAAATTTTCCTGCCCCCAAAATGTTGGATTCGCCAGCATTTTAGGCTTTTTTTTTTGGGAGGGGTTTCTTAAAGTTATCCCTGATATGAATCCTTCACTTCACTTATTCACATATTACTCCTTGTTCACATACACACTCTTCTTTTCTCATCTGCATATCTACACCGTACACTTACCATACCATACCCATTGATCTAGGTTAAAATCTTCTTAATATAAAGAGTTTTCTAGATGCTTCCATATTTTTCCTCCATCTAAATCATTGATCACACCACATAGACATCTATAATCCACATCATTAATGTGTAAAACTCTCTATAACAAGCTCTACATATATTAAATGTTCTTTCCACATCAAGTCAAAAATGTTTTACCTCAAAATCTATTTTGTTCTTGACTTTTATGTAAACTCTGCATTGCTTGGAATGTACTATTTTTTGATGCTTTGTATTGCTATTTCTCACTTAGTATTGTTCTTGATACATACTATGTAACTCAATACTTGTATACTTGGAACTTTATCAGTCGCTATTGAGCTCGAATCATATAGAAAATACTCGATAGTCATAAACTTACTGAACTCCTATAGAGCTTAATACATAGTTTCTTATATACATGACTTAGCCTTTATAGAATAGCTTGATCGTAGTGATGACCATTTGACTCTTTCTTGTAAATAGCTATGTGTTTGATACTAATAGACAACAATAGTTAGAAATACCAACAATCTCCCCCTTTGACATTAGTGGAAAACACACTTTGTCATATATACATCTTTACAAACACAATCTAATAATGAGCTCTCTCCCTAACTCTTATGACTTATGCCAATGAATAATGAATAAACAATGTAAAATGAATATGATAAAAAAATTCATTTCCCACAAGAAATCTATTCTCTTCATAAACTTCATTTTAAATATATTTCCACCTTCTTTTAGAACACTTATGTCACCACTACTAGGGTTGAATAGTTGGAAACAAACCATATTTTTCAATCAATTCCTTATGAACTTAGGTGATCATGCACAGTGCATGATCCCATGTGGTTCTTGTTACCTCCAAAATATGACTATGCAAATATAATCCTGTAGGTAAATCAATTAAGTTTTTAGCCACTAAAAGATTATGATCTTCTTTGATAAGATCCTAGACTAATTTTATCTCCCTCTATATGACCTCCAAGTGAGGTATCATCATTTCTTAAATAGAGATCAATTTGGATCTCATATTGCTACCAACTATCTGAAGGTAAGCCAATGTGCTTTGAGCATTGAGTAAATTACTGTAATGATCAATGCTTCATTCTACTGACTCTGAAATAATACTATCTAATCTCTTCATCTTAGCTTGAATTTTGTTTATTTGTGCCTAAATATAATTTGTGAATATTGGCACATTTGACAAAATGTTGTACAAATGTTGTACCTTCTATATTAGTTTTGTCATAACCTATGCTTACTCTTTCAATTATACTTTTTTTCTTGACAATGGTTATGGAAACTTTGTCCACAACCTTATTCTCAAATCTTCTTATAGAGAAATCCATCAATTTCTCATTTGACTCCATATTATGAAGATTGACTTGTTCGACTATATTTACAAGTTTGGCGATGATTGGAGCTTGTTCATCAAAATTGTGAATATCAAAGCATGAAAAAAAATGTTTTCAACATCATAGAGTATTTTATTTTGCTTTAGATCTCTCTTTAGCTCTTCTTGTATTTTTTTCCTTTTCCAAAACTTCTTGTAGAATTTTTTTTTTTCTCCAAGGTGAGATTTTCTAGGTATAATTGTGACATCTCAATTAGTTCATCTAGACTAACTTTAATATCTAGTGAAGTATCTTTTATTGTTCTCCTTTTTCTTAGTGAAGGGGTGTTGCTACTCAATACTTCTCTGAGATTTGGTGAAGTTTCACCACTTGGTCATGCTTGTCCATAAGTGCTCAAGTTAACAATAGTCACACTTAGTTCAACTTTATTTGACTCTTTATTATCCTCAATATGAGGTGCTGAAACAATATTACTACCTACACTTATTTCTTTCTCTTCACCTTCTACCTGTATACCTATGAGCCTTGACTTCTTGACCTTTGTAGTGTCAGGGGTGTTAGCATTAATTGGTGACATGATTCTTTGTGGACTTGACACTCCTAAACTTTCTCCACTACTATAATCATATGTGATGTTTACAATGTCTTTCTATGTCTCTGCTCCCTTGGTTGATAATCCAAAAATGCTTTTCCAAATAAATTTTTCTTGTTGTTATACAAATTCCTCTTTCTTCTATAAGATCAATTTTTTTAATAGTTAGGAACAAATCTACTTCTATACTTTACCAAAAATGTGTCATATTGCTCCTATGACAGATCATGCGTGACTCTGACTAATGTGTCAGTTCTTATCATTTTCTCTTCCTCCTCTACCTACTCCCATATTCTCTTCAGTATATCATGTAAATCTTTGGGTATCTTCTTTTTGATTTCATTACGAGATAGCTTGTAATTAACAATCATGTCTACCATGACCACCTCAATTTTTTTTCTATCAAAATTATCCAATGTATTATATTTTAGACATCTATAACTAGATAATCTTGGAAAATTCTTATGTCTTCACATACCTCTTCAATAAGCCTAGATAGCCCCTTTAGGTGGCCCTTAGAAAAATCCCCCTCTCTTAGTCATAGGGGCACTCAACTCTATAGTTTTTTGTACTCTCTTTATAGTCTATTCAACACTAGTGGCTGCCCTGGTTCTTGGCTTATTTGGTGGTGGAGGAGAGAGGGTTATTACTGCTGGCTTCTTCTTGGTTTGTTTAGCCTTCTTTATAGGTGGAGTGACAACAAATAGGGATTTCAACTTGTCACCTTCTTCTTCCTCTTCCTCATCACCTTTATCTTTTTCTTCATCTTCTCCAAGACCTGGTGTTAACTGTAGTGATTCCTTTTTGTTACCTAGGGTGCCTAATTTTGCTTCTAGGTCTTCAATCATTCTTTTCATTTTCTTCTCCTTAGAAGATATCTTAATATTTACAATTTTTCTTGCTTTATGTTCCTCATATTTCCCAAAATATTTAGCCTTAGTATCTATTGTTGGTGTTTTCCTGCAAATGTAGTAATATTACCCTTATATTTGGTATGTACTTTCCAAATAGCAGTCATCTCTCTAATATAGGATGAAGTAAGGAAGACATGTCTCTTCACGAGACATGTCTATTTATTAGAATGTAATTAATATAATAAATATCTCATATATTTAATATATTAATATATATGTATATATATATATATATCTCACACTTATATATATACGGACAAACACACACAAACACACACACACACACACACACACACACAGACACACACACACACACACACACACACACACACACATTTGTACTATAGTTTATCCAACTAAAGCTATCAATTATTAACACTCTCTTTTATCTTAGAGAGGATTAAAAAAATTCATATTATCTCAACATAAATAATGGTTTTTAGAATGTCAATTCATATGACATTTGATCAATGCTACAAACATCAACACTCCCTCTTAGCTAGGGAAGATAAATGATACAATCATATTAAATATCTTCTGATCACATAACACATGATATGAAGTATGATCTAACATATAATACCTAGTTTTACATATCACCTAACGCATGATATGAGGAGTCACCTAAAATGTGTTACTTAGTTTTACATATCACCAAACTCATGATATGAGGAATCACCTAACATGTGATACCTAGTTTTACATATCAGCTAACATGTGATACTTATCTTTACATATCACCTAACTCTTGATATGAGGAATCACCTAACATGTGATACCTAGTTTTATATATCACCTAACACATGATATGAGGAATCACCTAATATGTGATACCCAATTTTATATATAATCTCAATATGATATCAAAGATATGGTTTGATCAAGAATATCAAGTCTCATGATATTCATCATAACTCAAAATTGTTAAAAGGTGATGTGCACTTACCATAGGAACATTCATAATCTATTGTGATTGGTTTCAGCCATCACATGATGTCTATAACAATCTAGAAGGTCATGGTCTAATTAAGGAACTAAATCCACCATGCTAGATATCATCTATCCTAATTTATTCCAGCCATCACAAAATGTCTATCATGATAGAAGATTAAGTTATTGTAAGATTTTCATCTTCCAATAACACCAACAAATAAAAGTGATAATCATTTGGAAGTCATCACTTCTTCATGATTTACATAGGGCCCATAAGGCATTAAATGATATCAGTAGTATAATAATCATTTGAATCAAGTTTACCTTATAAGTGTTTCACCTTCAATGGTGAAACTCCCTCTCAATCACTATGATTGAGATTGTCACAAGTTGACTGAACCCATCTTCTCCCTCTAAAGCTTGAGTTTATCAACATTTAGACCTCTTGAAGATGCCAGACTCCCTCTGAATCTAAATTCCAAATCCCTTCATCCTTTTATTTCAAATATTTTCTTTCATAAGGTGAGCCCATATAGGAGATATAACACATGAATCAATTTTCATCCTTCATGAATATTTATCGCTTTGACTCTACCATTCACTAATTGGATATAAGGTTTGTGTTTCTTATTGTATCTCCAACCCATACAATTACTGGCTATAGAGATTTGTTGCAAATTTTTATTCCCCATTGAGTCATGGAATAATATAGGAAGATTGCTACTATCCATTAATTTTATCAAATACGTGTAGCAATGTCCCGTTCATACACTAGGAATTATATGTTTGTCATCCATGTATCACCCATTTGGATTTTAATTTCAACAATCTTCTATAGTGTCAGTATTTACAAATACCTTTATTTGAAAACCTTTAATTGCAAAAATCCCCCTTTACAGTCACTAGTGTAATGAGATACTTAAAATTTCTCTGCATGAACTATTTGAATTTTCTCCATTATTTTATTGCTGCTAAGAAACTTGGGAAACCCATTGCTGAGATATTTTTTGTTGAAGTTGAGGAAAGCCAACTCCGAAGACGCTAAGATCACCTGCATGCGAAACCTGTCAAAGAGAAGCCATAGAAGGGGAGGAGCATGGAGCACAGGCAAAACCCTAAACGGACATGAGAGACACCATGAATGCAAACACAAGAAGAAATGTATTTACAATAAGAAATGATGTGATGTTGTGATAAAAATACAAAGAGGAGAGCTCAAATATAAAGAGCTCATGGAAGCTTGTAGAACAAGCTGGAAAGTGGTAGAAGATAAGTGTGACAACTAGAAGGGAACAAACTCTCGTGTTGTCACCAACTAGCCACAACATGCATTAAATATAAAATATTAAATAAATGCATGACCTAAGTAAGCTTAAGAAAATAGAATAAATAATTAAAAATTAATTATTTACTCTAACACCCCCCCTTAAGTGCAACTTAGGGAAATGCCTTAAGCTCACAAAACTAAGATGAATGCATAATGGGTCCCGGCATTGAGGCCATGTTAGGTACCCATGTACAATGCAAGAAGAATGCAACCTCTGTAAGCGAGGAAAGAGAGAAAACCACGTGGGAAAAACCGTCCCCCAAAAAGAGGTAAGAACCTAGTGAAGAACGGAAGAAGTCTCCAACTAGGGAAATTGTCCCCTAAAATAGGAACAAGAAGTGATCATGAAGAAGCAGCATCACTGAAGCAGGAAGAAGCCGCAAAATCTGCCAGACTGCTGATCTGAAGAACCTCCATGGAAGAAGAAGGGATGAACTGAGCATGTCTATATGGTAGATGATCCATCTCACCGAAATGCATAGGTAGCCAGCCACTGCAATCGCCTTGTACATAGGATCAACCACTGAATACATAGTTCACACTATTGAACCATCAAACCATGGATGCATTAGAACACAGCATAACCCCCCCTTAATGCAGATGGGGTGTGATGAAAGGCAACTGAGAAGGTGAGCCAAAATCTCCTGCAAACGAACCAAGAACGAGGAAAGAGGAAAAGAGGTACAGACACCGATAAAGACACGGTCTAACTGACTCTGCATGGGGCTAATGTCGTGGAAGGGTCACTCACTTGACAAAGGGAGAATGCCTAAAACAGAAAACAAATAATCCCCCCCATGGTGCTTTATGAAATAGTGCATGCACAGCTGACTCAAAACAACGTTCATGACTCCCGAAATACAAAAGTGACAGTTTATCTTAGTGTGAGAATAAAAAGTGCTTCAAAATGATAGCTACAATGATCAAAACTGAAAAAGAGCTGAACCAAAAGAAAGTATAGCCAAAAAGAAAGCAAACCATGCCAGGAGAACGATCCTCGGGCCTAAAACAGTCAAAATATCCAACATATAGCTAAAATGCCAAAACTATGATAAAAAGAGTAGAGGCCAAAAACTAAGGAAAATGACTTCATTTCTGAAAAGATGATAGAACCAGCTTTCCAAAAATATAAAGTTTTCCAAAAACAGACATGGGACACAAAAGATATGCATGCCGGAGTCAAAAATAGGACTTTGGACTTCAACAGAAAAAAAAAGTAATAAAAAAGCATCAAAACTAAAAAATACCTATGCCAAAATCTCCGTCTCGGAACCAACTTTTCGGTGCTTCTTTCGGATCGGAAAAATACCTCCGTATGCAAAAGTTATGGCCAAAAAACTGAAGGTAGGTCCAAAATGACCCTAGGAGAGGTGCAAGCAAGGATGCTGATGCAGTGATGACATCATGCTGACATCAGAAAAACCAGGGTTTAAATTTGAAGTTGAGGAAAGCCAACTTCGAAGATGCCAAGATCACCTGCATGCGAAACCTGTCAAAGAGAAGCCATAGAAGGGGAGGAGCATGGAGCACAGGCAAAACCCTAAACGGACATGAGAGACACATGAATGCAAACACAAGAAGAAATGTATTTACAATAAGAAATGATGTGATGTTGTGATAAAAATACAAAGAGGAGAGCTCGAATATAAAGAGCTCATGGAAGCTTGTAGAACAAGCTGGAAAGTGGTAGAAGATAAGTGTGACAACTAGAAGGGAACAAACTCCCGTGTTGTCACCAACTAGCCACAACATGCATTAAATATAAAATATTAAATAAATGCATGACCTAAGTAAGCTTAAGCAAATAGAATAAATAATTAACAATTAATTATTTACTCTAACATTTTTAAGATCATATAAACGATTGATGATCCATCAATTTAGTTGCAAAATCATTCATCAGTGGCTTATTTTAATCTTTCATGACAATGAAATGAGCTTCTCAAACATCTGAAATAGTTGTGCCATTTCCTCTATGCACACCCAACTAATGGGTTTTCCATGTGGAGCAATCAAACATCAACTAGTCCTACTTAAATTGTCAAACACTTAAGTCTCTTAAGGCCATGAAGATTGGTTCTAGCTGTATGCCCCCACATCGCAACAAATAATTACTCTCGAGCCATCTTAGTGCATCTTTATTGTCTAACATTTCTAGTAGAGTCCTTTCAAAAAACAGTTAACCAACTTAGTCTTGAAATAATGACTTGCCAGTATCAATATGATTCAGTACTGACTATATATTGCACTACTCAATCCTATAAGATCAATTACCATATATAGTGGATTTGTGTCTCACAAAAAATAATCCAATGCTACAACCTTCGATATTACTGATCTTATTATCGTCATGTATAGTGAAGTCATGAAATCAAGTGTGTTTAAGACACCACAATATCTCTATTCCATTTACATAGGGAGACATTGTAGTCACCACCAATTCAATCCATTTTCATTGGATCAGTCAACTTATAAATTCATATTGATCATATAAAATGTTTGATCTTCTATAGTTTAAATAGTTTGATGCGAAGACAAAACTTGTGACGAGGCTCCAATGTCATAGTTGGCTACTTAATGAAAACATATATCAAGAATGATCACTAAAATGCAATCTTCATAATCTCATGATTTATCAAATGCCTATGAACTGAAGCAACCATTCTATGGGTTGTAGAACCATGATGGAAGCCTTTCCTCAAACATAGTAAGAACCTAATTCAATTATAGATCAAGCACATGCCAAAGATCCCATATCTTGTATGCTATTATATTTCCATACTGTCAGGATTTGTCATATTATATATGACCTTCCCTTTGATGATAGGAAGATCATCTATATTTGTCAGTTTGTAGACCTGTCATTGTTTTGGAAATTATCCTTACATCACAATGCTATCGAGCCTTAGACAAATTTATAGGAGATTTTCCACACACTCACTCATAACAATGTAACAAGGGTATCAAATATTAACCTCTTCAACCCATGTCATTTAGACATCCCAATGCAACTCGTTCAATACATTGGGTGCTCATATACAAATCTTAACCTCCTACTACTGCTAATCTTCAAGGAACCATTCCAACCTTCAAAAATATGCTCACTTCCATACAATATCAAAACTATGTGATTGAATGGATATACACACTAAATGTTACAAATAGAACCCATGTTCAATTTTCTACTTGTGGTAATCACAACCTCAAGTCATCCATGAGGCTGGGGTTACTTTCAACCACTAATTTTTTTAGGTGTGCAACTTTGGAGTTGCTTTGTAATCAATCAAGCTATATTATGTATTCTCTCCTTTCCAAAGTGTCATCTCCTCCATTCTTCGTTCCACATAAAGGATAATTTTTGGAAAATGTCTTATGTATCCCTCTATCTTTATTTATTGCTCTTTCTTACACTTACAATCTTGCTCTGCTACCTTGTTGGTGTTTCATAAATTTTCTGCAAATGTAGTAGTACTACCCTTGTATTTGGTATTTACTTTCCAAATGACATCCATCTCTCTACTATAGGATGAAGTATCGAATACATGTCTCTTCGCAAGACATATCTATTCATTAGAATGTAATTAATGTAATAAATTTCATATATATATATTATAGCTCACACACACACACACACATATATTCACTATAGTTTATCCAACTAAAGCTAGAAATTATTAACATCCATCTCTTCATTCAATAGTACAACAATGTTTGCACTCACTAAATCACTATCTATTTCATTATCAAAACTTTGTAACCAAGCCTTGGCTTTAATGCCTACACAAAAGTGTTGTCTCTGTTTAAAATAAAATGTATGTCAATGTAATACCTTGTGACCAACTCTCCAGTTATCCTCATCCTTATTTTATTCTTTTCTTAAATTCATCAAAATAAGTATCCATTACATTCTCAAAATTTTCTCCCAACTGAGTAATGTATTCACTAATTTGTCCAGTTACTAGTTTGTCTTGCTCAGAAACAACATCACCAACACTAGGAAAATAATTCTAGTTGTAAAAGAAAATACATACAATGAGGGATCCAAGCTTACACATTGATTTCTTTTCTTTTCTTATAGATGATAGATTCTCTGCAAGTTGTAATCTTTGCAACTCGACAAGATCCATAGCCATACATGGCACACTGTTTAATCTTCTTGACTAGTAGAATTTGTGAGTTGTGAATCTCATTGAAAATTTAATTAGTGGATCATAAATGTTTTTGATGGACAAACCACATCCGTTCCACTAAGCTCTTGTGTTTCCTCAATTTCCTCATGACTCGGGAATCACATGGTTTTCTTCTTGTGTAGGATTGGATAGCCTGTAACCCTATGAATCATTTTCTCCATGATCTACATGGGTCCATTCTTTAACAAATACTTCATATCATGGATTCTACTAAAAAAAATTAATCAATTAGATCTTGAAATTTCTTGGGAATTCTAGGGCATGAGTTAACCCTTTCTTTTCAACAACTTTGAATTAATCTTTCAAGATTACTCCATTGCATAATTTCTCATATGCTTCTCTAATCTCATAGTCTCTAAATTCTCCAATCCTACACATGTAACAATTTCTAACATCATGGATCATAATAACTTTAGGTGGTATCAAGATAGCACACCCATTGAATCTCCTTTCATCACAATTTCTAGAATAGCATGAAACTTTGGTGGAGGACAAGTATCACTCTTCACCAGTTGAATTCTACTTACCTCTTGACTCATTCCAATTGTAGATGAAGCTTCTGTGTCCTCTATTAGGGTTTGAAGTCTTTTTTTCTCTAAATTACTGATCAAATTTTTTGGAATAGCATGAAACTTTGGTGGAGTACAAGCATCACTCTTCACTAGTTGAATTATACTAACCTCTTGACTCATTCTAGTGGTAGATGAAGCTTCCATGTTTCCTATTAGGGTTTGAAGTCTTTTCTTCATTGAAATCACTCTTGAGATCTTTTTCTAGTCGCTCAAATCACCAAATTGCTTTGTGCTCTTGAAATATGTATGCAAGGTATGTGATAATGTCTTCAAAATTTTATGTGTACCTTATTTTGATCAATTTTAGGGTCTTTATTAATGTTGTGTACTTAGGTAGGTGGAATCCAACTTTTTCAATCAATATTGGTGCCTTTTGACTAGGTCTTTTCTTTACATCTCAGTCTCTTCCATATCACTTGGTATCTACTATTTCATTCGGTCTCTACCATTCCACTTCTGAAGTTCTTAGTCTATGTTGCAAAGCTCAGTCAACATAGATAATTTTATGGATACTCAAAAACTATTCATGAATCTATTCTTATGAATCTTTATATATGCAAATATTAACTTTTGGCACATTATGTGTAAGAAACTAATGTATAATACATCAATTAAGCATATAGTTCCATACATACCTTTCTTTCTTAGTTTGAGTTGACATGATCACCTTCTCCATTGGATTGGATGATCTTAGCTCCATTTTCTCCATTATTTCCATCTTCTGTTCTCTTTTTCCATTTTTGATTCATTTCTTTCCTAACTTTCTCAATGTCTACTTTTCCTTTTCCTTTGTCTTTTGTCTGATTTTTGAAAATTACTTGATTCCTACTATTCTTTCTTAGACGTCCAAACTTGTTACATTTGGAGTAGGCATTGCTAGGTGCATAATTCTTTCTCTAATTTGTCCAGTAAGTTTTTTTTGTGATCTACATTTATATGACCTATGTCCATACTTTTTATAGTTATAGAAATATCCTTCAAATCTAGTTGTAGTAGATGCATTCCTCATTCTTGACCTAAACTCGTGTATTTGATGTCCTTTTTCTTGTAGTAAAAAGAGTAACCACTAAACTTAGGTTTAGTATTTTTCATACCATGTTTTCTTTGACATATATTTACAGTATGACTAGGTTTTTCACGGTGACGACATGCTAGTTTTTCCTTTGACTTTACATTCCTTGGTTCTCCATTCCTGGACAATTCAACTTTCTCAGTGCATGAATATCCTAACCAATTAGAACAACTAGATGACTTCATACATTATTCAAAGTACTTCATTTCCTTTTTTGGTTTGTTGAATCTCTCCATAGGTTCTTTATTACTTTATAGTTCATTCTTTAATATGTCCTATGATTTGAGATTTGCAATTTCCAAATCCTTGTGATTCAATTCCTAATTTGCAATCATTACTTGATTCATCATGTCTAGTTGAGTGTTGTTGAGCTTCTAAACATCTAGTGTCCTTTCTTCAAGTCTGGTAGCCATTACCATTTCATCTTCTTCAGCCATAGTCATATCTTCTTCAACCTTTTTATTTTGTTTAGTTACTTCACATAGTCTTAGTGATTGGATTTCATGTTCTCCTTTTAGTCTTGTTATTTTTTTATTCACGAGTTTTTTCTTTTCAAGTAGATTTATAGATGCTTTGTCATTTGGAGTGATTGACACAAACAATCCTTCAATCTCAACTTCTTTGTAGAAAAATTGTTTTATTTGGATGGCCAATTCCTTTCTCCCTTTTAGAGAATCCTTTAGATCTTGTCTTTCTTTCTAAAGTTTTTTAGTATGATTTGGATGTCAATCACCTAATTGTCAATAGCCTTGTCTATCTTAAAAGCCTCCATCTCCAAGATCTACTCTCCAAGCAAATAATCTTCTCTTAGAGAATCAATGCTCTGATACTAATTATTGATTGAGGGAGTTGTAAATAGGATAAATAAGATACGGGGGGGCGGCGGCGGCGTGGTGAATCAAAATCTTAAACACTTTAAAATTTTCACCAATTCATTTACATCCATTCGTTAACTTGTGCATGTAAAACTTGTAATGACAAAGTTGTTGTAAAATGTAAATCTAATTTATCACATTCATGAAAATAAACACATAACACAATATTTGTTACCTAGAAACCCAAATGTGAAACTAGGGTGGAAATGACAACCAAAAATCTTCACTACCATAGTAATATAGTTAAACTGTTATGGTTACAATGTTTGATCATAATATATGATCTACCCTTTAAGGGGTCTACCTTGTTAAAAGCTTAAGAGGCTACTAGGTCTTACCTTGTTAGAGGGTTTAACACTTACAATAAAGTATGGAATTTGTTAGGAGATTTAAAAAGATCTATTAATAAAACTCTATTAAGAGATTTATCCCAATTCTAATTAACTAGAATTGATTTAGTACATGACTCTCAATATGTTCTATAAGTTGATCTTGAGTCTTCTCCTTGCTAACTGATCTGATAATATTTGTCTTTCTCTATCATTGCTCTGATTAGATCACTTGCCCTGTTTAGTAATAACATAACCCTTTACTGAATTCTAATATGATATCAATCCTTCACTTCAATTATTCACATATTACTCGTTCTCATACACACTCTTCTTTTATCATCTTCATATCCACACCATACAATCATCGTATTATACTCATTTATCTAGGTTAAGATCTTCTCTATATAAAGAGTTTTATAAATTTTTTCTAGATGCTTCCATATTTTGCCTCTTCATTTGAATCATTGATCACACAACATAGAGATATGTGATCCATTTCATTAATGCATAAAAATATCTATAACAACCTCTACATATATTAAATGTTCTTTCCATGTCAGGTAAAAAATATTTTACCTCAAAATCTATTCCATTCTTGAATTTTATGTAAACTCTACATTTCTTGGCCTAAACTATTTTATGATTCTTTAAATTTTTGTTTCTCAGTCTATATTGTGCTCAACACATAGTATGTAACTTGACACTTGTATGCTTGAAACTTTCTCAATTGCTAGTGAGCTTGACCCATATAGAAAATACTCAGTGAACATAAACTTACTCAGCTCCAATAGAGCTCAGTACATACTTGCTTATGTACATGAATCAATATATATATAAGGTGGCTTAGTCATAGTGATGACCATCTGATTCTTCCTTGTTAATGACTAAGTCTTTGACACTAATAGACAACAATAGTTGGAGATACCAATAATGTTGACATCAATGACAAAAATAGTCATGAATGCAACATGCCAGTTATGCCACATGCTCACCAATGCTTAGGATACTCCCCCAAAGGAATACCACTAGTATTCATGCTAATAGTCTCCCCCTTTGGAATTGATGGTAATATAGATAAAAAATATCTTGGTTTCGAGAATACTAAACAATACTCTATTATTTTTTTCTATTCTTATCTTTCCAAATCCTCTTTGTCAATCAAATTTGAGATCTTTTTGAACACTACTCTATTTTGCATCCTCTTTAGGATTAGCATCAATTTTTCACATGCTAAAAAACTCTCACCTTTTCCCCCTTACATCATAAATCTTTATGTTGTATATATCCCCCATAGAGATATTCCCTCTCCTTACATGAATCTTTCTAAATCTCCATAATGAAGTAGATATTTCCATGCACACTTCTATTCTCCCTCATTCAACTAGAGGATGTTTTTCATGCATTCTCTCTCTCATTGACATAAATTTCAAAGGCCTCATTATGTCAATTTTCTACTCCAAGTCTTCAACTAGATCAAGTGTCCAATGACACTATTCAAGATCAATTACCAATAGTCCTTAATGACTCTGCTCATCATAGATACTCCCCCATATAAGAAGCATCACCATTTAATCTAGTCAAATAATAGTGCTCCATGCCACTAGATTGATGTAATCTCCACATCAACTATGTTGGAGTAGGTAGAGGAATAATCCCAAGATTACTTCTCAAGTACTCAAATATACCTTTAGGAAAGGGTTTTGTAAAGATATATGTAATCTAGTCTCTTTTTTGTTACCTTCTATCTCAATACATGTTACTTAATAGATATGTTCTTAGTCTTAGAATGTTATACAATATTCTTAGACATACTTACTGTACTTGTGTTATCATAATATATGATAATAGGTTCTAAAAATTCCATCCCAATATCCTTCAACATTTGTTGCATCCACATAACTTGATTACAATTATTTGCTGATGCTACATACTCTGCCTCAGTTGTGCTTTGTGAAATACAATTTTGTTTCTTGCTTAGCCAAGAAACCAATCTTCCTCCAAGGAATAATGCTCCAGTACTAGTGCTTTTTCTATCATCCATACTACCTACCAAATCCACATCAATATAAGTACATAGATTGAAATAACTTGATCTATCATACCATATCCCATAATTAGATGTTCCCTTCAAATATCTTAATATCCTCTTTAATGATACATAATGATACTCCTTAAGATCATCTTGAAATATAGCTACAATCCCAGCTGCATTTTCTATATCAAGTCTCGTGTGAGTCAAATACTACAAACCTCCAATCATGGATTTGTATTTCTTTTGCTCAACTATAGGTGTCTCATCTTTGCTATATAACTTTATGACTAGTTATCATTGGTGTACCAAAAGACTTACAATCTTCTAAGCCAAAAAATTTCAAAATGTCTTTCAAATACTTAACTTGTGAAATTAAGATTCCATCACTATTTTGTACAATCTACAAACCTAGAAAGAACTTCATCTCTCCTATCATGCTCATTTCAAACTAATTCTTCATTTCTTTAGAAAACTTATCACTTGCTTCATCATTTCCTTGAAATTAATGTCATCAACAAATATCAATATTATTAGCAAACCATTCTCAATTTCTTTCAAGCATAAATTACTATCTATTGTACATTTAGAAAATCCAAGATTTGCTAAATTATTTTCCAACCTTGCATACTGAGTTCTTGGTGCTTTCTTTAGACCATGTAAATATTTCCTTAATTTTCATACCATATATTTTTCTTCTATCAGAGGGAAACCTTCAGGCTGATCAATGTATACCTCTTCTTTAAGTTCTCCATTTAGGAAGGTTGATTTGACATCCATTTGATACACTTTGAACTTATTATTCACTACATAAGCCAAGAATATTCTTACTACTTCTATTCTAGCTATAGGGGCATATGTATCCTCATAGTCTATTCCTTCTTGCTATGAATATCCTTTGTATACAAGTCTAGCCTTGTTTCTTACAACCTCACCTTGTTCATTCTTCTTGTTTCTGAATACCCATCTGGTTCCTATAAAATTCTTATCTTTAGGTTTAGGAACTAACTCCCACGTGTCATTATTCATAATCTAATCTAACTCTTACTTCATTTCTTGAATCCAATGATCATCTTTCCATGCATCATCTATACTCTTAGGTTCAACTTGAGAAATTAAACATAATTTCTCATTTATGCTATTTCTTGTCACCACTCCTTTGTCTTTTCTTCCAACTATCTACTTCGGTGAGTGATTCTTTGTTATGTTCTTGTTAGAGGTAGAAGTTTTTATCTCAACTCTTATCTCTTCTCTTGGTTCAAATCTCTATTCTCCTCTTTGCTCAAAAATTTGTACATCATTCTCCAAATAATTGTTAGTCTCAAAGAAAAATTCTACATTCTCTCTAACAATTATACTATTTTCTCATTCTTCATTCGATTTGTAACCCATCATCTTTTCCTTAATTCTAAACTTTTCTTGGTTCTATGATTAAAAAATCTATAAGATTTTCTTTTTAATGAATAAGCAAGAAACATACCTTCATCACTTCTTGGATCAAACTTACAAATATCAACATCTCTCTTTATGTAACACTTTCTTCCAAAGATTATGAAATACTTTACTAAAGGTGTATTACCAAACCATAGTTCATACATAGTCTTATTCATACCTTTCCTATTCTATACTTTTTTCATGGTGTACACTATTGCATTGACTATTTCTCTCCAAAATGTCTTGGATACATCATTTTCAAACATCATTGATCTTGCTACCTTTGATACTGATTTATTTCTCCTTTCTACTATTCCATTATGTTCAGGGGTTTTAGGTGAGGATAATTGTCTCTTAAATCTATTCTCTTAATAAAATATGTTAAACTCTCGAGAGGTAAATTCTTCTCCTCTAGCTAATCTCAAATGTTTTATCTTAACAATAGATTCATTCTCAACTCTGTTCTAGAAAAGCTTAAACTTATCAAATTCTTTAGATTTCTCTTTAAGAAATTCTATTCACATCATTATAGTGAAATCATTAACAAAAATCATGAAATACCTTTCTCCATAGAATCCTATTGTCTTGGTAGAGCCACCCAAATCTATGTGAACAATCTCTAGTTTCTTTGTAGTAGTGAACTTCTTGCTCAGAAATGATACCTTCTTTTATTTAGCCATGATACATTCTTTGCAAACAATATTAATAGGCTTCATTATCTTAGGAAAATCTTTGACTACAAATGTTCTACTAACCTTCATAATGTTATCAAAGTTTCTATAACAACATCTTATGTGCCATAACCGATTGTTATTCACTTTTGCAACCAAACATGTCATCTCAGTGGGATTCAACTAAAATACATTACCTCTGGATCTTGTAGGTATTCCAATCAGCTTACCATCTTTATATTTATTATGCAAGTATTTTCTATGAATTTAAACTGATAACCTTTATCTACCAACTATACAACACTCAATAGTTTATGCTTTAAACTATCAACAAAGTAAACATAATCAGTGTTAGCCTTTCCATAAAGAGTAATATATCTTATCCCTGTAATGTGACAAGATGCATTGTTACCAACTCTAGTAATGCCTCCATCACAATTCCTAAATTAAACATACTTGTTCATATCACCAGTCATGTGATGCAAACATCAACTATCTATTATCTAATCATATTTCTTTTCAACTTGGGAAACTAGTGTCTTTTATTCTCTAATTTCTTTATCATGCTCATATTCTTCAATGACTACAAATCCTATCTCGTCATCACTTTCAATCTAAAATCTTTCATCAAATTCCTCATCTTCATTTGCATTCAAACAATTTCTAGATCTTCTAGGCTTAAAATTTCCCTTATACTTTTTCTCTCTTTTAGGAAATCTAGATGCATAATGACCAAATTTATTATAAGTCTAACATTTAAAGACATTCTTACCATCTGGTTCTCTTCTTACAAGAAGGGCTACACCTTCTTCAATCTTCCCATCTTCATTAGATTTGGTCCTATTGTTTCTAGAAAAATCTCCATGGCTGCTTGCACTTCTAGATAGACATGGATGAACACTTAAAGCACTAAAAGTTGTCTCCACTCTTTTCAATTCTCTAAACTATCATAAACCATCATTTTTTGTTTCCAATATTCCAAGAAAAGTTTCCCTATTGAACTTATTAGTACATAGTATTAGAAGTTTCATAATCTTTGCTACTCTCTTGAATAGTGGTGTCAAAGTTTTCAAAATCTTCCACACAACCTCATCTTCTTCCTTGGATCCACCATATGACTTGATTCTTGCAACAACCTTAGATATTCTATTGACGTAGCTTCTTATAGATTCATCTTCCATTATTTTAGCATCTTGAAAAAAACATATCCAATTCTGCAATCTTATACTTTTTGTATGCATATCCCCTTTGAAAGTAGATTCTAAAGTTTTCCAAATCTCATGAGATATTTGTAGTAAATTTAATTGACTATAACCATTCTCAAGAAGATCTATTAGTAAGGCTTCTTTGGCTCTCATATTACACATTAACAAATCTCTTTCTGTTTCACTACATAATTTGAGCTTGGATTCTTCTATAATATTTTTGTTGTCTTTTGTAAAATTACAATATCCTAGACCCATGCATAGAAAATGAGTCTTCATCTTCTCTTACCAGTTATCATAGTTGACTCCATCAAACTTAGGACTATCCTTTCTAAAATGACTTTCCATTGATCTCCTAAAGCTGTTAAGATTCCTCTTCAAGGACCTAAATATATGATACCAATTGTTATAATTATCAACCTTATTAATTCTTAAGCATATGAGAAATATAATCAGAAAGCATAATAAGATACTCATGCACAATAACACTAGATATGTTAACTAGGAAAACCCTTGATCAAAGGGTAAAACCTAGTGGGGATGGTACCCACAAGATGATGTACTAATATAAATATTCTTTGTTAGAGGATGGACCCTATTAGTACTCTAGAAAAACATTTAGTACATATTAGTCCCTATTAGGAGACTTTGAATCCCTGTTAGGAGTTGTGAAAACCTTGTTAGGAGTTGTAGAAGTTAGATGGACACACTGTCCAAATAGCTTCAGGGGAAAGACCAATGATCCTACTATCAAAATGATCTCTATAGTATTTTTTGCAAAATAATAGAATTGAATTGTGCTGTTCCTTCCTCTTTCCCTATCTTGTCAACTAGACTTTTTCTCCTTCTAATCTTGATACAAGATCATAACCTTCACATATAATAACCCCTTGGATTTCTTACTCCCATTTATGAAACACTCTTCTCTTGTTTTCACTTTCTTGAGCACTTCACATATTCTCCTTCAAACAAGGAAAGTATATTTACTTTATACCATATCTTCAAAACAATTCCTTGAGTCAACTTTGAGTCATTTCTAATTAATTATAATATGACCATAATAAGATAATAAATTATTTCACAATTACAATAACATTCTCGAGTTACAACCTAAAAAAATTATCACACATGCAACTTTAGGATTTGCACACTTGCTGATGTCATCATCAAAATGTCCTTTATCATTGTCTAACTTTTCATATCTATATTATATCTTTGTTAGAAGATATAATGCAATCATTAGAAACTACTTCTCAGGTACTCTATTTCTACATTGCTTTGTGTAAATAACTTATAACTTTTGTATGTCTTTGAATTAAGTTACATTAACTTAACCTTATCATTAGGACATAATGTGGAATGATTACTTAATAAAAAATCACCTAATCATCAAAACTCTATCTGTATGATCATGATATCTATCTAATACTCTTTTAGTCTTCACAAAATTATTGCTATGTTGACATCATTGAAAAACATCATCATGAATATAACATGTTAGTTATGCCACATTCTCATCAATGCTTAGGATACTCCTCCAAAGGAATACCATCACAATTCATACTGACATGAAGACTATTGTTGAAATTTATTGATGTAGCAACATCTTAGGGTAGTTGGAAATCCTATATGTTGGAGGGAGTTTGGCTTTGGAGTTGTGGACTTGGTCACAAAAGGAGTGGTTCTCAGTCATTATTGGGTTTGATGTTGGTCAGGGAGCTCGGTCACTAAAGAGGACTTGGTCACTAAAGGAGCTTAACTTATACAATTTATCAATATATATTATTTCTCAACAATGCTTATGGGATCTTGATAATTTTTAGCTAGTGGTTGGTGATGCTTGATAGTATCACTTCCAGGATGGAATTGTCATGGATTTGTTTAGATGACTTGGTGAATTTATTGCATAAGAATTGAGATCATGATGTGGATCAATGATGAGAGTTTGTGTGGACCTATTTGGGTCTTGATTATTTGTTCTATGTGTATTTAATGAGTGTTGTAAGATTTCTAAGGTATTTGATATTTAATATCTATTGTAGGCCAACTTATGGCTCAACATGTACTTAATGTAAGGGTTTATTTAATTTGTAACTTACTAGGCTGACTTTTTGCTTGGTTGGATATAAGTAGGGGGTATTATGGAGTCTTAAGTCACATATTCATCCAACTTGGAGAAGAGGAAGAAGAAGAGGAGCAAAGTTTGAGAAGAGCTAGTAGTTGAGGATTGGGAAATAAAGATATTTCTTGGTGGCTTATGAGTACAAGTTTAGATCTCACTAGAGGTTTCTACCAGAGTGTTTTTGTGTTACAAATATGAGTATCTATGGTTTGGATTGGATCTTGATGGATGTTATAGAACTATTACTTTCTTTATATTTGGTCATAACTAGGAAGGCCTTACAACTTGACATATTGCATGTAATTAGTTGTTTTATTAATAAAGAGTTGCATTTTTTATTAGATAATGTATCTTGTGTTGCATTTATATTGTGTAATTTTTTGTTGGGGGTTAGGAAATCTCCTTTGGGGATTCTTATACCTTGCATTGTATTAGTTCTAATGTGAGAGTTGATGAAAAGTTTAGAATTTAAGAAGGATACTTGATTATGATTTTGATGGAGAGATTAATATAATGACTAACAATTAAAATTCAGAGTAGGAATTATTTTTTGAAATTGACACATTTATGATTATGGAATTTTTACTTAAGACTTAAACTAATTAATAAAATTTTCTTAAACATGACTTAATGTGAAGCAACCATTGAGGAATGAAATTCATTTTGTAATTGCATACATGTGGCTATTATGTAGGTGTATATTGCTTTGGCATTGTTACATTGATGTTCCCTAAACTTATAAACATATAACTCAATAAACTTTGTAACATATTATGTTTATTTGTTTTGGGTTCCCAAGTGGGGCATTACAAATAGTACTTGATTTCATTGTTCTTATTATCTTTATTTTTAATATCTTCTCATAATATTTAACATAATTTTTTTCATACATATGCCAATACTTTAGGATTTTATTTTACAAAGGCTAATCTTACCAAATATGATGATGATCAAGATCTGGTGAGTTATAATGTTCCTAACCTTGATAATGTTACTATTTGAGGCACATGATTTGTTAGGGATACAAATTTCCCTCTCCCTCAAGAAAAGTTATTGAAAGATGAAATTTACTCTCCAAATGTTTGTTCTCTTCTATTACTAGATGATTATACTAGTTGGAATGAACCTAGATAATATAATGTTGACTATTCTCTTACTCATGGAAAAGATAACATGATTGATATATTTTCTTTTCAACATGACCCTTCTTCTCCTAAGACTTACCCTCCCCTTGGATAAATATTTTATACTAGTAGGAGAGCCTGAACTCAACATTTTAAACATTCATAAAACTCCTAATAAGCCTCCAATCACCCTTAAAGGTTGTCCTTTCATTAATTATAATGGGGGATCTAGAAATTTCTTTGATTATCATGCAATATCTCACACATACAAAGAAAAATTGCTTAAGGAGCTGAGTGGACAACTGTAAATGCACTAAACATTGAATGCTATGAAATAAGGGTATATGACCACATTTTGAATCATTTTTCACCATCATGAGCAAACAAAAAAGATGAAGGAGAGTGCATAATGATTTCCAAGTAGTGTTTTGAGCATTTGAGTAGATTTCTACAAAGATTCAACAGAGCCTCATCGATTCTAAGGTACTTATACTTGTGCTGAGCTATGCTATTTCAAAATTTCTTTGAGTTGAAACCCTATATTGCACAAATGGCCTCTAGTTCTAGGAAACCTTAGGAGAAAGAGCTGTTTGAAGTTCAACTAGTGTCAAATGAAGTTAAGAAACCTAATTTTTGACCTATCCCTGAAGTTTCCTACAAGAACATCCCAACCAAAGCCCTATCCATAATTTCCCCTAAGGTAGTAATGGTGCAAGATTTTAGGAGATGCTATAACTTCAAGATAGGTGCTATAGGATATATGGAGATTAGGGAAGCATATGATAGATTGTGTGAAAATGGAGTCTTGAAGGAATAATTCCAAATCATTGAGAGGAAGGGCTTAACCTATGCCCTAGAGTTCCCTACTGTCTTTAAGACTGAATGGATTAGAATTTTGTTGAGTAGAATTCATGATGGTAGTTTATGGTTAGAAGATGGCCTAGTTAAAATATCAAAAAGGATTGTTCATAGGGTAATAGGGTATCCAACCCTAGATTAGCCTAAGACCCTAAGGAGTGACTCTAAGGAAGCTATTGAAAAGAATATAGGAGCTAAATGGAACAGGAGAGGCATGACTATAGATACAATTAAGGATCCTCTTATTGATTTTGCTATCAGAGTCATTTCCCACACATTTTACCAATCTAGTAGACTCAATAGTGTTCCATGCATTGTAGTAGATGTTGGCTACAAACTTGTTAAAAAGGATCATACCTATGATCTAGCTAAACTACAACTACAGAAAATCAATGAGAACTTAGGAGCTATAAGGAGAACTAAGGGAGCCCAATGTAAATTTGGTACAATTTTGATTTTTATATTTTTCTATGTACAGAATGAATTCCCATCTTTTGGAAAAGTTAGTTGGAAAAAAAATAGGTCCATAGCAGCCCAGGTGAATGAATATATTAAACAAATGGGGGTAAATTTTGAGACATTAATGACTAGCTATTTTGAAGATTTCAAGAATTCTATGAAACAGAGATTGAGGATACTTGTTTCATTGGTGGAGCAACATACAAATGACATTTGATTTCTTGTTGATATTGATTACACTTACATTCAAGGAGCCATACCAAGGGTAAGATGGCTTAGACCTCTTGGGTATGAGATAAACAATGATGAGGCATTTGTAACCATAATAGCTCTACTTGCAGAGGAAGTAGATAAGAGTGCTCCACATTTTGGCACATATGATGTGGTGAGATCCAAAGTGGATATTGAGTTAAAGACAACTTCTACACTTAAGAAAAATGATAAATTAGTAAAGAATCTCAAGGCCAAATTTGGAGAAGGGGCTAAAAAAGAGGAAGAAGATGATGAAGAGGCAAGTGATGATGAAGAGGAACAGGTGCAAGGACCATTAGCATTGACCCAATGAATGGGTGAAGATGATGATGAAGAAGAAGGTGCCAAGAAAAAAGAGGAAGCACCTAAGGTAGAGCCCAAAAAGAGGAAATCACAAAAGTAGCCTGCTACACAACCTAAAGGTGAGAAGAAAAGTACCAAGCCAAGTCTAGCAAAGCCTACCACAAGGGAAAATATAAGGGTTGCAACAAAGGTAGCCAAGGAATAGGAACATAAGAAAGCTACATAGCAGGGAGGGCTAGTAGATATAAAGAGAAGAAAATATGTGACACCTCTACAGTCAGATGAAGAAAGGACAGAGTTTGATGATAATGAACAATTTAGAAGTATAAGTCACACCACTAAATTTGACTTAAAAAATATTTGTGACAATATTAGGGATAATGCAGACTTGTCTCAATTGAAAACTACTGATTTCAATAAGTTAAGTAGAGAGGAGCAAAACATAGTGGAAGAATCAGTCTACACTATGATGGCCAAGTTCAAGAATACTCCACTTGAACTAGACAATACTATGCCGAAGGAGCTATACTCCATTGTAGAAAATAAATGGCATTATTGCCTAAATATGGAGAATGAAATAAGAGAGTCAACATTGGCTCATGTGATTCTTCACCTCACAAAAGGTCAAATAAGCGAGGCAAGTAAGAAACATGGGAGAAAATTTGCAGCCAAATATAGAGCCTTTAGTATTCATCAAAATAAGATTGAAGATGTTGTGAAGAAGTCCAGACAAATGTGGAAATTAATCTATGGGATGACCATAGTGAAGGAAGGACAAGCAGATTCCTTTGAGGGAAGAAATAATGATGAGGAAGAAGAAGAAAATGAAAGGGAGGAAGAAAGACAAAGATAAAAGGAAGAAGTTATAGTGGAGAAGGAAACAAAAGAAGGTGATATGGCAATAGCTAAAGAGCAACAACAATAACAAAGTATGCAAGACACACAACTACCACCACCTAGTCCTCCACATGCACCACCTACATTTGCAGAGACAATTATTGTGAAGGATGTTCTGGACACCTTTGGTCAGAACAATAACCCATTGACTACAGAGGATCTCAATAAGATCCTTCACCAGACTACTTTACAAGCACAATTATGTACCAATCTAGTCTTGGTGAGTGTAGAAGAACTTCAAAAGGAAGTAGCTAATATAACCAAGGAAAAGGTTGTTGGGCCCATTTACCGTTGCACCAAAAGCCATGACTGTTAGTGAACATGGAACACCACATAATTAACCACCTCTGGGCAGGGGAGCGTGTCACATCACCCAAAAATCTCCCCCTCGATGTGCATACCAGGTGCTTACGCAGGTCGGGGAAGGCACCAGGGAGATTTGAACCCATGACCAGGCCAAAACCAGGCTCTGATACCAATTGTTGGGCCCATTTACCATTGCACCAAAAGCCATGACTGTTAGTGAACATGGAACACCACATAATTAAGCGCGTCGCATCACCCAAAAAAGGTGAATCCACAAGAACCAACTTCACAAACTCCAACAGCTAGAAGTGTACAACCACAAGATGCATTTGCTAAGGTTGATTCCATAGTTATAGTCACAATAACTTTAATTGCTAAGAAGCAAGCAAAGGAGAAAATAGGATAGAAGGATACCTCTACTCCTACTACACAAAGTGAAGGTTCACCTCCTTTGATGACAATAATTGATCAAGGTAGAACTAAAGAAGATAAGGAGGAGATCCCTAAGGAGAAGGAACAAGAGGCAATCCAAACATTAGTCAATTTTCCTACTATAAGGACTCGTATTGGAACTACACAGTGGCCGAACACTAATGTAGTACCACTACAAATATTAGCACTAGGCTTGAGCTCTACCAAGGTAGCAAGGGTACTTCACTATGGAGACCCTACATTTGATGGGGAGATAGTCATAACAAGCTATGACTATAAAAAAATGAACATAGAGAAGAACAATGAAGTGAAAAGGCACTAGAGAAGAAGAAAAAGTAGGAGATACTTAGGAATGAGTATAGGCAAAAGCAAGCATTGATAGAAATCAAATATATCTTTCTAGATGCTTTTAGCCTGCAAGTACCTGATGAGACAAAGCCCATCATGAAGTAATTATCCAACATAGTGGACTAGGTACATAATAAAGACCTAGATACCAATGCTAAATTTCTTGAATGCTCTGAGAATAAGTTCCAAATGAAGCTAAATGAGAAAATATCTAGTGAAATATCACTATCACAAGTAGAATTGGCAAAGAAGGTAGAGAAGGTGAAATTAGTACTTGAGAATATATTCTCATTGTACTCCAAATTGTGTGATTCTTCATACTTCAAACAAGAAACAAGCCAAAGGATATTGAGCTTGGAGAGGAACCTCAAAGTATCTAGCATGCAACTACCAAGGGATCAAGCTGAAAGTGAGAAGCATTTAACCACAACACTTTACACACAAAAGGAATTAGCTATACTCATAGTAGATGAGGCTAACACCAAGGCCAAATTAATACAGATATAGTCTACCATAACCCCTCATAGGGAAGTTTTGCATAAAGAAATGGCCTATGTAGAGAATTTTTTGTAGAAAGATCCTAATCTTTCTACAATAGAGACAACCATCTAGCTTAAAGCACTGGAAATTGCATTAGACAATTGGGATGTGTCTTTGAAAATCATTATGGAGGTAAATAAATATTTTTTAGCTAAGTATTCAATTCATTCATATAACTGTTTGACATAAGTGTCAAAAAGGGGGAGAAATACATTTTGAGGTAGATAATAAAGGAGGAGATACCCAAAACGAGGAGATACCCAAAAAAGAGAGATATCCAAAAGGGGAGATATACCCAAAGGGGGAGATAATAAAATTTTGAGGAGAGCTAAGGAGATAAAGCCAAAAGGATACAAAAACTGCAAGGGGAGATGTGTGAAAGGGGGAGTAACAACAGAGTAGAAACATATGACAAGGCAAAGATAAAGAGTATCAGAATAATTAGCATGAGACAAATCCAACATATGGGATTTTGGATACAGAAATGGTACATCAGCTTAGGGTGAGTTACTAGTTTTTAAGGTATATAGTCTTATACAAAATTTTGAACAAAGTTTTTGAAGTTTTGTACATATGCCGAACAAGATGTGTACTATAATCATAGAGATCAGATTCACAATGCTTATAAGTGTTTTTGACACTCATGTCAAAGGGGGAGATTATTGGTCTCAGATTGGTTTTGACAATTAAGTGTTGATAGAAATCCAACAGGTGCCAAGTGAACTTCAGGTGCTAAGAAAGTTTCAAGTGCCGAGTCACTATAGGTGCTGAGTCACTATAGATGCTGACCAAAGTATAGATTCTAAGCGAGATAGAGTTACTATAGGAGTTGAGCAAGATAGAAATCTTATAAGTGCCAAGCATCAGTGATTAGTAGGTGCTTAGTTACATAGAATCTACATATGAGTTTGTGCCTTCACAAACTTAGATGTAAACTATTTTTGAGATGACTCAAGATGAATCTTGAAGGATCTAAAAGATAAGATCGAATCTATTACATTTCTTATGTAATAAACATGCAGCCAATCAAAAAAAAGGAGAAAGCATGCAACCAATTGGAAAAGTGAAATATTTGAGCAGGAAATATGGATGAATCTCGATCATAAATTCATACCTAACTCAAAGTCTCAAAAACCTTTAAAAGGAGGTTGAAACCCCATAATTTACAGTGGAGAGAGAGAGTTAAGTGGAAGAGAAAGAGGTCATGTGGAATGCATGAGTGAATGTTAGTGAAGTTTTAAGGGGTGTAAGGACTCAGAGGAAGAGCAAAACTATAGAATCAAGTTGATCAAAACAGAGCATTAGCACTATGAACAGAGTTATATTAGATCAGGAAGGATTAGATCAAATTGAGTAGAACAAGGATTTGGAATCAACAATTGAAGATTGTAAGTTATCAGGTCAAGAAATTCTACTATACTTTCTAACGATTGTATTAGGAGAATGAAAATCCTATGATGATAGGTTGGTTTAGTAGCCATATTTTAAATCCTTAATAGGGTTGTAAATCCTTTAATATGGTGACATTCCGAGTGAATGTTTGTAAATCCTCTAACTAGGTCATTGTTAATAGGGTGTAAAGCCTTTAATAGGGCAGGCCTTTCATAGGGAAAACCATTGATAGTGGTCAAACTTTGTAACCTTAATAAGTTACATATCACTGCAGTGATAATTTGTGGGTGTCATCCCCACCCCACTTTTACCTTCTCATTTTGGAGGGTTTCTGGGTGACCAAAATCTTGTGTTATATTTTTCATGTATGTCTTTACTGTCATGTTTATTAGAGATATTAGATGCATGTGATTGATCTCAGTTAACTTTTTTTGAGGTAGAATAATGGTACTTCTAATTCACCCTAGCCAATTTTACCATATATTACCATAAATGAAAAAGGGGGAGATTATTGGAAACATGGCTAGGTAAGGTTAATTTTTGTTTTCATTTATGATATCATATATTTTAGGTTGTAATGATATATTATACTACTAAAGGTTCTATAGTTAGAGATAGAAAATTGTTTTTGTCTTAGACAGTTTCACTATTAGCACCAAGTTTGTTTTTGAAATAACAAAGCCTATAGAGAAAATTAGCACATGAAAATTTAAGGGAAGGTATATTATAGGGTTATGATGACACACCTAAGTTCTCAAGTCATTATGATTAGTACAAACAAAGTTACAAGATAAACACTAGTAAAAGCAATATGCACAACTAAGAAAAGTATAGCAAGGAAAGAGGTATAACATGTTAACAAATTATTTTGGTCATGAAATGATTACTTATGTTTTTAGAGATGGAATCCTAGATGTTTATGCTAAGTCAATGAAATGTGTAGTTGCATTGAGCTGACTCTACAAGAGTTTTGAGAAAAGAAATGATATAAGTAAAGAGTTACTTTATGCAAAGTATGTGAGATGTGCGATATATTTGAATATGTGAAGTATATTATATATATGCAAACTATGAATATGACATGAAAAGTTATGTGAGAGACCTAGGATGTGAATTATGATATTAGATCAGGCTATGCAAAGTAAGGTAGTCAACAATAAAGAGGTTTTTGTATCTATTTGTTTTGTATAAAAGCACTATATTGTATAATTGCATGTTAGGGTAGCGGGGTCTTCTTGCATACAATTATGATTGTAATACCAACTCCTAATATAATTGAAGAAATGCCTAATAGGCTTGAGGCTTTTAACATGGTGTATTCCTCTGACAAGGACTAAGACACTATATGTAATTCACAGACTCCTAATAGGGTCAATATCCTTTAGTGAATCTGATGAAGGGTGCTCCCCTTAAGACCATAAACTCATTATAGAAAATAAGAAACAACAACACACATGAGAAAAAAATATGGGCTTCTTATTTGCACCACAAACACAAAATTACAAAATTCACAAGTACAATATGCTAACCCACATGGGTGCCTTCATTACAATAATCTACAAAGCTAAGCTACGAACTACTACCTAGAGCTATCCTAGAAAATGTTTAGGCCTTTCTTAAATAGGTAATTTTATGCCACCCAGGAAGGTTCTAAAAAATGAAATTTAATACCTAGGGCTGATAGACCCTAAATATACATAGAGTCAGCTAAATACATCTTTGGCAATTATTTTAGATATTTTGGGTAGTCCACCTTTGGAAGGCTATAACTCTCAAATTATTGCTCTCATTGACTATTATAACCACTTTTTGGAAATTCTAGCTCCTAATATATAGAATTGAAATGATACAAGTGCCCTTCCTTCGAGTTTTCAAACCTCATCTTGCCACTATAAGGTCTCCAATGGTAATCCAAAGATTTTTTTGCAAATTCTTCCATCAAAAATCCACAATAACTTCTCCAGTACTTAAGTTAGAGCAATGATATTTTTATGGTAGGCTTATAACACTAAAATAAACCTTCTTATAGAAAATGAGAACATTCCAAGCTCATATGACACACTTACTAAAAATAGAAAGTTCCCATAAATAATAACCACCTTGTCTACTAGTCCTTATTAAAATAGAAAACACAAAAAATAAAATGTTTTTGGGAGATGCATGATTTCTCTTACACCCATGATGCTTCTGTATCAAAATCATTCTATGAGTACCTTCCCCACTAGGGTTTTCCCTTGGTGAGGGCCTCTATAGTTAACAAATAATAGTGTTATGAGTTCTTTATATGTATGGTTTTATTTACTATTTAGCATTATTAGTTTACCTACATATAGATGTTGTAAAGTAATTAATAATATCTAGTTGTGGGAATTTTTTTTTAGAATACCGATTCTCCCCCTCTTAGTATTATCTATTTCTAACAATTGGTATCAAAGCCTAGTTACTCAAAAGAGGCTTAACACCTTGACTAAGATCCTTGTGGATATGTTCACCCCCTCTTAGTATTATCTATTTCTAACAATTGGTATCACAACCTAGTTACTCAAAAGAGGCTTAACACCTTGAGTAAGATCCTTGTGGATATGGAAAAGTTAAAGAGAAATCTTGAATAAGCCCTTGAAAAAATAGAATATTCTTATAGAGGAAAGAGACAATTTGAAAGATAGGTACGAAGATGAAATTCATAAAATTAAAGATAAGATTGATTATGTAAAATCTAAGAAGGAATCAAAAGAGAATATTAGTGACAATGATGAAGTAGGAATCTTCAAAAAAGAAAATGAGGTCCTAAAACATGAGTTGAAAATTATTTAGCTTAAGTTGAGTCTTAAGAAGGATGATAGTAAGATTGAACTAGATTTAAAATCTAAGAATGCAAACCTAAGATCCCATCTGACTCAAGTAACATCTGAATTAGATTCTATAAGAATAGAGCATGCAAAATTATAAAAGTATAATAGCATTTTGAAAGGAGAATTAACACAAGCTAAATAAAAGTTAGAGAAGCTTTGTTCTAGTAGTGAGAAAATTGATGAACTAATATTTTTTTAGAGATCTTCTTATGATAAGACATGTCTTTGATATCATATTGCAGAGAAACTAGCCAAAAAAACTAAAGCTACGAAAGAACTAGATCCACTTTCTAAAACCCCTAAGCCTAAATAAACTAATCTAATTGAACCAAGCATATACATATGGAAGTATCTAAAGAACTTGAGAAAGTTGATCTATCTAAGAAATGTGATGAACCTAAGAAAACAAAGCAAGTTAAATCATCTATGGAGAATAGACATGAATTCAGAGGTAGATGTTTTATACGCAATGAAGTTGGTCATGTGAAGATAGATTACATAGGCAAGTCTTTTAAACCTATCACTAATTTAATCTTTATAATTGTCATGGTTATGGACATAAAATAGTAGATTGTAAGAAACCTAGGTTTGATAGCAATAATGGAAATAGTAGAATGAATTTAGGAATACTAACCCTAGAGGTAATGAAAGAGGGAGATCACCAAGTAGATCCAATGATAGAGAAATACCTAATGAGCAAGGGACTAGATTGTATGTTACAAATGTAAAAACCTTGGGCACATTGCATGGAATTGTAGAGCACTTGATAGTTGGAATGGAACCAATCAGATAAGGAATGCACCTATATGTCAGTTATGCAATAACTTTGGACAAAGTGAGATTTTGCAAAATAGATAGAAAGAATTTCAATAGGAATCATAATTATAGAATGAAAAATAACATAAATGAAAAACAAAATGATAATGGAAAAATTAATAATCAGAAGGAAGTACTCAAAGAGTATGCTAAAGAATTCAAGGAAGTATTTGTGAAAGCAATTGATCTTTAAATTTCATTACAATTTTGGAAGAACACATTTTTGATGTGCTTGAAGGAAGAATGAAATAAGCTATCATGTGTAATTCAACACATTTGAATTAACCACTTTATATCAGAATAGAGCATCAGAAAGATGGAAGAAAAAGTTAGAAATTGAGTTGAGAGTTGCAAAGTTAATAGGAAGTAAAAAAGGTATTAAGGAAGCTTTGGTTAAGAGAATAAGTCATTTGGTGGTCAAGTGAATGAGAATGAAGTCAAACAATTTTGTTGGATATTACAATAACTATTATGCAAAGTTTGATTTGAAAGATTTAAAGGATATGGACAAAATTTTGAATATCATTCAATCTTGCAAAGAGTTAAGGATCATTTCAGAGAGAAATGATGAGTAAAGGTGGATTCAGAAAGTTCTAATTAGGAAATTGAATGTGCTCTAGTGTCATGAAATTTAGGCATTTTACAAATTTTAAAAAGTACTTGAATCAATTTAAATGATGAACCATATTGTTTATGATGTGAGTGAAAGGCTAAGATATGTATTTAAGAAGCATCCATTCATTTCTCAAGTGGATGATCCCTTAGGAGCATTTTTGCAAGTCCTAGAAAATGTTCTTCATGTAGAAGATATGAGGTGATCTATCCATTATAAATTTGAGAGAATTGAAGACAATGATATACATAAAGACTTTGACCTAGTGTGCTAGGTTGACTTATCATTTAAATAAGAGTTCACACATTTGAAATAACTAAATATCATGAACCACAAGTTGTTTACATAATTTAATAACCATGAATTTAGAAAAAATATTTTGAGTTGCATTCAAAAAGAAGTGTTTTAGATTAGAGAGGTACCTATCATGATAGACAATGATATGATTCATACGTTAACTAGTCTGTGCAATGAGGGACGAAACCTAGTTAATGAAAAGAATGTACATAAGATGGTTGAGATAAATCTGAGGACCAAATTCGATTGTAGAAATATGAGAATTGACTTGATTAAGAAGATAGATGTGAGAGGGACCAATAAAATCATATGTTCAAAGATGAATCATAGTTCAATATTGAACTTTTTACCTATTGATTTTCTACATACAACTTATATGATGGGTCATGACAATTGAAAATGAGAAGGTGAATATGTGTGACATATTGAGATGCAAATTGTTGGACAACATTGAGAAGTTTAAGAAAACTAGAAATGCAGTATTTAGGTTTGAATAATTATCTATCCATCTATTATTTATAGTAATAAGGAAATTACTTGGTATGACAGATAGGGAATGGGATAAAAGAAATCAGTGCACCATGAGCTTGGTGACACACCATTTGAGAAGATAGACAAAAGAAAAGGTTGTGGAAGATATTAACATAATGATGAGAGAATTTCAATCTACAATGAAGTAGAGGTATAACATACCACCCTTACTAGTATAAAAGTATAAGGACATATGTTTCATGGTTGAAATAAATGTGACTTGCATGGAGGTAGTTATACCCAAAGTAAAACTCATAGAATCCATGGGTTATGAATTAGGTAAAAAAATTATTGAGGGGTATGCAAAGATCATACTCAAATTTGAGGTAGATGAGGATACTCCTAGATGGGGTACTTATTCTAAAAAAATTAGAGAAATAGAGAGAAATCTCTACAACAAACAAATCAAGAAGAATGTAAAGAAGAAGATAGAATCAATTCTTAAGGAATTAGGGATGAGAAGGTAGGAATTTAATGAAATTAAGGGCATAGCCTTGCAAATGAAAGCTAATAAATAGACTAAGGCATTGGAAGCTACACATATTTCCATTGTAACACCTTTAGAGGGAGTGACAATATCTAGATCTACTTCATAAATACCTACTGCTCTTTATGCTGTAGTTGGTCAAGTACAACTAGTTGTTGTATAGCCCTTGAAGAAGATAGATGAAGAGGATGTGTTGGTGTTTGAAAATGCTGGCGGTTTTCAATTACCATGATGAGAACAGAACACATCTAGGGGTAGCTAACTCCCATTTTTAACATGCCCATTCAGACACTAGGCCAACTATAAGGCTTGACCCTTCTTCTTCTTCAGGCTCTGCAAAATCTAGGCGGGTGGACCTATAGATTCCTTATATGGTACCAGCTATCAAAGCATACATTGAATCTATTCAAAGCAGATAAAACCCTTATTTCTCCTAGTAACTCATGAAATAATCATCAATCTACAGTAGCTAAATGCAGATCTAGGAATCTCACAAGCTGAGTGAGGGTTCAACTTTTATAGCTCTTTTAACATAAAAGGGAAATACAATTGAATAATAATGTTGATTTTCAGCAAACCATGACATGAATCAACATAAGCCTATGATCCTTCAAGATGATCAGTGCCTTATCTATTGGGCAGTCACACAAATCCCTAACACATATCCCAAAAAGTCATTTATATATGCCATATATCAGGACTTTCCTGATCTATCTATCCACTTTATGAATTAGACATCTGCATCCTTCTGAATCTCATACTCAACCTATCCCTTCCTAAGATCTGCAATCCTATGATGATGAATTAAGCACTTACATAACCCTTTGAGTTACCAGCAAAATAAATCAACATATACAACCAATAGATAGCAACTGAGTTTCATATTCTTTGTTTACAAAATACAAGAGATTACAGACAACATGGATGGGAGACAAGATACCAGAAAGAAGATTAACTCGTTGTTGAATTCTATTTATTTCTTTGAAACAAATACAGGAGATGCATGAAATTTAAATGCAAAGCTACCTAACAGATTAGACTATCTGTATTCTTGTTTCTTGCTATTCATCACATGAGAAATTCGCTGAAGAATGGTATCACAAATCTGAGAGAACTCAAGATTGGAACCATGAATGGTCTCTCAGTCACAAAAAACTGGAACCCCTGCAATGGAAGAAAGAAAGAATAATATAGGATAGATGAATTCCTGGATCTCACATGCAACTACCATTTGTCGACTTAGAAATCCATCTCCTTCAATTGAAAAGACTCTCTCTAACCTCTTTCTTCCATCTGATTTGATTTGATTTCATCATTATCTTGTATCTGATTCACAAATATCTTCTGCTAAATGATGAAATCCTTTTGCTTACCAAAATCTGAACTGAATGAAATGCTGATGAAATTGAGATTCAACTGAATTGAAAAAACCCCAACTGCATTTTTACTATGTTTTATCCATATTTAGCTCATTACCATACCAGAAATCAAAATTGAATATTGACACCTGAATTCAGTTGCAATCTGGAATTCTAAAAGAAAACCTCATATAGCTTGAACTAGCTACTACCTGTGCAAAAATTGAGCTTGAAATCAAAAAATCATCTTCTCTCAATTTTGGTGATATATAATATTGCCTATTATGCTTATCGATAACCCCTCAAAAGTTGGTTTGAAAAAGACTTCTCTGTTAGAAATGCTCAGGTCTGAATATGGTTTAGACTTTGAATTTTTTATAAATTTAAAATGTCATAAAGTCAAAACTATATGAAATGACCCCTTTTAAAACTTGACGTGCAAACTCTAATAATTAAAAATTATTTTTTAACTCTTCCAATTCTCTCCTTCTCTCTAACCCATGGTCAACCCTCAGTTTGACTGTGCCATGTAACACTATTTGATTGGCCCACCTCTGTATTAGATGCCACATCAGTGCCACCAAGACCCTTGCCACATGTCAAAAATCTGCTTCCTCGCATTATTTAACTACCTTGCACTTCTGTCTAGCGGGGATGCATGGACCGTCAGATCTCACCACGTAGCAACATCTGGTGAACTTTCCTGAACCTGCACGTCCTCGCCACATCACTACGTCTAGGACCCGTGCTGCCACATGTTAGAAATGTGCTTCCTCACATTATTTAACTACCCTGCAACTTCATATTATGGGGAAGCGCCATTCATTGGATCAAGCCACGTGTCGACATCTGCTGTGATCTCCAATTTTGGCGCCATGTCATCATTGATACATCTTCATTTAAAATTTTTCTCTATCATGCTGACATCATCTACATCCCACAAGGTCCACCTGAATGGTCTAGCACTTCCAAAAGTGCTTGTCTTTGTAGACACAAGTCATATTGTTTAAAATGGTATTTAAATGCATGAAAAAGTGCCCATGCGAGCAATGTGGGACAATTTTTATGCGTTTCCTCTATTTCATGTAGGTGCTCTCCTTACATAATAATGAATACCTTTTTCCCAATGCCAAGATTTTAATTGTCTATGACTAGATTTGCTATGCATGTGTGGGGCTTGATTTGAAACTGTCCGCTGCACATTTTAAAACATGAACATTACCATTTTTTGCTGCCGATTTCTCTTAAAAGTCGACTCCCCTTGACCATACTTGTTGGGCACTCCCGTATTGGTCAGCCATGGATTTTTATTGGCATACCTGGAGAGCTCTTTAACAGTGCTGGATACACCATTTTGTGCATGCTATGGAGTTTCCTTTTATGTGGCATAGGGTCTTCTCTTTGACTGGCTACAATTTTGGCTTCTTGATGTGTGTTGTGCTGACTACTTTTCTAATGCGTGCGTGAGCATTCTTTGCAAGGAGAACTTCAAACATGGGCTACCCTCCTTTGCAATCAGCATGGAGATCTCCTTTGGTAGCTTTTGTGGCTTTCCGTTATATGTGGGGATCTGCTTCAACAGGCGTCTTCTTATCTTAGAAAATGCCTCCCCTATTATTCATTCTACAGGTCTTGGATGTTCCTCCCTTCTATTTGGTCTTCTTCTATGTGAGACTCTCTTGCGAGTGTTCTTTCCTTGTAGATTGGCGTGAGACTTGGGGTCTTGCTGCTTCATTTCATTGCATGACTTTTTTTTTTTTTACTTGGGTGCTCTTTGTGATCACCCTTTGTGGTTGCCAAGGTGTGACATTCTTTCAAACATGGTGGTTCTTTCATACCTATGTGTTATTCTAATACCTTAAGCTGCTGGTTCTTTGCTTAATGTGGAGCCTCCACTGCAATCAATGCAGAGTTCCCCTATTCTAGCCACATAAAACTTCTCCTTCACAAGCTCATTTCCTTTTATGCATTGAAAATCCTCCTTGCTCAGCATAGAGCGATTTTAGTCTCCTTCCTCATGGGGCTCCTCTGCGGCCATTTCATCAAACTCATGTTTAGAAGCCTTCTGATCATCCTTTACATATTGAGGCTATAATAAATCCATGTCTTCTTGAACTCTTATACCATGCTCAAGTTCTCTTCATCCTTATAACTCCTTTGAACCCTTACATCCCTAGAGTTCTCCTTACCATATTTTTTGTTTGCTCAAAAAATTGAAGCAAGATCACTAATTAATGGATAAAGTGACAACAAATATTTTAAGCATCTTAAGACTGTGACTTTAATTCTTGCTATGTTCACAGACAGAAACATCAATCTTGAAAGAATGATTGCATCTTTTTAAAAACATCTTTTCTGTATCTAATCAGTCTACTGCAATTAGTCGGGCCCCAGTAAAAACTCTGTTAGGAGGCCTATTGCCTGGCTTTAAAAACTGATGCAAACATCTGGCAAAGCTCTGAAACTCAAGATATATGATTTCTTTGACACGTTGAAAAGGCCTGTCAGATCTCGTTGCATGATGACATCGAGGTCAAAAGATATCGACCCTCGAAGTTGCCAACTTAAAATCATCTGCAAATAAACATGTCAAAAAGTTGGAAATTGCATTTGGAAATGGCCTGGAAAACTGAGCAAATGGGTACTTGAGGCTCTAAAAATTGGGGTACTGGTAGATTGTCATGAGGTGAGTATGATTCTACAATTTTAGCTCATGATGAATCACAAGACACATTTGGTAAGCATGCAAAGTAGGCTACCTGGATTTGTAGGACAATGATCGTCAGTAAAACAACATTTTTTGTGAATGGAATGACCCTGGAAAAGTGTGCAGACGAATTTTTCAAGGCTTGAAAACCAAAACACATGTAGTATTTTCAGTATAGAACATAGGGAAAAAAATCATTTGGTCCTACCAATCACATGCACCAAGATATGGCATCCCGAACAGGGCTCACGATCAATCTGCATCTCTGACTACCAGTGAAACTTCAAAAATTGCAAATGGAATCACGTTTGAAAACTGATCAAATGAATTCGTCATAAGCTCAAATTTGGAACATAGAAAGTTTCTAACCCCTAGAATATGATGTAACAATAATTTTTTCGTTTCGATCAACTGGTCAAAGGTTATAGCATGTCAAACAAGGCTTCCTAGAATTAGGTGCAACGTGCAAAAGCATGAAAACAATAACTGACCAACTTTGAGGGATTCAAAACCTAGTCAAACGGATTCGAAAAAACTCAATATCTGAAACATAGGTTATCAAGTATGGATACTAGACACTCTCAAAGGGGTAAGTCATGACGCATTTCTGGGTGCAAGATATTTAGGTGCAAACACAACCTCCTATCGCTGTCTGACACTAGGGCAGAATTGCAAATTTGACAAATGCTTGAAACAGGACTTTTCCAAATGACTCATAAACTCAATTTAACTTCACTAAATGCTTAGGCATGCTGAATGAAAGATGCTAGAAGCATTAAGCACCTTAGGGGTCTCAGATGGACAGCCAGGTACATAGGCATTAAAAGTGTTTATAGGGCTCAATTTTTCAAGGGTACTCAAAATTGACCATGCAATTTTGAGTGCCAACAAGATGTAAAATTTTTTGGAAAAAAAATCTTCTACTTCTTCAATAAAGAGAAATCTAGAGAGACTGGCTATGGTAAAGAAATAAGATGAGTCTCTTAGTAAGAAAAGGACCAGGTAGTTATCTAGTAGCCTTAGAAAGTGGAGAAAGACACTACAAATGGTTGAATATGATGAATATGATGAATCTGATGAAGAAGATAGACCTACTAAAAAAGTAGTTGGAAAAGCAAGGAAAGGCAAAGGAAAGAAGCCCTGGAAGCAAAAGGTAGAGAAATTGAACATGCAAATCATTAATGATAATAATTTCATTCAATTGAATTAGTTTTATAGCATGTGTAGTAATATGGATAAAATCTAATTAGCGAATGTTGTAATAAGGTATTTGATATTAAGGAATAAGATATTTGAAGATGTTCAAAGACACATTCTAGAGGACTTGTATAATAGATTGATTAATAGAAGAAGAAGAGTCATTAGTGAGGATAAGAAAATTAGAGAAAACATATTTAAGAAACTTTGTGAAGCTAATAATGAGGAAGACTTACAAGAAATATTGAAGGGAATTGAGCCCTTCTTGTAAAATAAAGAAGAAATATTCTTTTTATGGGAGAAAATTATGAGGAATTAATTAGAGAAATGAAAGAAGCCATAGTCAAATATATAATTTTGTAGCCAAGAAAGAGAGTGAAAAGTTAGAGGGAGTACATCCTATATCTATTGAACATAAAACTCCACTAGTAGTAGCAGTGGAAGCTAAGGATACATATATGACCTAACTATCTACATAGATTTCCATTGGAGTAGACACCATGCAAGTTGGTATTACAAGTGTGTTAGTAAACATTGTAAAAGATCCTTTCAAGGATCTTGGGCCAAACATTTTTTTGAAATATCAAAAAATACTCTAGTTTTAATTAGGAGGAACAAAAGAGGAAAACTAAGGCCAAAGAAAAGAAGAGGAAAGCATGTGAAAGGAAAGAAAAAAAAAAGACAAAAAAAATAGAAAGTAGAAGCTGAGAAGAGACAAAAGGAAGAAGAGGAGAAGAAGATGATGGAAGAGAAAAAGAACAAGAAGAGGATAAAAAGAGGAAGGAAAAAGAAGAGAAAAAGAAGCAAGAAGAGGAGAAGAAAAGGAAGGAACAAGAAGAGATGAGAAGGAAGGAAGAAGTAGATAAGAGGAAGAAATAAGAAGAAGATGCAAAGAGGAAGAAAGTAGAAGAAGAGAAGAATTGAAAGAAGAAAAGAAGAAGAAGGAAGAACAAAATGTGAAGAAGAAGAAGGTAGTAGAAGAAGAGAAGGAGAAGAAGGAAGTAGAAAAGAAGAAAATGGAAGAAGAAGAGGAAAAGAAGAAGGATGAAAATATAAGAAGAAAAGAAAATGAAAAGAAGAGAGAGGATGAGGAGTAGAGCAAGATGAAGGAAGAAAATAATGAGAATTCAAGTGCACCAAACACATCTCTCACCATAGCTTCTATTATAGATTTAGATGATGATGATCAAACAAATATGATATCATCCCTCAACAAGATAATCATCAAGAATAAAAAGGTGAAGATTTTACAAAAGATTCTAATAGAAGTTACTAAAAATTTGTAGGATTCACAAGTTTATCAAAAGTTGAAATATCACAAGCCTAGACATAGCGAGATGCACAAATGTTCGACACTATTTATCAAAATGTAAGGAATGACTTATTGACTCTTGATACTTGAATCAAACCATTAAAGAAATTGTGATCTTGAAGGAAAATATCTATATAAAAAGTGTGCAATGTCTTTTAACTACACTAAAGACATTAAGAGTGAACTTAAGGAGAAATATGTAGAAGTAGAAGCATTGGCAAACTAGATCAGTCAACCTAGTGTGCAGATAGAAGCAATTAAAACACAAGTTAGTAAGGCTTATGATGAGATAAGATTATTAAAAGATAGAAAAGAAAGGACAAATAAAAGGTTCTCACTTTGAAGAGAACACTTATCAGTAACATTGAGCACATTGGAGTGTCATTTGGAAGAATGTCTATTAGTGAAGATATCTTTTGACAATTTTGCATACTCAAATCTGAATGTAGTAGAGATAACATCTTATGGTTTGTGTTCTCTGGTCAATATTTCAGAAGCTGTTAAGTGTGAATGGGAAATGTGAGCCTTTGTGATTCACAAACACCTCAACATGATCCATATCTAAAGAATCATTTCAGAATGAAAATGGGATTGTTCATCCGAGATAATCAACAAGTCAATCTATTTCCTTCTAACTAGAATTATTTTGCTAAGTTCTCTTAGAGTGAGAAGATAGTAACCATACATCTAGAATGAAGGATTTATGAAACTATATGAGATGTACAATATTAATCTAGATGTAATGCTAATTAATCTAGAATTAAGAAAGAATAATTAAGCCAAATGAATGCATATTTTACTATATGAGATTAGTATGCAAGAATATAAAAGCTATGAATGTAAATGAGATGAGTGATTATTTTAGCATAAGTTCATTTTAATTCACTTGCAAGCTTCAAAATGAGGAATTGAAGGCTTCTTAAATAGAATTCCCAAAATTAATCAATAGTCAAGATCAATTTGGATGGATGGTTGAGATTAGAAATGAGATTTAATTGGAATGAAAACTTCCTTGTGTAGATGAAGTTAATTGATATAGTTCTGAGTGTCATGGAGAGTTAACTGATTCTCTTCTAAGTGTTAGAAGGAGTTAACTTAATAAATTCCATTTCCAATTCTAGTTCACCTAGAGTTTCCATTTTTGAACTAAAGAGAGAATTTGGAGAGTATTAAATTTAATAAAGTTAAATATGATCTCATTAATGCATAATCTAAATTAATTGAATAATTAAATTCAATAATTAAGATGAGGATATATTTAATTAAATCCAATATATTTAATTCCTTAATATATATTATAGCCAAAAGAGTAAATTTAATTTAATTAAAGTGCTAGGACTCATAATTAAATTAAATTAATCAATAGATTTACCTTTGCTAATTCAATTAGACTTAGGAATTAAATAGAGTGCGTAATTAATGTAGATTAGGGGTTTTTGCATTTGACACTTTGATCAAATAGCAATTATCAGAATTCAAAATTGCTTAGTAAAAAAGGACTTTGAGATTGATTAAATAGACTAGGATTAGCTTAGCATGGCAATGTGCCACTTTTGGGGCATTACATTTGCCCCTCTTTGAATGAATGTGTGAGTAGCACATTGATTCAAAGAAATCAAAAGTCTGAAGCATAGATCAAGAAATGAGATTGGTGTTAGAGTAGGGTTTCTGTTACACCAAAAGATAGATCTATTAATGCTCGATACAACCACTCAACTTATACTGCACAAGAGGTGGTTAAACCCTTGTCATGAATCCTGAGGGGAGTGTTGAACAAATTTCCAACAATCTCCCCCTTACCATTACTCGAGGGTCTAAGAATTCAAACTTGTGACCAAACTCTAATACCACTTATTAGAGTGGGGTTTTCATTGCACCAAAAGATCGATCTATCAATACTCGTTACAACCACTCAACTTATAGTACACATGAGGCAGTTAAGCCCTTGTCACAAATCCTAAGGGGAGTGCTGAATAAATTTCCAACAATTGGTTTCAAGATTGATGACAGAGAGACCAATTGATATACTTTTTAAGGTTATCTTTAGAATGAAGCTTGACCTTAGGGAATCTAGATAGAAAACCTAGACACCAAAATTGATAAGACTTTTAAAGTTATCTCCAGAATGAATCTTAACCTTAGGGAATCTAGATAGAACACCTAGATAACAAAATTGATAGAATAAAAGATGATCAAACTTCAATGAATTGTTCCTAGAATGAGACTCGATTCTCAGGAGTCAGGGTTAAACTATACTGATACCTATCTATTAGAAGCTAACAAGATTAATCATGATTCATAGAATTATCCCCAGAATGAGGCTTAATCCTAAGGAGTCATGATTATACTGTCCTGATACCTATCCACTGAATGGTGATTGAAAGAAAGAACTTAGAATTGTCTCTAGAATGAGGCTTAATTCTCAACAAGAGTTAGGATTATCTCTAGAACAAAGCTTAATCCCTAGGAGTCTAGATAGAACACCTGAGTACTAGTCCATAAAATATAACAAGATCCCATAATGAGCTATAGAATCATCCCTAGAGTGAGGTTTAGTCTTTAGGAATCAGGGTTAGACTGTCTCAATACATGTCCATTGAACTCTAACAAGGACTATTATAAGATTCATCAACTGATCAAAAGATAAGATACATGATATGTGATGCTAGATAGAGGGGATAAGATGCCCTAAGTGATGAGATGCCCTTAGCGATTAAGGCATTGAGTTTAGAATAGATTAAAGCAAGATTTGATTGATGTAGAGATGCATTCATCCTGCTCCCTTGATAGCAAAATCTAAAGATAACTCACCAAAAGAGTGATCAAGAGTAGTATATTGAAGGAAACTAAAGAAATTCAAGAATCAAAAGAATATAGAAGAGATCAAAAAGAAATGAAGAAAATTTGGAGTTGATTCAAAGTGATTTTGAGGTCCAAGAGACCAAGTTTGACCAAAGTATGACTAGATTTGACTAGAGTTGACTTTTTCTAGGAATTGTGGAAAATTTGAAGAAAATGTGATTTGAAAAGATTCCAAGATTTACAAAGTATCAAAAAGATGGATTGCACAAGCATTCGATCATGTCGGTCCCAAATTTTAAAATGTAATTTTGAGCTGTTTACATCTCTCAAATTTTGAATTCAAACCCAAAAATGAGTTCAGAGTAGCCAAATTAACCAAGGGGTTGATTTTTGTGTCAACTGGAGAACTTTCAAAAATTAGATCAAAACATATATAAAGGCCCAAGAGATCATTTTCAATTCATTTGTGATTTTGTCTTTTGTGGAGAAGAGATCTCTGAGGAGAAAGATGGTGGTGTATCGGCATCAATTCGAGTGTTCGAGGTGACATAATCAGCCGATGGACTACAAACCTCTGATGAGTAGTAGAGTATGCCCCTTCACATTGAAAATTTTATGTATTTTAATCAGTTTTGCATTATTTTTGAAGTGTTTGTAAATGTCTATTCATGGGTCTTCATGTAGAGGCTTTGTTCTTCATGCAAGCCTGTATATGTTGTCGCATGAGAAAGTACCATCTAGGTACTTCTTCGCCTATAGTGGTGGGTTTCCTTGTGCAAGAGGTACCCATCTCTCATGCAAGAAACCCTAAGTGTAGGAGTTTTTTTCACCATATAGGAAGATTTCTCATGCGAAGAATTGTAATCTCGCACGAAGAAGTGCAATCTCACATGAGAAAGTAAATTTGCATGTGAAAATCTGTTGTGTTTTGTTTGAAAATTCAACTTTTTAAATTTTTATTTGGTGTTTTTGTTCATCATTTTCAAGTATCTAATACTGATCATGTGTTGGAAATTTGATTGAAAAATCTCATTGTTGAAGATCAAAGAGCAAGATTGTTGTAAAAGAATGTTTTCAATCATTGTTTGTCATTGATGCCAAACCTACTATTTGTAGGGATGATATTTACTTATAGGATCCAAGTACTATCACTTAATTGATTGATGAAGAGGATTTGATCAACAAGATGTAACAAGAGCACGTAAAGGAAAAGGTTGAGTTATGATATTGTAATAAAGTGCAAGGATCAATTAAGACAATGGTTAAGTAATATAATGATGACATACTCAAAGATATAGAGGGTGGTCACACTTAGAAACATTGGAGGAAGAAGTTGTAACAAGGTTGATTGCAAAGCTTAAACTAAGATCTTTAGTGGGTTCTAAGCAAGTTAGTTGAAGCCAAGAAAATTCTTAGTAGAATCTAAGTAACATAAATTTCTAGAGTGTACTGAGTGATCTTCATGTGTCGAGTGAAGATCAAGTGTCAAGCATTAGAAAATTTTCAGTTGGTGCCGAGTGATCTTCAGGTGCCAAGCATCAAGAGAAACACAGTTGATACCGAGTAACACAATATGTGCTAAGCACTAGTATTTCAATAGTGCCAAGCTATAGCATTATTTCAAATGATGAAGATTCACCAAATCTAAGCTAACATAGTGGTTACATTGAATTTTTTGAATGAGTTGGAAGATAAGAATGATGAGTTGGTGGCACATAATCCCATGTAAATCATTTTTGGGCAAATTCTAAAGGATTATTCAAGAATTTTCTATAAGAAACAAAATATGGGTTAGATGCAATGAATCCTACCTAATCCATGTAATTTTTAATTGACAAATGGAAGAATTGAGCTGGAAAAGGTACTCCAAGACTTCTATTTAAGAAGTCATAGACGAAGAAGCAAAGAGCTACTGATACTATTTTTGTAGAAGAGCCAAATTTGCAAAGTGATTAGAAGGGTGTCAAGGGGGAGACATCTAGGAGAAGGAAGAGCATAGAGGCTCTACTTCTACGAGTGATAATGGAGAGATGATTGTACTAGTACATTGAGTGTGGAGACTCAAGGAGACAAAGCTTGAAAGAAGGGCAAGCTATCAAGAGTTGTAGAGATTGAAGGCCAGACAAGGGTATGAGCTAAGAAGTGATCTGAGATCTGCAAGATAAGTTGTATGCTGTAGTTAGGTCAAGATTTTCTAATACTCTCTAGCAATTGTATTAGATTTGAAAATCCTATGGACCTAGGTTGGCCTAATAGCCATTTGTAAATCCTTTAACAAGGTGATATTCTAAGTGAATGTTCTAAAGTCCTTTAACTAGGCCCACTTCTAATAGGGTGGTTAAATCCTCTATCAAGGTTAGATTTAATAGTGTGTTGTAAGCCTTTAATAGGGTAGGCCTTTCATAGGGCATCACTTCAAAAGAGTGAGAATTGAGTAGTATGTTATTGATGGTTTTTCCCAAATTGGGTCTCCAAGTAAATCACTGTGTCATGTGTTGATTTCTTATGTGTTATGCTTGCATATTGATTTATAGTAACTTGCTGATTAGATAAGTTAAAGCATGGATGAATGAATGGTTGAATGAGTTCACTATACTTAGTGAAAATTTTGAATAGAACATCTAGACCTTGAATAACTAATTCACCCCCCCCACCTCTTAGTTATTCTAAAGCATTTCTAACAATTGGTATCAAAGCCATCTGTTGATTTAGTTTCAAGGTACTAGAAGTAGAAAGATCAAGATGTCCAAGAGAGAAGTTCCCAAGCTCAACAAAGAAAACTTTGTTACATGACAAAGTCTAATGAAATTGCACCTTGGATCAATAGGTGACTATGCACAAACCTCAATTGGAATAGAACATGTAACTCAAGTAGGACCTCTCACTGTAGATGATTTGAATAAAAAGAAGAAGCATAACCAAGCAATGTTGGAGATTGCCTCTGCACTTAAATATGCAGAATATGATGACATCAAAGACTATGACACTGCATTCAAAATGTGGTAAACCTTGTCAAAAATCTATGGAGGAGATCAAAATGTTCACAGAGTAAAGAGAGAAAGCTTAAGAGGAAAGTTTGAGGACATGAAGATGGAAGAAGGTGAAAATGCTACTCAGTACACTAAAAGAATGAAAGAAGTGGTGATTGCAATAAGAAGTATAGGCAAACAATTGGACGAAGAAACAACTATTAGAAAATACTTAAGAACTCTGCTTCCTATCTATGCTATTAGAGTTTCAACCATCCAAGAGCTGAGGTGTGTACAAGGGAACACACTAACCTTTGAAGGAATAGTAGGAAGGCTTACTACATTTGAGCTATCCAATTTTGACAACTATAGACCTAAGAACCTGGAATCTACTTTCATGCCAAGATGACAATAGAAGAGATTGAGAAGGACACATCAAGCAAGAAAAGAAGAAAAGAAAAACATGCATCCAATGATAGCAGTATAGATGAGGAAGATGTGGAACAATTAGAAGCACTAATGGCTATGAGATTCCATAGAGGTAAAGACAAATTCAAAGGTAAGCTCCCTATCATATGTTTCAATTGCAATGAAGTAGGTCATATAGCTGCAAGATGTCCACAAAAGAAGAACTACAAAGAAGGAAACAAGTATAGGAACAAAAGAGAAGATGACATCAAAGATTACAAAGAGAAAGGCAAGAGATGTTACATTGTTTAAAAAGACTCTGATGAGAATGATGATGAAGTAGTCTATGTAGCCATGAAGGATGAATCAGACAAAGATGAAGATGAAGTAATAAAATTGGTTACTTGTGTGAACAAGAATGACAAGAGGATCATAGATAGCAGATGCTCACATCACATGATATGAGACAAAAGTAAGTTTAGTACCTTTAGTTAGTATGATGGAAATAGTGTTAGATTTGGTAATGATGCCCCATGTCAAATCAAAGGGAAAGGCTCTATCAAATTTACAGAGAAAATTTCATGTGATAATGCATACTATGTTAAAGGATTGAACTACAACTTGTTGAGTGTATCAAGTTAAGCAATGTAGGTTGCAAAGTTGAATTTGGAAACAAAACTACCAAGATCTATGATACTGATAGAAATTTGATAGGAAAGGGTGAAAAAACTAGGAGTAATCTATTTTACCTAGATATGGAAGATGCAACATGTCTTTTTGTTAGACTTGATGATGTGTGGTTATGACATAAAAGGCTGTGTCATGTTAACTTTGATAATCTGATTAGCGTCAACAAGAAAAAGAAAGTCAAAGGATTTCCCAAGTTGAAGAAACTTGAAAAAACAATGTGCAAACAATGTCAACTAGGGAAGATGACTAAGTCTAGTTTCAAAAGAAAAATATACACTTCTAATGAAGTACTAGAGTTAGTCCATATAGACTTATGTGGCCCAATAGAAGTGCAAAGCTACCTAGAAGACATATACATAATGCTACTTGTAGATGATTATTCTAGGATGATGGATGCTATGTTTTTAAAGAAAAAATCTGATGCATTCCAAATGTTTAATTGGTATTTGGCTAGAATCGAGAAGGAAACATGAAAGAACCTAAAATTCCTAAGGTTAGACAGAGGAGGTGAGTTCACATCAAGAGAGTTTGAAATATTTTGCAATGACAAAGGTATCAAAAGGAAAACATCAACACTAAGAAATCCACCATAGAATAGTATTGCTGAAAGGAGGAATAGGTCAGTAATTGACTGTGCTAGAACCTTGATGATAGAGAAAAATGTTGTACTAAAATACTGGAGAGAAGCTATAAGTACTGCAGTCTACAGACTGAATAGAGTTCAAGTCAAGAAAGGTACAAATGCAACACCTTTTAAATTATGGTATGGTCATTCACCTAATGTTAAACATTTGAAATTATTTGGTTGTAAATTTTATATTCTAAAAGATATAAGAAATGGCAAGTTTGATGCAAAAAGTGATGAAGGCATATTTCTTGGATACTCCACTAGAACTAAGGCATATAAGTGTTTGAATACTAACACTAACAAAGTTGTGGAGAGTGAAAATATAAATTTTGATGAGCATGCAGAAGTTTAGGTTGATGAGTCAAAGAAAATAGAGGATTATAGATCCTTTGTATACTTCTATGAAGGAATGATAGTTGAAGACAATGCTATAAATCAAGTTGGGAATTAGCAACAAACTTCAGTATCCGTCAAGTCTTAGCCTATGAATGTTGAGCTACATTCAGAAGCTGAGCTGTAGAATCTAGAAAATGTACATTCTGATTCTAAAAGTAGTATGCAAGAAAGGAATGATGAAATGCTAGATAAAGAAGAATGAAATGACTCTGAAGCTAAAGGATCAAACATGGAAAGAAGGATTGAACCCAAATTAGCCAAGTATGTAAGAAGACATCACCCTACAGATCAAATCATTGGTGACAAGGATGCAAGACCAATGAAAAGGAATAGGTTGAGGAATGAATCATGTTTTCTAAGCAAGGTTGCACCTAAAATAGTAAAAGATACACTACAAGATGATGACTGGTATAAAGCCATGAAAGAAGAGATAGATTAGATTGAGAAGAACAAAAAATGGTCTTTAGTTCCTAGACCAACTGATAAGAATGTGATTGGTACCAAATGGGTGTTTAGAAACAAACTTGAGGAGAATGGTCAGATAACAAGAAACAAAGCCAGATAAGTTTGCAAAGGCTATGCACAAGAAGAAGGACTAAATTATGGAGAGACTTTTGTCTCTATTGCAAGAATGGAAGGAGTAAGAACATTACTTGCATATGCTGCATATAAAGATTTCAAATTCTACTAGATGGATGTGAAGCCTACTTTTCTAAATGGTATACTATAAGAGGAAGTTTACATAGAACAACCAGAGGGATTTGTTGATGAGAAGAACAAGGACATGGTCTGTAAGCTACACAAAGAACTTTATGGATTGGAGCAAGCACCTAGAGCATGATATGAAAGGTTGCAAAGATATCTTGTGAAGATAGGATTTGAAAGAATAAATGACAACAACTTATACATCAAAGCTGAGGAAGGTAAAGACATTTTGATATCAGAAATATTTGTTGATGATATAATATTTGGAGGAAAAGATGTTTTATGCAAAGATTTTTCAGATCAAATGAAGCATGAATTTGAGATGTCAATGTTTGGAGAAATAAAATTCTTTTTTGGATTCCATGTACAATAGTTTAAGCATGGCATATTTGTAACCAAATCCAAATACATCAAGGAAGTACTCAAAACATTTAGGCTAGAAGACTCAAAACTAGTCAGCACACCAATGGCAACATGCCATAAACTATCCAAGAATGATGAGTCTACTAAAGTAAATCAAACATTGTATAGGTCTATGATTGGAAAGTTGCAATATGTTGTACATAGTAGACTAGACATTGCATTAGCTGTTGGAATAGTAGCAAGATTTTTTGAAAATTCAAGAGAAAATCACTTAATGGCAATGAGGAGAATACTAAGATACCTAAAAGGAATTGATGACTTTGGTTTATACTACAAGAGAAATGAGAAGTTTGAACTAAAAGCTTATAATAATGCAAATTGGGGAGATAACATTGATGATAGAAAAAGTACTAGTGGAGGAGCACTTTTCTTAGGAAAAAGGTTGATTACTTGGACTAGGAAAAAGCAAAGCTGCACCTGACAGTCTATTGTTGAAGCTAAATATGTGGCAGCTTCTATAAACTACAAAAATATTGTATGGATCAAACCTTTGCTACAAGTTATGATGGAAGAGGTAATTGAGCCTGTGATACTTTATTGTGATAATACAAGTGCTATTAACATATCAAAGAATCTAGTAATGTATGTTAAAACTAAGCATATTGCAATCAAGTATCACTATGTATGAGAGCTAGTGGAAGACAAACAAGTAAAGATGGAATATGTTAGCTCAAAAGAATAGATTGCTAATATCTTCACAAAAGCACTACCAAAAGATGCTTTTGAGTATCTTAGAGGTAAGTTAGGGGTGATACCCCTAGTTAAGACTACTTAAAACAAAAAGTATGCCCTGCATCAAATAAGCTAAATGTTGAAGATTTTATACATTGATGTAGAGGATGTTCACTTTGGGATCCATGCCTAAAGTAGTAGAAGTGCTAAAATTTTAAATCATTCACAAGCAAGGTGACAGAGGGAGACATTGAATAAACCTGTAAAAGCTACACTTGCATATTAAAGATGCTAATATGTCTTTGGCATTGTTGTCAAAGAGGGAGAAGTAGACAATTTGATCAACAACTATTGAAGATAAAGAATCAGAAAAGAAGGAGAGATTAGAAAAGAGGGAGAGATAGCAAAAATCAATCAAATAAAGATAGAGAGAGATTTTAGAGGTTGATCAAAGCAACAGAAGATGAGCAATATAGAGGGAGAAAGAAAAAGAATAAAATAGCAAAGAGGAAGAAGCTGAAATGAAATAATCAGAATAGTAGAAGGAGATGTGATGTTACAATTTACTTTTTGGCTTTTGACTTACTATTCTAACCTAGTAAGCTTATGGTTGAATAGTTTAGTCTGATGGTTGATTAGTTTGGTTTGCCATCAATGCCAAAGAGGGAGATTGTTGGAAATATGATTGAGAAAGCTCATTGTTGAAGATCAAAGAGGGAGATTGTTGCAAAGAAGGAAGATTATTGTAAAAGAATGTTTTCAACATTGTTTGTCATTAATGTCAAACCTGCTATTTGTAGGGATGATATTTTCTTATAGGATCCAAGTACTATCACTTAGTTGATTGATGAAGAGGACTTGATCAACAAGATGTAACAAGAGCACCTAAAGGAAAAGGTTGAGTTACGATGTTGTAATGAAGTGCAAGGATCAGTGAAGACATTGGTTAAGTAATGTATTGATGACATACTCAAAGATACAGAGGGTGGTCACACTTAGAAACATTGGAGGAAGAAGTTGTAACAAGGTTGATTGCAAAGCTTAAACTAAGATCTTTAGTGAGTGCCGAGCAAGTTAGTTGAAGCCCAACAAATTCTTAGTAGAAGATGAGTAACAAAAATTTCTAGTGTGGGCTGAGTGATCTTCATGTGCTGAGTGAAGATCAAGTGCTAAGTATTAGAAAATTTTTAGTTGGTGCCGAGTGATCTTCAGGTGCCAAGCATCAACAAAAACAAGTTGATGCCGAGTAACATAGTATGTGCCAAGCACCAATATTTTAGTAGTACCAAGTTGCTGCATTATTTCAAATGATGAAGATTCACCAAATCTAAGCCAACATAGTGTTTACATTGAATTTTGTAAATGAGTTGGAAGATAAGAATGATGAGTTGGTGGCACAGAATCCTATGTAAACCATTTTTGTTCAAATTCTAATGGATTATTCAAGAAGTTTCTAGAGGAAAAAAACTATGGGTTAGATGTAATGAATCCTACCTAATCCATGTGAATTGTAATTGAAAAATGGAAGGATCAAGAAGGAAAAGGTAATCTAAGACTTCTATTTAAGAAGTCATAGACCAAGAAGCAAAGAGCTACTGATACTATTGCTGCAGAAGAGCCAAATTTGCAAAGTGATTAGAAGGGTGTCAAGGAGGAGACATCTAGGAGAAGGAAGAGCATAGAGGCTCTACTTCTATGAGTGGTCATGAAGAGATGATTGCACTAGTACATTGAGTGTGGAGACTCAACGAGAAAAAGCTTGAAAGAAGGACAAGCTATCAAGAGTTGCATAGATTGAAGGCCAGGCAAGGGTATGATCTGAGAAGATATCTGAGATCTGCAAGGTAAGTTGTATGTTGTAGTCAAGTCAAGATTTTCTAATACTCTCTAGCAATTGTATTAAATCTAAAAATCCTATGGACTTAGGTTGGCCTAATAGCCATTTGTAAATCCTTTAATAGGGTGACATTCCAAGTGAATGTTCTAAAGTCCTTTAACTAAGCCCACTTCTAATAGGGTGGTTAAATCCTCTAACAAGGTCACATTTAATAGTGTGTTGTAAGCCTTTAACAAGGTAGGCCTTTCATAGGGCATCACTTTAGAAGAGTGATAACTAAGTAGCAAGTTACTGGTGGTTTTTCCCAAATTGGGTTTCCATGTAAATCACTATGTCATGTGTTGATTTCTTATGTGTTATGCTTGCATGTTGATTTATAGTAACTTGCTGATTAGATAAGTTAAAGCATGGGTAAATGAATGGTTCAATGGGTTCACTGTAATTAGTGAAAATTTTGAATAGGACATCTAGACCTTGAATAACTGATTCACCCACCCCCCCCTCCTCTTAGTTATTCTAAAGCATTTCTAACATCATGTGCATGTGATTTTCATGTTTATAGGTTACCTTTCTAGACATCTCATTTAAATCACACTATCCCCCTTATAGAGCGCTAATTAGTCATCTAGATGTTATAGACATGACACACATTAATGCCCTAGGCCTATCATATCTTTTCTAGATTCTTGCCTTAGTGGTGAATCATGACTTACTGATGGTACTGGTTGAGCATTTCCATTTGGAGATAAACACTTTTTCACTTGCCCTAGGGAGAGATGACCATCACACCCAAGGACATCTACCAAATTCTATGAATACCCTTCCATGGGCCACGAGTAGTGTATGACACATAGCTACGGCTAGGGACTATGGCATTGTGGACCATTTTCCAGGAGGATCTTATCATGGGTGAAGCCATCACATGGAATGAGCTAGTGCATACATATGGTCCTACCCACATGTTGGTAGTAGTACCTAGGGTATTCATTGCTTGGTTCTTGGTGTTGGACATAGGTTAGCACAGACTCAAGTGCTGATGGGGTAATATGCTATAAAAAATGCTAGATGAGCTAGTACACTTTGGATGACGGTAGTGCATGTTAGCCTACATGTACCATGAGATGCACAATATTTCCAATCATGAGAGGAAGAGCACGGTTGTAGGGGTCTATGTTCTTTAGGTATGGGCATGGGAGTACTTATCAGTGATGAGGTCGATCTGTGTTGATGAGAGACAAGACCATGAGCCCTATATCTGTAGGTACCATGGATAGATCACCCAGAAAACTCTAGATAAGAATGAGTAGTAGAGAGGTCAATTGGATGACCTAGTAGTAGTGGTATGGAGACCATGGAGAGAGATAGAGGCATGGGATGATGCACATGTAGAGTTGGGGTACATGTTTTCTTCTCAACCACTGATTGGTCACTAAGTGTAGGTCATAGAGAGATTCCTATTGACTTGTGTATGGCGACAATACGGTCAACCCTAGGATATCCCATAGGAATATTCTACATATTCTCACTTCATTGTAGACTTAGAGTAAGGGTGATCTATTAGATTAGACTTGGGTCGATCTATGATCGATGTACATGCCCTTATTGTAACACAGTGGGACTATATGGAAACAATAGTAGATGGGGGGATGAATATAGCATACCAAGCACATTTTATGAGTCATCCTTTCCCTTAGTTCATAGACTTGGTAGGGATGGCTATACCAGTGTAGCCAATGTAGGCACCACAACAAAAACCACAACCACAGGGAGTTAGATAGAGGATGTGATAGGTTCCTATTCCTCCTTGTTAGATGGGGTTAGACCCAAATGCTGGTGGTCATGGTATAGGACATAGATGTCCACAGGGTGATATGGGGACCTTGGGTGCCATTAACAGAGATGTACAAAGGTAGTGGGTGGAGGAGTAGCAGGATGAGATTCAACTCTAGTTAGTGAGAGCAACATACTATTATGCAACATATGTTGCAGCAGTGTTAGGTCTGGTAGAGTAGTTGCCATGATTTTCCCAGTATGTGAGAGAGTCAAAAGGTGCATGACCCCTCATGAGACTTGAGATGCATCTTCCTCCTCCATCTGGAGGTGAAGGAGAGGGACAAAGTTAGCTCACTTTCTTCCAATTTTTTTCTTCCTATGTATCAGTCGATGTGCCAACATCATTTTGTACCATTTTGAGATCGATGGTCCTCGAGTAGCCTATATTTTTGTATCGATTGTACACTTGACTCCATTGGAGAGATTTATACATATCAATTTTTTTGATTCAAGTATCATTGCATGTATCACTTTCTTCTTTCTGAGTTTTTCATACATGAGATTTTGATGCTATGATTGTTAATGAAAATTTGATATGATGTATGAATGCAGGTATTGTAAATGAGATGAATCATGAAATTATGTATGCAAAATGAAAAATGTAAATGAAATAACATCTCATGCAATGTTCCATTTTGTAATGAGTGATACGTGTCTCATAAAGATTGAGAGGATGAGTTGAAGAACTGAATGCTTGTGTAGTCATGAAGAAACATGATACTTTGAAGAAACTAACAAACCTTCATCTTGAAGGATGCATATAAAGAAGAGATCAAACCATGTGGCTATGTAGTGCAGCCTTTTGCTAGATGCAACCCTAGGTCTAGTTACTAAGTTCATACAAATCATCATTACTGAGCATTTAGCTAAATCCAAAAATGTCACACAATTACCACTAAAATTGTAAGCATGAGAACATGAATATAACATATTTTCTAGTTTTGTTGGGATTAAATATAAGTATTCAAGGAAAATGAAGCTAGAATGACCAGATCATTTGTCCCTTTTAATGTAGCAAGCAAACATAAGCATTAAAACATAAACACTAGGATGACTAGAATGCTTCTTCTCGGAAGACACACCAGATAGAAAAGCGATCATTCTTATGCTAAGTATTCTGTAAAGATTCTATCTGTAATGACCCTTGCATTCATAACTTGAGACAAAATTCTATAAGTATACTTGCAGTGACCCATACATTCACTTAGTAAGATGAGTATCAATATTATATTGTAGCATAGAGAATTCACACAAACAAACAAGGAAAAGAACCAACTGTACTAAATCATCTATATAAAAGGAGTCAACGTACATGTGGCCATCTAATATGAGATAAAGGCTCTCATAGTGGACACTCCTCTTATATAGACAAGTCAGATTATTGGAACTAAACCAACAAGAAGCAAACAAAGAAGAGATCATGCCCCCGGTCCTTGTGTCTCTAGTCAAAATAGACATCATCAAGTTGCTCAAAGGGGAATGATAAAGACAAAGAAAAACAACAAAAGAAAAGGTTAGTATTTCTCAAATAAGTTCAACATTTTTAGTTCAATTTGTGTCATAGGATTGACATCAAGTGTTAATGTTAAGAACATTTGTGAAATAAATCTCTTCAGTAGGAGGATGATAGTAGAAAAACTTAGTTAGGATAACTAGTGACTGACATAAAAGAGGAATCTTTAGTGAGAATAACCTTGGTAGACAATTGAGTGACAATAGGAGAATGTAGTTATGAAAATTAGTGACTTTTGTGAGAGAGATTTTGAAGAGAGAAATCTCAGGAATGACACTAGTGATAGTAGGAAAACACAGTTAGAAAAATTGGTGACTATCATGAAAGAGATCTTAAAGAGAGGAATCTCTATAATGACACAAGAAAAAGTAGGCAGACATAGTTAGAACAACTAGTGACTATCATGAAAGAGACTCTCTATGACACTATAGGGCATTGCCCCTAAGACTATGACAACATTGAATCCATGGATACATGAGTGAAAGCAATAAATGAAAGAAGGAAAGAAACTGTACATGAGCCAGAAGTTGAGCTATAAGATTTAACATTCAGAAAAAGAGGTTTCTATTTACCAGGTTTTCACCTTCTTGAAATAAATTCTTTCTTTGCTACCATGATGCCTATTTTCTAGGTTTTCATCAATGGTACTTTTTCTATTTTTCTATTTTTTATTCTTTTCTATTTTTTTTTCTATTTTTCACTTTTTTGGTATTACCAAGGCACCTATTTCTAGGTTTTCATCAAGATACTGAATTTTTTTTGGGACTTTTAAGTGTGTACAAAGAGCTTTTGGAAGCATGTCAGCTATAAAACTACTTTAGGTGGAGAGTGTTGATTGACTTCTTAAGCGACTCTCCTTTGGTTGTTGAAAGTTGATAAGCCCCAGATCCAAACACTATAGTAACTATGTATGGACCAAGCCATTTAGGCCCAAAATTTCCTTTTGGGAACCTTTGTTGCTAATTCTTAGGGTTCTCCCTTAGAACAAGGTTACCCACTTGAAAGTCATGTGGTTTGACTTTCTTGTTATAGCTGTTAGATATACATTTCTAGTAAGCTCAAAGATGATCACACACAACTTGTTGAAATTCATCTAACAATTCTAGCTCTTGAAGTCAAGATATTTTGTAGTCATCATTAGTAATGATGCTTTTCATAGAGATTCTCAAAGTAGGAATCTTGACCTCAATTGGAAGCACAACATTCACTTCATAAACCTGAGTAAAGGGCATTGTTCCCATTGGAGTTCTGATGCTAGTTCTGTAGGTGAATAAAGCCAAATTAATCTAAAGGTGCTAGTCCATTCTAGATTTGTTTACTATGTGATGCAAGATATTAAGGATATCATTGTTTGATGCTTCCACTTGACTATTACCCTAGGGGTAATAAATAGAAGACCAATGTTGTGTGATTCTAAATTTTTTGCACAACTCCTTAAGATCCTTGTTCTTAAACTATCCCCCATTGTCAGTAATAATGGAGGAAGGTACACCATACCTGCATATGATGTAATTCATAATGAATAGAGCTACAATTTTGCCATTTTTTGTAGAGAGAGGGACCACCTCTACCCATTTAGTGTAGTTTGTAGTTGTAATGATAAACGTATGCCCATTTGAGGAAGAAGGGTGAATCTAACCCACTAGATTGAAAGCCCATTATTGAAATGGCCATTGTGTGATAGATGGAATTGGCTCTCTGGTTGGAGTGTGAATTAGATTCCCATGGAGATGGCATTTTTTGTAGGTCTTGGCATATTTGATTGCTTCTTCCTCCATATTTGGCAAATAGTAACCAACTCTAATAAGTTTATGGGCTAGTGTCAAGCTATTAGAGTGAGATTTGCAAATTCCCTTGTGTACATCAATTAATGCATGTTTAGACTCATCAAGTTCTAGACACCTAAGGAGTGTTCCATCAAGACCTATCCTAAACAAGTCATCAACAATGATAATGTACCATGAAGTACTATGGATAAGGTGACACTTTTTTTTCTAGGTTATATTGTCTGAAATTGTTTGGTCACACAAGTAAGAGTATATATGATGGTAGTAGGATGAGTCATGTACTATAATAGAATAGATTATCTGAGATTCAGGGGAATTATAAAAATGGTAGAGTGACATCTCCACTAGGAATTCATGTCAAAGATCATTCTCAGGTATCTATAGCATGGAAGCAAGAGTAGCCATTGCATCAACTACTCTATTGTCCACTTGAGGAATTTGGTGAAAAGTGACATGAGAAAAGTACTTCTTTAGATCATATAGGGTATTAGTTTCTCATCCTTAGTCTGATACACATCATTGACTTAGTTGATTATGAGCTATGAATCACCAAAGATATTCAATTGATCAACTATCCATTTAAATGCAATTTCATGCCATTGATTAAGGCTTCCTATTCTACGATGTTATTTGTATAAGGAAATAAGATATTGTACACCTTAGGAAATGAGTACTTCTATGGTGTTATGAATAAGAGCCCAACACTAGATCCTTGTTTTGTTAAGGAACTATCAAAGAACATTACCTAGGTTTGATGCATTAGCATTAAGATAGCTTCATCAGAAAAGTCAATGTTTAGTGGAAGATGACTTTTTTTGGGTGCTTTTGCTAATTGATCAACAATTTCCTATCCTTTAATAACTTTTCTTTCAACATAGGTGATATCAAATTCACTCACTATCATGACCCATTTGGCCAACCTTCCCATCCATTCCATCTTGCTAAGTAAGTACTCTAGTCGATCAACCATAGAGACTAGTCATGTAGTATGAGGAACCATGTAGTGTCTCAACTTTTGAGAAGGAAAGACCATTGCCAAGCAAGACTTTTCAATTACACTGTAGTTCATCTCATAAGAGATAAACATGAAACTTAGATAGTAGATAGCTCATTCCTTATTATCATTGTCTTCTTGAGCTAGCAAGATGCTGAGAGATGATTTTGTTGCTGAAATGTACAAAATGAGAGGCTTCCCAAAGGTAGGATGCATTTGATTTAGTGGATTAGCAAGATATTGCTTGATCTATGTTAAGCTCAAATCACAATCTTTGTTCCAATCATATTTTATACCTTTATCAAGAGTCTTAGTGAAAGGTTGTGACCTATCCACTAACTATGAAATGAATCTACGAATGGAATGATGTCTTCCTTACAAGCCTCTCATTTGATTGATGTTATGAGGTGGAGGATTCTCCATAATTTATTGAACCTTTTTGGGTCCACCTTGATTTATTTTGTAGAAACAATGTAGTCAAGTAGTTTCCTAGACATGACACATAATGCCCATTTCTTGGGATTTCATCTGAGATTGAATTTTTCCATGAGATTTAGGATAGGTCTTAAATCTTGTAGATGAGTGTTGTGCTACTTACTCTTGACCAAGGTATCATCAACATAGTCCTCTATTGTTTTATGCATCATATTATGAAATATTATTGTGACTACACTTTGATACATTGCACGAACATTTTTTAGACCAAATGGCATCACATTCCAATAGAAGGTTCCCCATGCACAAGTGAAAGTAGTTTTTTGCTAGTCTTTTGGTGCAATTTTGATCTGATTATAACTAGAAAAGCCATCCATGAGTGAGTACATTTCATATCCTGCCATCATATCCACTATCATATCAATGTTGGGAAGTAGAAATTCATCCTTTCGATATGCTAAATTCAGATCTCAAAAAACTGTACAAACCCTACTAGACTTGTCATGTTTGGAGACTAGAACAATGTTTGATATCCATTTAGTATAGTCAATAACATGGGTGAAACAAACTTTTAGAAGATTTTCCAATTCAGATTTAACAAGAAATTCAACACGAGGATGCATTTTCCTGAGCTTCTATTTGACTAGTTTTACTCTTGGTGTAATGGATAAATGATGCATTATGAGATACAAATCCAAGCTTGGCATGTCAGAGTATGTCCATGCAAAATTTATCTTTTCCTCTTGGAAGAAGGCAATAAATTCCTTTTTCTCTTTTGTAGATAAAGACTATGCAAGATGTATCATGTGAGGCTATTCCTCTATTCCCAAGTTGATTAGCTATGTTGGCTCTATCAACGCTAATGATATTTCTTGAAAATGACAAGGAAGTGCATCAAATATCTCATCCTTAGGCTCCTTAGAGAGGTTTTCACCTTTAGATACATCTTTTATTTTTACTATTTTAAGTTTTGATACAACCACAATGTGGTTTTCACCATTGGACCTTTCATTCCTATTTCTTTTTATTATGTGATTGAGATATTTGATGTCAACTTTAGTAATATTAACACTCTGTTTGCTAGTGGAGGACATTATTGGTTTGACAATGTTTAAGTAGTAGGAAAGAGTAAAGTCATTCTAGAATGTACGAACTTCACTAGATGCATTGGAATTCTAGTCTATGAGCTCAAGAAAGGTGAGTGAAAGAGATGTGGTGGGTTTGATGGGATTCATAGTATAATCACAAAATGCTTGGACAAGAAATTTAAGACCTAGAGCAACTTCATCCATAGGTCTATTCGAATGCCTTTGAGTTCTAATGACATTGATCGAAGACTCATTGACATCAGTAGAATGAGACTCATCTAAACTAATCCTAGATGATTCACCTACTTTGAGCTGATTTTCATAGACATGAACTTGATCTATATCTTTGTCTGAAGTTGCATGAGAGAGAGAGCCAAATTCATACTCTCGAGAATTTGCACTACATAGAGACAAACTGTAGAATTCCCCAATAGTAATAGGAACCCATTCTCCCTCATCATTTGGATTTTTACAAAGTTTCTAAAAAACTAAAGTATGACTTGCCTCTACTTATTCCTATTGAATGTAGGGAGAATCAATAGTGTTTCAGAAGTATCACTATCGATAGTGCTAACATGTGGTGAAAAATCATCTAGTTCTACAAAGAACTTAACAAGATCAACAAGAATTGGATAAGGATAAGGATCCTCACCATCATAACTATCTACATGGTTATTGGACTTACCTTGTAAATCATGTTTATATGAACCCTTAGATTTTGGTATAAACTTGTTAATCCCTAGATGAAAGGGGATCTTCTTTAAACCTAATCCTGCCATATCTTGAGACTTCCTAGATGTCGCTTTGATAGGATCAATCAAAAAATTATTGTTATATCCAATAAGACCATTCCATTTGTAGCCAAAGTGTTTCATGAGTTTAAGACTTGGACCATAATTTTCAAGAGTAATCTCATGAGACTATTCTATGAGATCCACTAGAGTTTCCTTTTTTTATATCCTTTCAATGATGACTCTATCTTCATATTCTTCTTCTAGAGGCACAATAGCTTTGACAAAGGTATTTTTTAAGTTAGTATGAGGTGATAACACAAAATTTCTCTTCACTTTAGATGGTCTCCCATAATACCAGGGAGACTTAGGAAGAGATGTCAAAGATAGAACAAGTTCTATGTAATATTCACCCATCCCAATTTCTTTTAGCTTGAGTGAATTCTCAAATTCTTTTAGCCTATCACCATGATGATTCATAGACTACCTATTAGTAGGTACAAAGATTTTAGCAAATTTTAGCATAGTGTAGGTGTAGCTAGTATTAGCAGGTATGGTGACCTCAAAGCTATAGAATAGAACTTGACACATTGATGGTACATTGAAGGAATGACTTACATCTCATGTATCCATGGTCTTCTTAGCAAGATATTGTATACTAATGGAATGTCAAGGACTTGACAAGTAACATCTTTTTCTAAAGGATTGACTCAAAGTGGTAACATAACAAGACCTAGGGATTTATGTTCAGCCTCATGAAATGCCTTGATGGTTATCTTATGATGTGGATCAATAAAATCTTCAAAATAGCCCAATTGCCTAAGCAAATTGGAAAAATAGATGTTTAAATGAGCTCCATTTTCAATGAGCACATGACAAACACAATTTTTATTTACATAACTTTAATATGCAATGGTTGATTATGTAGATGACTCAGTAAATTATCACTCTTAGAAAAGAAAAAGTAATTAGGTGAAGTTAGGTGACCCACCATAGATTAAAACCTATCAAGATCAAGATCTTGAGGTACATTTTCCTCATTGAGGGCTTTTTCAAGAATCTACCTACGAGTAGGTGAGATTTTGAGTAATTCAAAGATCATTATCTGAGCACTTGTCTATTGTAATTGGTCAAGGATACTATAGTTGGTAATCATAGAAGATGTTGCAATTTTTGTACCTTTTCTAGATGTACCAGTAAGGGATTTGTCTTTTTGTTTATCTAACTTGGGAGTAGAAGGTGTAGGGCCTTTAAGTTCTATCTTGGCACAAGAACATGTAAAAACATTGGCACAAGATTATGATGGTTCTTTGTCAAATGTAGTAGATGTAGCACCTCTTAAGAAAAATGGTGTCTTAGGTTTTAGGTTATCTTGTTTTCACTTAATTGTAATAACATCACAGTATTCAAAATCCATAGGTTCAATCATGTTGATCAAATCATCGTCATAGGTGTATGTATAGTTGACTTTGTTATGAACTTTCTATTTAGAGTTTTCTCCTTTCTTGTAATGTGGAAATGGCTCCTTGAAAGCCTTGTGATCTATATTCTTGTTATGTCCATCTACAAAAATTTCACTATTGTCATTCAAATCTTGAACTTTATGATGTAAGTTGATGCAATTGTTAATTTTATGACCTTTTTTTTTTATGGTATTCACAAAATGCAATCTCATTCCACCATGGAGGTAATGGTTGTGGATCATATGGACAAGAGTTGTCTAATGGAGAAATGATCTTATTTTTGTAGCAAGGTTTTGTAGACCACCTCTATAGGTTCACCAAGAGGTGTATACTGTCATTTTTGGTGTGTAACCCAAGATGAGTTCTTCATTTTGTTTCCAAATGTTTTGTTATTAGGAAGAAATTTGTCAACATTTTTAGATGCATTGAGATTGTCTATGAGATTGAACACTATTTTGATAGGTTTAGGAGTAATGTTGTCAAATCCTCCATCATGTATTACTACTCAATTCTTATTCACATACTTGGACTTATCCTTACTAGAGGTTGATCCTTGCTTAGTGTCTTTTTGAAGGGTTATCTCACCCTTTTTGACCATAAATTCCTCTATTTAGATAGCTTGTGTGGCCATGTCTTCATAGGTGTGTGTAGCATGAATTTGAACTTTATACCCAAAGTTAGGTAAAATATTACCCATAAAGATGTCAAGTTTTTTAATCTCAAGAATATTTTATGAGTATTTGGTGCACAATTGTCTCCACCTTTGAAGGAATATGAGGAAAGGTTCCTCAACTTTTTGTTTGAGGTTACACAAGTCATGTATGTTAACTAGATGCTGTATGTTGTGAGATTACTACAAAACAAACATGTTAGAAATCTCATAAAATGTTTTGATTCTAGTAGGAAACCTTGAAAACCATTCCATGGCTTGACTACCTAGACTTCATGGGAATAAATGCATGAGATATGTCTAATTATGCATGAATTCCATAGACAAAGCACCAAATTCCTCAAATGATCTTGGGGGTCAGAGGTTCTAAAGTATTTATCATACTTGGATAACTCAACTCCTAGTCCTCTTGGAAAAGGAGGCATGTCTAGACTCTTTTCGAAAGGAAATGGACAAAGAGTGTCTAAGACGTATGTTTTTGTTGTTTTATCCTTATCACGTATCATTTGGGCTAACTATTCTTCCATGATTTTTAGTTTTTTTTGTAACTTGGTTGTTTTAGTTTCTTCTTCATGTGTGATAATTGCTGTAACATTAAAATGTTGAGGTAGTTTTTCTCCTTCTTGAGCGAGCTTGAGAACATATTTATCTTTCTTTGGTAAAAGTACAAAGCTATGTCACCTTTTAGGCTAAGTTATTAGTGTATGCCTAAAATGTGGGCACACTTCTATGAGTCATTATATTCAAGATTTCTAAAAAATGATTTCTCGAATGTGACTCATAGCTCCCTATTCATGGGGTGTAGGGGTTTGTAATGGAGGCCCTCAGTTTGACTTAGTTTGTGCCCATGCAAGTACACCACGAAACAAGCGATTCAATGATCTAATATGCATGTAAATGAAAATGAAAAACTAATCTAAATGATAACAATGCAAGACAATGCAAGAAATGAAATCTAATCTATGAAAAGAAATAACAATGCAGATCTAATCTATAAAAGCAAGATCTAATCTATCAATGCAAGATCTAAGCTAACATGAAAATCAAAGTATGGATCATGATGATGGAAGCCATACATGCGAGAGAGAATGAGACAAGAAGATAGAAGTTCTCCACAAAAGCTTTAATATTCAAAACTCCTTCTTTAAAAATCACTCTCCAAACCTGCAACATGACAATAGCATAATAATGGGTGTCTAAAATGAGGAGAGGGCTCTCCCTTATAAAGAAGATTGGATGATCTAGATTGAGAGGAAAAAGATTTAATCAAGGGTGGAGAAATAATGATCCATGTGAATTAAAGATCCACCAATGAGAAAAGTGGAGTGGTTGAGAAGAAAGTGGAGAAATGATGAAGATAAGTCTCATATTAAGTGTAGATAAAAGATTTATTTAATTTTTAATTTGTTTTAACTCCTTTTTCATCAAAAAGAGATTTAAGTGGGATATTTTATTAAATGTGGATGAAATATTTAATTAAAAGAGAGGTTTTCTTTTAATTAAATTGGAACTTATTTTATTTAATTAAAAGAGAGCAAGTTCTTTTAATTAAATAGGAAATATTTAATTAAATTAAAAGAGAGGTTTTTTTCTCTTAATTAATTAAATGTGAATGAACTATTTAATTAAAAGAGAGGTTTTCTTTTAATTAAACGAGGACTTATTTTATTTAATTAAAAGAGAGCAAGTTCTTTTAATTAAATAATACTTAGGATAAAATGATCAACCTTAGAAATAAAACAAATTAAATTTGATCAAGGAAATTGATTTGAATTGATTTAATAAAATATTGCAAACCATTGATTCAAGAAATTTGATAAATTGATAAATTGAATAATGGGGGCCCATAGTCTAGGTGACCATTTTAGGGTGCATACATTTGCCCCTCTTTGACTAATGTGTGATCAATTCGGGAACACATGTAGTCAAAGAAAGAAATTGAAGTGTGAGGTCGATTTGGGATCACAAAAAAACCCAAATGCGTGGTCGAATTGGGAACACAACAGGACAAAGAATACAAATAAATTTTGACTTGAAAAAATCAAGGATAAAATTGATAAAACTGAATCAAAGATTGAATTTGATAATTACTGCCCCCTTGTGATCGAAATCGAAATGAGATAGAGGAGAAACATCAAATTGCTAATTTTGATCAAATCAAACAAAAGATAAGGTTCTTGATGTAAGATGAAAGATATAAGAATCATAGAACCAAGGTAGATCATCAAGCATGAAATATTATGCCCCAAAGGTGATTTAGAAGAAAAGAAGTGGGGAAAAAGAAAATGGAAGATAGAAGTTTGGAAAATATGAAAAGAAACATAAAGTAGAAAAGAAAATGCTCCAAAATCAATCAACTATTTAAGATAGAAATTTTGATTGAGATCACAAAAGAAGATAAGGAAATGAAGATCAAAACATGACCATAGTTGATTAAAAGTCCACAATAAAGATGAAGGGAGAACCCTCTCAAACTCATAATGCAGCCTAAAAATGCAAACTAACATGAAGTCTAATAATGCAAGCTACATGAAAATGCAAAGGTGTACTTGCAAAAGAGCAATTGTAATATAAGACTTTTTGTGTTCATCATTCATTAAAGAATGTAAAAGAACTTAGTTTCATCATTGGGCCATTATTAACGGACATCAAAAATCACACAATCATCACTAGTCACAAGTGCAACTATGAAGGTATGAATGTAATTTATATCGGATTGGAATGTGGAAAGATTCTAACATAAGCATCAAAGACATAAAGGTCAAGATAACTTTGATGTTAGCTTACCCAATTTAATGTAGCAAAACCATGCTCGCATCAAGGCATAGATGCCAAGATGACCATAAGAACGGTTGTGCAAAAACAATCAAGGATGATGCCTTAAATATCTTAAGCGTATCAAGGGGACAACAAGAGACACTCTAGAGTTTCAAGACCACACCCACAAGAAAAAAAAAACAAATAAAAACATGTCCCATGCCCCAAGTCCTCTAGCGATGCATCATGGAGAGACTTATCAGACAAGGACACTCAACAAAAATCAATAATAGTCAGCACACAAAGAAAAATCATGACATAAGTCAAGCATTAAGTGTTGCATTTAAAATTTAAGTGTGTTAACTGATACTGAGTTTAGAGGATAAGGATCAAATGCTTGTAGGAAGGGAAGATCATTTGATGATACTAGGTAAGACCAAACCAATAAGTGTTAAAAAATAGTTGATGTCAAAGGTTGTATTAAAAAATACAATTGGGGTGGTGTTGAAAAACACCATTTGCGAGGTGTCCTAAAGACTAACACATCCAAGAGACCAAAGCTAACATAGTTATGCCCCCTAGACAAAGATCAATTCCAAACCAAGGCAACAAGGACAAGGCATGATGGAGAAAGGCTAAGTGTTGAGGACATGCGCTAACAAATAGGGGTGCAAAGGCCTCAAGTAGTGCTCGTTTCCAGGTTTTCACCACTTGGGTTCTTTTTTTTTTTTTTTTTTTTTCTAGGACTTTTTATAATTTTTTTGTATTTTTGCTACCAAGGTGCCTGTTTCTAGGTTTTCACCAAGGCACTTTTTCTTTTTCTTTTTTTTGGAATATATAATTTTTTTGGAGATACATCAAAGTTCCTATTGCTAGGTTGTCACTAAGAAGATCATTTTTTTCAGGACATTTTTCAATTTTTAGACTTTTTTACAATATATCATTTTTTTGAATTTTTGAAATATATCAATTTTTTTAAAAAATTTTCAGGATCAATAAATATATACAAATAATATACAATGCCCCCAAACAAAAACAAGGACCAAACTCTCAAGCATGATCACATCATGCAGTCCCAATGTTTAGCAAAGTAGAGGACATGATAGAGCAATAAGCAAATGGATATGATGGATAAGCAAGGAGTGTATGAAGCAATTCAAAGGCTGACTCCTCAAGAGTACCCAAGCTAGAGAAAAAATTGTCATGTAAAGCACATTTGGATAAGAAATGAAAGGCCAACATAGGATAATTCATGAAAGCATTATGTAAAAGTGGGAAAGATGCAATTGAAAGGAGTAGACATGTCAAGAGCCTTCATAGCATCATATTTTACTTTTTTTTTTATTAGATCAAGACCAAAGGGGTAAATGGGAAAATGATAGTGAAAGACTAGAATGGATGGAGGAAAATAGATATGAAGGCTAAACATGAAATGAATGAAAACAAGATCATCACATGATAGCTCACAAGATACCCAAACATTTGTGTATAGGTCAACATTGTCAAGATCAAAGAGAGAAGATGAAATGGATGAAAGATGTAGAAGAACTATGCATGATGCCTAATTGTTAGGTTTTCATCATGGTAATTATCCAAGGTGCCACAAAGGAGTGGTTTTCAACATAGGATGAATTTATTTCTCTTTACTTTTGCTACCAAGGTGCCTGATTATCAAGTTTTCACCAAGGCACATTTTCAAAATTTTTCATTTTTTTTTTTCAATTTTTTTCTTTTTTTTGAATATTTTGGAAGAAGTCAAGCTTTTGAGATAATGCTCCTTGAATATTTAAACCATGATATACAAAGGAATTCAAATGATATGCTCAAAGATGCTAATAGGGAAAGGAAGATGGGAGACAAAAATGGAGGATATGGCTTTATGCGAAGTGAGTGAGATTGAAAAATGGAAATGAAGGCAAGATCAATGTCAACACACGCTTTGAAGGGTGGTGAGAGGATATAGAAAATGTTAATGAAGGAATACATGAGTAGAAATAAGAGGTTTTGGTTTAGGCACATGGAATGGAAGAATGCTTTTGGAAGAAGATGAAGTGGAAGTCTTTGGAAGCTTGAATGTCAACTTCAATTGTTGTTCAACATTAGACTCTCTTTAGAGAGACTTTGGAATCCATATAGCCATAGGCTTTTTTTCATTTCTTTTTGATGACGTAGAGATAATATCTTCAATGATGGATTTTGGAACCCATACTTGTCTTATAATTTTTTTCTTAGATATCTCTTTTGACTTTATGCCCCCATGTCGATTAGAGAAGACATGGTGGTTTTTTTTTTTATATGAATTCTTGAATTGCTTCTTTTTCTTGTATTAAACATTCAAGTTATTTCCAAAAGACTTGGGACTTGTGGAAGAAGAAGGATGATATGACTGGTTTAGATAAGTGGGTGGATGAAAAAGATTCAAGGATATGCATCTACGTTGATCTGGAGGAAAGATAGGAGAGGGAGGGATGTAAGGACCCAAAATTGATGAAGAATTAGGAGGGGAAAGTGAAGGGACATAAGGACCCAAGATGGAAGGAAGACATGAAACATTTAGTATTGATGGGGGAGGTCCAAGAATGGATGTGGAAGATGCAAAAGGATAATCAATAAGTTCATCAACATCTATATGACAGTCAAGGACATCAGCATCTTTAGAGTGACCATCAGGATTTTCAATAGGAACATGGACATCTTTAATAGGAGCAATTTTTTTGATAGGAGAACTTAAAGCTTGAGAAGACTTAGGAAGAGTAGAAAGTGGAAGGGAACATGGAGTGGTAGAACAAGAAGATGGAACACTTTGATCTTGACAAAGATCTTTGGATAACATAAGTGTAGAGTTTTTCTCTTGATTTTCAATAGGCTCATTATTGGAAGTAACAACACTATTTTTAATAACCTTAATGGAAGTATCATCTTTGGAAGGCACAACTAGATTAAGGTCATTTGGATTGTCAATAAGTTCAACACTGTAAGTAATAGCTTGATCTTGCTTAGGAGAAGACTTAAGACATGGTGGAATGAATGAGGAAGGGCGTAAGGGATCAAAAGAACCATGAAATGGATCAGAGACATTGTGAAAATAATTGGATGACATAGGAGGTTCTTGATCTTGATCTTTTTTTATATTCTTTTCTTTATCATTTTTAGAGTCCTCTTGACATGGAGCCACTCCTAAGGAGAAGGAAGCATGTTGGAATTGTATGGAAGACTTTGGAGGATATGATGAAGGGCTAATTGAAGTAGGAATTATAGTGCATGAAGGCTTAGGCTCTTTAGGTTTAGCATTATCAAAAGTATTTGTAGCAAAGTAAAGGTTACCTTGAGTTTCTTTAAGAGGAAGCCCTTGAGGATAACTATAAGGAACCTCATGAAAACCATAAGGATCTTTGTTGGATGAAGGATTGATAGAAGATTTGAGAGACTCAGAATCTTTAAGGAATGTATGGATAGTGGAGGAAGAAAAATATGGAAGGGGAGCATTAGAAGACAAAAGTTCAACATTAACATGATCTTGCTCAAGAGTGTAATCTTTATTTTTAGCATGAGGTTTCTTAGAAGAGGAACTCTTATCCCATTGATGTTGTATTTCAGCACAAAAAAATGCTTTCTCTTCATCAAAAAATATAGATTTATCATTTAGGTATTGTTCACAAAATTTATCAATGTTGTTTTCTAGATTTGATTCATGTGGATTTCCATTAATATTTATCTGTGACTCATCCCCTTTAAGCACAAGCATAGGACTAGGAGGACTTTTAGGAACTGAAGGAATGTAATAATCATCATCATCATCATAATAATTGTCACTATAGGCATTGTAGATAGGCATATCACAAGACTTTTCATGTTGTTCATTATCATATGTCTCAATAAGAGGAATAAGACTCTTGGTAGAAGTAGAAGAAGAATGATATCATGAGGAAGAGCTAGGTGAAGACCTACATGAATGATATTTAGAAGAATCATGGTAAGACTTGGAATATGAAGAATGTGAATGATATTTAGAAGAATCATTATAAGATTTAGAAGATGAAGAATGTGAACAATATTTAAAAGAATCATGATAAGACTTAGAAAATGAAGAATGTGAATTATATTTAGAAGAATCCTGATAAGCCTTAGAAGATGAAAAATGTGAAGGATATTTAGAAGAATCACGATAAGACTTAGAAGATGAAGAATTTGAATGATATTTAGAAGAATCATGATAAGACTTGGAAGATAAGGAATATTTGGAAGAAGGATATTGTGATTTAATCTTGCACATGATCCTAGCAAAGGTGTTTGATTTATCCATTTTTTAAAGCATTTTTGTCGCAATGTTAGCATCCATGTCACTATTAGAGCAACAAAAATTTTCAAATTCAGCAAGAAGGTCAAGATCATCTTCTCTCAAGTAAGGGTCCATAACAAGATATTCAAGATCCATGGTTCTAGAAGAAGAAGAATAAAGCATGAAATAAGAGAAATGATGAATAGAAGAAAGTAGAATATATGATAATAGGAGAAAAAGAATCAAGAAGACTTGAAGAAGAGGAAGAATGGAAATGACAAATTAGAAAGACATGGAAGATGAAGAAGAAAGAAGACCAAGAGTCATTTTGAGAAATTTGATACCATTTGAGTTCATTTGAATGTTGAGCAACATGTAATAACACTTGTAAGCAATATGAAAGAAAATGTACTAGTTGATAGGATAACCCTAAGAAACATTGGTACCAAACTAGGATAGAAAAAGCACTAACTTGTCCAAAAGAGATGTGATAAGATAGAATTTTGCAATAGGCATAAACCAACACTGCCATAGAAGTGCTCACAACTTTGGGTGAATACCCTAGCACATATGGACCAGGAGGATGATTTACCCAAATTATAAATAATTAAAATTGAATTTTTATGAAAGTAAATGGACAAGAGATTACTAAGACTCTCCAAGTGTAATATCAAAGGATCCAAGTGTATATCTTTCTCAACAAGGATGATTTCTAAATCACCAACTCCAAACAAGGTCTTTTGTGAAATCAATGACTACTAATTCAAGAGGTCAAAACACAATAACCTAAGGTGAAAAAAGAATTTTAACAATGGGGTAAGTAGCTTAATCCAAATAGGATCAACCTAGGGAGACTAGAAATAATGGGATAACAAAGTTATTTGATCATAAAGTCTCAGCTCAAGAACTCAGATTTTGTTCATTTTAAATATTCAACTAGATGTATCAATAGATTCTCTATCATGAACCAAGCACACAAGATAGCAATCAAGGATTTCAAGCAAACAGTCTTCAAACAATGAGCAAGGGGCAAAGCAACCTTGCGCATGAACAAGTATAATGACTTAGTATTTCTACTCCTTAAAGGTTCTACTTGTGTATGTTCTTGACAATATTTTAGCAAACACTTAGAACACAACAACACCTTATCAAGTTGTCTACAAGGATATATGTGGCTTTCTAAAAGGATTCTTCGATATACACAAGGTACATGAGGCCCAAATTCATAGATGAGAAGAATTCAAAATCACACAACTGGGAGGAGACGGTAACCCAAATCTCCTCTTTCACTTCTCAAAGGTATAAAGTTCTTTGAGGCTTAGCCAAGAGTGATATCAAAATTAATTCCCAAGAAAGGTGTCTTTGGATTCACCTCTCGATATTGTACTCTGTCAAAACACAGGAGTTGAGGTCATCCTAAGGGGTGATGAAATCCCCAAGCAAGCCTCCTAGAAATAAAAACTAAGTAATTCACTATCAAAAGTATTCAGAGCACTAAAGGTGGAACACTTAACTCTTCAAGTAAATGTAAAGTGAGTCCAAAAGTGGAACATTTAACCCTTTAAGATAATGTGAAGTGAGTCCAAAAGTGGAACATTTAACCCTTCAAGAGAATGTGAAGCGAGTCCAAAAGTGGAGCATTTAACCCTTCACACAAACTCAAAGTGAGTCCAAAAGTGGAACATTTAACTCTTCACACCAACTCAAAGTGAGTCCAAAAGTGGAACATTTAACTCTTTACACCAACTCAAAGTGAGTCCACACCTTAGAAAAAAAGTGAGTTCCAAAAAGCACAAAAGGGTTGCCTAGTGGAGCAATTAACGCTTCTTTCCTGTAGACCCCTCCCCCTTAATGTGGTGCTGATCTTGCAACCACGGGGTGAAAATGAGGAGCCGACGGATTAGCGAGTCTAATAACCCAAGATAGCAATCTAGATCAATCAAAAGTAATCTAAGACTGCTAATCAATACTACTTACAAATGAAAAAGGGTTCAACAATGGAATATTTAACTTTCCAAGTAAACATAGAGTGAGTCCACAAAGTGGTGCATTCAACTCCCTATGTAAACAAAGAATAAATCCATTCCCTCAATCACTTAATGAGATATTTGATATTGGAACCAAGAATTACTTAAGGTTTAAATACAAGCATTCACTTACACAAAATTTTATGAAAGAAAATTTATGTTCATTCATTTCCAATTAAGAGCATCAATTGAAATGTGTTTTATGAAAGCATGTAAAACACTCAAGCCAAACACATGAGAGGTTTAATTTTAATCCCAAATCTAAAAGTTTTAGAGATAAAAAAAAATACCTAGTAATCCTTTCAACACATCTTTTCTTTGTTGTACCTTTTGTTTACACTTAATCGCTCGCTCGCAACGAACAAAGCAACAAACAACACAAGCAAACACAAGATATGCAATATATGTCAACTCATGCAAAACTAGAGTTAGATCTAAAAATATAATTTTTAAGAGTGATAATAATCAGCAAGTAATCCAAATGAAAGCTCACATCATGCATTGATTCATTGTAAAAATTAAATGCAAGCTATTCATTAAATGTCATTTTTTAAAATTGATTTTTGACCTAGTCATAAAGATTGGATCTACATGATATGAATTTGGATCCAAAACTCAAAATATATAAAAGTAACCCATGTCAAAAATGAGAGAAATTTCCAAAAATGCAAAAAATTTGAAAAGATCTTTTAATTTGTTCTCTAGTGAGTCATTTTGTCAAAACAGACTAGTTTTTGCAAATCAAATTATTGACCCTTAATATGACCTCTAAAATCAAAACACAAAGAAACAATTTTATTTAAAATTCAGAGAAATTTCCAAAAATATAATTTTTTTTGAAAAATATGCTTATTTACTCCCGAAAATGATTTTTTATGGAAAATCAAAGAAAAATCATAAAAAATCGAAAATATTTCCAAAAAATCTAAACATTGGACCGAAGCTTCTTTGATATATTAGAAACTTGAAAAAAACAATTTAGATTAAAATACCCAGCCGTTTGAAAGATATGATCAAATATTTCAAATCTAGCATTTTTTTTTTTTTTTCTTGAGTTTACAAACAGATCTGCATAAAATCTAGTAAGCAAAGGTGGGTTGCCCTGCCGTGGGCACCAAAAATGTATGCCTAAAATGTGGGCACACTTCTATGAGTTATTATATTCAAGATTTCTCAAAAATGAGGTCTCGAATGGTGACTAATAGCTCCCTATTCATAGGGTGCAGGGATTTATAATGGAGGCCCTCAGTTTGACCTAGTTTGTGCCCATGCAAGTACACCACAAAACAAGAGATTCAATGATCTAATATGCATGTAAATGGAAATGAAAAACTAATCTAAATGATAACAATGAAAAATAATGCAAGAAATGAAATCTAATCTATAAAAAGAAATAACAATGCAGATCTAATCTATGAAAGCAGGATCTAATCTATCAATGCAAGATCTAAGCTAACATGAAAATCAAAGTATGGATCATGATGATGGAAGCCATGCATGCAAGAGAGAATGAGACAAGAAGATATAAGTTCTCCACAAAAGTTTTAATATTCAAAACTCCTTCTTCAAAAATCACTCTCCAAACTTGCAACATGACAATAGCATAATAATAGGTGTCTAAAATGAGGAGAGGGCTCTCCTTTATAAAGAAGATTGGACGATCTAGATTGAGAGGAAAAAGATTTAATCAAGGGTGGAGAAATAATGATCCATGTGAAGTAAAGATCCACCAATGAGAAAAGTGGAGTGGTTGAGAAGAAAGTGGAGAAAGGATGAAGATAAGTCCCATATTAAGTGTAGATAAAAGATTCATTTAATTTTTAATTTGTTTTAACTCTTTTTTCATCAAAAAGAGATTTAAGCGAGATATTTTATTTAATTAAAAGGGAGCAAGTTCTTTTAATTAAATAGAAAATATTTAATCAAATTAAAAGAGGGGTTTTTCTCTTAATTAATTAAATGTGAATGAACTATTTAATTAAAAGAGAGGTTTTCTTTTAATTAAATGGAGACTTATTTTATTTAATTAAAAGAGAGAAAGTTCTTTTAATTAAATAGAAAATATTTAATCAAATTAAAAGAGAATTTTTTCTTTTAATTAATTAAATGTAGATGAAATATTTAATTAAAAGGGAGGTTTTCTTTCAATTAAATGGGGACTTATTTTATTTAATTAAAAGAGAGCAAGTTCTTTTAATTAAATAGGAAATATTTAATTAAATTAAAAGAGAAGTTTTTTTCTCTTAATTAATTAAATGTGAATGAACTATTTAATTAAAAGAGAGGTTTTTTTAAAATTAAATGGGGACTTATTTTATTTAATTAAAAGAGAGCAAGTTCTTTTAATTAAATAAGACTTAGGATAAAATGATCAACCTTAGAAATAAAAAAAATTGAATTTGATCATGAAAATTGATTTGAATTGATTTAATAAAATATTGCAAACCATTGATTCAAGAAATTTGATAAATTGATAAATTGAATAATGGGGGCCCATAGTCTAGGTGACCATTTTAGGGTGCATACAAATAGAACAATCTATTGGTGTTTGAAAACGCTGGAGGGTTTTCAATTATCCCAATGAGAATACGACATATCTAGGGGCAGCTAACTCCCATTTTCAACATGCCATTTCAGACACCGGGCCAACTATAAGGCATGACCCTTCTTCTACTTTAGGCTCTGTTAAACCTAGGCAGGTAGACCTCAGATTCAAATGATACCGTACTAGTGCAAAACATATCCTTGAATCTAGTAAGCAGATGAAACCCTTATTTCTCCTATGGCTTGTGAAATGACATAGATCTACAGTAGCTAAATGCAAGTCTAGAATATTCACAAGCTAAGTGAGGGTTCAACTTTTATGCCCACTTCAAACATGAACAACTAAATTTATTTGAATAAAAGATTTGTGCAAATGCCATTCATATTAGCTTGCATCTAATTTAGTGATCAGTGCCTTCTCTATTGGAACATAGAGTCATTACCAGCAGGATGACCTAACTTGCTTGCATTACAATCAAGTTTATCAACTGAAATTCCCTAATTTCATTCTTATGCAATATCCCCTTCATACACCCAGAAACCTTATCATAACTATGAAGCATTTACTTAACTGCTTGAGTCAAAAGCAACAAAGATCTGACACACACTTCATCCAAAATGTCTTAAACCAAATGAACATTATCGATTCAATTATAAAGCTAATGACACTTGAAGAATTAGGAGACACAATTAGAAAACTCAGATAATTCTTATAAATCCCCTTTTGTATTTATCCTTGGAAAGACTAAATACAGTAACTGGCAATACAAAATGCAACTCAAGATAATTCATATGATCTAGCCTCAATATCCAGTACTTTAGAATAACAATGCATAACATGAAATGAAATTCTACACAGGGCAGATGTGTGGCCTTCACTGCTAGAGCTTAGCTCAAAGTTAGGAAGTAAAACCATCTACAATCCTAGTTTCAACAGTAGAACTAGAACCCTGCTAGTATTACCCAGAGCAAACTTCCAACCTCCACAAATGAGAAGAAGAATGAAAGATATAGGGAAGAACCAATTTCTCAGATTGAATCTGAATATGACACTTGTCCACCTAGAAAACCTTCTCAGCAGGTTAAAATCATCTTTCTTATCTTTTCCTTCTAACTGAAAAATCAAATCCCCATCATTTTACCCTTCAAAGACATCAAAATATCTTAGAAATCTGATGATGAAAGATGTAACTAATTTTTGTACTGAAATGAACTCGGTAAAAGTAACAAATCAGTTACAATATGAACTTGAGAAGATAAGAAAACAACCTCAAGTTGATTTTCTTCACTTAGATTTCAACAGACCTTTAAAACTATCTTGCAACAAACTCTGATGATTAATGATCACACTTGCCTGTTTTGTTGCCAATGCCCCTGATTTCACAAATTGACCTATAGCTCAAATTGGTGAAGACTTGTACATAATCTGACTCTAGAATTGGAAAATTCAGCTCTTGCCAGTTCCAACGGTATATTGGAGTGCCCATTTTTGACAAAATAAACCGCTATTATGGCCTTCTGAAAATTGGCCCTCTGCTCCATGGCTTCTCCTTAAAATTCATTTTTTTTGAAAAATTAATGATTTGTCTATAGTTTTAAATATAGAATAAAAAAATTTTCAATTTGAAAATATCCTCTTTTAAAAAAAAAAAAAATGCACGGGAGAATCATTAATTTCAAAAATTTATTTTTTCCTTTGTTATCCCCTCAGCTGATTAGACGCCATCAGATTGCCACGTGGCAATCTTTGATTGGCCAAGAACTTTCCACGTCACCTACTGAAAGGGTACCACATCATCACCACCTCATCTTTCCATGTCATACTCACTATGTCGCTATATTAATAGGTGAGCAACTTCCTCTTAGCGACATAGCGAGGACCCTCAAATCTACCATGTGGCATGATCTGGTGCATTCAAAAATTTGATCACCACATCACCACTCAATGAGTCCGTTAGTTGCCACTTGATGCTGCCCAATTCATCACATCTCCCAAGTGGGACTCATGTATCCTCTCACACTTTTTTGTCAGATTTTGAAATTTTTTGGCTAGTCACTATGTCGCTAGCCAGAATTTCTTAGATTTTTTAGCTAGCGAGTAGTGACTAGCTGGATCTTTAGCTTTTCTAGCGCTTTCAACCTTGTTGACATCATCCCTTTATTGTATGCATCTTTGTTCAAAATTTATGCCATTTGATTACTCTACCTGACATCATCCTCCAAGTCACAGCAACAGGGGACCCACCTCTGTGAGCTAACCATTACATAAGACGTGGCCAATCAACTTATATTACAACCAAGTTAGTGTGTTTTAAAACATTGAAAAACTTAGACCTTGAATGAATGTGGGACATCTTTTTCCAAAGCCCCCTTCCAATGATTTGAGCTGTGCTACTTCAGCAATGGAATGCTCACCATTTGGACATGGAAGCCCTGTTCGTGCTTGAGCTTCCACATTTAGGCATGTATCCTTTTTAGGAAAATGTGGATTTTACAAATGTAAAACCATGAAACTCTCCAAAGTTTCTGGCTACTATGGATTGCTATATCCTCTAACCTACAAGTTGCCTCAGCTAAAACATGAGCTGCTAGCTGGTGAATGTGTTAGATCTTCGCTAAGCATGAGACCCTTCTTATCAAAACATGAATGCAATTTCATTGGTCTCTGGTCTATGCAGATTGAGCATGTGGAATGCCTGCAGTTTCCTTTCTTTAGATGTGGAGACCCTGTCTGCAAATGCATGAGCATTCCTTTCTATTCTACATGCTTTGCTGACTGGATCATGGCATGAGATGTCTTTAAAACCTGCAACTTCTTTAAATGTGTGAGGCTGAGTCATTATTTGCTATGGGAGTCCTTTTGTCTCTTGCGTGGGATACATGGCTTTATATGCTATGATCATTGCCACCTTGGATGCCTCCCTCTATGTAGATAATATGCCCTTTCAAACTTAGGCTGCCCCTGCTCCTGTTCTTTGAGGCTATGTGCATTAAACACACTCTAGTGATGCAGATTTCCATTAACCGGCTATCCTCTTTGCTGTTTGACAACATTTTTGTTCCTTGCTTTGACTTAGTGTGCTCCTTTTTATTATTGCATTGGCTTTATTGAATACAATTACCTTTATTTAGTTTAGCTTCTTTTGATCTCTTTTTGGCAATGACGTCCTCTCTTTTAGGCCACACATTACACATAAGATCTATGAAGCCAAATAGGATCCACTTTCATCTCAAAAGGTGGAATTGCATACATTCCATTTGTCCCTCGACAGGTGGTTAATCATGATGGAAAGGTCTGCTCAATTGAATGCAAAAATCTGGATTGAAACATGCACAGGAGCTTCCAGTTGTAAGCACAATAGGTGTAAATCAAACAAAGATAAATTGTAACACAATGTTTGTAAATGGGTGGAGCCTTGTAGCTGGTATGATACAATGTAGTGTATATCTATTATGTAGTGACCTGTAGCCAACATCATTTAAAAAAATCTTCAATTCTTTCAATTCTAATCCTCTTGATGTAATTAATCGGGTCCCAAAGTGGGTCTGACAATTTATTTTTTGTTCTTGAGCAACTGGCATGGAAAACTAATCCACTGATGATCTCAAACTGATTTGAATCAAGTTCGACCATTGATTAATCAATTGAAAACCATGTTACCCCTGATATGCGAACTATGAATTTCATGTCAGGAGGTCTGTTGACTATCTTTGACAACTGATCTGAACCTTTGACCAGGCCTTGAGATTGAACACATTAATTCTCTACTCTACACTCTTATATCTTGCCAAATATCATCTCATGAAAAATTCACAGTCCAAAGATATTCAATGTCAAAGTTGCCTTCTCAGAATCACCTACATGAAAACACGTCAGAAAATAATAAATTGGGTTCAGAATTAGCTTGGAAAATTGGGTAAACGAACACTTGGAAAGATGAAAATTGGGATATTCATTCTCTGTCATGAGGAAAGTATGAATATGTGATTTGAGCTGATTATGAATAACTGGACGCAAATGGCAGACATTCAAAGTAGGCTACTTGGATTTTGCAGATTGAAAACAATGTCAGATAACAATTTTTGCAAATGGAATTGACTTGGAAAAGTGTGCATATAGATTCGTCATGACTTGCAAATTGACATACTTGGAGTATTTTCAGAGGACAACACAAGGGTACAATCCATTTGGTCCTACCAATCATAGATTCAGAGATACAACATCTCAAACAGGGCTCCCAATCAATCTGCATTTGCTGACACTAGTAAAAAGATAGAAATAGCAGTTGGAATCGCATTTGAAAACTAATCAAACGGATTCGCCATAAGCTAAAACTTGTAACATAACAAGTCTCTGACCTCTACAATGCAACACAAAAGGAATTTCAGCATTTCAATCAACTGGTCAAAAGTTACAACACGTCAAATAAGGCTTCCCAAAATTATGTACAATGTGCATCAACATGACAAATTTAAATGACCAACTTTGAGGGATTCAAAACCTAGTCAAATGGGCTCGAAACGACTTCAAATATAAAACATAAGCTCTTCGGTATGGACACTAGATAATCCCAAAGTGGTAGGTTATGACACATTTCTGGGTGCATGATATTCAATGGAAAACATAGCCTTCTGTCGCTATTTGATACTTAGGGTAAAATGCAGATTTGACAAAATGCTTAAAACGAGACCTCACAAAATGGCTCAGAATGGAAATTTAACTTCATGGAACACATAGATGCACTAAATTCAAGGTGTTAGAAACATTAAACACCTTAGGAGGCTCAAATGGATAGCCGAGTACATATGCATTTATTGGCATTCATAGGGTTCGATTAGATTCAGAATTCGAAATGGTCACTCAAAATGAGAACACAATTCTGAGCACCAACACGATCGAATTTGAGTATTTCTATCCAAAATTCATTTTTTCTCAAACATATGATCTAGATAAATTCATTCTAGCTAAGTTATATATGGCCTAACACTTTTCCAATCAGAAATATTTATTAAATGCATGTTTTATACTAGTTTATATCCAATTACTAAAGAAATAATATAATTTCAAAAAACTGACATTTCAATAACTCTTACTATTTTTTATGATATTTTTTTAGTAAAATAAAAACACCATTTATAGAGCTCAAAGTCAAGAATATTCTCATATAAGGTTTATCATGTTTTAATTAGATATAGTATATTATAATTAAAAAATTCTACAAGCATGCATTTTAACACTCGAAAAGATGTCAATTTAAGAAAAAAATACTAAATCATATAAAATAAAATAAAAAATTATGTGACATTCTATAGGAGAGAGTCCTCTTTTAGAATGTATATTTTTTCTTCTGGTTAGAATAGATTTATTTTTAAAAATGTGGTGGGAGATGAAAAGTATGGATTTTGAGTGAGTTGAAATTTGAATCAATATAAAAGAGAAAACATAGGTCTAACGTCAATTTTTACTTTTGATTGTTCTAGCTATATGTGTTATCTATAACATAGTCTAAGTTCAAATAGAAATAAGTTTATTTCCATATAGTATTGTGGTGGGAACTAAACCCCTAATTTTCAACATTTTTTAGCAACTAAATTTTTGTCTATAATAAATAGGAAAATATATCATTTCTTATTCTAAATAATTATTAAAAATTATAATCCTAAACTCCAACCATTTCTACACATTTCATTAGTTTACTTCATTTTCAAATTCTAAATAATAATACTAGTTTTATGTCATCGAAGGTGAACAATTGTACTTTTGTTAGCCTTTTCCTTTACAAAAGGGTGACATGGGTTTGTGCTTTTACCCCTCTTCATAGAGCAAGTTTTCCATCATTTTCTAGAAGTGTTTATCCTTACAACATTTTTCAATGTCTTTGGGATATATATCTTTAGTTTCTTCATTCTCATCATTGTAAGGTTCTTTTTGTCTTTCATTCCTTTGATGATCATATTCTCTACTATGTTCTTCATATTCTTGGTTCTGATCAACCATCCTAGGAATGTGGTATGTTTTAGTGTATATTGGTTCAAAAAGTCTTCTAAATAAGAATTTAGATGTTTCATTTGGAGACATATGTGTTTTTCTAGTTTTAAGATTCTCTTGATACAAGGGATTCCTAACTTGTTGAGTATTTATGGAGAATATTCTTTAAACGCGAGGTCATCTAATAGGTGAAGGAGGTCATGAAGACTCTTCACTAGATTCACTAGATTTATACCATGTATAAACTAAGAAGTGAACTCTGCCATGATATCGAACCCTAGCTCTACCTCATCTAAAACTATAGGGAGGAAACATGTTTCCACTCCTTGTTGTAATAGTCATAGGCAGTGATGAAAAAGAAAAGTGTAGACTAGGATCACACTAGTTAGTAGCCTCATAGTGAGATAAGTATGTTTTATACCTAGGTATGAGCCATCTAAAAAATGGCTATAACAACCAAGAGTTATGACTATCATGATGCAAGGTATCATAGACACAGGAGAACATAATAAGATAACTAAGTGAGGAGACTAGTTCATATGTAGATCACAAGTTGTCAACTAAGCAAGAAGTTAGAATTAGATGCTGTTGTAGATAGAGGAATGACCAAGTGTTCCAAAGGTAAATTGGAATTGGATTAGATTTTGAAAGGGAAGCTTAAAATAGCTCATTATTTTTGACATATTGGGACAGAATCACATGAGAAAATGAATCTAGGGAAAGGAAATAAAGACAACTAGGCAAAAAAACATAATTAGCAGAGAAAATTTGATAGTTTTAAGACAAGACCTCACATGAAGATTCATAGGGAATTGCACAAGAAAGTATAGAGAAATAGGAAAAGTTTTAGAACAATATTTTTAGACTTGTTTTCTCATGCGAGGACTTGCATAGAGCCATGCGAGGATTTGACAGTTTCACTAGAAAAGACCAATTTTGGCATGAAAAAACATTGTTTGGCAATGTGTCACATGAAAATTTGCAAAAATGTGTGAGAAGAAAAAGATTTCTCTAAAGACTTTATAAATTCAAAGAATTGGTCATATAGGTTGCTTACAACCTAGGAGGATAGTGTCTTAGGGATAGTTCAAAACTTTCTAGTTTGAACAGAGGATTTTCCCAATGATTTATCAAAATCACTTGTTGGAATGTGAGTTTCATAAAGTTCTCTAAAAGAGGAATGCACATGTAATCAAATTGGAAAAGGTTCATAAGAAAGGAACACAAAAATCTTGACCACACATTTTAATTGTTGTCAAGAGAAAATAAAAATTAAAACATTGTGCCATCAAATAAGATTCTAGAACTTGGTATGAACCAAAATAAGGTGATAAATGGGAGCTAGCACAATATAATCATTAGCTCACTTCAAAAAAAAAAAAATTTCAAGGAAGAATCAAGTTGAAATACATGAGCTCCATGAAGTTGACAAACATATCAACAAAAATACAAAAGAGAAATAATTGATGACTCATTAAAAGCCCACTTAATGATTTCTGACACTTAGTAATATAGTGATTGGAAATTTATTGATGGAGATTTATTAAACTCTCACTAGTCAGTGAAAGATTATTTCTATGTTATTGCAGAGTCATGGGGGTTGACACTTGGGAGTGTCAAGGGAATTAAGATAGTAAACACACACTGAGTGTAAAAATTGAAAAGTTTGATTTTCTTGTTTGAAACTCTCAAAAGCCACTAGTGACATCTGGAATCAAGTTATAAACTTGATATAGGTTTGAAAATTGCTTGCTGATAAAGAAATACCTTTGTAATTTCTTCCTTTTATTAGGGCTATTTTTTTTGCTTCCACAACACATGCCCCATTTTCAACTTGGGAAATGGGGACCTCCTTTTTTTGGCTTACAAAAGTGTGCTTGTCAAAATAGGGTATCTTCCAAAATGGCTTAAGGAGTGAATTTTTTTTGTTTGGGTTTAGGATTTTGGTTAGTTAGCATCATTTTTAACCCCTAACTCTAGTATATTCATGTTTATCTTTTGTGTAGTTCATCATGGCATCCTCATCATCCATAGCAAAAGAAAATACCATGGTATTGCATGTGTATTTTCAAAATAGGTATCTTGAGATTTTAGATAGAAGAAGTGGAAGGAGTTCAAGTATATGAAAATGTTGGGAAATAAAGTGAGACTAAATCATCAAAAAGATCAAAATAACTACACTAGAGTGCTCCTAGACCCCCTTTGAGATTCAAAATTAAGATTTTTTTTTTTGGTGAATTGAGCACCTTGTGCACTTCCCTAAAGGTGTGAAGGTGCACATGTGTGTAATTAAAAAATTTAGTTAGTGAATTATCTCTAAAGGTGCACAGATGCACATGTATAAAACACCTAGAGGCCATTCAAGGTCCCAAACACTACCATGGCTTACTTATCTTTTGTAGTAGTTAAGATCACACTCAAACCCATGACTTTCAAGTTTGAGGCAATGCCCAAGAAGTCACACTTCATGATTTCCATAGGGAAGTGAGGGTAAATAATTAAGCTTTGGACTAATTATCTCCTCAAGAAGTCACCTCTTCCATCCAAAAGTTCAAAGTGAAACATCTACACATCATTTTGGTATAAAGGGGACGAAAACCCATATACTAGAAATCAAGTTTTGACACTTGGAAGAATTTTTGGATTATTGGATTCTATCACCAAGTTGCATAGGCACCCTTTTCTTAGAGGTGTGCCAACAGTTTTGAAGAAGAAGTAGTGCACTGACAATTAACTACAAGTTACTACTTTAGAGAAATCCATGCATCAGAAATACATTTTTATGGTAGCCCAACTCCCAAAAATAACTAAAAAAGACCAAGATTCCATATTTTGAGCTCCTAGAGACTCCCAAATAATCTCATCAAATTTATCTTCTTATCGTCTCAATTTTCTATTATTTTAAGTTATGTAAAGGCTTATGCACCTATTAATTTATACAAACAAGGGTGAAGACCTACTAAACACCATTTAGAAAGTCAGTTTGTATATAATTAGCTTTATTTTATTGGTTTTTAGCATGAGTTTGCATTAAAAGATCTCACTCCTAACACAAAGGGAGGATATAATTTCTTTTAAATAGATGGATGTAATATATACTCTAGGCCATTATTTTGATCAAATAATATATGTTATTTGTTAGAGTATATAGTCCACCAATATAACTAATAGGAGGGGGGGTGAATTAGTTATCCAATTATTATCATAATTATCAACCTTATATTTCTTTACCATATGAGAAATAGAATCAGAATCCATAAGAAGATACTTATGCACAATAACACTAGATATGTTAATCAGGGAAACCTTTGATGAGAGGGAAAATTCTAGTGGGGATGATACCCAAAATATGATGTAGTAATATAAATATTCCTTGTTAGAGGACCCCATTAGGAGTCTATAAAATACATTCAATACATATATATTAGTCTCTATTAGGAGATTCCAACCCTTTTAGGAGTTGTACCAACCCTATTAGGTGTTGTAGAAGATAGATGGACCCACTATCCAAACAACTTTAGGAGCTCCTTCCTATTTCTCTATCCTATCAACCAAACTTCTACTCCTTCAAATCTTGTTACTAGATCAAAAATATTGCATCCAATAATCCCTTGGATCACTTATTCGCATTCACCAAACATTTTTCTTCTTTTCACAAATCCCTGCTCACTTCACAATTGATATATCAATAAACACACATTACAAACAAGGAAAACATCTTTCCATTATACCATATCTTAAAAATAATTTCTTGAGTCATACTTGAGGCTTTCCAAATTAATTATAATAAGATAATTAATTAATTCATAATTACAATAACATTGTTAGCTCACAATCTATACAACTTCTCACATGTGTGATACTAGGACTTCCACACTTGTTGACATTACTATCAAAATATCCTCTGTCAATGACTGATCATGCATCTCTAGATTATATCAATCTTAGAAGATATAATGTAATCACCAGAAACTACTCCTTAAGTACTCTATCTGAGTACTTCTCTCTGTAACTCAGGCATATCTTCTGTATGACTTCGACTTACTTAATGTGCATTAAACCTATTGGTGTTTTGAAATGTTATAGTTTCAAATTACCCCAATGAGAACATAATACATCTAGGGGTAGCTACTTTCCATCTGCAATATATCCTTTCAGGCAATAGGCCAATTATAAGGCTAGACCCTTCTTCTACTTCAGGCTTTGCAAAACCTAGGTAGGGGACCTATTAGATTCTTCATATGGTACTAGTGTTCCAAAAAGTTGAATCTAAAACAAAGGATATTAGAACCCTTATATCTTCTATACTTATGCAAAGATCATAGACATGAAATAGCTAATAACATGACCTAGGAAATTGATAAGATAAGTGAGGGCATCCTTTTAGTTCCTTCAATATTAAAGGGCAACGATATTTAATTAATGATGTTGATTTCAGCAAAAACAAGGCAAGAACAACATAGCACTTTGATCCTGTTGCTGATCAATGCCTTATCTATTGGGAAATCCTACAAAACCCTAATACACATCCTTGAAAGTCATTGACATATCCCATACATTAGGACTTGCTAATCTATCCATTCACCTTGTAAATAAGACATCTACATTTTTCTACTTTTCATACTCAACCTATCCCTTAATGAGATCTACAAACCCATAATGATAAACTAAGCATTTACATGACTCCTTGAGTCACAAGAAAACAATATCAACATATATGATCTAAAATAGATTGCAACTAGACAATACACATCTTGTACATATATCACAAAATATCACAAATAGCATGAACAAGAGACAAAACTCAAATAGAAGATTAACTTGCTCTCACACTTTTATTGATTTCCTTGAATACAATAGGATGCATGAAATTGAATCATAAAACTTCCTAATAGATCAGAACTATCTATATTCTTATTACTTGCTATTCATTACAAGAGAAAATGCTGAAGAAAATGGTATCATAGTAGTGAAAAAATATCAAAACTAGAACCTATGGTCTCATAATGAAAACTACCAACCCTTACAATGGATGAGAAAGAGAAAGATATAGGAAAGGAATGTAATCCTGGATCTGATCTAGAAGTGACATGTTTCCACTCGAATCTTCATACCCTCCTATTACAGTGCATCTTTCATATTTCTACAACTAAAATTTGATATGATTCTCATCATTGTTTGTAACAAATTTGGAAATATCTCTTCCTTAATGATGAAAACCCTTGTTTTGCCAAAATATCTAAAATGACAATAATAACTTCATCAAATTGAATTGGAGGTGATAAAATCTTCCCCTAATTACATTTTTACTAGCTTTGGTATTCATCTATTTCACCATTTCATTAGAAATCAAATCTGAACTATCCTAACTGAACAAGGTTGAAAAATGGATACCTGAAATAAAACATTGAATAGCCTAATTATGTGGCTTTGTGTGTGAAAATGAACTTAGCAAATAGAAAGTATGTTCTCTCTCAGTTCTGATGACATATAATAGTCCTATATCTGCATATTGGAGATACCCAAAATCTTCATTTGAAAATTAGGTCTCTTGTAGACTCACAAGTTTACACTTTATTGCAAGTATTTAATATTTCCTAAAGTTCAAACTTTGGGTTATAGTTCAAAATTTATTTAAAAGACCTACTATATGTGCCAATTGAAGAAAATAATAAAAAATTTGAGTTTATGCAATTGAAAATTTTCCCTCACTTTCCATTTGGGTCAAACTAGGTTTGACCATGCTGTGACATGTGTCACATTTTGATTCACTCATTCCTACTCAGTCACTTATTCTATTAGTCCTTTTGCCACCTAAGTGCCATGTGGCACCAGCTAATTGGTCCTCATTCTACCATGTCTTTCTGGACTCGCTACCACATTGTGACCTTTGATTGGGTCATCATGTCACCATGCTTATCCTCCTTGTATCTTTCCTTAGTAATGTGGTGATAACCATCTGATCTGCCATGTTGTAGGATCTAGTGCATTTGGTCTACTCACTACCACATCACCATCCAGATGCCACATGTAATGCTATCATTGCATCATCATGTTGTGATCCTCATCAGCATGGTCACCACATCATTGTGACATAGCGATGTCTCGATATGTGTTGCCTTTGTCCACATCACCATTCAATCATCTACCTTGTAATTTGTGCCATGTCACTGCTGCCACATTACTAGCCCTACCATGTGATGGCTTGTCACTATGTCTCTATAGGATCTTAGGTTTTCCATATTACTAGTAACCTAGTGACATTATGCCATGTGTTTCTCCTTGCCACATTGGCACCTTGATTTCTATGCCACATTTAGAATCCTCTACCACGTGTCATTTTGTAGTTCATCCTTTTGGCTTCCACTTGTCACCTCCTGGTTGGTCCATATAGGTCCAATCATCATCTCTAACATGTGCGTTGACATTCAAAATTTAGTTATCGTTCCTCTAACCATTTTTGGGCCTGCACGAGCTTATGTTTCCTAGTGTCTCAAAAGGCATGGCCTTTTAGACAACTACCTCTAACTTGTTATTATGTAAAAACAACCAAGATTTCCTTCTTACTATCAATGTGGGATAACTCTTTGAAAAAAAAACTTTATGCAAACCTTTTGCCACATGATCAAACATGGATGTGTGTCTTGTGCATTATTCATGAACTACACTTCTCTACACAAAGTGAACTAATGTTTCTCATTTTAGACTATGTGGATGATGTTGAGAGACCATCTTGCTTCCATGCTTCTAGATGTAAGTAGGTTAGGAGGGAAATCAAGCATGGTGGAGACACTCCATTTTACATTTTATCTTTGTAGCAAATCATGTGCCCCCTACTCTCTCCACTGTTACAATGGTGTCTGCTCATCTTGAAGGTATAATGTGTTAAAACTAGATCACATGGATAATCACATGATTGTAAACCATCCTACACCACCATCCCATTCACTTGGATTGCTGGGCTTGGAGTGTTGAGTTAATACTCCATCATTGTGCTCCTTGAAATAGATAAATCACCCCATTAAATGTAATTGGTCTTTTATTTTTCTAGAATTTGGCCAATGTGGTTTTGGATTTATCAAAATTTTTCCCAAACCTAGTCAAACTTCAAAAATAGATTCCTTACCCCTATCACTGCTACATTACCATTGATTCATTGGTGTATCTCATTCATGAATTCCTTCATCATGCCCTATTCTCTTTCATGTCTGTGGATGCTTCTCTTAGCAGCGGTGATAGAGGGAAAGTGAAGGCAAGCACAAAGATGATGTGTTCAGAACTTGAGCCATCTCTACAATGATTGCATAGATGCTCCAAGATGAACATGAAATTTTGAATTTGACAGCAAATTGAAACTCTATTTAAAGCTCCAAGGATGAAAATGTCAACATGAGAAAACTCTTGGTATGATCTCTTGTCTTCTAATGTTCTTGTTATCAAAAGTATTGCTATAAAGAAAATCACAATAATCTAAAACCACTTAATGAGTTTCATGGACATAGATGCATGGCTATATGCAAAATCTATTTGGCCATAAAATGTGATTTTCCTCTCCTCAAGTGTGATTTTTTCTAGAAATTACATGTTGAAATGGTTCATACTAGGCTAAAATGAGAATTTTCTGAACTCATTGATCTTAGCATTTGAGGTTAAAAATGTAATTTTTAAAGGAGGTTCCATATCTAAGTTTTTTTATTTAATGCAATTATTTCCTTTTTTTTTCAAGGTAGCTCTAAAGTAACGAGATGCTTATATTGATCATCATTTCTACTTTTCTGGATGAGGGTATTCATTCATCCTTGGCATGCAAAAAGATAACACTAGTCAAAATTTGTTGAACTTGGTGGTTTCCAAAGAGAAATGCCCTACCTTATGAGCTAGCTACTTGGAAATCCAAGGAAGGTACCACATTGAAAATTTCAAGGCATTTACTCCAAACTATACAATAACCTCATATAGAAAACATATTAGAGGTGACCAAGAATGCATCTGATAGTTCTAAAGAAGGATGACTCAATCCAATAATATTCTTGAAACTTTTCTTTTCTCTTACATATCGATTGACATTGACCTTTGTAATCATTAAAAAAAATGTCTCCCCTCCAAATGTTGGTATGCACGCCTTTACCCTTCTATTTTTCTAGTTTTGTACTTATGCTTGCTAATGACCAAGTATCCACAGAAGTTGCAATGTGTAGTGTATACTTTAAAACTTACAATAATTTAAAACATCACCAATCCCCTCTTTGAAAACATCTTCTATCTCCTCAATTTCTTATCAGTCTAGTGGAAATAGCTGGGCACCAAAGTGGGTCTAGCTAATTTTTTTTTTCAAACTTAATCACCTAAAATCTCAAACTGGCCTACTAAACCCATCCTACTAATTGAAATCAAATTTTACCATTCAACGATCACTTAAAACTCATTTTACCATTTATCTACAAACTTCCAATTTCTTTCCAAGGGGTCCTTTGACTGGCCTTAAAAACTGACCAAAACACCTAACAGAGCCTTAAGTTCTTACATGCTAGTTCTTTGTTCTACAATCTCTTACCCTATCAAATATCATGCCATTACAACATCGGGGTCAAAAAATATTAATCGTCAAAGTTGTTTACTTGAAACTACTTGCAAACAAACATGTCAGAAAACCATAGTGTGTTTGGTTTTGGCTTCAAAAATAGGTCAAACTGACACTTGAGGGCATGAAAACTGGGATCCTAGTTCATTTTCATAGAGAATATAATTTTTTAGTTTGGTCTCATGAAAAATAACTAGGTGAATTTGGCAAGCGGTCAAAGTGGGCTACTTGGATTTGTAGAACTGGTAACAATGGTAGCAAAGTGATTTTCTCAAATGGAATGGACCTAGGAAAGTGTACAGATAGATTCGCTAGGACTTAAAAACTAGCATACTTAAATAATTTTCAAAGTGGAACTCAATAGTAGAATCCATTTGATCTCACCTATCATGGATTCAAAGTATGACATCCTAAACAGGGGTACTCATCAATCTACACTTTATGATAATAGTAAAACTTTACAATTTGCATATGGAATCACATTTGAAAACTAATCTAGTAGATTTTTCATAAGCTCAAATCTAGAGCATAATAAGTCTCTAATCCCTAGAGTGCAATAGAAAAGGAATCTTCTCATTTTGTTCAATTGGGTCAAAATTATAATAAGTCAAATGGGGCCTCCCAAAATTCTAAACAATTTGCATCAGTATGAAAACAATAAATAACCAACTTTGAGGGATTAGAAACCTAGTCAAAACATATCAAAATGAATTGAAACCTAAAATATAGAATATTTGATATGCATATTAAATAATACAAAATTAGTGAGTCATACAACATTACTGGGTGCAAGATATTCAAATGCAAACTAGGCTACCTGTCACTATTTGACATAGGCAAAAATGTAGATTTGAACATTGCTCAAAACAGAACTTCGTAGAATGGAAATTTATCTCCATGGGATGAGTGGATATATTAAGTACAAGGTGTTATAAACATTAAACATGTCTTAGGCCCCAAAGAAACAACCAAGTAAACATGCATTAAAATGCACTTATAGGGCTCAAAAGCTTGGAATGGCACTCAAATTGGGAAGGTGATTTTGAGTCCCGATAGAACCTTGACATCAAAATATAGTATAGAACATTTCCTTGAACATGCATCACCATAAAATCATACTCTATTTGTACAACTATGATCTCTATCTGCTACTCTGCCAATCTTCACAAACTTACTACTATGTTGACATCAATGACAAACACAATCATGAATGCAACATGTGAATACACTCCAATGCTTAGGAAACTCCCCCAAATTAATACCATCACCATTCGTGCTAAAAATCTCCCCCTTTGAAATTTATGACAACATAAATGAAAAACATTTAAGTTCCAAGAATACCAAATAATACTTTATTTTTGCTGTTGATGTTCTTATTTTCTCAAATCCTCTTCATCAATCAAATCTGAAATCCTATAAAACATTTTTCTATTTTACATCTTTTTTAGGATTGGCAATAGTTTTTCACATTAAAAAACTCACCATAAATCATAATTCTTCATGCTACATATCTCCTCCATAGAGACATTCCTCCTTCTTTCTTACATGAATCTTTCTTAATCTCCCTAATAAAGTAGATATTTTCATGCACTCTTCCCCCCCGTACACACTTAGGAGATATTTTTCATGCACTCTTCTCCCCCATTTAGATCAATGGAAAAAGCCTCATTATTTCAATTTACTTCTTTGAGTCTTCAACTAGCTCAAGTTTCAAAAGACACTGTTCAAGACCAATTACCAAAAGTCCTCAATGACTCTTCCCATCAAAGATACTCTCCCATATGGGAAGCATCAACATTTAGTTCTGCTTTATACCTATAGACCGATGAAATCTTTGCATCATCTACTCTAAAGTAGGCAAGGGCATAACCCCAAGCATTCCTCTTAAGTACTCAAATGTATCTTTACGAAAAGGCTTTGTAAAGATATCTGCACTTTGATCTTTAGTGCTAACATATTCCAATATGATATCTTTTTCTACCATATTTTCTCTCAAAACATGATACCTAATAGTTATATGCTTAGTCTTAGAATGTAATACATGATTCTTAGACATACTTACTGTACTTATGTTATCATAGTATATGATAATAGGTTCTAAAAATTCTATCCCAATATCCTCCAACATCTATTCATCCACATAACTTGATTACAGTTATGTTCTACTACTACATATTCTACTTCAACCATACTCTATGAAATACAATCTTGTTTCTTTCTTAGCCAAGAAACCAATCTTCCTACAAGAAAGAATTCTCCACCATTGGTGCTCTTTCTATCATCTATACTGCCTACCCAATGCACATTAGTATAAAAACATAGAGTGAAATAACTTGATCTAGCATACCATATCCCACAATTAGATGTTCCTTTAAAATATCTAAATATCCTCTTTATTTCTACATAATGATACTCTTTAGGACCAGCTTACAATCTAGCTACAATCCCAACTATATTTTCTATATCTAGTTTGGTGTGAGTTAGATATTTCAATCGTCCAATAATGGATTTGTACTTCTTTTGTTCAACTATAGGTGTTTTATCTTTTCTAGATAACTTGTGACCAATTATCATTGGTGTAACAATAGGTTTACAACTTTCAATCCAAATCTCTTAAAAAAATATTTTAAGTACTTAGCTTGTGAAATGAAAATGCCATCACTATTTTGCACGATTTGCAAACTTAGAAAAAACTTCATTTCTTCTATCATACTCATTTCAAATTCATTCTTCATCTTATGAAAAAAATTATCACTTGCTTCATCATTACCTCCAAATATTATGTTAGCAAAAAATATTACTATTATTAGGAAACCATTCTCAATTTATTTCAAATACAAGTTACTATATTCTGTACATTTAGCAAATCCAAGTTTTGCCAAATAATTGTCGAACCTTGCATACCAAATTATAGGTTCTTTCTTTAGACTATTGAAGTTGATGAAAGATCAACCCCACAGATCCCAAGAATCACCTGCATGCAAACACCTATCATAGAAAGAGAGAAGCAAAAGCTATGGAGGCTAAAAATGCCAGATCCAGAGATGAAACATTCTTGATGAGTAAAAAGAATTTAAATTTATATTATCAAAAGTGAATGAATAAACTAAAGAGATCAATCCTTATAAACCTAACAAGGTAAAACCTAGGTTGCATGATAATAATTAATAAAAGAATTAATTATTATATGCCTAAAGTTTTGATTAAGTAAAAACAAGTTTTGAAAGGACCCAAAACCTTGTACAAAGGGACAAGAAAGATATAACAATGAGAATCTTTAAAAAACTATGGAGAACCACCCAAAAACAAACAGGGACATGCTAATGTTCCCAACATGAGGGAAAAAAACCTAAGTAAAACATAGACCATTAAGATTTACATCTTGGTACCTTATTTTGAGAATGTAAAGCCATATCAAATGAAGGTTTAGACGACTTTCCTTTTTTTCCTTTAACTAAAGTCCAACCATCCTCCACCTTCCCCATAACTTTCTACCAGCCTCCACTAACCTCTAAAAACCACTATAGTTAAAGATCCAACAACAATGTTTTGGAAAGTGTCAGTAGCAGAAGGGACATCATCAAAATTCTAACTCAAAGTAGGCAAAGGGTCCAAAACCACAGAGATAGTAGGAGATGGATCATCAACAACACTCTGAGTCAAAACCATTGTAGGGAAAACATGCACAGCATTAGAGACATAAACAAAATCCTCATCCAAAGTGAGATCAATATGTAAAGAACTATCCAACCCATCCACAACCGAAGTAGCTTTTTGAACTTTAGAATGATCATCTGAAAGCCCCAACCACCAAGAAGGTGATTTTTTCAATCTAACCTTATTTGCCTAAAGTTTAGCTTAAGTAAACTAGAGATTATAAGTGAGTTAATAATTAAATAAAAATGATTTAATTAATAAGGCAATATCTTATTAATCTAACACCCCCCTTTAAGATAAACTTAGGGAGTAGCTAAAAACCTAGAAACTACTGCTAAAAGAAAATTGGGTCCAGGCAAAAAGGCCTAATGAAGTACCCAAGCACAACCATATCTTTGTAAAGAGGAGAAATAGAGAAAATCACATGGGAAAAAATCTACTCCAAAAAGAGATGGAAAGTGTAAGGAAACTCAGGTGCAGAAATAACTTCCTACACTAATCTCTTAAGGAAAGTATTGTGCAAATTCCTATTAAATCCTTACAATTTCAGATTTGATATTATGTAAACAACACTATTTTAGTCAACCATTAATACAAAAAATAGATAGAGAAATAATAATACATAAAGACAAATATATGTCAATGGGGAAAAACCTTTCGGTAAAACAACCCCACCCCTCCAAAACTTGAAAAATGTATTATCTTTAACACAAAGGTTACAACACACTTGGAATGCAAGCTCTTTCAGGACATGGAAGATTTATCCAATAGCAACTGATAATACACTACTCACACACTCCACTATCTATAGCCTCTCAAAGAGCTTATATAATGCACTTTCCATTTTTAGGGCACCTTCCAAATATAGCTCTTATGTGTAATAGTAATCCATCATAATTGTTCCAGTCATGATTTCCTTACACATAATTAAATCTTCTAAAGATAGTTCTTACACGTCATAGGAATTTGTCATAACTATTTTAGTCATGATCTCCTTACACACAGTTAAATATTCCAAATATAGCTCTTACGTACCATAGGAATCCATCATAATTGTTTCAGTCATGATTTCCTTACACACAATTCAAAATGTTGACACATGTAAGTGGAGTGACACATCAACATGCCAACTAGCCATGCACACTCACAATTAGTTACATTATTCGCAAAAAATACATTTACAAAAAAAAAAATATGAATAGGAATTATCCAAGTTTGAGAAACCTTACTCCTAACATTCTCCCACTTGTTGAACACCTTGTAAGAGCAATAGGAACATAACAAGAACTAACCACTATAGGCTAAAAGGACCATAGACTCTAAACACCATCTGAACTTTTTTGTGCCCACTAGTTTTGTCAATGCATCTACAACATTCTTTATAGTGTCTCCCTTCTCCAAATTTACCTTTCCATCTTCCACCATATCTCTCACAAAGTGAAATTGCACATCAATGTGCTTTTTTCAGGCATGGAAAGTTGGATTCTTTGCAAGGAAAATAACACTCTGACTATCACAATAAATAGTAAACTATCCTACATCAACACCAATATTAGAATAAAATCTCCTAAGCCAAATGGCTTCCTTACAAGCATGGGTAGAAGCCATGTAATTAGTTTCTATAGTGGTCAAAGCAACTGCAGGTTGTCACTTACTCATCCAACTAATGGCACCACTAAACATAGTGAATACATAAGCATTGGTGGATCTTCTGCTCTCAATATCACCTACCCAATATGAATCCACAAACACAAAAAAAAAAACTAAATGTAGAGCTCTAGAAGAGTTACCATGATAAAAAATGGAGTAATCTAATGTACCCCTCAAATATCTAAATACCCACTTAACTGCATCTTAATGTACTTATCCAAGATTAGCCATAAACTAGCTTAGAAATCCCACAACTTGGGAAATGTTTGGTCTAGTATAGGCCATAGCATACATAAGACTACCAAATGCACTAGAATAAGGTACTCTATTCATGTCCTACACCTCACTAGGAGATTTTGTACAATCATCTATAGATAACTTTGCTCCCATAGAAATAGGAACACACAAAGGTCTATAACCTACCATGCTGAACCTATCCAACATAGAGTTCACATAATTACTTTAACTCAACCAAAGTTTTTTGTTAGACATATCTCTACTAATTTATATACCCAAGATGTAATTTTCTTCCCCAAGATCTTTCATCTCAAGATGTGCTAACAATTGAGATTTAATATAAGAAATCACACCCTTACCCTTTCCAAATAGCAGCATATTATCAACATATGATGCAACAATAAGAAGGCAATCATTTTCAACTCTAAAGTAAACACAATGATCTGATTTTGATCTTACAAATCTAATTAAAAATTGAAAGGCATCAAACTTAAGGTACCACATCATAGGAGATTGTTTCAAACCATACAGAGACTTCTTTAATCTACAAACCAAAGATTCTTTACCTTTAACAATGTAGTGCTTATGTTGTGACATATAAATCTCTTCCTCCAAATCACCATGAAGGAAAGCTATCTTCACATCCATCTGTTATATCTCTAAATCATATGATTCAATGAGAGATAATAGAAATCTAATGGATGTCAACTTTTCAACAAGGGAGAATATTTCACCATAATCTATTCCCTCTACCTATGAATAGCCCTTTCCAACTAATCTAGCTTTGTACCTTTCAACACTGCCATCTGGACATAATTTCTTCTTAAACATCCATTTGCTACTAATAGGTTTTCATCCTTTAGGCAAAGGTACAAGGTCTAATGTTTTATTTTTATCAAATGAAGCCATCTCATCATCCATGGCCTTGATCCAAGTACCTGTATCTTCCATATCCAAAGCCTCTTTCACAGATCTAGGCTCATCAATATTAGTAATAAAAAAAAAGCACAACTGGAATCTAACATAGAATAACCAAACCTTTTTGGCTGCATCCTTACTCTCATAAATCTCCTCAAGGGATGAGGTTGAGGTTGTTCTTCCTCTTCTTCTAAACTATCAGAGCTACTAGATCTCTCCTCATCATTAGACCCAACATGCTCTTTCTATTCATTCTTGTCAGGGGTAGGAGGCAACTAAACAATATCTTCTATCTTCTCTTTTTCATCTAGTTGTAGCACAATAGGAGAAGATGTTAGCTCTCTACATATAAAATTTTTTCTATAGAACACCTTACTAGTCATAGGATCCCAAAGCTTGTATCCTTTCATAGCAACACCATATCTAATAAAAACACACTTGGTAGCTTTGTTTTCCAACATAGATCTTTTCTCCTTTAGAACATGTGCATAAGCTTCATAACCAAAAACATTAAGATGTCTAATTATAGGCTTCTTACCAAACCACACCTCTATGGGTGTCTTACTAGCAAGAGATGATGTAGGAGATCTATTAACCAAATTGCAAGTAGTGGCCATAGCTTTAACCCAAAACTATTGTTCAAGACTAGCTCCATTAAGCATACTCTTAGCCTTCTCCATCAATGCCCTATTCATTCTTTCTGCAACTCCATTTTGCTGTGGTGTAGAAGGAGTTGTCTTATGCCTCTCAATACCTCATTCTTTATAGAACTATTCAAACTCTACTGAGAAAAACTCACCTCCATTGTCAATTCTCACACACTTAATCTTCTTATTAGTCTAATTCTCTACAAGAGCTTTAAATTCCTTGAACTGACTAAAGACTTGTCTCTTACTTTTTAGGAAATATATCCATATCCTTCCACTATAATCATCTATGAAAGATAAAAAAAATAGACTTGGAGATTGAAGGAACTTTTATAAGACCAGACACATCAAAATGAATAAGATCCAAAACATCAAAAAATTTGTGAGAACTAGAGTAAAATTTAACATGATTTTGTTTACCATAGACAATGTTTGCAGAAGTCAAACTCAAGATTACAATCAATCAACCCCTTAATGATGTTCTTGTTTTTCAGGGTTCTGAATGTGGCCAAATCTCATATGCCACAACATTTTATTTTTTGCAAGAAGCTTTCCTTCTAATGTGTTTGCACCCTTAGGTACACATGCTGCACTACCATCAGAAGCAATAACTATAGTATTCTTTAATGCTAATTCAAATGTTGGGGATGAAGTGATAGATGATCTCTTCTTTGAAACAGAAGAATTATTGCACTAAGAAATGCATGCATCAAGCTAAAATAGAGTACTGTATACCTGAAAATGAGGCCTCAAGTCTTTCACCTACACTTTAACATGGTCATTATATGTGGATTCATCTTGGAATGAACATGGGATAGTTCATCCAAGAGGTCTGACAATATGAACTGTTGCCTTCTAACTAGAAGGATTTTGCCTATTGTCTCTCAGACCAAGATGCAGGCAACTAAACCTTTCTAGAATGAAGGATTTATGTGAAGTATGATTATGCAAGTAATCTATATAATGTGCAATTTATTCTATTAAACAATAAAAGAAACTAAGTTAGATGTATGGATTATTAAGCTAGATGACATTAAAATACTACGCAAAAGCACATACGAGAGCTATAAAAATGAGTATTTAGTTTGATAGCAATTCAATATCATCAAATTACAACTTCTGTAATGAGGGATTGAGAGTTCCTTAAATATAATCTAGGGATTGATCAATGGTTAGGATCAAATTGGATGAATGATTAAGATTAGAGAGAAGATCTAGTTAAAATGGAAGCTTTCTTGTGCAAGTGAAGTTGACTATCTTAAATTTGAGTGTGATGAGTAGTTGACTAAACTTTTTATGAGTGTGAGAACAAGTTAACTAAATTGCTTCTGATTCAGGAGGTAGTTCACTCAGAGTTTCAATTTTATAACTAAAGAGAAGATTCTAAAGATATTATTTAATTTTGTAAAGTGAGATATGACCTCATAAATGCCTTTTTCATTTAATTGAATAATCTCATTCAACTAATTAAAGTGAGCGTAATTATTAAATTAAATATTGTTAATTTCTTTGAACATTAGTCGTAGGATATAATTTAATTAAATTAAATTATAAACACTTCAAATTAAATCAAATCTTGATCAATATGTTTAATGTGACTAATTCAAGTCAATACTTAGGAATTAAGGGCCTGTTTGGTTGCTGGAACATTATTTAAGAATTAGCATTCAAAATCTTGGATTTGGGCTTTTGGAACTTGAAATCCAGATTACAATTTTGGGGATTAAGTTGGGGACCATTTGGTTCAAATTTGATATTTAAAATTTGGTATTCTTGACCTGTTTGATTCAAACACAGATTTTGAAGTAAGAATAGTCTAGAATTTTATTTCGCCCATGCAATGCCCAGACAAAGTAATGTGTTCCTGCACTCTTAAGTAGTACCACCATATTTCCACTGCTATCTTGCAAAATTATATTTGAAGGCGTGCATGACTGGAACCCCATTGCGTCTATCTCCACTATAGAGTGCGTGGAATCATATGTAAATGCTCCAACATCAACAAAAGGAACAATGCACATGCTAAAGTGGCAGCCAAGTTTACCTCTTCGGTAGAGTTGGGCGAGGGCATGGTGGTGGTAGGAGAAGAAGTAGTTGAGGGAAGAATAGCTACACTAAATTTTATTCCACCCAAGCAATGCCCAGATGAAGTAATGTGTTCTCGCACTCTTAAGTGACACCACCGTAAAGCTCTCACAGAGCTTGCAAATGGCTCGAACGCTCTATAACTTGTTCTTTCCCTGTATGGGAAACATCAATCAATAGCCTCCTCCTCATCAATGTTGCATAGATCAATTTGTAAAAGCATCAATCAGAAGCAACAAAAGAGATGTCGATCTACTGTATTTCAATAAAAAAAAATGGCAGTCGAAATGAAGAGATGCAGAAATGGATTTTAAACATAATTAAATTTCATTTTATTTGGAATCCTCATTTTGAAAAAATTGGGATTTAAAACGTGGATTCCAAATAACAAGTATTTTGCAAGAATTTGGAATCCTTGTTTTGGGGCTCAAATGGGGATACCAAATCCTCATTTCTTCAAATCCCAATTCCAATCTTGCGCACCCAAACAATGGATTTGAAATTTTCAGGGATTCAGCATGCCAATTCCTATCTAATTCTAGCAACCAAATAGAACCTAAATAGATAGCTTGATTAATGCAGATTTAGGGTTTTGTACATTTGACAACTAAGTCAAGTAGCAAAAATCAGAATAAGAATTGCCTAGTAGAATAGGACTTTAAAATTGATCAAAATAGACCAGAATTGGTGATCATGGAAATGAGCCAATTTTGGGGTATTACATTTTGCCCCACTTTAATGAATGTGTGAGCAACACATTCAATTCAAAGAAAATTAGAAAGCATGATGCGAAGACCAATAAGTAAGATTGGTTATGAAATTGGGGACATAGAGACCAATTGATAAGCTTTTAAAGATTATCTCTAGAATAGAGCTTAACCTTAGGGAATCCAAATAGAACACCTAGATACCTAGATTGAAAAGATTACTTTTGAAATTAATGACACAGAGACCAATTGATAAGCTTTTAAAGATCATCTCTAGAATGGAGCTTAACCTTAGGGAATCCAGATAGAACACATAGATACCTAAGTTGAATAAACTTTTAAAAATTATCTCTAGAATGAAGCTTAACCTTAGGGAATCCAAATAGAACACCTAGATGCCTGAGTTGAATAAGCTTTTAAAGATTATCTGCAAAATGACACTTAACCTTAAGGGATCTAGATAGAACACCTAGATACCTAAGTTGAATAAGTTTTTAAAGATTATCTCCATAATGGAACTTAACATTAAGGGATTTAGATAGAACACCTAGATACCTAAGTTGAATAAGATAGCAAGATACAATCATGAGAGGCATAGAATCATCCCTAGAATGAGGCTTGATCCTCAAGAGTCAGGGTTTAGACTATCCTAACACTTGTCCATTGAACTCTAATAAGAACTGCTATAAGATGTGATTAGTTGATGAAAATATGAGATGATGCTAGATAGAGAGGAACAAGATGACCCTGGTGATGAGATGCCCCTAGCAATGAGGACATAAGATAGGAACAAGATGCCTTAAGAAATGAAGATTTTAGATTAATTTTGAAATTTAGATTCAATGATGTAATCATCCTAACCCCTCGAGAGCAAAATTGAAAGATGACAGACGAGAAATATGATTTAAAGCAATATAGAGAGAGATACATAAGAACACGAAGAGTTAGCCAAATATAAAAGAGAGTAGAATGATTAGAAGAAAATTTGGAGGCAATCCAACATGATTTTGAGGTCCAGAAGACCAAGTTTGACCAAAAGTTTACTAGGTTTAACCATAGTTGACTAGAGTTGACTAGAGTTGACTTCTTCAGATTGGAGATGAAATTTGAAGAAATTTGAGTTGAAAAGATTTCAAGATTCACAAAGTATCAACAAAAATTTTGATTGCATGAGCATTCAATCGTGTTGATCCCAAAATTTTAAAATGCATTTTTGAGCCAGTTAAGTGTGTCAATTTTTGAATTCAATCCTGAAAATGGATTTAGAATGGTCAAATTAGCCATGGGGTGATTTTTATGCAAATCAAAGAACTTTGAAAAATTAGGTCAAAATCTATATAAGGGCCCAAAGGGTCATTTTCAAACCATTTGTCTATTTTTTCTTTAGTGGAGAAGAGAGCTCTAAGAGGAAGATGGTAGTTCCAGTGTGCACACACTATTTTGAGTGCTCTCAACAACACAATCGACTGATGAACTATGGACCTTTGGTGAGTAGTCAACAAACTTTATTTGCATTTAATTTTGCATGCATTTTGAGACATTTTTGCATGTTTTTAGGGTAGGTCAATTGGTTCTTACATGGGGGCTGTCTTTCCTCATGCAAAGCCAATCATTCTTTGTGCAAAGATCCACCAGCTCAGTGTTTTCTTGCGTGTGTCAGTGGGGAATCTCACGCAGGAGATACCCACCTCTTGCATGAGATGTGTAGGATTTTGGGCACATGTTGCTCACAATCTCATCATTTCTTGCACAAGGACTTGTTTTATCACACGAAGAAGCAAGATTTTACACGAGAACATGAATTTCTGCATGAAATTTTGGCATGGGAAATGAATTGGAAAATTGCATTTTTGATTTTTCATCCAAAATTTGCATTTGTTTCACCATCTTTTTGACTTGTCGAGCATGTACTGACTATTTTCATGTTGTTATTTCTCATGTGTGCAAGTCATTTTTGATAACATCACGTTCAAGTCCCATCATCCACCTTAGAAATCTCTATTGCAGAGTTTGGATGATGTAGACGTGGCCCATATTGACAGATTGGGTTTATCGTATTTATGTCAGATCCCAATAGTGTTGGTGAATCATGACCTATTGACAACATTGGTGGAGCATTTCTATTAAAAAATGAACACATTTCATCTTCCACAGGGGGATATGACTATTATGCTAGAGGACATCTATCGAATATTGTGGATACCCTTCCATGGTCTACGAGTGGTGTACAACATAGTGTCCATAACAGGCATAGAGGCATTGAGGGCCATATTTTAGAGAGATTTGGTGATAGGGCGAGCAATCACATGGGATGAGTTCATCCATAAATATGGTACTACTCATAGGCTGGCCTTAGTTTTTTCCATTTTTATTAGTTTCTTCCTAGTACTTGACAGAGGACAACACAGGTTAGAGTATGGGTGGGATGTTATGCTACAGAGGATGCTCGACTCTCCTAAGCAGTTTGCATGGGGCTAGTGTATGCTTGCCCATATGTTTTATGAGATGCATGAGATTGTTTACCATGAGTGGAAGAGTATGGCCATGGTGGTATATGTTCTACAGATTTGGGCATGGGTGCACCTGCTAGTGACCAGACCTATTTTTGAGGATGCCTGAGAGTGGATGGAGCCCTACATATGCAAGTATAGAGAGCAGCTTACCCAGGTAGGTTTGGGTAAGATAGAGCACTGGAGGACACATCTTGATGACCTAGTCTCTATCATATGGTGGCCTTGGAGAGAGACTAAGGATTGGGATGACGCTCCTTAGGAGCTGAGCTAGATGTTCTCCTCATGGCCACTGTTAGGTCAAGGCACCCATATCATAGAGAGGTTTCCCATCATGCAAGTATGGTGATAGTACAAGCGGCCCCAGGACATCTCATAGGAATATTGTCCATATGCGAGAGTAGTGATGGATTTGGATCGGGGGTGGTTTGTAAGGTTAGATCCTGGGAGGTCAATGATAAATGTGCACAACCTAGTTGCATCACAATGGAACTATCTCCTAGAGATATTAGATGTTAGGATGATGCTTGCATACCAATCATATTTTATCATTCACCCCTTTCCATGATTCATAGATCCAATGGGGATGGTAGCATAGGGACCACAAAAGGCACTCATATAGGGTCTAGTCTAGCAACCAGCACAATAGTAGTCACCAAAGGGTCCACCATAATAGGTTTGATAGAGAGTACTTTAGGTATAGATTTCCCTACACTAGATGGGGTCAGATCTAGCTGCCGGCGGCAATAGGGTGGAGCAGGGTTGGCAGCAAAGATCACACATAGAGGAGTAGGCACTTGTACAGCAGCAGGAAGAGATGCTAGATGAGGAGATGTAGGAGCAACCTACTGCTAGGCCCCGAGATGCACTAAGGAGGGTTTAAGAGAGAAAATTAGATAAGCCTCTTGATAGTTAGGATAGCTACAGATACAAGTGGTGGTGCGAGATAAATGGATAATGGAGTAGAATTGCGAGATCTTGAGGCTTCAAGAGTAGGTGCAGGTGGGTGAGCAGAAGGTGGAGATGTTGTAGGATGAGGTTACACTATAGGCAGCTTGAGTGGCCTATTATTTTTCAATGTACTCCAGAGTGGTGCTCGATGAGGCTTAGTAGGTGACGCATTTTTCCCAGTATGCTTGAGATTCTGGGGGTGCATATCCACCAGCTAGGTTAGAGATGTCACCAACTCCTCCTTCTCTGCCTCCTCTAGGAGGGGAGAGCACTAGACAGAGTTAGTCATGACATTTTTAGCTTTGACTTTTGATTCTAGCTATGTATCAATTATTATGCCAGCACCATTTTGTACCATTTTGATCAACAGAGCTCGAATAACACTCATTTTTGTGTTGACACATTCTTTTGACACCTATATATATATATATATATATATATATATATATATATATATATATATAAGATTTTGAGCCGAGCATCTTGTGTTCATGTCATTGTCATTGTCTCTCTTTTAATTTGATTTACATGAGATGTTTTATCATGTGACTATGAGATGGAAACATGATGTTGATGTATGGATGCATGTTTGATTTGAGTTGTTTATGTAGATGAAATGAATTTATTGATTTATGAATGAAATGCACAAGTAGATGTACTGACATCTCATGTAGTGTTCCATGTTTTTGTTTGATAGTGATAGGTATTTCATCGAGGAGTGCAAGAGGATGAACCAAAGAATCAAATGCTTGTGTAGTCATGGAGAATCATGATACTTTGAAGAGATCAAAAATTTCTCATCATAGAAGGAAAAAGTAGATTTATGATCAAACTATATGCTAAAAACAAGTAATACAATCCTATGCTATATGAAACCTTACACTAGATGCAACCCTAGGTCTGGTTACCAAGCTTCAAAAATTGTCATCACTGAGCATATAGTAAAACCCTAGATGTCATACAATTCCTGCTAACATTGCAATCATGAGAATATGAAAAGGACATCTATTCTAGTTTTGTTAGGATGAAATGTAAGCATTTGAGGCATAAGAAGCCAGAATGACCAGAACATTTATCCCTTTTGATATAGCAAGTTAACATAAGCATCAAAACATAAATGTTAGGATGACTAGAATGTTTCTTGCATGAAAAACACACTAGACACATGAGAGATCCATCTTATGCTAAGTATTTAGTAAGTATTCTGTCTACAATAACCCTTGCTTTCATAACCTGAAACAAAAATGTGCAAAATATACTCACAGTGACCCATACATTCACTTAGCAAGATGAGTATTAGTATTTACTATAGCATAAAGAGTTCACTCCAACAAGAAAGGAGAAGAACCAATTTTATTGATGTATCCATATAAAAGGAGTCAAGGTACACCCGGTCATCTAATATGAGATGGAGGCTCTTATAGTGGACACCCCTTTTGTATGAATATTTCAAATTATTGGAACTAACTCGTAAATAGAAAGCAAAGAAAAGATCATGCCCCTAGTCATGACTTCTCTAGTGAGAGTGACATCATCAAGTTGCTTGAGGAGACATGATGAAGCAAAAATGAAAAAAAAAAGGAAAATGCTCAACATATTGAAGCAAGCATATCATTTTGAGTTCAATGTTTTTGTAGGATTAATGTCAAGTGTCAATGTCTAGAAAATAGATGAAAGAAATCTCTTCAAGAGGGTGATGAAAATAGACAAAAATAGCTAGAATGATTGGTGACTAAGGTCAAAGAGGAATTTTCAAGGTGAAGAACCTAAAGAGGACTGAGCAATAGTAGACAAGCACAACCAAAATAGTTGGTGATTGATGCAAGAGAGATCTTCCATCAAGGAATCTCAAAAAGTGACATGAGTGATAGTAAAAAAATATAGCTAGGACAACTAGTTACTATCATGAAAGAGATTCTATGTAGAGAATCTTGATAAAGAGTGACACTAGCGATAGTAGGTAGACATAGTTAGAACAACTGGTGATTGTTACGAAAGAGATTCTATGAGGAGAATCTCAAAAAGAGTGATGCTAGCTATAGTAGTTAGATATAGGTGAAACAATTGGTGACTATGATGAAAGAGATTCTAGGATACTAGAGAGTAGTGCCCCCGAGCTGTGATAAGACTCAATCCATGGATACATGAGCAAAAGGCGGTAAACTAAAGCAGGAAAGCAATTGTGCAAGGAACCAGTAGATGTGCTACAAGATGGAGCATTGGGAACAAGAGGCACCTGTTTGCTAGGTTTTCACCTTCTTAGTAGGGCTTTCATTTTTTTGCTACCATGATGCCTATTTCTAGGTTTTCACCAATGACACTTTTCTTGTTTTTCAATTTTTTTGGTATTACCAAGACACCTATTGCTAGGTTTTCACTAGTGCAATGATTTTTTTTAGGGCTTTTTGCAATTTTTAGATTTTTTTTAGGATATTTAGATATGTACAAGGAGCTTCTGAGATCATATCAGCTATAAAACTACTTCAGGTGGAGAGTGTTGACAGGTTCCTTGAGCACTTCTCCCTTGACTATAGAAAGTTGGTAAGCACCAAAACCATACACTATAGTGATTATGTAAGGACCAAGCTAGTTTGGTTTAGACTTCCCTTTCTAGACTCATTGTTGTTGATTCTTAGGATTTTCTCTTAGGACAAGATCATCCAGTTGGAAGTCACATGGCTTAACTTTCCCATTGTAGCTTCTAGACATTCATTGCTGATAAGCTTGTAGATAATCACATGCCACTTTTCAGTGTTCATCTAGTAATACTAGCTCTTGAAGCTGAGTTATATTGTAATCTTCAATAATAATAAGGCCTTTCTTACCTCTATTAGAAGCATAACATCCGCTCCATAAACCAAAGCAAAGGGCATTGTACCTATTGGAGTCTTGATGCTTGTCCTATATGCCCACAAATTTGGATTAATCTGGAGGTGCCAGTCCCTCCTAGATTTTTTGAATGTGTGATGGAGGATCTTGAGGATCTCTTTGTTGGATGCCTCTACCTAACCATTACCCTGGGGGTAATAGCTAGAAGACCAATGTTTTCTGATTTTGAATCTTTTGCAAAGTTCCTTGAGGTATTTTTTTTTTGAACTGTCCTCCATTGTCAGTAATGATGGAGGATGGTACACCATACCTACATATGATGTAGTCTATGATAAAAGACCTACAATTTTTCCATTTGCTATTATGAGGAGTACTTCCTCTACCTATTTTGTGAAGTAGTCTATAGCTATAAAAATGAACTTATGTCCATTAGAAGAAGATGGGTGAATTTGACCCACCAAGTCGAAGGGTCATTGTTGAAATGGCCACATTATGGTAGATGGAATCAACTCCCTGGCTAGAGCATGAATTAGATTCCCATGGAGCTACCACTGCTTGCAAGACTTCGCATACTTGATTTCCTCTTGCTCTATTTTAGGCCAATAGTAACCATCTCTAATGATTTTGTGAGCTAGTGTCAAGCCATTCGAGTGGGATCTGTAAATGCCCTCATGAACATAAATTAATGGATGTTTGGACTCTTCAGGTTCTAAACACCTAAGGAATGTTTCATCAAGACCTCTCCTAAACAAGTAGTTAGAAATACTGACATACCTTGAAGAACTATGGATAAGGTAACAATTTTCATTCCAGGTTAGACCATCCAAAATGGTTTGGTTATAGAGATAGAAGTAGATGTGATGGTAGTGAGATGAGTCTTGTCCTATGATAGAATAGATCATCCTAGAATCAAGGGTATCGTAGGCTAGGTAGTGTAATGCTTCCACTAGGAACTCATGTCAGAGATCACTTTTAGGCATTTATAGAAAGTGGGCTAGAGTAGCCATGGAATTAGCCACTTTATTTTTTGCTTAAGGAATTTTCTAGAAGGTGATGTGAGAAAAATACTTCTTCATGTCATCAACCATGCATTTGTAAGGGATTAATTTCTCATCCTTTGTCTGATACATATCATTAACCTAGTTGATTATTAGCTGAGAGTCCCCAAAGATATTTAACTGATCCACTCTCCATTCAATTGCAATTTTCATGCCATTAATCAAAGCCTCATATTCTATAATGTTGTTTGTACAAGGAAATAGAATCTTGTATGCTTTGGGTATTGAATATCTCTATAGTGTTATGAAGAGTAATCTAGCACCAGACCCCCATTGTGTGAAGGATCCATCAAAGAACATCACCCATGTTTGATGTATGAGTGTTAGAATTGACTCTTCAAGGAAATCAATATTCATCGAGAGAAGACTCTACATAGGTGCATTTGCTAGCTGATCTACAATTGCTTGTCCTTTGATAGCCTTTTATTCAACATATTGAATGTCAAACTTACTGAGTATCATGACCCACTTAGCCAGTCTTCCTATGAGAGCCAACTTATTGAGCAAGTACTTCAATGGATCTATTTTAGCCACCAGATGTGTGGTGTGCACAAGCATGTAGTGTCTCAACTTTTGGGAAGCAAAGACAACTACCAAGCAAGCTTTCTCAATGATGCTATAATTCATCTCATAAGAGATCAACATGAAACTCAAGTAGTAAATAGCTCTTTCCTTATTATTGTGAGCTAATAAGATCCCCAAAGATGTTTTAGTTGCTCAGATGTACAAAATCAAAGGGGCGTCAAGATTGGTGGATTAGTGAGATATTATTTTATTTGTGTCAAGCTTTGCTCACAATCTTCACTATAGATGAACTTAACACCAGATTAACTTAACACCCTTATGTAAAGTCTTTGTAAAAGGTTGTAATATATCTACCAACTGTGAGATGAACTTGCAGATAGATTGGAGCCTTACTTGTAGACCTCTCATATTGGTGACTTTATAGGGTGGAGGCATATCCATAATTGCTTGAACCTTCTTCGGATCCACCTCAATTCCTTTCGCAGACACAATGTATCCCAGTAGTTTCCCTCATTTGATGCCAAATGCACATTTCTTAGGATTGAGCCAGAGATTGAACTTTTCCATGTGATCTAGGATGGGTCCCAAATCTTGCAAATGAGTATGGCATTTTGCACTCTTGACCAAGGTATCATCCACATAGTCCTCCATGGTCTTATGCATCATATCATGGAAAATTATAGTGACTACCCTCTGATAGGTCACACCAGCATTTTTCAAACCAAATGGCATTATGTTCCAACAAAAGGTTCCCCATGCACATGTAAAAGTAGTCTTTTCCTGATCTTTTGGTGCAATTTTTATCTAATTATAACTAGAAAACCCATTCATGAGTGAGTACATCTCATATCCTACTATCACATCCACTATCATATCAATGTTGGGAAGTGAAAAATCATCCTTAGGACATGCTAAATTGAGATCATAGAAATTAGTACAAAATTTGATAGATTTATCATGTTTGGAGATTAGAACAATGTTGGATATCCATTTAACATAATTGATGGCACGGATGAAACCAACTTTCAGGAGCTTTTCCAGTTTGGCTTTGACAAGCAATGCAACATGAGAATGAATTTTTTGTAGTTTCTATTTAATATACTTGGTGCAATGGATAAATGATGCATAATGAGATCTAGGTCTAGTCTTGGCATGTTAGAATATGTACAAGAAAAATTTATCTTCTTTTCTCAGAAGAAGGTAATGAATTCCTCTCTTTCTTTTGGAGATAGTAACTATGCCAGATGTATCATATGAGGATGTTCTTCTATGCCCAGGTTGATTGGCTATGTCATCTCTATCAACACCTATGATCTCTCTTGAAAGTGCATCAAATATCTCATCTCCAAGTACCTCAGAGAGGTTTTCACCTTTGGATACATCTTCTTTTTTTTTACTTTTTTGGTTTTTGACACTACCACAATGTGGTTTTCACCATCAGACCTTCCATGTTTTTTCTTTTTAATTGTATGACTAAGATATTTGATGTTAGCTTTAGTGATGTTGATGCTCTATTCATTGGTGGAAGACATTATAGGTTTGACATCATTTAGGTAGTAGGAAGGATCATAATCATTCTAGAACATGGTGACTTTACTAGATGCATTAGGATTCCAGTCTATATGCTCAGGATATGTGAGTGAAAGAGTAGTGGTAGGTTTAATTAGATTCATGATAGATTCATTAAATGCTTGGACCAACAATTTGAGACCTAGAGCAGCTTCATCCATAAGTGTGTTCAAATACCTTTGAGAACTAATGGTAGCAACTAATGACTTGGGGAAACTAGTTGGATCAGACCCATCTAACCTAATCTTAGACATTTCACCTACTTTGAGTTGGTTTTTATAGACATGAACTTGGTCAATTTCTTTATTGGTAGTCTCTTTTGAAAGGGAGTCAAACTCATATTCCTTAGAATCAGTGCTGCATGGTGAGAGGCTGTAGAATTCCCCAATAGTGATATGGACATACTTACCTTCATCATCTAGATTTTTACACAAATATTCAACACATAACACTTGACTAGACTTTCCCTTTTCTAAATGAGCATTGTGTGGATTAGTATTGTCCTTAGAAGAATCACTAGTATCGTCCATAGTGCTGACACATGGCACAAAGTCATCCAGCTTAGCAAAGAATTTAGCAAGGTCATTAGGAATAAGATAAGGATAAGGATCCTCATTATCTAAATTATCTTCTTCTGTATTTGACTTAGCTTGCGACTCATTTCCAGATGAACCCTCAGACTCTGGTATGAATTTGTTAGCCCTTAAATGGAAGGCAACTTTCTTAAAGCCTAGACTAGATGTATCTCTATTTCTTTGAGCTATTGTTTTGATAGGATCAACTAGACCATTTTTATTGCATCCAATAGGACCAGTTCCCTTATAGTTAAAGTTCTTCATGAGTCTAAACCAGGGCCATATTTTTTAGTTGTGATCTCATGAGCTTGTTCTATTAGGTCTACTAGAGTCTCTTCTTTGTAAAGCTATGCAACAATGGCTCTATTTTTGCTTTCATCCTCTAAGGGAACTATAGCCTTGACAAAATTTATATTATACTTTGTTTGAGGTGTCAACACAAATGGCTTCTTTGCCTTAGATGGTCTCCCATAATGACGAGGAGACTTAGGAAGAGATGTTAATGACAACACTAGCTTGCTATGGTACTCAACCATGCTAGTTTCTTTTAGCTTGAATGATTGTTCAATTTGTTTCAACTTGTTCTCATGATAATCAATAGATTCTCTATTAATGGGTATGAAATTCTCAACAACTTTGAGCATATTGCAGGTATAGCTAGTAGTAGTAGGAATAGTGACTTTAGAGCCATGAAACAAGAATTTGATGCATTGGTGGTATGTGGATGGAACAACACGCATCTCATGTATGCATGGTCATCCTAGTACAATGTTATAAACCAAGGGAATGTCTAGGACCTAACAAGTGACAACCCTTTCCATAGGATCAATGTGAAGGGGCGAGACCACAAGACCTAGAGACTTTCGTTCAACTTCATCATACACTTTGATAGTGATTTTGTGGTGAGGATGAATAGAGTCCTCAGAGTAATTTAATTGTCTAAACAAAGTAGAAAAGATAATGTTAGCCCAACACCATTAACAATGAGTACCCGATGAACATGTGTTTTATGTATCATGACCTCAATGTGTAGGGGTTGATTGTGTGGGTGACTCAATGAGTTGTCATCCTCCTCAGAGAAAGACATAAAGTAACATGAGGTTAGGTGACCTACCATAGATTGAAATTGCTCAAGATCAAGATATTGAGGAACATTTGCCTCAGTGAGGGCTTTGTCTAGAATCTACCTATGAGTAGGCAAGATTTTAAGAAACTCAAAAATTATGATCTAAGCATTAGTTCATTTTAACTAATTGAGAACACTATAGCTAGTTGTTGCTGAATTCATTGTGAGTTTTGCAGATTTTCTATATGGGACAACAAGGGTTTTATCTTTATGTTGTTCAAGATCAAGAGTAGAAGGCATAGGAATTTGAGCACCAAATTGGCATGAGAGCATGTAATAGTGTTGGCACAATGTTATGAAGATGTTTTGTCTATTGTATGGGAAGTAGGGCCCCTCAAGAAAATGGATGTCTTGGGTTTATTGGTATCTTTCTTTCCCTTAATGGTAATGACATCATAGTACTCAAAATCCACATGTTCAACCATGTTTATCACATTGTTGTCATTAGAGTATGCATAATTGACCTTGTTGTTAGGTTTTGGTTTTGAGCTCTCGCCTTCTTTATAAGCTGGGAAGGGCTCTTTGAAAGCCTTGTGATCTAAGTTATTGTTATGTCCATCTACCACAATGTCACCATCATTTATTATGTCCTAGACTTTGTGATGCAAGTAATGTAGTTGCTAGTTTTGTGTCTCTTATTTTGGTGGTACTCACAAAATGTAATATTGTTCCACCATGGTGGGCATGGTTGTGCATCATAAGGGTGAGAGTTATCCAATGGTGAAATGAGTTTTTTTGGTAACAAGGTTTTGTAAACCACATCCAAAGGTTCACCTTGATGTGTATACTCTCATTTAGGGCATGTAGCCCATGAGTTTCTCGGGTTGTTCCTAGATGTCTTATTATTAGAAGGATGTTTCTCAACATTCTTGGCTACATTAAAACCATTTATGAGATTAAAGGCTACCTTAGTAGGTGTAGGAGTGACATTTTCAACAACCCCATCATGTACAATTTCTTGATTCCTGTTGACATACTTGGGTTTGTCCTTGTTAGAGGTGGATCCTTGTTTTGTGTCCTTCTAAAGGGTAAGTTTTCCCTTCTTAACCATGAATTCCTCTATGTGGATAGCTTGTGTGACCATGTCTTCAAAGGTACATGAACCTTGAAGTTGGACTCTATAACTAAAATTGGGTAGGAGATTATTAGTGAAGATGTCAAGATTTTCTATTTTTGGAATCTCACATGAATAATTAGTGTAAAGCTATCTCCACCTTTGAAGGAATGTGAGGAAGGGTTCCCCAACCTTTTTCTTAAGGTTACATAAATCTTGAATATTGACAGGGTGTTGAATGTTATGAGAATATTGCTAGACAAACAAGTTGGCAATTTCATCAAATGTATTGATGCTAGGAGGCAAGTGTGAAAACCACTCCATAGCTTGACCACCTATACTTTTGGGGAATAAACAAATGAGATATGCTTGATTATGCATAAATTGTATAGAAAAGGCACTGAATTCTCACAAGTGATCTTGGGGATCAGTGGTTCCAAAGTACTTATCATACTTAGGTAGCTCTACTCCTCTTAGAAAAGGAGGCATGTCTATGCTCTTGTCAAATGGAAATGGACAAAGAGCATCTAAGGTGTATGTTTTTGCGGGTTTTTATTTCTCATGCATCATTTGAGCCAGTTGGTCTTGCATGATTTTTAGTTGTTTTTGGAGTTTGGAAGTCTTAGTTTTGTCTTTAGGCATGATGATGGTTTCCACATTAAAATGATGGGGTAGCTTAGCTCCCTCTTGGCAAGTTTGAGAAAGTACTCTTTCTCTTCCTTGAGTAGGATTTCCATGACCTTTCAAAAGTTTTTGTATTTTTGACACTTTTCTATGTGTTTGGGTAGTATTTCTACCTCTTCCTATTCCTCATGAATGTCATGGTCTTACTCTTTGTCATTCCTAGGTTGATCTTGGTGTCTACTGTGGCTACCATGTTTAGGCTCATAATTAGCCATTGTAGGAATGTGTTCAGTTTTAGTATGTTGTGATTGGAAAGGTACTTTGAAAAGGAATTTAGAATTTTTTTTTAGAGATGTGGGACCTTTGCTAGCCTTAGGATCCTCTTGATACAAAGGGTTCTTGGTTTGTTGTAAGTTTATGGAGAATGTTCGCTAGACCCAAGGTGATCTGACAAGTGAGGGAGATTGTGAAGATTACTCACTAGATGAACTAGGTGTAGACCATGTATAAAATGGAAGATTACCTCTATTGTGATTATGACCCCTAGCAAAACCTTTCCTAAGCCTAAGAGGATAAAACACATTTTCTCTTCTTGTTGCGATAGTCATAGACAAGGATCACACTAAAACATAGTCTCAAAAAAGCAAAAAGAAGAGTGTTGTATACTAAGGTACAAGTAGTCTAAGTGAGGGCTAGAACAACCAAGGATTATGACCATCACGACATGGAGTATAACAAACACTAGAGGATAAGAACAAGACACTAAGAGATGAGACTAGTTAAAGTATAGATTGCAAGTCATCAGCCAAGAAAAATGCCACTGTTCGAGACTATTTACAAACATAGAAGAGGTAACTTGATGCAAGAAACATACTAGATGTAGAGTGCAGATTGCTCAAACAAGTTGATTTGATAGTTTTGACTCAAGGTCTTGCATGCAGATCCTTTTTGAGGCATGTGAGAAAGTACACAAACGGGTGCGAAGACTTAGATCAACAACTAAAACTCATGCGAGGATGTGGTCCAAGCCATGCAAAGAAGTGAAAAGGTTTGGTAGACAAAACAAAAGGCTACTAGCAAGATCTCACATAGAGATATGCAAGTTCTTGTGTGAAGATCTAGATAGAACTGCATGAAGAATTGATAGAACAAACGGGGCTTGCGAATTTTTTTGCAAAACTGTGTACGAAATTTGAGACCAAATAGACAACATAATTGGATTTTGAATAGATTTTGAAAATTTTAGACTATTCTAGATGGATTGTTAGTTCATTTGATAGATAAAAAATAGATTGTAGGGTTGATTTTCAGATTGTGAAATAGCATTGGGTTTCAAGTAAGAAAAAGTGTTTTCAACAAGACACAAGAAGCAAGCAGCAGTCAAATACAATCCAATTGAGAGCAAAACAACTTAGAGGGACAGTCTTGACCTTTTCATTTGTTTAGATAGATTTGGACATGTTTAAGACTTGATAAGAAACACACTTTATCCCTAGAAACAAAAAATGGTAGAGAAGGCAAAACCTTTTTCCCACAACTTATGTGCATGTGTGCACCTCACATAATCATGTCACCCCATAGAGGGTATCCATATTTTTGGTGTATTCAAAGGGATCAATAACATATACACTAAACTAACACCCTTATGGCATGGGTCAAATGCATATGCCACCTTCCAATGCCTACTAGCATGCTTATGGTGGGTTCTATAGGAGAGATTCTTCCCCCTCCTTGCACAAAGATTATGCCTCCTTTCAGAGGTGAACCAGGTAGCCTCTAACTAAAGGTTTTTACTTGGTTTCCATTCATATTAATCCCTGGTGGCTCCACAAGTGGAGTTCAGACCAAAAAATGACACCAATATCTATAAGTGCACACACTTTCTTAGCAAGACTAGGGTTGGCATGACCAATGCAAAAGATAGAGCCTCCTCTTGATATGCGATATCAAGAATCAAGAGGAAGAAATTAATATGGCTTTGGAGTCTTTTTCTCTACAAAGATTGTTTATTATAGTGAGTTGGAATCTGTGATGAAAGGAGTGTGCTCACTTGGGTCATTCTTGGAGGTTGGATCACTCTAGTAGGCCCTTTAAGGGATTGACTTAGACTAGTGGTTTGAACATAAGGGTCAAATTTTTTGATTTCCCTCAAGGGAAAGAGCATATTCCTCTACCTTAGTATCTCACCCAAACATGCAGAATACATTAATCACTGACTTAGCTTAATCAATCTAGACTCATCCTTTCTAAATATTTTGATCTCCTAAAAGGAAACCATCATCTTATCATAGAAGAGGATTAGCACTAGAGAACCACTAAGTTGCTTTCCTCCCTTTGATCCTCTCTTTCAGAGGCTTCTAGGTTTTTGATTCACCCTTGGTTATGACCTCCAAGTGGTGAAGAGCATAGTCCCCTATTCCTCTATCTTGCACCCTACAAAGTTCACAAGCCCTAATTAGACTATGTTTACAAACTAAGAAAAAGACACATTGTTTTAGTGGGTTTAATATTTAGTCTTTGAAAATCATATCTTTGACAACGTCCTGCAACACATAGTCAATTCATGTTTAGGAAAGTTTTTATGAAGGAGTCTTCATCAAATGTCCTATAGACAACTGTTAGGCTACAAAAAACCATAAAAACTAAAATAATGATACTTCAGAGAAAACACATTAGTAAAAAATGATAAACAACATTTTGAAAAACTACATTTTAACTATGTTGTTTCAAGATTTTACGTGAAATCTTGTGCTAGCCTGTGCAAAGTCTTTCATTGTCAAGCACGATAAAATGATGTGTCATGCAAGAACCTATGCAATAGGGCACTTTTTTGCACGAGAAAGTTATAGAGACGTGAAAAACCCTCAAATATTCATGTGAAAATGAAATTTTTTGTACAAAAATCTAGAAGATTGTACAGACAAGTACGACAGAGTAATGAAAATTTCAAAAAACTAGACAAATGACGCTAGAAAAATTATTTTTCTCGACCCCATTGTGGGTGCTAGAAATGTATATGTGAAAATGAGGCCTCAAGTCTTTCACCTACACTTCAACATGGTCATTATATGCAGATTCATCCTGGAATGAACATGGGATAGTTCATCCAAGAGGTTCGACAATGCGACTTGTTGCCTTCTAACTAGAAGGATTTTGCCTATTTTCTCTCAGACCGAGATGTAGGCAACTAGACCTTTCTAAAATGAAGGATTTATGCAAAGTATGATTATTCAAGTAATCTATATGATGTGTAATTAATTCTACTAAACAATAAAAGTAACTAAGCTACATTAAAATACTAAGCAAAAGCACATATGAGAGCTATAAAAATGAGTATTCAATTCAACAACAATTCAATATCATCAAATTCCAACCTCTGTAATGAGGGATTGAGAGTCCCTTAAATAGAATCTAGGGATTGATCAATGGTTAGGATCAATTTGGATGAACAATTAAGATTAGAGAGAAAATATAGCTAAAATGGAAGCTTCCTTGTGCAAGTGAACTTGACTGTCTCAAATCTAAGTGTGATGAGTAGTTCATTGAACTTTTTATGAGTGTGAGAACAAGTTAAATAAATTGATTTTGATTCAAGAGGTAGTTCACTCAGAGTTTTCATTTTAGAACTGAAGAGAAGATTTTGACGATATTATTTAATTTAATAAAGTGAGATATGACCTCATAAATGCCTTTTTCATTTAATTGAATAATATCATTCAATGAATTAAAGTTAGCATAATTATTAAATTAAATATTCTTAATTCCTTTTTACATTAGTCTTAGGATATGATTTAATTTAATTAAATTATAAACACTTCAAATTAAATTAAATTTTAATCAATAGGTTTAATGTGACTAATTCAAGTCAATACTTAGGAATTAAATAGATAGCCTGATTAATGTAGACTTAGGGTTTTTTGCATTTGGCAATTAAGTCAAGTAGAAAAAATTAGAATAAGAATTTCCTAGTAGAATAGGACTTTATAATTGATTAGAATAGACCAAAATTGGTGATCATGGAAACGAGCCACATTTGGGGTATTACAAGTACCTCTCCTAGTACTTATCCTTAGCAAGCACCATACCTCCTCTCATCATCTTACATCCATCTTTAGAAAAAATAACTTGCACACCTATATCATTTATCATACTTATAGATAATAGGTTTCATGCCAAACTAGGGATGTGCATTACCCCATTGATCCCCTTTACTCATCCATTAGTGAATTTGATAGTGATTAGTCCTTGTCCAACTATCTTTAGGTGAGAATCATCACCCAAGTACACCTTTCCACCATCAAAAACTTCATACTTTGAGAACCAGATTTGATGAGAGGTCATGTGGAAAGAAGCACCTAAGTCTATCAACCACACATCATCAAATGCATGCACTACCAAGGCTATAATGAAGGCATCACCATCTTCTTGAGATTTTTTTGAACTAAATCTGAGGCTTTCTTCTTCTTCTTCTTTTCTCTTTACAATCTTTACAAATGTACCTAGTCTTATCACAATTCCAACATTTTGCCTTCAACTTTCTAGGAGTCTTTGATTTGCCATACGATTTAGATCTACCCTTTCTAGACTTGTTGTCATTTTTCTTGCCTCTGTCATTGGATCTACCACACACAACAAGAGCTTCCTTAGCTAAATTTGATGACTTTCTTGTTGTCTCCTTAGATAACATTGAAGACACCACATCATCCATTCTAAAAGTGACTAAAGTACTTCCAAGAACCATCAAAAGATGGTCCCATGAATCTGACAAGGAACATGACAAGGTCATACATCGATCCTCCTCTTCTATCTTGACGCTAGATAATTTTAACTATGTAATCAAAAAATTAAAAGCATTTAGATGATCTATAACAGATCCTCCTTTCTCCATTCTTAGAGAATACAAATTCTTCCTTAGAAACAACTTGTTCACCTAAGATTTGGCCTGATACATAGACCCAAGCTGTGTCCACAAACTATTTGTGGTCTTCTCATTAAGAACTTTTAGGAGAATAGAATCAACTAGATAGAGTCTAATGAGACCCTTAGCTTTTTGATCCTTAAGATCCCAATCTACTTGAGATATTATTGTGGGTATCACATCGAGTGAAGTTTCCTCCCATAGAACACAATCTTCAAGCAAGTCTTCCATCTTGAGTTTCCACAACTCAAAATTATTGCCATTATATTTCTCCACCTCCATTTTTTTGTATGATGATTTAGCCATCTCAATCTGTAAATAAGATTCAGAATGCTCTACAAAAAACTCCCACTCAAACTTGAGATTAGCTTAGAAAATCCTACCGAACAACAATTAGGATACAAAGTTGATCAAGCTCTAATACCACTTGTAAGGAATCTTAGGAATGGAAACAACTTCCTACACTAATCTCGTAAGGAAAGTATTGTGCAAATTCCTATTAAATCCTTACAATTTCAGATTTGATATTATGTAAACAATAATATTGTAGTCAAGCATGAATACAGAAAATAGATACATAAATAATAACACATAAAGACAAAGATATTCTAGTGGGGAAAAATCTTTGGGTAAAACAACCCCACCCCTCCAAAACCTGCATAATGTATTATCTTCAACACAAATGTTACAACACACTTGCAATGCAAGCTCTTTTAGGACATGAAAGACTTATCTAGTAGCAACCAACAATACACTACTCATACACTCCACTATCTATAACCTCTCAAAGTGCTTATATAATGTGCTTTCCATTTTTAGCGCATCTTCCAAAGATAGCTCTTACGCATCATAGGAATCCATCATAACTATTTCAGACATGATTTCCTTACACACAATTAAATCTTCAAAATATAGTTCTAATGTGTCATAGGAATCCATCATAACCATTTTAGTCATGATCTCCTTACATACAATTAAATATTCCATAGATAGCTATTACGCATCATAGGAATCTATCATAACTATTTTAGTCATGATTTCCTTACACACAATTCAAGATGTTGACACATGCAAGTGGAGTGACACATTAACATGCCAACTAGACATGCACACTCAAACTTAATTAAATTATTTTCAAAAAATATATTTACAAAATAAATAATATGAATATGAATTATCCAAGGTTGAGACACCTTATTCCTAATAGAAAGAATGTTGCAAAAGATAGGAACAAAAGATGATCAGGAAGAACATCACTGAAGCATGAAGCTGCAAACACTGTCAAATTGCTAATCTGAAGAGCCTCAACTATATAGAATATGACTATTTAGAGAATACTAATTCTAAAGGGCTAATTAATTGAAGATGAAAGGTATCTTCATGGCCTCAAAAAATAGGAATGAAAGATTGTCTATATGGTAAATGATCCATCTCACTGAAATACATAGGTATCCAACCACTACAATTGCCTTGTACATAGGATCAAATACTAAATACATAGCTCACTCCATTAAACCAAGAAAGAAATAGAACCAACATAACTCCACTCTAATTATGAGAGGTAAGACATGAACACTGAAACTCAATGCAATATCTCCTATAGAAAGATGAACCAGGAACATCGAGAGTGAAAAAGAAGTATAAACACCTATAATTACATGTGTCATTGACACATTATGAGGATAATGTCATGGAAGAAACACTCACTTGATAAAGGAATGTGGTAAATATGGCCAACATGAAACTACCCAAGGCAATTTATAATGTAGTACAAAAGCAACAAAACACAAAGATGTCTAAGATCCTAAAATGTAATAGAGTGACACTTTATCTTAGTGTGTTTGCAAAAATACTACAAAAGGATGTCAAAAAAGATCAAAAGAGATATAAGGCTTATATAATAGATAGTATAACCCATGAAAAATTATCCAAAATAACAAAATTGATCCTCAGACTTGAAACAACCAAGATATCCATCAGAATGCAAAAAAACTAAAAACTAAATGGGATGTGTCTAGACCAGAATCTAGAAAATAGAATGTCTCTCAGAGTGCAAAATATAACTTCCAAATTTGATAGCCAAAAAAAGCCACCAAAAAACAACAAAAAATCCAAATAAACTGCACAATCATGATGGGCTCAGAATCAACTTTTCAATGCTTCTTTCAGATTGAGAAATTGAGTCCAGATGAACTACTTCTTTCTTAACCAATCAAGGACCATTATTTTTATCATCATTATCATTCAAGAATCTTTCCATAATTGCTTTAAATTCTTGATATTTATCTTCATCTTCATCATAAAACAAACTTTTTCTAGTTTTTTTTACTCTCTTATGGCAACTAGATGAAAAATGACCAAAATATTTACATGTCCAACAAAAAAAATATTTCATATCTTTTGGTTCCCTTTTCATAAGAAGATCAATAACTTCCTTGATCTTTTTTTCTTCATCTAATATGGATCTATCTTTACTTGTGCTTCTATTCTTTTGCATGAAAGAAAAGGATTCTAGATTTGGAAATTCAGTGTTCAGTTCTTTTCACAAATATGATAACTCACCAAGAAGCTCAATCTTGTATGAGACAAAATTTTTTCTAGCTGGCTTGGGACTATCCTTTCTTTTCATGATCTCCCAATGCTATTAAGATTTCTTTTCAAGGACCTAATGCTCTGATACGAATTTTTAGAATATGTAGTCCGCCAATATAACTAAGAGGGGGGGGGGGGGGGGGGGAAGTGGTGAATTAGTTATTCAACTATTATTCTCAATTATCAACCTTATTATTTCTTAACCATATGAGAAATATATTAGAAACTATAGCAAGATACTCATGCAAAATAACACAAGATATGTTAACTAGGGAAATCCTTGATTAGAAGGAAAACCCTAGTGGAGATGGTACTCACAAGATGATGTACTAATATAAATATTCCTTGTTAGAGGATGATCCCTATTAAGAGTCTATGAAATACATTCAATACATATCCATCACTATTAGGAGATTCCAACCCTATTAGGAGTTATGCCAACCTTGTTAGGAGTTATGCGAAGTTGTAGAAGGTAGATGGACCCACTATCCAAACAACTTAAGAGGCTAGAACATTGAACCCATTGTCTTAATGATTTCTATATTATTCCTTGTAGAGTAATAGAAATGAATGGTAGTTCTCCTTCCTCTTTATTTTCCATGTGAACCAAAATTCTACTCCATACCTTGTTACCAGATCAAAAATATCACATCTAATAATCCCATGGATCTCTTACTCACATTCATCAAACAATATTCTTCTTTTCACACTTCCTTGTACACTTTGTAATTGATATATTAATGGGAACACATTACAAACAAGGAAAACATATTTCCTTTATACCAAATCTTTAAAATAGTTTCTTTAGTCAGCCTTGAGGTTTTCCCAATTATTTATAATAATATAATTAATTAATTCATAATTACAATAGCACTGTTGGCACACAATCTATACAACTTCTCACACGTGTGATAATAGTGCTTAAACACTTGGTGATGTCACCATTAGACTATCCTGTATCATTGACTAATTGTGCATCTCCAGGTTATATCACTATTAGAAGAGATAATGCAATCACTAAAACCTACTTCTTAGGTACTCTATCTTAGTACTCTCTCTATAACTCAAGCATATATTCTATTCAACTTCAAATTACTTAATGTGCATTGAACCTTAACAAAAAAAAAATAGTTTAGAACATTTGCTTGACTGTGCATCACCAAACAATCAAAACTCTTTTTGTAAAACTCTCACCTCTGTCTTCTATTCTTCTATTCTTCAAGAACTTATTACTATTCTGAGATCAATGTAAAACATAGTCATGTATGCAACATGTCAATACACTCCATGCTAAGGATAATCCTCCCAGGGAATACCATTAGAATTCATACTAACACTATTGGTGCTTTCATTTGAGTATAGTTATTCTTGCAAGAGTGTGTTATTTTTGTGAATGCATGTTCATGAATTATAATGGAGCCAATAGTTTTATTGTATTTTTATGATTTTTTAATCTTTTAGTTTTGGTGTTTTCCTTGCATTAAAAATTCCACTATTATGATAAATTGGAGAAAGGATCATCTTTATTATTGCATTGTTGTTTGTCTCGTGTGAGAATATTTTTCTGGCCTCACAATTTGATGAAACATGAAACATATTTTAGTTATTATTAAAGTTCCATTGACAATTGAATTATTGGAGTTGAGGAAGTGTTCCCAATTTTATTAGTTTCCTACTAGATCCTTTTGATAATTTAATTTGTAGGCATTTTGTTACTTTGGCTTATGTCCATTAGAAATTTCACTTTTAGTTATTTTCTTCAATCTCTTATTACTCTATCTTTGTTATTTTATTTTTAAAGACTTGGTTAAAATAGGAATTCATATAGTTGCATTGATAACTTGCATTCATAATAAACCATAAAATGTAAAAATAAATCTCTTTTGTGGTTACATTTCAAACAACAAAAAATTGTGTAGATTGGTTAGAACCAACAAAGGCCTCCTTGTGAACATACAAATTTATCTTTAATTGAGTTACCTAGTAGGCTGAAAAACCAACTCAAAACCTTGGAGTTGGTCCTTAATTGACTTTTCAAGAGAAGGATTTGAAAGGATCTCTATCATTCAACTTTGTGCAAAATGACAACTCAACATATTTGTATAAAGTATATAAGATAATTGTATAAAGTATAATGAAAGGGGGAAGTAACAAAATGATATAAATATATGAATAAATAAGGAAAAGTATTGTAATAGGAGGAACAAGGATATATGATTATAAAATTAATGATCCACAAATATTGAAATATTAAAATTTTGTAAACACCAATTTCAAAAAGCTTTTGTATAACATTTTAGGATGTAGCCAAATTTTCCATATGTTGCCATCAATTCCAAAGGGGGAAATTGTTATAAATATGGATAAATAAGTTGAGTTAAGGGTTGGAATTTATGGAAACATATATCTCTGAAGTGTGAAAGAACATACAACTAAAGACCACTTGTTCAGAGGTAGATATTTGTCTTAGAAGTGTTAGATAGTTTTAATATCAGTACAAAAATAATTTTGATTGTGAAGTCTATAGTGACAATTGACATGGGTGTAGTTAAGGATAGGTAGAATATATAGAATTGATGATGTTTCTAACTGAACAATTTAGTATGGTTTGTACAAAGTCATCTATATCAGATTCATTATTAAGGGCAGAGAATAGAACATAACAGAGTATAATAGGAAATAGTTAATTATGGGTTAAGGAATTATTTTGGTCACAAACTAATTACTTGATTAATTAGGGATGGCATCCTATATTTTAATCCTAAAATCAATTTTATATTTTGTCAAATGTGTGAAAGAATCACTGCTGAATACATAGAGTTTTGTAAAAAGTAAAGATATAAGTAAGGAATCATATCTTGTGAAGTTATGTTTTTATCGAATGAATATGGAAGTGCTATGCAAGCTTATGAAAGGACTATATATATGATATGTGATCCTTATATGATGCAAATTATGATGTATGATTAGAAGGAATGTGAAGTACAATAGTAAGAGGTTTGTTTTGTATCTATCACTATTTTGTGTAAAGGAAATACATTGTATAATTGCATGTTAGGGTAGTGGGCTCTTCTTGCATACAATTGTAATTATATTACCAACTTCTAATAGGGTTGAAGAAACTCCTAAAAGGATTAAAGAAACTCCTAATAGGGTTGAAGAAACTCCTAATAGGTTTGAAGAAACTCCTAATAGGGTTGAGGCTTTTAACAAGGCCTAGTCCTCTAACAAGAATCGAGACACTATATGTACTTCATAGACTATTAACATGGTCAATATCATTAACATGATTCTTTTTTTTAGTGGATGATTTTGTGGGTACCATCCCCACCTAGTTTTTCCCTTGGGAAAGGTTTCCCTAGTTAAAAAAATATGGTTTTATGAGTTTTGTTTGTGTTTGGATTTATTTAATGTTAAACATTATTGGTTTACTTTCATATGCATGTTTTAAAGTAATTAGTAATATCAAATTGTGGGAATTTTTTTGTAATATTGATTCACCCCCACTAGTATTATCTATTTCTAACAATTTTATATTCTAAAATTTAGTATTAGAGTTTTAGATCCTTGAAGAGAAAGATTAATAGCTTTGGAAGATCTATGAAGAGTCACTTTAGAAAATAAAGTCCTAAATTGAATAGAGAAAATTTTGACACTCAAAAGATGGAGTTCTTGGGGAGATATAAAAATTATGTAAAGAATATGTTGGTGTTTGAAAATGCTAGAGGGTTTTCAATTATCCCACTGAGAAACTGACAAGTCTACGGGTAGCTAACTTCCATTTTCAACACGCCATTTCTGACAACAGGCCAACTATAAGGCTACATTCCTTCTGCACTTCAGGCTTTCCAAAACCTAGGTGGGTATACCTCAGATTCAATTGATATCGTACCAGTGCAAAACATATCCATGAATCTATTAAGCAGATGAAAACCCCTTATATCACCTAAGAACTCATGAAATGACATAGATCTACAGTAGCTAAATGCAAACCTATGACATACAAAAGCTGAGTGAGGGTTAAAATTTGATGCCCTTCAACACAAAATGGAAAGAACATTTCATTAAAGATGTTGAATTCAACAAACCCTTAAATATGTAGTAATAAGACTTAATGATCCTGTAACTGATCAGTGCCTGATCCATTGGGAAAATCCATGAGTCATAAACATACATATGAATATCTTAGATTTACTTGCATCTTTAGATATATGATCTATCTATTTAACTTGTAAATGGATATCTGTGCTCAATCTGGACCTCATTCTTACATGATATCCCCATCAGAAAACTTGCAACCTTGGTGATTCTTTGAAGCATTTACACAACCTCTTGGGTTATAAGCAACAATGAATTAACATACAGCCTTAAGGAGCTGCAACTACAACCTAAGCTCTTTTTTCAGAGATTGTAAAACATTGAAGATCACTGATAAAGGAGACGAGAATCAGAATGAAACTAATGAAATTCCTATTCCTTTGTATTAATTTCTTTGAAACAATACATTTAAATGCATGCAATCAAAACAAGAAAACACCTAACATGTCTGAACTATCTGTATTATCTGCACTACTACTATTCATACAAGAAGAATTTTTTGAAGAATGGAGGTGGAATCACAGTTCTGGATCCAAAGAAGTGGTCTTATAGAATGACTGCAAATTTCATACCAACAATGATTTCACAATAACAAAAAAAAATTGGAACCCTTACAATGAAAGAAAGATGAAAGATATAGGAGAAGATGAATTCCCAGATTTGATCCTTGCTTGATAGGTGTCCACTTGGAATTTCATCTCTAATAGTTGCACAACTTCTTTCTACCTTCTCTCCTCAACTGCCAATCATATCTTTTCTATTTTGCCTCTCCAAATGCAAAATATCTCAGCAAAAGATAAGCATCTAATAACTGAATCTGAAACATGCTAATTGATCAAATTTTAGCCAAAACACCATAAAGACACAAAATAATTAGATACAAAGGTTAATAAATGTATTGTAGGTGTCTTTTCAATGAATTCTCTGACTGGCAACTTGAAACACCTGATAAAACATGCCCACCAACCTTTGATAGAAAACCCACTGTAGCATGAACCAACTACTTCTTGTGCAAAAATTGACCTTATATTCAAAAAATTTAGATCTTCCTAGTTCTGGCGGTATATTGGAGTGCATATTTAGCCTCCCAAAAATTTCCAAAAGGTCAAATTGAAAAATACCCCTCTGTTAGAAATGCTCAGGTCTGCATATTTGATTTTCCAAAATTTAATTTTTTTCTAAAGTGTTAGCTTTAGAAAATAACCCTTTTGAATTAAAAATTCATGTGCACCCTTTTTGTAAAAATAATTAAAAATAATTTTTATATTCATCATAATTTTTCTTTTCTCCTCATTTGGGTGCATTGGGCACCACCCGGGCTGCCACGTGGTAGTCCCTGATTGGCTATCAACTCACCACCAATCTACCACATCACCATCGGCTCAGACCTCACCTACCACTTGGCACACACTCACATTCCTACATTCTTTATCTCCCTTGCAACTTAATAATGTGGGGAAGCGGGCACCACAAGATGTGCCATGTGGCACAATCTTGTGGTCCTTCATGCTTATGGATTCATTTAAAACTTATGTCTATGCTTCACTGACGTCACACCTAGGGACCCCAGAATATGGGCGTTGCATCTTCACTGGCTTAAAAAACTCGCTATCCTGTAGACATCTTATTATTTGGTTGGAAATGTATTTAAAGTGCAAAGATACATACTCACTTATCAATGTGGGATATTGCTTGAGCCAAGCCATGTCTTATCCTATTTATAGTCTGCAATTTCTTCTTCCTATCATTAGCTCCCTTTGGATTGGGTATTGCCTTGTTTGCTGTCTCCAAGCTGTGGAATTCTAGCCAACTTGTTCTTTTTATATACTATGGATGGGTTTCTTTTTACTTCTCATGCCGACTGCCTCCTTTTTTTTAAAACTTTAGCAGCTTCTCTTCTGTGTGCTCTTCAAATAGTGGCTCCCAACTTCCATCCTCTTTCTTTTAGCACTAGCATCTTCAATCATTTCTTTGTTTTTTGGAGGCTTTGACTTTTATGTTTTCTAATCCTTTATGTTTTGTGCTGATTCTATGTCATCCCTACCTTTTAAAACCTGGTGATTTCCTGCTATGGGCACTTTTCTCGTGAGTTCCTCTGTTTACTAGCGCGGGTAGAGCTATTAGCACTGCTTCTTCCTGCTACCCATTGCATTGGATTTATTTTAAAAGATGCGTCTCTATTCCTTCCAAAGTGTTGGGCATCTCTGCTTCTTCCAATGGTGGGATGCATATTTAGAAATTGTGGCTCTTCTCTCTCAAGCTGTGGGTTCATTTTTGACTTTACTGTGATTCCCTCCTTGTGTGAGCTGTACCTGAAGTGGTTTCCCCTCCTTATTTGAAATAGCTTTATCTTAGCCATGTGGGTGGCTTTGTCCTTGAACTTGGTACCTTCCTCTATGCATGTAGTTGGTGCTCACATGCTCTTGCTATACGTAGAGCTTCTCCTTTACACTTCGCATGGGTTTGTCTTGGCACCCATCTCTTAATGGCAGCCCCCAAACTATTAACTTCCTTCACATGGAAGTTCCATGTAGGTTGCAACTCTGTTCCTTCATTTTCTAAGGAAACATACATTGATCTTCATTTAGCATGGTCTTCCTTTTGTTAAGAAATGTGGATAGCTTTCTTAAAATGCCACCCCAACACACTTCAAATAGCTACCCTTATTCTGGCATGGTTCCCAATTCATTGGTTGCTCCAAGTAAGAGATCTATTCCTCTTAGACATTGGTGTCTTCCCTTTTTAGGTGTCTATATGTTCTCTTTGTTTGAAATTTAATGGTGCCTTCATCTTAAAAGCATGCTCCCTCATCTTCTATTACTATCCCTTATATGTGAGTCAAGCTCCTTCTAATTACGTAGGCCTTATTATTAGGTTGCTCCCTTGTTCTCCAAATTGCTCAATATATGTATAGCGCACACTTGGAGGAAACTCATATAAATTCATGACTTGCATCAATGGGCCATTGTAGTAGACGATATGCTCAAGCTTGTCAAACTCCATTGGTAAATCAGGAACTTCACTATCAATTCTAAGAAACACGAGTTGTTTGAATGGTCTTAAACATTTCTGTGTGAAAGTTACTTGCTATCCTCTATAGCGTAGCACATTTAACGAATTGCTCATGTAATGCAGATGATGGTAATTAATTTCTACTGGAGGCTACTCATTTTTTCATCAAAATAAATGCCTTTCAATTTGTTGAGTTTATCTTCATCTTTCAAACATTCCACTAAACTCTCAAGATCTCTGATTCTATTTCCCTCTTGCTCGAACAATGTCATGAACAATTGCAAAACCATCTTCATCTATCTTGACGAATGAGGCAGCTTTTAGATTTTTGAATTCCTCCTTCTTATGTCTATTCACTTTACCACTACGCCAACTATTAAAGTAGAAAACAATGTCTAGAAAGGCCTCCTGATAAGTCCACACATTCAATTTTTGTACTCACTCCTCTATATTTCCCATTTTCATGTTTTTATCTTTTCTTCCAGCCCTACTTGAGAGCTTATCAATTTGAAGGGATTAGTCAGGCCCCAAAGTGGGTTTGGCTAAAAAAATTTCATTTTCAAACACCTAACTTCAAAACTAATCCATTGACCTTCGCAAACTAATTAGAAACCAATTTGAGCACTAACTAACCATTAAAAACTTATTTTAGCATTTTCTGCCACCTATCAAATTTGTGCTAGGAGGTCTGTTGATTGGCCTTAAAAATTGACCAAAACACCTAATCAAGCTCTGAAAACTAGCACACTGATTCTTTGTTCCATGCACTTGCATCCCGTTGAATCTTGTCTCATGACGAATTCAGGGGCAAAAGATATTCACTGTTAAAGTTGAACTCTCAAAATTACCTGCAAGTAAACATGTCATAAAACAATAAATTGGCTCTGGAATTGGCTTGGAAAGCTAGGAAAATGGACACATGGGAGAAAAAAAATTGGGACATGGGTTCTCTATCATGAGGAAAATGTACTTCTGTGATTTGGGCTCATGAAGAATCACGGGGCACAAATGGCGATCATTCAAAGTTGGCTACTTAGAATTTTGCAGACTGGACATGCTGATAGAAAGCATTTTTTGCAAATCGACTTGACCTAGAAAAGTGTGCAGACAGATTCGTCAAGGATTGAAAACTGACACACTTATAGTATTTTTAGAGTACTACATAATGGTACAATCCATTTGATCTAGGCCATCATGGATCTCAAGTTATGGCATCACGAACAGGGGTCCTGACGAATCTGCAAATGCTAACACTAGTAAAAAGATAGGAATTCCATTTGGAATTGCGTTCGAAAACTGCCTAAACCGATTCCTCATAAGTTGAAACTTGAAACATAACAATTCTTTGATGTGTATAATGTAATGCAAAATGGATTTCAGCATTTTGATCAATTGGTCAAAAGTTATAGCATGTCAAATAGGGCTTCCTAGAATTATGTGCAAAGTGTAAAAGCATGACATTTAAATGACCAACTTTGAGGGATTCAAAACCTAGTCAAACGGACTCAAAACGACTTGAAATTTTAAACATAGGTTCTTGGATATGGACACTAGACATTCTCAAAGAAAAAAGTCACAAAACCTTTCTGGGTATGAGATATTTAATTACAAACACAGCCTCCTGTTGCTGTTTGACACTTAGGGTAAAATGCAGATTTGAAATTCGCTCAAAACGAGACTTCACAGAATGGCTCAGAATCATAGTTAAACTTTGTGAAACACTTAGATAGGTTGAATTTCGGGTGCTAGAAGCATTAAACACCTTTTGGGGCTCAAAAGGACAGCCGGGTACATTCTCACCAAAAGGACATTTATGGGGCTTCGTTTGACTCAAATTTTTGAAATGGGACTAAAAATGAAGCATGCAATTTTTTGTCCCAATAGAATAGAGCATCGAGTTTTCAAATCCAAAATCCTTTCATTGAATACAAAAGTATAGAAGTACAAGTAAAGACAAAACTAAATCCAAAGAAGATAAGAAGATCAAAGAAGCTATAATTTTTTATGTTTTTTGGAAATGTAGAGAGTTTAGTCATTTTTCATCTAGATGTAAACACTAGAATGAATTCACTATTTGATGAAGATGAATAATTGAAAGAAAGTATGCAAAGATTCCTAAATGACTATGATGATAATGAGATTGAATTGGTTAAGAAAAAGGAAGTAATAGAAGGGATAGCTTTGGTAACTATTGTTTATCTAAAGATCAATCATGATAATGTAGAATTTTTCTTTGAGACTAAAATTGACTTGAAAAATGATGTGCAAATAGTTGAGTAAAGAGGTGAAAAAATATTAGAACCAAAAGGAGAGATAAGAGTTGAGATAAAAAAATTCCTACACCTAACAAGAACTTGATAAAGAATCACCCTGCATAACATATAATTGGAAGCAAAGAAAAAGGAGTAATAATAAGAAACAAAGTAAATGAGGAATTGTTTTTTATTTCTGAAATTGAACCTAAGAGCGTAGATGAGGCATGCAAAGATGATGATTGAATTCAAGAAATGTAGGAAGAACTAGGTCAAATTATGAAGAATGACATGTGGAAATTGGTTCCTAGACCTAAAGACATGAATTTTATAAGAACTAAATGAGTATTCAAAAACAAGATGAATCAATAAGGTTAAGTTGTGAGAAAAAAATATTCACTAGTATGCAAAGGTTATTCATAGTAAGAAGGAATAGATTATGAGGAAATGTATGCCCCTGTAGTTAGAATGAAAGTATTGCGAATGTTTTTGGGTTATGTAGGAAATAAGATGTTTAACGTATATAAAATGGATGTCAAATTAGCCTTTCTAAATGAAGAACTTGAAGAAGAGGTATACATTGAGTAGCCTAAAGGATTTCCTTTGACAAAAGACACAATTATGGTAAGTCAATTAAAAAAAGCTATATATGGTCTAAAGAAAGCACCTAGAATCTAGTATGCAATATTGGACAAATATTTGGAAAACCTTAGATTTTCTAAAGGTATGGTAGATAGTAAGTTGCACTTAAGAGAAATAGAGAATGCTATTTTGATAATAGTGATATTTGATGATGAAATAATCTTTGGAGGTAATGATGAAGTAAGTGATAAGTTTGCTGAAGAATTGAGTTATGAGTTTGAGATGAGTATGATTGGTGAGATGAAGCTCTTTAGAGAACTAGGTTTGTAGATTGTACAAAATAGTGATGAAATTGTCATGTCACAAGCTAAGTATTTAAAAGACTTGTTGAAGATATTTGGTTTGGAAAGTTGTAAGCCTATTGGTACACCGATGATAACTAGTCACAAATTATCTAGAAAATGATGAGACACCTACAATTGAGAAAAAGAAAAAAAAGTACAGATAAATGATTGGAGGTTTGTAATATCTAACTCACACCAAACTAGATATAGAAAATGTAGTTGCAATTGTAGATAGATTTCAAGCTAATCCTAAGGAGTATCATTTTATAGTAGTGAAAAGAATATTCAAATATTTGAAGGGTACACTTGATTATGTTTTATGGTATGATATAAGTAATTTCACCTTATGTGATTATACTGATGTGGATTGGGCAAGTAGTATGGATGATAGAAAAAGCACTAGTAGTGGACCATTTTTCTTAGGAGAAAGATTGGTTTCTTGGCTAAGAAAGAGACAAGATTTAGTTTTATAGAGTATAGCTGAAGAAAAGTATGTAAATGGGGGAGAATAGAAGTGTGAGAAGTGTGCATGAAAAAAAATCTCCTAAGTATGTATGGGGGAGAAGACCCTCTAATGGGGAATATTATTGTATGAGGGAGAGATTTTAATCTCCTATGTATTATTGATGTCAATGAGGAGTGACAATGAATAGGGAAGAAGCTAAGATTTGTTTAGTGTTTGAATGACTGATGCCAATTCTCATAGATGCAAAATATAGTAGGGTTTCAAGGGATTTCAGATTTGATTGATGAAGAAGATTTGAAAAGAAGGGAACAACAACAATAATTATACCAAAGTGTTGTTTAGTATTCTTAGAACTGAGATGTTTTTCATCTATGTTTACATCAATGCCAAAGGGGAATATTATTAGCATGAATGCTAATGGTATTCCTTTGGGGGAGTATCCTAAGCATTGGTGAGCATGTGACATGATTGATATGTTCTATTCATGACTATGTTTTTCATTGATGACAACATAGTATGGTTTCCCTAAAGACTAGAAAATTAGTAGATAGAGATCATGGTCATACAAATAGAGATTTGATGTTCACATGACATATGGTTAAGGAAATGTTCTATATTATGTCCTAGTGACAAGGTCAAGTGCACATCAAGTAAGTGAAATATATGAAGAAGATACATGTAATTTATAGAGAGGAGTACAAAGATAGAGTAACTGATAAAAAATTTTTGATGATTGGATTATATCTCATAACAAAGATAAAATTAAGATATGTAAATTTATATAGTGTTAGAGGACAACCTAATGATAAAATCAGTGAGTGCACAAATTCTAGAGTCATACATGTGAGAAGTTTCCAAGACTATGAGCTAACAATGTTTTGTGATTGGGAAATAATTTATTATCTTAATAAGGTCCTATTATAATTAATTGGGAAATCCTCAACGGATATAGAAGGATTTTTTTTGAGGAAATGGTATAAATGAATGATATTTTCCTTGTTTGGAAGTATGGATGAAGTGTGAAGAGTGCAAACAAGAGTAGATTATTTGGTAAATGTGCATAAGTGATCCAAGAGATTATTACATGCAAAGTTGGTGATCTAGTATCAAGATCAAAAGAAGGAGAGAACTTTGGTTGATAGGACAGAGGAAGATGAAGTACAAGTACAATTCAATTCAATTATTTTGCAAGGAATAATATAGGGATGGGTTTATTGGTCTTTCCCCAAAAGCTATTTGGATAGTGGGTCTATTTTCCTTCTATAACTCCTAACAAGGTTGGAACAACTCCTAATAGGGTTGGAATCTCCTAATAGGGATTCAAAGTATCTTAATAGGGATTGATATGTAATAAATGTATTTTATAGACTCCTAATAAGGTCCATCCTCTAACAAGGAATATTTATATTAGTACATCATTTTGTGAGTAACATCCCCACCATAGTTTTCCATTTGATCAATGGTTTCCATAGTTGAAATTATTAGATATAATCATTCAATTGTATGTTGTCTTTGATGCTACAAAAAATGTCATACATTCACTAGTCAGTGTTTTCCAAACTCACTCAAGCAATGAAGATAATTTTTTGTGTCTACCAAACTCACTTGAGCAATGAAGATAGTTTTCTGTCTTCCGAGCATTCTAGTGTTTGCCAAGTTTAGATGATAATGTCTACCAAGTTAACTCAAGAGACAAAGGAAAGTTGAAAGGTAATGTGTGTTAATTGAGCTCACTTTGTTACCAAAAGAAAATTCACAGATGACAGTGTCTACTAAGGTCACTTGGGAGAGAAAGAGAGTTGGCATAAAAACAAGTGTTAACTGATCTCACTTGGTTAATGAAGGAAAATCTATTTTGGTTAGTATCTACCAAGCAAGGTTGACTAACAAAGGATTTTCTTATTTTGGCTTATTAAGTTAAATGGATTTTATTGATGGTTTTAGTTGACTAAGAAGATGAATATTAATTAATGTAATTTGTATTCAAGCTGACTTGACAATGTATAAGATATAAATGTAAGATCAAGTTGTGGGATTTGAATGGTTATGAGCATGAAAAGAAGAAGGATGCTTAGAGGAAGAAAATTTGAAGGATACACATAATATCCTTGTAGAGTTGCAAAGATACATTTCATTAAAAGGGATCAAGTATTGAAGCCAAAATTGAGATCTATAATAAGTAATTAAGTTGCATCATAAATTAGGTCATTTCATTGTTACTTTTAACCATTGTAGTAGTGATCTAAATCTCCTAATAGAGTTGACTTAACAACAATTTTTAAATCCTCTAACAAGGTGGCATTTCTAGATTGAAGTGTCTTAAGACTTATAACAAGGCCACTCCTAACAAGGTGATTAAATCCTTTAACAGGGTGACACATAACAGTGTGTTTTATAACCTTTAACAAGGTTGGATCCTTACATGGCTTACTTCAAAATAGTGGAAATCAATAACTAGTGGCCATTGGTGGTTTTTCCCAAATTGGCTTTCCATATTAAATATTGGTGTCACTTGTGTTCATGCTATTTACTTTCATGTATATGCAACTAAGTTTAGTTCAGGTTAATCATAGTTAGCATCTTAAAGATTAGTTATCTACAAGTAACAATTGATTTTCAATATTTTCTGAGTTACAATATTTTCTAGTGTAAACTGAGTGCCTATGTGTTTGCTGAGTTAAAATAGAATATAGTTTATTAGAGTTTAGGTTTTAAGTTGTGTTGACATCTAAGGGATTTGGGATTTATTTTTGTGGTAACTAATTCACCCCTCCTCTCTTAGTTACTCTTATATTTCCAACAATTGGTATCAGAGCTTTTGGAGATTATAGGGAAGGTTTCAAGGACCTAAGCTAAAGATTAGAATTTCTTATAGAAGTGTGATTCCCAAGTTCAATAGAGACAACATTGTAGCATGGAAAGAACTCATGAGATTTCATTTGGAAACTATCAATGATTCAAGATGGAAATATCTTGATAATAAGTACAAGGCTCCTATTGAAAAATTGACAATTGAAGAGATTGCTAAAAAGAAAAATTATAATATCATGATGATTGAGATTGCTTCTACTTTCAACCATGCTAAATTTGATGAAGTAAAAGGTTGCACTACTACTCATGAAATGTAGACCAAACTAAAGAATATCCATGGAGGTGATGAAAATGTAAAAAGAGCCAAAGAAGAAAGTCTTAGAGGCGAATTTGATTAGATGAAGGTGAGAGAGGATGAGAAAATTCCAAAATATGTTGACTGAATCAAAGCAAGTGCAAGTGAAATTAAAGCCTCTAATGGAGACATTGATGATAAAATTGTTTTAAGCAAGGTAATTAGAACCCTTTTTCCTATCTATGCAATTAGAGTATCTACTATTCAAGAGATGAGATGTGATCCAAATCATAAGATAATCTAGATGCTCTAGAAGGAAGATTGATAGCTTTTGAATTGGATAACTATGATAATTATGTTCCTAGTTCCAAAGGTAGTGAGTCTACATTTGAAGCTAAGCTTTCACTCAAAAAGAAAAGTGGAAAATTAAAAGCTAAATAGTCTGAAAGTGAAGAAGAGGAAGAAAGTTTTGATAGTGATCTTAAAGTTATTAAATCCCTACTTGCAAGGTAATATCCCAAAGATAGAGGAAAGTAAAAAGGTAAGATTCCTCTAATCTATTTTTCATGTAAAGAAGTTTGTCACATTGCTACAAGGTGTCCAAATAGAGAAAAAGAAGAAGAAATGAAAAGAAAAAAATTATAGGCAACAAGGAATTCAAAAGCTACAAGGACTACAAAGAAAAAGGTAAGAAATATTTTTATATAGTTAAAGATTCTGATAGTAGTGATAGTGATGAAATGTTCTATATAGTTGTGAAAGATGAATCAGATGATGAGTTAGATAAGATGACACTTATTTCTCATGTTAGTAAGAATGATACATGGATCATTAATAGTGGTTACTTTCACCATATGACTATTGAAAAAACAAAATTTGAACATATTGAACACTATGATGGTGGAAGTGTTAGATTTGGAAATAATGAACCTTGTTGCATAAAAGGAAAAGGTTATATTTCACTAACCAGTGAACTTAGTTGTGATAATGCCTACTAGGTGGAAGGATTACTGAAGCATAATCTAATGAGTATGGCACATTTGAATAAAATTGGACTCAAGGTAGAATTTATTAATGAGAAGGCCAAGTTGTTAGATGGAAAAGGAAATCTAGTTGGGTTTGGTAATCAGACAAAAGGTAACTTATTCTACCTAGATCTCAATGAAAGTTTATGTTTCATTGCTCAAGTAGAAGAAACCTGGTTATGGCACAAAAGTCTATGTCATTTGAATTTTGATAATTTGATCAAAATAAGAAAAAAAAAAAGAGCAAGAGGTATTCCTAGTTTGAGGAGACTTGATATGGGTCAATGCAAAAATTGTCAAATTGGAAAGATGGGAGGAACTAGTTTTAAAAGCAAGAACTATCATTTAGAAGAAGTCTTGGAGCTAGTTCATAAAGACCTTTTTGGACCTCTTAGAATAGATAGCTATAGTGGAGATAAGTATTTCATTTGATTTGTTGATGACTATTCTAGAATGATGATTGTAATGTATTTAAAAGAAAAATGTGAAGCTTTTCAAAAGTTGAAATGGTACTTGGATAGAGTTGAAAAATAGATAGGAAAGAAAATAAAGTATCTAAGGTCAGATAGAGGAGGTGAATTCATCTCTAATGAATTCAATGAATTCTGCATTGAGAAAGGAATTGGAAGATAGGTATTAGCACTTGGTACACCTCAAAAAAATGGTATAGTAGAAAGAAGGAACAAATCCATCATGGCCTATGCAAGAACCTTGATGATAGAAAAATATTGCAATCAAATACTGAAAAGAAGCAATTAGCACTACAATGCATACCTTGAACAAAGTACAATTGAAGAAAGACTTAAATCAAACACCTTATGAACTATGGTATGACTACAAACCTAATGTAAGTTAGTTGAAAGTATTTGGTAGAAAATTTTATATCTTGAAAGAATCTAGGAAAGGTAAATTTGATGTAAAATGTGATGAATTCATATTCCTAGGATACTCCTATAGAAAAAAAGCATATAAATATTTGAATCTTGTTAGAAATAATAGTCCGCCAATATAACTGAGAGGAGAGGGGGTGAGTCAATTATCCAATTACAACACTTATCAACCTTAATTAATCTTAATCATTCAATCAAAGTAAACAACAATCATAATAAGATCTACATACACAATTACACTAGATATGTTAACTAGGGAAACCCTTGATCAGAGGGAAAACCCCAGTAGGGATGGTACCTACAAGATGATGTACTAATATAATATTCCTTGTTCGAGGATAGACCCTATTAGGAGTCTGTTACAATATTTATTATATATGAGTCCTTGTTAGGAGAATTTTAATTTTTTTTAGAAGATTCCAACCTTGTTAGGAGTTGTACCAACCCTGTTAGGAGTTTTAGGAAGAAGAAGGACCCACTATCCAAATAGCTCTTGGGGAAATATCACTAAATGTCATTGTCCAACTAATCTCTCAACTATTCCTTGTAGAATAATTGTTCATAATGTGCTTTATCCTATTTACTCTATCTTATCAATTGGACCAATCATTGTTAGAACTTGTAGACTAGGTCACAAACCTTAGATCCAAATACCAAACCTCAGATCTTGAAATAAAACCTTAGCAACAAATTTTTCTCCAACTTTACTCTGCTCTTCTTATCTTCATTTATCAACTCACTTATGCTCTTTTCTTCTATTTGTGCTTTTTCATTTCTTTCTTCCTCTTCATATTTAACAAAAGGAAATGTCCTTCCTTTATACCAATTCCATAAAGAAATTCCTTGATTCAGCTAACACACCTTCTCAATTAATTATTATAGGACCTCACTAACAACACATTTTACTTAGTGATAACATTAATCTATCACCTTGTATCTTGAATAACTTTCCACACATGTAATATTATGATGAGTGAGCTTAGCCACATCATCTCTAATATGTCTTCTACATGCCTTTAACCTTACTCCTCAGAATAATGACTCGGCTAAGAGATATAACAAGTTCACCAAAATATTCTTTTGTAAACTCTATCTCAGAACAATCTTTACTAAAACTTGCATATCTTCCAAAACTAATATCTTTTTATCCAAGGTTCGTTGCATATACTAGACACTTAGTAGTATCACCCATTAACCTTTCTAGTGAAAATAATCACTGATCTATCTGTAACAACTTACTCTTTACCACTATTCTTCTGTCACATACCATAGAAAACTACTATCTTGACGTCAATGAAAAACATAGTCATGAATGTAACATATATTCATGATAATGATCTAATCATGTTTGTAGAATACCCTCCTATAGGAATATCATTAGTATTCATGTTCCAATAAGGGGTGAATTAGTTATCCAATTAAAAAATTTATCAACTTTAATTAATCTTAACCATTCAATCAAAGTAACAAAAACCATTATAAGATCCATATAAAAAATTACACTAGATATGTTAACTAGTAAAACTTTTTATCAGAGGGAAAACCCCAGCGGGGATGGTACCCACTAGATGATGTACTAATATAAATATACCTTGTTAGAGGATAGACCCTATTAGGAGTTTGTTACAAAGTTTAGTACATATGAGTCCCTATTAGGAGACTTTGAATCCTTGTCAAAAGATTCCAACCTTGTTAGGATTTGTAAGATGAAGAAGGACACACTATCCAAATAGCTTCTGGGGCAAGATCACTGAACTTCACTATCCAAATAATCTCTCAACTATTCCTCAAAGAACAATTATTCTTACTATGCTTTATCCTCTTTCCTCTATCTTGTCAACTAGACCAATCACTATCAAACATTGTAGACTAGGTCACAAACTTGGGATTAAAATACCAAACCTTGTATCTTGAAATAAAACCTCAGCAATGAAGTTTTCCCCAACTTCACTCTACTCTACTTATAAAATTGTTTCTACTCTTCTTGCTCTCTTTTAGTTCTTCCTCTTCATACTTAACAAAGGAAAATGTCCTTCCCTTATACTGAGTCCATAAAAAAATTCCTTGAGTTGGATAACACACCTTTTGAATTAATTATTAGATGACCTCATTAAGAACATGTTTTACTTATTGATATTTGGACATAAGTTATCTACAAAGGATGAGACATCTACTATTGAGAAAAAGAAGTACAAATCTATGATTGGAGGACTATAATATTTGACTCACACAAGGCTAGATATAGAAAATGTAGTTGGAATTGTTGCAAGATTTCAAGCTAACCCTAGAGAAGCACATTCTGTAGTAGTTAAAAGGATATTCAGATACTTGAAATGAACACTAGAGTTTAGATTATGGTATAATAGATCTAATGATTTTTAACTTTATATGCTTATATTGATGCTGATTGGGCAAGTAGTATGGATGACAGAAAGAGAACTAGTGGTGGAAATTTTTTTCTTAGAGGAAGATTAGTTTCATTGTTAGGAAATAAGAAGGATTGTACTTAACAGAGTACAAAAAAGGAAAAATATGTTGCAATAGAAAATAATTGTAATCAAGTTGTTTGGATGAAGTAGATTCTAAAGGATATAAGGATAGAATTTAGTGAACCTGTTGTCATACATTGTGATAACACACACAATATGAATATGTCTAAGAACCTAGTGTTGAATTCTAAGACTAAGAACACTTCTATCAAATATCACATGTTGAGAGAGAAAGTTGTAGAAAAGGAAATCAGATTGGAGTATGTAAGCACCAAAGAGTAGATTGCATATATTTTTACTAAGCCTCTTCCCAAAGATACTTTTAGGCATTTGCAAGGTATGCTAGGGGTTATGCCCCTACCCACATAAGAGTAGATGATGCAAGAGTGCATCAGTCCAAAGGTATAGAGCATTATTGTTTGTTTGGACTGAATGCTAATGATTCTTGTATGGGGGAGTATCTGTGATGGATAGAGTCATCTAGGACTCTTGATAGATGTTGTTTTGAAAAATGTCTTTAGACACTTCAGTAGGTCAAAGATAGTTATTATAGAGATTGATAAGATGCAATGCTAAATGGTTACTAAAACCTATAACATTCATGTCAATGGGGGAGTGGATACAACATGATTTTTTTTTTGATATAGAGCACATTGAGGTATATCAATGGGGAAGATTGATTGATGAAGAAGATTTGAAAAGAATGGATAACAGTCTTTAGCAATTGGTATTCTTGGAGTTAGATGTTTTTCATCTATGTTGCCATCAATGCCAAAAGGGGAGATTATTAAAAGCATGAATCCAGATGATATTCTTATGTGGGAGTACTATAGAAACATGATTAGATCATTATGATGATGATATGTTACATTGGTGACCATGTTTCTCATTGATGTCAACATAGTAGTTTTATGTGGTATCTGATAGAAGAAAAACAATAAAGATCAAGTTGGTATGGATAGATTGTTGAGTATTTTAACTAGCAAGGTTAATGGGAGATACTACTAAGTGTCTAGTATATGCAACTAACCTCAGGAAAAAAATGCATTAAGTCTAGAAGAAGTTATACAAGTTTTAATGAAGATTGTTCTGAGATAGAGCTTACAGAAGCATGTTCTAGTAAACTTGATATATGTCTTAGTAGAGTTATTATTTAGGGAGGCAAGGTTAAAAGTATGTACAAGAAATATTGGAGATGATGTGGCTAATCTCATTCAACATAATATTAAAAATTCAAAAATTTATTCAAGATGCAATGTAATAGATTAATGTTATTACTAGTTAAAACATGTTCTTAATGAAGTCCTATAATACTTAATTGAGAAGGTGTGTTAGCTAACTCAAAAAATTGTTTTATGGACTCAGTATAAAGGAATGATATTTTCCTTTATTAAATATGAAGAAGAAGAAAGAAAGGAAGAAGCATAAAGAGTGGAAAAAATTAGAAGCAAGTTGATAAGCGATGATAAGTAGAACCAAGAAAAGTTGGTGAAAAATTCATTGCCAGTGTTTTATTTCAAGATATTAGGTATGATATTTGGGTCTAAGGTTTATGACCTAGTCTATTATGTCTGACAATGATTGGACCGATTGACAAGATAGAGGAAAGAGGATAAAGCTTAGTAAAAACAATTATTCTATAAGGAATAGTTGAGAGATCAGTTGGACACTAAAATTTAGTGGTCTTACCATAGAAGATATTTGGACAGTGGGTCCTTTGACTTCCTACAACTCCTAACAGGGTTGTCACAACTCTTAAGAGGGTTGGAATCTTTTAACAAGTATTTAAAGTCTCCTAATAGGGATTCATATGTACTAAATATTGTAATAGACTCCTAAAAAGGTCTTTCCTTTAACAAGGAATATTTATATTAGTACAACATCTTGTGGGTACCATCCCCACTAGGGTTTTCCCTTTGATCAAGGGTTTCCCTAATTAACATATTGGGTGTAATTATGTATCTAGATTTTATTATAGTTGCTATTTACTTTGATTAAATGGTTAAGATTAATGAAGTTTGATAAAAAAATTTATTGGATAATTGATTCAACCCCCCTTTTAGTTGTATTGGTGGACTATTATTTCTAACAATTAATATCAGAGCTAGGTCCTTGAAGATAAGGCTTAACAAATTTGGGAGAGATATGGATAACATATTTAGAAAGGATAGTCTAAAGTTTGATGGAAAAATTTATGATAGCTAGAAAGAAAAGATGAAGACACATCTACTATATATGGGTCCAAGATATTAGATCTTGACAAAATTAGAAAATACAATTATTTATGAAAAAGAGATAGAAACTTGTACCAAGGATCAGAGAGAACTTTTCAAGTGCAAGATGAGAGCTAGAGAAGCACTATTGTTTGCACTTCCTAAAATAGAGTATAATTAGGTAAAAACACTTGATATTTCTTATAAGATTTTGATAGCTTTGGAAAATAGCTTTGAAGGTGATAAAAATTCTAAGAAAATGAGGTTATAAAATTGGATTTGTTTATTTCAAGATGCTAGAATGATGGAAGATGAATCTATAAGAACACATGTAGGCAGAATATCAAAAATTGCTACAAGTATCATATCTCAAGGAGGAAAGAAGGAAGGTGATGAAATAATTTGGAAGATATTGAAGAGTTTAACACCACCATTTAAGTGAACAACTCAAATGATATAGTTGGTGATCCATTATGCCAAATATTTCACTAAGAAAACATTACTTGGGAGACTTGAAGTAGTTGAGAATGAGCTTAGATAGTCTATAGAATTGTCTAGAAAAAGGACAACTTTTAGTGCCCTAGACATTTGACTTAATCTATAAAGGAGCAAAAGTACTAGAGGAGATTTTGCTAGTAGTAGAAGATTTGATAAGGACAGAAAGATAGAAGAAGGAGCAACCCTTCTTGAAAGAAGAGAAAAAGATGGTAAGAAAATCTGTAAATGTTGGACTTATAATTAGTTTGGTCATTATGCATCTAAGTATCCTAAAAGAGAGAAAAAATATAGAGGAAACTTCAAGCCTAGAAGAGATAGAGATTGTTTGTATGCCAATGAAGAGGATGAATTTGATAAACAAGCAGTAAGTTCCAGTGATGATGAAATATGATTTGTAACTATTAAAGAAAAAAGTATAGAGAAAATGTCTTTGGTATCATAGGTTGAAAAGAAATATGATTGGATAAGGATAGTTGTTGTTCACATTATATGACTGGTGATATGAACAAGTTTATTGATTTCTAAAGTTATGATGGAGGTATTGTTAGAGTTGGAAATAATGCAACTTTCCATGTTAACGGTATTGGATCTATAACTCTTGATGGTAAGAATAACATCGAGGATGTTTATTTTGTTGATGGTTTGAAATAAAATCTTTTAAGAATTGGACAACTAGTAGATAAAGGTTATCAATTGCAATTCATAGAGAAGACATGCATGATTAGAGACAAAGATGGAAAGGTAATTGGAATAGGAACTAGATCTAGAGGTAATGCATTCCAGCTAAATCCCACTAAAATGACATATTTGTTTGCAAAGGTAGATGATAGTTGGTTATGGCATAAGAGATTTTTTCATATAAACTTTGACAACATTGTGAAAACTAGTAATATGTTTGCAACTAGAGATTTGCCTAAAATTGTAAAACCCACTAACACAATTTGTAAGGAGTGTGTATTGGTAAAGCATAATACAGCTTCTTTTCCCAATAAGAAGGTTACTACTACAAAAAAGTTGTAGATTGTACACATGGATTTTAGTGGTCTTATAAAGACTAAAGGATTCTATGGTGAAAGGTACTTTATGATTATTGTTGATGACTTTTTTAGAATGATGTGGGTTGCATTTCTTAAAGAGAAATTTGAGGCATTTGACAAGTTCAAGATATTCAAAAATAGAGTATAGAATGAATTAGGTGTAAAGATTAAATTTTTAAAATAAGCTAGAGGAGGATAGTTTCCTTCAAATGAGTTTAACATCTTTTGTGAAGCTAATGGAATCAAAAGACAACTTTCAGCTCCTAGAACCCCTGAACAAAATGGGCATTGAGGAAAAAGATGAATGAACAAGGTGAAGTTGTAAGGAATAAAGTAAGATTGGTATGTAAAGGTTACTCATAGAAAGATTGAATTGACTATGAAGAAACCTATGCTCTTGTGGCAAGAATTAAAGTAGTAGAACCAAAGGAAACATTTCTCGAACCCTTAGGTTATGAATTGAGTGGTGATGTAGCTATTGGTTACATTGATTTATTGTTGAAATCCAAAAAGGACCTAGCTTCATACAGATTTGGAAGATATGAGGAGATAACTCAACTAGCTTACTAGACATTTTTAGAAAAAGCATCTCATAAGAAGGTTCCAACTATAATGAAGAAAGCATTATTTCAGGCCAATATGTTAGAAGAAGAATCACAAGAAGTTAGACAAACAATCTCTAGACTAAAACAAATTGGTGAACAAGGTGTGATGTATGTGATACCTTTATCAATTGGTCAAGCATCTAGAGTATCCATTGCGACAACTCCTATAGAGTAGAGCATCCCGTGTGGTATTGTATTAGTTAAGCAACCTAGTGAACCCAAAAGGTAGTAAAAAAGAATCAAGCAACAAGCTACTAGTCTTGAGAAAAGGAAGAAAACTATGTTGACAATTAAAGATTGCAATGAAGAAGAAGAAGAGGAACAAGAAGCTAGACAACTAGAAAAATGTTATTGTTTCTAAGTAGCTAGCAGACAAAACAAGGAAACCCTAGAAATTGAAGATAGAAAAGATTAACATAGCTATTGTCAATGAAGGGAGCTTTGTGCAAATGGATAAGTTATATTATTTATACAATGATATTGAGAAATAATAGATTGATATCTCTACTATGATATATATGATTCTTAATAATCTAAAATTTAAAGACATTAAAGGCTTTGTGAATTAGAAAGTATATGATAAACTTATAGTAAAGAAGGCACCAGTTCATGAAGAAGACATGGAACTTCAAATATCTATGATAAGAACTATGTGAAAAACTAATGATGAAGAAGAAATCAATAAATTTTTGAGAGAAGTAGCACCCTACTTATAGAACAAGATGAGGCTAATTTTGTTTATGGGAGGTGATAAGAATATCATAATAAGTGAAATAGTTATAGCCACAAAAAAAATGACGATTGAGGTTGAGGCAACATCTACCATTGTAGAGTTAACTTCAAAAGTATCAATAAGTGGTGATACAATGAAAATTCATCAAAAAAGTGTTACTATTAACATTGAAGATGATTCTTTTTTAATTTATGATTAGCCTGAGTCCCACTCTAAAAACATTTAGGATTAGTTAAAACTCATTGAAGAGGAGAAGGGGTAGAAAGAAGAAGAAAGAAAGAGAACAAGAAAAAGAGAAGAAGCTATAAGAAGAAAAGAAAGAAAAGAAAGAAAGAAAAAGAAAGGAAATAAAAAGAGAAGGGAGAAGAAGAGAGAAAAACAAGGAAGGCAACAAAAAAGAAACAAGAGGATGATGAGTTTAAAGCATCTAGCTCATCCACTCCACTATCTCTTGCAAACCTTAAAGGTGATGATGGTGGTCAATTTGGCTTGATCTCATCTTTGAAAAAGTTGATTGAGAAGAACATAATAGTTGAGTCTATAAAGGACATTAATGGAGGTGACTGATAGATTGCAGAACACTCTAGTAGCCAAACATATAGAAGTAGACCCTAAAAAAAGAGCCAAAGTAGTAGTAAAATCATTTGATGGTGAATCTATAAATTTGGTAAATTTTTTAAAGTCTAAGACTCAAATTTCTCATGATGCTAATCATTTTAACACTGTTTGTAAGAACATAAAGAATGACTTGTTGAGTCCAAATACTTGTATCAAGGAACTCTAAAGATGTCAACAAGTTGGCAAGGTACTATACATCAAATTTACTTGATCTCACAAGTTGACTAAAGATTTGGATAGTAAGATTGAAAGAAGGTTGATTGAACTGGAAGCATTGACAAGTTAGTTACAACAACCCCCTAAAAGAGTTGAAGATTTTGAAGGACAAGTTTCTAGTGTTCACACTGACATTAGTAAACTACAACTTGAAAAAGAAAAAAATTGAGAAGATTATTAGAATTTAGAGAATATATTACTCTAAAACTATCAACCATTAAGAAACAATTGGAGGAATGTGTCAAAACAAAAGACACTTATTCCAAGTTCACATACTTTGACCTTAATACAATTGAAATTGCATCATATGCCTTATGTACAATGCTCACTACTATCAAAGTTTTTAAAGATACATGGGGAAAAGGTATGGATAGTCTAAAGGAAAATTTTGATGATTGTATGAAGATGATATCAACATGAGGCAGCAAGAAATTTTTTTTGACAAGTTTTCAAAGATTTTTTGACAATAGCTAGACATAACTGTTTTGATAGTTTTTGACATTTCAACCTTTTTCATTGATGTCAAAGGTGGACAAGTTGTATAAGAAAATTGTAAGTAATTTATGTATATGGTAATCATATCAAAAGGGGGAGCATTTTTAATATGAATTATTTGTAATAGATGGTAAGTGTAGTAAGTTTTGGTAAAGTTTTTGATACTTAGCCAATTTTCCCTACTTTGTTTCCATCAATTCCAAAGGGGGAGATTGTTGAAAATTGGCTATATGTATCTATGGAAATGTTGTTATTAATGGAAACACATGATGTACATGGTTGTGAAAAATCTTAGAAATAAAGATACTTAGCTTTTTGGTACTCAAAAAATTGTCTAAGTATAAAAGTGGTTTACAAAAATGCACTATTTTTAAGTATAACTTGTTTACATGATGTTATCTATGAGAGAGAGGTTAGATGGAAACAATATACATGTTAATGATGATGTGTATAACCTCAAACATCTGTATGGATAGTACAGAAAAGAGATATGTATGATTTACTAGTATGAACAGAACAACAAAATAAAAGGTAAAGGAATTATTTTGTTTACAAAGTAATTAATTGAAAAATTAGAGATGAAATCCTAGATATTTACTCTAAGTTGGAAAATTTTATTTTGGTCCTAGCTGACCTAGCAATAATTTTTGTAAAGGCATGGTATTTATGCAAAGACATATTGTGAGATTATTTGTGAAACAGTGTGTTGAAATATGATGCAAAGTCATTGGAAAGTGATGTATGAAAGTTATGAATGCAAAGTTTTCTATCATATACATAAGACAATTTTTGATAACCTAATTTTGTGATCTAAGATTGAGTTGAGGATAGAAATCAGCTAAAACAAGTTACAACACCCATACTTTTATACTTGAGGAACTTATAGTAAATTACTTGTTTGGGTAGTGATCTCTTCTTGTAATTGAAAGTTCATATTTGGGCAGTGAACTCTTCTTGCATACATTGTACTACAACTCCTAACAAAATTGGATTTGTGCATTTCAAGATGTCAAAATGATGGAAGATGAATCTATAAGAACATATGTAGGTAGAATATTAGATATTTCTATAGGTATCATATCTCAAGGAGGAAAGAAGGAAGATGATGAAGTAATCTAGAAGATATTGAAGAGTTTTACACCATTTAAGAAGGAAACTCAAATGATATAGTTGGTGATCCCTTATGCCCAGATTTCACCAAGAAAACATTACTTGAGAGACTTGAAGTAGTTGAGAATAAGCTTAGACAGTCTAGAGAATTATCTAGAGCTGAGACAACTTTCAGTGCCCTAAACATTTGACCTTATCTATCAAGGAGCATAAGTGCTAGAGGAGATTTCTCTAGCAGCAGTAGATTTGATAAGGATAGAAAGACATAATATTCTTATAAAAAGAGGAAAATATGGTAAGAAAATCTTTAAATGTTGGACTTCTAATGAGTTTGGTCTTTATGCATCTAAGTGTCCTAAAAGAGAGAAAATGTATATAGGAAACTTCAATCCTAGAAGAGATAGAGATTGTTTGTATGTTAATGAAGAAGATGAATCTAATGAATAAGAAGTAAGTGCCAGTGATGATGAAATATGATTTGTAGCTATTAAAGAAGAAAGTCCAAAAAAAATGGCTTTGGTATATAAGTTGAAAAGAAATCTAATTGGGTAATTGATAGTGGTTGTTCACATCATATGACTAGTATATGAACAAGTTTTTCGATTTCAAAACTTATGATGGAGGCATTTTCAAAGTTGGAAACAATGTAACTTTCCATGTTAAAGGTATTGGATCTATAACTCTTGTTGGTAAGACTAAGACTGAGGATGCATATTTTGTTGATAGTTTGAAACACAATCTTTTAAGTGTTGGACAACTAGTGGATAAAGGTTATCAACTACAATTCATAGAGAAGACATGCATGATCAGAGACAAAGATAGAAAGGTAATTGGAATAGGAACTAGATCTAGAGGTAATGTATTTCAGTTGAATCCCACTAAAATGAAATGTTTGGTTGCAAAGGTAGATGATAGTTGGTTATGGCACAAGAGATTTTTTCATATCAACTTTGACAACATTGTGAAAACTAGTAACAAGTTTTCAATTAGAGATTTGCCTAAAATTGTAAAACCTACTAACATAATTAGCAAGGAGTGTGTATTGGCAAAGCATAACAAAGCTTCTTTTCCCAGCAAGAAGTTTACTACTATAACAAAGTTGGAGATTGTACACATAGATCTTAGTGGTCCTAAAAAGACTAAAGGATTCTATGGTAAAAGGTACTTTATGATTATTGTTGATGAATTTTCTATAATGATGCAGGTTTCATTTCTTAAAGAGAAATTTAAGGCATTTGACAAGTTCAAGATACTCAAGAATAAAGTAGAGAATGAATTAGGTATGAAGATTACATGTTTAAGATTAGATAGAGGAGGAGATTTTACTTCAAATTAGTTTAACATCTTTTGTGAAGCTAATGGAATCAAAAGACAACTTTCAGCTCCTAAAACCCCTGAACAAAATGACATTGTAGAGAGAAGAAGTAGGTTAGTTATAGAAATAGTAAGAGCAATGTTAGCTGATAATAATGTATCCAAGATGTTTTGGAGAGAATCTATGAATATAGTAGCTTATACTATTAACTGAGTGTAGGTCAAGAAAGACACAGACAAGACTCCTTATGAACTATGGGTTGGTCACTCACCTATAGTTAAGTATTTTAGAATTTTTGGAAGTAAATGTTATATCAAAAGAGATGATGATGTTGGTAAATTTAATGCTAGAAGTGATGAAGATATATTTGTTGTTTATTCATTGAAAAGAAGAGCTTATAGATGTTATAATCTGAGAACTAAGACTATTGTTGAAATTACAAGTGTAAAGTTGATGAGAAATTTAGGATACAAGAAAGAATAGTTGATTACAATTATGATGATGAGAATGTTGTTACTAAACCAAGGAATGGTGAAGTATTCTTTGAGACTAACAATGATTTCCAGAATGATGGTGAGCTAAGACAAGAAAAAAGTTCATAACCTAGAATAGAGCTAAGAGTCAAGAGATAACAAATCCTAGTTCTAGTAAGAATATGACAAAGAATCATCCACCAGAGAAGATCATCAACATCAAAGATAAAGTTGTGATGAAAAGAAGTAAAATCAATAAAGAGCTAATTTTGATATCTCAAGTAGAACCAAATAATTAAGATGAGGCATGTAGAGATGACTATTGGAAGCAATATTTAAAAGAAGAATTGGATCATATAGTAAAGAATGAGACATGGGAATTGGTTCCTAGACCAGAAAATAAGAATGTGATGGAAATAAAATGGGTATTCAGGAACAAGATGAACAAACAAGATAACGTTGTAAGGAAAAAATCAAGATTGGTACATAAAGGTTACTCACAAAAAGAAGGAATAGACTATGAAGAAACCTATGCTCCCATGGAAAGAATTGAAGTAGTTAGGTTATTCTTAGCCTATGCAACACATAACAAATTCAAAGTGTATTAGATGGATGCCAAGTCAACATTTTTGAATGGAGAATTTGAAGAAGAGGTATAAATAGAACAATCTGAAGGTTTTTCTTTAACAAATGACAAGGACATGGTATGCATATTGAAGAAAGCATTGTATGACCTAAAACAAGCACCTATAACTTGGTATGCAATGTTGGACAAGCACTTGACAAAACTTGGATTTAGAAAAGGTATGACAGACAATAATCTATACTTGAAAGAAATAGATGATGGATTGTTGATTTTGGTAATATTTTTGGATGATATCATATTTGGAGGAGATGATAATGAAATTGACAAGTTTTTAGAAGAAATGAAGAAGGAATTTGAAATGAACATGATAGGAGAAATGAAATATTTCCTAGGATTACAAATTGTGCAGGATAAAGAAGGAATTTTTATTTCTCAGACTAAGTATTTGAAATATCTATTGACAAGGTCTAGTTTGGAAACATGTAAACTAGCTAAAACACCTATGATAATTGGACATAAGTTATCTATAAAGGATGAGACACCTACTATTGAGTAGAAGAAGTATAGATCTATAATTGGAGGATTGCAATATCTCACTCACACAAGGCTAGATATAGAAAATGCAATTGAAATTGTTGCAAGATTTCAAGCTAACCCCAAAGAAACACATTATGCAACAATTAAAAGGATATTTAGATATTTGAAAGAAACACCAGAGTTTGGATTATAGTATGACATATCTAATGATTTCTCTTTATATGCTTATGATGATGCTGATTGGGTAGGCAATATGGATGAGAGAAAGAGCACTAGTGGTGGAGCATTTTTTCTTGGAGGAAGATTAGTTTCTTGGTTAAGAAAGAAGTAGGATTGTACCTCACAGAGTATAGCAGATGCAAAATATGTTGTAGTAGAAAATAATTGTAATCAAGTTGTTTGGATGAAGTAAATGCTGAAGGATATAAGGATAGAATTTAGTGAACCTATTGTCATACATTATGATAACACAAGTACAATGAATATGTCTAAGAACCTAGTGTTGCATTCTATGTCTAAGCATATTTCTATCAAATATCACATGTTGAGAGAGAGTTGTAGAAAAGGAAATAAAATTGGAGTATGTAAGCACCAAAGAGTAGATTGTAGATATTTTTACTAAGCCTCTTTCCAAAGAGACTTTTGAGTATCTGTGAGGTATGCCAGGGGCTATGCCCCTACCTACATTAGAATAGATGATGAAGTACAAAGCACTATTGTTTGTCTAGACTAAATGCTAATGCTTCCTATATAGGGGAGTATCTATGATGGAAAGAGTCATCTAGGACTCTTGATAGATGTTGTTTTGAATAGTGTCTTTGGACACTTGAGCTAGTCATAAATAGTTATTGCAGAGAATGACATGATGCAATGATAAATGGTTGTTGAAACTTTTGACATTGATGCCAATGGGAGAGAGATTATAGCATGAATTTATTTTTGATACATGAAATAAGTTATAGAGCACATTGAAGTATATCAATGGGGGAGATTGATTGATGAAGAGGATTTGAAAAGAGAGGAAAAAAGTCTTTAACAATTGGTATTCTTGGATCTAGATATTTTTCATCTATGTTGTCATCAATGCCAAAGGGGGAGATTGTTGGAAGCATGAATGCTGATGATATTGTTATGGGAGAGTATTGTAGAAACATGACTAGATCATTATCATGATGATATGTTACATTCATGATTGTGTTTGTCATTGATGTCAACATAATAGTTTTTTGTCATATCTAACAGAAGAATAATGGTAAAGATCAAGTTGGTACAAATAGATCATTGAGTATTTTCACTAGAGAGACTAATGGGAGATATTAATAAGTGTCTAGTATATGTAACTAACCTTGGGAGAAAAATATATTAAGCTTGGAAGAAGTTATGCAAGTTTTAGTAAAGACTATTCTGAGATAGATTTTATAGAAGCATATTTTGGTAAACTTGTTATATCTCTTAGTAGGGTAAAAGTACAAAGTTGTGTCACCTTTCAAGTTAACTTATCAGAACAACAAAATTTTTTTATTTCTATTTAAATTTCTTTTTTTGAAACATATGATCTTGATAAATTTATTCTAGTTTAGTTATATATGGTCTCACACTTTTCCAATTGGAAATGTTTATTAAATGCATGCTTTACACTAGTTTGTATCCAATTAATAAAGAAATAAAATTATTTAGAAAAACCAACATTTCAATAAATCTTGCTATATTTTATTATATTTTTTCAATAATATATAAACACTATTTTATAGATCTCAAAGTCAAGAATATTCTCATATAGAGTTTATAGAGTTTTAATTAGATATAACATATTATAATTAAAAAATTCTACAAGTACATATTTTAACACTCAAGAAGATGTCAATTTTAAGAAAAAAAATGTTAAATCATATCAAAAAAATAAAAAATATATGGCATTATAGAGGAGAGGTTCCTCTTCAAGAATATATAATTTTTCTTTCAGTTGTAATAGGTTTATTTTGAAAAATGTGTTGGGAGATGAAAACTATCAAAATCAGGTGAGTTGAAATTTGAATCATTATAAAAGAGAAAATATAGGTCTAAAGCCAATTTTTATTTTGGATTGTTCTAGATACATATGTTATGTATAACATAATCTAAGATCAAAGGGAAATAAGTTTATTTCCATATAATTTTGTGGTGGGAACCAGACCCTTAATTTTCAACATTTTTTAGTGACTAAAAAATTAGCTTTGAAAAATAGGAAAGTACATCAATTCTTATTCCAAATAATTATTAAAAGTTATAATCCTAAACTTCATCCATTTCTACACATTTTACTAGTTTACCTCATTTTCAAATTCTAAATAATAATACCAATTTTATGTCATTGAAGGTGAACAATTATACTTTTGTTAGCCTTTTCCTTTGTAAAAGGGTGACACAGGTTTGTGTTTTTACCCAATAGAGTTTTTATTCTGAGAAGCAAGGTTAAAGGTGTGTAGAAGATATATTGTATATGACATGGCTAAGCTCACTCATCATAATATTACACGTGCAAAAGTTTATTCAAAATGCAAGGCAACATATTAAAGTTATCACTAAGTAAAACACATTCTTAATGAGGTCCTATAATAATTAATTGAGAAGGTGTGTTAGTTGACTCAAGGAGTTTTTTCATGGACTCAGTATAAAGGAAGGGAATTTTTCTTTGTTAAACATAAGGAAGAAGAAAGGAAGGAAGAAGGACAAAGAGCAGAAAAGAGTAGAAGAAAGTTGATAAGAAAAGATAAGCAGAGCAGAGAAAAGTTAGAGAAGACTTTGTTGCTGATGTTTCTTTTTCGAGATTCAAGGTTTGGTATTATGATATGAGGTTTGTGACCTGGTCTATAAGGTCTAATAATGATTGGGCTAGTTGACAAGATAGAGGAAAGAGGAAAAAACACAATACAAACAATTATTCTACAAGGAATAGTTGAGAGATTAGTTGGACAGTGAAATTTAGTGATCTTTCCCTAGAAGCTATTTGGATAGTGGGTCCTTCTGCTTCCTACAACTCCTAACAAGGTTGGAATCTTTTAAAAAGGAATCAAAGTCTTCTAATAGGGACTCATATGTACTAAATGTTGTAACAGACTCTTAATAGGGTCTATCCTCTAACAAGGAATATTTATATTAGTACATCATCTTGTGGGTACCATTGCCATCGGGGTTTTCCCTATGATCAAGGATTTCCCTAGTTAACATATTTAGTGTAATTGTGTATGTAGATATTATTATGGTGAAACATTATTTCTAAAAATTGGTATTAGAGCTTCAGGTTCTTGAAGATAAAGTTTAACAACTTTGGGAGATTCATGGCTAACATATTCAGATAGGATAGTCTAAAGTTTGATGGAATAATTTATGATAGTTGGAAAGAAAATGTGAAGATGCATTTTCTATGTATGGGTCTAGAATATTGAATCTTGACAAAACCAGAAAATACAATTATTGATGAAAAAGAGATGGAAACTTGTACCAAGGATTAGAGAGAAATTTTCATGTGCAACATGAGAGCTAGAGAAGCACTATTGTCTGCACTTCCTAAAATAGGGTACAATCAGTTAAAAAAACTTCATACTTCTTATAAGATTTGGACAACTTTGGAAAATAGCTTTGAAGGTGATAAAAATTCTAAGAAAATGAGGTTACAAAACTAGATTTGTGCATTTCAAGATGCTAGAATGATGGAAGATGAATCTATAAGAACATATGTAGGTAGAATCAGAAATTGCTATAGGTATCATATCTCAAGGAGGAAAGAAGGAAGATGAGGAAGTAATTTGAAAGATATTGAAGAGTTTAATACCATCATTTATGAAGGAAACTCAAATGATATAGTTGGTGATCCCTTATGCCCAAGATTTCACCAAGCAAACATTACTTGAGAGACTTGGAGTAGTTGAGAATGAGCTTAGATAGTCTAGAGAATTATTTAGAATAGAGACAACTTTCAGTGCCCTAAACATTTGACTTAATCTGCCAAGAAGTACAAGTGCTAGAGGAGATTTTGCTAGCAGTAGCAGATCTAATGAGGATAGAAAGATAGAACAAGGATTAGCCCTTCTTGTAAGAAGAGAAAAAGATGGTAAGAAAATCTTTAAATGTTGGACTTGTAATGAGTTTGGTCATTATTCATCTAAGTTTCTTAAGAGAGAGAAAACATATAGGTGTAAAAGTACAAACTTGTGTCACCTTTTTACAAAGGAAAAGGTTAATAAAAGTATAACTATTCAACTTCAATGATATAAATCTTGTATTATTATTTAAAATTTGAAAATGAAGTAAACTAATGAAATGTGTAGAAATGGATGAAGTTTAGGATTATAATTTTTAATAATTATTTGCAAAAAGAAATGATAGATTTTCTTATCTTTTAAAGGTAAAATTTTAGTTGTTGAAAAATGATGGAAATTAGAGGTCTAGTTCCCACCACAAAACTACAAGGAAATAAACTTATTTCCTTTTGATATCAGATAATGCTATGGATAATATATGTAGCTAGAACAATCAAAAATCAAAATTGACTTTAGACCTATATTTTCTCTTTTATAATGATTCAAATTTCAACTTATTCAAGTTGATAGTTTTCATCTCCCACCGCATTTTTGAAAATAAATCTATTGCATCCAATTTTTTTTTATAGATTCTTGAAGAGGACTATCTCCTCTAGAATGCCATATAATTTTAATTTTTTTTTATATAATTTACTATTTTTTCTTTCTCAAAATTGACATCTTCTCAATTGTTAAAATGTGTACTTGTAGGATTTTTTAATTACAATATATTATATCTAATTAAAACATTATAAAATCTATACAAGAATATTATTGACTTTGAGTTCTATAAAATTGTGCTTATATGTTATTAAAAAATATCACAAAAATAGTAAGAGTTATTGAAATGTTAGTTTTCTAAAATAATTTAATTTCTTTGGTAATTTGATACTAACTACTATAAAACATGCATTTAATAGACATTTCCAACTGAAAAAGTGTGAGAATATATATAACATAGCTAGAATAAATTTAGCAAGATCATATGTTTGAAAAAAGAAGAAGAAGATAGAAATACTCAAATTTAGTCATTTTGATTAGTCAGTCTGAAAGGTGACACAACTTTGTACTTTTACCCATGGAGGAAACTTCAAGCCTAGAAGAGATAGAGATTGTTTTATGTCAATGAAGAAGATGAATCTAATGAACAAGTAGTAATTGCTAGTGATGATGAAATACCACTCAAGCAATTATTTTATGGACTCATTATAAAGGAAGGACATCTTCCTTTGTTAAAGATGAAGAAGAAGAAAGAAAGGAATAAGCACAAAGAGCAAAAAAGAAGTAGAAGTAAGTTGATAAGAGAAGATAAGTAGAGCAAAGTGAAGTTGGAGAAAAATTTGTTGCCACAATTTTATTTCAAGATCTAAGGTTTGGTATTTGGATCTAAGGTTTGTGACTTAGTCAACAATTATTCTACAAGGAATAGTTGAGAGAACAGTTTGAAAGTGAAGTTTAGTGGTCTTGCCCTAGAAGCTATTTGGATAGTGGGTCCTTCTACTTCCTACAACTCCTAACAGGGTTAGAATCTTCTAACAAAGATTCAAAGTCTCCCAATAGGGACTCACATGTACTAAATGTTGTGAAAAACCTCTAATAGGGTCTATCTTTAACAAGGAATATTTATATTAGTACATTATCTTGTGGGTACCATCCCCATTGGAATTTTTCCTCTGATCAAGGGTTTCCCTAGTTAACATATCAGGTATAATTGTGTATGTGGATCTTATTATGGTTTCCTTTTAATTTGATTGAATGGTTAAGATTAATTAAGGTTGATAAGTGTTTTAATTGGATAATTAATTCACCCCCACCCCCCTCTTAGTTATATTGGTGTGCTATTATTTCTAACAATTTGTTAAAAGCTAGAGTTATTATTGCAACTAAGGTTGAATAGTAAAAGTAACCATGTATAGAGAGAACTCATAACACCATATTTTGTTAACTAGGGAAACCCTGGGCAAGGGAAAATCTTGATGGGAAGGATACCCACTAGATGAGATACTAATATAAATATTCCTTATTAGAGGATGGACCCTATTTGGAATCTATAAACTCATTGAGTACATATGAGTCCATGTTAGGAGACTTTGAATCCCTGTTAGGAGATTCCAACCCTATTAGGAGCTATGATACAAAGTATGCAAGAAAAGCTTACTACTAAAACATGCACTTTAAATTACAAGAAGAGATCATTTCCCAAACAAGTAATTTATTATAAGTTCCTCAAGTTAAAAAGTATAGATGCTATAAATTATTTCAACTAATTTCTATCCTTAGCTCAATCTTGGATCACAAAATCAAGTTATCAAAAACCTGCTTCTACATTTGATACAAAACTTCACATTCATAACTTTCACACATCACTTGCCAATAATTTTCAATCATATTTGAACACATTTCTTCACAAATAATCTTGTGAGATGTCTTTGCATAAATACCATTCATTTACACAAATTTCTGCTAGGTGAGCTAGGATCAAAATAAAGTTTTCTAACTTAGAGTAAACATCTAGGATGTTGTCCCTAATTATTCAAGTAATTACTTTGTAAATAAAATAATTTCTTTACTTTTTATTTTGTTGTTATGTTCATATTGGTAAATCATACATATCTTTCTGTACTGATGTTTGAGGTTATACACATCATCATCATCATGTATATTGTTTCCATCTAACCTCTCTCACAAATAACATCATATAAAAAAGTTACACTTCAAAACACTACATTGCTATAAACTAGTTTTATACTTAGACAATTTTTTGAGTACCAAAAAGCTAAGTATCTTTATTTATTAGGTTTTCTACAAGCATGTACATGATGTGTTTCCATTAATGACAACATTTACATAGCTACATATAGCCAATTGTCAAGAATTGTCCCCTTTGGCATTGATGTGTAATGTCCCCACTAAGAGGGTTAGTTAGGGACAAGTAATATCTGCAAAAATAAATGTTAGAATCATAATAATAATAAAACTAACTATATTATTCTACCCTCTAAGTTAACCCCAATCTTAAGAATGTCTCCAGATAGGGCTTCATAGCTCATAGCTACTTCACTGTCATCTCGACAGTGCACCCCGTAATATTCTTCTTGGACATGCATCCTCTATCCAAGGCCAATGACATATGCATATGTTTGACAACATCAAAATATTCTGGCAACTTAGAGAATTCTTAGCCGTGGTGGTTGGTTCAAGGTGTTAATACCTTACTACCCCCATCCTTTGAGTCTTATAATTCTCATAATAGATTAATGTATCATTACTCGATTATTGGCCATGGTGGATAATGGAGATCTTGGTATCTCCATACTCCATGCTTCGATATCAAATCTTGGCCATGATGGGCAATGTAGATATTAATATCTCACATGCTCCATGCTTCAAGTAGATAATTAATATCCATGGTATTAACCCCATGAGCTAACACAACATTATCCACAAGTATTGTTCATATATATATATATATATATAAACATAATTAAATAAATATAATTCATAATAATACCTTTCTTACCTTCTTCTTTTCCAAGAGTTGCACCCTTTCATAATACAAATCCTTTGAAAAGTCACAACACTTCATAGTTATAATTCTTTCAAAAAGATGCAACCCTTCATAACTAAAATCCTTTGGAAAAGTCTCAATACTTTATAAATTAAAATATTTTTGAAGAGTCACAACTATTCATAATTATGACCCTTTCAAAGGTTTGCATCTTTTCAATATCATTAATACCTTTTCAGAAAGCCACTTCCTTATTTTCTTCATATTACTTTCCTCTTCCATTTTCCCTTTTGAAATCCTCTCCTCTCCTCTTCCTTTTTTCCCCTCTCTAAAATAAACTCTCGTCCTTTTTATATCTTAATTTTAAAGAGTCATGTCTATATGTTAAATCTCTCTTGACTTTTCATTGGATTTAGTTAATTTATATTATTCTATGTTATATTATTTATTTACTTACTTATTTGTGTTTATTATTATTTATTATGAAATTGTATTTAAAAATTTAACACATTTTCTACAATATTGTCTTTTGTATTTAATTTTATTTCTTTATTTACTTTTGAAAATTTATTATTTTTTAATTATTTAGAATATCATACTAAATATTATTTCATTAATAATATAGATTAAATAATAATTGTTTCCTAGTTTTATAAATGTAAATTTATTATCATTATTTATTTAATAACATTTTAGTATCTAATTATTATTAACATTCCATCTTAAAATGGGGATATGACATGATGGCAACAAAGTAGGGAAAATTGGCTAAGTATCAAAAACTTTATCAAAACTTGCTACACTTACCATCTATTACAAATACTTCATATTATAAATGCTCCCCCTTTTGATATGATTGCTACATACATAAATTACTTACAAATTTCCTATACAAATTCCCCCCCTTTGACATCAATGACAAAAGGTCAGAATGTCAAAAAACTATCAAAAATGTTCTATCTAGCTATTGTCAAAAAAAATTTCAAGACTTGTCAAAATTTTTGTCTTGTTGCCTCAATATGATATCATCTTCATACAATCATCAAAATTTTCCTTACCTTTATCCCAGGTGTCCTTGGCTACTTCAACAATAGTGAGCATTTCACATAAGGTATATGATGCAATCTCAACTTCATTAAGGTTAGAGTACGTGAAATTGGAATAAGTGTCCTTTGTTTTGAAAAATTCCTCCAATTGTCTCTTAATGAATAATAGTTTTAGAGCAATAGATTCTTTGAATTTTGATAATCTTCTCAAAATTTTCTGTTTTCAAGTTATGATTTCCTAATGTTAGTGTGAACACTGACAACCTGTCCTTCAAAATCTTCAACACTTGTAGAGGGTCGCTGTAACTAACTTGTTAGAGCTTCCAACTCACTCAACTTCACTTCAATCTTATTATCCAACTCTTTATTCAACTTGTGAGATAAAGCATATTTGATGTACAATACCTTTCCAACTTGTTGATGTCTTTGGAGTTCCTTGATAAAAGTATCAAGACTGAACAAATCATTCTTTATGTTTTGACAAATAGTGCTAAAAAGATTAGCATCATGGGAAATTTGAGCATTAGACTCTGCAACATTTAAATTTTTTATAAATTCATCATCAAATGATTTTACTATTGCTTTTTCTCTTTGTTTAGGATCTTCTTTTGTATGTTTGGCTGCCAGAGTGCTATACAATCTCTTAGTCACCTCCATAAAGGTCCTTTGTAGACTCTTGACTTTCCTTTTCTTCTCAATTAACTTTATAAAAGATGAGATCAATTCAGATCTATCATCATCATCACCTATAAGGTTAGCAAGATATAGTGGAGTGGATGAGCTAGATGCTTTAATCTCCACTTCCTCTTGTTTATTTTCTGCTACCTTCCTTGTTTTTCTCTCTTCTTCTTCCTTCTCCTCTTTTTCTTTCCTTTCTTTTTCTTTCTTTTCTTTTTCTAGCTTCTTCTCTTTTTCCTCTTCTCTCTTCTTTTCTTCTTCTTTCTACTTCTTCTCCTTCTCAAGAAATTTCAGCTTGGCTTCTTCAATCTTTTTCTTTTCTTCTTCTAATTGCCTTTTATCCTCTTCAATCAATTTTAATTGATCCTGAATGTTTTTGGAGTGGGACTCAGGCTGATTAGAACTTACAAAAGGATCATCTTCAATGTTAATAATAACACTTTTTTGATCAATTTTCATTGTATCACCACTTATTGATACTTCCAAAGTTTTCTCTGTAGTGGTAGGTATCGCCTCTACCTCAATCATCATTTTGCTGATGGCTATAACAATTTCACTAATGATATTCTTATCACCTCCCATAAATAGAATTGGCCTCATCTTGTTCCATAAGTAAGGTGCTAGTTTGCTCAATAATTTCTTGATTTATTCTTCATCATCAATTTTTCACATAGTTCTTATCAAGGATTTCTAAAGTTCCATGTCTTCTTCATGAACTGGTGCCTTCTTTTATGATTCACAAAGCCTTTAATATCTTCAAATTTCAAATTATTAAGAATCATATATCTCACCATAGAGATATCAATATTCTCTTTCTCAATATATCATTGTATAAATTATAGAACTTATTCATTTGTACAAAGTTCCCTTCATTGACAATAGTTCTATTAATCTTTTCTAGCTTTAGTTTCTAGGGTTGCCTTGTTTTATCTACTAGCTACTTAGAAACAATAAAATTTTATGGTTGTTTGGTTTCTTGTTCCTCTTCTTCTTCTTTATTGGAATCTTCAATTGTCAACAATGTTTTCTTCCCTTTTTTAGGTCTAGTAGCTTGTTGCTTGACTCTTTTTATTTCCTTTTGGGTTCACTAGGTTGCTTGGCTAATACAGAAACATATGGGATGCTCTCCTCTATAGGAGTTGTCGTAGTGGATACAATGGATGTTTGATCAACTAACAGAGGTGTCACATACATCACATCTTTTTCACCAGTTTGTTTTAGTTCAAAGATTGTTTTCTTGACTTTCTATGATTTTTCTTATGACATACCAATCTCAAAGAATGCTTTCTTCATTATAGTCACAACCTTCTTATGAGATTTTTTTTTTTCTAAAGATGCCTAGTAAGTTGACTAAGTTATCTCCTCATATGTTCCAAATCTGTATGAAGCTTGGTCCTTTCTAGATTTCAACAATTTATCAATGTAACCAATAGCTACATCATCACTCAATTCATAACCTAAAGGTTCAAGAAATGTTTCCCTTGGTTCTACCACTTCAATATAAGCTAGGTCTATATCAACCATAAAACATATGTCATCCTTAAATCTGTCAACAATTGTTGGTGCAATTCTAAATCTTTGTTTCATTTCATTATGGAATCAAGTATCTTCTCAAAATCATCTACCTAAGCTTCAAATGCTACTTGAGGTTCACCATAGCTTCCTCTCATCATGAAATACTCCACAAAACTTTTTTCCACAAAATTTTCTGTAAAAACATAGATTTCATCTTCTGTCATAGAATAAAATTTCTTTGTTATACCAATAACTCTTATTTCCTTCATAACTTGCTTTGATAAGCTCCAAATTGTAAGTGAGCTTAGCTATAGTCTAAACTCATCTAGATACATCTTCTCAACCTTGCTACTCATAGTTTGATCTCTAAATGAAGTTTCAAATTTTGGTGCTGTGAACAAGCTTAATTCAACTTGGTTGAATCAATCTCAATTATTGTCTTCAATATTCCTTTCTTTTCATATCTAACTTTTCTTTAGATCTAATCATTCATCCCTTTACAAAAGTCTCATCATGTTCTTCTTGAAGTTCATTGACTATATTTCTTTGATCTTCATTATCTTTGTTAGTTCCAAAGTTCCTTTCATGTTTCCTTCTATCATTTCCAAAGTTTCTTCCATTGTTCCTTGTATGCATTCTACAATACTTTGCTATATGTTCATAGTTGTTACATAATTGATATACTGGGGTTTTGCTTCTAGGATTTTGTTGATCAATAGGTTCTTGACAATTTCAGGCTATGTGTCCAAAATTGTTACACTTATAGCACATGATCTATTTTCTTTTTTCATAAGATCTTCTTTCTCTTGATGTCCTCTCATTAGATCTTCTTCTATCTATAGGGTTAGTATTTCCAAACATTCTACCATTCCTTCTATCATTATTATATTTAGGTTTCCTACAATCAATTCCTTTATGACCAATACTATGATAGTTATGACAATAAAAGTTCATAACATGATTAAATGACTTATTTGTACAATCTCTTTTCATATGACCTATTTTATTACATGAAAAACTCTTACCTTTAAATTCATACCTGGTGTCTTTAGGATATTCAACCTGCTTTGGTTCATCCAATTTCTTAGTTTCCTTGTCTTGGTCAACTTCTTCAAATGTATTAGAAGATTGACTAAATTCAATCTTATCATCAGATTTATCTTTTTCTTCTAGATTTGATCTATTTTAAGGTTTCTTTTTAGACATGCTAAATAGGTAACCAAGACCAGTTTTATCATAGGTAGGTCTCTGTATTGACATTTGTTCATCAAGCTTTTCAAGTTGTACCTTGCTTTGAGTTAGTTCACCTTTCACAATAGTGTTGTACTTTTGAAGTTCTTCATAATCTACTTTTAATACTTCAAGTTCATATCTCTTCTTTGCTAGATTGGCTCTAAGATCTAAATATTTAGTCTTCGAATTAGTTTCAACTTTTCTAGGATCACTCTTCAAACTCAACTTCAAATTGATAATCTTCAATTCATGCTTCAAGATCTTATACTCTATTTTCAGAATTGAATATTCATCATCACTAATTTTAGATTCAATAGATTTTGGCTTGGATTTCAGATGTTTAATCTTGTCCTTTAGTTGTCCAATGTGCACTTTAGAGTCTTCATATTTATTTCTCAAATAATCTCTTTCTTCAGTAAGGAGATCAATTTGTTCAAGTGTCTCTTCAAGGTTTTTCATCAATTGTTCCATATCCACAAGGATTTTAATCAAGCTATTAAGCCTCTTCTAAGTAACTGAGCTCTGATACCTATTGTAAGAAATAATAGTCCACTAATATAATTGGGGGGGGGAGGAGGGGGCATGAATCAGTTATACAATTAAAAAATTTATCAACCTTAATTAATCTTAACCATTCAATAAAAGTAAACAACAACCACAATAAGATCCAAATACACAACTACACCATATATGTTAACTAGGGAAACCCTTGATTAGAGGGAAAAGCTCAGTAGAGATGGTACCCACAAGATGATTCACTAATATAAATATTCCTTGTTAAAGGATAGACCCTATTAGAGTCTATTACAAAATTTAGTACATATGAGTCCCTGTTAGGAGATTTTGAATCCTTGTTAAAAGATTCCAACCCTATTAGGAGTTGTCTGAAGTAGAAGGACCCATTGTCCAAATAGCTTCTAAGGCAAGACCACTCAAATTCACTATCCAATTGATCTCTCAACTATTTCTTGTAGAATAATTGTTCGTATTATGCTTTATCCTCTTTCCTCTATCCTATCAATAATACTAATCACTATTAGACCTTGTAGACTAGGTCGCAAACCTTGGATCCAAATACCAAACCTTAGATCTTGAAATAAAACCTTAGCAACAATTTTTTTTCCAACTTCACTCTACTCTACTTATCTTAGCTTATCAACTTACTTATGCTCTTTTCCACTCTTTGTGCTTCTTCCTTTCTTTCTTCTTCTTCATTTTTAACAAAGGAAAATTTCCTTCCTTCATACCAAGTCCATAAAAAAATTCCCTAAGTTAGCTAATAAACCTTCTCAATTAATTATTATAGGACCTCATTAAGAACTAATAGATTATCCTTATAATTAGAGTGGGGTTGCCATTGCACCAAAAGACTAATTTGTCAATGCCCAATAAAATCACTCAACTTATAGTACATAGGAGGAAGTTAAGCCCTTGTCACAAATTTTGAGGGGAGCACTGAAAAAAATTTCAACAATCTCCTCCTCAACATTACCTAGGGGTCTGAGGATTCAAACCTGTGACCAAGCTTTGATACCACTTATTAGAGTGGGGTTACTATTGCACCAAAAGACTGATCAATCAATGCTTGATACAACCACTCAACTTATAGTACATAGGAGGTGGTTAATCCCTTGTCATGAATCCCAAGGGAAGGGCTAAATAGATTTCAAATCTTTTTCTTGGTCAACTCATAAGATCATAGAAATTATAGATGTAAGAATTGATGAGTTTTTAGAATAAAGTGAAGAAGAAAGAAACAAAGAACCTAATACATTGCATAATATAATTGTAAGTCAAGAAGCTTCATCTCTTGAGTCCCCAAAATATCTAGAATTATCTTAGTTGCAACTAGTGCAACCCAAGTGATTAGAAGGACCCGAGTCACAAAAGTGGGACCCAAGATTGAAGATCATGCTAATCTATGTGAAACAAGCTCTGAATCCAAAGTACTTATATTAGCAAGATATGTCAAAAGGCACCATGCACCCAAGTAGATCATTAGAGACAAGTCCGATGGTATAATGGAAAGAAATAAATTGAAAGTTACATGTTTTCCTACTGAATTTAAACCTAGAAATGTTAAAGATGCCTTGGATAATGAAAGTTGGATTGAAGCAAAGAATGAATAGATCAAACATATAGAAAGGAATAAGACTTGTACTCTTGTTCCTAGACCCAAGGATAAGAATGTGATTGGCACAAAGTGGGTTTTCAAAAATAAACTAAATGAAGATGGAGAAGTTTCAAGAAACAAAGCAAGGTTAATTTGTAAAGGTTATTCTCAAGAGGAAGATATTTACTATGGTGAGGCATTTTCTCTTGTTGCAAGATTAGAAGGTGTTAGAATTTTACTTGCATATGAAAAACATAAATATTTTAAAGTTTATCAAATGGATGTGAAATCTATATTCTTGAATGAAATTCTCAAATAAGTTTACATAGAACAACCAAAAGGTTTTGTAGATCCCAGAAAAAGGGATATGGTTTGTAAACTACACAAAACATTTTATGGACTCAAGAAAGCTCCTAGAGCCTAGTATGAAAGACTTCATAACTACTTGATAAAGATTGGTTTTCAAAGAGAAAATGATAACAACTATCTGTATATCAAAGGACCAAACAAGAAGATTGTATTGGCATAAATCTTTGTTGATGACACATTGTTCATAAAAAAAGATAACATGTGCAAAAAATTTTCAAGAAAGATGGGTAAAGAATTTGAGATGTCCATGTTTGGTGATATAAAATTCTTTATTGGATTGTGGATTCAATAAAAGAAATATGATGTCTATATTACTCAGTCTAAACATATTAAGGAGATTCTAACAAAATTTGGAATGGAGGATTCAAAGCTAGTTGGAAAACCTATGTCTATTGGACATAACCTTTCCAAAGATGATGATTCCAAGGAGGTAGATCAGACCACATACAAATCAATGATTGGTAAACTACAATATGTTGTGCATAGTAGGCTCGACATTGCGCTAGCAGTTGGTATGGTGGCAAGATTTTTAGCTAATCCCAAAGAAAATAATATGGCAATCAAGAGAATCATGAGGTATCTAAAGGGTAATGAAGAGTATGGATTATTGTATAAGAAAGAGGAAACTTAGAGTTAAAATCTTTCACTGATATTGATTGGAAAGGAAGCATTAATGATAGAAAGAATACCAGTGGTGGGGCATTCTTTGTTGGTAAAAGACTAGTGTCTTGGACAAGAAAAAAGTGGAATTGCATCTCCCAATTAACACTAGAGTTAGAATATGTTGTAGTAGTAGTCAATTGTTTCAATATTGTTTGGTTCAAGCAATTGTTGGTAGGTATGATGATAGAGATCAAGGATCCAATGGTTATCTTCTATGATAAGACCAGTGCAATCAACATATCAAAGAATCCAATGATGCATACCAAGACTAAACACATTGCAATAAGATATCATTTCTTGAGAGAATTGTTGCAAGACAAGGAAGTAAGATTGGAATATGTGAATACTAAAGAGTAGATTATAGACATACTCACCAAGCCATTACCTAAGGATGAATTTTTGTATCTAATAGGTAAGCTAGGGGTCACTCCCCTATTTGAAGCTCACTAAATGAAGTTTAGTGATGCCTCAACTAAAGCATGTTGAAAATCAGTCAAGTTGATGCAGTAATGAAAATGAATATTGCATATGAATCAGTACTTGAGGTACACTAGAAAGTACATTGTTTATGGTCTTTGGCATAAGATGTCAAAGATGGAGAGTTTGATATGATGAAGATGTCAAAAAGAGTGAACTTCATTGAAGTTGTTTGAAGAAGATGAGCTTGGTTAGAAATTTTTAGAGCTAATATCAGAGATGGAGAGTTTGCTATTAGAAGAAGATGTTGAAGTTAGAATATTAAGAGTTTGGTGATAGTGCAAAGGGATATTGAAGTTAGAGGGAGTTCATACTGATAGAGGGAGTTCTCATGAATGAGAATCAAAATGAAACTAAGGATATTATACTTGTATTTTGTTCTAAAATTTCATTGTATTATGACATATTGTGTTGGCATCAATGCCAAAGAGAGAGATTTTTGGATACAATCATTCAATTTTATGTTGTCTTTGGTATTACATAAAATGCCACACATTCACTAATTAGTATTTTCTAAACTTTCTCAGGTGATGAAGACAATTTTCCGTGTCTACCTAACTCACTTGGGTGATAAAGACATTTTTTTGTGTCTATCATGCATTCCATTATTTTCCAAGTTCAGATAATACTATCTATCAAGTTCACTTAGGAGACAAAGGAGAGTTGGAAGGTAATGAGTGTTAACCAAGCTCACTCAGTGACTAAAAAAAATTCGTAGATGATAGTGTCTACCAAGAGAGTTGGTATGAAAACTAGTGTTAATCAAGATCACTTGGATAACAAAGGAAAATCTATTTTGGTTAGTATCTACTAAGTAGGGTTGGCTAATGAAGGATTTTTTGGTTTTGGATTATTAAGTTAAATTAATCTGTTTGATGGTTTTAGCCAACTAAGAAGATGAATATTATTTTTTGCAAGTTGTATTCAAGTTGACTTAACAATGTATAAGATATAAATTTAAGATCAAGTTGTGGGATTTGAATGAGTATGAGTGTGAAATGAAGAAGGATTCTTAGAGGAAGCACATTTGAAGGATAAGAAGAATATCCTTGTGGAGCTGCAAAGATACATTTGATCAAGAAGGATCAAATATTGAAGGTAGAATTGAGGTTTGTAATCAACAATTCAGTTGTATCATAAATCATGTCATTTTATTTTTACTCTTTAACCATTGTCGCAGTGATCTAAATCTCCTAACAGAGTTGTCTTAACGACCATTTGTAAATCCTTTAACAAGGTGACATTTCTAGATTGAACTGTTTGAAGACCTCTAACAAGGTCACTCCTAATAGGGTGATTAAATCCTTTAATAGGGTCACACCTAATAGTGTGTTTTGTAACCTTTAACAAGGTTGGATCCTGATAGGACTCACTTCAGAAGAGTGAAAATTGGTAACTAGTTACAATTGGTGGTTTTTCCCAAATTGAGTTTTCATGTTAAATTTTGGGGTCACTTGTGTTCATGCTATTTACTTTCATGTGTATGCAACTAAGTTTAATTTAGGTTAATCAAAGTTAACATCTTAAAGATAAGTTATTGCCAAGCAATAATTGATTTTTAGTATTTGCTAAGTTATAGTATTTGCTAGTGTAAACTAAGTGCCTGTGTGTTTTTCGAGTTAAAATAGAATACAATTTATTATAGTTTATGTTTTAAGTTGTGTTGACATCTCAGGGATCTAGGATTTATTTTTTGTGGTAATTGATTCACCCGTCCCCTTTAACTTCTCTTATATTTCAAACATACATAGCCGATGTTATAAATTGTATGAGTATCTTTTATGGTTATTAATTATATTGGTCATATAGTTTTAGATTAAGGTAAAAACATGTTTTGAGGGGACCCAAACCCCATTACAACTAGAAAAAAAAAAAATGAAGAAAGTACCCTAGGTTTTACAAGGACCTAGAACCTACAAATAATGATCAAAGTTCAAAACAAGGTTTTGCAAGGACTTGGAATCTAACAACATGTCAGAGAAAAAAATAGAAATAGGAAAACCATGACCAACTACCCATCCAATGACTAAAGCCTTCAATTAAACTAACTCTTTGATTACCTTATCTAATTCCTTACTAGCCACCATAGTACCTTGAAGGATATCCTCCATAGCTGAACCCTAGGCATCAACAATATCTTTCTTTGTGCTTTTCTTCATTGTCTTACTAGGGCACTAAATTTCTTGACAATAATAGAGGAAATTATTTCCTTGTTACTTTTTTTATCGATGCTTGTAGTAGGAGCACACAAACTCAAGGTTACCATGTGCATCCTTTGACCTCTATCCTTAAGTAGTTGGTGTAATTCCATTTCATGGGCCTTTAACCTTTGATAAGAGATATTACCCACTTGATTCTCTAGCTAGACTCTCTTCATTTTTTCTTCATCCAGTTTACTTTGGAGCTCTCCCATTTTTTTCTTGAGTACAATGATTTTTTTATAGAGACAATAATTGACCTACAAAGAAGCATCATCTTTCAATTTAGCCTTATGGAGGAAAGATAACTTCACCATATTAATATCATATTCTTTGGCCTCATCATCAAAATTTTTCTCTAAATTAGTTGTCACATCCTAGGTACCCTCTAGTTTTAATTGATTTTATTTATTTAAACCCTCCCAAGTCATATTATCCTTCTAGTTCTCCTTATTCAAATTATATTGTTTAATCATAAGGGTGTTATCCTCAACATTGTTTTCCTTTTTTGAGTCTACTAGGAGCTTAACCTCATTAATATACATATGGGTAGGCATAGGCCTTTCACTTTGAGTCATAATCTCCTCATTCTGGCTCAAGGGTTATGAATTTGAATTTGTCTCCATTTTCCCCTCTTTACTACTTACCCCATCATCTTTATCCAAAGAGACTCCCTAACTACTAGAATACCCATCTGAGTTGGAGTTGAGATAACCAATTTCTGTTGCACCCTCTTCTTCTTTGCTTATCTTAGAATCTGTAACTTCCTCATAAAACTTTTGAGTATTTTCAACCTTAATCTCCCTCTTTTTACCCTTACTATCACTACAACCCTCCTCATTTTTCACATTATAGTTTATAGTTTTTTTTAGCACTCATCTTATGAAGAAGTTCTTTCCCAAAATATTTCCTCTTCTTTCCATTGCAGGTGAAAGATTCACTACATTTTTTCTACAATAATTTTCAATCAACAAAATAAGACCTTCATGGACCACATGCCTAGTCTCTTTCTTTCTATGGGCCTGGAGGCTATTCAAAAAGGAAAATTTCAAGTAAAAGAAAAAGGACAACCTATCCTTATACTAAAAATGATTCAAAAACACAAAATAGAATTTATGAACCCTTTTTGATCTTCCATCCAAAATAAAATACTCATGAAAACAAGATAAAACATATTTCCATATTACCTTAATCTGATCTAGGTCATAGAATTCGCTGTCCTTCACAACATTTTCCTCCTCCTCTTCATTTTTGGGAAACTTCTTGAATGTTGTATTTGATATACTAGTTTTTTTCTTGAGTTTTAGACCCTCCATAGGAAGAGAAGTAATCTCATATAGTTAAGTATTAATAAGGTTGATAATTTTGATAATAGTTGGATAACTAATTCATCCCCCACCCCCCTCTAAGTTATATTGGTGGACTTTATATTCTAACACACATAACATCTAATATTGCATTATTTGTTGTTGGGTTTCTACAGTAGATAAATCTCTTATTTTTGAGCCTTACAAGACTCTAGTGTCCTTTACAAGTATTTCCTCTCACTTCCTATGTGGTGCAATCTTCCCTTCTACAATCTCATAGGAGTTGTGAGCTCTTTAGTTTGGCATGGGTGTGGCTTATGGATACTATCTTAATGTTGACATTTCTTTATCCTTTCTCATCACTTCCTTAAGATTCCAAAATAAGAACTTATTTTTCCATCTTTAGGAGGGCCATACATGTTCCTCTTACTTTCATATGTGTTTTTCAATTTAAATCTCAACATATAGAATATAATATCATATGACAACTTTATAGGGCCAATTACTATTATAATTGCATAGGACGAGTATAGTAGCATAACACAGTGATAAGACTAGTCACCCTTCCTCTTCTTATATGTATTTATTCAATTGACTAGTGTTCCACACAATTTCTAGACACTTTTACTTATCCTATACATGAAAAACCATCCTTTTGGTATATGAGTACTATATCATGAGTGTAAAGATACCACAGGGTACAAAGTTTGTAGGATGGACTATTGGTAACAAAAACTCATTGGGCCATTTATCCAACCTCTTTTATTTTCAAGAGGTTTACTATAAAGAAAACAAACCAACTAGAGCATCAATCCTATCCCTTTGGTGTGGTTCATAATGAGGATCATAAAACTTATTAATTGAATTGATCTCTCTCTCTCTCTCTCTCTCTCTCTCTCTCTCTCTCTCTCTCACTCACTCATCAATAAAATTTCTCTTTTTATGTTTTTCAATCTAATGAATGCTTGAGTTTATTTGGGGCTTGGTAGTTTTTTCATATCCCTAATTATGATGAGATTATTTCTTTCTTTTGATCTACTTTACCACAAGTATGATATAGCTCATAATACTAATAAAGTGCGAGTAAATGTACCATCTTTTAATAGAAGTATTAATCATTTTAGAATTTTTTATTTATCTACCTTACTTTATTGATCTTGTTGACCATGTATACATTTTTTCTAAATTAGCTCTTTCTCCCACTCAATTTCCTTATTTTAGCTTTTTAAACATAGTTTCTGTAAGAATTTTCCTAAGGGAAAAATTCACCCAAGAACTAAGAACTCAAAAACAAGCACAATTATAGACCAAAAATGGAGAGAGTATGATTAGAATAACAATGTATTCAATAACTGATACCATAAGAGTACACTAGGAGTGCTTGAATATAAAGGCCTCAACAGAGCTTGTAGAAAGCATAGAAGTTAGCAGCATGAAGTGTCATACAACCAAGCACATATCCACCAGATATTGATTATCCTCCATTAAGCATGGAAGTAAGTGTGGTGATGTGAGGATAAGCCTACAAGGGTGGGACACGCAAAACAGTGTTGTAGACACCATGTGCTCAAATAGAGGTGCGTACTCCTGTATTGTCAACATGACAACTCACAAGGTTGCACAAACTCCTAAGTGTATCATAAATAAAAATAATAAAATAATGCAATATAATTAAATAATGCATTAACCTAAGTAAAATTAAGTAAGTGTAAATAATAAAGTAGCTATTTACACCAACACCCCCCCTTAAGTGCAAGTTAGGGGAATGCCCTTAAGCTTACGAACTAGGATGAAGATGCAGAATTGGTCCCAGCTACTAGGCCATGTTAGGTACCCATGTACATAATGAAATGCAATCTCCCATCAAGTGGGGAAAGAGGGAAAACCTCATGGGAAAAACCCTCCCCCAAAAAGAGAGATGAAAGAGGATGCATCGATGGATGGAGTAATCAAGACCCCCTCATTACGACATACATCCAGTATATACATAAGAGAATAAGAGAAGGAAGAGAGAAAAAATAGGCTCCCCCCCCCCCCCCCCCCCAAAAGAAGAATGCCAACAAGTGAAAGCTGCTCTGAGGAAGAAGCTGGTCCAAAAATGCAGAATGGTGTTCCTCCCCTTAGGAAGAAACAATGGGAAAGGTACACTCCTGAAGATGTATGGTGGCCCTGAAACCTACTCAAGTATCCCTGTACTAATGTTGAAGTTCACCCCTTCCAACTGTGCTGAAAAGAATGAATGCAGATCTATCAAGGATGTCTATTGAACCTGTTCCACTAAACCATCTGTCTCCTCAACCGAAAAAGAGACCTCCACTAATTTTTGTTCATAAGGATCCACAATCATGCCAACCTGTTCAAATTGATCATGTAGAGAATGGACACGAGGGTCAGAGTGAACCCTCACAACAACTATAGAAGAATCATCATCAATGAGAAGATGTAAGTCCTTAAGTCTATCTCCCAAGTCAAGTGAAGTTGGAGCTGGAAAATGAGATGTACCATGTTGAGATGAACCTTTCACTGTGGCAATATAAGCATGTGGACTGGATTGATGTGACCTCTCACTACAATTATCGACAAAACCCCACATATCTGAAGCTGTTGAAGCACTATTGCTGGTGTCACTATCAGTTTCCACTATGTAGGATGTGCAGAGAGGAGTAGAGGATAAGCTGGGAGAACTTTCCTCAAAGTGAACATCCTTCTCCACAAAAATCTCATGTGTCTCTGGATCAAGAAGTTTGTAAGCCTTCACATTGTCTTCATATCCAATAAAGGTACAAGGCCTAGGTGTTAGTGCCTTGCAACTCCTAGAAGATAGGTTAGCCCATGCTGGACAACCGAAGACTCTAAGGTGACTCACAACCTACTTTTTGCCGCACCATGCCTCAAAAGGAGTCTTGCCATCTAAGGCTGGATGAGGAGACCTGTTAAGTATGTGAGTAGCACTACTAATGGCTTCAACTTCAAGTGTAGGATCAAGAGACTTGGCCTTTATCATGAAACTTGCCATGGTCTTGAGAGTCCTAATCCTCATAGCTAAAACATCTATCTTGTGCAGACTGAATGCTGGTGAAATTTGAAGATCAATCCTCTCAATTTTGCAAAAGTTCTTAAGTCTTTTGTCAACATATATGTTCTCATTGTCCACTCTTAATACCTTGATGGCTTTCCTTGACTTACGTTGAACATGAGTCTTAAAGTCTTGAAGCTTGTGAACTACTTCATTCTTGTGATGAAGGAAAAAGACCCAAGTGAATCTTGAAAAGTCATCAACAAATGCGAGTATGTAGCAGCCTTGGCTGACTAAAGTCACTGCAAATGGTCCTGCTAATACCATGTGAACAAGCTGAAGAACAACTATAGCTCAAGAAGACTTCCCTTTATTATACTTCTCCTTGAGATGCATATCCACTGAACAAGATGAACACTCCCCCTTAGAAAAGTTGATATTGGGTAGACCTTTGACCATGTGTTTTGAGCAAAGTTGCTGAAGAGAGCGAAAGTCAAGGTGACCAAACTACTCATGCCATAAGTTGATGTTTGAACTAGAGTGAGTTAACAAGGCTTGAGAAGGACTCTTAGGCACAAAGTGGGAAAAGGAATAAAGCCTCTTGTCATCATTGACTTTCCCAACTACTACCAATGAATCATCTTTGAGACTATGCACCATCACTGAATCGGGAAGGAACTCAACCTTATGACCATCTCCAACGTGAGTGATTTGGTAAACTGATAGGAAATTAGAGCTTAGATTTGGAACATAGAGAAAATCTTTGAATTCCCCATCTTCCATTTCAACATGTCCTTTCTCTTCAACTTCCATTTTTGCATCATCTCCCACGAAGATGTGTGGTACCTTTGAATGCTTCAATGAAGAAAAGTCTTCCCTTGAAGAACCCATGTGGTAAGAGGCACCTACATCAAGTATCCATTCTGAAGAAGAACTTGTGTAGGCCATAAGTGCTTGACCTTTACCCTTTGAAGAGCTAGGAGTAGAATCCTTGGAAGTCCTGGCACTTGAATCTTATTCTTCTTGAGTAGATTTTCTAACTCATCGATTCTTTTTGTTTTGCAATGATGCTTGTCATGATTTGGCTTTTTACAGTATGCACAAAAGAGTTTGTCCTTCTTTTCATTACTTCCCTTCTTGTTTGAAGAAGAACCACCTTGTTGAGAGGAGTCATGTTGTGTCTTAGATTATGTTTTCTGCTTCCACTGCTTCTTCTTGTTGTTTCTTTTTCCCCCTTGACTAGATTTATGATCATCACTAGCTACTAAGGCTTTGGTCTTAGATGACTTGAGAAGACCAAAATCCACCAAGTGAGATTGTTCAACAATAAACATGTCTGTAAATCCATCAAAGGAAGGCTTCTGGTAAGTAGATCCCATGGTCAACCTATGAGTATTAACCTATCATCCTTAATGGGATTTCCACAATCTTTAAGAAGTGCCCTATACTCATTGACTTTGATGATATAATCTTGAATTGTGTAATAATTCTTAGGATCTAAGAGAAGTAGATCATCTTCAATCTGAAATCCCTTTTCTTCATCCACTTTACCATACAACTGTTCAAGTTTATCCCAAGCTTCCTTAGATTCTGAACAATTTTTAATGTGAAAGAGAAGATCCCCATGTACACAACTCCTAATTACACCTAAAGCTTGTTGGTCTTGTCTTTTCCAATCAATGAATTCTTTAGCATCAGTAGGTTGGGTAATTGTACCATCAACATAAAGACTATATCCTTTTTCCATTAATCTACTCCATGCAATATCTTTCCATGTAGAATAGTTGCATGAAGTTAGAGGAGGACATTTGAAACCCATGATGCAAAAATGAAAGAGCACAAAATAGAGACACAAGAACACGATACACACCCCTCATTTTCACTCAATCAAAAGACCCCCCAAAAGAGATGCTTGGCACTTTATAAGTAGTGCATTTACAATGGGCCACTTGTCAAAATGAACAAAGTGAACTTTCTAATTTTGCTTTCACAACTACCTTATGAGGCCTAATTCTGAAAGTGAGAAATTTGTCCACACAACCTTAGAATCTAACTTCAAATTTGGAAATTAGACAAAAAAAATATGCACTTTCAAAAAAAATAGAACCTGAAAAGGTGACCAGATGTGCCTGTACTGAGCTTCTGAAGTTGCAAAATGCAAAATTATGCAGGTATAGTTGCAATAAAATGCAAATTCTGCAAAATTTGTGCACCAAAACTAGAAAATAACACCACTAGAAAATTTAGGAAATTCTACCTGATTTCAAAAAAAATTGCACTTGAATCGAAGTCCGGATGACCAAGTTATGGTTGTTCAAAGTCGAGCTCCAAAATCAAAACTACAAATGAAGAGGGGTTTGTAGAAGAAAAAATAGTGTTAAATTTGATGTCCAAACGGTCGTCACAACTGTTCAAATACGGCCTAGAATGATGGTCATATGGCCTTCAAATTTAGGCTACTAGAATGCTGATGTTAGCAAAAACTTTGGCCTCTGATGATGTCACTTTGTATGGATGTTGATGTCACATGTACATAATGTATGGACACATATGATGTGTCCTCCTACGTGTCAGTACGGATGCTAACTAGCAATGGATGACGTGGCTATCTAGTCAAATCTAACGGGGTGCTACACTATCTACTGACTGTGGAGGCTGTGAATAGGGTGATGCCGTGTGGCACAGGCTTAGCATTGTCGCAGAGGTGCCAGAATTGAAAATAGCAACGCTGGATGCAGATTTTGTGATCACCGAGTTTGGGTTGTTTAGTCCCACATTCCCTAGGTAAGGGAAGTCTACAGGGTATATGACGTAGAGGTGACAATATATGAAATGAAAGTTTACCATATGTAGCTGGTGGTCGGGCGATGCTCTATTGGATTTGGGATATACTTTGCCTCAATGGTGTTGGATCGGTGGTGTGTTAAGCCTTAGCTACTGTCAGGTTTCGGTGAAATTTTTGCTCGAAAATATTGGATACTCACCAGATTTTGTAGTACGGCTATGGATTCAGATTTGATCTGAATTAAAACTTAATGCCCGCAGAGTTAATTAAATAAAACCTATGAAATATTAAATAAAATCCACCAAATATGCAATACGAGATCTAATAGCCCGTACTACAAAAAAAATTTCCTCTGACAAATAGAGTAATTTCAAAAATGCTTTCAAAAATTGCAGAGAGAAAATAAATTTAGATCTGACAAATAATCAATTAGATCAGAGAAAAGATCATACCCAATTTGCAAATTGGTGCCTTTGGGTGCCGGTTTGCAAAATTTTTTTTTGCCTCTCGATCAACTTTGAGCCAAAGTAGGCATGCTTATAGTCTATTTTCACTAGTTCAACATTCTGGACGTAATGGAGGGGTTAGATCTGGTGCTGGACGCTCCCAATTTTTGTAGCACTTTGGATTCAAGTTGAGGTGATGAAGCAAACAAGAGGTCTCGAATGGCTTGCGATGAGAAAGTCTCCAAGCTCTAATACCATGTAAGAATTTTCCTAAGGGAAAAATTCACCCAAGAACTAAGAACTCAAACACAAGAACAACTATAGACAAAAAATGGAGAGAGTATGATCAAAATAACAGTGTATTCAATAACTGATACCATAAGAGTACACTAGGAGTGCCTGAATATAAAGGTCTCAGTAGAGCTTCTAGAAAGCATAGAAGTTAGCACCATGAAGTGTCATACAACCAAGCACATGTCCACCAGATATAGATTATCCTCCATTAAGCACGAAAGTAAGTGCGGTGATGTGAGGATAAGCCTACAAGTGTGGGACACACAAAACATTGTTTTAGACACCATGTGCTCAAATAGAGGTGCATACTCCTGTGTTGTCAACATGACAACTCACAAGGTTGCACAAACTCCTAAGTGTCTCATAAATAAAAATAATAAAATAATGCAATATAATTAAATAATGCATTAACCTAAGTAAACTTAAGTAAGTGTAAATAGTAAAGTACGTATTTACACCAATAGTTTCTAAGATACCAAACTCTCCATCCTTGAGATACCTCTTTGGTATGGTTCACAATGAGAAAAAAAAACCTTATTAGGTGAGTCAAGATCTCTCTCTCTCTCTCTCTCTCTCTCTCTCTCTCTCTCTCTCTCACACACACACACACACACACACACACACATTAATAACATTTCTCTTTTTATTCTTTTTAATCTAATGAATGCTCAAGTTTTTTTGGGGTTGTTGGTGTTTTTTACACTACTAAGCAACAAAATACTTAATACCAAGATAATAAAGATCAAAATAATCTAAAATTTAGCTACTTACTATAAACAATTATATGTTGTTTAGGTTTGGACCCAACTTCAACAAAAATCATGAAAGATTTTCTACTCTTTTGGCTCTGCAAAACCAAGGTGGATGCACTCGAGGGATATAAGATTCATAACCTAATACTACATTCAAATTTTACTCATTCCATGATATTTTACAATAATACTTCATCCCTTATAGTAGATTGGTCACAATTCTTCTTAGATCTATAGATAATTCCAAGCAATAACAACTAACTAAGACTCAAAGGTTAAATGTAAATAAGTGGTAACTAGCTTTGGCATTCTTCAAAAAGTTAAAGTAATATTGATATTATTTTTACATGTCATCTTAACATCTATCTATGATCTTTCCACATGCTTACTAAAATGGTTAATCAGTGCCCCATCCACTGGGATTCAGAGTCTATCCAATTTCTTGGTCTAATTGACTACATTATAATCAATAGTTCTCTCTACATCTCATTCTTATTTAAATCCTTCATAATTCCTAGATATCCTATCATATTCATTGAAAATTTTACTTAATTCATTATTCATCAACAATAATAACAAATTGACATACAACTTATACGAGTTGCATTAAACTAAACAAGCTTTACTCATACAATCTCTAAATAACTAGTCACTAGAAATGGAGACAAGATTTAGAGATAAAAGGTAATGGGGATAGTTCATCTTTGCATTACTCTTTTTTGAAAATTATAAAACATTGGGTAATACTCAGAACAAATTAACATAAGACATCATGATCGTGGAAAAAAATGTATTCTCAAAATTTGTAGAGAAAATACATCCAAGAGTTCATATCAAGAAAAATTGGATTGAATAAAGCTTAGTAAAACTAAAATTGTAGAATGACTCAAACCCATTGTCTAGCCCTAAAATCTCACTTATATAGTGTGAGATGCAACAAGCTTCAAGCATAGAGAAACTAATAGCTATCCTTAAGAAAAAAGATATTTACATTGTTACTGTCATAAAAGACAAAAAATGGTGCAACATAATGTCTTTTATTATGAATATTCTTTAGTGGAGACCACTTTCTACTACACTTTTTTGTTGCTGAGGACTTTATGATTGGCTTTGTTGTTGTTTTTCTTATCAGAGTGTGTGATAGTTAGTTCTGCATGTGATGGGCCTCGTTTTGGTGCTTGCAAGCTAAGTTGAACTTGAGGTATTCCCTCCATGTTGTCTTGCAATGATAGATTAATAGTCACCATTAGTTGTCCTATTGGAAAGTAATAATTTTGGATCCCTATTTTGGTAACTACAATTGGTTGCTCACCTTTATCCTCTTCTACTTTTCTTGATGTCTCAATTATTTATATTTTATCCTATTCCATTTCTTCATCATCAGTTTCAGCATATTCTAACTACTTTGCATGAATGAACTCTACCATCCACTTGTCAAAAAGTGTGTCATCTAGCCAATTAAAATTTAGAATATCATGTTACTTCCTCATCATATATTCCCCTAACTTATCAATCTCAATAAAATCTATTCTAAAAGAATCATAAAATAATTGTACTTTTACAAATTCCTCAATTATATTTGCCCACCATGCATTTTTCTCATTTATGGCCTTATTCATTTGAAGGCATAATAGGTCATTCAATTCTTGGGCCTATTCCCCTTTATTTTTCAATTTTTCCCTTTTATCTATGGCATGTGGGAAAAGTTCAAAGTTAATACTATTATACTTTTTAAGATAACTTATAATCCTTTTTTGCAATGTAACTCTCTTATCATATAAATATAAGATATCATTGGTCAAATCATAAGTTTTTTTCTATATACTCATAGGATAAACTAATAATAGAAACACATAGAAGATTAACATTCTTATTCCTTCCACTTCATTTGTTGACAATTGGCTTTAGGGAATCATCATTTTCTTTTAGCTCTTCCCATGTATTTACTACATTTGTTAACTGCTCATAGAAAGTTGACCAATCAATTTTATTAATTAAATACATAACGGCTTTCCTTAACCTATCCTCATATTGGATCTCCATCTCTACATGCAATGGCCATAGTTTACTCCTTTCTTCTTCACAATACTCTGTAGTGTAATACTGAGGTCTCTATGGTGTGTCTGGAATCTCAATAAGAGGAGTGGATTTAAAAGGCTCCATTGGTGGATGAGGATAAGTGATTCTAGGCCTACTACATTTCCCTTGGTTTCCCTTCACTTTATTTTCTAGTTCAATTCGCTTTTGAACTTCTTTATTATAGGCAACCAAAACTTTCTCATACTTATCCTCCAACTCTAACCTTTCTCTTTTATCTCTTTGAGTTGTGGCTAAGGTGAATTTGGCTGATCCAACACCTAGTTTTGTGCCCTCTTCACTTGTAGTTCCTTCAAATATTTTTACAATTAGGTTTCCTATCAGGCCAGTGTCATCAAGTAGGGAAGAGCTAGTTCTAGATCCTTTTCTCATTGACCATATTACTAGTACAACATTTGTAATGTCACTAGATAATCTCCTCACAAATTATCTACAAAACTAGTATTAGTATATCATAACATCAAATATTAGTAAGAAATATAATCTATTCTAAGTTAGTAAGGGGAATCGATCCTAGGATTGCCTCTAGGTTGGGCATCATGGTGTCTTTCCATAGAGCACTAATCCAAGATCTCTTAGATATAAACACCATTATCCAAGCCTACACATATGCATATGACTGGTTTTTAGTATATATACTACCTATGGGAGATTAGGGAAACCATAAGTTCCTTTAATCCCCCTTAGATAGGAATCCATCTCTAATGAATATATATAGTTCATTTTATATGGTAACCATATTTGCCTAAATCTCGGTATAAACCTTGAGATTATGGTGACTATGACAATCACTGATAGCCCCCCTAAAGATATCAAGATCCATCTCTAATGAGCATTACACTTATCCTCTATGGAGTCCCAACCTCATTCCCGAGAATCTATCTCTAATGTTCACATTACATTCATCCTCTATAGAATCTAGGATAAGTGATTAAAGATAATAAATAATTTGATATTACCATTTTTAATTTCCTTTTCTAAATGCACCATTGTTCATTATTTAATGTTGATAAGAAATGATAGTAATTATATCTCTGGTGTTCCCAATAAGAACCATGGAGGATAACCAGCAATTTATTGAACTTGTAATGTCCTCAATTTATGATTAGGTTCAAACATTATAACCTCTAAAATATGTATATAATGCCCTATCCCAATATTTTGTTGTTACCTCTATATTTGATTGAAATTTTTAATGTTATTTCCTTATAGTTTTACTTGTAATAAGACTTTATATTTTCTATATGTGGTTTCTAGTACTGGTTCCAATGAATACTAGTTTCTATGTTATAGATGTTTGAATACATCTTATTTTCTTTCGATTCTTTTGTACTCCCTTAGTGATCATTTTGTGATGTTGACTGTACCATATCAAACCATCTTCCACTAAATATCTTCAATGTTATCATATTTCTTTATCCTCTTCAATTTATGGGGTGGTGTATGTGCTCCATGTTATACCAATTTTCCTTTTGTCTTATGTTTATTGAGTCTTTACTATTGTGAGAATATATTTTCTATGACATTTACCAAGAGTGATCTGATTGTGTGCTCCTTTCTCAATGATATGGCCTATGACTCTTTAATTGATTATGTCTACCTATGGTTAATAGTTATTCTGTCCCTTTATCTATTTCATCTGCATCTGTTAGATGAGGTAGTATTGTAATCTGCATGTAGTGTGGAGTTTTTTAATGTCTCTTTTTCCAATTTTATATGATATTTCAAGCCTCTAATCAGATTTTAAAATCAAACAAGCAATATTTCAAAGATCCACCAATTTCTCAATAAAACCCCAAATCAGGTATGCCCGAAATAGTGCCAAAAATTTCGCAGCTTCACATATTATTAATAAATCTAAAAGTGGAAATTTTTATAGAAATTTGAGTATAATAACAGCTCAAAAAATGACATTTCTATATTTGTATAACATTCACACAACAGCTCCCAAATGAAGGACAAAAACAATGCTCATCAGGCTCCTAAAAATAACACAAAATAGTCCAGAATCACCACAAAAAATTAATGATCTATCACAAAAGTTTAACGATGACCCAATATATATATTCAGCTCTATTTTAACATCTAAAAGTATAAAATATAGAAGCAACCCAAATTGATATGAAATACTCAACCGAAAACACCAAACTCTTACAAAAAAACACACCCAAAAACCCACAAATCTGCACTGTTTAGCACAAGGGAAAACTCTGCATGAGCTTGCACATGGAATGGATTTAAACTCTCATCTTTAGCCTTTTTGGAAACCTGAAAACTCCCATCCTTGGGTCTCCTTCTCCATAGGTTTGGCAGCCTCTGAAGAACAACAAAGCAATGAGCAAAAATCAAGTTCTGGAATGAGCCCAAAATGCCTCCAAATCCCTTAAAAGATGACATAACCCTAACTCGCATCCAAGAGAGGTTAATAAAACTTATTTTAATAATAATTTTCATTTATTAGTCTATCAATTTTCAAAGATTAGCCCCTTTTGCTGAAACTTCACCTTTTTGGGCCTGCCTGCCTTAGCAAAAATTATTTGAAAAGGGGACATGACAAGTCCTCCCCTTCCAAATATTGCTTGTCCTCAAAAAATGAAGGTTGGAATGCTTAAGAATATGTGCTCCTTCCCAAGTTGCATCCTCTAGTGGTAATCCTTTCCATTTGACCAAATGCTCTATGATGCTCCTATTTCTCAATCTTTTCTCTCTTGTATCCAAAATCTCTTTTGGTATCAAAACTAATTTCCCTTCATCATCAATAGGTGGTAATTCTATAGATACTATGGTTTTCTGGCCTAGAACCTTCTTCAAGCAAGATACATGGAAAACATTATGTATTTTGCTGTTTGGTGGGAGCTCCAATTCATAAGCTACCTCTCCTACCTTCTTGGTGATCTTATAAGGCCCATAGAACCTTGGCTTGAGTTTATCTGCCCCACTCCTCTTCAAGGTTCTTTGCTTATATGGATACAACCTAAAAAATACCAAATCTCCCACCTCAAAAGATCTTTTGGTCCTTTTCCTATTAGCATACAACTTCTCTTGGTCCTGTGCATGTTGTAGATTATCCTTGAGGGACCTTATTATGTCTTGGCTTTGCTTGATGAAATCACTTGCTGCACGTACTCTATTATCTAAAAGTACTAGATCAATAAAGGAAAGGGCATCATAACCATAAAGAGCATGAAAAGGAGGCATACCAATAGAAATGTGATGAGATGTATTGTAACAATACTCCCCTAGGTGCAACCATTTCACACAAGCATGTTGTTGATTTGAAACATAGTTCCTCAAATATCCCTTATTCATTTATTAACTATCTCTGTTTGTCCATTTGTTTGAGGGTGATAGCTATTACTAGGAGTGAGTTTAGTTCTTGCCAAATAAAAGAGCTCATTCCAAAAAGAGCTGAGGAATCTACTGTCTCAGTCACTGACAATGTTTCTAGGCAAGCCATGTAATCTAAAAATTTCCTTGAAGAACAATTCGGCCACTTGTGATGCCTTGAAATCAGATGTGACAGGAAAGAAATGTGCATACTTAGTTAGTCTATCTACCACCACATATATGCAATCCTTACCTTGAATCTTGGGCAACCCAGTGATGAATTCCATGGAAATACTTTCCCATTTTTGTTCCGGAATAGGAAGTGGTTGCAACAACCCAGCAGGAAAATTTTGCTCACTCTTACTTTATTGGCATACCATACATTCTTTAATGTTTTTAAGGACATCCTCCTTCATACCCTTCCATGAAAACTGCTCTCGAATTTTCTTGTATGTCTTGAAGTATCCCTGATGACTAGCCAAAGGTGTGTCATGAAAGGCCCTCAATATCCTCTCCTTAGTTTTTGATCCTGGCACTAAGAAGATCCTGTTCTTGTAATAAATCAATTCATCAACAACCTTGTACCTGTTATCATCCACTAACTTATCCAAAATCTTGGTGGCAAAGGAATCTTTAGCATACTCTAAAATTATGGAGACTTTCCAATCAGCAAAGATAGATGTTAAGGAACACAGAGTGGGCTTTCTTGAGAGAGCATCAACAACCACATTATTCTTTCCTTTCATGTATTCAATATCAAAATCATAAGCTTGCAATTTGCTTACCCATTTTTGTTGATGATCATTCAAATTCCTTGGGTTCAAGAAGAACCTGAGGCTATTATGATCTGTCTTTACAATGAATCTCCCATATACCAAATATTGTCTACACTTATAAAGTGCATGCATTATTGCCAACATTTCCTTATCATAGATGGAGTAACATTTCTTTGATTGATTTAGTTTTCTACTCTCAAATACTATTGGATGTCCCCTTTGAGCTAGGAGAGCCCCTATACCTTCTCCAGAAGAATCATATTCAACAACAAAAGGTAAAGAGAAATATGGAATTGCAAGCATAGGGCATGAACTCATTACCTCCTTAAGCTTATCAAATGTTTTTTGTGCCTTTTCTATCCAAAAAAAAGCTCCTTTCTTTGTCAAATCAGTCAAGGGGGAAACAAGCTGAGAAAATCCCTTGGCAAATCTCTTGTAGTAGCTACACAACCTAAAGAACCCTCTCAACTGTGTAAGATTAGTGGGTGGAGGCCAATCCAAAATTGCCTGAATTTTTTGTTGATCAACTTGTACTCCTTTAGAACTTATAATATGTCTCAAATATAGGATCTTTGTCAAACGAAGCTCACATTTAGATAGCTTAGCATAGAAAGATTGCTACTCCAAGATTCCCAAAACAATGTCTATGTGCTTTAGATGCTCTTTCCATGTTTTACTGTAAATCAAGATATCATCAAAAAATACCAAAACAAATTTTCGAAGATGCTAGCTGAATACCTTATTCATACAAGATTGAAATGTTGTAGGTGTATTAGTGAGGCCAAATGGCATAACAAAAAATTAAAAGTGCCCATAGTGACATTTGAAAGTAGTCTTTTCTACATCTTCACTCCTCATTTAGATTTGATGGTACCCTGATCTTAAGTCAATTTTTGAGAAGTATACAACACCATGTAACTCATCAATGAGTTCATCTATGTGTGGTATGGGATACCTATTTTTTATGGTCTTTTTATTTAGAGCCCTATAGTCTATACACATTCTCATTGTACCATCCTTTTTCTTGACAAGTACCATAGATGATGCAAATGGACTAGAGCTAGGCCTTATGAATCCCATGTCCAGGAGTTCCTTAATAGTTTTCTCAATTTCTTCCTTATAACCTCTTGGATGGTGGTATGGGGTTGTTATAACTGGTTTGTCACCTTGTTCTAACTCTATAACATGCTCAAAACCTCTATCTAGTGGTAATCCTGGAGGAAAGTCATTGAAAACTATACTATGCTTATCAAGAATATTTTGAATTTCAAAATGGAAATTACCTTGATTCTGTGGAGAGCTTTTTGGATGGATTATGACTCCTATTGCCCATGCTACTTGTTCTCTTCAAAAAGTCCTCTCCATCCTCTTTACAGAGACCGCCTTAGGTGCTCCATTTGATAAGCCTCTCAATAAGACTTCTTTCTCATTGGAATGAAATTTAAACTCCATAGTCTGATGGTTGATGTAATAGCCTCCAATAGAGTGCAACCATTGAACACCCAAAAAAAGATTTGTCTCCCCAATGCCAACAACATAGAAGTCATCACATAACTCATAATCTCCTAAGGTAATCTTGAGTTGTTTCAACACCCATGTGAAAGGGATAGTGAATCCATCAGCTACAGTAACATTGAATCCCTCAAAATCTTCTGCTTTAAGCCCTCTTTTCATGACAAATCCCTCATCAATAAAATTGTGAGCTGCCCCACTATCAAGAAGAACTGTCAATCTTTGCCCTGATAATACCCCTTGAATTCGAAAGGGATGGTATCTTTCTCTTCTTCTACCTCCTCCTTAGTGTCATGAAATTCCTCATACTCATCTAAATTGGATTCTAAAGAAAATTCAATATAGTGCACTTGACCTTTCCCCAAACATCTATGTCCTAGAACCCATGGTTCTCTACAAGTGAAACAAAGCTTTTTCCTTCGTAATTCACTCCTAGTCTCTTCTTCTACCTTCTTTTTTGCCACATTTATCACATCTTTTGGTGGTAGTGTTGGAAAAGTCTTTTTCTAAAAATTCTCCTTATGTTGCCAAAGATTTGGGGATTTTTGATTAGTGACTAGTCTCATAGGCACGCAAGTTTCAAGTCGAAGGCTTCTTTTAATAGCTTCCTGTAAGGTTGAGGGTGAGAAAGCATTAAACAAACCCTTAACAAAATCTTCCAAACTATCAAGAAAAAGATAAAAAATCCTCTTTTCACTCATATCAGGTACCATAATAGCCACTTTTTGAAACTCTTCTAAATACTCATTAACTGATTTGGTTTGCTTCAACTTTGAAAATTCTTTAAAATACTCTTCGTCATCCTTGAGGTCAAATCTATCTATCACTATTTGACTGAAATTATCAAATGTAGTTACCTGATCATGACCTAGAGTACTCATTCCATGAAACCACCAATCATAGGCTACATCTTCTAAGTGTAGACTTGCAAATTGCACAACATCACTCTCCTTCATTGGGTTAAGTGTGAAGAAGGTTTGTAATTTTTGTAGCCATGCTTTAGCTGAAATTTTGTTTGTTCCATCAAAAGTAGGTGCTGTAAACTTGCTTAATTTATTTTTGAGCTCTCTTCCACTTATGTCATGCTCCCTCCTGTACTCTTTCTTGGGCATCAAAGTGTTCATCATATCCACATATTCTCTAAAAGAAATCAAACTGTGAAAGTCATCATCTAAGCCATTGTAAGTAGCTCTTAATGCAATCAAGTTACTTGTAACCTCTTCCATGGGATTACGGGCTAGATTTGGCACTAGTGGCTCATTTGTAGGTAGAAAAATAGTTTTTGTTGATTTAAAGGGTGTGGGTTTCAGATTTCTTGGCTCCTCTGAAGTGCTCCCTTTCTCATTAATAGATGCAACTCCTTGCAATTTTTTTGTCAATATTCACAAAGCCTCTCTAGTTTCTGCCAAACTATCCACTGTTTGCTTCTAAGTATTTTGGATGTCTTGGAAGAATTTCTTTGCCATCTCATCTAGATCAGACATACTTTTTCTTTCCTTGGATTTTGTACTTTTACTTTCAACTGGAGGTTTGATCAAAATTTCTTTATTCTTTTCTCGTTGCAAATATCTCTTTTCTCTTTCAGTTAGTTGCATGCAAACTTCTACAAACCCTCAGGCTGGCAAGATCATAGCTTTGATACTACTATAATGTCCCTTTTTCCAATTTTATATGATATTTCAAGCCTCTAATCAGATTTTAAAATCAAACAACCAATATTTCAAAGGTCCACCAATTTCTCAATAAAACCCCAAATTGGGTATGCCTGAAATAGTGCCAAAAACTTCACAGTTTCACATATTATTAATAAATCTGAAAGTGAAAATTTTTACAGAAATTTGAGTAGAATAAAAGCCTACAAAATGAAATTTCTAGATCTGTATAACATTCACACAACAACTCCCAAATGGAGGACAAAAATAATGCTCATCGGGCTCCCGAAAATAACACAAAATAGCCCGAAATCACCACACAAAATTAATAATATATCACATAAGTTTAACCATGACCTAATATATATATTCCACTCTATTTTAACATCTAAAATTCTAAAATATAGCAGCAACCCAAACTGATATGAAATACTCAACCGGAAACACCAAACTCTTACAAAAAACAAACCTGAAAACTCACAAATCTGCACTGTTCAGCACAAGGGCAAACTCTGCATGAGCTTGCACATGAAATGGATTTAAGCTCCCATCCTTAGCCTTCCTAGAAACTTGCAAACTCCCATCCTTGGGTCTCCTTCTCCACAAGTTTGGCAGCCTCTAAAGAACAACAAAGCAATGAGAAAAAATCAAGTTCTGGAATGAGCCCAAAATGCCTCCAATTCTCTTAAAAGAGGGCATAACCCTAACTCACATCCAAGAGAGGTTAATAAAACTTATTTTAATAATAATTTTCATTTATTAGTTGATCAGTTTCCAAAGATTAGCCCCTTTTTCCAAAACTTCACCTTTTTGGGCCTGCTTGCCTTAGCAAAAATTATTATTTTTAATTATTTGAAAAGGGGAAATGACAAGTTTCACATCCATGCCTGAATTCCAATGGGAATCATTTCCATTTTCTCCCCTATCATTAATTTATGGCATAATGTATGTGGTTGATCTTTCTTGTATACTCCATGTCAACTCCCTTTCTATGTGTTTCCCTTTGAATATGTTATCTTCTATTTTGGCAACATCCACATGGATCGTCTTTCCAATATGGTATCTATCTTTCATATTGGATCCACACTCCTTCATTACCCGATGTTTGATCCTATCTATCAACTTCATCCCTTGTATTTTTTGATGCCATTTTTTGGATATGTCAGACCTAATGTAATGATGAAGATTATGTTTGCAAGGACACTATCAACATTGATGATTATGTCAACATGATGCAGTGTGAAATGTAATTCTAGCTTATGTATTCCAAAGGCATCCCTCCATAGTGTGATGTGGCCTCCACCTAGACTGTCTCCTTTTGGATAGCTATTGTACTCCCCAGCTACAATGATTAAACTTCTATATTCTTCAATGGAATGCTCCATATATTTTCTCTTTGTCTTCATTCTTTCTTATGCTGCAATGGATGGTGACAACTTGAGGGGTCCTGATGGCTATGATGTTATGTTTATAATAATTTTCATTCCTTTAATTCAATGGTCCTAGTCTTCCCCCCCTCACCCATGATTTATTTATTGAGGCATAAGTTCATATAACCAACCACCCTAATTAGGTTGTGACTTATCAAAGGGGTAGGTATATTCCTTTGAGATTACTTCAAAATGAGTTATGAATTAATAGTAGTTTTAGTGTTATTTATTCTATATATTATTAATTAATTAATTTAATTTTTTTATATAACAATAGAACTATAATTTATTTTAAATTGTCTATTTTAAATAATTATTTAGCTATAATTATTTAAAATTCATTTATTTAATTGATATATTATTTTGTGTAGTAATTATGTAGCCATTCTATTTATATTCTTTTAATTAATGAATTTGAGATATCAATATTTGAGCTATTACAACATGGTCTTCACTAAAATTTGCACCTTTCATTTCTTTCTTCCCTTTCTCATCTGTACTTAATTTCTTTGTAATATAATTATAAATAATTGCATCTGCAATATCCCAATTGGGCAGCAACAAAACCTTGGATAATTTTATCATTTGCCTCCCTTCTTCACGGGTTAAGATTTTAAACTCTTGCATCATTTCTTCCTTTATTTGGTTCTATATATCTGCCTCCTCCATCTTGAGATGCTCTATTTTCAATTTACTACACCTTTCTTTAAACAATCTAATGTTTTTTCTCCAAGAAAACTGATAGAAGGCTCTAAACTTAAACACAATTATCATCAAAAATGAATTCTTGGCTAGCATGTTTCATCACAGGGTCCAACTCTCTTCCTCTATAATTAGAAATGGTTAAATCAAGGCTTGGCATAGGAGGTTCCTAGGGATTTCCCTCCAATTCTAATGTAGTAATGAAAATTCCCCCTTGGGATCCCAACTATCCCATCTGCTCCTAAGTGAGCTATTCATCTCCTATGTGTAGTGGGGATTGAGTGGGTGTATACTCCTTTATTTGGGTCCCTTGTTCCTTTTCTATCCACTACCTCTTGGGCATAGGGTTATCAGGTCTCTCCTCTAGAATAACACTGGTTGATCCTATTATTTATTTTCCTTTATCTATAATGGCCCTTTTATTTTGAATTATATTATAACCAAGTCTTTTTTGAATCACTTATTGCCTCGATCCTATTACAGGGGTGAAAGACAACCTTCTCATGACCTCTCAGGCCTTATTAGGAAAAGAATTAATAAAGAATAATTTCTTTCATTCATTACCTTCGTAATCTAAAGAAAAGTAGTCATCAATTTATTTGTCTCTATTTTTGCATCATCTATAGGCTTATACTTATTATCAAAACAATTAATAAATTCCAAAACTCTAGAGTGAACTCTCCACTTCTCCTTTTTGATCTCTTGCTCTTGCAAAAAGAACTCATTCCTTATTATGTCTTCAGGGAAGTACGGTTGATGCTCTTTTAAACCAATTTTAGCCCTTCATTTGAAAAAATAAAAAACCTCCTCACTATCAGAAAAATGGACATGAGATACAACTAGTTATATTGGTCCAAGAATTTATACAAGAACACCCAACCACCCTTAGTGATTATGAACTGGTGAGCCATAGTACAAGTGGGGAAAATTGAGCCTCTATATCTACCAACCAACTGTGCTTCCTCCAATCCACCTATCTGCCATATCATTTCAACTATCCCTACCTTTAGAGGCACCTGGTAGGGTAGTACATGGGGAGTCCCTTGGAAACCATAAACCCTAAAAATTATAGAAACAAGGTAAGGTATAATATCTACCTAGTTATGGGATACTTTCAAACTAGAAGGATTGTCCATGGGCCTAATGAAATCTAGCAATGCCTTGGGAATTCTAGGATTGGACCTTAACATGAGGCTTCTAAGTTTGATGTGAAATACTTATCAAATCAAAAAAAGCTAGCTTCCTCTTCATTCTAGGTCATATCTGCACTCCATAACTAGACTAGTAGGGCTTCTCCCTCATATTGTCTATTCAAAACCATCTTTTTTTCAAAATAGTTAACTCCTTTAAATAAGAACATATCCATCAACAATGAATAATGGCCAAATGTCTTCTCCACCTTCCTCTTTGAAATCCCATTTAATCCTATATGAATTTCCTTGGTTATATATGATGAAAAATCAAAGATAATATCCACACCAAAAGAAGAGATTTGTGTCATCATATACATGAACTTTATTGGCACAAAATTTTGTTCATCCTCACCAGAAACCCTACACAAAGTCATGTATATTTCTATGGCCCTAGTAGTGAAAAACTCCTCCTTAAAAGGCTCTTTAGTTGATGCTATAACCAAATTCAAATTTCCAATTGAGCCCAAGTGTGTTCTCAATGCACCTTTCCTGACCTGATCCTTCTTAGACAAGTATTCCTTCTCCAATCTTCGGAGGTCAATGATCCCATGATAATCTATGAGTGGCTCCAAACAAAAACCCTCTCAATTTTTTCTAGTGTTGATCCTTATCAAGAATTCCCCATCTACTATTCTCACTATCTTGGCTACTGGTTCATAATTTTGAGTAATTTCTATGAGTAGATATGAATATATGAAAACACCAGGGATCACTAGTTTATCCAAATCAAAATTCCAAATATTTCCATGGGGAGCAAACAACTTTCTTTCTGAAAACCATTTCATAAAAAGATGGAACCCTATTTTGGAAGTAATAACATCCCTAATCCAATTCCCTTTATTATATAAACCATCTACAATCTTGAGCCTAGGATTCATAGGAATTATCTTTTTTACCTAGGCTCACTCATTCATGAACTCAATTAGTTGTTCCAAAATGTCATCATGTATGTTCCTACAGGCATATTCTACCTTCCCTGAGAAACCTTCCTTTGGAGGCATATTTTAAAAAATTGTAGAATGCCAGAATGCTTTGAACTATATGATGGATTGAGAAACTTACTTGGCTCTTCGCTATCCTTTTCAAAGTTTTGTAGTAAACTGTAGAGACATAAAAATCTCTTGCAATTCAATCAAGCGAGAACAATTCTTCAATAGGTTCTTGGATGTCTAAAAATTTGAAATTTGTTTGTGTGGAGAAGAATTTGTGAAATCTTGCAATATATCTCTAGTTCTAATTCACACTGAGAGCCTTAATTTTCATAAATGGATCATAAGGACAATAGGGTGGCACCACCTTCTAACTTTAGAAACAAACCATCAATTTTTAAAAATCTGACGATTTAGGAATAAAATCGTTAACGACTCAATTTCAATCAACTAGTTTGGTAGTCAATCCAATTAAAATTCTCCATATAGGCCTTTGCTTTCACTCCTAGCAATTTATACTGGACCCACTAGCACTTTTGGAGATGTGTCACACTCTCACTATGTTGCTAAGCATTAACTTTGAGCAACTCCTTATGGCGACATAACAACCATTGTTGACACTACCTTGATCAGATGATGAACATTTCATGATTATTTCATTGCAAATGTGGTGGGTCATCCTATCTTTCCTTTGGTTACCATGTCAGGAACAATAAATATTGAGCAAGTTTCCATATCAACATAACAACCACCATTGATCTGGGAGATATCTAGTGGCACAAATCAACAAGTACATTTCCTTGAGTGTGAATCCATAGTGACATATGACATCAACCATCTTTTCATGCTGACATGGCCATTTATGATAGGTAATCTTTATGGTGTTGTTTTCAAAATTAGGTCCTGCTGTAATGCCTTTTCACAAGAAGTTTTCATGTCATGATCAGTAAAGTTCATACAACATCCAATAGTGACATAGCAATCACTGTTGATTTCAAGGAATTCTAATGGTGAGGATCAACAACACTTTCATGTTAGGATATATTTTTAATTGTGTATGATATTTTTGATAAGCCATCATGTTGATGAGGCTTATTAATGGAAATTAAAATTACAATGCCTATCTTTAGGTTTGGTCCCATCATGTTTCTCTTTTGTGGTGGTCACTATGTCACTAAGGGTAAAAACCTTATGATTTCTCATAGTGACAATGTGACCACTGTTTATCTTAAATAGATTTGATGGTGCGGGTAATTCATTTTGAAACTATGATTAGTTACTAACTGGGTCCTCCACATAATAATTACTTGGTCTTCGTGTCACTAGTGGTAAAATGCATGCAAGTTCTTAGAACAACATGGTGACCACCATAGATTTTGAAAAGATCTGACAGTAAAGGTTATTTTAGGAACTTTATGGAACAAAATGAATAGTCTTTTAAAGGTTCTTAGAAAAAGGGTATTTTATAATGATTTTCTCACCCGATTATAAGGAAGAAGCAAACAACCTAAAAGACTTTCTTAGGGGATAATTTTGCAGAGCACTAATTACCTATTTACTAAGGGTTAACAAATTTAAAAGAGATCAAACCCTAATTTGCATATAAAGAGTTAGGAACATTCATTGTGAGACATATTAAAAAAAGCATGAAGTGAAACATGACCAATAGGACTATTCTAGGTGATAGACCAAAGGAGAGAAGAATGCATAGGAATTTTTGATAATTTTGGTTGTTTATGATGAATTTTTGATAAATAATAAATTGAAATTGTAAATTTTTCATTTGATTTGGCCCTCAATATTGAATAATAGAATACATAATTTAGTTGAATTTTCACATTTTCAGCTTAAAGTGTTTGTAGATTATCATCTGCAAGTAGGTGCAAAGTCACTCATATAATAATTCAAATGAATTTGATTAAGACTACCTAGTTTCTTTAGTTTTTCTATAACAAAAAAAATTTATGAGGTTAAAGATTATACTCAACTTTATTTTCCTTTATGTTAAATCATATGTTATTTCAAGCATATAAATCAAAGATTATGCCGATGTTATTTTAGTGAATAAGTCTCTTCCAATCTATTATCTACTGAATATGTACCATCATTCTGATGTAATGAATTAATCAATACATCTCTTCCATTCTATTATCTACTGAAGATGTGCAATCTTTATGATGTAACTAGTCAATAAAATTTGGTCTCATAGAATGTTGTGTAGATAATTCTTACATATTGGTAGGGGATTCTAGATTTGTAATTACATCCATGTAGCTGCCTACACCCCATAGCCATTTTCTACCATGTTCATTTAGACCATGTGGCTGGAAATTATATTTGCCAAGTTATAAAAAACTAATATGTCTATAGATTCTGAACCCTCTAAGGATGACGTTACTATATACTTCATATTCTTCTTTCTATCCTCATATGGCTTAGGTATTCAAGAGTCTAATATGCATAAAAAAATAAATACTTTTTATTTTATATAATCCCTTATCAAATCCAATGATTCTCTTTTTAAATGGCCAACACCTATATCTCTATTTGACAAATCAACAAAAATGTCCAAAAGTGGCATGTACTTGTAGAAATCATGAGATTAATTGAGGCTAAAATGTGAATGGACTTTGAAAATTATGATATTGAATTTACATGTCAGGCTAGATTAGATGGGATTTTATACAAGTCCTTGCACTCAATACTTTCCATCTTCTTTATACATACCACCATTCATAATAAAAATGTTTCATACTTGTTGTTCTTATGTTTCTTAGATGCTTGTCCAAATGGTATAAAATTCTTACTCAGATGCTATATTGATACATAACACATGGCTCACAAGATGCCTCTTGTCTTCACAACCACTTAATCTATCATTAATATTCATGTCTACAAACATGAAATCCTATCTATGGTCATAGCACGAATTTAACAGTGACAAAGTAACAATCACAACCTGATCAGTTCTTATGACATAGTTATCTTCCAAACATACATTTTCTAAGATTTGATAGTCCTCAAAACTAATAGTAGTAACTTGACAATGATAAACTTGAATCCAACATCAAAGTTAGAGGGTACTTAGGTCATATTATATAACATTTTCATAGCTTGTACTTATAATTCTATACTTCCACATTTGTAGTGTGCCCCTCCTAAAGAGTTCACATTACGTTGCTTGTTTTTTCTTTCAAGATTTGTTGTTTTTATGAGATCCACAGTTTTTAATCCATAATAACAATAGAATATTTTTTTATTTTCAAGGTCATTATTATTCTTCAATCATTCTATTGAACCTTCTCATGCATTGTTAACCCAATATTTTCATCAACCTTGGAATCCACCTCTATATGCATTTGCTTCTACCTCCACACCTAGAATGCCAAGTTTAGCTTGTAATTATTATTACTATAGAAATCACTAGTATATATTTATGGAGGAGGTGATAAAAGATGGTGAATTATTTGGATGTGATTAGGACAAATGCAACAAAGGAAAACCATGATTCAAATGTTAAGAATAAAAATAGGAAGCATAACAATAAGCTTCTAGACTCTGAATAATATCACATGTCCTCATAATGGATTCTAATGTAGAATAAAGCCCAACAAGCCTATAGAAACTAGCACTGATAGAAATATCAAACTACATTCTTCACCTTAGAGTTTTTCTCTTCTATTCCTAAGTTGTCTACTAAAATTATAACATATAGCTTTATCATTTTAGACTTGTCAATGGCTCAATTACTCCAACATCACATGAGAAATAGTGTTGGTTGTATCTATGGATTACATTTTTAGAAGGTGGCTTTTATTATCTCGAGAGAACTGAATTAAATAATATTTTCTACCAAGTATTCATGGACTAAAAAGTATTTATAGACCTTAATTACATAACAAGGTTTAATTGGCGATAATAATTTTTTTTTTCCATTGTAGGGTAATTAAATGATGTAGTAAATTATGAGTACCTTACCCTTTGGTGCAAGACTTGTCATTAGAGATGCTACTACATTACCAATTTTACTCAATAAAACTAATAGTGGAATTGATTGCATGCTTAAAAATATAAATGGTTCTATATGGCTTCTTGTTACTCCAAATCGATTGTTTGAATATTTAAGAGATGAGAGACTTAGAAATGAGGTAAGATAGATTAAAAATTTCTCTATCAAATTATGAAATTCTCTATGTTGTTACCACAAAGAAGTCATATTAATATCCAAAAATGACAAAAATATTTTAGTGGGACTAAAAAAGTACAACTAACTTAGACATGATGTTTCAATGGGTCTTCAAACCATCAAAGAAAATGTGAATAAAATGCTAGAACTGGTCTTGAGAAAATAATTTGCATAAGTACCCACAAAACGTAGATATACTTTTCATAGGATTCTAAACTTAAATTTGGCATAGAATAGATGAGGATTTCTAAGACCATCTCCAATTAGTATTAAAATCATAAAATTAAAGGTTAGAAGTTTATAACAAAATTCATCTATTGTAAATGCCCACTTGTTCTCATTTCTTCTTTCACTACCATTGTTTCTGATTCAAAAATTCCCCCTTATCTCAATCCCCTGTTCAAAATCTCCTGGGATGCCTTCATCCTATCTTGTAGGTAAATGTTCCTTCCCCTCAATTATACTCCATTTGTTAGTCATTTCCTTTACTTCATTACATTTCAGACAACCAAAAGACTTGTTTATGTTTTTACCCAATTGGTGGTTGAAACACAATGATATTTGTAGAAGTAGCAAAGAAAAGAAAGCTTCTACCTAATTTTCTCATTTTTTTTAAGTTTATGCTAAGAAGAACTTGCCCAACTTTGGAGTGATGGTGTCAACATTTCTACATTATATGACCTAATAACCTCTGTTGTGACTAAATGGATGCAACAATTGTTGTAAGATGGTCAATTTTAGTTTTCTCAAGCTTGAGAAAAAGTCAAGAATGAAGATGTTAAGCTACAAAAGTGCTTTTAAAATCAAAAAGCTTTTGGATGAAGTGAGTGATGCAAAGTTTTTGATTTTTCCCATCTTACCTAGTTTCAAGACAAGTTAAGGTTTTCTTAAGATAAAACTCCCATCCTCCACTTGGAGTACCCAATCATAGAACTTCTACATAATTAAATGTTTCCTCTTTTTTCATCAACTCATCTTATTACATTCGCCATAACCCCTTACTAAATTGCTCCTAAAATCTAGGTCTCCTTGTGCTCATGCACCCTTGTCTTCCTAGTATTCCTATCTCTCTTCCCTTGATAGGTTCATTCCAAGAAAATTCATAGGTTTCAAGATGTTTACCCAGGTCAAAAAAACTTCATGTTATTCCTTACAACATCGAAGTTTTTCTTTGGTCTCAAATTCTCCCATCATGCAAACTATTGTGATCATTCTAGTTTTAAATGGCCTTGCCTGGACCCTTTTTGTGGGATTGTATTCAAAACTCATATATAACATACCAATTTGATTGCACCCTCCCCTTAACAAGTTTATATAGAACCTTTCTCAAAAAATGTAGCTTTTGACTCTTTATATGATTCCTTAAGGCTGCAAATCCTCATCTAGGCTATGGAGACCTAATTGGCATCCCTACCAAAGGAAGTGTCATTTAGACTTATATTTAAATCAATTTTATTATTGGGGAATTTAGAGGCATCCAAGAAAACTTCAAATCTCCATTTTTAGGCTTTAGATCAAAGCCCATCAAAAGTTATGGGGACTGGTCTTTCTTTCCTAATTAATTTTTTTAGCCACATTGAGGTGTTTGGGTAGGGTTTCAAGAATATATCCTCCAAACTACAAAAATTTTAATTGAAACCAAATAAAACATAAAATAGACTCTCTTACGTTTCATTTGAAACTAGTTTGAGGATTATCCAATGGTTACATTAGAAGATATTTAAGTTTGAAGTAGACTAATTCTATTTTCTGCCAGATTATGACCTCTTAATGGTTGCATGTGGATTTATCCCTTGTTTCTCCACCTTCTAACCTCAAAATGAGTGAAAATGAATGCTAACAAGTTTTCCCAACTTCCTATGTGGCTATTTTTTGCATTTGAATTTGTACAACAATGTGGTAAATGAAAAACCAGTAATTTTTGCAATAAAATGCAATTTTTTTGATTGATACATGCCTTCTTATAAACAAAACTTCTTCCACATTATTTTCATTAGTTTTCACTCACCAATTTGATGGTCTTCCTCCAGTTACAACTAAGTTGGAGGTTATGAACATTGGGCAACCAACTTTTGAAATACAAGGTAAACAACAACTTTTCTTTTCAATAATCTTGTTGTTGACAATAGTTAATTTTTTTTTTTGAAATTATTGTCTTAAACATCTTAAGAACTGTATATTTATTCTAGTGATTAATTAAACCCTCTTATACATCTAACTGAACTTTTTCCATTTGACCATAGTAGACTTTATGATTTAGATAACTCATCCTAAGTCAGTAGGCCTTAAATATTAGGTCTTATTACAATTTTAAGACCTTTTGATCCTCATAGGAACTTGGCCATCTTATTGAGGTCTTGTAACCTCATTTTCTTCATGATTTTGTTTGTCAAGGTGTGTCCCTGTACTAGTGATGTGCCAATCTAGGTGAAATGCTAAAAAATAAAGATGATGTTGTAGCTAAAGGAAAACTAGCTGAATGACTTAATTGGTAAGATAAAGGAAGAGAAGTGAACAAGAATATTTGTGAATGTAACGAAAGATGAAAATCAAGCATTGTGGGACATGACAATTGAAGCCTTGGAGGTCTTTATGACATCCTTAAGTTGCATTGATGTATTTATCATAGATCTCTTAGAAGTCTAGTTGTCACCTTTCTTCATTTGGGCTATCTAAATATATTTGCACAAGTCTTTTATGATTAGGACTTATTACAATTTTAGGACCTCTTGATCGTCATAGGAACTTGGCCATCTTATCGAGGTCTTATACCCTCATTTTCTTCATCAAAGGTTTTTGTCAAGGTGTCTCCCTACACTAGTGATATGTCAATTTGGGTGAAATGCTAAAAAATAAAGATGATGTTATGGCTAAAGGAAAACTAGTTGAACAACTTGATTGGTAAGATAAAGGAAGAGAAGTGAACAAAATCCTTTGTGAATATAAAAAAAGATAAAAATCAAGCATCATGGAACATGAAAATTGAAGCCTTGGACATCTTTATGACATCCTTAAGTTGCATTGATGTATTTATCATAGATCTCTTAGAAGTCTAGTTGTCATCCTTTTTCATTTGGGTGAGTCTTTTATGATTATTTTAGAGAATAGATGAAATAATCATAAAAGAATCATGAAAATATATGTAGATTTCCCAAATGAAGAAAGACAACAACTAGATTTCGAAGAGATCTATGATAAATAAATCAATGCAACTTAAGGATGTCATAAAGACTTTCAAGGCTTTAATTGTCGCGTCCCATGATGCTTGATTTTCATCTTTGGTTATATTCACAAACATTATTGTTCACTTCTCTTCCTTTATCTTACCTTAAACATATTAATAAATTTATATTTATTCTAGTGATTAATTCAACCCTCTTATACATCTACGTAAACTTTTTCCATTTGACCATAGTAGACTTTATCATTTATAACTCATCCTAAGTCACTAGGCCTTACATATTAGGACTTATTACAATTTTAGGACCTCTTGATCCTCATAGGCACTTGGCCATCTTATTGAGGTATTGTACCCTCATTTTCTTAATCAAAGGTTTTTGTCAAGGTGTGTTCCCGCACTAGTGATGTGTCAGTCTAGGTGTAATGCTAAAAAATAAAGATGATGTTGTGGCTAAAGAAAAACCAACTAAATGACTTAATTGGTAAGATAGAGGAAGAGAAGTGAACAAGAATATTTGTGAATGTAACCAAAGAGGAAAATGAAGCATCATGGGACATGACAATTGAAGCCTTGGAGGTCTTTATGACATCCTTAAGTTGCTTTGATGTATTTATCATAGATCTCTTAGAAGTCTAGTTGTCATATTTCTTCATTTGGGCTATCTACATATATTTGCATGAGTCTTTTATGATTATTTAAGAGAATGGAAGTATGGAAAGAAAATTCATCTAGCACCGTATTGGATGTACTAGGACTACTTTCTTCAACTACATAGAAAAAAAAACAATCTTCATTAAATAAGGTATTCTCTTCAATTTTAGTATTCACATTACTATTGAGATACTTTTTACTAATCATCTAATTGGAGTATTTCTAGCCCTATCTTGTAGATTCCTATGATGTAATTAAAACATAATTGAGCCCTAGATTTCTATATTTGTTTTGTAGTGACCTTTTCAATCATAATCTCTTAGGTGCCCAACTCTCTCTAATCATCCTTTGTGGATCACCTCTAGCTCCATTTCCTTTGTTAGTGTATCATATATCCATCTCTCCTTCCTCTTTCACAAGGTGACCTCTTGTATATGAATATCCTCATGCCTCCTTGTCCCCTATGGGAGTCTACCTATATGAGATATGTTGGAATAATTTAGAATAATTGAGAGTGGGGGTGAATTAGTTATCCAAGGTCCAAATGTATAAATAAAACTTTTCACAGCTTAGTGAACCCATAAAACATTATTCATCATGCATATGTCTATGAGATTATGCAATCACTTAAAACTTGTAGGTTATTGTCAAATAAACTCGCAAAAATTTAAACATGAAACATAATAGATTCATCAACACACTTGACACAATGATTTACATGTAAACCCAATTTGGGAAAAAAAACTAGTAACATGCTACTCTTTTCACTCTTTTGAAGTAATGCCTTGTAAAAGGCCAACCTTGTTAAAGGTTACAATACACACTATTAAATGTGACCCTATTAAATGATTTCAATCAACCTATTAAGAGTGAGCCTTCTTAGAGGACTTTAGAACATTCACTTGGAATGTCACCTAGTTAAAGGATTTATAGATGACTATTAGGTCAACATTAATCCAAAGGATTTACCCTAGACTAATAAAATTGTTAGAGACTAATAGTAAGGCTTGATCTGATAAAAAATTACAACTTCATTTGTAGCTTATAGATCATTGCTTAGTCCTCCATTTTATGTGGTCTTCATTCATTTTAGCTCTGATAGCTTGTTCACCCTTCAAGAATTCATACCCTTAAGCTTTCTTGCTTAACATGCCAATGAAGTCTCTTCTCTTAGGTCACTTGATGAAGTAAAACCCTTGACTCCTTATCTTCCTTAGGTTCTTGCACATGACAACCTTTTCTTCTTACTAGCCATTCCTATAAATAGGAAATTAAGATCTTCTATTGCTTATTCTCCTTCATCCAATTTAGGTTTAGGATGGATTAGCTAGGATACAATGAATCTACCCCTCATTCCATATCTCTTCTAGAAACATCTCCTTGAATCTTCTTTGAATTCACCTAAAAGTAGTTTACCTTGAATTCTATGCCACCAGCTCATCAACCTTATCTTCCACCTGGTTCACACAATCCAAGAAAATAAACTTGTCAGCTTAGATCCATCAAATTCATAATCTTTCAAATAATGCAGCCAATCTGCATTATCTAGCTTCTAATGCTTGACACATACTGCATTGCTCAACATCCTCTTTGAAATTACTTGACACAAACTAAAGTTTATCGATGTTTGACATCAATTAAACGTTACCTGGCATCCACTATTTTGCTCGGCATAAACTAGAATATACTTTTACTTGGCTTCAATTGATTTTCTGCTGAACATGCACTCACTTTTCTTGGCACCTACTATCCACTCAATCAACCTTGGTAGACAAACTTTTTGTAACTTATTCTTCTATACTTTCTTAGTGTAACCAATCTTTGTAACCTTAAGTAGATTATCAATGAATCATGTTATCACTATCTTAACCGATTCTTGTACTCCTTTACATAATCATAACTCAACCTTTCCTCTAGGTGCTATTGTTAAATCTTTTAATCAAATCCTCTTCATCAATCAAATAAGTGATAGTACTTAAATCTTACAAGTAGTTGTATTATCAACAAATAATAGGTTTGACATTAGTCACAAAACAATGATTGAATCTTACAATCTCCCTCTTAACAATATTTTTCTTCAATAATCTATTTTCAATCTATTATCAATAATCTCCCTCTTTGGCATTGATGGCAAACCAAATTGATCAACCAAATGGAAAACACCTTATTCAACCAATCTGACTAGGTTAAAATAGTAAGACCAAAAAAATACCAAAAAGAAAATAGTTCCTTGTATTGAAATTTCTCCCTCTATCAACAACTTCCATCTTTTGAATAGGTTACAAAACTCTTTCTTATAAACTCCCTCTAAATTTCTTCTTTTTGTTTCTCCCTTTTACTATATCTTCCATCTTACTAGGTAGATGTTAGGATTACTCCATCTTTCTTGTAGTTCTTGTTTGATCAGAAATTATCTCTGTTGATCAATAAATCTTTCCATGATATTATCTCCCTTTACTGTCTCCTTTTTTATAGCTATTGTACTCCTCATCCACTATGATTAAACTTGCATCTTATTCAATGGTATGCTCCATATATTTTCTCTTTGTCTTCATTCTTTATTATGTTGCAATGGATGGTGATAGCTTGAGGGGTCCCGATGGCTACATTGTTATATTTATAATAATCTTCATTCCTTTAATTTTAATGTCCTAATCTCTTTCTATTCCCTCCCCCTCCCCATGATTTATTCATTAAGGCATACAAGTACACATATGCAACTACCCTAATATTAGGAATGTTGTGACTCATCGAAGGAGTAGAGTATATTCCTTTGGGATTATTTCAAAATTAATTATGAACTAATAGTAGGTTTAGTGTTATTTATTTTATATATTATTAATTCATTTATTTAATTGTTTTATATAACATTAGAACTATAATTTATTTTAGATTGTCTATTTTAAATAATTATTTAATATTCATTTATTTAATTGATATATTATTTTGTGTATTAATCATGTAGCCATTCTATTTATATTCTTTTAATGAATCAATTTGAGGTATTAATATTTGAGCTATTACAACATGGTCTTTATTGAACTTTGCACCTTTCATTTCTTTCTTCCTTTTCTCATATATGGTTCTATATATCTGCCTCCTCCATCTCAAGATGCTCTATTTTCAATTTACTACACCTTTCTTCAAACAATCCAATGTTTGTTCTCCAAGAAAACTAATAGAAGGCTTTGGATTTAACAAAATTATCATTAGAAATAAATTCTTGGCTGGCCTATTCCATGACAAGGTCTAACTCTCTTCCTCTATAATCTGCAATGGTTAAATCAAGGATTGGCATAGGAGGTTCCTAGGGATTTCCCTCCTCCAATTCTAATGTAGTAATAAAAATTCCCCCTTGGGACCCTAACTATTCCACCTACTTCTTAGTGAGCTATTCATCTCCTATGTGTAGTGGGGATTGAGTGGGTGAATACTCCTCTATTTGGGTCCCCCATTCCTTTTCTATCTGCTGCCTCTTGGGCATAGGCTCATTAGGTCTCTCCTCTAGAATAACACTAGTTGATCCTATTATTTATTTTTCTTTATCTATTGTAGCCCTTTTATTTTGAATTTTATTATAACCAGGTCTTTTTTGAATAACTAATTTCCCTTATCCTATTGTAGGGGTGAAATACAACCTTCTCATGATCTCTTAGGCCTTATCAGGAAAAGAATCAATAAATAATAATTTATTTTCATTCATGACCTCCATAATCTCAAGAAATGTAGTCATCAGTTTATTTAATTTATTTGCCTCTATTTTTGCATCATCTATAGGCTTATACTTATTATCAAAATAATTAATAAATTCCAAAACCCTAGAGTAAACTCTCCACTTCTCCTTTTTGATCTCTTGCTCTTGCAAAGAGAACTCATTCCTTATTATGTCTTTAGGGAAGTAGGGTTGATGCTCTTTTGAACCAATTTTAGCCCTTCATTTGAAAACATCAAAAAACCCCTCACTATCACAAAAATAGACATGAGATACAACCATTTTATACTGGTCCAAGAATTTATATAGGAACACCAAACCACCCTTAGTGATTATGAAATGGTGAGCCATAATACAAGTGAGGAAAATTGAGCCTCTATATCTACCAACCAACTATACTTCCTCCAATCCACCTATCTGCCATACCATTTCAACTATCCCTATCTTTAGAGGCACTTGGTAGAGTAGTACATGGGGAGTCCCTTGGAAACCATAAACCTTAAAAACTATACAAATAGGGTAAGGTATAATATCTCCCCAGTTGTGGGATACTTTCAAACTAGCAAGATTGTCCATGGGCCTAATGAAATCTAGCTATGCCTTGGGAATTCTAGGATTGTCCCTTAACACGAGGCTTCTCAAACTAGATGTGAAATACCTATCAAATCGAACAAAGCTGGCTTCCTCTTCATTCCAAGTCATATCTGCACTCCATAATTGAACTAGCAGGGCTTCTCTCTCATATTCTCTATTCAAAACCATCTCTTTTTCAAAATAGGTAACTCCTTTAAATAAGAACATATGCATCAATCATGAATAATGGCCAAATTTCTTCTCCACCTTGCTCTTTGCAATCTCATTTAATCCTAAGTGAATTTCCTTTGCTATATACGATGCAAAATCAAAGATAATATCAACACCAAAAGAAGAGATATGTGTCATCATATACATGAACTTTATTCGCACAAAATTTTGTTCATCTTCACCAAAAACTCTACACATAGTCATGTATATTTCTATGGCCCTAGTAGTGAAAATTTCCTTCTTAAAGGGCTCTTTAGTTGATGCTATAACCAAGGTCAAATTTCTAATTGAGGCCAAGTGTGCTCTCAGTGCACCTTGTCTAACCTGATCATTCTTAGACAAGTATTCCTTCTCCAGTCCTGGCAGGTCAATGATCCCATGATAATTTGTGAGTGTCTCCAAACCAAAAACCTCTCAAATTTCTTTAGCATTGATCATTACCAAGAATTCTCCATATACTCTTCTCACTATCCTGGCTATTGTTTCATAATTTTGAGCAATGGATGTGAGTAGGTTTGAATCTATGAAAACACCAAGGATCACTAGTTTACCCAAATAAAAATTTCAAATATTTCCATGGGGAGCAAACAATTTTCTTTTTGAAAACCATTTCTTAGAAAGATGGAGCCCTATTTTGGAAGCAATAGCATCCATAATCCAATTCCCTATATTATATAAACCATCTACAATCTTGAACCTAGGATTCACAAGAATTAGCTTTTTTACCTAGGCTGACTCATTCGTGGACTTAGTTAGCTGTTCCAAAAATTCATCATGTATGTTCCTACTGGCATATTCTACCTTCCTCAAGAAAATTTTCTTTGGAGGCATATTTGATAAAATTGCAGAGTACCAAAATGCTTCAAACTATATGATGGATTGAGAAACTTTCTTGGCTCTTCGCTATCCTTTTCAAAGTTTTGTAGCAAACTGCAGATACATAAAACTCTTTTGTAATTCAATCAAGTGAGAAAAATTCTTCAATAGGTTCTTGGTTCTTTAAAAGTTTAAAAATTGTTTGCGTGGAGAAGAATTTTTGAAATCTTGCAATATATCTCTAATTCTAATTCACACGGAGAGGCTTAATTTTACTAAATGGATTGTAAGGACAATAGGGTGGCACCACCTTCTAATTTTAGAAACAAGCCATTGATTTTTGAAAATTTGATGATTTAGGAATAAAATCGTTAATGACTCAGTTTCAATTAGCTAGGTTTGTAGTCAATCTAATTAAAACTCTTCATATAGGCCTTTCCTTTCATTGGTACCAAGCTATATTGGACCCACTAGTGCTTTTCGACATGTGTCACATTCTCACTATGTCGCTAAGCATAAAGATCGAGCAACTCCTTATAGAAACATAGCAACCATAGTTGATGCTACCTTGATCAGATGATGAACATTTCATGATTATTTCATTGCAAATGTGGTGGGTCATCCTACCTTTCCTTTGGTCACCATGACATGAAGAATAAAGATCGAGTAAGTTTCCATAATATCATAGCAACCACCATTGATTTGGTAGAGATCTAATGGCACAAATCAACAAGTATACTTCCTTGAGTGTGAATCCATAGTGGCATATGACATCATACCATCTTTTTATGATGACATGGTCATTTATTATAGGTAATATTTATGGTGCCACTTTTGAAATTAGGTCCCTCCGTAATGCCTTTCACAAGAGGTTGCCATATCATGATCAGTAAAGTTCATACAACTTCCAGTAGCGACATAGCGACCACCATTGATCTCAAGGAAATATAATGGTGAGGATCAACAACACTTTCATGTTAGGATATATCTTTAATTGTGTCTAACATTTTTGACAAGCCATCATGCTGACAAGTCTTATTAATGGAAATTAAAATTACAATGTTTATCTTTAGGTTTGGTCCCACTATGTTTCTCTTTTGTGGTGACTGCTATGTTGCTAAGGGTAAAAACCTTGCGATTTCTCGTAGTGACAACATGACCATCGTTGATCTTAAAGAGATCTGATGGTGTAGGTAATTCACTTTGAAACCATGCTTATTTACTAACTAGGTCTCGCACATAATAATTGCTTGTCTTCATGTCACTAGCATTAAAATGCACACAAATTCTGAGAATGACATGGTGACCACCATAGATTTTGAAAAGATTTGATAGTAAAGGTTATTTTAGGAACTTTATGAAACAAAGTGAATAGTCTTTTAAAAGGTTCTTGAAAAAGGTATTTTATAATGATTTTCTCACCTGACTATAAGGAAGAAGAAAACAACCTAAGAGGCTTGCTTAGGGCATAATTTTGCAGAGCATTAATTAGGGTTTTCTTAGGGTTAACAAATTTAAAAGAGACCAAACCCTAATTTTCACATAAAAATCTAGGGACATTCATTGTGAGATATATTCAAAAGAGCATGAAGTGAAAACATGACTAACAAGACTATTCTAGGTGATAGACTAAAAAAGAGAAGAATGCATAGGCATTTTGGATAATATTGGTTGTTTATGATGAATTTTTGATAAAAAATAATTTGAAATTGTAAATTTTCCATTTGATTTGGCACTAGATATTGAATAATAGAATACATAATTTAGTTTAATAATCACGTTTTCAGCTTAATGTGTTTGTAGACTATCATCTGCATATTGGTGCAGAGTTACTCATATCATAATTCAAATGAATTTGTTTAAGACTATCTAGTTTTTTTAGTTTTTTTGTAACAAAAAATAATTTATGAGGTTAAAGATTATACTCAACTTTATTTTCCTTTATATAAATCATATTTTATTTCAAGCATATAAATCAAAGATTATGGTGATGTTATTTTAGTGAGTCTCTTCCAATCTATTATCTACTGAATATGTGCCATCGTTTTGATGTAATGAATTAATCAATACATATCTTCCAATATATTATCTACTAAAGATGTGAAATCTTTATGATGTAACTACTCAACAAAATTTGCTCTCATAAAATGTTGTATAAATAATTCTTACATATTAGCAGGGGATTCTAGATTTGCAACTACATCCATGTAGCTACCTGCACCCCATAGCCATTTTCTACCTTGTTCATTTGGACCATATGGCTGGAAATTACATTTGCTAGGCTATTAAAAATTAATGTCTATAGATTCTGAACCCTCTAAGGATGATGTTACTCAGTACTTCATATTCTTCTTCTATCCTCATATGGCTTAGGTGTTCAACAGTCCTATAGGCATAAAAAATTAAATACTTTTTATTTTATTTTATATGCATACAAAATTAGTCCAATATGCATAAAAATTAAATTAAATTGAGGCTGAAATTTGAATGGACTTTGAAAATTATGATATTGAATTTACATGTTAGTCTAAATTAGATGTGATTTTATACAAGTCCTTGCACTCAATACTTTCCATATTCTTTATACATACTACCATTCATAATGAAAATGTCTCATACTTTTTGTTCTTGTGTTTCTAAGATGCTTGTTCAAATGGTATAAAATGATTACTCAGATGTTATATTGATACATGATACATGGTTCACAAGATGTCTCTTGTCTTCACAACCACTTAATCTATCATTAATATTCATTTCTACAAACATGAAATCCTATATTTGGTCATAGCAAGAATTTAATAGTGACAAAGTAACAATCACAACCTGATTAGTTATCACGACATAGTTATCTTCCAGACATACATTTTCTAAGATCTGATAGTCCTCAATACTAATAGCAGTAACTTGACTATGATAAAATTGAATCCAAAATAAAAGTTAGAGGGTTCTTAGGTCATATTATGTAACATTTTTATAGCTTATACATATAATTATGTATTTCCACATTTGTAGTATTCCCCTCCTTAAGAGTTCACATTATGTTGCTTGTTTTTTCTTTCAAGATTTGTGGTTTTTATCAGATACACACTTTTCCATCCATAATAACAATAGAATATTTTTTATTTTCAAGGTCATTTCTAGATTCTTCAATAATTCTATTGAACATTCTCATGCATTGTTAACCCAATATTTTCATCCACATTGGAATCCACCTCGACTGGCATTCGCTTCTACCCCCAGGCCTAGAATGCCAACTTTGGCTTCTAAATATTATTCCTATAGCAATCGCTAGTTATATATTTATGGAGGAGGTGATAAAAGATGGTGAATTTATTGGGTGTTATTAGGAGAAATGCAACAAAGGAAAACCATGATTCAAATGTTAAGAATAAAAATAGGAAGTAGAGTAATAATCTTCTAGACTCCAAACAATATCACATGTCCTCATAATGGATTCCAATGTAGAATAAAGCCCAACAACCCTATAGAAACTAGAATTGGTAGAAATATCAAACAACATTCTTCAATTTATAGTTTTTCTCTTCTATTCTTAAGTTGTCTACTAAAATTGTAACATATAGCTTTATCATTTTAGACTTGTCAATGGTTTAATTACTTCGACATTACATGAGAAATAATGTTGGTTGTACCTATGGATTATATTTTTACAAGGTGACTTTAATTATATCGAGAGAACTAAATTAAATAATCTTTCATACTAAGTATTCATGGACTAAAATGTATTCAAAGACCTTAATTACATAACAAAGTTTAACTGGCAATATTAAAAAAATTGAACATTACAGAGTAATTAAATGACGTAGTAAATTATGAATACCTTAGTCTTTGGTGCAAGACTTGTCATCAAAGATGTTGCTACATTACCAACATTATTTTTTTCAATAAAATTGATGGTGGAATGATTGCATGCTTATAAATATACATGGTTATATATGGCTTCTTGTTACTCCAAAATGATTGTTTGACTATTTAAGAGATGAGAGACTTAGAAATGAGGTAAGATAGATTAAAAATTTCTCTTTTAAATTATGAAATTCTCTGTGTTGTTACCACAAAAAAGTCATATTAATATCCAAAAATTACAAAAATATTTCAATGGGACTAAAAAAGTACACCCAACATAGACATGATATTTCAACGGGTCCTCAAACCATAAAAGAAAATGTGAATAAACTGCTAGAATTAGTCTTGAGAAAATAATTTTCATAATTACCCACAAAATAGAGATATAGTTTTCATAGGATTCTAAAAGTAAATTTGACATAGAATAGATGAGGATTTCTCACACCATCTCCAATTAGTAATAAACTCATATAATTAAAGGTTAGAAGGTTATAACAATATTTACCTATTGTAAATGCCCACTTGTTCTCATTTCTTCTTTCACTACCATTGTTTCTGATTCAAACATTCCCCCTTACCTCAATACCTTGTTCAAACCCCCTTGGGATGTCTTCAAACTATCTTGTAGGTACATATTCCCTCCTCCCAATTATACTCCATTTCCTTTACTTCTTTACATTTCAGACAAACAAAAGGCTTGTTTATCTTTTTATCCAATTGGTGGTTGAAACAAAATTATATTTGTAGAAATAGCAAAGAAAAGAGAGCTTCTATCTAATTTTCTCATTTTTTTAGGCTTACGCTAAGAAGAACCTGCCCAACTTTAGGTTGACATTGTCAACATTTCTTTATTATATGACCTAATAACCTCTATAGTGACTAAATGGATGGAACAAGTATTGTAAGATGGTCAATTTTAGTTTTCTCAAGCTTGAAAAAAGTCAAGAATGAAGATGTTAAGCTATAGAAGTGCTCTAAAAATCAAAAAGCTTGTGGATGAAGTGATTGATGTAGAGGTTTTGATTTTTCCCATCTTACTTAGTTTCAAGACAAGTTAAGGTTTTCTTAAGATAAAACTCCTATCCTCCACTTGGACTACTCAATCATAGAACTTCTACACTATTAAATTTTTCCTCTTATTTCACCAACTCATCTTATTATATTCCCCATAACCCCTTACTAAATTTCTCCTAACATCTAGGTCCGCTTGTGCTCATGCTCCCTTGTCTTCCTAGTATTCCTATCTCTCTTCCTGTGATAGGTTCATTCAAATACCATTCATAGGTTTTAAGATGTTTACCTAGGTCAAAAAAACTTCATGTTATTCCTTACAACATCCAACTTTTTCTTTGGTCTCAAATTTGCTCATCATCCAAACTATTGTGATCATTTTAGTTTTAAATGGCCTTGCTTGGACCCTTTTTGTGGGATTATCTTCAAAATTCTCATAGAAAATAAAATTTTTATTGCACCCTACTCTATAACAAGGCTATATAGAACCTTTCCCAAAAAATATAGCCTTTGACTCTTTATATGATTCCTCAAGGTTGCAAACCCTCATCTAGGCTATGGAGACCTAATTGGCATCCCTACCAAAGGAACTATCAATTATACTTATATTTCAATAAATTTTATTATTGTGGAATTTAAAGGCATCCAAAAAAACTTCAAATATCCTTTTTGAGCCTTTAGATCAAAGCCCATGAAAAGTTATAGGGATTGTTGTTTCTTTCCTAATTAATTTTGTCAGCCACATTGAGATATTTGGCTAGGGTTTTAAGAATATATCCTCCAAGATAAAACCATTTTAATTGAAACTAAATAAAACATAAAATAGATTCTCTTATCTTTCATTTGAAACTAGTTTGAGGATTTTGCAATGGTTAAATTAGAAGATATTGAAGTTTGAAGTTGACTAATTCTATTTTCTACCAAATTATGACCTCTTGGTGGTTGTATGTGAATTTGTCCCTTGTTTCTCCACCTTTTAACCTCAAAATTAGTGCAAATTAAAGTTGACAAGTTTTTCCAACTTCCTATGAGACTATTTTTTGCATTTGAATTTTTACAACAATGTGGTAAATGAAGAACCAGTCATTTTTGCAATAAAATGCAATTTTTTTGATTGATAAATGCGTTCTTATAAATAAAACTTCTTATTTTCATTGATTTTCACTCACCAATTTAATGGTTTTCCTCCAATTATAGGTAACTTGGAGGTTATGAATATTGGGCAACCAACTTTTAAAATACAAGGTAAACAACAACTTTTATTCTCAATAATTTTGTTATTGACAATAGTTAAAACAAATTTTGAAAATTACTGTCTTAAACATCTTAAGAACTATATATTTATTCTAGTGATTAATTCAACTCTCTTATACATCTACCCAAACTTTTTCTATTTGACCATAGTAGACTTTAAGATTTAAATAACTCATCCTAAGTCACTAGGCCTTACATATTAGGACTTATTACAATTTTCGGACCTCTTGATCCTCATAGGAACTTGGCCATCTTATTGAGGAAATGTACCCTCATTGTCTTCATGAAATTTTTTTTTCAAGGTGTGTCCCTATACCAATGATGTTCCAATCTAGGTGAAATGCTAAAAAATATAAATGATGTTGTGGTAAAGGAAAACTAGATAAATGACTTAATTGGTAAGATAAAGGAAGATAAGTGAACAAGAATCTTTGTGAATGCAACCAAAGATGAAAATTAAGCATCATGGGACATGAAAATTGAAGCCTTGGAAGTCTTTATGAAATCCTTAAGTTGCATTGATGTATTTATCATAGATCTCTTATAAGCCTAGTTGTCACCTTTCTTCATTTGGGCTATCTACATATATTTGCACGAGTCTTTTATGATTAGGACTTATTACAATTTTAGGACCTCTTGATCCTCATAGGAACTTGGCCATCTTATTGAGGTCTTATACCCTCACTTTCTTCATCAAAGGTTTTTGTCAAGGTCTGTCCCTACACCAATGATGTGCCAATTTGGGTGAAATGCTAAAAAATAAAGATGATGTTGTGGCTAAAGGAAAAGTAGCTGAATGACTTAATTGGTAAGATAAAGGAAGAGAAGTGAAAAAGAATCTTTGTGAATATAACCAAAGATAAAAATCAAGCATCATGAGACATGAAAATTGAAGCCTTGGAAGTCTTTATGAGATCCTTAAGTTGCATTGATGTATTTATCATAGATCTCTTAGAAGTCTAGTTGTCATCATTATTCATTTGGGCTATCTACATATATTTGTAGGAGTCTTTTATGATTATTTTAGAGAATGGATGAAATGATCATAAAAGACTTGTACAAATATATGTAGATATCCCAAATGAAGAAAGATAACAACTAGACTTCTAAGAGATCTATGATAAATACATCAATGCAACTAAAGGATGTCATAAAGACTTTCAAGGCTTCAATTTTCATGTCCCATAATGTGGTTATATTCACAAATATCCTTATTCACTTCTCTTCCTTTATCTTACCTTAAACATCTTAAGAACTTTATATTTATTCTAGTGATTAATTCAACACTCTTATACATCTACCTAAACTTTTTCTATTTTACCATAGTAGAGTTTAAAATTTATAACTCATTCTAAATCACTAGGCCTTACATATTAGGATTTATTAAAAGTTTAGGACCTCTTGATCCTCATAGGCACTTGGCCATCTTATTGGGGTCTTGTGCCCTCATTGTCTTTATCAAAGGATTTTTTCAATGTGTGTTCCTACACCAGTGATGTGCCAATATGGGTGAAATGCTAAATAATAAAGATGATGTTGTGGCTAAATGAAAACTAGTTGAATGACTTAATTGGTAAGATAAAGGAAGAGAAGTGAACAAGAATCTTTGTGAATATAAACAAAGATGAAAAAAAAAAAACATCATGGGACATGAAAATTGAAGCCTTGGAAGTCTTTATGACATCCTTAAGTTACATTTATGTATTTATCATAGATCTCTTAGAAGTCCAGTTGTCGTCTTTCTTCATTTGGGCTATCTACATATATGTGCACAAGTCTTTTATGATTAGGACTTATTACAATTTTAGGACCTCTTGATCCTCATAGGAAATTGGACATCTTAGTTAGGTCTTGTACCCTCATTTTCTTCATCAAAGGTTTTTGTTAAGGTGTGTCCCTGCACAACTGATGTGCCAATTTGGGTGAAATGATAAAAAATAAAGATAATGTAGTAGCTAAATGAAAACTACCTAAATTACTAAATTAGTAAGATAAAGGAAGAGAAGTGAACAAGAATCTTTTTGAATATAACCAAAGATGAAAATCAAGCATCATGGGACATGACAATTGAAGCCTTAGAAATCTTTTTGACATCCTTAAGTTGCATTGATGGGTAAAAGCACAAACCTAGGTCACCTTTTATAAAGAAACGTGATATCAGAATGTGACAGTTCAACATTAGTGACAAAAAAAATGGTATTTGTGTTTAAAATATGAAGATGATGTAAATTGATGAAATGTGTAGAATTGGATGAATTTTATGCCTATAATTTTTATAATTTTTTTGAGTAGGAATTTATTCATTTTATTTTATTTTGAAGTCCCTTTTTTAACTATAAAAAATATAGGGTGTAGTTCCCATCAAACAAGTATATGCAAATCATCTTTTTTTGTTCTGATTTGAAAATATGTTATAGATGACATGTATAGCTAGTGCACAAAAAAAGAAATAATTATTTTTGATGTATATTTTCTTTGTTATAAGTAGTCAAGTTCGACCTTATTAGAATCCAATAGTTTTTGCCTCTCATCAAAACTTTCCTATCAAATCTATACCTTCTTTAAAAAAAATTACATATTCGTGAAGAGGATTCTCTCTTCTAGAGATAAATATAATTTTTAAATTTTTTGGAAATGATTTACTATTTTTTTTCCTTTTTTGAGGGAGCATTTTCTGACATGTTGAAATATCGACTTATAATACTTTGAGATTATAACATATTATAACCAATCAAAATGCTCAAAAATTTATATAATGATGATATTAAATCTAAGATCTATAAAAGGGCATTTTTATGTTTTGAAAAAAATTGAGTTTTGATAGAGAAATGAGATTTGACCAAAACATGTTTTTGTATCACAAATGGTGACACAGATCTGTGCTTTTACCCTAATGTATTTATCATAGATCTCTTAGAAGCCTAGTTGTCATCTTTCTTTATTTGGGCTATCTATGTATATTTGCATGAGTCTTTTATGATTATTTTAGAGAATGGAAGTATGACAAAAAAAATCATCTAGCACCATATTGGATGTACAAGGACTAGTTTCTTCAACTGCATAGAAAAAAAACAATCTCCATTAAATAAGGTATTCTCTTCAACTATAGTATTCAAATTACTATTGAGATACTTTTTATTAATCATCTATTTGGAGCATTATAGCCCTATGTTGTAGATGCAAATGATATAATTGGAACATAATTGAGTCCTACATTTCTATATTTATTTTGTAGTGACCTTTTCAATCATAATCTCTTAGGTGCCCAACTCTCTCTAATCATCCTTTGTGGATCACCTCTAGCTCCTTGGCCTCTGTTAGTGTATCCTATAGCCATCTCTCCTTCCTCTTTCACAAAGTGACCTCTTGTAGAGGAATATCCTCATGCCTCCTTGTCCCCTATGGGAGTCTACCAGTATGAGATATGTTGGAATACTTTAGAATAACTAAGAGTGGGGGTGAATCGGTTATCCTAGGTCTAGATGTATAAATAAAACTTTAGCTTAGTGAACCCATAAAACATTATTCATCATGCATACATCCATAAGATTATGTAATCACTTAAAACTTGTACGTTAGTGTCAAATAAACTTCCAAAAATTTAAACATGAAATATAATAGATTTATGAACATACTTGACACATTGATTTATGTGAAAACCCAAGTCAGGAAAAATCACCATTAGCATGCTACTCTTTTCACTCTTTTGAAGTGATGCCTTTTAAAAGTCCAACCTTGTTAAAGTTTACAATACACACTATTACATGTGACCCTATTAAACAATTTCAATCACCCTGTTAGGAGTGAGCCTTGTTAGAGGACTTTAGACCATTCACTTGGAATGTCAACTAGTTGAAGGATTTATAAATGACTATTAGGTCAAGCTTAATCCAAAGGATTTACCCTAGACCAATACAATTGTTAGAGAGTAATAGTAAGGCTTGATTTGATAATAACTTACAACTTCATTTCCAAATTATAGATCATTGCTTAGTCCTCCATTCCACGCACCCTTCATTCATTGTAGCTCTAATAGCTTGTTCACCCTTCAAGCATTCATACCCTTAAGCCTTCTTGCTTAACATGCCAATGCAATCTCTTCTCTTAGGTTACTTGATGAAGTAAAACCCTTGACTCCTTGTCTTCCTTAGGTTCTCACACATGAAAGCCTTTTCTTCTAACCATAATTAAGATCTTCTACTACTCATTCTCCATTTTCCAATTTCAGTTTAGGATGGATTAGGTAGGATACAATGAATCTACCCTTCATTCCATATCTCTTCTAAAAATTTCTCCTTGAATCCTCTTTGAATTTGCTTAAAAATAGTTTACCTTGAATTCTATGCCACCAACTCATAAACCTTATCTTCTACCTAGTTCATTCAATCCAAGAAAACAAACTTGACAGCTTAGATCCATCAAATTCACAATCTTTCAAATAATGCAGCCACTTGACATTATCTAGCTTCTGATGCTCGACACATACTGCATGCTCAACATCCTTTATGAAATTACTCAGCATGAACTAAAGTTTACTAGTACTCAACATAAATTAAACTTTACTTGACATCCACTATTCTACTCGGCATACACTAGAATATACTTTTACTTGGCTCCAATTGATTTTCTGCTCGTCATGCACTGACTTTTCTTGGCACCTAGTATCCACTTAGTCAAGCTTAGCAAATTTTTTTTGCATAACTTGTTCTTCTAAAATTTCTTAGTGTAACCAACCTTTGTAACCTTAAGTAGACTATCAATACATCATGTTATCATTGTCTGAATTGATTCTTGTACTCCTTTACATAATCATAACTCAACCTTTCCTCTAGGTGCTATTGTTACATCTTTTGATCAAATCATCTTCATTAATAAAATAAGTGATGGTACTTAAATCTTATAAGAATTTGTCTTACCAAAAAATAGTAGGTTTGAAATCAATGAAAAAACAATGATTGAAACATACAATCTCCCTCTTAACAATCTCTTTCTTCAATAATCTCTTTTCAATCTATTATTGACAATCTCCCTCTTTGGCATCGATGGCAAACCAAACTAATCAACCAAATGACAAACACCTTGTTCAAGAAAACTGACTAGGTTAAAATAGTAAGACCAACAAAATACCAAAAGGAAAATAGTTCCTTGTATTGAAATCTCTCTCTCTCTATCAACAACTTCCATCTTCTGAATAGATTACAAAACTCTTTCTTATAACTCCCTCTAAATTTCTTCTTTTTGTTTCTCCCTTTTACTATATCTCCCATCTTACTAGGTAGATGTTAGGACTACTCCCTCTTTCTTTTAGCTCTTTTCTAATTAGAAATTATCTCTCATGATCAATAAATCTCTCCATGATATTATATCCCTTGATCAACAATTATCTCCTTCTTTGAAAACAATGCCAAAAACTCATCATTTTAACATGCAAATATATGCTTTTTCAGTTTCTTTAGTTTCTCCCTCTATCACCTTGTTTGTGACTGATTTGAAGTTTCAACTCTTTGATTACTTTAGGAAGCTCCTAAATTAATATCTATTGCATCAATTTTTAACATATAAAATTTAGTTGTTTTGATGTAGGGCACTCATCTTGTTAATTAGATAGCCTTTAATAGGGGTATCACCCCTAGTTTACCTCTTAGATACTCATGAGAATCCTTAGGTAATGCTTTTGTGAAGATATTAGTAATTTTCTCTTTTGTTTTAACATATTCCATCTTCACCTCTTTATGTTGAACTAATTCTCTCAAGTAATCATACTTGATTGCAATATGCTTAGTCTTTGTGTGCATCACATGATTCTTTGATACATTGATAGCACTTGTATTATCACAATAAAGTATCATTGTTTCTGTGATCTCTTCCTTTATACCTTTGAGTAGCTATTTGATCCATACAATATTTGTATAATTTACAATAGTAACAACATATTTAGCTTAAGTAGTAGATTGTGCAGTGAATTTTTTTTTCTTACTAGTCCATGTAACTAGCCTCTTGCCTAAGAAAATGCTCCTCCATTGGTGCTCTTTCTGTCATCAATGTTTCCAACCCAATCAACATTAGTATAGGCTCTTAATTCATATTTTTCATTTTTCTTATAGTATAGACCAAACTCTTTTTTTACCTTCAAATACCTCATCATTATCTTTAGAACCATTAAATGATTCTCCCTAGGATTAGTAGAGAATATTTCAACTACCCCTATAGATAATGCAATGTTAGGTCTACTATGTACTATATATTGTAATTTTCCAATCATAGACCTGTATAATGTTTGATTCACCTTAATTGAAACATCATTCTTTGACAACTTGTGTCCTGTCACCATAGGTGTACTTAATGGTTTGGAATTCTCCAATCCAAAAGTTTCTAGTATTTCCTTGACATACTTTAACTGAGTGATGTATATATCTTATTTCATCTGATGTACTTGCAAACTCACAAAGAATTTGACCTCTCCAAACATAGACATTTCAAATTCTTACTTCATTTTATTTGCAAAATCTTTACATAAAGCATCTTGACCTCCAAATATGATATCATCAACAAATATTTTAGATAATAGAATACTTTTTCCTTTCTTGATCTTCATGTATAGATTGCTATTACCACTAGTCCTTTCAAATACAATCTTCACAAGATAATTATGAAGTCTTTCATACCATGCTCTTGGTGCTTGTTTTAAACTATATAAAGATTTTTGTAATACACATACCATGTTCTTATTGTTAACATCAACAAAACCATTTAACTATTCCATGTAAACTTCTTCCTCTAATATACCATTCAAAAATGTAGATTTAACATCCATATGATAAAATTTGAAACCTTTGTATGTAGAATAAGCAAGTAGAGTTCTTACTCCTTCCAATCTAGCAATAGGAGAAAATGTCTCTCCATAGTCAATTCCTTCTTCTTGTGCATATCCTTTGCAAACTAATCTTTCTTTATTCCTTGTAACTTCACCATTTTCACCTAGCTTGCTTTTAAATACCCACTTGGTGCCAATCACATTTTTGTCTTCTGGTCTAGCAACTAGACTCCATGTTTTATTTTACTCAATTTTTTCAATCTCATCTTCCATTGCTTTACTTCAATCTACATCTTCTAATGCATCTCTCACTGATTTAGGTTCCTTCATGCTCAAAAAACATACATCATTCCACAATTTGTTCCTTGTCATTGGTTTACCATCTTTCTCTCTATTAGTTTAAGTAGTAGGATGATTTCTTTTGACATATTTGGACAATATTGCTTCAACTCTAGTTTCTTTATTTTGTCTTTCAACTTTAGAGTCACTGTGTGCATCTCTGTTATGTAGTTCAACATCTCTTTCATGTACATTAATCTTGAAATCAAAATGTTCTTCCACTTCATTTTGTAACTCAACATCTAAATATAGCATGGTTCCTAAATTCAACTTGGCATTCATGGTGTGTGATTTGATACTCACCAAAACTTGATGTTGGTTTGTAGCTTGATTTGCAACATCTTCTTTAGAAGGCATACCTTCATAAAAGTATACATATGATTTGTATTCTTCTAGTTCTTTCATAGGTTCAGCTTCATATACTTCTATATATTCATCAAAAATCACATTTGCACTTTCTACAACTTTGTTAGTGTTAGTATTAAAACACTTATAAGCTTTACTTCTTGTGGAATATCCTAGGAATATATCTTCCTCACTTTTTTCATCAAGTTTAGCATTCTTGAAATCTTTAAAATGTAACACTTGCTTCCAAATACCTTAAAATGTTTCACATTAAGTGAGTATCCATACCATAGTTCAAAGGTGTTGAATGACTACCTTTCTTGACTTGTAAATAGGTATGTGCAGGATCATGGTCAGCCAAACTATGGCCTTAAGTGGTAGTAAAAAAGTAGCAAATCAGGGTTATGTCAACTTGACATATAATTTTAAAGTGGTTTTTGACTTTATATCAAAAATTTGTAAGAAAATAATTTGTAGAAAATTAAATGTAGTTTCTAAACTACTTGGCCTTATCTAGAGAAAAAAATATTTGATTAGACAAAAATTTGAAGGCAAAAATAAAAAGTAGGTGTATGTTGACCACCATAATCAAAATCAAATGATAATATTTTTAAAATATAATTATAGATATAAAAAGTAGACTCATGCCCAGATGTGACATATATATTTTTGGGTATTTTTTATTCCAAATAAATAATTAAATATGAATTTTTTACTAAAACTTTTTTTCAAAAAAAAGAACTTCCATGTTTGACCACCTTAACTAATTGAAAACTTTACCAAATTAAATTTTTTTCCTTATACTAGGCGAAGCATAGAACGTGACACAACTTTTAGATTTAAAAAATGTTATGCCATTTGAAAGTTATAGCTATTTTTCAATCAACATGTCAATCAACACTTTGCAATCATCTTCATTGAAAATTAACTAATAAATACTTATTGATCTTAGAATTTGATAGCAATTATATCGATGGAATATTGAGAATGTTACAAAAAAAACCCTTTTTGTTTCATTCAATTTTGATAAAAATAACATTGTTAGATGGTTACCCAAAGTTTGAGTGTTATTGAAGCCCTTCTCAAACAAATTTTTTGGGTTGACCAAATAGGCTTGGTAAATATCATGCCTGAACAGATACCTGAAATAAAATCAGGTATCCAATCATTGTGAGTTTTTTCCATTGTAATTTTGGAGGGAAATTTGAGAGGAAAGATTTTCCAATTGCAATTTTGGAGGGAGGGAAATTTGAGACAAAAGAAATTTTCCAATATCAATTTTGGAGAGAAATTTGAGAGGGAAACTTTAGAGGGTTTTAGAGGGAAATTTATTTGGGGGAACTGTGGACATTAATATTATTATTACATATGATTATGGCTATTATTATTATTAATTATTATTATATATGATTTTAATTATTATTATATAAAGTAATATGTATAATAATAATTATTAAATATAATATAGTTATAAATATAATCATTATTATTATAACTAAATATAATATAGTAATATATGATAAACATTATTATTATTAGATATAAATAGTAATATTATATGACTATCATTATATATAATAATATATATGGTTATTATTATTATTAAATCTATAATCTAGTAACATATATGATTATTATTGTTATATAATCTAATAATATATTAAAATATACAATATTATATTATTATTAAATATAATATTGTCATGAAATGCATCAAAAGGGGTCATAAGTTAACCCGTGACCCCTTTCGATGCATTTCATGACAACATATGTCCCTAGGGTCCCTAGTGATCCCTCTCAATGCATTAAAACCAACCACATGCATCCCTCAAGGTCTTAGGGCATCTAGGGACATATGTTGTCATGAAATGTGTCAACAAGGTTCATAGGTTAACCTATAACCCCTCTCAATCCATTGGAACCAACCAAATGCGTTCTGAGGGGTCCTAGGGCCCCTAAGAACATACGTTGTCATAAAATCCTTTCGATGCATTAGAACCAACCACATGCATCCCTAGGGGTTCTATGGTCCCTAGGGACATACGTTGCCATGAAATGTGTCGAGAGGGGTCATAGGTTAACCTACGACCCCTCTTGATGTATTGGAACCAACCACATGTGTCCCTAGGGGTCCTAGGGCCCCTAGGGACATATGTTGTCATGAAATGCATCAAACCTATGACCCTCTCAACACATTAGAACCAACAAAATGTGTCCCTAGGGGCCCTAGGGCCCCTAGGGACATATGTTGTCATGAAATTCTTTGAGAGGCATCATAGATTCTGTCCCTAGGTGTCCTATGGCCCTTGGGGACATATGTTATCATGAAATGCATCGAGAGGGGACATAGGTTAACCTATGACCCCTCTTGATGCATTAAAACTAACCACATGCATCCCTAGGGGTCATAGGGCCCCTAGGGACATATGTTATCATGAAATGCATCGAGACAGGTCATAGGTTAACCTATGACCCCTCTCGATGCATTGGAACCAACCAAATGCATTCCTAGGGGTCTTAGGGCCCTTAGGGACATACGTTGTTGTAAAATGTATCAAGAGGGGTCATAGATTAACCTTTGACCCCTCTCAATGCATTAGAACCAATCACATGCATCCTTAGGGGTCCTAGGGCCAGTAGGGACATAGGTTGTTATGAAATGCATTGAGGGGGATCATAGGTTAACCTATGACTCTTCTCAATTCATTGGAACCAACCACATTCATCCTTAGAGGTCCTAGGGCCCCTAGGGATATAAGTTGTCATGAAATGCATTGAGAGGGGTCATAAGTTAACCTATGACCCCTCTCGATACATTGGAACTAACCAAATTCATCCCTAGGGGTGCTACGGCCCCTAGGGACATATGTTGTTGTGAAATACATTGAGAGGGGTCATAGGTTAACTTATGACCTCTCTCAAAGCATTAGAACCAACCTAATGCATTCCTAGGGGTCCTAGGGCCCCTAGGGACATACATTGTTGTAAAATGCATCGAGAGGGGTTATAGGTTAACTTATGACCCCTCTTGATGCATTAGAACCAACTACATGCATCCCTAGGGGTACTAGGGCCCCTAGGGACATAGGTTGTCATGAAATGTGTCAAGAGGGGTCATAGGTTAACCTATGACCCCTCTCAATGAATTGGAACCAACCAAATGTGTCCCTAGGGTTCCTAGGGCCCCTAGGGACATACGTTACCATGAAATGCATTGAGAGGGGTCATAGGTTAACCTATGACCCCTCTTGCCGCATTAGAACCAACCACATGCATAATTAGGGGTCTTAGGGCCCAAAGGGACATAGGTTGTCATGAAATGCATCAAGAAGGGTCATAAGTTAACCTATGACTCCTCTCTACACATTGTAACTAACCACATGCATCCCTAGGGGTCTTAGGGCTGCAGGGACATATGTTGTCATGAAATGCATCAAACCTATGACCCCTTTGGATGCATAAGAACTAACTACATATATCCCTAGGGGTCCTAGGGCCCCTAGGGACAGATGTTGTCATGAAATGTGTCGATAGAACTCTCGATGCATTGGTAATGAATGAATATATTGTCATTCTGATCATACTCTCTTTGGTCTACTATTGTGCTTGTGTTTGAGTTCCTTTGTCTTGGGTGAATTATACCCTAAGGAAAATTCTTAATGCACTAATACCAATTTTTACAATGTTTAGAATAACTAAGAGGGGGGAAGGGGTGAATTAGTTACTCAATGTCCATATATACCATTTGACCAATCAAAACATTAAACATTCACTATTTTGCTTAACCTATCGTATCTCGGTCTTTAGTGAATATTGATAAATAAAATCACTAGAAGTTCACTGTCATATTATAACACACTTTTCTAAATGCAAATATGTGAATACAAAACACAATAAAAAATTCAATGCAAGTTTGGGACTAGGATTTTACGTGGAAACCCGATTTGAAAAAAACCAATAGCAACATGTCACCACTTTTTCACTCTTTTGAAGTGAGCTATGCTAGGAGCCAACCTTGTTAAAGGTTACAATACACATTGTTAAATGTGACCTGGTTAAAGGATTTAATAACCCTTTTAGGAGTATCCTTGTTAGAGGACTTTGATCATTCTAGTGGGAATGCCTCCTTGCTAAAGGATTTACTTATATTGTTAAGTCCTTCAATGACTGTTATGTCAACCTTTGATTAAAAGTGGTACAAGAGAACCTAGTCATAAAGATATTGTAGATGACCCCAAGACATATTCTAATTAGTTAATATAAGTCCATATGTTTAAATGTGATAGTCCACATAATGAATCAATGGTAATGGCTAAGGGCAATAAATTGTAAAGTTGTCAAGAAAGTGCAAGATTACAAAATTGTAATATTACAAAATTTTGAAAATAAATGGATGATGGAAGGTCACAAGGGAATTTGGATGGTTTCTAAATGACAAAAATGGTATAAATAACTTGTCTTCTTCATTCCAAATTAGAATGAGAAAAAAGAGAACATTTTGGCATTAGTTTGTGCATTCATTCCTAGCTATTTTGATTGGTGTTCACTATTTTTATGGTGTTTCTAGCCATTTTATAGATAGTTATGGCCTAGAAACCACATATAAGCTATACATTTGGATATTAGAATGAATTTTATTTGTTCTCCTTTTGGTTTGAATTAATGTCATATAGTTTTGAGGAAGTTATACATATTTTAGTGAGTGTCTGTTTGCAGATTTAAGATTCTCTAACAACAATCATGTTGCAGCATTTGGTACAGAAACATATTAAAGATTTATAACCTCTAAATAGATTCATTAAAAATATATATGAATATAATTTCAGCTCCCTTGTTTTGGGTTGTTTTTATGTAGATGTGTGGAAGTTATGAATTGTTTAGTAGGAACTGGTTTTTTAATATCTTCAATGGAGTTGCAGGCATAAATTTACATGCATGTAATCATTTATATATTGGAAGAATTAATGGATTATGTATTAGAAAAATATACTCAATATGGATTAATATGAAATTGGTTTGGGATTATTTGGTTTTGGTTTATGAAAGATATTTAATTTGTTATGTAGGGTTATATGTATCCTTTTTGGTTTATGATAGTAAAAATGGATCATGGTATAGAGACCATAACATGTAAAGGAATAGTTGTTTTGGGCTCAAATTTGGTTATATTCTATAAGGACTAATTTTGAAAATATATTTCAAAGGATATTTTAAGAAGATGTTGAGAATAAGAGTTATGAATAAAATAATATAATATAGAAATTAGACTGTATGAATGGAGATATATTGATAAACTTGTTGAAGCATATTTTTTTTTACCTCATGAGATGCCTCTAAATAATAAATTTATTGAATGGATGTTGAAGGGATCAGTATGGATCCTATAAATTTGTTATTATTTTTGATGCTTTGGATTAAAAAGGATTTCAATACAATTATTAGAAAGAAACTAGTAGTGCTTGACTTGTATTATTACAACTCACTTTGTAGTTCTAGATCTAATTTAGTTCATGTGTTGATTCCTTGACAAATATCCCTTAAAACTTTGTCTCTTATTTTTTGTTCAACCCTTCAAGCAATCAGTCCTCTTTACATCAAACTTAAGCAAGAATTCCATTTCTCTTCCTTTTCTCTTGCTTTTCTCTTTGACTCCATGCCTCCTTGAATAGGTATTCTGGATTTTCCATTTTTCATAATCATCGTAGACCTTAGGGTTTATGATTTGGTTCATTAGGATCATTGTATTTGTGCATCTTCAATTCTGGAAACTTCTCTTCAAGTTCCTTTTTTAGATAATATACATAATCCTCATAGGTTGAATTAAATGATCTAAATCATTAATATGATCTACAACACAAAATCTATATCTCAAGAAATCAACTTAGTCAGTTGGAAACCATGATTTCTCTTATGAATTCAAAATATTGTAACTTTTCCATAACTAAGTTCTAACACTTGATCATCACTAAATTTTCTCAATTTTTGTAAATCTTGACACCAACTATCACTCAATTGATATTGATTCTTAGTGAACACTAAATTTAATGCACAGTTACTATGGCTTGGTTGAAACTAGCATCACTTGACAATCCTTAGTATTTCACTCTATTGCTTGGTTAGGCTTATGATATATCTTGATTTGTAGTGTAAAGAATTGAACATTAACATGATTTTAACAATCACTTTGTCTTATCAAAGTCTAACTAATCAAATATCCATTGTAGCTTCCTTTTCATAACATAATGTTTCCTCTAGGTTCTTTTGTTATGAGAAATCTCTTAAATCCTCTTCATCAATAAAAATAGATATGTTATTTGGATAAGATAGAAACATGTCTCATTAGTAGTTTTGACATCAAAGAAAAAAAAAAAATTGTTCCAATTGTAGTTTCCAATAGAGATGATCAATGAAGGACCAAATACATTAGCTTAATTGAGCTACAAAGTAGAAGATATAGGAACTTATAGTTGAAGCCAAGAAAAATCAAGTATGGACCAAGCATCAATAAATTATGGGTGAAGACAATAGAACCTGAGAAATAAAGATTAGATTGGTTATTTTACGAAGGAATTGAGATTCCTAAATAACATAGTTGAATTTTATAATTGGTCAAAGTTCTTGAAGGATGAGTATTGATGAGCTAGAGAATTTACTATGTGAGAAACTACATTTGAGCATTTCTAGATATGGACTCAAAGAGAACTTAAAAATGTATCTAGAAGAAGAAGGAATAAATGAAATGATGGAAGGTGTTAGAAATTATTTAGAATAACTAAGGAGGGGGGGGGGGTTGAATCAATTATTCAAGGTCCAAATGTCTTAATAAAATATTTTCACTGAGTAAAGTGAGCCCATTAAACTGTTCATGCATCCAAGCTTAAACTTTCCACTTAGCAAGTTACTATAAAATCAACATGCAAGAATAACACATAAAGAATCAACACATAACACAATGATTTATGTGGAACCCTAATTTGGAAAAAAACTACCAATAACATGCTACTCAATTCTCACTCTTCTAAAGTGATGCCTTATGAAAGGCCTAGCCTGTTAAAGGCTACAACACACTATTAAATGTGACCTAGTTAAAGGATTTAACCACCCTATTAGAACTAGACCTGGTTAGAGGACTTTAGAACATTCACTTGGAATGCCACCCTATTAAAGGATTTAAAAATGGTTGTTAAATCAACCTAAGTCCATAGGATTTTACCCCAACTGATACAATTGTTAGATAGTAACAACAAGAGCTCTTGACCTGATATAACTCACAACTTAACTTGCAGATTTCAGATCTCAGTTCATCTCATAACATTGCCTAGCTTTTAGTCTTTGTAGCTCTGATAGCTTGTCCTCCTTTCAAGCTTTATCTCCTTGAGTCTTCATGCTCAATGTAGCAGTACAATCTCCTATATGGATACTTATCAAAGATTAGTCTCTATGCTCTTTTCTTCCTTCTCAATGTCTTCTCCTTGACACCCTTCAACAACTTTGTAACTTGGCACACCAACAATTCTTGCTTCTTCCCTTGTAACTCCTTAAATAGAAGTCTGGAATACTTTTCCCGCTTGATTTTTCTTTCTTTTAATTTTAGTTTTAATGCATTAGGTAAGATTTAGTGAATCTACCCCATATCTTATTTCTTCTAGAAACATCATGAAGAATCTTCTTGAATTTTTTCAAGCATAGTTTACCTAAAATTCTATGGCACCAGCTCATTATCCTTATCCTCCATCTGGTTCACAATTCAAGGTAACAAACTTGTCATCTTAGATCTAGTGAATCTTTGACTTTTTAAATAATGTAGTAGTATGACACTATTGAAATTTTTGTGCTTGACACATACTGTGTTATTCAACACCAACTACATTTTACTAATGCTTGACACCTACTATGGATTCACTTGAAACCAACTAAATTTTTTGATGCTTGGTACCTATTACTTGCTCAACACCTAAAATTTCTTGGCTCCTTCTATATCACTCAAAACACACTAGATTTTTCATTTTCTTGACACTAACTAAAAAAATCTACTCAGCATGAACTAGCTTGCTTGGCACCCACTAATGAACTTAGTCAAGCTTTGTAGATAGCTTTGCTACAACTTGTTCTTCTATAGTTTCTAAGTGTGGAAAACCTCTATATCTTCACATATACTATCAATTCATCATTTTATCATTGTCTTAATTGATTCTTGTACTTTATTACAAAACCATAACTCAACCTTTCCCTTAGGTACTTTTGTTATATCTTATTGATTAAGTCCACTTCATCAATCAACTAAGTGATAGTACTTGGATCTTATAAGCAATTGTCATTCTAGCAAATAGTAGGTTTGACATCAGTGAAAAAATAATGATTGAAAATATTCTTTATCAAAAATCTCCCTCTTTGCAAACAATCGTCTTTCTTCAATAGTGATATTTTCAATCAGAATTCCAACAATCTCCCTCTTTGGCATTGATGGAAAACCAAACTAATCAATGAAGTTATCAAAATGCTAACTAGGTTAAAATAGTAAATCAAATGCCAAAAATAAATATTTTTATCATTGCTATTTTTCATCAGCTTTAATATCTTCCTCTTTGCTGATGCATTGTCTTCTCCTCTTTGTTCTACTCTATCTTTGCTTGATGCTTGTCTGCGCTATTTTATCCCTCTGAGCTGCTATTTCTCTTTGCTACTTATTTTTTGCAATTCTCACATTTCTAATCAATTTCTATATGCCTCCCTCCTTTTTATAGCTTACCGTTTTGATCAGTTCTACTCTTCTTCTTAATTGCTATTTCTACCTCTTACATTTTGATCCTCTAAACTTGCTACTTCTCTCTTTGGGCATTATTTCTCCCTCCGTATGCATTGATTTGTTTATGCTATTTTGGTATCAACTACTTCTCCCTTTATCCATTTGATTCTCTAGATTTGATCAATTTTATCTATTTCTCCCTCTTTAACAACAATGCCAAAGACATTATGCTATTTCTCCCTTTATTAGCTTGCTTTTGACTTGTTTGGAATTTCAATACTTTGATTACTTCAGGTGAAAACATAAAGTATCCTCTGCATCAATTTATAACATTTCAACAATCAACTCATTTGATGTAGGGTAGTTTTCTTGTTACTCAAGTAGCCTTGGATAGGGGTGTCACCACTAACTTACCTCTAAGATACTCAAGTGCATCTTTATGTAATGCTTTTGTGAAGATGTTAGCAATTTCTTCCTTTGAATTGACATATTCCACCCTCACTTGCTTGTCTTCCACCAATTCTCTTACATAGTGATACTTGATTGCAATGTGCTTTGTTTTGGCACACATCACATGATTCTTTCATATGTTGATGGCACTTGTGTTATCACAATAGAGTATCATAGGTTTAGTTATCTCTTCCTTCATACTTTGCAATAGATGTTTAATCCATACAATATTGGTGTAGTTGATAGCATCAACAATATACTCAGCTTCTATAATGGACTATGTAGTACAATTTTTCTTTTTGCTAGTCCAAGTGACTAATCTTTTAGCTAAGAAAAGTGCTCCTCCACTGGTGCTTTTTTTTTCATCAATATTTCCTCCCTAGTTTGCATCAGTGTAGGCTTTCAACTCAAAGTTTTCACTCCTCTTGTAGTATAAGCCAAAGTCATCTGTTCCTTTTAGGTACCTCAATATTATCTTTACTTCAATAAGATGATTTTCTCTTAGGTTTTCTAAAAATCTATCCACTATTCCAAAAACTAATGTAATGTTTGGTTTGCTATGCACAACATACTATAACTTTCCAATCATTGATCTATACATTGTCTAATTTACTTCAATTGACTCATCATTTTTGGATAACTTATGTCGTATTATCATTGGTGTATTGACTAGTTTTGAATCTTCTAGGCCAAACATCTTTAGCATCTCCTTGATATATTTTGATTGGGTCACAAATATGCCATGTTTTAGTTGATGTACTTGTAATCAAACAAAAAATTTGATCTCCCCAAACATTGACATCTCAAACTCATGTTTCATTTGATCGGCAAAATCTTTGCAAAGGGCATCTCTACCTCCAAATATTATATCACCAACAAAGATTTTAGATATCAAAATGTCTTTACCTTTTTTTGCCTTGATATACAGGTTGTTGTTATCATCTATTCTCTCAAATCCTATCTTTACAAGATATTTGTGCAGTCTCTCATACCATGCTCTAGGTGCTTGATTCAAACCATAGAGTGCTTTATGTAGTTTACAAACCATATCCTTGTTGTTGTCATCAACAAATCCCTCTAGTTGTTCTATGTAGAGTTCCTCTTCCAGTATGCCATTCAGAAAAGTAGACTTTACATCCATTTGGTAGACTTTAAAACCTTTATAAGTAGCACATGCAAGTAGTTTTCTCACTCCTTCCATTCTTGTAAAAACGGCAAATGTTTCCCCATAGTCCAGTCCTTCTTCTTGTGCATAACCTTTGCATACTAGTCTGGCCTTATTTCTTGTAATCTCACCATTCTCATCTAGCTTGTTACTAAACACCCACTTGGTACCAATCACATTCTTATCAGCTGGTCTAGGAACTAAAGTCCAAGTTTTGTTCTCCTCTCACTAATCTATCTCTTCTTCCATAGCTTTATGCCAATTATCATCTTGCAATGCATCTTTCACTATTTTGGGCTTGATCTTGCTTAGTAGACATGATTCATTCCTTAGTCTATTCCTTGTCATTGGTCTAGCTTCCTTATCTCCAATGATTTTTTCTTTAGGGTGATGTCTCTTCACATACTTGGATAGTCTCGATTCTATCCTTCTTTCATTTTTTGTCCTTTTGGCTTTAGAGTTACTGTACACATCCCTTTTAGGTACTTCTTCATCTCTTTCATGTGTACTGATTTTAGAATCAGCATGTGCATTGCCTTCATTCTACAACTCAGCTTTTGATTTTAGCTCAACATTCACTGGCTAGGACTCAACTGATACTAAAATTTGTTGCTGATTCCCAACTTGATTGGAAACTTCTTCTTTATAGACATTCCTTCATAGAAACATACAAAGGATTTGTACTCTTCTAGTTTCTTGATTTCATCATCTTGGACTTTTGCACGCTCATCAAAATTTACATTTGCATTCTCCATAATCTTGTTAGTGTTAGTATTCAAACACTTATATCCTTTACTTCTACTGGAGTATCCAAGGAATATGCCTTCATCACTCTTTGCATCAAACTCTCCATTTCTAAAATCTTTAAGAATTTAGAATTTACAACCAAACACTTTGAAATATTTTACATTAGGTGAGTGACCATACCATAATTCAAAAGGTGTTGCATTTGTACCTTTCTTAACTTGAACTTGATTCAGGGTGTAGACAGTTGTACTTAAAACTTCTCTCTAGTACTTTAGAGCAACATTTTTCTCCATCCTTAATGTTTTGGCTTAGCCATTCTAAGGTGGAGTTATTCATGTTAATGTTTTCCTTTTAATTCCTTTGTCGTTGCAAAATATCTCAAATTCTTTTGATGTGAACTCTCCTCCTCTGTCTGATCTTAGACACTTAAGACTCTTTCCTATTTCCTTCTCAACCCTGGCCAAATACCACTTAAACATTTGAAATGCAGTAGATTTTTTCTTTAAGAACATGGAAGGCATCATTCAGAGTAGTCATCCATAAAAAAAATTATATATATGTCTCCTTTGTAGCTTTGCACTTCTATTGGGCCACATAAATCAGTATGCACTAACTTTACTACTTCTTTGGAAGTGTAGGTTTTTCTTTTGAGACTTGACATTTTCATCTTCCCTAGTTGACATTGTTTGTACATTGTATTTTTAGGCTTCTTCAACTTAGAAAAAACTCTAAATTTCTTCATTTTTTTGATGCTAATCAGATTATCAGAGTTAACATGACATAGCCTTTTATGCCATAGCCACACATCATCAAGTTTTACAACAAGATAGGTTGCATCTTCTATATCTAGGTAAAATAGATTACTCCTAGTTTGATCTCCTTTTCCTATCAGATTTCCATTAGTTTCATAAATTTTGGTAGATTTGTTTCCATATTCTACTTTGTAACCTATATTACCTAACTGTGATAGACTCAATAGGTTTTAGTTCAATCCTTCAACATAGTATGCATTATCATATGAAATTTTCTCTGTAAGTTTAATAGAACCTTTTCCTTTGATTTGACATGGAGCATCATTAAAATCTATAACTATTTCCATCATACTAAGTAAAGGTAATAAACTTACTTTTGTCTCTTGTCATGTGATGTGAGCATCCACTATTTATGATCCATTTGTCATTTTTGTTCACATAGGTTACTAGTGTTGTTGCCTCATCTTCATCTAACTCATCCTTCATGGCTACATAGACTACCTCATCATGATTTTCATTAGAATCCTTTTCTTCAACAATGTAGCACTTTTTGCCTTTGTCTTTGTAATCTCTGTTATCATCTTCTCTTTTGTTATTTTTCTTGTTTCCTTCTCTATAGTTATTCTTCTGTGTGCATCTTGTAGCAATATGTCCAACTTAATTGCAATTAAAACATATGATAGGTAGCTTACCTTTGAATATGCCTTTGCCTCTATGAAATCTTCTAGCCAACAATGCTTCCAATTGTTCCACATCTTCTTCATCTATGCTGCTATCACTGGATGCATATTTTACCTTCTTCTTCTTCTTTTTCTTTGGTTTCACCTCCTTAGTATCTTTTATTGATAACTTGGCCTTTAAAGTAGATTCAAGGTTCTCAAGTCTATAGTTATTAGAGTTGGACAATTCGAATGCAGTGAGTCTTCCCACTATACCTTCAAGTGTTAGCTGGTTTTTTGGTACACATCTTAACTCTTGGATGGCTGATACTCTAATAGCATAGATGGGGAGAAAATTTCTTAGAAAGTTACTATTAACTATGTCATCATCTAAATGACCACCCAAACATCTTATTGCACTTACTACTTTCATTCTAGAGGCATATTGAGTAGCGTACTCACCTTCCTCCATTTTCATGTTATCAAACTTTCCTCTGAGACTTTCTCTTTTTAATCTTTGGACATTCTAAATTATTCCATAAATATCTATTAGGGCTTTCCACATCTTGAATGTAGAGTCACATCCCTTGATGTTATCAAATTCAACATAATTGAGGGTAGAGGCAATCTCTAGCATTGCCTGATTGTGCTCCTTCATTTTCTTCATATTTTCTGCAATGGATACAGCTAGATCAACATGTTCTACTTCAATTAAGGTTTGTGCATGGTCACTTATTGATCCAAGGTACAACTTCATTGACTTTTTCCATGTAGTGAAGTTATCTTTGTTGAGCTTGGGAACTTCTCTCTTGGACATCTTGATCTTCCTACTTCTAGTACCTTTAAACTAAATCAACAGATGGCTCTGATACCAACTATTAGAAATTCTTTAGAATAACTAAGAGAGTGGGGTGGGGGGTGGGTTTGGGGGGTGAATCAATTATTCAAGGTACAAATGTCCTTATTAAACTTTTTCACCAAGTAAAGTGAGCCCATTAAACTATTCATGCATCCAAGCTTAAAATTTCTACTTAGCAAGTTACTATAAAATCAACATGCAAGAATAACACATAAGGAATCAACACATAACATAGTGATTTAAATGGAAACCTAATTTGGGCAAAACCACCAATAACATGCTACTCAATTCTCACTCTTCTAAAGTGATGTCCTATGAAAGGTCTTCCCTGTTAAAGGCTATAACACACTATTAAATGTAACTTGGCTAAAGGATTTAACCACCCTATTAAAAGTGGGCTTGGTTAGAGGACTTTAGAACATTCATTTGGAATGCCACCCTGTTAAAGGATTTACAAATGGTTGTCAAACCAACCTAAGTTCATAGGATTTTACCCTTATTGATACAATTGTTAGAGAGTAACAACAAGGGCTTTTGACTTGATACAACTCATAACTTAGCATGTAGATTTTAGATCTCAATTCATCTCATAACATTGCCTAGCTTTTACTCTTTGCAGATTTGATAGCTTGTGCTCCTTCTAAGCTTCATCTCCTTGAGTCATCATGCTCGATGTACCAATGAAATCTCCTATATGGCCACTTATCAAAGAAGAGTCTCTATGCTCTGTTCTTCCTTTTTGATGCCTTCTCCTTGACACCCTTAAACATCTTCACAACTTGGCACCCCAAAAACTCTTTCTTCTTGACCTATAACTCCTTAAATAGAAGTTTGGAATACTTTTCCTTCTTGAATCTTACTGCTTTTAATTTCAATTTGAATGGATTAGGTAAGATTCAGCAAATCTACCCTATATCTTATTTCTTCTAGAAACATCATGAAGAATCCTTCTAAATTCACCCAAAGATAGTTTACCTAGAATTCTATGCCACTAGTTCATCATCCTTATCCTCCATCTAGTTCACAAAATTCAAGGTAACAAACTTATTGGCTCAGATTTGACAAGTCTTTGACATTTTAAATAATGTAGCATCTCGGCACTATTAAAATTCTAATGCTCAACACATATTGTGTTACTCAGTACCAACTACATTTTATTGATGCTCGACACCTACTATGGATTCACTCAGCACCAACTAAATTTTCTGATGCTCGACACCTATTACTTGCTTGACACTTGAACTTGCTTGGCTCCTTTTGTATGACTCAGCACACACTAGATTTTGCATTTTCTCGGCACTAATTGAAAAAATCTGCTTGACATGAACTAGCTTGCTCAGCATCCACTAATGAACTCATTCAAGCTTTGTAGACAACTTTGTTACAACTTGTTCTTCTAGAGTTTCTAAGTGTGGCCAACCTTTGTATCTTCATATATATTGTCAATTCATTATTTTATCATTGTCTTAAATGATCCTTCTACTTCATTACAAAACCATAACTCAACCTATCCATTAGGTACTTTTGTTACATATTATTGATTAAGTCCTCTTTATCAATCACCTAACTGATAGTACTTGAATCTTATAAGCAACTGTCATTCCAACAAATAGAAGGTTTGACATCAGTGACAAAACAATGATTGAAAACATTCTTTATCAACAATCTCCCTCTTTTCAAACAATCTTCTTTCTTCAATAATGATCTTTTCAATTAGATTTCCAACAGAAGGATTCCATGAATCTAACCTAAACCTAATATTAATGGTAACTTTTAAGTAGAAAAAGATTAAAGATACCTATTTAAGGAGGCATAATGATTAAATTAGCAAAATTAGCAATTGCTCATTTTTGTTGATTAAGAAACTAGAGAATAATGTTATATTTAAAGGAGTAGAGTAGAGGTGAAGAGTGATTGCTTGAAAGATTTTTAAAGAAGATCAAAGATTGGAGATAGAGATATGCATATAGTTTAGTAATTGAGTTAGAAGATGATCTACAGTACAATCTATATTTGGAAAGTGAGTTGTATTTATCAAATCAACTAGCTCTTCATTTTCTAACCATTATATTAGTTAAAATGCTTTAATCAAGGTTAACCTAACAATATTTGTAAATCCTTTAATAAAGGTGGCATTCTAATGGGATGTTCTGAAGTCCCCTAACAAGGAAAATCCTAACAAGTAGATTAAACCCATTACTAAGGCTACACTTAATAGTGTATATTATAATCTTTAACAAGGTTCTCTCTTAAGAGATCTCACCTTTTTTTTTTTTTTTTTTTCCAAATTGGGTTTTCATGTTAAATATAGGTGTTATACATGTTTGGATGTTATTTGAGAATTTTTACTATCTTTTTTTTTTACATTCTACAAGTTAGTGTTTATTGTGATAGTGAAATTGTAGTTTATGTTATTGATAAGTTGTTAAAGAGACTCAGCTATTTAAAGAATAAATTTAATTTGTTCGAAGTAATCAAAAGTTGAATTGGTATATCTAGACCAGAGGATAACTAATTCATTCCCTCTCTCAATTACTCCAAATCATTCTATGAATACATCCTTAGATTTGTCATAGGTAATCCCATGTTCCATCTTTTTATAGGAATCTCAACTACTAAAGAAGGTTCTAGAATTTTTAACCCTAAAATTTGAGGCCAACCAACCTTAATATATAATTATTCATATTTTATTACATTATAATAGGACTCAATGATATTTAGAATTGAAAATGAACTTTGAAGGATGTTCACTTTTTTACATTTTAGGCAATTACACATTTAGATACCATAGCTCATCATTAGTTTCTTGGATGGGCTATTGTATGTTGATCCTATGAAAAGACATATTATCAATTAATGCCAAAACACATAGTCATCATGGGAAGTCAATATAGCCAATGCTACCAAACATAAGAATATTAACCAAGCTCATGTATGAACCAAGCAATAGTGGCACCTGAGCTCTAGTGTAAAACTAAGTTAGTTGACCATTCACATTTTAGAATGAGAACCAAGCATGAATAGCAATGTTAACTATGACTGGTTAGTATAATACCTTAGTAATAAGGGATTGGACATCCTTTTACAATGATTCTATGGTTAAACAATATTAGATGTTTTACTTAAAATAACATACTGAACTCATTTGATTTATCAATCTAGGGGCGTAAACATGAAATGGTGACTGTAAAGTATATTCTTTAATTGGCCTCTAAAGTCATTACAACCAAAGAAAATATGATTGGTATGTTCAGGATCATGGTGTGCCAAAAAGTGGCAACTTGAAAATTATGTAGTTTTGAAATGCCTTAAAGCATTTCAAAATATATTCTAGCTTTTTTGCCACCCATCCTGATACCAAACCCAAAACTAAGGCCTATTATATCTTTAGATAAAAACCCTACAAGGTCATCTTTAAAAATGTTCCAAAAATATGTTTTTGGCATATTTGTGTGTGTTTTTTACTTCAAACATGTGGCTAACAACTTTTTTTTCAACCAAATTTGATAAAACAAAAGGAGTTTCTTAAGAATGTTCTTAGCTTTCCATAAATGTAATGTCTATCAAATAATGAGTTCAGTAAGTAATTATTTCTTATTTTCTAATGAAGTTATGTATAAAGTGTTGGTTGACACACTAATTTAAAAACAACTATAAACTTCAAATGGTACAATATTTTAAAATTCAAAAGATGCACTATATTTTGTGCTTCTTCTACTATAAGGAAAAATAAATAAATAAAATTAAATTTTGTAGAGATTTGAATTAGTTAAGTTGGTGAGACACAAGAGGGTTTTTATTCCAAAAGGACTATATAGTAGAAAATTAATAATTAATTTTTTATTTAGAATAAAAATACTTAAAAATATGTGTCACATCTATAAACGAGTCTTATTATTATATCTAAAATCTTACTAAAAAATATTATCATTTGATTTTGATTAAGGTGTTCAGACATATGTCTACTTCTTATTTTTGTCTTGAAATATTTGTCCTATTGCATTAAAATTAAAATTTTGACCAATCAATTTTTTTTTTTTTTTTTTGGATAAGGCCTTCTAGTTTACAAACTAAATTCAATTTCCTAGAGATTCTTTTGTATCAGCTTTTGGATATAAAGTTCATAACAAGTTGAAAATTGCATGTCAAGCTGACATAACCCTAATTTGTTGATTTTTTATTGCCACTTAAGTGCATAGTTTGGTTGACCATGATCCTACACATACCCTAATGTTGAAGGAAATCTATACTATAAATGGAAATAAAAACTTAACTTAGAGCTTAAGATAATGTTGCAAATGATAAGCCTAATTGTTCAACTATGCTGCATGAAATAACCAATGGTTCTATTAGCAGATGGTAGTAGGAGAAACAAAGTATAACTACTTCAAGAAAGATTAAGTCTAATTCCTACTTAATCATGAGCTAATTCACCTTCCATGTGGGCCCCCATGGAAGAGTGACTGAATTCGAAAGTCAAAGACCAAGTTCTAAAAGTATCATTTATTCATTCATCAAAATATAAGTACAAGATGAAGATAACAGAATTGTATTTACTACTTGTTGGATTACAAAAAGGATTTCCTCAACATCCTTAGGAATCATGAACTTCAACTTATTTATAAACAACTAGAAAACTAAACTACTAAGAACTAGGATCCTCCCATTCAAGAATATAATAACTTCTAGTTATATGAGAAGTAACAACATTTAACGTAGGAGTAAACCACATTCAAATATGTAGAAATAGACGACCATTGGATTCCCTCCAAAACATCTGCTAGATATATTGACTTGGTCTGTAACAATAACTACCTCTGACTAGAAATAATCCAATCCTTATGAATCTTGAAAGAAGTTTGTCTTGATGACGCCACTACGATGCTGAGTCTTCTTTTCTCATTGACTTATCATTTTTTGTAAGATATTAGCACACACAAAAAATGAAACACATACCCAAGATAAAAATTAATAATAAGTTTTCCCATTCTTTATGCATTATTCTCATCACATGGATACAAGAACACTACCCCATTAATGTAGAATGGAAAGAATACTAGATTTCATCATACATAACCACATAATCCATATATTTGTTCAACATATTCCTTTAGTCTTAAAAGTATCAAATACACACATAAGCATAAAATAAAAAAATAGAAAGTCTAGATATTTTTTATGAGAAACTCATAAAATACCAAGTCTCAAACCAGAAAACCATAAACTAAATAACCATAAATTTGGCTCATCATTGACCCCCAGCTTGAAACTTTGTTGGTCCCACAACAAACAGAAAGTTCTTGAGTCTAGCTATCATCCTCTAGTTAGTAGTTGATTTCTGTCCAACACATCCCTTGGAAAAACTGCAGTAAAATCCTTAAGTTTCCCTATGCCTTTCCCACCTATTCACTTCCTCCACCATATCACAACTTTCCAAGTTCTTTAAATTTTCTAACAAAGAAGAAATGATCAAAGGAAATTGAAATGTAAGTGGTATCTATAAACTCCGTCTTACTCTTCCCATGGAGATATATCATGGTGAACACCTATTCACCATGTTAAAATTAAGAGGTGAATGTGGCTCATTATCTCTTAGATTCTTGGTTAAACTGATCCATTTCCACTATATGGAGTTCATGGCTTTATCAAACTCAACATTAGCTAACTATACTCATAAAATGTTGCATTTTGAAGGTGATAAATGAGCTTACTACCTAAGTCTAAAGGTGTAATCCTTAACTAGTTGTAATAACAAGTTCTAGGGTCCTTAGCTTCTAGCCTTAGATAGAGGGGAATTTCTTCCTCCAATTCCCTATATATCTTGACTTGGGATTCTCAACTAGTTTCATTTTGAATCCAAGACATAAGAGATCTCAATTAGATATTCCCAATGTCTAATAAGGGATTCTTGACTCTATCATTTAGAACTGCTAAATTATGGAGAAATAACTCATACAAAAAATTCTTAATGGTTGTAGTAGAATTATTTAAAGCATGGGAAAATTAAAGAGGTTCTTACAATGATGGGGACCTATCTTGCATGATGCAAGTCATCTGGTAATTCAATATTTGTTCCTTAAGAAATATGACATATATAGGAGACGGGGACCTACAACTCATTAACTCGAGAATAAGGGATGCTACTTTGTTGAGTTTCATAGTTTCACGTGTAGTTTCTATGATTTTTCTTCTTGTTTAAGAGCCTCCTAATAATGCTCATGTATGACCCTAAACAACTCTTTCTTTTTTTGTTTCTATTGTTCTCTCTCTAAAACTAATTGATTGGACAATTGAAAAATAATAGTTAACAAACACATAGAACCAAACTTATCTGACATAGAACTGATACAAGAATTTTCTCTTTAATGAAGAATAGAGGACTTACTACTTTTAAAACTTATCCCTTTCATGGGATCCTTCCATAACACCATGGATCTCTCAATGTTACTATATTTCTGTTCTAGACAGGCCAATGCATCCAACCCTTCACTTAAAATCTTCTCTACTACTTTGTTAAAAAGATCCAAGTTAACATTAGGGTTTTCTTCAAATAAATTCTTCTTTGTTTCCATAGGAGATAGCTCTAGTTCATCTTCTTCCATTGTAAAATATTCCTTATACATCTCATCATTTTTTGAGTCACTACAATTATAAATTGTTTGAGGATCCTTATAGGATGAACCTCTTCTCTAGAATCCAAAATCCTTCTCTTTAGTGATAGAGTTATCACTAATTATTATAAAATTTTCAATCATTTGTTTCACAAGAACCTATTCTTTTTCAATCTCAAGAAAATTCTTGAATAATTCTTGAATATTCCTAGGTTCTTCCTTTTCTTTAGAGGTTTTAGGTTCAACCATTAATCCTTCTAGTGATATGTCCATCGTCACATTTTATTTCTTCTATTACTCCTTCTCAATGAAGTTTCTTCCTTTTCTCTTGAACTTTCCACTTCCTAGAAGTGTTTGTGGCTATAGGAGACTATTCCTTTGTCTACAGACAAGTACTAGGAATAGTTTTTCTTTGTTTATGTATGTTTCTCTAAGAAACACTTTTTGATACAAGAGTAGAATTTTTTGTAGAGGTATTTCCCTCTTCCTTATTCTAGGCTGACTTAGAAGGAGGGAGATGAGGGGAACCTTTAGGAGTCATAATGCCATAATTTTTCTTAGAGGAAGCTCCTAGCTCATGTTCTATAATAATTTTATCAACCCCTTGTTCAATTTGAATTCTTTGCTCAACTCTTTGTCCTATAAGCTTTAGGGTTTTCTCTTTGAATCCTTCTGACAAAAAATCTTCCCATGATATTTTTGACTATTCTAAGCCTTTTCAACAATTATTTTAACTAAACAATGATATGAAACAAAGTTAACTTTACCTTCTTGTACTAAAGAAGCCTTCTTCTTCAAAATGTTGAACATAAATCTGGGAACATTTATGGGCCAATTTTCATGTCATAGATAGCTTAAAACTTGAAATGAATAGAATGCAAATATGTTTGTCATCCCTCACAAGTGAAATAGTTGATAATATGGACTACACACTACCTAAATGGGTCTAGAGAAGACATTTTGTGTTTACCTATCTTCTTATCAATAACTAGAGGTGGGTCTAAATGCAGGGTGAACTGTACCCTAGACATTGTTGGATCAAGGTTTTTTGAAAATGCTTCCCCTTCTTATGGAAAACCCATAACATTAGCCACCACTTCTTGTAAAAATGGTAACCTTAATCCCTTGACCATAGCCACTACTTCCTTTAATGTGTTTAGAAACTACAATGCAACCTCACCATCCCAAATGATGAGCCTTTGAATGTAATCAAGCCACCCTCTTGCTTGGAAGTATGGCATATTGTTGTGATGTGGAGCCTAATTAGACTCAGAGGTTTATTCGGTGCAATTTTCCCCCATATTATTTCTATGGGGGTTTTGGGGTAACACCCCCAAGACGAGATCAAGGAGCAGTGCCCCTACAAGGTCCTAGGGCAGTGCCCTAGGTGCACACCTTGTTGCAGTATAGGGTGGGGTCAAGGGGCAATGCCCCCATAGAGGTTTTTCAAGATAGTACCCCCAAAGCCAAAATTGCTCTAATATTGTAAAAGGCATCAGCTACTTTTTTTCTATTGTTCTAGCCCTAATTCTATAAGTGGCAAAAGCTTGTATAAAAAGGCTTAAGGTTAGGGATTCATTATGTAATGGTGATATTGTAGCTTCTTATGGTGGTATTGAGCTATAAGGGATTACAGATTATAATCAAGTTGTAATCACTAGATAATAATAATAATATTGGACTTGTTGGTGGTGGACGTAGCCTAGGGATTGGGTGAACTATGTTAAATCTTGGTGTCTTGAGTTCTCTTTTATGCAATCTACTATTTTTTGGTATTGGTTATATTTGCACGTAGTTGTAATTTCTATCTAAGGTTAATCCTAACACATTCAAGCTTGACCATTTAACAAAATATCATGCACTATGATTTCACACTAGATAAGGTCACCTCCCATCTTTAGATTATCAAATTACCGCAAACAATGTTGTAGGAAATCTAAACACACCAAAACAAGCCTCAAGAAAGGAGCTTTTGAAATGGTGAGCAATAGGAAAATTTTGAATAAAAAAGGTTTTGGTATTTTAAAAATGCACTCTTAAGTAAATATGAGTCCAAATCAAGAATACATCACACATTATTTGCTCATAATTACATAACCACAGACTTCGTACTACTCACCCTTGCATGATATGTGCAAAATAATAAAATAACTCTTTAAAGACTATTAAATCACTCGAAACAAAGGATGGCAAGAAGTGTACAGAAGTACAAGTAAGATTTGAAAATAATATAAGAATAAAATATAATGCTTTTATGAATACATAAGACAAAAGAAAAAATCTTCCCCCTAGCTTAATTTGGCAATTGGTCCCACAATCGCACATGTGACGAGGCATGGCTAAAAGTTAGAAAAAAAAAAAGGAAATAAATACCTCAAGTAGTCTATGAACCTAAAAATTTATAGATGACAACTGCTTTCATCATCCATGGGTGGAGAATGATGAAGTGGATGGGTGAAAAGACAAGAAATTATGAGGTGGAATTTATTGTAGAGAAATTACTTTCATGAAGAAAGCATTTATTAAAGGGTAATGTGAACTTTTTAAAGAGAAGAGCTTAAATGAGTGGAAGGCTCATTTCCAGAGGCTTCATAAGAGATATTGCTGATGGAAGAAGAGAACTACTGCAAGAACTTTTCTTTACTCTATGGTTTGTATTAGAGTATCTTTTCATTTATACTTATTAATTAAATCATATTGATTTAATTATATAAGTTTCTATTACTCTAGTTACTTAAGCTTCATTTGGGTGCATTATTAATTAATTATTAATTAATAATGTGCAACCTAGCTTTTTAGTTTACTCACCAATGGATTTAGAGGATCGATCTGGAGTATTTTGATATAAAATTAGACCTATTTTTGTTACCGGAGCAATCTGTAAAAAAATTTGACCATTAGCACGCATTTCGAGGTAAATTTTTTGGAAAAAGTGCAAAGTTCTTTTATTATTTTTTTAAAAATTGGCATAATTTTTTTATTAATTTCAAATTTTTGAAAAGTAAAAAAAAACAACAAATTGCATTTGAAAAAGTGGGTGCATGTGTTTAAAAATTTTTTAATCAACTTTTTAAAAAGTTGATTTGACGTGCCTATGCAGAGCTTGTATGCTTGTGTTAGTAGGGTATGCCTAGATAGGGCTTGTATACTTGTGTCAGTAGGGTACCCTCTCAAATTGCCTGCATCAGACATGCCATGGCTATTTTTTAGAATTTTTTTTTTTTAATGCAATCGCCACATTTGGTGGCCCTTTTTGGTAAGATCCACCATTTTTGGCATGATTTTAGGAGATCTACCAAATTTGGTGAGATTATTTGGCATTTGCACATGCAAAAAAAAATTTCTTTTTTTGGGACGCATTTTGACGTACCACATTAGCGCATAGTCAGCCAGTGACGTTAGCGACCAGTCAACTGCCACATTAGTGCACTGTTAGCGATGATGTCATCAAAATGTCATATGATGTCTGTACAGCCATCAAATTTTTTCTCGTGTCTGTAATTTTCTAGAGACCTCCTTTTTTGGACCTACAGTTGGTTTTTTGGCCATAACTTGGGCATATAGAGGTCTTTTTCTGATCTGAAAGAAGTGTCAAAAAGCTGGTTCAGAGACAGAGACAATGGTGTTGGTTTTGTTTGATTCTAAATTTTTTTGAGCTTCTAAATTTGGTGTCGAAGTAGAGGCTTCTATTTCTCTCCTTTGCATTTGAAATCTAGGTTCTTTTCTCAATTTTTATTCTTTCTATAGTTATTTTCTTTGGTATTTGAGGGATTTCACTATCTATTGTGGGGGGATTTTTCTTTTTTGTACTTTAATTCAAAATAAGACCCTTCTACTTCCATCTTCTTATTTCAATGGCAGACTCCTATGGCACCTACCTTACACCACACAACTATCATACTTGGAAAGGATAGATGACTAGATTGCTTATGGCAAAGGGATTATGGTCATGTCTCGATGTAGCTCAGCTAGTTCTATAGAGGCCTTATAAGCTTCTTATGTAGCACAATAAAATGGATGAGGCAATGGGCCTCATTGCAATGAATATTTCAGATGGGTTACTATTTCACCTGGATAGTTTGAATACACCTAGGGCTATGTGGGACAAGTTTTCAACCTTATTTGGCACAATGAATCAATTCAAGATTCTACAGCTAGATGCGGAGTTTACCTCTTTGATTCTTGAATCATTTACCAGCATTGAGGATTTCTTGATGAAATTCATGTCTCTTTGATCTATGTTACAGTTTGTTGGAAAGACAAAATCTGATAATGAGTGTATCTTCCTGATACTATCCAAGCTTCGAGGACCTTATCAGATTTTCACTTCTACCTTCTACTCCACTATGGATGCTCTAGGTGCATGACATGTTATGCCCTCTTTCGAGACCATTTGTGACTAGTTGACTCGTGAGCAATCAAAGCTCACTCAGATGGATTCTCTTATAGGTTCACAGTCATAGGCATTGCTTGCCAAGCCACCTTAAAGCACACAAAAGCTGAAGTAGATATCAGATTCCTTGTCTCAACACTCTACTGGCTCATCATCTTCTTCTAAGAAGGAGAAATAGAAGACTGAAAGACCTACATGTTCCTATTGTCAGAAGGGAACACATGATGAGTCACTTTTCTATCAGAAGAAGTTTTATGGTTACGAGAAATAGATAGCAGATTTGCAAGCTCTTCTTCAGAAGAGCAATCTTTCCTCTTCGTCCTCTTTTGGTTCACAGGCGTCTGCTTATCAGTCTTCTTCTATCAATCCTATAGCTGGACAAGATCTCGGAATGGGTCATGCATTACAAGCTTCTTTCACATCCCCTTCACAAGTCCCTTGGATACTGGATTCAGGTGCTTCTCACCATATGGCATCTTCTCAAGAGATCTTCTCTTCTTTTGAGGCTTCTCCTATTCCCATATTATCATTGGGAATAACACTATTATAATAGTCTACAAGAAAGGCACTGTATGCATTTAGGATGGTACATTCAATGATGTGTTGTTTGTTCCATCTCTGTCTGCAAACCTTCTCTCGATTTATTAGATTTCTCATAGTGGGTCTGGGAAGATAGTTGAGTTCACTCTAGATTTAGTTTTCATCTAGGATAGTATGATAGGAGGTATTGTTGCTATAGGGATAGTTGATCTTTCCACCTGTCTCTACTCCTTTTCACACTTTGGTCCACCTTTTTCAGAGCACGACTCTACTCCTTTGAGAGAGCATCATGTGGTATAGTTAGGTTTCTTGAACCTCTGTGCGGTTCCTTAGACCACTATTGTGACTGCCTTGCCACCTCCTCTTGAGCTCTTTTTTGTTCAACAGGGTTCTTCTTTAGCACTGCCTGATCCTCTAGCTCCATTCATTGAGCCACTAGGTGCAGTTTTTGAGGATTCTACAGAGGAAATTCATCTCCTCTTTGATGATAGTGTTCACACACCTCTCATACCACTTACATTGGGGATTCCCTTTCAGGATCCTCATGTCTACTTCTTTAAACATCAGCTCAGCCTTCTAGTGACACCTCAGCTTTCGAGGTTCCCTCTATAGTGTCCACTACCTTTCACTCCTCTACATTGGAGTCATAGTGGTTTGTTCATTGATCCAAGGGTTCTTTCATTTTGGGGGGGCTTTGGAGTCTCTACCCTCTCTCATGGGGGGGGGGGTTGAAGTCACACATTGTACTTATGGCTTTGAGAAAGTCTCTTGAAGTCATTTCATCTATTTTTGGAGAGGGATTTTTCCCACTGGGTTTTCTCCTTTACTCTAATTTATAGAGATTTCCTTGTACTGGGTACCTGATAAGGCCTTGTTGCTGGGATCCACTTGTTTTTGCTTTCATAGCTTTTCTTTTCTAGGTAAGCTTACTCCTTGCTTTCAGCTTAAGGGGGGGTATTAGAGTATTTTTTCATTTATACTTATTAATTAAATCATATTGATTTAATTATATAAGTTTCTATTACTCTAGTTACTTAAGCTTCATTTAGGTGCATTATTAATTAATTATTAATTAATAATGTGCAACCTAGCTTTTTAGTTTACGGTTTCTATTTCACCTTTATAAGGTTGAGCCTTGTACTTTTTTCATTATCTTTTATGCATTTTTCACATTTGAGAGCAACTTTTCTTTTGTCTCCATTATTCTTGTCTTGTGACAGGTTCTTCTTGGATTGTGCAGAATTGATATTAATCAATTCTTTCAATTTGTTGTATAATTTCAACTTTTGACCATTGACTAGTAACTTGAATTGAATAGTATCAACAATAGATAGCTAGACCACTCCATTTGGAAACACATCAATAATTTTATAGGGTCCTAACCAATCAGTTTAAAAATTCCTTGGATTGTGTTGATACCTGGAATCATAAAGAAGTTCCCAATCTCCAACAATAAATGTTTTATCCTTGATAAAATTCTCGTGTCACTACTTCCTTTGGTGCTAGATAAGTTTTTTATTATTAAATGCAAATTTGTGCCATTGATCAAGGAAATTTAAAATCAAAATTTTCTCTTGTTAGGAAGAAGTAAGATCCATACAAAACTCCAAAGTAGTCCTTAATGTCTTATGTTCAAACTCCATAGGCATTACAACTAACCTACCATAGACTAGCTCAAAAGGAGTGAAGCCTATTATAGATTTCTAGGTGATTCTATAAGCTTAGAGAGCTTTAGGAAGATGTGTGGTCTAATCTTACAGAGTGGAACTATTTTGATAAGAATGGATTCTAGCTCCCTCTTGGTAACCTTTACTTGGCTATTAGATTGTGGATGGTAAGGTGATGATTTACCATGCTAAATCATATATTCCTCCATTAAAGAAGTTATCAGATTATCAATAAACTAAGCTCCTTGATTAGATGTTAATTCCCTAGGGACCATAAATCTTTTAAAAATAAATTCACATAAGAATTTGGGAACATTTTTATCCCTTGGATGCTTCATAGGTTCTTCCTTTGCCCACTTTGTGACATAATTAGTGCAAACCAGAATATAGGATTTATCTTGTAAAGAGGGTTCAATAGGACCTACAAAGTCAATCCCCCATTTATCAAAGGGTCCACCAACTATCTAAGGTTACAGGGACATCTCATCTGATATAGTGGGTTACCACATGCTTTGGCATTTATCACATTTCTTTGTGTACAGAGCTACATCATTGTTTAAGCTTGGTCAATAGTACCCTATAGTTAATATTTTAAAGGCTTTTTGCTTGGCTACAAAATGACCTCCATAGGGGTAAACTAGAGTTCATTAGGGAGAGAAGGTTAGCCAATAGCCCTACTATATATAAGGCAATGGGACTAGATTCAAAGAGCCAAGAACCTATCCCTTTATAATTGTAAGGCACCCTACAGAGGTTGGGGTGAGTGGGAGGAGACAAAACACAATTGCCTTCCTTTTTCACTAGAAATGAGATTTGGAAGCCATCTAGAATTTTAAGGCATTTGTTCTAGTAATAGAGCCCTCTAGTTGTTGAATGGAAGCAACTATAACTAGAATTGAAAATTGCCCAGAAAATTTAGATGCAAGAAAAGCTCTTTCTTATGTTACGAGATATTCTTCTTTAAGAGAGTTTTTCTTCAGTGAGATGGATGGGATGATAATAATAGGACCAAGACCAAACATACCAAGAGAACTACTAATGGGAAATAAGCCCAAGGGTTTTCTTCCTCCCTTAGTAGATGAAGAAGATTCTAAGAATAATGAATAAATTAGAGGAAGTGGTATAACTATAGTACATCCTCCAAGACCCTACAGAGAAGCAATGGGAATCTCTAGGGTCTCTTGGAGGTACTTGGAAAAATTAAGGGACATGGTTCTATAATCTACTATGGCTCTTCTCTCTCCATCATCCCTTTTTTTTCTTTCTTAATGGAAAAGGAGAGTGTTGGCATGCCCTTAAGATATCATATGTTTCATCTTCCCTTATACACTTATGAATTAATCAATCAGGACTAGTATAAAACATAAATATGGAAATCCAAGAATAGTTAAAGCTATTCTTAGCCAATAACTTTCATTCTTTAGCATAGAAGTAAATTGTCATCTTTCCTATGGTTAGGTAATTAGAAATATTTGCATACCTTGGGTTATGTGCTGATAAAAAAGGGAGATGTTCATCTAGAAAAATATTATCAATGGCTGTAGGAACATCAAGGACATGCAATTGAGAGAGAAATTTAGCTACTACATTGGCCTTGTTGGGCTTATCTACTATTATGATATCAAATTCCTATATATGTTGCAACCAACAAGCTAGTCTTCCTAATATTGTAGGCTTGTTCGTCAGGTACTTAATAGAACAGAGGTCAATATGAAAAAATATTTCATATCTAGTAATATAGTGCTTGAATTTATTTATTGCATAGATAATTGCAAGAAACTTCCTTTTAGTGACTATGTAGTTGAACTCCACACCTTGCAGATTTTTACTAATGAAATAAATAGCATGATTAACTAAGTCTATCTTTTGACCTAGCACAACACCTATAGAATAATCTAAGGCATCTTTATGAATGTGAAAAGGCATTCCTCGATTGGGCCCTCTCAAAATGGGTGCTAAGGTGAGAACCTCTTTAAGCTATAGGAGAGATGTAGTACACTCAGAGTCCCTAGCAAATTCATAATCTTTTTTAACAAGTTATAAAGGGTTGTGTAAGTTGACTATAATTCTTTATGAATCTTTTGTAAAACTTGGCATGTCCAAGGAAACCTTGCACATCCTTCTCCTTCTCTAACATGGGCAAGGTATTGATTACCAAAATCTTTGTTGGGTTTACTTGGATGCCTTGCGATGAAATGAAATAACCGAGTACAACTCCTTCTTCCATCATCATGAAATATTTCTCACTATTTAGGGAAAGGTTATAGTCTTGGCATCTCTTGAGTACCTTTTCTAGGTTCTATTTGGATTCATAAAAAGTAGTCCTATAAACAGTAAAATCATCCATGTAAATTTCCATATAGTCAATAGATATATCAAAAAAGATACTTATGACAACTCATTGGAATGTGTCTAGAGCATTGCACAAGCCAAAAGGTAGGACTAAGTATACAAATGTTCCCCATGGGCATGTGAAGGATTTTTTTCTCTTGGTCATTGGGATCTATTTGTACCTAATTTTAACCACTAAAACCATCCAAGAAAGAAAAATATTTCCAGCCAGCTATATTGTCAAGAACTTGATCTATAAATGACAATGGTAAGTGGTCTTTCTTAATGGTTGAATTGAGCTCCCTATAATCCACACAAACTCTCGATTTTCCTCCCTTATTTGGTACTATAACCATGGGTGAGACCCATTGGATATCAAAAATGGGGTAGATAAAACAAGCACTTAACAACTTCTACTATTCATTCTTAACTATATCCCTCAAAATAGGGTTAGCTCTCATCTGGGGTTGATGAACAGGTTTGGATTCAGGACTAATGTAGATCTTATGAGTGCAAAGTATAAGATCCAATCCTTTTATGTCCAAGTAGTCCCTAGAAAATACTTATTGATTCTCCTATAGTAACCATAGTATAAGATTCTAAAGGGGAGGTGATAAAGCACCATTAACATTCAACTCTCTCATTGGACCAACTTCCATCTTGATGACCTTATCTACCATAACTAGCTGAGCAACTAGATAAGAATCCACCTCCTGAGGTAATAATGAGTAATTGAATTAGGAGGCTTTTGAACACTAAGGTGTGTTCAAAGGTGGCAATATTTTTTCTAGGATACAATTTACTTGGAGACACACATGACACTCTACTCCATACTCATTCATGAGAATGGATAAAATTATCTCATCTTCTTCTCTTGAAGCTATAAATGAATCTTGATCTATCATCATTAGTTGATGGATGGAATTAAAATTTGGATTATTATCACCCAAATCTAGCCAAATTATTTGATTATCTTGCAATAGTGGCTGAGCAGAGGAGTATAAAGTCAAGTTCTTAGTATGGATACCATTAGATATTATCATCTTCCCAGATCGACAAGCTATATAGGCATCTACAATAGCTAACCATGGTCACCCTAGAATTAAAGGATACCCACCCATGTTATCCTTTGGGGAGTGGACAACAAAGTCTACTGAATACTCCCAAGAGTTTAATGCGACTATGATATCTTCTATCATCCTGTCTAGCTTGATAGTAACACTATCAACAAGTTGAAGTATGGTTGGTTTTTCTTAGAGGCCAATGACATGTAGTTGAGACAATACCTCTTTTGTCATGACATTTATGGATGCTCCTGGGTCAACTAAATAATTTTGGACTTGCATTCCATGAATGGTGATAGTAACCATAAGAATCCCATGGTTAGAATATTCGGGTATAGTCATCTTTTCCAACATCACATTAGACAATTGTCCTAAGAAATGAATAGTTTTTGGATCCTTCTTTCTTCCTAGCTGTTTGATACATTTTTCCTTGATGGATTTAGTATAAATAAGAACTCCCTTAATAACATCAAGTAATGGTATTATTACTATCATATGTTTTAACTAATTAACCAAATTAGTTACTGCTTTTTTTTTGTATGGGTTGACCCTATTCTACCAGCCTATGAGGAAATGAGAGTTCTTTGGCTACAAGAAAGCTCAGTTGTACTGACACATCCACTTGTTTAGCTAAGGAATCTTCAACTTCAGTTATTATAGGCTTTTGTGTTGCAGGAAGAGTGGTGCCTGACCTTAAATGGATATCATTTAAGAAAATAACATAGCTTTGTTGTTGTTGTGTTGGCTATTTAGTATTATTGGGATTGGGATTAGGCTGAACTTGCAGCTAAGTCTTCTTAGGGGGAGTATTAGTGGTAGCAAGAGGAGGCATTAGAGCTTGCTACCAAGGTAGTTACACTAATGCTTGCTGACTAGATTGGTTATTCCAATTATGAGGTTGTTGCCACCCTTGTTGAGGTTATTTCCAACCCTATTAAGGTTACTACCAACCTTGCTAAGGATATTATGAACCTTGCTCACCTTTCTGAGGTTGTTGCCAACCTTGCTGACCTTGTTGAGGTTGTTTCCAACCTTGCTAAGGTTGTTGCCAATTATTATACCTACTAAAACCAATATTCTAATGATTTTTCCATTGATTGATATTATTATAATTTTGGAGAGGATCTTGTGACATACCTAGTCTTTGGGCCCATGGCCTCCATTGAGAAATGTAGAGTAGTTCTCCATTTTCATCAATGGCTTTAAAATCAGGAGGCATTAGTTGTGACTCTAGGCTTTCAATAGACTTGCATTGATAGTTTCTTTTCTTTTCTTTACAATATGGACAATATTCAGCTAACATGGCATCAACTTTGTCCTTCTTTCTTCTCATCTACATGGTGTCAAGCTGAGTGGTAGCATCATTGATGATTTCTGTCTTGAATTTAGATAAAAGATTGGATAGCTCCATTTTAGATACTCCTAAAACACTATTGGACTTATGTGGTAGGTCTCTAAGTCCCTTACCTTTATTCATAGTAGCCCTTGAATAATTCAAATATATACTTTGTATGTAAATCCAATTTTTTTGAGTGATGCCTCCTCCTACCATAAAGTATAGGGCCTTAATACTTTGATCATTCACATCTTTTAGAAAAAGATTCTTTTTTGATTCCTCATTAAGCTGGTGCTGTGTATTACACTACAAGTTCAACATGAATCTTGAGACATAATCCTCCAAGGTTTCATCTTCCTTTTTGGAAATTTTAAAAATGTTATCTCCTTTCAAATATCAACTCCTACAATATTCTTTATACTTTGAAAGAAAAAAATTGCTCATTGCAGGCCAATCTGCTACATTGTTGGTGCCCAACCCCATGAACCACCTTAGAGAAGCATCCTTTAGAGTGGATGGAAACAAGTTCATCTTGTGGGCATCAATTGTATAGTCATAACTCCTGTAGAGGATGTCAAACTCAAAGAGGAAGTTTCCAGAATCTTCCATAATTATGTCATAGAATTTAAGAAGCATAGAAGAAGGCATGTTCTTCAAATTTTGATTACCTTTCCAAGGAGGAATAGGAAAAGGAAATGTAGGTTGACTAATTCTTGGAGGGGGACCTGGTTGTGGTGGTTGATAGATAAAAAATGAAAGTGGGTTGTCTTGGTACCCTGGGTTAGCAAAAAGGTCATTCATATGCAATGATTCTTTAGAGGATGGAGGTGAAGGCAAATGTTGATATGCATCAGTGAATACATTTGCAAATGGTTCTTCTTCTTGTATGTTCTCAACTTGGGGTTCCTCAGGCTTTGGGTTAAAAACCTCAAATGTTTCATCTTGGATAGTGTAAGGAAGAAATCTCCCAAGATGGTCTCTTCTTCTATGCATACAAAATAATCCACAATTTAAACTAACATAACAACTTCAAGGTTGAACTAGATTGACACCATCCTAGGAAATGACTCCAAAAATGATAGGTCAGTATAATACCTTAGTAATGAGGTATTGGACATCATTTTATAATGATTCAATGGTTAAAAAACATGAGATATTTCACTTAAAATAGCATACTAAATTCATTTGATTTATCAATTTGGGAGCATAAACTTGAAATGGTGATTACAAAGTATATTCTCTAATTTGCCTCTAAATTCATTAGAACTAAAGAAAATATGATGAAGGAAATCTATATTAGAAATGGAAATAAAAACTTAACTTAGAACTTAAGATAATACTGCAAATGGTAAACCTAGTTGTTCAACTATGCTGCAAGAAACAACCAATGGTTCTATTACTAGCTGGCTACAAGAGCAATAGAGTATAACTAATTCAAGAAATCTTAAGTCTAATACCTAATTAATCATGAGCTAATTTCACCTTCAATGTGGGCCCCCATGAAAGAGAGTCTGAATTGGAAAATCAAAGACAAAGATACGAAAGTATCATTTATTCATTCATGAAAATGTTGAAATATGATTGAAAAGGATCATTATTCAAAAAGGGAGATTGTTACAAAGAGGGAGATTATTGATGAAGAATGTTTTCAATCATTATTTTATCATTGATGTCAAACCTGCTATTTGCTGGAATGACAATTCCTTATAAGATCAAGGTACTATCACTTAGTTGATTGATGAAGAGGATTTAATCAATAAGATATAACTAAAGAACCTAAGAGAAAGGTTGAGTTATGGTTTTGCAATATAGTACAAGAATGAGTTAAGATAATGATAAAATGATGTATTGATAATTCACTTGAAGATGCAGAGGTTGGATACACTAAGAAACTCTAGAAGAATAAGTTGTATCAAAGATGTTTGCAAAGCTTGACTAAGTTCATCAGTGGGTGTTGAGCAAGCTAGTTCATGCCTAGCAAATTATTAGTAAGTACCAAGCAAATGTAAAATATTAGTTGATGTCGAGTCAATCCATAGTAGGTGTCAAGCATTAGTAAAACATAGTTAGTGCCAAGAAACATAGTATATGCCGAGCATAAAAAATTCAATAGTGTCGAGCTACTACAATGTTTGAAAAGTCAAAGATTTGCCAAATTTGAGATGACAAGTTTATTACCTTGAAGTTTGTGAACTCGATGGAAGATAAGTATGATGAGCTAGTGGCACACAGTTTTAGGTTAACCATTTTTGGGAAAATAAAGGTGGATTATTCATGATGTTTCTAGAAGAAACAAGATAAGGGGTAGATTCATTGAATCTTACCTAATCTATTCAAACCAAAAATTAAAGAGCGAAAAGATTAGAGTGGAAAAATTATTCCAGACTTCTATTTAAGGAGTTATAGGTCAAGAAGAAAGAGAGGTTGGTTGTGGTGTCAAGGAGAAGGCATCGTAAGGGAAGAACAGAGTACATAGACTCTGCTTTGATAAGTGGCCATAAAGGAGATTACATTTGCACAATGAGCATGGATACTGAAGGAGACAAAGTTTGAAAGGAGGAAAAGCTATCAAGAGCTATAGAGATTGAAAGACAAGAAATTTTTTTGAACTAAATTGAGATATGAAATTTGCAAGTTATGTTGTGAGTTGTATCAGATCAAAAGCCCTTATTGTTACTCTCTAGCAATTGTATCAGTTAGGGTAAAATCCTATAGATTTAGGTTGGTTCAACAACCATTTTGTAAATCCTTTAACAAGGTGACATTCCAAGTGAATGTTCTAAAGTGCAAGTTAACCAAACTCACTTCTAATAGGGTGGTTGAAATCCTTTAACCAGGTTACATTTAACAGTATGTTGTAGCCTTTAACAGGGCAGGCCTTTCATAGGGCATCACTTCAGAAGAGTGAGAATTAAGTAGCATGTTACTGGTGGTTTTTCCCAAATTGAGTTTCCATGTAAATCATTGTGTTATGTGTTGATCTTTCATGTCTTATTCTTGCATGTTGATTTTTTAGTAACTTGCTAAGATGTATGTTTAGCTTGGATGCATGGTTAGTTTAATGAGCTCACTATACTGAGTGAAAAAAATTTATTAGGACATTTGGACCTTGAATAACTAATTCATCCCCCCTCTTAGTTATTCTAAAGCATTTCTAATAGAAAACACAAGTACAAGATGAATATAAAAAAGTTATATTTACTACTTTCTAGATTAAAAAAAGGATTTCCTCAACATCCTCAGGAATAAAAACCTCTAACTTATTTATAAACAACTAGAAAATCGAATTACTAAGAACTAGGATTATTCCATTAAGGAATACAACAACTTTCAATTATAAGAGAAACAAAAATATTTAATGTAGGTGTAGACCACATTCAAATACACATAAATATAGGAATACATGACCATCAGATTCCCTCCAAAATAATAGCTAAATGAATTGACTTGGTTTGCAACAACAACTCCCACTAGTTGGAAATAATGGAACCATTATGAATCTTGAAATCCATTTGTTATCTTGATGATGCCACTATGATGTTGAGTCTTCTTTCCTTGTTGACACATCCTTTTTTGCAAGAAATTAGCACACAAAAAAACCACAACACATACCCAAGATAAAGATTCATAATAAGTTTTCCCCTACTTTAGCATTATCCTCATCACATGGCTACAATAACACTACCCCATTAATGCAAAGTGGAAATAATACCAAATTTCATCATACATAACCACATAATCCATATGTATATTCAACATGTTCCTTTAGTCTTAAAAGTATCAAATACACACATAAGAATAACATTAAAACATAGAGAGTCTAGATATTATTTATGAGAAACTCATGAAATACCAAGTCTTAAACCATAAAACCATAAAATAAATAACCATAAATTGGGCTCATCAAACTGAGTCAGTTGAGTTTTTCGAGTGATCAAGGAGAACTGAGCATCCAAAGTCAACTAAGTTCCAAAGTAAGTCAAGTTGATAGTGTTGCCCGAGTGTCCACATATCACGCGAGTAAGCCATTGGACCTATGTATCAAAATTGAGCTAACTAGGTAATTATTTTTGAAACTACTAAATTGTGATTATAACTAACCTAACGTAGTGTTTCTATTTGGATCGATATATATGGAAGATATCTTATTTCATCCAAATATATCGAGTTACATTTATTATTATAAGACAATATGGATAGTGGAAGAGTAGATTGATTAACAGGCTATCAAGTAGTACAAACAAAAATTTGAGAATCATCTATCATAGTTAGGTGATCACTATATTATTCAAAGGATCTTCATCAACAAACAAAGTTGCAAAGAAGAGATCAACTTTCTTATTCGTCCTAAAAAGGTGTATTAGTTTTAAATCTTCTGACCAGGTGGACCTAATAGTCCTTGTATAATATCCTAATTGAGTGCATAATTCATTGCATTGTATTAATCCTCTCACAAGGTATACCTGGCAATCCTATTTACTCTTAACCAAGTAGATCACAAGAAGTGATCAATTTTAGTCCCTAATAGGTCAACTTTATTACTAGAGTAGTGAAGCATTGTGGGTGTTATCCCTACCCTAGTTTTATCTTCTCCTTGGAGGGTTTTGGGTTACCAAATATTGTGTCAAAGTGTTATGTTGTTGTTACTTTTATCTCTTTATGTTCCATGCATGTAAGTAGATTAGATAACCTAATAAAGTGGGATTAAGAGAAAGAATTTTTAAGTGGTTCCTGGTTCATACCCCCCTTCTTAGTCACTCGATCATCATTACATTTCCAACAACTGGTATCAAAGCAAGGTTCTCTTATAAGAAGTTTAACAACTTGAGAGAAAAGGTCAGGGGCAATGGAAGTGTACGAACTAGAAAGATCCATTAAGAATGAAAAGATGGATCTACATGTGGCCATGGAACAAATCAAGAAACTGAAGAATCATCTCTTTCAATCCCTCAAAAGAGAAAAAGAGTTAGCTATGGTATTGATGAATGCCAATCTATACAAAGAAGAAAGAATTGAAGATATTTGTGGAGAAAGGAGTTTAGTATAAGAAGATGCAAACATAGAAGATCTACTAAGAATGAACCTCATTCTTCAAGAAGTCAAAAGAATGAAATGAGAATAGAAAATTCATTTAGTCAACATAAGACTAGAAGAAAAATACAATGAGATCCAACAACTATCACTAAATTAGGTAGATATGAAAAATCATCTTAATTTTGCAAATCAAGAAGTCATCAATTTAAGGACATATAATGATAGACTCAAGAATGATCTTAGAGAAGAAAAAGAAACCAATGAAAGAATGATGAGATTAAAAGAAAGAATGAATCATTTGACTAAACTATGTCATAAAAGATAGAAAGGGAAAATAGGATTGGGTTACACTAAACAAGCAGAATCATCAAAACAAGGAGCTAAATAATAAAAAAAGGCCTACACACAATGATTATGGAAAGATAGGATACTCATCAAACAAATGTTGGAGTAATGGAAAGTCAAAATTCAATGGAATTTCTACAATAGCAATAAGCCTGGTCACATTACAAGTCAATGTAAAGATAAACCAAAGTTTGAAGGAAAGTGCTTTACATGCAACAAGTGAGGTCATAAGTCATTAGAGTGGAGAACAAAGAAATGGAACATTGGACCAAGAATACGAGCATTTATTAGTTGGAATTACAACACATGGTACATATGTTATCTAAGTGGAGAATATGGACACATTGGAGAAAACTGTGGGAGGACTCACTTTAGAAAAAATGAATCCTACCAAGAGATGTTATGTATGCAAATAACTGAGTCATTTAGTACAGAACTACATGAACTAAGCTATTATAGATACCAATGAAGAAAATAAAGCCAATACTAAGATTGATGAGATCAATACTCAAAGGAATCGACAACGGGTAAGGAAACTTCCACAAAGATCAACTGAAAAATTTGAAGTTATTGACACCCAAGTCAATGAGTTGGGAGATTTGATCATCTCTAAGTAAGCATACAAGGAGACCACTATAGCCATGAATAAAATAAGATCCTCCATCAGTTCCCTTCAAGTAAGAAAGAAAGTCCAAATCACCATATCATAGGCACAAGGAAAAAATATAAGAATTGTGTTCTAACCAAATCAAATCTTAGTTATAACTGAGAAACCAACTATCAAGGATGAGGATATGGTTGAGAAAGGAAGATGAGCTTCAACTGAGCATTGTAGAAAAGAGTGATGGAGGCAAAGGGAAATAAATCATACCTTCATCAATTGCCAAGGTCTAAGGAAAAGAAAAGAAAATTGATGATATTGACCTAGATGAAGAGATTGTATTTCCAAATTGAGACCAATCTATTCTTTCTTCAAAGAAAAAGGATATAAGGGGTGAAATTTGGAAGAAAAGAGCCAAGTGGTAGAAGTTGAGAGTAGAAAGGGATAGAAGCAAATTCTTTGAGGATGTTAAAGACATATTTTTGGATATAGTGTCTATAGAGGTAAATGAAAAGGTCCCCATCATTTAACAATTAGTTGAAACTGTACATAATTTCAATGAAGATATAGATGGTTAGGAAAAACTTCTTGAAAATGATGAACTTCTAGAAAATATAGGATAGAAAATTGCTATTTACCAAGTAGAGTTATCTACCCTTATTGCTACATTGGAGAATGTTGTATCCTCATTTGTAAAATTGAGTGATATAACAAATTTTACCAATGAAGTCAAGGGTAAATGGGCTAAGATTGATATGGACTTGAAGGCTAGTGCTAGTTAGTTGGAAATTAACTCGAGTTCCAACTCAATGAATTTTCAAAAAGCTAGATTTTTTACAGATCTTTAGGTAGAATTGTTAAGAGCAGAGGCTAGAATAAGGGAAACCTTGGTAGATATTCAGAGTATGATTCTTCTCCACATGGATACTATCTAGAAGAGAATTGAGCATGCAAAGACACTAGTCAAAGACACAAACCTTTTAGGGGCAGGGCATATGATGGAATTATTAGTCGAGCTTTAGATATATCTATACATCTTATCTAGCTATTGTAAGATAATTGGGATAAGACCATGTCTTTAATTTTGAAGGTACATCATGATTTCCTCTCTCATTTTGGCATAACCTTTTAATTTTGGCATTTGTAACAAAAACAAAGGGGAAAATATGTACATATATGCAAATAAAGGGGGAAATACATATAAAAAGGAAGAAATATGTACAACAAAAGAATTGTATAAAAGATATGTAAAAAGAAGATAAACAAAATAAAAACAACTTTTGAAAGAAAAAAATTAAAGTTTTTAGTTAACACCAAGTTATAGAGTTTTTAGTTCAAACTAAGTTGCAAAATAGAGCACATACAAAGGGGGAGTTTGATTGAAGATTTTATGCATTAGACAAGTATTTTTGTCACTAATGCCAAAGGAGGAGATTGTTTATCCTATGGAAAGACATATTGTCAATTAATGCTATTATCGGAGGTTAGTATAGCCAAATCTATCAAACAGAAGAATGTTAACAGAGCCCATGTATGAACCAAGCTAACAGTTGCAACTGGGCTCTAGTGTAAACTAAGTTAGTTGAGAATTCCATTTTTAGAATAAGAACCGAGGAGGCAGATCAGTGAGAACCAAGCCAGCTAAGTTTGTCGAGTGATCAATGTAAATTGAACATCTAGAGCCAACCAAGTGCTAGAGTCATCCAAGTTGATAGTGTTGCCTGAGTGTCTGCATATCACTCGAGTAAGCCATTGGACCTGTATATTAGCATAGAGCCAACTTGGTAATTAGTTTTGAAACTATTGAATTTGTATTATAGTTGACCAAATGTAGAGTTACTATTTGGATAAAATATATATAGAATATATCTTCTAATTTTATCCAAATATATCATGGAGTTGCATTTATTATTATAAGTGAATATGGAAAATGAAAGATCATATTGATTAGGAAGCTATCAAGTAGTACAAAGAAAAATAAGAGTCTCATTTATCACAGTTAGCATATCACTATATTATTCAAAGGATCTTCATTAGGAAAGAAAGTTGCAAAGTAGAGATCAACCTATTGATTCATCCTAATAGGTGTATTTGTTTCAAATACTCTAACTAGGTGGACCTAACAGTCCTTGCAAAATCTCCTAATCAAGTGCATACTTCATTGTATTGGATAAATCATTTCATAAGGTGGACCTAGCAGTCCTACTTACTCTTAACCAAGTGGATTACCAAAAGTGATCAATTGTAAGCCTTAACATGCCAACTTTATTACTATAGTAGTGTAGCATTGTGGGTGTCATCCCCACCCTAGTTGTACCTTCTCCTTGGAGGATTTATGGGTTACTAAATACTGTGTCAAAGTGTTATTGGGTTGTTATTTTTATTGCTTTATGTTCCATGCAGACAAGTAGATTAGATAACCTAATAAAGTGGGATTATGAGAAAGAAGTTTTAAGTGGTTCCTGATTAACACCCACCCCCCCCCAGACACTTGGTCACCACTATATTTCAAAAAATTGTGATCCCATTTTATAAATATTAGTAGATTCTCTAGATTTCTTAACTCATGTCAGTTCTAATCAACCAAGATTTGAGCCTCTTTTTGAAGCCTCTAAAGCCCTCAAAATTTAGTTCATCTTTCATATACTACTACCAACACCAAAACTAACTAATATATTGAAAAATATACTTAATGTTGCAATACAAATTTATTGGAGCACTAGTATATCCAAAGTGAACATCCAAAAAAGAAATCAAAACATTTGAGCTTAGATGAACAACTTACTAAAGATAGTAAGATTCCATAAATAACAATTATGTACTAAGATAACACTTATTGAAAAGGAAAAAGATTTTTTTTGAGTGATGCAAGGTTGCACATACACCTAGGATTCTCTTGCACTAATAACCAATAATATGATGTCATTTGCCTTCTTAGATTTGTTAGAAATATTAATTTATACTAATCATCTAATGCTTCTAGATTATTAGGTTTAGGTTTAGGGTGTGTCAGTTAAATTATTTTCTACAAGTTTGTAGATATTTTGTCTTCTTGGCTAATGCTAGATTTCTTTGAAATATTGTATGCTTGCCTATAAAAAGGCAATATGTACTCCTTTGAGATCACGGTGAATTAAATATAATATATTGTGTTCTATGTGTTTTTATTTTTATTTTTCCTATACCTTTGCCCATCCAATAGATTGGTATCAGAGCCCAAGGTTAAAGATCATGGAAAGATAAAGATGTCATAGCACAAGGATCAAAATCCTGGAGAGTTGAAGACTACAAAGTCAATGGCTAAAAAATGCTAGTAAGATTTGAGCTTGTGTGAAGCTTTGTTAATATTTTGTGTTGATAAGTTAAGATAGAAAATAGAAATGTAGATAAGGCTGAAAATAAATGGTTGTTTAAAGTTATAATTCTATGAAGAGAAAAATACATGACTTGAATTGTTTTAGATGTGTTATTATACTAGTTTGTAGAAAATGAATGAATGAAGTTTCATATGTTAATTGTTGAAAGGGGTAAATATTTATTTGTGACAAAATCTTTCAAGAAGTTCATAAAGAAATCTTGAGAGCATATAATAGTGAAAAAGGATAAAGTTTTTTTAATCTCTTTTGTTTCAATGGGAAAAATTGGTAGAGTTCAAAAAGAGAAGACAAATAAGTTAGAAGAAGAATCAGTAATGGTGAAGAAAGAAAATGCAAGATTATTGTGTGAAAAAGAAATTTTGCAAAAAGAATTGGAAAAAGAAAGAAATAAAATGGGAGAAGAAAAGTCTAAATTGTTAAATGAAATTAGTGTCCATATAGAGGCAATTGAAGAGATAGAGGATAAGATAAAATTTGTGGAAGAAGTACATAATTGGCAGGTGAAGGAAACATGTAAGCGAGAGAAAAATAAAGAATTAGAAGAAAAGTTAAATTTGTTTGATGATGCTGAGAAAAAGAACAAAGTTTTAGAAGAAAATGTGAAGAAATTGGAAGAGGAAAATAGTATGCTAAAGAAGGATTTGTCTACTTTGAAACAAGAGAAAGAATGTTTGAATGAAAAACCATTTGTATGTGATGTATCTTGTGACACAAATGATTTGAGTGATTATGAGATTGAGAAATGTGATTTTTCTGACGCTGAAAGTGTTTGTGATGAGAAGTGTAAGAAAGTAAATGACAAGAAGTTTGTAGATTTTGTTTGTTATGATAGCAATAATATTGGCTTGAAGATTATGGAAAGAATGGGTTTCAAAGGTAAAGGTTTAGGAAAGGATGAACATGGATTAAGGAATCCGATTGAGACTATAGTCAGACCAAAATATGTAGGTCTTGGATATGATGCAGGCAGTGGAACGATGAATCAAGGTTCAAGAGAATCAATTGAAAGCATAAAGATTGTACAATGTTCACATTGTAATAGGAAAGGGCATACAAAGGGTAGATGTTGGGATGTACATCCTTGTAATATTTGTGGCTTGAAAAATCATTTTGATAAGACATGTTGGAATAGAGATTGCAAAAATCATTCTATGGTAGGTTGTATAAAAATGGATTGTGGATGGAGCTATGGATTGAATTGGCATAGAATTGCAAGAATGATTAAAGGTTTATTCAGGTACGAATGTTCAAGTGTAAGAAGGAATGCAACAGCATTGCTAAATAGATTAGAGCAAGCCATCAAAGAGGTAAAAGGTTATTAGTAAATCCTATAACTGACATTTGTGATAGATGAGGTAAGATTATCAAGATTAGCGGTGGATCCTATGAAAAGAGGAAATCGTTGGTAGCCAATTGTTGACAAAATGTTTGTAGAAATTAAAGGCTGCAACCTTGGAATACACTACTCATGTATTAACATATATGAAGATTACATGGCACATTGGAATTTGAATGCTACAAATTTTGATAGTAGAAATTAGGGAGGAGGGTTAGAAATATTAATTTCTACTAATCGTTTGATGCTTCTAGATTATTAGGTTTAGGTTTAGGGTGTGTTAGTTAAATTATTTTCTAGAAGTTTGAGTTAGTTGTAATATTTTCTAGAAGTTTGTAGATATTTTGTCTTCTCGGCTAATGCTAGATTTCTCTAGAATATTGTATGCTTGCCTATAAAAAGGCACTATGTACTCCTTTGAGATCATGGTGAATTAAATACAATATATTGTGTTCTATATATATATATATATTTTTTTTTTTTCCTGTGTCTTTGCCCATCCAACAAGATTTTCTTTTTAGGCTTGTCCTCTAGCCCTAGCTTTATACATGTTCTTGGTGTCAAAGGAATTTGTTATATGTTGTCTAATGCAATCTCTTTTGGCCTTGTCAAAGGAATTTCCTTTCCCAAGTTGTGAATGGGATTTCGATAAATTATTCATTTCTAAAATTTATTAGAGATGAAGAGATTAAAAGTGATCCTCTTTAATTCTTAGATTCTTTTTGTCTTGCTTCTAGTTCTATCTTTCAATGACACAAGACTTTATGTTACAAGCTATCCTAGCTTCCTTTTTCCCAATATGGGAGGAAATTTATTTAACATGGGAAAATATTTTTCTTTATAGGCATATGTTTTTCCTTTCAAACTTCACTTGTGGACCTCTAGACTGTAGATCTTGCCAAGATAGAGAAACAATTGGAATACTAGATTAGTAAGCTATTATTTTGAGTTCTAAATTTCTAGACATGCTCTAAAGTTTTGGTTACTATCCATGTGTACTATTCTTCATCCTGAGCTCCTTCCAAGGCCTCTTACATGAAGCTTGTAAATTTCTTTAGAGACTTAATTTGGACTTCTAGATTCGGTCCTCATGAGTTTTATAGAGTTATTTGGGAACATTATTACCTCCCCAAAGATTTTGTAGGGTTGGACCTCTTTTTGACTCATAAAAGAGGACTTTCTTATTTTTCCAAATATAGTCTTTAATTGGGGATGAGGCTTGGAATATTCTTCTCTAACATTGCATTTCTTCAAGTTTCCCTATTAACACTATATCCTAAATGGGGATTAGGTTTAAAGCCTTTCTTGTACTGAAGGACCCAGTTCATATCTATGGCAATATCATTGCCAAAAGTATTTGGAGAGCACTGGAAGCTATTAACCATTTTCATTGGTAGGTTATAGATGGATTTCGAGATTATCTTTCTATAAACTAGTGCAATCTATGTGATCTCCTCTATTTTATTTTATTACAAGGTTTTCCATGAGAAAAAGGTTCAAGGGGCTCATGTGCTGCATTTCCATAAATAATGAATTAGAACTCCCAAGGGTCTATTTTCTATATTCACTATGAGTCTCTAGATGTGGGATAACATCGTGTTTTAGTTTGTTCAATCACCCAAATTGTGAATTTTTTAATTTGTTTGTTTCATCTTGGCCTAAACTTTTTCTTAGCACTTTTGGTATCCAATTTCTCAAGCCTTTTTTCTCCTCCAATCATATTCTAGTTCGTGGTTACTGCTATGGCCACAACTCTTCTTCCTGGTGACCCTAGACCCCACAATCCCATGCTCTTCATTGCTTTCCTAGTGGTGGTGGTGATGGGTGAAAACACAACTTGACTTCTTTGCCACATCACAATTCCTAATAGGGTTGTTACCTATTATAATTTCCCACTTAATTCTTGCTAGTTTTGATTGGCCTAATGCTAGAAAAGTGTCTACTAGGCCTACTGCAACTCTTTTCAAGAGATTTTCTCGCCCGATTATAGCAATTTAGCCTTCCACGAGGGAGAAAGGAGAAGATAAAGAAAATGCAAAGGAGGACGAGAGGTCTCTTCAAGACTTGAACTATGCCGGGGTAAATGATCATTGAGATACTCCTGCCCCACCATCCTTTGGTGGGCGCAACTTTGACCATCTAAAATTGTTTTATTTAGACTCTATCCCTTTTTTTATGACTTTTAGACTAGAACCATACAAGTTTTATAAAATATTCTTATATCATTCGTCCCTTTTTAATACATATATCTTATATATATATATATATATATATATAATTGTAATAAAATGTGTAATATTGTAAAATTGTTCATCAACTATATAGCGTAATCGGAAGGATGTGAAGACCACGTTGGAATAAAGGAGTCGGTGACTCTCGGAAAGAAAAGATAAGCATAGACCTGTTCCACAAGATATACATATACGAAATGTATATACCCATTTCTTTTCGTAGAGGCAGGAACATGTCCCTTTCGTTCTTCGGTTCCGTATCAATTTAAAACTTTTCTAACATAACGAAAATCGAAATATTAATGACAAACGAATATCACGTGGAAATGTGGCGAGAACTTTAGGGAACGATTAAATAGGATTTGGGCCTAAAATTTGCAGAGTAAACTATTTCATTTAAACCTAAAAGTGCCCTTTAAATAACACATCTTGTTATCCTTCCGACAAAATCAAATAACATCGCCATCAGATGGGCGGAAAGATTTATTAAAACGATACACAATTCGTAGAGACGTCATAAAGCTGACGCGTGAGACGGAAGAGTTCATTAAACTGTTCTCACCAGATTCTATTTTCACGCTTTAGAAGAGGATGTCCTATTTTACGATTCAGAGCAAAGTGGTAGAAAATATCCCATCCAACTTGCCAATATCAACGTAAGTGGTCATTCACATAATTGCTTTCATTTGATAGGATTGTTCTGATATTCTCATGAATTTGTTATTGATTTTCTTGAAGGAGGTCTTTCATTAGGTAATATATAGTCAGTTCTCGTTGTTCAGGTAGGAGAATGGCTGCCATGGTGTACCCTCCCAGTATGTGGAATGATGATGCAATTAACTCTCTTTCTGAGAATCAAAAGGTATATAGTGTTTATGTTAGAATTAGTGCTTAGAATGTATGCAAAATTAACAATTTTTTTTTATTTGTTAGACTCTATAAAAGAATATAGAAAAATAGAACATTGTGTGACTATGACAAGTTGGAAGATTTTTCTATAGTTTACACAAGTAAGTTATATTGAGTGATTACGGAAAGTATACATTGTCCTACTGAATGATAGTGAAAGTCTTATTGAATGATTTTGAATGATTGTGTACATTTTCACTATCAAAATACTTTGTTTTATTGGATAATTGTAATTGTGTAAAGTAAGAAGGATATTTATTTACTTATAACGACTGATTGTTTAGAGCATGACTTTGTTTTCTTAACAGATATCCATGTATGGTGTCCTGTTGAATAATTATGATTAGCAGAGTGCTTTTTTCAGTGTATGAATGTACTTTGTTTTATTCAACTGAAATTCATTGATCGTATTTCATAAACCCTTTTTCACATGGTCATATGAGTCTTGTTTATTATTTCAGCCCCATGAAGACGACAAACACATGGAAGCACTGATAGAAGATATCAGAGAAATGTTCAATGCTATGGAGAATGGGAAAATAAACCCATCAGCATATGACACTGCATGGATAGCAAGAATACCATCCGCGGACAACCCTTCCAAACCTCAGTTTCCACAAATGCTGAATTGGATTGTCTCCAATCAATTAAGTGATGGTCTTGGGGAGGAGAATCAGTTTACTGGCCACATGATAAACTTCTTATTGCTCTTTCATATGTCGTTGCACTTAGAGTATGGAAGGTGGGAGAAGAGCAAGTGCAGAAGGGTAAGATATATGTCATAAGTTTCTCAAATCTTTTGTTTTCTATTTTCAAATATACCCTTATCACCCATTGACAAAGTTTGTTTTATTTGCAAGTATTAATTTTGTTAACAATCAAACCTCTCTACAAGGAGATGAAATAGGGTATGGAAATCAGCCAAGTGGATTTGTGATCCTCTTGTCGTCTTTGTTGAAGGAAGCCCATTCTCTAAGTCTGCGCATATCTCATGAATTACCATTCATTAAAAAAGTTATTGCAGTCAGGGAAGCTCAGCTGAAAGAGTAAGTGAAGAACACCCAGGGTAATTGATAATTTTACTTTTAATTATCATATTCGAAATCTGCTTATATTTGTTTTCCTTCTGAATCAGGATTTATTTAGAGATTTTATATAGCACACCCACCTCTCTTTTACTTTTACTGGAGGGATTGCAAGAGGTTATAGATTGGAGAAAAATATCAAACTTATGTTCAAAACATGAATACATGTTAGGCTCCTTGGCATCCGCTGCATGTGTTTATATGCACACAGGAGATCAGAATTGTCTACAATTCATAAACTCTGTAGTCAAAATCTTTGGAGACTATGGTAGGGTGCTATATACTTTATAGCTTACTTCAATATATTCCCACATAAATAACTAAACTAACAAAAACTACTATGTCATGTACTCTTACCTCTCGTGGTTATTTGTTATTTGTTTGATAACAGTACTTTGTGTTTATCCTTCTGATATCCATGAACGCCTTGTCGCCGTTGATACTGTTGAACGTCTGGGAATTGGTCGTTATTTCAAAAATGAAATCAAACATGCATTGGATCCATGTTTTATCTGATCCATGTTACGCGTCCATGTTTTATCTGATATCCATGAACGCCTTGTCGCCGTTGATACTGTTGAACGTCTGGGAATTGGTCGTTATTTCAAAAATGAAATCAAACATGCATTGGATCCATGTTTTATCTGATCCATGAACGCCTTGTCGTTATTTCCTTTCAATCTGATCCATGTTTTATCTTAAAACGTTTTTCTAGGAGAATAGTCTTACGCGTGCATGTTATTAGTATTGGAAGAATAATATTATGTTTCACCTGTCTTACAAGTTATATTGCATATTTAGATTTTGGAGTAATGAAGGAATCGGAAGGGGGAGAGATGATCCTATTGTAAATGTTAATGACACAGCCATGGGCTTTAGAATCTTTAGATTACATGGCTATAATGTATCTGCAGGTAAACGCTTTTAGTTTTTTGTTTACTACACTGCATTTGGATATATAAAACCTTTCTCAATGCTCATACATAAATTTATTTGAGTGTTGATTTTCTACATTCTTCAGAATTTGAAATTTCAAAGCTTCGCTAGCAACATTTAAACAATCAAATTGAGACAAGCATAACCGCTGAACTAAATGGTTTAAATGTAGTTTCTTGTGTATACTGCAGAAGTTCTGAAAATTTTTGAAAATGAGAAAGGGGAGTTCTTTAGTTTTGCTGACAAAAGATTCAGAGGGGTTGAAGACATGTTAAGTCTCTATAAATGCTCCCAAATAGCTTTTCCTGGGGAAACAATAATGAAGGAAGCAAAATCCTTCACAGAAAGTTACCTGAGAAATGTTAATGAAACGAATAAATCTCTTGTTCTTGCAAGAGATGTCACTGGATCTTTTGCTGTAAGTTTTAATATTAAAAAAAGTGGTCAACAGTTACTTGGGCATGTATTGATTACAGTTTGATTTAACGTTAATGATATGGATTTCTAGAAGCTTTCAAGTAATCAATTGAATCAATTTTACTTTTAGGTGGACTACGAATTGAAATATGGATTTCACCGAAGTTTACCCAGACTAGAGGCAAGGTTCTACATAGAAGGATTGCAGCTTTCAGATAAATCTTGGTTAGCGAAGAGTTTCTATAGTTAAGGTTCTATTATTCACCCTTTTATGTATTACGTGCAAAATCTTTTATTTATTAACATTTTATAGTCATTGTTTTTTCTATTTTATTGTGGAATCAAGTTTTTAATTAGTTTTTTCAGATCATGCTCATTTTATCTTTCAAAACTAACCTATTTTAATAATGAATCATAAAACATGACTGAAAATATTATTGAAAAAAATGCCGCTACAATCCAATCTTAAAACCCTGAACTGAGTATTTATGTTTTTCAATAATACTTCTAATTTATATGAATTTTATCATTTAATATTGTATAATATTTGAACTAACAAAAGATGTGACAATTATAGTTAAAGGTACTCAAGTTATTTATTAACTTTCAAATTATTGGAAAACACTTCACTTCTAACTCATCTCTAACAGGCATTGATCTTTAAGTTTTCTTATAAGTTGTTTTGTATATTATATTTATATTTATATTTTAAAATGTTTTGAAAAACAATTTAACTATCATATACAAATTGCCTTATATGAACAACAAAAAGTATCTTGAGCTGGCTAAATTGGACTTCAATACACTATAGTTGATACACCAAAAAGTGCTTCAACAAATTCATCAGTGTGGCTTTCTTTTGTTTTGATAAAAGAGTTGTTTTGAAGTAAAAAAATTTAACAATTTGAAAAGTAATATGAAATTGATAAGACCATTGTTAGTATAGGTGGTGGATTGATTCTAGTTTTAGAAAGTTGAAATTCACTCGAGAGAGGTATACAAAGATCTATTTTCTGATGGTAGCTGGGATATTTGAACCTGAATATGGCAATTGTCAAATTGCATCTACAAAAGTTGGTTGTCTTATTGTTGTTCTTGGTGACCTATATGACAAATATGGTTCTTATGAAGAGATCTTATTATTCAACGAAACATTTTATAGGTATTATTTTTTAATTAAGAATATCCTGGCATTCATATAGAGCTCACATGAATGTGAAGAATAATGAGGACTTTATAAAGTATTTGATAGATATATTTTTCAATTAAATAGGAATCATTTTTCAAATATTATTTCTATCTGTGTTCTTTAATAATATTTTATATCATATTCAAATGTATTTAGAATGAAATATTACAAAGTTATATAATAAGAATATTAAGAATATTAAGAATATAGAAGGTAGATGTTTAAATTTGATATTTGAAATATTTATTTAGATTTTTAATATTGTGATTTTATTTATTCTATTTCATAGGTGGGATTTAAATATGACAAATCACATGTCAAAACATATGAGAGTATGTTTCCTTGGGTTGTACAATACAATCAATGAGCTATCTTGCAAAACATATAAAGTGGAAGGGCATGATATGCTCGAATACTTCAAAAACTTGGTATGTACACTAGACATATTAATAAATAAAATAATAACAAGAATAATCTGATTTTCACCTAGCATTCAATTTATGAGGTAAAACTGTGTGATTACTGGAAGGCTTAGCTTGAAGCCTTCACTAAGGAAGCAGAGTGATCTAAGCATAAGCATGTACCTGGATGGAATGAGTACATAACTATATCCAAAGTTTCAATGGGGTTTGGCACAAGTATTCTCACTTCTATTCATTTTATGGGAGAGGTTATTACAGATAATATTCTATACCAAATCGACGAGAGGTCAAAAGCTCACTATCTCATGTGTCTATCAACAAAACTAGCCAATGATACAAAAAAATTCATGGTAAATTCATTAATATTCTATGTTATGCTAGCACATGTTATTTAGCATTTTATATTCAATAACATTTTTTAAAATTTTAATGCCATGAACAAAGTCTACTAGAAACTATATTGATCAATTATATTTTGGTCCACTATAATGTAAGGTTGAAAGAGACACTAGTGCATTTCACCCTAAATCGCGACCAAAAATTGTGACCAAGTTTTTTAAATGGGTTGGTTGGTCGCGTTATAAAGCAAATTTTTGTTTTTTTTAATAACATCCCCGTGTTGGTCGCAATTGCAACCAATTAGTTTTGTCAAAATTGTGACACACATGGTAGCATAAAACAAAAAAAAAAAAGGGCAAAAATGTAATTCACATTTCATTTGGCAAAGCTACGAGTCTGGCCTCCATCAACATTGGCACGAGGGAAGCTGCCAGTCCGGTCTCCATCAACATTGGCGTGAGGGAAGGAAAAAAGTCTGGTCTCCATCGAAAAGGGCACAAGGGCACGTTTGTTACAAATCATTGACGGGTGCATTTGATTGTAGAACATTGTAATAAAACTTTGTTGTGACTTATTGCTATGATTGTAGACTTCCATTTTTGCTTTCGTGAATGTCATCACCCTTTTTTTTAGCTCTTGTTCTTGCCACCTCCTTCATGCTCCAATCACATGGTATTTTAAAGTTTTTTTGGGGTTTTTTTTCCCACTTTTTATGATATGCAGTGTATCATCTCATTAGATTCTTCACTCATACTATGCAACTTTCCACGAACTGCCTATTTGGATTATATTCATGATCTCAACTATTAGGGGAAACTCTGCACACTTTGTCTTCTCTCGACTGTGTAGGGTTCTAGAATTTTGAACGCTTTTGATCTCCTTAGGGCTTGAAGAACCTTATCTTTATCAGGTCTTCTTCCTTTGAAATGGATGTCGTCTGAATTGACACTGAGTTTCTTATCAAACGCAATTGGCTACTTTGCATAATTCACACGAATAGAAACAACAACACCAACTACTTGTTATTCTGCAAGGAAAAAGTGAGCATCTTATGCACCCCTTTCACAACTTTCATGCAATCTTTTGTGTCTATTACAAAGTGCACTCCACATTTAATGATTTGTCTTGATAGAAGTCCTCTCCTTGGAAAATAACAAGCTTTTTCATTCTTGAATAGGGCTTGACTACTATTCTATTTATCCCAGGAATGCCATGTAAAACACTCTACCATATAATGACATATTTAGGCTGTATTGTGTTTTTTAATGGACACTTTTAATGGATTTCTACCAAACCACTACTTTAAGAATATGCTCTCTTTCATCAAGATTACTTTCTAGGACAGTTACTAAAATTTTTATGTCAATACTTTAGTTAGAAATATGCTTTCTTGTTCAGCAACACAAAATCTACTTTGTCTTCATAATTTTGTAAAGTTCTATGATGCTCATCTTGCAAAATCAACCTTGACATTTTTAAAAATTCATTGAAACATAGTGCATATTCCTTGTTTCTTGTATCATATTTCATTATTCCACAAAGTTTTTCTCATGATCAAATCATACAATTACATAGCCTGATAGTTCCTTAAATCAAATTAGCATACATATAGAAAAAATGCACGAAGATGGCAGGTTGTGAAAGCAATCATATAGGGCTGCAATGGGGGCAGCCTGTATTAATCCTTGAAACCTGCCATGTATATGAGGGCTTGGCACTACTGAAAGTTGGCTAAACACACAAAGTTCATTCTTTAATTCAGACACTGCTTGACGAACCTCATGAGAAGTACCTTTTTGCTTTTGAAGTGTTGAAGTTGAAAACTTCTGCATGGCAACACCAACATTAAAGCATAACATGTAATTTGAGGGTGCCAAATGTACTGCTCTTAATAATGTTCTTTTACAATCTTGCCACTATTCTGCTTCATAATGTGATTGAGCTAAATATAATAAAATTTGGGTGTCAGTGCCAAAATAGAATTTCCTCAAACAATTTTGATACATTTTCACTGCCAGCCAAAACTGTCCTTGTGCAAAGTCAACATGTCCTAGATTTACCCACACATCAGGCATCTGAACAAAGATCTTTCCTTTTGCAGCTTCTTGAACCTATGTGAAAATTTCCTTTGCAATATCAAAATGACCCCTTTCGGCTAGCACAATGCCTGCCCCATTTGTAGCATAGACATTTCCAGGTCTCTGAGCCAACACTTTACAATACAGTTCCCTAGCCTTATCAAGATGTATTCCCTCTGCATCTGGATCCTTCTTCTCATTGCATGAAGCTGCAAAATAATTCTAGTTTCCAAGAGAAATGTTAGCATAAGCATCCTTACCATCTGATACATTTTGTGCAGTTTTAATTGTTTCTTTTGCTTTAAGCCAGTCATCTATTTTTAGTTCCAAGTTGCCAAGCATGGTAATCACATTTACTGAGGTTTTATCCACCTTAAGTGCCTCCCCAAACAATTCTAGGCTTAGTTGGATCTCATTTTGAGCCTGGGCCATGGCTGCAAGTCGTAGATATGCATCCACATAATTAGGAAACTTGAACAATATTAGCCTGTACAAAAGATTGTCTTTTTCAATGTCATGTAGCTGTTCAAACAACCTGGCAAGATTAAATAGTATGGTATATGAAATATTTTACATATTCAACAATGGATGATCTATATTCCAAGAGATCTTTTGTAGTCAAAATAGAAGTTTGAAAATTGTTGAAAATCTAGTATAAGTTTATGTTGAAAATGGTTCTAATCTTTTAAATTGAATTCACCAAATAAAGTTATTTGAGAAGATGTTTTGTAGTCAATATAGAAGTTTGAAACATAGAAAATTTTATTTGTTTTTTATTTTTTTCACAGAAAGATTTTGAAGTCAACAAAAGGAAAATCAAGTGATGAAATTTTGTTCCTCTTATGTTCAATGATATAGTTCTATTATCTTTTATTTTTTTATTTTTTTTATTGAATATATATCTTAAAATTATTTTAAATAAATCTTAGGTTCAAATTTATTCAATATTTGATTTATTTTTCAAAAATAAGAAATTGTAACCCACTTGAAGATTTTTGTGACATATGACTTCTAAATGATCCATGAGAATTTAACTTATATCTTGAAAATATTCCAGATTGGTTTGATTTACATTATTACATATATACATATATGTTTCTAGAGATATTTAGTTTATTTAAATATGTTGTTGCTTCTAATCTATCTACTGTATGGGTAAAATACTAAAGGTTAACCACACAAAGAGTCTTTTTGATGAAATGATGTATTCACCAAATAAGAAGTATTACCAATGTAGGATGGAATGAATTATTTATTATATCATCCCCAAAATACCTCAATAGGAGACAAGAGGTAGTTGAATCATGAGCTTTCCATTGAGTTCGAAGATATTTTTAGAAAAAAAAAGTGTATTTTTGGAGAATGGTTAACACTATAAAAGACAAGTTATCTAAATAGATTATTGATAAGATTATAAATCAAGGGTAACAACATGATTTGGTATCCTATTTCCAAGATAAAATAGGCTACAAAGAAAGAAAAGTGGTTCACTCATAATATTCTAAAATGCTAATTTGGGTATAAATCGTGTCTTGTTGTCTTTATGGGCTTCATTTGGCTAGTCATTAGCTGAAAAACTAGGAATTGCTAAAGATCAATTAAATAGGGATAATCATTTATAGCTTTTGTATGAACACATCTAGACTATTTTAAATTAAATATATTGATTTTCCTTTGCATTGAGTTGCTATAATAATTTTGTTTGCTTCAAATCCATATAGTAGATTAAATAAAATGTCTCATTATTTCTATATTCACCACTACTCATAGGTGAAAAAAGAACATTCAAGCATTCATGGACTATTGTGATATTTTTTATGCAAGCTCACAATGTCCAATAGACTTTCAAACAACCAGAATGCTTCATCCCATGTATGAAAGTTTTCATTTATAAAATAGTTATTCTGTCGTATATGAAATATTTTATATATTCAACAATGAACGATCTATTGTTCTCTTGTAACATTTAGCAAATAGTTTGAATACTTGACTTTCTATAATATTTTGTTACTTTTATGCACATTTTTGGGGAGCCAAATGACAAAGATGAGCTTGAAATATTTGAATACATTCCTTTTCATATGAGTGATTATGAACATATGTCAAGATAGATTGAAATATACATATATATTTTTATCGCACACTTATGTATTGCACACATTTAGATATGTGTAGTTACTTTTAAACATTTTAATCTAGTGTAACTTATAAAATGTCTAATATAAGTCTAGGTTGAAAAAGGTTATAGTTTTTTAATGGAATTCGTCAAATAAAGTTATTTCAGCAGATGTTTTTTAGTCAACATAGAAGTTTGAAACATAGAAAATGTTAGTTATTATTTTATTTTCTTCATAGAAAGATCATGAAGTCAACAAAAGGAAAATTAGGTGATAAAATTTTGTTCCTGGGTAGGGCCACAATAATGGTTCCCACTTTCCATAATGAAGAAATCAGATGGAAAGTGGGGAAGCTAAATTTTAGGGGCTTCAAATGAAGCCAAAACTTTCAATGAAGGTCCCAAGGGGCTTCACTCGAAACCTCCATGCCAATATTGGTGTGGGGGCTTTGAATGAATCTTAGGGCTTCATTCGAATCTGACATGCATACCTCGTTCATACTCCTAATAACTGATCGAAAAAGCTTCTAAATCCAACATTTTTTCTTTTTTGTCCCATGGTTTCATGTATGAGTTGGTGGACTAGGGCACTAAGAGGGAAGTCAGTAACATCATACCTTGCATCAACATCTCCGTCTATGATGCAAGAGCACCTATTCATTGGATTTCTCATGGATACATACATATTTTAAATTATATTTAAATAGTATTTAAAAAGAAACTCAATTTAAATAGTGTTGTCACTTTATCCCACAACAACTCAAGTGAAACACCTTCTTCTTCTAGTCGATGGAAGAATTCCATATCCTTTAAACACACAGCAAAAACTTCAGAATTGATACTGGGGCTTTTATTGATGAATTCAACCCAAACCCCATTTCCTAATGCCTCCATGAAAGTTTGTTGAGCCAACTCTAGTTCATAACACTCAAAATGAAGAACCCCAATGTTGTTTAACAATTCAATGGGTACATCTTCTCTTCTCTTCTTCAGAAGAGACTTTGTTGTGTTAAGAGAATCTAAGGCTACACTGGGGTCTGATGATATCAATAACTCACCCATCTTAATAAAGTAATGAGCATCACGTGGATCTATGTGATTTGCCTTTCTTAGAATTTCCAAAGCCTTCTCTCGCTGCCCTTGTTGAGCATATATATGGCCTACAGCTTTCAAGCTCTCACAGTTCTCAGGGTGAACCTCCAGAACCTTTTCAAAATTTGAGAGAGAACTCTTAAGATCTCCCAATTTCATTTAACCTGTCCCAACCCAAAGTATGGCAACACAAAATCCTATGGCTTCTGGCTTTCCTTGACTGATGCCATGTAGTAGCAGCCATCAATTTCATAATCACCTTTGCTATGATAAGATTGTGCAAGTATATAATATGAATGAGATTTCATGAGAGGGTGGTTTGTCAAAACAAGAGCTATCTCAGTCAACTGTTCATTTTTATCTCCACATTGCTAATCACTCGGATCAATGCTTTTTCTCTTTCTTCATAAAATAGGTTTGGTCCTAGAGTTAAGCAAGTCAAGAAAGTGAACCATTTAGGTTAGTGTCTCCCCTCCCAAATGATTTCCTCAAAATCAATATAGATGGGTTTTCAAGGAGTAATCCACATCCAACAGGAATGGGTGGTACTAGTAGTGGAACTTTAAGCCCTGTTTAGTTTTTCTTTTCTACTTCCTTAAGTACTCATTCTAAAAATTAGATGGAAGCTTGGGCTATTCTCTATACTCTTGAGAAAGCCTATGTATTGGTCTGGAAAATGATTTTTGCAAGATGGACTATGATTCTTGTCACCCTTCTCAATAGTGGAAATTTTCTAGATTGCTCTTGGAGGCTAGCCCTGGTGGCTATGCTGATGTACAATTTAATATGTTTGAGAATGAATATGAACCTTTTTGTTAATATGATTCTAGATGTTAAGTAGTTAGCTATAGATGCACCCTTATGTGTGATCTTTTTTCTTAAATCAATATAAAAAGGTGTGGCCCCTCAGGCCACAATTTACGTGGAAATGAAAAATGTAAAATAAACATAGATATGAGATAAGAAAAATAATAAACAATGGAATAATAACAAAAGCAATAGCCATTGCTAAAGTCTACCCTTCTCATACTTTGTCACTTGCATAATCTCAAAAGAAGAGATGCTATAAGCCCTAGAAAAGACATAGTTGTTGAACCTAGGAATTCTCATAAAAATTTTCAATGTGGAAATCGTTTCTCATCATGCATCTGAAAAATAAGTCTCGCCGTAGATTTTTCTTAAAATCATAGTCAATGAATTTAAGACTATAAGAAAAAACATGCCTACCAAATATGACACTTTGGGTTTCAACATTAAAACTAAAAAGCATCAACCTACATTGGACAAAACAATTTAAACAAATTGAAATGGAGTACCCAAATTGGGAATTGCTAAATGTCCTAATCAACCAGTTTTTATGCTCTACAGTAACGACCTAGTATTTATACCAATTATGCTAATTTTTTTGGAATATGTATCATAAATATTGCCTCAAATCATTAGCCTACCCTATGGGCCTAGAACCTGTCCAGTTTGCAAGTACTGACTAGAATTCAAAACCGATATCTTGATGTATTTGATAGATCATTATCAATTGTCCGATTTCTCTTTATTATCATTTCTTGAAGGATTGATGGGTGGATTCTTAACCAATTGATGTCTTAATTATAAATATTTAAATGATTGGATGCTAGAATGGTTGATACTCGAATAGTTGATATTTGCTTGTATAAGTGACTGATTGTTTGTTTGCTGGTCCGATTGTTTGGTTATTTTTATATTTGATTCCCAATTGATGATAGGTGGACAATTGAATGGTTTACTTTGATGGATTCAGGATTAATGATTTAACAAATGTTGATAGTGATGATTGAATGAATGCTGATTTGATATATTGGTGTGTAATGATTTCATAAACTGATTCTTGAATGGATTTTTGAATGACATTTGATGGTGAATTTCTATTGATCTTCCCTTTATATTTTATTTATAAAAGAATTTCCTCCCTTCAAAAGGAATTGAGTCGCCACCCTTCATTGCTGCCTCATAGAATAATAATTTATTTCCAAATGATTGTTTGCTTCCTTCATGTTCTCTTCTCATAGAATGGTCTCTCCTTTATATCTTAATCCTTCAATACTCATAACTCTTTATTGCATTCATTTTGATCATTCACTAAACTTAATTAAATTATAATTATATTACATGTTATTTTAATTTTTTATATTTTTACTTTTTATTTTTAGTGTTTAATGTCATGTCAAAAAGGGGACATTATAGAGAGATGCATTACAATATAGGAAAATAACAAGAACATTATTGAAACAAACTGATACAACATTCAGATTATAAAATCAAACTGCTGCAACAACACAAATTAACCTAACAGAAAGCATAGAATACCATTCCCACAATGATCAAACATTTACCCACTGAACTACACCTCTTCTAAATAATGTAAGATGCTGATAACACATTGGTACTGCCATCACACATGTCAAATTAGACTGATACACACTAAAAGCCACCCCAATCAATTGTAGCTAACATCTGGATGCACATGCACTTATAATATCAGAGTACTGAAGGTCTAGAATAGGGCATAGTGGCTGCTGATATAGCAGGTACAAACTCATAGAAAGCTCACCAGATTAGCCAAAGTCTACATAACTAAGACTTAGCATCAAAGGTTCTCCCTAGGCACCTCGAAACCACCAAATATTGGCCCTAAAATAGGAGCCCTTCATCTTCAAGCTCTCACATACTTGCTGCACTTGGTAAAACACCCCATAAAGGTCATCTATTCACTTTCAACTTGGATAGCCTACAATATGGTCTTTGTATACAATTCATTTTTTGTCGTTTCATTAAATGGTTTTAACAAGTGTGGAAAAAAATCAGATTTTTATTATGAATTTTGTGTTCACCAACCTATGTTAAACTAATTAGCAAGGTCACTTTCCTAATACTTTATGAACTAGATGCTATTCGCAAGGTCAGTTTCCTAATACTCACTATAGTACTTGCCATTCAATTGAGATAGACATGGCTCATTAGTTTGTTTGTATTCTCTTTGGATTTTGTTAAAGAAGACAACTGAATGCTATATGATGAACTAAAAGTTCTGTGGTGTCAACAGGCTTGTGCATCTCTTGAGCCAAATTACCAGCCCTAGTGACATTTGTTGTTGTTCAAAAGCAGCACCATACTAGACTATTTGCAAACAACCATGCAGATAGGCATTCTATAGATAGACTTGGGAACATCTTGCCAAGTCTTCAGTACATAATAAAGCAATTGAATTTCATAAATTGTTTTTTTGATAGTTGATTTGTTTAAATATTGCCCATCAAAAATTATTTAGTACATCCCATATTTTTTCTGCACAGGAGCTTGCAGTTCTAAAGAATCTGATAGTGAAGAATTTGAAGAAGATATTGTAGAAAAGTTATATTTGGTGTTCTTTTTAAAGTGAAAATGTGATTGGAAATTTTTTTTATTGTCATATTTCACTTGCAGAAAGGTCAAATTGTAAATAGAGGTGAAGTTGCATGGATTTAAGTTTCTTCTTCATTATTTATAATGCTCTCGATTCCTCCTTTGTAACTGTAAAAATACTTGTTTATTTTCACCTTTCCAGATACCCTTTACTAGGTTCTTCAAGATTCCAAAATATCTTGGGTTGACCCCACCCCAGCATGTCCTAACTCCTACTTGGTTCAGAGACCTAACTCCTTTTTATATGTTTCTTCCTCTTACTACTCCATCTGCAGGTTGCAAACAAATCATCCTTCTTCCACCAATGAGTCATTCCATTCAAGAAAGACCATGTCTGACGATATCAACGCACAAAAAAATGGAAGACAATTTCTATACTGTGGTCTAACTTAAAAAGAAAAGGTGATGGAAAATGTTATTGTCCTTGCAAAATGTGTAAGGGCTTAAGGACTCGAAGATATCTAATCACAACAGTTGAGCAACATTGTAGGCAACATGGTCACATTGAAGGGGGAAACAAGTATCGCCCATTGGTATTTATTTTAATAGTTTATAAATTACATAAGACATGATTTAATGATGAAATCATGGTCATGGTTAATATAAGGTCATCATTTTTATATAGGTCAACATCCTTGAGTTTCATGTTATGGACCATGTAATTCAGAGAATGCGGATTTCCAAACGAGGGAACATGGAGGTGTGAATATTGAAGTAGAAGGTAATGATACCATGGAAGAAGATCAAGATGATGAATATCACGATGATCAAGATGACAATGATGATGATGATGATGGTGATGATGATGTAAAGTTTGATGTACCTTTACTTGAGAAGCCACACTGGTCCTTATATGAAGGCTCCAAAATAACTCTTCTTGCCACTGTATTGCTATTGGTGAACTTGAAGGTTATGAATGGTTTATCCAATGTAGCAATGACACATATGTTAAGGTATGCCATCTTCTTTCATTATTTTACTCATAGTTCCCTTACAATTAACATTGGGTTTGTGTAGCAATTAATATTCTTTAAATTAAGAAATTATATTTTTGGTCATAGGTTGATAGGTGAGTGTTTGTTACCACCATCAAACATTCTACCTCACTCGTACCAAGAATTATCTACCATCATGCAAGATATTGGAATGGAGTATCAAACAATAGATGCATGTCCAAATGATCATATTATATATCATAAATAGCATGAATTTGCAACACAATGCCCTACTTGTCATATCAGTAGATATCAATTAGATTGATTAACAAAAAAGGTGCCTCACAAGTTTCTTTGGCATATTCCCATTATTCCACGTCTACAACGATTATTCAAGTGCAATAGATTGGCACAATTTATGGATTACCATGCACACAATAGAAGTCAAGATGACATTATGCAAATGCCTATAGATGGTTCAGAATTTAAGGAAATAGAGGAAAACTGGCCACACTTATAAGAAGAACCTCATAATCTCAAGCTTTCATTTGCAACAGACGGTGTCAATCCTTCTGGAGAGATGAGATCTACTTACTCAGTGTGGCCTGTTTTTGTTATCAACAATAACATACCTCCTTGGTTGTCCATAAAGAGAGAGCACATAATGTTGACACTGATTGTTCTAGGTATTTTTTGACTTAGTGGTCATCTAAATTAATTTATTATAACTAATCCATCAAATGGTCAAAATAATTATGTAATGTTTTTTCTCATTCAACTAGGTAAGTAGCAAGTCAAAGATACCAACATATATATTGAACCCCTTATCGATGAGTTGGTGGTGTTATGGAATGGGGTTACTATGTATGACATTTGTAGACCAATGGGACAAAGACAATTTCAATTTCATGCAATGCCTGTATGGACAATACACGATGCCCCTGGGCTAACACATTTTTGTGGTATGTTCTCTTCTTGACACCTCTTTTTTGGTATGTCAAAGTTAACACATTTAATCCAATTATAAACGATCTTGTAGGTCTTTAGACAAAGGGTAAATTTTCATGTCTAGTTTGTGGTCCAAAGATGAAATCTTGTCATTCAAAAAGTTTAAGAAAGCAGGTGTTTGATGAGAATAGACACTTTCTGCACAAAAATCATAAGTACCGAATTATCGAAAAACATCTTTTCAATAGTCTAGAAGAGACTATGTCAAAGCCACAAAGAATGACACCTCGCCTATGGAAGTTGGCATACAATAAAATAAATAGTCGAGGTAATGTCATTCCATTTGATGCTTTTTATTTCAAATTTATATTTCAATATTGTGTTTTTTTTACTGATGATGTGATTGACTGTTGTGAAGGTCACCAAGACATCAATGTCCAACTTCCAAAAGGACTAAAAATTTATCCTACGCAATTTACTAGGTTTTCGTACTATGAGAAAATCCCAATTGTGCATTTGTTTGATCCTATGCATATTGGAAAGAATGTAGAAGAGACATTATGGAAAATCTTGGATGGAAGGCATGACAAAGATCAAATTATCAAAACTTGTAGTGACATTGAAGAATCCAACCATGCAATGAAAAATGGTATTCGACCAAATAACAATGGAGACCGGATTGATACAAGTGCCCTTAGTTGGTTATTGTTAGAGTTGTAGAGCAATTCTATAAAAGAAGTCATAAAAAAAATATGATTTCCCACAGGATTTGTTGCGAACATAAACAATGTCCTATCAAATAAAAGTGAATTTGGGCTAGGGTTGAAAACACACGATTGGCATACATTTATTAAGGTAATTCATGTTATTTTGTATTCACTATATATTTATATACTGCATGTAGTTTCAATTGCATTCTTTTATAAAATATTGACAAGATCATTTTACAAATATTGCAGTACGTTCTACCTCTATCTCTCCCACACCACTTTGCCAACAATGTCAAACAAGTTATATATGATCTTGGAAAATACATGAGGTGGTTTTCATCTAAAGAAATCAATAAAGAAGATATAAAATATTGGAAGAGAAAAATTCCTCCTCTGATGTGTGAAATGCAAAAGTGTCTAACTCCAAGTTTTTTCAATGCACAACAACACTACCTCATACATCAAGTTGAGGAGATTGAATAGTGTGGACCTGTACCAACTAGATTAATGTGGATGGTTGAGAGGCACTTGAAATTTTTGAAAGGATTGGTTTGACAGAGAGCACATCCTGAGGGTTCTATGGTGGAGGGATATATGGTATACTAGACTATGGTGTACATTACTGAATATCTTCCTAAGTTTGCAACAAACATCCATGTAGATCGTATTTGGGATCCCAACTCAATTAACAAATTCAAAGGGGAGTACTTGATGGGCAAAGGTAGATCGAGGAAAGTGAGAGGTAAATATAAGATGTTATTGTAGTTAATTAATTCATATAAATCTTCAATATAAGTTATTTTTAATTGGTGTATTTTTTTGAAACAGGTGGTCAAGAGTGGGATGCAATACATTTGTATATTGTGAAAAATCTTGATTGGATGACGGAATGAATTGAATGATGTCAACAAAATGGTTGCTCATTAACATGGGAAGTTGTTGCTTCATTGGTTACAGAAGCTCGTCATAATGGAGATTCCAATGTTATGCCAATGGTAGTTGATCTAGTAAAGGGTTTAAGAGGTGGAGAGGTAAGTAGAAATTTATTAATGATCATAACTCGACGTATGTTTCATATCAACTCACGATGCAAATAATTTACACACACTTCAAAAATTGCAGGTCAAGCACCACAAAGCTATGTACTATCATGGCCACAAATTTTGCATAAAAAGGTTGGATGACACAAAGAAAACTTGTGATTCTGGGATAACTGCAGTTTTCAAGGTCACCAATATATCATCTAGAAACAACATACATCCTCAACAATCTCAAAATAAATACTATGGCATCTTGGATGATATAATTGAGTGTGAATTTAACACCTTTGAAGTAGTTCTATTCGTTGTCAAATGGTACAGGTTAGGACTAAATCAAAATGATCAGATAGAATGGTTATTCAACATGATAATGGATTTACAATGATCAATACAAGGTTGTTTGAGCCAGTTGGAGATGAGCGCTATGTTCTTCCAAGCCAATGTGAGCAATTTTTTTTTGCTCAGAGGTTCCAAATAAATAGGGTTGGTCATTTGTTGTTAGACATGATCCAAGAGGAAGGCCGATAAAGTATAATGTTATGGAAGAAGAAGATATTGAAGATGATGAAGAAGTAGATGATGAAGATCAAGATGATGGTGATGACGATGATGGTGATGATGATGATGATGATGATGATGGTGATGATGATGATGATGGCAATGGTGATGATGGAAATGATGATGGTGATGATGGCGATGATGATGGTGATGATGATGATGATGATGATGATGATGATGAAGATAATCAATGACTACAAACATCATCACCCCTTCTATTGACGATCTTGCATTCCATATATAAGGTAAATTTGTTCATGTTTATGATGTTGCATATTGTTCATGTCATCTTCTAAGTTATTTGTAGCATACACATATCATGTAATTTTTAGCGAGCTTAAGATAAATGATTAACATATGCAAGAAATTTGATTACATATTTATTGTGTTCATTTCTAATGATTACAACATATGTTATTTATAGTTACCAAAGTTTATGTTGTGTCTGATTATGACCCTTTTTGCAAATAGTCAATTGACTACAGGTACATCGTCACGCCTTCTGTTGACGATCTTGCATTCCATATATAAAGGAAATTTGTTCATGTTTGTGATGTTTCCTATTGTTCATGTTGTCTTCTAAGTTATTTGTAGCAAACATGTATCATGTAATTTTTAGCTAACTTAAGGTAAATGATTAACATATTCAAGAAATTTGATTACATTTTTATTGATGTATTAGGAGTGTCTATTCCTATTCCATAAATCAACATTATTGGTACTTTAAGAGCCTTGAAATGCTCTATCAAAGACTGAATATAAGATTTATGTGGATAAATACCTTCAAAAAAGCCTATATCATTGAGCAACTCTAGCATATCCAAAGATGAATATTTTTATTCTTTTGTTGTGTCTAGAGTCTTATTTCCAAATACTTTAGGAATAGTTAGAAGACCTAAATTTCTCTAGGAGATCATTTTGTCATTTCTAACAACTAAAGGATTTATAGTAAGATTGTCTAAAGAATAGCCGGATGCAAAAGTTTATATTTCTTGCACTATTCCTCCCCATGGTGCTCTAATGGCATAACATGATTGCTCCAACTTTTCACTTAGCAAGAGAGGTTTCACTACATGGAGGTAAAATGGAAGAAGGAGATGAAGATGAGTCTGAAATGACTTTGAGGGAAGCAAAGGAAGAGATCAGTTTGAATCCTTCCCTTGTAAAAGTCATGCTTACTCTAGAACCCTTTATCTTGAAGGTTGTTAATTGAATTGAAAAACCCAAATCAATTTGCTAATTATTGTATACAATTTTATCGAGTCTACTATGATATTCTTTGTACTATTAACTAATAGGGAGTCATTTACACCAGTTCTAAATCTAGGAGAAGTGGATGAGATCTTTGATACACCCCTTGAGATGTTCTTGAAGGTGAGTATATAAATGCTTACAATACCCATGTTATATGTTTCATATAAATTAAACTCAAGCTAAACTAATAGAAAGTTATTTCACTTGTTAAGATTTAATCTACGTTATCATATTGAAAGAACTTATAGTTGTTTAAGATTTATTCTACATTATCATATTGAAATAACTTATAGCTGTTGGTGTTGATTGTTAGGATGAGAACCATAGATTTGAAGAAAGAGAATGGATGGGTTTCAATTATACCATGGATTATTTTGATTATGAAACTGAAAACAAGAAATTCTTGATCTAGGATTTAATTGTTGGCATCTTGATACATGCTACCTCTATTGTTTACCAACAATATCCAACATTTACATCAACTATGCCAGACTTTGATGGAATCCAAACATTTATTTTTGGACATGATCCCAAGTTATGAATCAAATGTATCTCTTGTGTTTATGACTAAAGCAATTAATCATTGATAGATTATTGATGGCTGTTGAGAGAGCCTGTGCCAAGTGACTGGCATCTGGTTAGTGAGAGAAGCTATTTTTGCTATGTAAATCTAATATTATTTCCAACTCTATGCATTTGGAAGTGCATTCGATAAACTAAAGTAGCTCCTTATTTAAATCATTTCATTTGGCTACCCCAATCAAGGTCCACCTAGTAACTTGCTAGAAGTATGTCATAATGTTTTAATAAAAGTGTAATAGTATCCAAAAATTGCATAATGGATAAATGGCACAAAAGAAAGGTTCAATTCCAGAAAGAAAGTCTTCTAAATACTATATTTCCCACAAGAAGTTGTCTAGATTATGATTTTTGGAGATGTCTTTTAATTTATAAATACTAAATAATATAGAATTATTATGCCGGTAGGTGGTCCGTTATGTGGGAAATTTTTTTTTGCAGGTACAACTTTACTTAGAACAAATGGCATGAAAGCTCTAAAACATGTTGATTGACCATAAACACAATCCTACCCTTACATGTATTTGAATTTTATATGGCTTTCACTAAAGCTTCGTAATTGGAAGAGAGAAGTTTTTGGCTGCAGTGCCCACATTTTTGCTAGCAAGCTATCCCTTTAATACAATTCTAGGATTGCTAGTGGGAGCTCAACCTCCTATGGCAGGAGCAATATCCATAGAAATGGATGCAACTGCTTTACAATCCCAACTTAATTTCTGTCACCTCATATTTTGCAAGGCAACATTTAGCTTCCAAATGCCACATAAACAATGGAAGAGGGTTGTGTTTCAAGCCAGTTTAAGCACATAGACTTGGAATAATGGCTGGCTAATTTACACATTTAAGGATTGATTTTACAAAAGCTTGGCCATCCTTTTTCCATGCTCATCATATGCATAGTTTTAATTGCCAAACTACTTGATCCTAATGCTCTGCCCAATATTCTTTTTTTTTAACAATATAATCAGCTTCAACCAATGAATAAGACAATACAAATAATCCTTCCCTACTATTTTTTCCTATTTTGGCTTTTCTAAACCTTTTTTCTCTGCTTCTCTTTGACAATATTAATCATTTCAGGGCTTCTCCAAGATAACTCTCCATGATCAAAAGAAGCAAATAGATCTTTGTCACTGGCCTCTTCTTCTCTCTTCTTGTACACCTAGAAGGTCTTGTCTGTTTACTATGCACATAGCTTTGGAGGGTACTTGGTGGTAGTTTCTGTGCACTTTGAATGTTTTTTTGAGATTTAAGGGCACATTAAAGGATTGGCCTATTTCAAATTTGGTTTATGTTTCCACCTTTTGTGGTATAATGTGAGAATGCATTTGTATTTGATCTTGTAGTGAATGCATATGAGCTGGGACTTTGTATCATGGCCATAATTATGTATAGTAGTAGGGTTGTGGGTACTCCCTCTGATTGCCTACAATAGATCATTGTCAATTATTTTGCAAACTATATGATTTTGACAGTCATAGGTCTCAAAGTTTTTCCCATGCTATAATGCCAACCATTTCAACTATACCTTCCATTTTCCATATCCTTCTAGTTTCCTATTTCAAAAAAGTCATTGACTTATTAAAAAAATACAACGAAAACAACCCTTAAAATTTTATTATTAGGGAATTCATGTTTCTTCTGACAAATCTTCTTTCTACAGGGTCTAAAATGATTGTTGTATGGCTGTATTTAGGTATTTTTTCCATAAAATTCAACAAATTTAAGAAAATTGAGATCATAACAAGGGACTCTTTATAAAATGAACTCTGTAAGTTGATATCATAACAAGTGACCCTCTTCAAGATTTTTTTGTCAATGTCTTCATGCTACTACAAGATTCCATAGTCTATCATGCAATAAATAAACCTTTGTAGATATATCTATGATTTGCCAAGAGTGATGCTCACCTATTGTAGGTGAAGAATAGAAGAAAATCATAGATGAATCATAAAGATAGAAATAAGTACATAAACCATCACTTAATAATAATTATTTTTTTATCATAAAATTAGTACATACAAAGATAATCTTCTAAATAAATAGATACAAAATTTAATAAATCCTGTAGAACCTATCTCTTATAATCTATCTATCAATGTTATAGTGGCATTTTGGTGCCTCAATTGGTATGTGTATGGAGCTCACCAAAAATGCAAGTTGTTTAATGTGTGTATAGATTGCAATAGTTGTGTGAAATTTCACCATAGTCACCCAATCCACCACCTTGATCGTCATTCCTTCCCAAGGCAACCTTGTACTGTGATATTCAATTGCATTTACTACACGCCAACTCACCTTACACATGGCAAAGAGGCTGCCTTTTACATTACAACTCAATTCAAGACACCTAGCTCCTTTGGATCAAGACACCTAGCATTCCTTTCTATCCTGATCATTTAGGAGTGTTTAATCATTTTGGAGATAGAATGTGTTCGGCAGGGAACTCTGCAACTTCACCATGCCACCACAACTTGTTCCATCTTGGACCACCTTAACTTCAATTTTGTAGATAGCTACTCATGTTTTCTCTTTGATTGGTTTTATTTATATTGCATGCTTTCTAAAGTCATTGGTCTACTTCCATTAGTCTTTACATTTTGTAGGTAAGTGGTTCATTTGCATCTAAGATGATTGGGATTTTGAGCATGTGGGGTGAGAGGATGTTGACTATTGGGAGGAGTTGTGAGAGCTAGTTTCTCATGTTGACAGAGGTGAGGATTCTATCCTTACTAAGGCTAGCTTTCACCATTGGGGGTAATAAATTTTGTATTATTTCATTTTTTGAGATTGTTTTGCTAATTGTGACCAAACAATTTGTTTTTTCTTTTATATTATTATAGACTTTTTGTTATAAGGTTTCTTTGTTAGTGCAAATAGATTATTTATTTGCAAATTATTTGTTGTAGATATGTGGAAGTTTTATGCTTATCTATGACATTTGTTTTTAAGTTTCAAATTTGTTGAATACGTTGTGTTGTCTGTTTTATGATACAAAATCAGGGGTTGAGGATTTAATATATTGTCATTCTTAGAGTTGAAGCATGTTGGATTGATTTTTTTGGTAGTCTTTTGTTTTTCTTCACAAAAATCTCCTCCCAAAAAATAGTCTCTTAGGTCTGATCTGTAAACTAGGATTTACAAGTTTTATAACTTAATCCAAAATACAGATTTAAATTCCTGATCCTTGTAGTAAATGCGTGGTTATTTATCTTAAACCGTTGAAATTACAAGGAGATTTATACATTAAAAACTTAAAATTAACAATGTGTTTAATAACATAAAACAAAGAACATATCTAAAAATGAAATGAGAGAAATAAGAAAGAGATGGAAGAGACACAAACAATTTGATACGGAGTTCATTTAGGTAGGACTATGTCTCCGGGTCCACTTCTTAATCGAGGGACCGCTCTATTAATTCTACCAAGAATAATACTTTGTTGTAACAGAATCCAAGCTTCAAAAATTCATAGTCTATTTCATGCACTTGAAAGCACTATACAATGCCTTTGTGCTTACAATTTCTCTCACGAGGAAAACTATTCCTTTATAAAAAAAAAATCTCCCTACAAAAATTCTCCGAGACTATTATTTTTCTTGCCACAAAATAATTCCCTTTCCAAGAATTTACAAACTTTCTCCCCAAGAATTTACACAAATTCTCTAATACTCATTGTTTTTGCAAGAGAGAAATAACTCACTTTTATACAAGCTTATTTGCCTATTATGGTTAAAACCATAATATTTGACAAATCTCCCGTTTTTACACAAAAATCTCTCTGTTACAACAAATTCTTACAAAATAATATAATTCCCAAGGAATGAATGATTTATAAGTAGATCATGAAATCCTTCTCGGATTTATCTACAACAATTATAAATCATTTTAATATTTGATTGGCTCCCTTAGAAATAGACTTAATATTTTGAGCATTTGTATCCTTAATTATAGATGAGAATAAAGCTTGCTATTTTATAGGGATTCATAATCCAACCCTTTAAACTAGGGATGGTAAACAACATTTAAAAAAGAAGAAGTTTGTGGCTAATTTGTTAGAAAATATAAACCCACAAAAATAGGGGCACTTGAACATAGGAAGCTCCTTTTTCTAAGGTAAGAGTAATTCTGCAATATCTTCCACATTTTATCTCAGATTTTGATGAAATAAACACCGTTGGAAAGCTCTTAAAAAACTCTTCACAATGATACCAATATTGATCATTTTCCACGACTTTATTTTTTTTTACCTTTTTCTAAGCCCTCTGATTTGTCGATTTCACCAAACCTTTGACTGACCATAACTTCTACATATGAAATCCTTTTGACTCATTCCAAGTTATGTCAGGTCTAATTTTTTGAGATCTTTGGAATGATGTTGAATTTGAGAGATTTTAAGACTATGAAGATTTTAGTCTTGCTAGATCCACCTGGATCATTCCTCCCCACTAAGAAGCTTTTGGACCTCCAAAAGTCTATTTTTACATAGAATGAAAGTGAGGGCATGTTTGTCTCACTTGTCTAGTATCACTTGTACAACCTATAGGAAGTCTAAATATCTGACTCATCACAAACATAATTAAAAATGAGATAGTATTATTGACATAGTTAACCATACATCCACCAAGATTCATTGTTGCATCCATCACCCACATAGTACCAACTAGTAGAAAAAGAAGCAACAACACTGAATAAACTAATGAAAAATGAAAAGTATCAATTCTTTGGATCCCTTGCATAGGAACATCATTAGAAAATGAATCATCCAAACCCTCTTTTACCATCACTGGTTGAAGACTTGATTCTACTTGCATCTGATCCTCACTTGTTGTGGCAGGCATGAGAGTTAGTCTACTACTTGCATTTACAATCATTTTCAAATGCCCTGTATTTACAATTGATCCTTCATTCTTCATGTGATGAGCCTTTACAATGTATTCAATTCCATCCTTAAACAAATGATACTTATTATGCTCCCTATAGAAGATAGCTTTTCTATCATATAAGTATGGGCTACCCAACACAATCCCATAGATGTCAAGTGGAACCACATCAAAGTTAACCTTATCTATGTATTTGGATGTAATTGCAAATCTTAACCTACATTGCTTAGTTACTCGCAATCTATTATCATTGCACACCCAACCTAAAGGATAAGGTCTCTTATGTGGCTTAGTTTCCAATCCCAATTGTTTAACAACTTCCTCTAAAATTAAATTAACTTGGGATCCACTATCTATCAATGTGTCAATTTTAGTGTTCTTTGAAATCACCCTTATATGAAATAATTCACTTCTTTTACTATCTTCAGGAACATCATGACTTTTGGAAGAAGAACATGAAACATTAGTTGAATAATCAGCAAAAGTTTTAGCTTTTAAACCTACAACTGATATCTTTGTTTCATCATCAGAATCTAATCCAAGATCCTGAACAATAGTCGTAGTCTTTTGCTTTCCTTTGTTATTATTCTTAAACCACTTTGGTTTTAACTCAGGATGCAGTTTCCAACACTTTGCATCCACATGCCCTTTCTTTTGACAATGTGAACAAGTAGGCTTTTCACCTACCTCTTTTTTCACTATGGTTGCTTTCTTTCCCTTCTTGTTGCCTTTAGGAGGAACAAATTTCTTCTTTGAACTGAAACTTGTGTTTCCTCCACCTGCTTCAATATGGGTTGCTTGAACACACACTTCATCAAAGTTAGAAGGACTAAACATCAATATTGTATGTTTCAAATAGGAATGCATTCCACCTATATACTTTAAAAAAGTATCTTGTGTGTAAAGAGGAATTCCAAGAGTTAATGCTTTCTTCCTAAACACCTGTGTATACTCTTGTACTAACTGTCCTTTACCTTGCCTTAGATTTTGCCAGTCCATAATTGCTTGTTGTATATGACCCAAAGGATAAAACTGTTTCTTCAAAGTAGAAGTAAATTCATACCAAGATGAAATGATTTTACCATGTGTAGCAAGATCATCTTGAATCTTTGTCTCCCACTAGACTAATGCAGTGCCTCCCATTCTGAGAGTAGCTAGCTGGATTTTGGAAGAATCATCAAGAATATTTTGAACCCTTCAGTACACTCCAATCTACTTAAGCCAATTATCCAATTTTTCAACATCCAATTCACCATTATATATAGGCAAATCAAACTTCACATCAAGCTTTAACAAGGGTGTCTTCACAGAATGTTTCTTTTTAGAAGAAGTAGATAGAGAAGAAGAAGACGATGAAGAAGATGAAGAAGATGGGTATGGAGGTTCAAGAGGGCCACTACCACCTCCTACTCCTTTGCCTTTGTCATCTTTTGATGAAGATTTAGCTTCTTCCTTCTTCCTAGCCTTGTCTGCCCTTCTCAACTGTTGTTCATGCCTTTCTTGAAGAAGAATGTCCACCAAAGCCTTCAATTCCAGAAAAGCTCTATGGAAGGCTTCTACATCAAAATCGGGAAGATTTTTTTCAGTTTCCATGATTCATGGAAAAGATCTTCTTTTTCCAATCTCTGCGTTGAATTTTGCAAGTTCACCTTCTCCTTGCTTTAACCTCAACTTGGTTAACATTCACCACCTGCAATTTCTCTGCAAAAAGAGGCTCCGATACCAACTTGATCTGTAAACTAGGATTTACAAGTTTTATAACTTAATCCAAAATATAGATTTAAATTCTTGATCCTTGTAGTAAATGCGTGCTTATATATCTTAAACCATTGAAATTACAAGGAGATTTATGCATTAAACACTTAAAATTAACAATGTGTTTAATAACATAAAACAATGAACATAACTAAAAATGAAATGAGAGAAATAAGAAAGAGATGGAAGAGACACAAACAATTTGATATGGAGTTCGTTCGGGTAGGACTACGTCTCTGGGTCTGCTTCTCAATTGGGAGACCGCTCTATTAATTCTGCCAAGAATAATACTTTGTTATAGAATCCAAGCTTCAAAAATTCACAGTCTATTCCATGCACTTGAAAGCACTATACAATGCCTTTGTGCTTACAATTTCTCTCATAAGGAAAACTATTCCTTTACAAAAGAAAAATCTCCCTACAAAAATTCTCCAAGACTATTATTTTTCTTGCCACAAAATAATTCCCTTCCCAAGAATTTACAAAATTTCTCCCCAAGAATTTACACAAATTCTCTAATACTCATTGTTTTTGCAAGAGAGAAATAACCCCCTTTTATACAAGCTTATTTTCCTATTATGGTTAAAACCATAATATTTGACAAATCTCCCATTTTTACACAAAAATCTCTTCGTTACAAAAAATTCTTACAAAATAATATAATTCCCAAGGAATGAATGATTTATAAGTAGATCATGAAATCCTTCTCAGATTTATCTACAACAATTATAAATCATTTAAATATTTGATTGGCTCCCTTAGAAACAGACTTAATATTTTAAGGATTTGTATCCTTAATTATAGATGAGAATAAAGCTTTCTATTTTATAGGGATTAATAATACAACCCTTTAAACTAGGGATGGTAAACGAAATTTAAAAAAGAAAAGTTTGTGGCTAACTTGTTAGAAAATATAAACCCACAAAAATAGGGGCACTTGAACATAGGAAGCTCCTTTTTCTAAGGTAAGAGCAATTCTGCAATATCTTCCACATTTTATCTCAGATTTTGATGAAATAAACACCGTTGGAAAGCTCTTAAAAAACTCTTCACAATGATACCAATATTGACCATTTTCCATGACTTTATTTTTTTTTACCTTTTTCTGAGCCATCTGATTTGTCGATTTCACCAAACCTTTGATTGACCATAACTTCTGCATATGAAATCCTTTTGACTCATTCCAAGTTATGTCGGGTCTAATTTTTTTAGATCTTTGGAATGATGTTGAATTTGAGAGATTCTGAGACTGTGAAAATTTTAGTCTTGCTAGATCCACCTGGATCAAGGTCATGGTAGGAATTGGCACATTTCAACATGTCCTCTATACATCCACCATACGTGGCTTTTGCATGCTCTTGACATTGGTTTTATTATGGTGATTAAATTTTGTCATTACACCAAGTGACTCTATTTTTGTAATGCATACAAGCTAGTCTCACTTATTCCAAAGACTATGAAAAAGTAAAAATTGTTGGTTTGATGTGATTTTTTAATGGGGTTTGATTTTTTATTTAATGAAAATGTCTATTTTCTTGACATAAATTGCATAATCATTTGTATCTTTCTCTAAGAAGTTAGCACAAAAAACAATACTTGTGTGTGGCCAAAGTGCTCCAAATTATATTTTATAAGAGTCTATCACTACAATAATTTGGAGAAGTGTAATCGACATGAAATATAATTTTAAAATAATTGAATAAAAGAATTTAAATTTTTTTGATTGTTATTGATAAAAATTTATATTATTTTTTTTCATAATAACTAAAATTTGTGCTTTTCGAGAAGATTGTATCATGTTAAAATGACCATGATCATGGTAGATCCAATGTTGGAAAGACAACTTTGTCAATTTTTTGTATTATTCTTTAAAGGGTACTAGCTCAATCGAAGAGCACCTGCTTTATAAGTAGGAGGATGGTGGTTCAATTCCATTATACGCTAATATGACTAAATTAATCATTAAATAAACTACCAAATAAACTACCATATATATTATAAAATATACTACCATAGATACTACCAAATATACTACCCAATTAAATACCAAATCAACTACCAAATACACTACCAAATAAACTACCAAAATTATCAAATAAACTACCAAATAACAACAATAAATGACTAAATCAATGACCTAATCAATGATTAAAATAGTTTAGTCATAAATTTGGCTGAGAGATAAATGTTTGGCAATAAACTACCATTAGTCACGTGATCAAAATTAGTCACATATCTACAATTTTTAGTAGTTTATTTATTAATATATTTTTATTTTTGTACTAGTGTTTTATACTAATTTGTGTCTTACTAAAGAAATTAAATTATTTCATAAAACTGACATTTCAATAACTCTCACTTTTTTTAAAGATATTTTAAAAATAACATATAAACACCATTTTATAGATCACAATGTCAAGAATATTCTCATATAGATTTTATAGTGTTTCAATTGGATATAGTATATTGTAATTAAAAAATGCTATAACTATGTATTTTAAAACACAAGAAGATGTTGATTTTGAGATTTCGGAAAAAGAAGAAGATTAAATCATATAAAAGAAATTAAAAAGTATATGATGTTCAAAAAATGTGGTGGAAGATGAAAACTATTGATTTTAGGTGAGATGCAATTTGAATTGCTATAAAAGTGAAAGTATAGGACAAAAGACAATTTTTCTTGTTGATTGATATAGCTATATACATTATGTATAGAATAATCATAGATAAAAGGGAAAAATATATATTTCCATATAGTTTTTTGGTGGGAACTACACTCCAAAATTTCAACATTTTTAGCATGTGAAAAAAACTTGAAAATTAGGAAAATATTTTAATTCTTATTATAAATAATTCTTAAAAATAATAATCCTAGACTTCATCCATTTCTAAATATTTTATTAGTTTACATCATTTTCAAATTCTAAATAATAATATCAGTTTTAAGCCATTGAAATTGAACAAATCTACTTTTGTTAGCCTTTTCCTTTATAAAAGGGTGGCACAGGTTTGAGATTTTACCCATACTAGATTAACCTAGTTTGTTAGTAAGCATGGTTGAGGCCAATAACTTTTCTTCTAAAAATTGCACTAATGTCATGAGACCATACTCATGTATATATACATGTCTATATGAAGAATATTGATATGTATATGTACATGAATATCATTAGAATATTCTTAATGGAGATTGCAACATTTAGAACTATCGATGCATATTATTATTGAAGTAATATCTTAGATTTGGACAATTGTATTTATATTGATTGTTATCAATTGCAAAAGACTTAGTTAAATTATTAAGGGCATTAGTTTTTGTTATGACTAGTCATCAGGTGTGACAATTCCACCGAGTAGGCACATCAGTGAATGGACATGTCTCCAAATAGAGACATGCCAATTCACCCAACTACCCATTCACATCATATATAATGTATATGTTTCCTGATATTGAAACATAGTAATTGATTAATGCATGTAGATTGAAGGCTATACAGATGTCAATCTTGAATAAATATTAATCATCATTTGTATTATGTTTTATATATACTATGTAGCACTTGTATACTTCATTGGCATTGACTATACCTATAGGAAATATACATAATTCAGAAACAAAAAGGAAATCTATAAGTAAACTTTACATGGTATCAAATCTTGGCTAAGGAAAGACCACACTAAGTTTATTGAATCTGATTTTTACTTTAAGACCAACAATCCTCTCTCCCTACTAAATGACAAACACAATGAGATTTGAACATCACCTTGGAAGTGTTGATAACATCAAATCTTGGAAACTTTGAGTAATGATGTTGTTGAAAGAAAAAAATTGGAATCATTTATAAAAGAGGACAAAGGGGAACCTAAAGATGATCTTGAAAAATCAGAGTGGATTGAAAAGAGTGAAAAGGAAATGAAGATAATTGTTGATACTATTCGAGACCACATAGTACCTATTGTGGAAAAACATACCATAGCTTATCATATGTTTTGAGCTCTTGAAAATGCATTTATAATCAATAATACTAGGAGAAAAGTTTCTCTTAAAAGGCAGATGAATAGTATAAGCATGAATAAAGGAGAAACTATAAATGCTTTCCTTATGAGAATCACATACTTAAGATATCAATTATATGCACTTGGTTATGAGATTGAAAATCAAGAGATATCCTTAATAGCATTAGGAGGACTTCCAAAATCATGGAAATCCTGTAAGTGCTAGGTCTAAAATCCCTAAAATGGATCATTTAAGATCAAATTCTCTTCAAGAAGAATCGAGATTAATAATTAAGGGAAAACAAAAAAACCCTAGATGAAGATTTTCAAGTTCTTATTATAAATTCTCATAAGGAAAGAAGAAAAACAAAAAAAGGAAAAGAAATTTTCATGGAGAAGGAAAATCCAAATAGAAGAAAGATTTTCCCAAAATCCAATGCTTCAGATGTGATCTATATGGACATTATGCAATAAATTGTCTTGATAGATCTAAACCTCAAGCATCTTTTGCAAAATCTGAGAAGTCAAATGAAGGAAATGAACATGAGAAATATGCTTTCTATTTTGCATTATCTAGCCAAATATCAACTAAAATGAAAACATGGATAGTTGATAGTAGGTCTTCTAGATACATCACTGTATATTAGGATAACCTAGAAAGCATAGAAATTGAAGCAGGTGAAGAAGTTACAATTGGTGATGACTCTGCACACTTGGTAAAAGGAATTGGAACCTACACAATAAAATTGAAATCTGGAAATTCTATTCAACTTTCTGGTGTTGTCTACACTAGTAGAATTTTGGCAAATAAATGACTATGTGACTAAAACTTTTAGTCATAAGACTAAAAAAATTAGTCACATGACTAAAAGTAATCAAATTCTAGACAATTTTATAATTTATAAGTACAAGTGACCAAATAAATGACTAATTTGGTCATCAAATAAAATCAAAGGTTAGAGAAAGATAAATAAGTAAATAAATGATCAAATTAATGACTAAACAATTGGTCACATAAACAAATGACTAAATGAATTTGATCAATGAATTTTTTAATGATTCATTGATAGAAAGAGTGGGAGAATCAAAGAACAATTAACAATAGCAAAAAATAACATTATAATAATAATAGTTTTATTTTCTTTAGCCAAAGTGGACTAGGCTATATATATTAGTAGGTGGGAGTGCAACTTAAGACCTTCCATATAGTTACCCAAATTCTATGCTAGACCATGGGTGAACTCTCATAATAATAATAATAGTTATTCAATGATAAAGGGAAAACACAACCAAGGATTATAAATGTTATATTTAATTTCAATTAAAATTTTTTAATAGCCATATTTTATAATTATAAAACAATTCTTTTTATTTTAAATCTTAAAAAATACAGTGAAGTTTTTAAGTGTTTATATGCCAACGCTTAAAAATTAACTTAAAGTTCTATTAGTTAATTATAAATTATTTATTTTGTTCAAATATTTTATATTTATTTTAATTACTAAATTTAATATTTTGTAATTTGTATGATATTTTGAATAAGTTTTAAAATCATCTTAAAATTTTATACATAACTTCAAACATTAATCATTAAAAATTTGAAGTTTTTTATTGATTTCTTTAAGTTTATCTGAAGTTAATTTATAATAATAAAGCTCTTTCTTATTCTAATATAAAAAAAAAAAATTTAAAAAAAATTTGTTTCATAATATTGAAATTGTGATTCAAAATGTAATTGTACTATAAAGTCTACACCTTCCTTTAGTCTTTAACGATATTAAGTCACTAATAAATATTGCAAATGTAAATATTTTGTAAATGTATTTTTTTAATTATTTCTATTAAGAAACACAAAACTTATATCAAATACATTTCCACTAAATGGTCAAAATGTATAATATATTTTATTTTATATAACTCACATTTATAAAAACTAAAATAGAAGTTTTAAATTCTTTCCCATTAAAATCCCACAAATATCTTCATAGAATAAATAAGGTTGAAACCTAAAAATATATTATTTCTCATTTGTAATAACTAATTTCCTTGTTAGTTGCCGAATATCTTGGTGCTAGGGTTTAAATAATGATAGGGTTTAAATGAGAAAATGACCAAAAAAATACCGCCTTCTAAATTTCAATGCGACTATGGAGATTTGCGAACCATACAATTGTAGGTATGGATCTTTTATCTCGCTCTATTATCAACCTTTTTATTTTGAAAATTGTTACGATTATTCTTTATGAAAGCATGGCTTTGTGATTTGATCTCATGCTAGAGCTTTTCCTTTTATTTTATGTGATCAAAAATTGCATTCTCCACTCAAAATTGTGGCTGTTGAATGGAGGGCCTCTATATTCTTATGGCACTAACTTTTGAGGGCTTTGAAAACTCAATATTTTTTTCTTCCCTTTGTACTACCTATGGTCTATGTTGTAAATTAAGGATTTCTAAAATGGCCAAATAAATATTGCTCTTCTTTTCGCATATTTGTGCATTTGAACTGATTGCATATTCTCATGCAACATGCTTGAATGAGATTGATTGGTATTTTTTTGTGTCTTTTTTTTTTGTTGCATTCTGTTGCAACTGTGGAAGGATCTTTCTTTGTTCTCTTTCCAAGAGAGAAACCTTTCCAGGATTGAAATCTTTACCTAGATCTATATTTTTGGGGTGTGAAAGATAATCCTTTGCATGCTACTTATATGACGGTGCCTTCTGTATATGTGGCAAAGGTTTTTCAAGTCTTGGCATTATATTTTGATACATATCTCTCATTTATTATGACTCATAATGGCATTAGTTTTTGATGTATTTGTCTAATTACAAGTCTTTGGTAGTGAGGGATTTCTTTTGGGGTTTGCAGTACTCTTTATTGATGCATTTCCAAAACGTTTTATACTCTTGGACAATGGCGATTTACATCACTTTGGCTCCCATTAATGTCTGTCAAAAATCCTAATAAATAAATCGCTATCTTCTACAATGGATGGTGTTTGGCGGAGTTTGTTCTCATGTTACAAAGTAGTGCGAAGATTTTGCGGTATTTTATGAAGTGAAGCCTTCTGCTCTTTGCTTCTTTGAAAGCAAAGAGTATACAGAAGCTTTTAAAACATATGAAGGGAAGGGAAGGGAAGGTACATGGAGAAATTTCATGCCCTCCATTCTGTTTCATTTATAACAGGACATGAAATCACCAGCAGATTCAGGTAAGATGTTGGGCTTTCTATTTTCCCTGGTTATCGTATATTTTTCTTTCTTTCTTTTTGCATGAAATTTGTAGATTTCTCATATTTTAATACTTTGCTCACTTTTAGTTACAATCGGAATTTTGAGTTAATTTTTTTTTTTGAACTTTAGGCACCCTTGGCGCTAAAACAGCTGAGGATCTGTAACATCGGTAAGCTAGAGGAGTTAAGTATGGGCCTTTTGAATCATCTGGAAGTACTTGTGATTCAGAACTGTGGATATCTCAATAGTTTGGTAGGAATATATGATCTTGCAAAGCTAGAAAGTTTGATTATTGGTAATTGTAGGGAGGTTGACGATTTACGTCTTGTTCATCTTAGCTGTTAAAAAGAGATTACAATTTATGCCTGCGGTCATCTAAAAAGTGTGAGAACATGTGATCTTACAAAGCTTGAAAAGTTTGGCATTTGCCGCTAGCAAATTGGGTGAGTGGCTCTTTGGGTCAGGTCCACTCCCCAACTTGCATCATAACCTCATTTGGAGTGAACGTTTCCCTTGGCAGGCCAACATCCTTCACGTAGGTTAAGATAGGAAGGCAGCTTGGGGAATGGGAAGTGTACTTGGGGTTTGCGTTGAGCACCTTGGGAGGGGACCACGTGGGGATGGGGAGTAGGAAATTAGGCTTGGGTAAAGTTGAGATGGGCATAGTCAAGGCTACATGACTAAGGATGTGGCAACATGTAGTTAGGAAATGGGACTTATGGTTCAAGATTTGTAGGAAGGTGGGTGTATGGACAAATCTATAACACCAATACATAAAATAAAGTAAAAAATAACAAAATAATTATAAAATATTTATCTAATTTTTTAAGTCCATATCTAATAAGAATATTTGTAGTTGAAACATGTTGAAACATTATGTATTAGAAGTAATACTTGAGGAATGCAATCTTGCAACTTTATAACTGCGACCTAAACTCTACAAATCTCGTTGTTCACAAATGCAAATTCGATTGAAAATCTGATGGTATCAACAAGTTTACAATTTAGATATATAATTGTAGATAATTGTAGATATGTATATAATATTTTACTAATGTAAATGGTCAAATTGCAAAATATTATACCTCACATTGGAGAGAGAAACCTGCAATGTAAAGTTCTAAAGTATAATACATTTGGATAAATAGCCCAGCGCACCAGACTTCTGAAAATAAACCTAATTGAGAATGATAGAGAGATATAAATGCAATAGAAACCTTACCACTACAACTTTTGGGTAGGCGAGGTGTAGGTAGTCCAAGTTCAAGGCTAGTTAAAAGGGGGATGTTGTTAGTGCACAGCGGTGTTAGGAAATAATTGTAGTTAGAAACAAAGGTTAGGAAATGTAGTGTAGTTTTAGGAATATTTAAACAGGACTTAATATTAGTAAGAGTTAGTGTAAGGAAATATGTTAGTAAATATTTTTGTGAGGTTTTAAATTAAGTTAGAATATTATATAGGAAAATGATTGGTAAATAGGGAAACTTTAGTGTAAGGAAGTTTAGAAAGTAGGTAGTAAAGTAAGTTAGGGATATATGCTAGGAAATGTGTAAAGTAAGGTATTAGTTAATATTAGCTTTAGGAGAAGTGCAAGAAATTAGCATTTAGTAGTATATATTTATAGTTTAGAAAACAATAAAGATTTACATAGGAGAAAATAGTGATGAGTTATGTAAGATTAGTATTATGTAGAGTTGTATGAACATATTTAAATTAGATAGGAAACATATAATATTATGATTGTTGTAATTAAATTAGTATAGTACACAATAGAATAATGCTGAGTATATGATAGATTCAATTGTCATTTAGATGTAATTGGCAATGAGGGGTTTGGATATAATGTTTACCTAATTTATGTTATTCTTAAATAATGATTTATGGTAGATAATTATTTTGAGGATAAAATAAAAATTAATATTCTAATGAGGTATGTTACTGAGGCCAAAAGGAGAGTTATCTATCTTGTAGATTCTCTAGTGGTGAATAACTCAAAACTTAGGATTTGGACTATATATTGGTAGTCAAATTATAACTTGGTAATCACATTGTTAGAGTTTCGTATTAGGTAAGTTAGTTAGCTAATGTTCTATATGTGAAGGTAGTAGGAACAAGTGGTCTTATAATGGACATAACTAGGGAAATGTAAACATAAAAATAAATAATAAAAGTTATTAGTAAAAGATGGAAAGATAAATTATCTAAGTTTAATCAACAAGAATAACCATAGCCATGTCATGATGCCTATACATTGATAACAAGGGTAAACATATATATCATGACCTTACCATAGATGTCAAGTTCTAGGAATGTCTCTTGTTTATACATGTATACTATTTATTAACAAAAGGATAGTTATTGCAACTTTGACAGTCTTGTGCATTATTATTTAAAGGGTACTAGCTCAATGGAAGAGTGCCTACTTTACAAGTAGGAGGATGGTGGTTCGATTCCATCATGTCCTAATATGATTAAACCCATGATTAAATAAACTACCAAATATGCTACCAAATAAACTACTAAATAAACTACCGAATCAATTGCCAAATCAAATACGTAATAAACTACCAAATATTGTACCAAATGTACCACCTAATAAACTACCAAATATACAACCATATGTTTCATTATGGAAAGTATAAATAAATATTTCTTGCTGGAGCTTATCTGCACATCTTAAGAAGGTTCCATCAATTGCCCTTTGGTACAGTTGGTCATCATATATGACATACTTAGTTGATTTAGTTTTAAGGTCTCTTTTCTACTTGTATGTCATTCCATCAAGGAAATCTCTATAGGTGATAAAATATGGAATGTTTGAAAACCAAGGGTCTTGGACACTAACCATTGGTGCTCTTGAGGATTCCACTTCTTTCCTTGAATCCTAATTTCTACAATTATTTTGCATAGGCCATTTCCTCATACCAATTTCATTGGCTTCATCTTGATGTGATACTCTTGAATCTTTGCTATTCATGCACCTATAGTGTTACATCCTATCTCTTGCTAGGTCAATATGCTCTTGATAGATGAATCAAGTATATATACCATAGAATGAGAGTGTAGGACATTGAACCTAAAATTGTTGAGAGATCTTACCACTACATAAGATTTCTTTTCCATTTGAGAGTATCTCAAATCATGCTCCTTGAGAGGAGTTCTCATGAAAGTGATTGGCACTTGGATGCCTTCCTTGTTTTCTTGCATGAGTATTGCAGAAAGCATGTGGGCTGAAGCATAGCATTATAGTATGAACTCCTTATAATAATTTGGGTGGACTAGAATGTGTCCTTTGGCTATGGTGTCCTTGATTTGAGCAAAATATTTTATCCCAGAATTATTCCTTTTGAAGCTTTGGCTTCCCTTCATCATATCATTTATGCATATGGTGATTTCAAAAAAACCAAGGATGAAGCATCTTAGAACGTTCACCTGTCTAAACAATGAGTTGACCCTAGAGTTGCTTCTCAAAAAATTCAATTCCTTGATGGGATTTTCTACCATTATTGACCATCTAGGGTTTATACTTAGTGCCAATGTCCATTCCTTCAAATTCATCAAAAGTGCCACCTTTCCTACCTCTTTCCCTTCTAATGAATGCATCGTGCCTATCAAACAGTTTTTCAAGAGAAATGAGATGTCTAGGAATCTTAATACCTTTGATTTGTTCAACTCCAAGATCTAATTCCTTCTTACTATTAGAGGAGAAATCTTTGTAGGTATTTTTGTATCGTCCAAATTACTAATCACTAAAAGATTTGGACCCTTCCAAGAAAGATTGGATCTACTTATCATCATTGAAGACTTGCCATGTCTCTACATTGCCAAGAACATCAAGCCTAAATAAGACTTCAACATTATACTAATTGTCTATGAAATTTGGATGTGAAAGTAAAAGTGAGGATGAGGTAGCTAACAAATTTGCACTTCAATTATGTTCCCTTGGAACAACTTGTATTGAGAAGGCATCCAAACCTTAGATCTCATCTTAGAATTTGCTTCTACAATTCTTGAACCTTTAATTCTTTATAGTGTATTAAGCTCAAACTTGCTTCAATATAAGCTTCACGTCTCCTTAAGCTCTTAAGACTTTTACTCCTCTCTACTTTGTAGCATAATAGCTAACAACAAGGCTTCATACTCTGCTATGTTGTTGGTGTTTTTCAATTGCAGCTTGTATTCAAGCTGAATTACATCTCCATCTAGGGATACAAGCACCACGCCAGTTCCAGACCCAATAGTAGTACAAATACCATCAAACTCTAGGGTCCAAATCTATAGGTCACTAGGAGGCTTTGGTTGTTCTTCTAAATGATTAGAGTTAGAGATCATCATGTAATTTCTAAACTCCATCTCTTGATATATGATTTGTGCCTTAGGATCATCAAACTTTAGGATAATGAACTTGTCCTTGTCCTTAGGTTCTAACTTGATTTTCTTATTACACATGGGAATAATACTCAAAAGTATACCATAGCTAACTACAATATCAACTACCAAGATGTTCAACTTCATTCTCTTTTCAGGGTGCATGACCAATGCTAATTGTCTATATTTCACTTATCCTAAGAGGGGAACCTATTTTACATCCATGGAGTAGAAATAACCAAACATCTTGGTAAGGTTCAAGCCAAGGGTATGAGAAATAGAAGAGAGAATGGCATTGTGAGACACTCCAAAATCAACTATGTAGTTACTAAGCTTATGATCATTTACATATAGGGAAACTTAAAATGGATCAGGTTTTTGACTAAGGGAGGTAGCCAAGATTGACACTTTTTATTTTTTGAAGAGAAAAGCCAAGTCAAGCTCTTCATCAGCTAGTGGATCACTATTCAATTGGATTTATTCATTGCTAATGTTAGAATTGCATTAGCATCACCTTTGCAATAGTTTACTAACTTTTATAATTTAGAAGGATGAATTTTGAGGTAATCAAGGGGGGACACTTGAATAAAAGCATCTTTAAAATATTTTATTATATCAAATGAGGATTGAAACTTACCATTTGGATTAAACTTTGAATGTTCTTTTGTCTGGGATGAGGGAGTGGATGCTCCAACTATAGCTAGAGAAGGACCGATTACTGTATTCTAGGTGGGAATACAATTCACCAGATTCATCTTCCTTTGGTTTCTCATTGCTATGGTCATCTATATTCCATCCAAGGTAGAAAATTAGTCACCTCCAACTTTTGAATCTGATTTATACTACAAAAACAATGTTCTAGAGTCATCATGGTGAGCAGAATCATCTTTACTTTTGGGATACTCAATGGTGCTCATTACTAGTAGTGAACTTCTTAAATATCTATCACCATCATGATCCTCTCTTAGATGAAATATAGACATATTATTGTTAGAATATATAGTCCATTGATATAACTTAGAGGGAAGGTAAATTAGTTGTCCAAATATTATCAAAATTATCATTCTTAAAAAAATTTAGCCATATGAGTAATATAAATTGAAACCACAACAAGATACTTATACACAATAACACTATATATGTTAACTAGGGAAACCCTTGATCAGAGGGAAAACTTGAGTGGGGATGGTACCCACAAGATAATGTACTAATATAAATGTTCCTTTTTAAAGGATGGACCCTATTTGGAGTCTATGAATATGTTTAGTATATATGAGTCCATGTTATGAGACTTTGAATCCATGTTAGGAGATTCCAACCAGGTTAGGAATTGTGCAATCCTATTAGGAGTGGTGGAAGACAACTAGATCCACTGCCCAAATAGCTTCAAGGGAAAGACCAATGAACCCACTATCCAAATGATCTATGTATTATTCCTTGCAAAATAATACAATTGTACTATACTATTCCTTCCTCTTTTTCTTTCCTATTAATAGGACTTCTACTTCTTTTGATCTTGTAAGCAGATCAAAAATCTCCCATCCAATAATCCCTTAGATCACTTATAAGCATTCCTCTTGAGCACTCTTATTCTTTTTGCACTTCATCCTTCATATAATGATCACAACACTTTACAAACACTAAAATAATATTTGATTTATATCATATCTTCAAAATGATTCATTGAGTCAGCCTTAAGGCTTACACAATTTATACAATTATAATAGCACTGTCAACTCATAGTCTATACAAAAATTCATATGTATGATAATAGGGCTTGCACAATTGTCGTCTTCATCAATTGATTGTCCTCTATCATTGCCTAACTGTACATCTTCTCATTGTATCTCAGATGTAAAATAGAAAAAAAAATCGTTAACTACTTTCCCAATACTTTGTCTCTAAATTGCTCTTTTTAAATCAAGTACAACTTTCATACATCTTCAACTTAGACTCTATACACTTGACCATATCATCAAGACATAGTGTAGAAAATGTCCATGACTAGACATCACCAAACAATAAAACCATTGTCCTTCCCATTAAGATCTTGCCTGCTACTTAGCCAGTATTTATAGAAACTAGTCTGTTTTAACATCAATGACAAACATAGTCATGAATGCAACATGTCAATGCTCTTCAATGCTCAGGATACTTCCCCAAACTAGTATCATCAGCATTGATGCTAACAATATCCCCCTTTGGCATTGTTGGTAACATAGATGAAAAACATCTAACTTCCAAGAATACCAAGTAATCACTTGTTGTTGTTGTTCTCATATTTTCAAATCCTCTCCATCAAGCATGTCAAAAATTGTCTAGATTTTAGAATCAAAATTAGTTGTTCACACGCTAAATAAATCTCAACACAATAGGCACAGACTAGGTGCATACTTCTTCTTCATAGAAATCAATTTTTTACTACACACTAAATAATGCACAATACATTAGGTGCCTATTCCTATTTCCTTTCATGAATGTTTCCAAATCTTTCTAAATATATATCACTCCCCCATTTCTTAGGATTTGGTCTCCCCATAACTCAAGAGATATTTTCATGCATACTCTCACACATTGACATCAATGTCAAAGTTCTCAATCTCAAAGATACAACATACCAATTGTTAAATACCAATTGCTAATATGCTGCACCTAGTCTTCAACAAACTTGAGTGTCCAAAGATACTATTCAATATCGAATACCAAGAATCTTTAATAACTCTAATCATCATAGATACCCCCCATATGGGAAGCATCAACACTTAGACTAAGTTAATAATAGTGCTTTGTACTACTAGATTGATGCACTTACTGCTAACATTATGGTAAAGTATTTTTATTAGTGACTCACACTTATTCAAATGGTTAGTAGTTATCGAGCTTATCTTGCATTTTATAGTGTTAAATGAGTAATCCAGGTTCTATCAAGTTCTACAATTGCTACCAAGTTACAAAATTAGTATTTAGTTCACATTGAGTAGTATCTATAGAGTTGATAAGTATTAGTGCAAACTGAGCTTTCTAGCATTAACCGAGTTGTATAGTGCCTACTGGCTTTGTAGCATCAATGATGTGAATCTAGTGTTGACCTAGCTAGGAAATCTCAACCAAGTGACTCAGTTCATACCAAGCTGATAGTGTTAGTGTTAACCAAGCCATGCAGTGTCAAACAAGTGATTTAGTTTATATGTCATGTTTTAGAGTGTTCACTGAGTCACCAGTGTTGACTAAGTTCAGACTACTTGGAAGTGATTAGTATGAATTGAGCTTCTATGTCTATAGAGAGCATGACAATGCCAAGTGTTGATAATGGTTGCCAAGTATTAGAACTTCGTTAATTTTATCTTTAGAACCTAAGTGTCAGTAGTTGAGCCAACTTTGTGTATTTTTGTGAAACTTGTATTGTAGCCAACTTTGATAAGGCTATTGACAATGAAAGTTGGATTTGGAATTGGCTAATCAGAAACTTAAGAAAGAAAAGGGGCAGCTCTCTCAATCCTTAAAAAGAAGTAAAGATCTTGTAGTATAAATGAATGACAAACTCTACACTAAAGAAAGAATTGAAGATATCTATATAGAAAGAAATTCAGATGAAGCTAATGAGAAAATCAAAGACCTATAGGAAAAGAATTGCACTCTTAAAGAAGAAGATAGAAAGATGAAAAGAGAAAAAGAAATTTATTTAATACGATGATGTAAAGTCATGGAAGAAAAAGACAAAGACAAAGTAGAGATAGAAGAAAAGAACAATGAAAATCAACATCTATCCCTTCAATAGGTAGACTTCATTGATCAACTCACTAATGCAAATGAAGAAATCATGAATCAAAGATTAGAGAATGAAAGATTGCAAAATGATCTAAACTTGAAAAAAAAACCAATGAGAGGATGATGAAGGGTAAAAACAAAAACCTGTGTCACCCTTTTACAAAGAAAAAAGCTTACAAAAGTATAATTGTTCACCTTCAATGACATAAAACTAGTATCATTATTTAGAATTTGAAAATGAATTCAAATAAAGCAATGTGTAGAAATAGATGAAGTTTAGGATTATAATTTTTAATAATTATTTGGAATAAGAAATGATGTATTTTCCTATTTTTAAATGATGACTTTTTAGTTCCTAAAAAATGCTCAAAATCAGGGGTCTAGTTCCCACCACAAAACTACATGGAAATAAACTTATTTCCCTTTTATCTCATATTATATTATAGATAACATATATAACTAGAATAATCAATTTTTTTTTTGGATTTAGACCTATATTTTCCCTTTTATAACAATTCAAACTTCAACTTATTCAAATTAATAGTTTTCATCTCCCACCACAATTTTCAAAATAATTTTATTCAAACCAAAAGAAAACTCATAGATTTTAAAAGAGGACTCTCTCCTCTAGAACTTCAAATAATTTTTAATTTTTAATGATTTGATTTAATATTTTTTTCTTTCTCAAAATTGACATCTTCCCTAGTGTTAAAATGTGTACTTGTAGAATTTTTTGGTTACAAAATACTATATCTAATTAAAACACTATAAAGTTTATATGTGAATATTCTTGACTTTGAGCTCCATAAAATGGTGTTTATATGTTATTATAAAAACATCATAAAAATAGTAAGATTTAATGAAACATTAGTTATTTGAAATAATTGTATTTATTTAGTAATTAGATACTAACTAGTATAAAACATGCATTTATTTCCAATTGGAAAACTGTGAGACCATATATAACTTAGCTAGAATAAATTTATCAACATTATATGTTTGAATAAAATTATGTTTTAGATAGAAATACTCAAATTTATTCATTCTGATAAGTTAACCTGAAAGGTGACACAAATTTGTACTTTTACCCAAAAATCTCAAGAAAACATGATCAGTTGAATGAGCAAAGTCAATACAGATTGAAAAGAAAAGCAAGAATAAGATACACAGAAGAAGGTGAATCATCAAAGCAAGGAGCTCAAAAGAATAAAAAGGCCTACTTGCAATCACTTTGGTAATTTAGGTCACACATCAAACAAATTTTGGAGTAATGGTAAAGAAAAATTCAATGGGAAGTGCTACAATTGCAATAAGCATAGTCATAGAACAAATGAATGCATAGAGAAACCTAAATTTGAAGGTAAATGTCACAAGTGCAAGAAGCATTGACACAAATATTCTAAATGAAAAAATAAGACATTAAACCCAGTAGAATAAATTGTGAAAGCTATATTTTGATGGAATTACAAAACTTGGTGTAGATGCCACTACTGTGGAGAATTTGGGCACATTGGAGAAAATTGTGTGAAACATCACATGAGGACAAGTGACACCACTAGAAGATGTTTTATTTGTATGAACACTAGAAGGATAGAAGATGGAAAGAAAGACAAAGCTGACAATATTAGAAAGTAGATGAGGCAACAATGGATTCCAAAATCTTCTAAGAATGCAAGTCCAGGTCTAGAAGAAAATGTCACTCAAGAATTGGGTGACTCAAGCATTTTAACTTGATCTTCCATAGGGATGATTGGATTTGAGACTTTGAAGCAAACATCTTACATCAGTTCCAACCAACTAGAAGGAAAGATCCATATCAACATTCAAGATGCAAAGGGATCACTGAGTGACTAAAGAAAGTTAAGACCTTACTAAGCTAGGTCAGGTTGCATGTTCCTACTAAGCAAGGTTGGTATATACTAAAAAATTGTGTGGACACCGAGCTATGAATGACTCTACCAAGCATTAAGGTTGAATTGAGTGGAAGATAGTCTATCACTGAATGAGTGATCATACCAAGCATTTATTGCATTGTAAAAATGAAAATTTGTTAAGGAAATCAAAATTATTTATCACCATGAATTTTCAAAGAGTTATTTGCAAAGGGTGATTTCTATGCTTTCATGTGATTTGTGAATTTTTTTAATAAATATTTTTATGTTTTCATAAATCCTACCAAGCATGGAATCTTCCAACAACAAAAATAGGAATGGATCTGAGATGTTGGTTCGAAGACTTAGCTGGAAGGCACTAGACTTCAAGATAAGTTTGGCAATTGTAGAGGTACTTCACCCAACTAGAGCTTAGTCATAGATTTTACCAAAGGTATTACTTGTTAATGATATTTGTTTACATTTTTTTTGTTCAATAAAAGAAATTGGAACCCTAGAGATCGATGAGACTATGAAAAAGTTATGTGTAAATGGTGCATTGAAACTTGAGCATCAACATTTGGAGACCAAGGTTTTAACACACATTATGTATATGCCTAGAGACTTTTAGGTAAAATGGGTAAGGTTTATCCTTAGTTGTGTATACAACATGAAGCTATGGTTGGAGTAGCCTATTCAAATAATAAAGAAAATGATTCATTGAATCACAGGGCTCCTAATCAAAGCAAAGGTTACCAAAACTCTAAGTCAGGTAGAATTGGAAAGCAAAACTCTTGTCAACTGGGATGGAAGAGGTATGAAGACTAGTAGTGTGACTCACATGGATCTAAAATTTGGAATTCATGTGATAGCTAATAAGTTCTATAGCTCTAGTTGTCTCAATAACATGTCATGTTAGGTAGTTGATTTGGCTCTTAGGGTAGTAAAGGACAACATGTCCTTCAACCTTGTTGACCTAATGTTGAATCAATTCAACAAGAACATGGAGAGCATTAGAAATTAAAAGAATAACTAGTGTAAGTTTGGTTCACTCTTTACTTGTTTATTCTTCTTTTTGCAAAAGTTTTCCCCTTCAAAAGGTTTATTTGTATGGAGAGAAGATGTACCTATACTATATCAAATTAATGAATATATAGCAAAGGTGGGTGAGAACTTTATCAATATCATGGATAATTACTTTGATTCATTCAAAGAAAAGATGAATAGTAGATATAGAATTCTAAAGAAACTTGTAGAAGATTACAAGGATGATATTTGTTTCATGGTAGACTATGACAAAGTATACATTCAAGTAGTCAAACATAGACTGGTGTAGGTTAAGCCTCTAAGCTGCGAGGCTAACATTGATGAGACCAAGGATATCATTGAGGCATGTGGATCCCAAGGCCACATATTTTGGTACTTATGATGAAGCTAAAGCTATAATAGAAATTGAAATTAAGCATCCTCAAGAAATCAGTAAAGAAAAGAAGAGGATAGCAAAATTGAGGCAAGCAAGTTCTACTCTCCTATTGATAGAAGGAAAAGGAGATGATGTAGAAGATGAAGTAGAAGAAACAAAATCTAAAGAAGAAGATTCAATCAGGAAGAAGGTTAAGGTTATCATAACTAGACCCACTAAGTCATCTATTGCAATATTCACAAGAAGAGTATCTAGACCAACAAAGAAATTGAAATTAGGTGAAGAAGATGTTGTGCAAATTATTTTCAAAAGACCTCCACCTACATTTCAAGAAAATTTAAAGGAAATTGATGTAGGAGCTGGCATGGAAAACTTCAAATATCTTAGATATGAGACCAAGAATGCAAATGAGAAGAAGCAAGTTGAAGACATGATAATGTCAAAACTAGGTCAATGAAAATACTCACTTGATCAAGTTTCATAACAAATTCCCAATGAGATTATGCAATAAATCAAGCCAAGATGGGAAAATTCTAAGAAAACTACAAAAGATATATTTGAACAGATTTTGAGATAGCTCATGTTGAGTCTTAGTGACAAAGAGGTGAAATAATCCATGAAGAAAAATGAAGAAAAACTCACTTTGAAATTCAAAACATGCATGATATTGGTTAATGACATTGAACATGTGTTGAAGACAACTACAACTACATGAAATAATATTTACAAACTTCATTAGTCAGGTGATTTTGTTGTTCATGTTAGAGACATAGTTGATGAAGATGAAAAAAAGAAAATTAAAATAATGAAGAAGAAGATATAGAAATAAATGATGATAAGGAGCAAGAACAAGAAGCTACAAAGGAAAATCTCCCTAAGATTTAGAGTATTGAGGAAACTGATATAGAGAAGATTGCAGCAGTAATGACGGCCTCATTTTCTCACTCTTCAAGCAAAGCTTTAATACATAAAGCTCAAAGAAAGATTTGTTTGAGTTGATTGTGGAAACCACTAAAACACCATGCACCCAACCAATCTCTACACCTATTCAAATGAGTACCATATTGATTGAAGTAGTTAGCACCTCATCTACTAAGTAGTTAGTGCTTCCTCCATCATTAGATTTGTCTACATAGCAACTAGGTATTTCTATTGTCAGTTTAATATCTAATTGTGTTGCTAGCCCTTCTATTTCTATAGTTTTATGATTCCAGGTATGCAAATAGTAAGTACAAAGACAGTTGAGAGCAAGCCTCAACCAATTACTAAAGTTTGAAGTAAGGTTAAGGGTAAAGAAGAAGACATTGATCTTGATGAGGATGTAGTTATCTTGAATTGGGATATCTCTACTCTAAATCCTAATCAAATGAACATCATAGATGAATTATTGCAAAAGAAAGCTAAGAAATAGAAGCTTAGAGAAGACAAGAGAAGAGATGATCAAGTGCTTGAAGATGTGAAGAACATACTTGTAGATGCACTAGCACTAAGGTTGATAGTACAAAACCTATTTTGGTTTAGTTAGTAGAAGTTGTCTAGAAATTGAATGAAGATATGAATGGACAAGAAAAATTTCTATAGAGAGCAGAGAGGAAATTTGAGAACAAAGTATTCAAGCAAGTGACACTAAAAATTATAATAAATCAAGTAGAACTATCTATTATTTTGAACTCATTAGAATCCTCTACAAATAATGTTACTTATTATTCATCAATTTGTGTGATATATCTATCTTCACCTAGGGAATCAAAGATAAACTATCTAAGATAGATGAAGACCTAAAGGGAAGTGCACACTAGTTGTCACTTGACTCGAGCTACAATTTTCTCAATATTCAAAGATTAGATTTTTGACTAATTTGCACACAAAATTATTAAAGGAAGAAGCCAAGATCAGGTCCACACTTGTGGACATCAAAGGCATGATTCTTCAAAACATGGATGCATTGTAGAAACACATTGCACATGCCAAAACTCTCATGCATCACAATAAGCTCTCAATAGCCAATCACATGATGGAGTTATTAGTAGAAGTATAGATTTTACTTCATGAAAGAAAGGTGTTATAGGAAAATTGGGACAAGACAATGGTTTTTATTTTGAAGGTACATTTTGACTTCTTGTCACATTTTGGCATCACCATGTAACATACACCTTTGGCATTTATGTCAAAAAGGGGGAGAAGATGTGGTATATAAAAGGGAGAAAATAAAGATAAGATAGGAGATATATGTATATAGTAAGGAAAGTATAATAGTTGTGTATATGTATGGGGGAGGAATGTAATATTATACATATACACATATAGATAACTAGAAAATATTCCTTACAAAATCAATTTTGAAAAATCTCAAAAAAAAAGTATGTTACCGAGTTCAAGACATAGGTTTGAGACTAAAGAAAGCTTTGGACTTGAAATGTTGAGAATTTAGTTTTGATTGATAAGTGTTTTTTGTTACTAATGCCAAAGGGGGAGATTATTGACATTATGGTCAAGTTTGTTTATTAGTGACTCACACTTAGTCAAATGGTTGGTATTTTCTGAGCTTATCTTGCAGTTTACTATGTTAACCAAGTAATCTAGGCTCTACCAAGTTCTACAATTACTACCAAGTTCTAGAATCAATATTTAGTTTACACTGAGTAATATCTATTGAGTTGATAAGTAACAGTGGAAATTCAGCTTCATTGTATTAACTAAGTTACATAGTGTCAATTGTGGTCTCGAGTGTCTACTGAGTTCACAGTATCAATGTTCTAAATCTAGTGTTAACTGAGCTAGGAAGTGTCAATCAAGTGATTCAATTTATATCAAGCTCATAGTGTTAGTGTTTACTGAGCCATGAAGTGTTAACCAAGTGATTTAGTTTATATGTTGAGTTTCATAGTGTTCATCAAGTCAGTAGTGTTGATTGAGTTCATAGTACTTTGAAGTGATTAGTATGAATTGAGATTCTATGTCTACTAAGAGCATGATGATGCTAATTGTTGACAATTGTTTTTGAGTATTAGAACCTCACCAAGTTTATCTTTAGAACCCGAGTGCCAATAGTTGAGCTGACTTTGATGAATTGTAATTGGATTGGTATATATGAAATTTATTGTATCACATCCAAATATATATATGTGAGAAATAATAATAGTAGAAGTGTGAATTAAGAAGTCTACAAGTAGTTTAAGAGGTACAAATATTTATCTATCACATCAAGGTGATCATTACACTTCAAAGGAATCTTAACTAGCAAATTAGAGTTGCAGATGAGAGATTAGCCATTGGTTCATCCTGACAGATGTATTAGTTAAATCATTTCACAAGGTAGACTTAACAGTCTTCTGCACATATCTTTACCAAGTGCATACTTCATTGTATGTTTTGTAAATCCTTTAACAAGGTGGACCTAATAGTCCTTATTGCTCCTAACAAGAAAGATCATAAAAAGTGATCAATTGTAAGCCTTAATTGACCAACTTTATACTATAGTACTGAAGATTGTGGGTATCATCCCCACCCTAGTTTTACTTTCTATTTGGAAGGTTTCTAAGTCACCATATCTTGTATCAGACTATTATGAAATTTTTAATGCTTTTAGCTTTTCATACATGCAATTAGATCATAATATATATGAAGGATCAATTGGTGAAATAAGATTATGTTCTATTGGTTCTTGATTCACCCCTCCCTTCTTAGTAACCTAGCCTATCCTATATTTCCAAAACTTACTACATCACTTACTCAAAAATACATAAGGGCATAACCCCAAGCATGCCTCTGAAGTACTCGAATGTATCTTTATCTAAAGGCTTCATAAAGATATTTGAAATCTAATCTTTAGTACTCACATACTCCAATCTGATCTCCCTTTATGTTGCTTTCTCCCTTAGCACATGATAGATAATAGATATATGCTTAGTATTAGAATGCAATACACAATTCCTATACATACTCATTGTACTTGTGTTATCATATTAAATGATAATAGGTTCTTCAAACTCAATTTAAATATCCTTTAGCATCATCTTCTTCCACATAACTTGATTATAGTTATTTTCTACTGCAACATACTCTGTCTTAGAAATAATCTGCAAAATAAAATCTTTCTTCTTCTATGACCAAGAAAACAATCTTCCTCCATGAAAGAATTCTCAATAACTAGTGCTATTTCTATCATCCATACAAATTACCTAGTTCACATCAGTATATGCACATAGAGTAAAATCACTTGATTTGTCATACCAAATTCCATAGTTAGATGTCCCTTTCAAATATTTGGCTATTCTCTTTATTACAGAAAATAATACTCCCTAGGATCAACTTTAAATCTAGCTATAATTCCAACCGCATTTTCTATATCCAGTCTTTGTGAGTCAGATACTACAAACCTTCAATCATGGCTTTATACTTCTTCTACTCTACTATATGTGTCTTATCTTTACTAGCTAACTTGTGACTAGTTATCATTGGTATACACAAGTTTACAAATTTCCAAACCAAACCTTTTCAAAAAAATCATTTAAGTACTTAGCTTGTGAAATAAAAATACCATCACTATTCTACACAATCTGCAATCCAAGGAAAAACTTCATTTCTCAGATGATGCTCATTTCAAATTCATTCTTCATTTCTTCAGTGAACTTACCACTTACCTCAGCATTACCTCCAAAAATGATTTCATCAAAAAATATTACAATAATTAGCAAACCATTCTCAGCTTCTTTCAAATATAAGTTACTATTTGTTATACCTTTAGCAAATCCAAGATTTGCCAAATAACTTTCCAACCTTGCATACTAGGTTCTAGATGCTTATTTCAGACCATATAGAGATTTCTTTAGTCTACATACCATGTCTTTGTCTTTTAATAAAAAAAAACCTTTAGGATTCTCAATATATACCTCTTCTTCAAGTTCTCCACCCAGGAAGATTTATTTAACAAACATTTTTGATAAACCTTGAACTGCTTATTTGTTGCAGAAGCCAAGAAAATCCTTTCTGCTTCCATTTTGGCTACAATTACATATGCCTCTTCATAGTCTATATATGCCTTCATGCTATGACTATCCCTTGCATACAAGTCAGGCCTTGTTTCTCACAACTTTTCCTTACTCATTCATCTTGAGTCATAATACTCATTCATCTTGAGTCATAATACCCTTTGGTTCCTATCACATTCATGTCTTTAGGTCTAGCAACTAACTCCCATGTATCATATTTCATAATCTAATCTAATTCTTCCTTGATTGCTTTAATCCAATGATTATCTTTACATGCTTCATCTGCACTCTTAGGTTTAACTTGAGCTATCAAACATATCTCCTCATTTACTTTATTTCTTGACACCACACCTTTATCTTTGCTTCCAATTATTTGCTTAGGAGGATGATTCTTTGTCAGATTACTATTAGAAGTAGGAGTTGACATCTCAAATCTTATCTCTTATCTATGTTCAAATCTCTTTTCCCCTCTTTTCTCAATAATTAACACATCATTCTCCAAATCATTGCTAGTCCCAAAGAAAACTTCCACATTTTGTTTAACAATTCCATAATTATCTTCTTCTTCTTCTAAATTATAATCTACCATTTTTCCCTTAGTTCCAAACTTTTCATCAATCCTTACATTTGTACATTAAACTATTGTCTTAGTTCTATAGTTAAAATATCTATATGCCTTTCTTTTCAATGAATAACTGAGAAAACATATCTTAATCACTTCTTGGATCAAACTTACCAATGCCATCATCTCTCTTAATATAACATTTGCTCCCAAATATTTTGAAATACTTAAGTGATGGTGAATGACCAAACCATAGTTCTATTGGAAATATGGTCAAATAGATGTCTTGATGGTTGTATAGTGAATAGATCTTAATAGTACAGATTATACAAAGAGTTTTGGCTATGAATAGTTGAGGAAAGGTTTGTGACATCATCATAATGATGTGTACCAGTTTGCATGAGTGCATGGTGCAAATTACAATAAGTTTAACTATGTGGGTATTTGATAGTACATAATAGAACATTGTAGAAAACAAAGTTGTATAGCTTTAGGAATTTTTTTTATTTGAAAATAATTACTAAGTCATGTTAAGAAAAATATTAAGATATTATTTTATATTATGCCAAGTGTGTGAAGACATGAAAGCCAACAGAGCAACATTTTGTGAATGTGCATAATGTGTACATATTGTGAATGTGTATAATGTGTATAATGTGTACATATTGTGAAAATTTCATGATTAGATATGATATGTGAACTATTGTAAAATAATTAACAATCACCCTTCCGCCCCCCCCAAACAATTGGTATTGGAGTGCAGTTACTTTGATGAGGTTTAGTAGCTTAAGTAAGATTCAAGTGAATATGGAATAGTTGAAGAAGAATCTTGAAGAAGCCCTTGAACAGATTAACCTTCTTACTAAAGAGAGATTTAACTTGAAATATAGATAAAATGATGCAAAATTTTACATTGGTAAACTGAAAGTTGAAATTGATGATCTTAAATTTGGCAAGGAACCTTTTGTGCAAATTAGTGTTAATGATGGTACAAAAAACTCAAGAAAGAGAATGAGATCTTGAAACATGAGTTGAAAATTATTGAACTAAAGTTGAGTCTTAAGACTAGTGGAAATAAGAGTGAACATGATCTAAAATCTGAGAATGTAGACCTTAGATCATAGTTAAATCAAGTGACATCTGAATTAGATTCTATTATGATAGAGCATACAAAGTTAGAAAAATACAACATCGTCGTGAAAGGAGAATTGACAAAAGATAAACAATAGTTAGAGAAACTTTACACAAGTTCTAAGAAAATTGATGAAAAAATATTTCATCAAAGACCTTCTTATGACAAGACAAGCCTTGGATATCTTCTTGAAGAAAAGTTAGAAAAGAAAGATGAGATTAGGATAGAACCAGATCCTATAAAAGAAATCCCTAAAGAGAAGTTCAAGTGGTCTAATGAATTTGAATTGAAAAAGAAATTTGATGAACCTATGTCAATAGAGCAAGCTAAAGAACTTAAGTAAGATGATTTATCTAAAGAGGTAAGATGATGAATAATTTTCAGCCTCAGATGAAATTGAGGTATATGATACTTCCCTCTATGGTAGAGAAGTATAAGAATGATTTGTGCATCATGATGGAAATGGATAACACATGCATTGGAAGTAGTGATACCTACAGTAAATTTTCATGAAAATTATGGGCTATGAGATGAGAAAAAAATGAATTGAAGGGTATGTGTACATCATACTCAAATTTGAGTAGGACACAAAATTCCCTAGATGGGGAACATATGCTGAAAGATTAAGGATTGTAGAATATGAGCTTCATAGATAAGAGAGAAAGAAGAAAGTAGAGAAAGAGATAGATTACATCCTCAAGGAATTTGGTATGTCAAGAAAAGAACTCAATGAGCTGAAGGGAATTGTGTTGGAAATGAAAACCAATGGTCAAAAAAAAGTGTTGGCAGCAACACTTATTGTAATGGCATGACCTTCAAAAGGTGTAATAATGACATAGCCATGTGCACAAGCTCCTATTGCACCATATGCAATAGTTGTGCAAGTGAAACTTGTTAGAGTCAACTATGAGAAATCAAAAAGATAGTCAAAGGTGGAAACACCTACTATGCAGAGGAAGTTAGAGAGATATGGTGAAGTTTAAGCAAGACCCTACAACTCAAGTGAAGAAAAGAGTATAGTAGATCAAGAACAGCCTTGGCAAAAGGAGGAAAACCATGCAAGTGAGCAGTTTTGAAAGATCAGATGATGTTGATGAAGATAAACCTATTGAGAAAGATGTGCAAAAAGCCAAGACAGTCACATTGAAGAAGGCATGGCAACCAAAGGTAGAGAATCTAAACATGCAGATTATAAATAATGATAATTTTCTTCAGTTGAATAAATTTTATAGCATGCATAGAAATATGGATAGGAGGCAATTAAATAATATTATAATAAGAAACATGATTATGAGAAATAAGAGATTTGATAACATTCAAAACAATAATTTTGAAGACCTATATGATAGGTTGATCAATAGGAAGAGAAGAGTTGTAGAAGAAGATTTGAATATGAAGATCGCATCCATAAATAAGTTATGTGATGTTGGATCAAAAGAGGAATCTGACAAAGTTTTGAAGGGTATTGAGCTCTTTGTAAGGAATAAAAGAAGAGAAATTATCATGATGGGAGGAACTATGAGGAGGTTAGGCAAGAAACAAAGGAGGCTATAGTAAATTACATGTCCTCAGTGCCTAAGGAGAGTGAGCAAGCAAAGGATGATAGTCTAGAATATGTATAGCTAGATACACCTTCCAAGGAAGAGGAAGAAGTAGAGAAATCACACCAAGCACTATCTTCACCTCACATTGTTATGGGTACTAAATCCATGCAAGTGGATAGTATACAAAAAAATTTGGATACAAAGGAGAATCTGTTGGCAGTGTATAGGAAAAATATTGTTCGCAATATCATTGCCTATACCATTTCTGATGATGAAAAGGAAGAAAAAAAGAAGAAGTAAGAAGGAGAAAAGAAGAGAAAGGAACATGAAGAAGAAGAAATGAAGAATGGGAGAAGAAGAAGGAAGAAGAGAAGAAGAAAAAGGAAGAAGAAGAGGAAAAGAAAAATATAAAAGAAGAGAAGAAGAAGAAGAAGAAAGAGGTTGAGGAAAAGAAGAAAGAGGAACAATGGATAAAGACTAGTGCATCTTTAGTAGTATTAGTAGTTGGAACATCAACAATAGTATGTATTATATCTAATGATGAAGATCAAAAAGAGCTAATGGGAACTTTGAGAAATTTATTTGAGAAAAACAAATCTATAAAGTCTTTGGAGAAGAGCCTTGCTAAAGTCTTGGAGTGCATGTAGAAGGTAGTTTCCACAATTTTAGAAAATTTAAGCTTGAAAGCTAAGGAAAAAGAGTTGGTGAAGACCTATGATGGGGAATTCATAATCTTAGCTAAAGTAGTAGTAGTGCAAGCAAAAAATAATCCTGATGCAACTCTATTGAACATAGTGTGCACCAATGTGCATAATGATTTGAAGGAACTTAATAGAAACATCAAGGAATTGAGAAAGTGCATTGCTAAAGGTAAAAAGTTGTATAGAAAATGTGCAATATATTACACTCACTTATTTGATATTGATACAAAGATCAAAGGCCATATGAGTGAGCTTCAATCACTAACTTAAAGATTGTAGCAACCAGAGATCAGAACTAAAGATTCTGCGAATGAAATTGAGAAGATCCATAATGCTATTGGAAGAATTGAATTTGAAAATAAGGTAATAAGAAAATTCTCTATTCTTAGAGAATATCTAGCACCCAAGGTTGTAATTTTGCAGAGTAAATTGGAGGAATGTCTTTCAACAAAGAATTCCTATGACAAATTTTCCTATATTGACTTGAGCATAGTTGAAGTGGCATCTTATGCACTTTGTGCACTCATCAATATATAAAAAATAGTCAAAGTCAACTGGAAGAAGGAATTTGATAGACTGAAGATTGATTTTGCAGATTGCATATCCAGAATGATGAGCTGATCAATAATAGGCAGCAAGTTTTTGTGATACAATTTTTGACACCTTTGCCATTGATGTCAAAGGGGGAGTATTGTGTTATTATGTAGAGGAAAATTGTATAGATGTAAACATATATGTAAAGTGGGAGCTTATGCATGTATCAATGTAAAGGAGTGATAAGGAATGTAATGATCCATCAAAACATTAATAAAATTGTTATGTTTTGAAGGCAATTTTTGTGTACTTATATTTATTTGTTTTGTTATGGATGACGTATTTTTTGGACAGCCAATTTTTCAAAATGTTTCCATCAATGTATTAAATAGTTTTCAATAGTACAATGAATATATATTAATAGTGCAAATAATGTGCAGAGAGTTAGATTATGTAAAGTTGAGGAAAGGTTTGTGACATGATGATGATGATGATGTCTAATAGTGTCCATGTGTGCATGGTTTGTATGACACAAGTTATAGTAAGTTTGATTGTGTTGTTATTTAACAATACAAAACAAACCATTGTAGAAAACAAAGTTGTACAACTTTAGCAATTATTTTGATTTAAAAATAATTACCAATTCATGTTAAGATGACTATGTGGATATTATTTTATATTATGCCAAGCATGTGAGATAGCACTAGTGGCAGAAGATACTCAGGGTAGACAGGAATCACGGGATCGGTCTTAGAATCAAAATTCTACCCGACAGAAACCCCCTTGGAAAGGGAAACGGAACTATATACCAGGGTCCTCTAAGGGCCAACAGTCTCAGTAGTAGTAGGTACTCTCACAAGGTTATCAGGGCTCTGAGCCCAAGCAGTGGCAGTCACAGCAGGATCAGGGAGTACATACCCCACAGTCACAGTCAGTGCAGGCCCAACAGTCTTCCAGGGGTGGATACAGTGGGTCTAGCAAGTCAGGAGGTCCACAGTAGTTTGGACCATAGGATGCATGATCTTATACCTGAGGACCATGCTATACTTGTGGAGGCATGGGTCACATAGCTAGAGAGTGTTCACAGGGACAGTCATCCAGTGGTCAGAGAGGGGCTTTTTCAGAGCCAACAGTTGGAGACATGGGCAGGTCCCACAGAGTTTTCGCAGTGGTTGACAACCACTAGATTGAGCATCAGGGTACAGTTATTGAGGCTACAAGTGGAATTGGTCAGCCAGCTAGTGCTAGAGACTATCCTTATTATTGCCCGATAGACCCTAGCTTCTCGAGGTCGAGAGCTGGACCAAGTTAGGATCTAGCAGGAATGTTATGATGAGGTCACGATTTGTTTGGGGGATGCAGCACGGATGTGATCTCTATACCCTTATCTTTTGATGAACTCCAAGAGGAAGTTCATGCCTAGTGGGGGAGGATGTGAGGCCTCGCCCCGACCCTTCGTGGCCTTAGTTGTTACTTTATCTTTTTGTTACTCACAACTCGAGATGTCGAGACATTATCTGATACTTAGAACATATTATATTATTTTATGTTATGTGATGTTACTTTCAGATATATTGATGTTTGTCAGTTAAATGTTTTATGTACATGTATGTGATGAATTAAGTAAAATTTAAGATTAACACATTGATTTTTGGAATCTTTATGATTAAGAATTAAGTAGGATGAAGAAACCCTTATTGATGTATGTTTTAAATTATGTGATTTTTGATACATATATATACATATGTACATGTGATTTTTCGGGACTACTGATGTACACAATGAGTGTGTAGATATTTTAGCCGAGAAAACTGATGGAGGAACAGAACTGATTTCTATGTGTTAATTTTGGAAGCCTTTTTGTTCTTAATTCACGTATTGTACTGTGAGATGTATGTATGTATCTTTCTGTGTTCAGTAAATGTTAGTGTTCGTAACTATGTTCTTTTAGTGTCGCTTGACACTCATAAATTGTTTATGTTCTTTAGTGTGTTGTTTAGGGTTAGTTGTGTAACCTTTGGACCCAAGTTGGCTTAAGTTGGTGTTAGTTTGCTAATTGGGTTCTTAATCGAGTTTAGTCACCCTTAATCTGGATTAGTACTTAATCTGCATTTTAGAGTTGTCAGTTGGTCCTAATCATTTCTTAGTTTTTTTTTGGCTCTAAACCTATTCCTAAAGCTTTAAATCATGAAATTATTATACCCAAAGGGTATGGGTATGGGTTAGGGGTCTTTTCCAACCCCTAAGCCCCTTTTTTTGACTTTTGAGACCACTCAAAAAGTCTCCTTTTTTCCTTTGTGCGAAAATTGCAAGTGGTTATCATGAGTTGTCTTACCCCACCTCCTCTTAGTGTTTAACCATAGTGTGGGTTGAGTTAGGAGTTTCTAGAATTGTAAGTGGGTGGGAGAATTTATTGATCCTTTTGGGGCGGTTGAGTTGGAGGCCTATTTAGAGGCCCTTCTTGGACTAGTAGAGGTTGTTACCCAATATCTGCATTTAGAGAGGAGTTCTTGAAGATTGAAGCAAGGAGAAGGAAACTCTACTCAAACTTGTTCATTGCCATTACCTCTTGTGAAGGTAGGAAATCCTCATCTCCCTTGTTCAGATTTCATTCTTGTTTCATGCTTATGCTACCTTGTTATTGTTTGAATTTTTGTATGGTTGTGGGTATGTTGGGAAGATTTGAAAAACCATGTTATTTGGATGTTTTCCTTTCATGTTTATGTTTGCAATTTTGAGATTTTCTTGCATGGGTGTTTTGGTATTGCTCACCCTTGGAGAGGGAAGAAGTGACCAATTTTGGGAAAGGTCTGTTTAGTCAGACTCCAACTAGTGTAGAGTCTCTTCTCAGGATGAGAAGAGGGAGAAAGGGTAGGGTGTTATGGGCCCCTTCCTGTCAGCACAAACCTTGTATGATTTTGGTATGTTGAAATGGAAGAACGAAACTTCTTGGTATATAGCCCCGATTGGGCATCTGTTTGGTATTGTGCTTGACTTCTCCTGGTTGGAAGAATCCACCTTTCCCTAGTATTGATTCATTGTAGATCTTGCGAAAACCTTGTATAAATATGCATGTTTTGAATTGTTCTTGTTCATGCTTTTGGTCACCTGATCAGATTCTATTCCATCCATGGTTTTAGAAATGAGTTGCAGAAAACATTATAATCCCCTTGATTAGGGTCATGAAGAAAATTTGTTTAAATTGTTGAAATTTGGGATTGAGATCCTATTGTAAATTTTATTTTAAACCTTGTTGTAATTGGCAACGAAGTTGGGTTTTGTTCTTGATTCTTTCCCGGCAGAGCCTTTGAATCAGGTTTGCCAATAAAATTGGTGTTTGAGTAAAATTGTTTATCTTGCGTTTTAATCATAATTTTTAATTTAGATGGATGCACATCAAATTAGGATGAAATTATGATGGTTTAATTAAGTAAAACTTCGAGTTTTCTTTATGTTGAAAAAAATGAAATTTATGTTATGAATGTAGGTTCTGTTTCGGGATTATTGGAAGCAAAAACAATTCTTACATTATAGTAAATGGATCATTCATATTCTTAGAATATTTATTTTGTAATAGCTCCTATTAGACCTTTTAAGAAAAAAAGGATAACCCCTCTTAATAAATCAATCAATTTCAAAAAAATTATACTTAGAGAAAATTTATTCTTAGAGCAAAAATGCTCACTGCCTTTTGTATGGGGAGCAAGATTTATTGTCTTTTGCCACAGAGCATCAAAAGGATTCTATTAATATTCCCTTGAACTTGTTAATATTAAATGTTTAAATAAAATAAAGTAAAAATAAAATAAATACAAAAATGAACATATAAATTAAGAAAATATACTATCCTACCAAATAAACTTTAAAACATAATTACACACCCATAACCCTTAAATCTAGGCGTATCTTAGGGAAGAAAAGTTAGCAATGTACATGGGGGGGTGACGTCACCCTGTCCCCATGTCCAATCAACTTTTTCCTAAACTTGGAGTGCTCACATGTTTTTATTTTATCTTATTGTATTATGGTTTATCTTGCAAGTGGGCAAAGTTTGTTTTTAAAACTTTTGCATGATCTCACCCTCCATTTCAAGTGTTGGCATGCACATGTATTAAGGCCCTAGGTCTGCGCTTGACCCCACCCTTGGGCAGAGCGCTATAATTGATGCAACGCTTGGTATTGCGCAGGGCTTTGGGGGTTGGGAGATCGATGTGACCGGTGGGAGAGGGGGGAGATGGAGTGGGAGTTTGGGGTTAGAGTAGGGTTTAGATGTTAGTGTAGGTTAGTTTTAGTTTAGATTAGTGAGTGGTTAATTTATATTCTTTATAGTTAGATTTTATTAAATTTAGTTAATTTTAGATTTAAGTTAAAATGTCAGTTATATTTTTAGGTTAGTTTGTTTTGTTATTTTAAAAGTTTTGGTTTAAAAGTTAGTTATTAATTAAGTTTGTTTAGTTGTTATTTGCTTTAAATTGTAAAATTTATTTAGTAGTTTAGTTTAGGTTAGTAAGATTTTACTAATGAAATCTAGTTTAGATTTTAATTTATTCAAATTTTCATTAGATTATTAATGTCATCGTTAACTTAGAATAATTCTTAAATTTATAAATGTATTTAGTTTTATTAAGTATTGTTAAAAATTGTAGATAACGTTTCATGAAATATTTTTATCTTAATTTAAATTCATATGGTCATTATATTAGAAATGTTTTATTTTATTTTTTATAAAATTACGATTGGAATAAAATTAAGTATAGTTTATATAGGTGTATGGGTAGATGTGATACGTCTTTTAATGAGTTCTTGTTTTGATAATTCAAATGAATTTAACAGAAGTTAGTTTTAATATAGATTTAGATAGTTTAGGTTTTAGATTTGTTTTAAATTATCTAATTATTTTAGGAAGCTTTAAATTTCATAATTAGTTAGAAATTATTTAGTTGTTAGTGGATTAAATTTAAAATTAGTAAGTTTATGATAGTTGATTTTTGTTGGGTGATGCGACGCGCTCCCTTGCCCACAGGTGGTTAATTATGTGGTGTTCCATGTTCACTAACAGTCATGGCTTTTGGTGCAACGGTAAATGGAACGGTAAATGGGCCCTACAAGTGGTATCAGAGCCTGGTTTTGGCCTGGTCATGGGTTCAAATCTCCCCGGTGCCTTCCCAACCTGCGTAAGCACCTGGTATGCGCGTCGAGGGGGAGATTGTTGGGTGATGCGACACGCTCCCCTGCCCACAGGTGGTTAATTATGTGGTGTTCCATGTTCACTAACAGTCATGGCTTTTGGTGCAACGGTAAATGGAACGGTAAATGGGCCCTACAATTTTTATGTTAAAATAGTTGGAATGTTTAAGTTAATAAATTTTAGATATCTATTTATTCGGTTTTAATTTTAGTTAATTGTTTTCTTAGAGTGACTTTCCTTTCTCGACTAAGATTTTCAATCGATAATTGTCTAAGGAATTTATAGTTGATGTTGATTAGATCCTTTCTATTAATCTAAACTCGAATACATTACATTGTCATTTAAATAATTATTTCTTATTGTTGAAGGTTAATGTAGAGAACTTGCACTAAAACTTTTATCTATCCTTTCAACTTAGATCACTTTAATTATTATAAAAAAAAAAAAAAAAATTTAGTGTGTGTTTTTTGCCTTCGAGTTTTGGGCATGACATGTTTATCTATCTTGTGAAAGAACTGATTTGTATAATTGCATGTTAGGGTAGTGGGCTCTTCTTACATACATTGTAATTGATCTACTAACTCCTAATAGTTTTAAGGCTTCTAACAAGGCCTAGTCCTCTAATAAGGACTCAAGACACTATATGTAGTTCATAGACTCCTAACAGGGGCAATATCCTTAACTGGGTCCTATTGTTTAGTGAATCATCGAGTGGGTATCATCCCCACTGGGGTTTTCCCTTGGGCAAGGTTTCCCTAGTTAAAAAATAATGTTTTCATGAGTTCTCTATGTGTATGGTTATAGTTATTGTTCAACATTGTTGGTTTACTTTCATATACAAGTTTTAAAGTAATTAACAATATTCAGTTGTGGGAAAAAAATTGTAAAATACTGATTCACCTCCCCCTCAATATTATCTATTTCTAAAAAGTTCATAAGGTGTCTTGTTCATACCTTTTCTAATTTGTTCTCTATTCAAAGTGTATACTATTTTATTGACTGCTTCTCTCTATAATGTCCTAGAAATGTCATTCTCAAACAATATCACTCTTGTTGCTTCTGCTATAGATTTATTTCTTCTTTCAATAATCCAATTTTTATCAGCTATTCTAGGTGAAGATATTTGTCTTTTGATGCCATTCTCTTCACAAAACATGCTAAATTCTCTAGAGGTGAATTCTGCTCCTCTATCAGACCTCAAATACTTTATCTTAACACCAGATTTATCATCAACTCTATTCTTAAATATCTTAAACTTCTCAAAAGATTCATATTTCTCTTTAAGAAATGGTACCCACATCATTCTAGTGAAATCATCATCAAAAATCATAAAATACCTTTCACCATAGAATCCTCATGTTCTTTAGGAACAACTTAGATCTTTGTGAACAATCTCCAGCTTCTCTGTGGTATTGAGCTTCTTGCTAGGAAATGATACTTTCTTCTATTTAGCCAAAATACATTCTTTACACACAACATTATTAAGCTTTGTAATCTCAGGAAAGTCTCTGACTGCAAATGTGGTACTAACTTTCATAATATTATCAAAATTTATGTTACAAAATCTTCTATGCCATAACTAAAAGTTATCCACTTTAGCTACCAAACACATCATTTCAATATAATTAAATTGAAATACATAACCTCTGGATCTAGTACCAGTTCCAATTAGCTTACCATCTCTATCTTTGATAATGCAAGTCTTCTAAGTGAATTGCAATTGATAACCCTTGTCCACCAACTGTCCAACACTCAATAAGTTATGCTTCAATCCATCCACAAATTAAACATCATCAGTGTTATTTTTCCCATCAAGAGTAATGGATCCAATTCTTGTTATATGAAAGGTTGCATTTCTAAAAAATCTAACAATACATCCATCATGATTCTTTAACTCGACAAACTTATTCATATCAATAGTCATGTGATGTGAACATCCATTATCAATCATCCAGTTAGATTTATTTTCCACTTGGGAAATTAGATCTCTTTCTTCTCCAATTGCTCTATCAAGACTATCTTCCTTGATAGCCACAAACCCCAATTCATCAACAATTTCACTTTGACCTTTCTCAAAAATTCTTTATCTTCATTTGCATATAAACAATTTCTATCTCTATCTCATTTAGGCTTAAACATTCCCTTATACTCTTTCTTTCTTTTAGGACATTCAGACGGATAATGACCAAATTCATAACAAGTCCAACATTTAAAGATTTTCTTACCATCTTTTTCTCCTCTCACAAGAAGGGCTATTCCTTCCTAAATCTTCTTGTCTTCATCAAATCTACTACTACCAGCAAAATCTCCAGATGTTCTTGCACTCCTTCTCAGATTAGGTCAAATATTTAGGGCACTAAAAATTATTTTGACTCTTGCTAGATCTCTAGACTATCTTAGATCTACTTTTACAAATTATAATCTTCTTAGAAATGTTTCCTTTGAGAAATCGTTAGTGTAGGGCATTACTAGTTGAATCATCTGAGCTAGTTGGTTAAATGGTGGTGTCAAACTTTTCAAGATTCTACATATTACTTCATCCCATTCTTAGGTTCCACCATGAGACCAAATTCTTGCAACAATTTTTGAGATTCTGCCAATATAACTTCTTATAGATTCATCTTCCATCATTTTAGCATCTTGAAATGCACATATCCAATTATGTAATTTCATTCTCTTTGCATGTTTATCACCTTCAAAACTACATTCTTCTGCTTTCCAAATTTCATAAGATGTTTCAAGTGACTTTACCTAATAATATTCACTCTCTAGAAGAGCTTTTAGTAGATCTTCTCTTGCTCTCATGTTACACATGAATAGATCTCTTTCATCTTCACTGCATTCTTCTATCTTTCCTTTTTTAACAATTGTCTTCTTACTATTTTTCAAGATCCAATATCCTAGACCCATGTACAACAAATGAGTGCTCATCTTCTCCTTCCAACTATCATAGTTGGAGCCATCAAATCTAGGACTATCCTTTCTAAAATGATTTTTCATTGATCTCCTAAAATTTTTAAGTTTAACCTTCAAAGACCTCATGAGCTGATACCAATTATTAGAATCTATAGTTCACTAATATAATTGAGAGGTGGTGGAGTGGGGGTGAGTAAGTTATCCAACTATTATCACAATTATCATCCTTAAACAAACTTAACCATATGAGTAATATAAACTAAAACTACAATAAGATAATCATATACAATAACACCATATATGTTTGTTGGGAATTAACAAGTGGGAAGTATACTTTTGAGGGAGTGGGGGTGAACCAAATGTATTACACTTTAACCAATAAAACTTTTAAACTCTAAAAAATTTCATGCATAAACATATAAAAATAGCATGTAAAGTAAATGCATCCACATAAACACTTGACACTAGATATGATTACCCAGAAGCCCTCAAATGAAAAGGTAAACTAGGGTGCGGCTAAGACCCACAACTCTTCACTACTGTAGCAATAAAGTTCATGTGTTAAGGTTACATATTTTTTACCATTCTCATGATTTTCCCTATGAAAGGCCTTCCCTATTAAAATCTTACATGGATTGTTAGATCCTACCCTATTCAAGGATTTTAACACTCTATCAGAAGTGTACATAGCTAAAGGATTTACAAAAAATTCACTTGGAATGTCACCCTATTAATGATTTTATACAATGGCTATTAAACCAACCTATCTCCATAGGATTTCATTCTTCTAATACAATTGTTAGAATGTATAGTAGAATGGTTGACCTGATTTCTTGCAATCTACTAATGCTGATTTTAGATCCTTGTTCTATCCAATCTGATCCTCATTGATCTAGTATGAAACTATTGTGACCTTGATTCTTTGTTCTGCTAACTGATACTACAATGTTGTCCTTCTTCTAAGTCAATTGACCTCTTTCACTACCTTCAAACTTCGCTAGTTTTATCTCCTTGTATGCATTCTCCTTTTTGTATACTCTCTCATACATACTAAATTATGGGGCTTCGACCTCCTTAAAAAGGTTTTGTGACTTAGGGTTAGGTATGAATCTATGATTCAAATTTATCCATCTTTCCCCCTCAAATCTTTCCATTTTTCTAATTGTTCGCATGTTGATTGCATAGGGAATCAAATAGATTTGATCTTATCTTTTTAATCCTTTGAGATTTATCCCTATGTCAGCTCAAAAATGGTTTAAATCTTAGTTTGTGAAGGCATAAACTATTATGTTTATTCTTTATTACTCAACACTTACTAATTATTGATGCTTGGTACATGCTAAATTCTATCTTGAACAACACTTAGACTTTGCTCGACATCTATTAGTCACTCAACATCTAAAACTTGCTCAACACTATCTATTTTCTCGACATCTGAATGACTCAGCATCTGTTGAATTTTTGGCTTGGCACATATTGTGACTCGGCATCAATATTATACTCAGGATCACCTTAGAAAATTTCTTAAGTGTGTTGACACTCAATTGTCAAAACCAATCTGAGATCAACAATCTACCCCTTTGACATCAGTGTCAAAAACACTTAACTATATATAATGAAACTAATCTCTTTAAGTATAATATACATTATGTTTTTCATATATATAGAAATTCAAAAATTTTCAAAATTTTGTGAAGAACTATATATCTCAAAATTTTGTATCTCCCCCTGAGTTGATGTGTCATATCCTTGTAACCCAAATATCTCTGAATAGATTGATGTATCTCAGCTGATACTCCTTGTCTTCAATTCTGATACTCTTTATTGGATGTGTTCTTGTTATGCTCTATTTTGCTCCTACTCTATTTATTTTATTACTCCCCCTTTTATTTTTGCTCCCCCTTTCACATGTTCCGTTGCAGTTTAATTGTCCATCTAGCTTTTCAAGTTCTTCTAATGTGCCTTGAATTTCTCTCCCTTTTTGACACTTATGTCAAAGGGTCTTACAATTCTTAGAGCAACATCCCAATTTTTTTTTGCAACTTCTAGTGATTTATTTTGGATGGATCTCTCTGCTGCAAGGTGAACTAATCCATCTAATGTAGAAAGATTGGGATTTTTCTTTATCACATTCTTTGCATGGGCTAGCTCCTTTTGCAAAAATTCCATGTGAGGGGTGAGGGAGGCTTGTATTTGTACTAATTTGGCTCTTTTGTTAGCCTATTCTATTGTTAATATAGATAGTCCCTTTTGAGTGTGAAGCATTGTGTTAAAGTGCTTCTCACTTTGAGCTAGATCTTTGGGTAATTGCATGCTTGATATTTTAAAGTTCCTTTCCAAGCTCATAATTCTCTAGCTAGTCTCGTGTGTGAAGATAGAATGATCACACAATTTTGAGTGTAATGAGAATATGTTCTCAAGTACTATCTTCACCTTTTCAATTTTCTTAGCTAGTTCTACTTGAGATAGTGCTATCTCACTGATATTCTTTCATCTACCTTTGTTTGAAACTTCCTTTCTGACCATTCCATTAGCTTGGCATTTGTATCATGGTCTTCACTTTACACCTAGTCCACTATGTTTGAAAGTTATTCCATAATGGGTTTTGTTTCATCAGGTGTTTGCAAGCTAAATGCATCTAAAAAGATGTCCTTTATTTCAATCAATGCTTGCCTCTATTTATACTCATTTCTTGAGTATCTTCTTCTTCTTTTTCCTTTCTAGTGCCTCTTCCACTTCATTGATCTGATCAATATTCATAGTCTCATAGTCATACTTAGGAATGACTATTTCTTCATCTAGTGCAAGGTCCCCATAGCGAAGTACCTTTGCAACCTTTATAGATCTCGAGCTTGGTACTGATATTTGAAGTGGTACTACTTCAATGCTTGGCTTTTATGACATTTTTGTTGGAGTTTGAGAGGTTGGTAGATTAACCAAAGCTTGAATAATTGCTTGCTCCATTTCTTTTGGGATCTCTTTCTCCTCCTCTGATCGTGCTTGATCAATAATTATTATCTGAGGTGGTGCACCTTGTACTTGTGCAATAGGAATAGAAGTATCCATCTATCTTGTTTGGTCCTTTGTTAGCTCCTCGGTAGTTGTGGTGACTTTAACTATGGAGTCATTCTTAGCTGATATATCTTGTGCAATTTTCTCTTTGGGTTGTCCACTTGTAGCTATAGGGATGACTAAAGATATTTCTTTTGTTGCCATCTTATCCCTAGTCAAGTCAGCTACTACCTTTTGCAATTCATCTACACTGACCAATACTAGATTGTTGCATAATTGAGCTTCTAGAGTTGTTTGGTCAAGGATCTTTTTGAGATCCTCTATAGTCAATGGATTTATGTTCTGACCAGAATTGTCAAGAACATCTTTTACTTTTATTGTTTATGCAAGTGTAGAAGTGTCATGTGGAGGATTGGGCAGTGGCAATTGTGTGTCTTGCACACTTTGTTCTATTTTCTACTCTTCAGTAGTTTCCATATCATCTGTTTGTGCTTCCTTCTCCACTATATCTGTCTTCTCCTTTTCTCCTTCACTTTCCTTTTCATTTCATCCTCTTCTTCATTGTTTCTCCCTTCAAAGGGATCTTCTTCTCCTTCTTTTATAGTTGTGAGGTCATAGATTAATTTCCACATTTATGTGGACTTTTTCACAACATCCTCAATCTTATTCTAAAGAATACTAAATGTTCTATATTTGGGTACAAAATTTCTCCCATGCTTCTTATTTGCTTTACTTATTTTCCCTTTTGTAAGTTCAAGCATTACTCGAGCCAATGTTGACTCTCTTATTTCTTTCTCCATATTAAGGAAACAATACCATTTATTTTCTACAATAGAATATAACTCCTTAGGAATTGAACTATCAAGTTTAAGTGGAATGTTCTTGAACTTGGCCATCATAGTGTAGATTGATTTTCCAACTATGTTTTGTTCTTCTCTATTCAACTTATTAAAATCAATGCTTTTTAAGCTAGATTAGTCTACATTATCTCTAATGTTATCACATACATTTTCTAAATTAGACTTGGTGGTGTGACTTACCACTCTAAATTGGCCATTGTCATCAGATTCAATCCTTTACTCATCTGATTCAGGAGGTGCAACATACTTTCTTCTTAGCTTCTTCTTAGCTGGACCTTCCTACTTGGTATCCTCCTTCTTCTCTTGTTCTTTAGCCTCCTTTGTTGTAGCTCTTGTACTTTCCTTATAGTAGGCTTTTTTGGGCTTGGCTTTGTTATCTTCTTGCCTTTGGGCTAAGCCACATGTTGTTTTTGAGCTTTTCTTTTCTTTTGCTCTAGCTTGGTAGGTGCCTCCTTGACTTGTTCTTCCTCCTTAGCACCTTCTTCCTCTTCAGCATCTTCACCTATGCCTTGTTTCAAGGCAAGTGGCCCTTGTCCCTATTCTTCTTCTTCTACTTCTATTGTCCCTTCACCAAATTTGGCCTTTAGCTTTTTGAAAAATTTATACTTCTTCTTTATAGTTGAAGCAGTCTTCAACTCCATCTCTACCTTGGATTTCACAACATCAAAAGTGCCAAAGGGTTTTGCACTTTTGTCAATGTCCTCTATAAGCAATGTTGTGATTACTATTGATGCCTCTTCAACATTAATTTCATAATCAAGTGGCCTTAGCCATCTTACCCTTGGTACTGCTGCTTGGATGTATGTATAATCAATGTCAACCAAGAAACAAATATCATTGATATGTTGATCTACTATAGAAACTGGTATTTTGAGCCTTTGCTTCATAGACTTCTTAAGGTCTTCAAAATGGCTTGTTAGTAAGGTTTCAAAATTGGCTCCCATTTTCTCTATGTACTCATTAACATGTACTGCTATAGACCTATTTTTTTTCCAACTTATTTTACCAAAAGAGGGGAATTCATTCTAAACATAAAAAAAATATACATATCAAAATTGTCCAAACTTACAATGAGCACTCTTGGATCTCCTTATTGCTCCTAAATTCTCCATAATTTGTTGTAGTAGCAGCTCTGCTAGATCATATGTATATCTTTCTTGACAAGTTTATATCCTTCATTGACTGCAATGCATGAGGCATTGTTTAGTTAGCTTGACTAGTAGAATTTATGGGATATAATTCTAATAGAAAATTCTACAAGTGGATCTCTGATTGTATCTATTGTAATGCCCCTTTTGTTCCACTTAGGTCCAATGTTCTTCTCTATGGATTCTTTTGAATCACTCCTCAAAATCTTTGGCCTTTCTAGGGTTGGGTAGCCTATTACCCTATGTATAATTCTCTTTGACAATTTTATGGGTCCACCCTCCAACCATAGGCATCTGTCATGAATTCTACTCAACACTATCCTTGTTCATTCAATTTTGAAAACTATGGGGAAATCTAGGGCACGAGTTAAGCTCTTTCTCTCAACAATCCAAAATTCATCCTTTAATACCCCATTTTCACAAAGTCTATCATAAGCTTGCCTAATGTCTATGTCATCTATTGCTCCAACTTTACAATTGTAACATTTTCTAACATCTTGTACCATAACAACCTTAGGTGGAATAATAGACAAAGTGCTGACAGGGTCATTTTTATAAGCAACTTTAGGAATTGGTCTAAAATCTAGTTGTTTTACTTCATTTCTGACCAAATAAACCTCAAATGGTTCCTTGTCTTTGGGATTCCTAGAGCTAGATGCCATTTCTAAAAACTAGGGTTTTGAAATATATAAATTTTCTAACTACATAGCTCGACACTTATGTAAATACCTTAGGTTGATGAAACAATGCTAAATCTTTATTGGAATCGTTGCAAAATCATCATTCTCTTCTTGGAAGTCATTTCTATGCTCTTCTTGCTCTCGCTCTATATTTGCAATTATAAGAAATGATAAAATTTTTGGTCTTATACCTTTTATTACATAGAATTTAATGTTTAGTGCATGTACAACTGTCCACTCAGATCCTTATACAATTCTATTTTATTCAGGTTCTATTGATTTCCCAACACTTGACATCCACTAGAGTTTCCCTTACTCAGCAACCTTTACACACTTAGGTTCCACTGACTTTGGTAGAGAACTCAAAATTTACTAGGATTTCACTTGGCATTTAAAGGAAACTTTCCCTTACTTGATAGTAATGTTAAAACTTTGAAAATTTAACCTTGCATCTTTTTTTATGCGGACGTAACCTTTTTAGTGCTAACTCATTCTAAGAACTGATGTATGATAAAGCATTTAAATATTAGTCCCACATATTTTCTTGCTTAGTTTGATGAAGTATGACCACTTGACCCTATAAGTAAAGTGATCCCTTCATTTGATGTGTTGCATCCATCTTTCTTCTTCCATGTCTTATTCATCTCTCTTCTAATATGTTCAAAATCTACCTTACCTTTTCCCTTATTTGAGTCAAATTTAGGTGCCTTTGTCCTTGTTGGGTAGTGCTTGCTAATGTGACTAGCCTTCAAACAACTAAAGCATGTAGTTTGGCTCAACCATTTGTTGTAGCTTCCATTGAAATGTGTTCTTATACAATTCTCAAGGATGTGTCCATACTCTTGGTAGTAGTGACAACTGTGTCTTGTGTTGTAATCCCAATTATAGGAATTTTCATGGCTTCTTCCCTTGTTTGATGATTATGTGGGCTTGGATCTACATTCAAAGGCTTTATGTCCATACTTATGACAATTGTAGTAGCGTCCTTCAAATCTTGGTGTATGCATGGTCCTTGTTCTACATTCATGTGCTTGATAACCTTGTTTGTTACACTTGTAACAATGTGTCATATTCTTTGGCTTAGCATTCTAACTGCTATTCGTGTTCTTGCAAATATTAACTGTATGTCCTAGCTTACCACAATGATGATAAGTGGTTTTGGAGTTCTTACCTTTGTCATTCCTTTGCTCAACAATCTTGGATGACTCTCCTTCTTCAGTACTTGTATAGCCCAAACTTGATGTGTCTTTACTGGATCTAGGGGATTTCAGTAGTTGCTCAAAGTACTTGATGGCTTCATTTGTCTTGTTGAACCTTTAAGAAAATTCCTTTTCTCTTTTTAGGTCATTCTATAGTTTCTCATTTTGTAACTTCAATGTAGTTATTTGGGCATTCATCAAGGTATCCAATTGCATGTTTAAGATCCTAGACAACTCTGCTAACTTTTCTTCCAATCTGTTTAACAAAATTCTTGTCTTCTTCAATCATTCCCTTATCCTCAATAGTTTTCTTCTTTTGTTCAGTCACTTCACATAGTAGTATTGCTTATGATTCTTGCTCCAACTTGAGATTTCTAATCTTTGCAAATAACTTTGTGGTGTAAATTTCCTTGTATTGAGTATCATTCTCAACTATGGCAATCTCTTTCCTTCTCTTTAGCGAACTCCTTAAGGCATTTTTGGCTTCATCCAATTGTTGTAGTAGGAGTTGTATCTCAATCTCCTAATTCTCAATGGTTTTTCCCAATTTGTAGACTTTCATCTCAAGATCTTTTCTCCAAGTTGTAAGGCTTCTCCTAATGAGAAATTAGCTCTAATACCAATTATTGGGAATTAACAAGTGGTAAGTATACTTCTAAGAGGGGGAGTGAATCAAAAGTACTTAACTTTAACTAATAAAACTTTTAAACACTAAAACATCTCATGCATAAAGATATAAAAATAGCATGTAAAGTAAATGCATCCATGTTAACACTTGACACCAAATATGATTACCCAGAAACCCTTTAATGAGAAGGTAAAACTAGGGTGGGGATGACACCCACAACTCTTCACTATTGCAGCAATAAAGTTCACCTATTAAGGCTGCATATTTTTTACTGTTCTCATCATCTACCCTATGAAAGGCCTACCATGTTAAAAGCTTACAAGGATTGTTAGATCCTACCCTATTAAAAGATTTCAACACTCTATCAGAAGTGTACCTAGCTATTTGGAATTTACAAAACATTCACTTGGAATGTCACCCTATTAAAGGCTTTATACAATGGCTATTAAACCAACCTATCTCCATAGGATTTCATTCTTTTAATAAAATTGTTAGAAAGTATAGTAGAATGGTTGATCTGATTGCTTGCAATCTACCAATGTTGATTTCATATTCTTGTTCTATCCAATCTGATCCTCACTAATCTAGTATGAAACTACTATGACCTTGATCCTTTGTTCTACTAATTGATACTACAATATTTTCCTTCTTCTAAGTCAATTCACCCCTTTCACTACCTTCAAACTTCACTAGTTTTATCTCCTTGCATGCATTCTCATTTTCACATACTCTCTCATACATACTGAATTATGGGGCTTCTACCTCCTTAAAAAGGTTTTGTGACTTAGGGTTAGGTATTAATCTATGATTGAGATTTATCCATCATTCTCACTCAAATATTTCCATTTTTCTAATTGGCTTCTTGTTGATTGCATAAGAAATCAAATAGATTTGATCTTATCTTTTTAATCCTTCTAGATTTATCCCTATGTCGGCTCAAAAATGGCTTACATCTTAGTTTGTGAAAGCACAAACTCTTATGTTGATTCTATGTTACTTAGCACTTATTGATTATTGATGCTTGACACATGCTAAATTTTATCTTTCTCAACACTTGGACTTTTCTCAGCATCTATTAGTCACTCAACATCTGAAACTTTCTTAGCACTATTTGTTTGCTTGGCATCTGAATGACTTGACATCTGTTGAATTTCTAGCTCGGCACATATTGTGACTTGACATTTATATTATACTTGACATCAACTTAGAAAATTTCTTAAGTGCATTGACACTCAATTGTCAAAACCAATCTAAGATCAACAATGTTAACTAGGGAAACCCTTGATCAGAGGGAATTCCCAATAGGGATTGTACCCACAAGATGATGTACTAATATAGATGTTCCCTATTAGAGGATGGCCCCTATTAGGAGTCTATGAATACATTTGGTACATATGAGTCCCTGTTAGGATACTTTGAGTCATTTTTGGGAGATTCCAACCCTATTAGAAGTTGTGCCAACCCTATTATGAGTTGTGGAAGACAGCTAGACCCACTACTTGAACAACTTCAAGTTCAAAACCCATGAACCCATTGTCCAAATGATCATTGTATTATTCCTTGCAAAATAATAGAATTGTATAGTATTGTTCCTTCCTCTTTCTCTATCTTGTCAATAGGACTTCTACTCCTTTTGATCTTGTAACCAGATCACAAATCTCACATCCAATAATCCCTTGGCCCGCTTCCACACATTCCTCAAGCACTCCACTTCTTTTTGCACGTTACACTTCATACAATGATCACAACACTTTAAAAACAAGGAAAACATATTTCCTTTATACCATATCTTCAAAATAATTCCTTGAGTTGGCCTTGAGGCTGACATAATTAACTATAATATGATAATAAATTAATTACAATTATAATAACATTGTCAGCTCATTGTCTATAAAAAACTTCACATGTGAGATACTAGGTATTGCACACTTGTTGGCATCATCAACTAATTATTTTCTATCACTACCTAACTACACATCTTTTCATTGCATCTCAGATGTAAGATAGAGAATAAACATCAGGAACTTCTTTCCCAATACTCTATCTTTGAACTATTCTCTGTAAATCAGTTAAAACTTCCCTACGTCTTTGACTTAAAATCTATGCACTTGACCATGTCATTAGGACATGGTGTAGAATATCTCCATGGCTACACATCACCAAATAGTCAAACCATTGTATGTACTATTAAGATCTATGTCTACTACTCAGCTAGTCTTTACAGAAACAATACTATGTTGACATCAATGATAAACACACTCATGAATGTAACATTTCAATACTCTTCAATGCTTAGGATACTACCCCAAAGTAGTATCATCAACATTCAATCTAACAAATTTTCTTCTTTGGAGGTGCCTTAATAGAAAAATTTTGTTTAGTGGATGGAAGTCATAGTGCTTTGCCTTCATGTGTTCTTTTGGGAAGGTAAAGATATGGTTGCTAGGATGAGGGAGCATGTTTTCCCATTGTCCTTTTCATGAAAATCATTTTGTTAGATATCTTTTGAAGAATTACTTGAGTGATATTAAGTGTACTAGTGGTAGAGCTTGTTGAGGCTCTACATTGAATCTTTGTTTTCCATTTATTAGTCACTATCAAATCATCCTCCAATTCAATTTCCAAGGTATGAGCTGCCTGCAGATTAGTCACATGTGCACCTATAATTTGAAAACTGATGTCAAGGAGCATGGAGCTAATGAAGAACATTTTCTAATTGTATATAGTAGGTCTACTTGCAGCATGGATCCTATTGACCAACTTGTTAAATTTTGCAATGAAGTTTCTCATAGGAACACTAGGTTCCTTCTTTATCAAGGTCAATTGAATCAATAGTGTGTGTTCATTTTATGTACTATTGTAACATGCCTCAAATTGATTCCTCATTTCATTCCATCTTGTAATACAATCTACTGGAAGGTGTTGAAACCAATTAGCCACACTCTGAACTAAAGTTTCTACAAACATCCTTACTAGCGCATCTTCAAGTTGAGGACACACAATACTACATGTAGTGAAGAAAGTTCCACTATGCTCCTCAGTAGAGACTTTCCCATCACCATTGAACTTGGGAAATTTCTTTCGAGAAGCTCTAGGAAGATAATTATTAGCTATAAGTTGAAGAGGACCAATAGAATTACCTCATGGAACAACTATTAAGGCAAGAAGGATAATAGGTATAGCCTAAAAAGTGACACTAGTAGCAACAACTACTTTGTCAAGAGTGAGGGTGTTACACAAATATAGGATATGAGTGCAAAAAAAGAGAGGCAAAGATGAATGAATACATATGCATGAGATAGGGCGAGGTGGTAGAAAAAGAAGACCACATATACCATTATATGTTGGATCTTGAAAGCATGCTCTTCCTCTTCTAAAAGGATCTTCTAATATTAGAAATTTAGCTTTCTGCAATTCTTCAAATACTAGGTCAACTTGGCCTTTGCCAAGAATACTTTTGGTATATTTATGATCCAGGGTGAACTTTCTTACTTCATAGTGGGTGTGATTCTTTTAATATTTTTCAAATCAAACTCCCTCCCCATATTCAAAATTGGCCTCTTCTCTTTCAAGGGCAAATATTACCCTTCTATATTGGTCAACAAACTTTCAGATTTTCTAGGCAAGAGTATACAAATAGTTTATTATGTCCTCATGCTCATCCTAGAAGCCAAGGATAGGTTGCACTATGGGGATTTTTCCTTTGTGAGGAAATTATATTTTTGTTCATGAGCTGATATGCTTGACTCAAAAATTTGAGTGTCATAGAGATAAGCTCTACGTTATCTAGTAAAGCCATAGACAGACTTACTAAGAAAACTTAGGATATATGAGTATCTCCCCAATAGAGTCACCAAAAAATTTTGGTTAATAGTTTTTCTTCCTTAATATTTTGGTTTATACCTTGACTCTTGAAATACCCAATGTCTAGTGGAAAAAAAAGAAGTTAACAATAGAATGGGTTAGTGTAGTAATCTATCAAAGAACCCTGAATTGAAAGGTACAACTCCCTTATGAATGTAAGATTTGCAATAAATTTTGTTTTTCAAGTTTTGGGGATCTGCTCTTAACTAGATAGTAGAAGAGGCAAATACCAAATTGCTCAACACTTTAAACAACCGAGGAAAGGGTAAACATGGAATAACTCACTAAATGAAAGAAATGAAACATGCATGACCAACTACGATAGTAGAAGAAGAATACAAGATGGCAAGATGGGTAATTCCCATATTACAAAGCTAAATGATGTTTCAACAATACTTGGATTGTCTATCTTTTAACCACTCCATCGACCAATTTCTAGCCTTCTTATACAATAAACTATACTACACATATAAACTATGGTGTATATCATAAGGAACAAAGAAAACTTTTGCTAAAGAAAGCATAAAATAAAATCTATTGAATGAAAGATATAAAACCAAGTTCATAAACCATCCATTCAATTGTCAAAAAAATCTAGTTCATCCCAAATACTACACTATGGCTAAATGAACAACATAATTAAATTTGGACTTAGAGTAATGCATATTAGTCCAAGCTACAGGGTTTTTCCAAAAATTATTTTTTTAATCCATTCTATTAACTTAGAAAATTACATATATAGGCCCCTTCTTAGGGTTCTTGGCGAGTTATAGATTCATCAATTAAATTAACAAAGCACTTACTCACTCAGAAATCAAGAGTCATCCATCACAATTCTGAATTTCAGAGATAGAGGGAGAAAGACTATTCAATTTCCTTTTGTAGACACTAATAATCACTTTAATAACATCCTAGACATTTGGCTTTAACATGTTGATGTTCCTATGTACACTTTGCATCTATCCTAGCCTTTGTAATCCCTGGTTACCACGGAATATCCTCAGAAAATGGCTCATATTCCTCTCTAGCTCTAAAATAAGACCTTTGGTGCCATTTCTATCTTTTCATATTCCAACTACCTGATCTTTAAATTATGAGTGTCGCTCTGGTTCATATCAAATCAGTAGTCAAGATTAAAACATCTTGGTTTAGCTGACCCACACATTGCCTTTTCTCTTATGAAGAATGGATGGCCACAATCTCCTTTGATCCTTTTAATTTATGGCATGAAATGGACTTGAGTGTGTCATTATTCTAGAAATTTTTTTAATACAAGACAACTGTTGCCCAAAATCAGCCAGAGATTCATTTAGAGCCATTGATCTATGTTGATCGAACGATGGTTGGCCTGATGACCTGGGCCCACAACTTTGTAGTTAAATGGATATCAATGAATCCCATTGCTCCGTGATGAATAATGAGTGATCACTTCTCCTTAGTGGGAATATGGGGACCGTTAGATTCTTTCAAGCCTTAATGCCTCCTCATGCTCAGTGGGACCTTAGCTGATGTGGAGTCTTCTCAATGACCATTTGACTTTTCTCAAATCTCCACATAGTCTCGGATAGTTTAGTTGATAGTTGCACCATAGCTCTGTACCAATCTAACGATCGATATCATTGTTGTACTGGGACCATCTTTTTTGAGCCCTGGGAAATATATGGCTCCCGTAATGTCATGATAAATAAAGATCATGCGTCAATTTCTTAGGGTGAAATGAGAACCATCAGATGCATTCAGAACATAATCCACTTTCTTTTTTGCACGCAAATATGAGATTAAAATATCATCTTTCAATCTGAGTTCCATCCAATGGTCCAAATTTTTCTTCGATATGATTGACATTCCCAGCTTAACACATGGACATGCAGATTTAATACAGGCCATTGATTCATTTTCCATGCTTATTCTGCCAACTTTGACTGCATCCCTTCACCATTACCGAGAACTTCACTGCTTCCTCTGCATTCGATTGAACTAAACTTACTTCCAATAATCTCTCGTGATAGAAACTTATTCCCTAGCATTGATTCTGATGCTGTTTATTATCATTAGCTCTTAATATTGCGCGATCTTTCCTTTCAAATACAATTTGTCTAAACAAATAAAGATCACTTTGACCATAGAGTCTAGGAATCTTAGAACTAAAATAGTTCCTCCCTTATCTGGAAAATGCAAGAAACTTACCCACCCAAGCCTACATCATCTAGCATGATTGAATGCAACTGAATTGCTTGATTTCCCACATAGGATAACATAGAGGGATAGATGAGAGAAGAAGCTTCCTAATGGCAAGCTAGACCAAGAGTTAGACCTCAAACATTGACTTGACACCAAGCTAGGAGTTCAAAAATAGGCAGACTGAAAGTGCACCAACACAAAGCTAAATGTAAAATTTCATGGAAACCCAAGTTAGAGTTAAAATTTATGACCTTAAGAAGTTCATGCATCATTTCACCCCTTATTTAAAATAAGCTCTCTCTAATTTTGTTTATCTCTCTCCGCCTCCTCTTAAATAATATTTTATAGGAAAAAATGCATTTCTACATTTTGAATACCATATAAGGGACATATAGTTAAAATAATGATCTATGGTCTATGCCCTATTCTTTATCATAATAAGAAGAAAATTCAAGGAAAATTAATGATAATTTTTACCATTGGGTGATTCAACTTTTAGAATTGGATGAATTTACTTCTTATCAATTTCTTTTTTTCTATATGTTAAACTTTACCTTCCCATTTTTATTATATATATGAGCTTTTTGGCTCCCAAAAAAATACCGAAATGGACTCAAATAGTGTTGGCCTATTTAAACATATATATAAATCCTTTAAGTCAAGCCACATGTAAAATTTTAAGGAAAACTTAGATCTAAGTCAAAAGTTGTGATCCTCAAAAGCCCCTTCATAACACTCCTCTTGTTGAAAATAACTCACGTCATGCATGTTGTTTGTGAATTGTTGAAGTTTAGTGGGATCCAACTTCATCACCTCCCACTTTGATATCCAGGTGTTATCTATTATTAGTAATCCATCCTAGTAAATATAATACCTATTGTATTGACCATGTTATCCAAGAATACAGATTGTTTATCTATAATTTGGTAAGTATTTTCCATTTTCTTACTTGGAGCATGGTGTTATTAGTACAATTCTTTTCTACTATCTATCTCACCAAATTATCCATAGAATGCATAGTAATAAGAAATACTAAATGCAAGATAAATCTCAAAATAACCTACTAAAAAGACCTCATAATCATTATCATCTATCTTCTTGAATATTTTTAAGGACCTATATTTTTGTAAATCATCTTATGGTATTTTCCAATAGGAAATTTATCATGTCACATGTATACCATCAATTGACCACCATCATTAAATATCTATTATTGTATGCTAACATATAAAATAACCTTGTATATATGATTATTAGATTGCAACATTTTTCTTTAAGAAATGCTTCCTTGTCATTGCTAATTCTATCTCATAGAAGAAGTTTTTGGAGACCCACAACACCTTGAGGAATATTATCATATATAATATAAAAAGAAGATTTCTTATTTGACTTAATAATGAAAATATTTTTAAGAAAAAAAATTCGTAGGGTAATGCCAAGTTCCATTGCTTGGCCTTTTCTCCAATAATGTACCATATTATATTTCCCAAGCTCCAATTGACAACCTCAATTTTACCATATTTTTGGGGATGGCATAGACTACTAAACTATAAGTTTGTTCCCATCTTCATCTATAAGGTCGTCTAGAAATGACTCAAAAACTTAGCATCCTCATCAAATGCAATAATCTTTGAAATTATCAAATCATAAATACACAAACAATAGAATTTTCTTATTAGTTTATCCAACTAAAGCTACCAAACATCAACATTCCCTCCTAGCTAGGGAGGATAAAGAGATGATTACCTCAATGAAAAATTAGGAACGTAAAGATTTAAGGATTCCTTTGATCAAAAGATATCGACTAACTGGATATAATCTCATGATATCAATAGTAATTGTGACCTAAATGTCAAGCCACATGACATTTACTAGGTACCCTAATAAATTATATTAGGAGTGATAGCCTATTTAATTTCAAGTCACATGAAATTTACTAAGTGCTTTATGCAATGAACTCATGAACATTTGTATGCATTATTTTCACTAGGTACTCTTGAGTAATAGCCTCTTAAACAATACCTCAAATGATATTCACCATGTACTCTGAAGCAATGAGCTCCTAAACATCAAGTTGTATACAACTCACTAATATCTATGTAATGCCCTCCTAATTGTTGAGTTGCAAGTTATTTGCCACGTTCTCTTTATTATTGGCCTCCTAAAAAATAAGTTGCATGATATTAACCATGTACTCTAAGTAATGGCCTATTGAACCTAAAGTTGTATGACCTTAACCAAGTACACAGAAATATTGATAAGGTATATTTACACATGTATCCTCAATAATACTTACCATAAGAACATTCATGATGAATTTAATGAACTTCATTTGCCATACAAGATATAATATATTATGATTTACTTACACATCATTAGATATCCATCATGATAGAAGATTAGGTTATTTCAAAATCATCACCTATAAATAAATTTAGCAAATAACAGTGGTGATCATTTGGAAAGTTGTCACTTCCTCATAAAACATATATGGCCCAACTAGTCATGAACTAACACTAATGAATCATAGTTGTCTGACTACTAAAGTTTCCTTATCACTTGAGAATCCATCTTGACATGGTCTACTCTCTCTAAATATAGATATGGTCAAGACCTTTGAAACTTAACTGAAACTTGTCCTCTATCTTCACTCTCTATTTTTAAGGTTTCCTTTAATGAAATGTTAGGCTCCTTATGAATCCGATATCAATCTTGGTTTTCCTACAAACGAATCCCTAGAAAAGATTAAGGAAAACAACTCTTATATTACATAAAGAGGTAAAAATAAAAGGTTGAATACAAAAAATAAATAAGGGTATTTCTCAAGTAATAATCATAAAAAAATTTAATGTCGTAGTCAAAGGATGATGTGAAGATGATGAATCTCCTTAAGGTTTGAGACTAAGATGGTCATATTTGTTAGAGTGTTTATTTTGTTTCACTTATTAATTAGATCATCTTGATTTAATTAATTAAGTGGTTTATTACTCTAGTTCTTAACTTCCTTTTAGATGCATATAATTAATATTTTATATTAATTATAATGTGAAAACCTAGTTAGGGTTTCGTGATTCCTTTTATAAGGATTCACCTCTTTGTATTTTTTTCATTCACTTATTGGATCATAATAGAGATTGCTCTTTGCATGTTCATAAGATGTCTCTGGCTTTTTGGCCTCCATAATTTTTTTTTGCTTCTGTTCTTTGCTTCATCCATGTGACAGGGTTATGCATGCAGGTGTTCTTGGGAGATTAGTTTTTCACCTAATCTAACATGGCATTAGAGCAGTCTTGTTGCTCACTATTCATGTTTTAGAAGCAGGAGTTTTTCAAGGGTTTCAGAAGCTTTTTATGTGGATTTAGGGAGCGCCCAAAAACCCCAGAATCCATATAAAATTTGTCCATTTTGGACAATGTTGGTCCAGGAGGCAAATTTTTTTACCGTACAGGGCCGTACGACCTCTACATGCAATCGGAGGCACTGCAAAATTGAAAAAAATTGCAAAAAAAAAAAAAAAAAAGCTGTTTTAAGATCGCGGCAGTTTACTAACTACAGTGAAACTGCTGGCGGTTATTGTCGTGGTCACCGTTGGCAGTTACCGCCCAGTAGCTCGCAGCAGCACCTACTGCCCACCACCGGCGCTAGCAGCTCGGGTGCCCTCTTCCACTCCGCTTCCACTCCACAGGTGGTGGATTTTGTTTACAGTTTTTTTTTTAAAAATTATTTTTTAATTAAAAATAATAAATTTTCATGCATTTTCAGAGGCCCTGTTGGTTTTTTCATCATAACTTGAGCATACAAATGTGTTTTTTTGATCCAAAAAATGCATTGAAAAGCTGGTTCCAAGATGGAGATGATGGTATAGGTTTTTTTGGGTTTTGATGCAGTTTGGTTGCTTATTTTGGTAGTCAAAGCTAGATGTTCTTTTTTGCCTTCTGGGAGCCATATCTTGCTCATTCGGACTCTTTTTTGGGCTCGCCAGATATCATTGGAAAGCTGGTTCTATGAGTTATTCAGTTGCAAGGGTCTTTTGTCCAAATTTTTCTCTAGGTTCTCTCTCCTCTGAGTTTTTCACTTTCGCACTCTAGCGGATTACTTGGATTCTACAAGTTCTGGGATCTCTTCTTCTGTTCTTTTGGCTCACTCTTCTCTCTGTCTTCTGAGCATTGTATGCTTCTCTTCTGTTGCATTATTTTTTCTGTAAGTGTACTAAGATAAAGTGCCTGCTTTTGCATATCTGGGATCTTGTATACCTTGTGTTTGTTTGTACTCGCACCCATTTATAAAGTGCCTTGGGGGGTCATGATGTTTTTCCATTTTGTGCTCATCCACCTTTGTCAAGTGAGCATTCCTTCCATGACATTAGCCCATGCAGTGTGTCAATGACACCGCCCTTTATCCTGTGTTTTTACTTCTATTGCACTGTTGGTGTTCCTAATTCTTCTTCTTGCAGATGTTTCTGGCATTGCATTTCAGTGTTCCTGTCACCCCTCTCCCTATTTAGCATTATGGGGGGGTTCACCTATTGGCTCTATTGCTTCCTTGGTTCGGTTGAGATATCTACGTATTCAATTTTTGTTCCTATGTACTAGGCAGATGCAGTGGCAAGACACCTATGCATTTTGGTGAGATGGTTCATCTACTATATAGACACTCATTTATTCCTACTTTTAGAGGTCACCTCTTTAATTGATCAGCTCTTCAGACTTTGTCTTCTCTACCTGATCATGCACTATTTCAGTGGGGGTTCCAGCAGTTTCTTCTGACAGTGTTTGCAACTTCATGCTTCAGAGATGCTTCATGCTCTTTCTTGTTTCTTTCTTTGGGAAATTTCCTAGATTGGAAGCTTTGTTTCCTTCATCTCGTTCATTTCCTTGTATTGGGTACCTGATCAGGCCTTGTTGTCAGGACCCATTTTTTCTGCTTTCATAGCTTTGCTAGGTTAGCTTCCTCCTGAGCTTCACTTAAGGGGGGGTGTTAGAGTAATTATTTTGTTTCACTTATTAATTAGATCATCTTGATTTAATTAATTAAGTGGTTTATTACTCTAGTTTTTAAGCTTGCTTTTAGGTGCACATAATTAATATTTTATATTAATTATAATGTGCAAACCTAGTTAGGGTTTTGTGATTCCTTTTATAAGGATTCACCTCTTTGTATTTTTTCATTCACTTATTGGATCATAATAGAGATTGCTCTTTGCATGTCCATAAGATGTCTTTGGCTTTTTGGCCTCCATAATTTTTTCTTGCTTCTGTTCTTTGCTTCATCCATGTGACAGGGTTATGCATGCAGGTGTTCTTGGGAGATTAGTTTTTCACCTAATCTAACAATATTTCCTTTAGATGGTCATATTTTTCATATCATCAAACAGTCTCTAAGATAGCCTTATTTTCTTTAGAGTCATTATCCTAATGTTGCTAACATTAATTAATAATAAGTTTTTTGCATTACATTATTGCTACTAAATTAGTATCATGTCTTCATAATTAACATATTAGATGATGTTTCATATTCTTATCATTAATTAACACCATGATTTAGTTAGGTACCAATTATTGTATATACTATCTTTTCTAACAATGAGTAGGGACATATACTACTCGATAATGGTTTTTGAATTTTGGCCTTGTCTCTTGTAGACCTATATTGTAATCCTTGTCCCTTGATACTCCAAGCCCTTTTTTGCTGATTTTTATTAATATAAATGTTTCTACCACTCTTTCTAGGTTGATTGAGGCAATTATCATTATACTTATTAGCAAGATTCCTCAAGCATACACTACTAATGATATAGAGTATTATATCACCACATCAAGTAATAAGTGATGCATATATAATCAAGACATATTTATTGATTCCTCAAGTAAAGAACAAAGATCTACATCTCTAGTAGTGTCCCGTCTAAATTTGTATATTTCAGAGTTTAAATACAAAAATATGTTTTTTTTTGGGCTTGTCTAAAGAAGAGAGAATGAAATGTTTGTGTAAGTGTGATATGGGTTTATGAAAGTCTTGAGTGCTAGTAAAGGGAGAGTGAAATACTTCCAATGATAATCTAGGCTTATCTCCAGATTTCATGGGCAAAACTAAGAAGGAAAAATGATTTCCTTTTTCTATAAAATTGCTTCTAAATTCTTCTATTCTCCAAAAGGTCTGAATGGGATCCTTATCTTTAAATAAACTCAATTTTTGTATACACCCAACACAATTTCCAAATGTTTCCATATATGTTGGTCTTCCTCCATTCATGTCTTTTATGATATAACTAAACTCTAATAAAATTTCTTTGTGAATATGATATCAAATAATTATGTATAATTGAAAATGTAATGACACTACATGTATTTTCAAAGGAAACAATTTTTTTCTTATTTATATATTGAATGAGGCATGCAAAGACATGTCTCTTCAAAGTAAATGTAAATTCATATATTCTTTTATTTACTATAACATATTTTTGTAAACACCTCTACAACATTCATATATTTTTTAGTGATTGACAAGAAATATAGCACTTAGTACAACAATATTCACTTGAAAAATATGATATATTGAAAAGAAACCTAGAGAAAGGTAACTTAATCCAATCAAATTGGTGTTATTGAAAATAGGTTATTGAAAGGCAACATGAGATCATGGATATATTTTTTTTTTGTGTTTTCATTTTTATTAAATACTAAACAAGATATCTTAATTTTCTTTGGGAGTTCAAACAAGATTATGTGCCAAGAAATAGAAAGAGTCTACATCACAACACTAATTCGTGACTCAGTAGTGAGCCTTTTATCTAGAATTTCCATTTAAGTTTTCTCAAGTTTAAAAAATAATTATAATTGATCTCAAAAAATAAATAGATATCATTTTCTATTAATGATATTACCATTAAGATCATCATCAATAAAAGAAATATATCAATAAAATTTTAGATAACTTTAAAGTATGAATATCGATTACATAATTAGTAAGAAAAGAAAAAGAATATAGTAGAAATCAATTTAGTATGATTATTAGCATACATTTTATGCAAAATTATATTTTAAGAAACTTTATTATTATTAATTTAAAAATATGCCTGTTGGCGCCCTCTTTATTTGTGTTGGCAGCAGAAGGTTTTTGGTATTTGCTCACAAATGCCATCTCAAAAAGGAGGGTTTAGGGTATTTCCCTCCCAGATTCCCCTGATTAGCTTGTGAATGGTCATTTTACAGATGACTCCTTCCTCACTCTCATAGAGGATGAAGAGAATGTTTCCTTCACTTTGTAATGTCTTGACACATTTTGTCTTGCTTTAGGGTCTACTATTTAGTGACCCAAAACCCTTTTTTACAAGCAGTCTTCCCTTCCCCGTCCTGCTTGACTAGAGCAATATCAATGGAAATGGGTTCAACATGGGGAAGTCTTTCATTTTTTGGGCATTCCTTTTTCCTTTCAAACCTTTTTTGTAGAGCTCTAGAATGTGGTTCTTGCCATAATAGAGAAGAAGCTAGAGTATTGAATCAAAAAACCTCTCTCCCTTGTGGGAAAATTCTATATTTGCTCCAAAGTGTTGGTTGCCATCCATGTATACTATTCCTCCTGTTGGGCTCCTTCAAAAGCCTCTTACCTCAAACTCAAGTGCCTATTACATGAATTCCTCTAGGTGTTAAACGCTTCTCACTAGGGCTTTCATAGAGTTACTTGGGACTTTTGCTATCTTCTCAAAGAGTCTAGTGGCCTAGGCTTGCTGTCCACTTAGAAGCAAGGTACTACTTGATGTGCCAAATGGGTGATTCGAGCTTTTTCTAGCAATGAAGCCTAGAAGATTTTTTTAAGACATTGCATTTCTTTAGGCTGTCCAATTCACTGGCCAACTTGGAAGGGGATTGGGTTTCAGACCCTTCTTTTCACCACTGAACATATCCAAATTCAGGGTACTTTTGTTGCCAAGAGTATTTGGAAAACCTAGGAGGCAATTAAGCCTTGGCTTCACTGGGTTGGCAATGGGTTCAAAGATGGGCTCTCCATGAACCAACACAATCTCTAGTGATCACCATTATTTTCTATCCAAGGTGTTCCCCTAGCTAAGGTACACAGGGCTAGTGCTCTACATTTTTTTAAACATGGCATAAGGACCCCTAAAGATCTTTTTTCTAGAATTACTATGAGCTCACGGTTGTGAGATGACATAAAAGTGCAATTCTAGCTCACTCATCCACATCGGCAAAACTTTGATCTTCTAGTTTTTATGGTGCCTCTACATTCGTTACATAAAGTGGGCATTCAGTCTTGTTGCCCTTGGTGGAAAGACTAGAAGTGGTATCCAAAAACCCTAACAACTAGCTATAAGCCTATGCTAGGCTACTGATGGCTAGTTCCTCACCTGCCCATGTTAATGTTCTCAATCAATGATGGCATTTGCAATCTTCTCACCTTACTTGGAGTAATAGGTTATTTATCCAAAATTGCACATTTTTCCTAGTGTATTCTTTTCTAGGGCTTTCCTTTGGGCCCTTAGTTGTGACACCTGGGAGTTCCTAACCACTATTGTCATTTCTATAGTCAATCAGAGACCTTTTTGCACATGTTTTGGTTCTATGGATGGGCTCAGTGTTACTAGTGATGGCTTCATGATCTCTTTCACCCCTTCTACCTAGAACCTTTTTCTTAGCACATGTTTGTTCTGGATGATAATACTCAAAAACCCTTCAAGTACGCCCAGATATGGCATGCTTTTGAATTAGAAATCTTATTTACCATTTGGAAATATCACAATGTAGTTATTTAGGTTAACAACACTATTGACATTAATGTGGCTATGTATGCTAAACCATGTATTTATAACAATGTCATGTTGTGGATGTTGGAAATCTGATTGAAAAGATCATTACTAAAGAACGAAGAAGATTGATTGCAAAGAGGGAGATTGTTGATGAAGAATTTTTTCAATCATTGTTTTGTCATTGATGTCAAACCTACTATTTTTTGGAATGAAAATTTCTTATAAAATCCAAGTACTATCACTTAGTTGATTGATGAAGAGTATTTAATCAACAAGATGTAACAAAAGTACCTAAGGGAAAGGTTGAGTTATGGTTTTGTAATGAAGTACAAGGATAAATTAAGACAATGGTAAAATGATGTATTGATAATATAATTGAAGATACAGAGGTTGGCCACACTTAGAAACACTAGAAGAATAAGTTGTAACAAGGTTGTCTACAAAGCTTAACTAAGTTTATTAGAGAGTGCCAAGCAAGCTAGTTAATGCCGAGCAGATTTTTAGTTAGAGCTGAGCAAATGCAAAATCTAGTGTATGCCGAGTGATATAGAAGGAGCTGAGCATGTACAAGTGTCGAGAAAAGTAACAGGTGCCAAGTATCAAAAAATTTGGTAGATGTAGAGAAAATCCATAGTAGGTACCAAGCATTAGTAAAATGTAATTACTATCGAGTAACATAGTATGTGTCAAGCACTAGAATTTCAATAGTGTCAAGCTGTTGCATTATTTGAAAAGTCAAAGATTTGTCAAATCTGAGCTAACAAGTTTGTTACCTTGAATTTTGTAAATCAAATGGAGGATAAGGATGATGAGCTGGTGGCACAAAATTTTAGGTAAACCATTTTTGGGAAAATTCAAGAGGATTCTTCATGATGTTTCTAGAAAGAATAAGATATGGGTTAGATTCATTGAATCCTACCTAATCCATTCAAACTAAAATTAAAGGAAGGAACAATCGAGTGGGAAAAGTATTTTCTAGACATCTATTTAAGGAGTCATAAGCCAAGAAGCAAGAGTTGTTGGGTTACCAGGTTGTAAAGTGGTTTGAAGGGTGTCAATAAGAAGGAAGAATAGAGCATAGAGACTCTACTTTGATAAGTGGTCATATAGGAGATTGCACTAGTACATAGAGCATGAAGACTCAAGGAGACAAAGCTTGAAAGGAGAACAAGCTATTAGAGCTACAAAGACTGGAAGCTGGGCAAATTGTGAAGAGCTAAACAAAGATCTAAAATTTGCAAGATAGGTTGTGAGTTGTATCAGGTCAAAAGCTCTTGTTGTTACTCTCTAACAATCATGTTAGCTAGGGTAAAATCCTATGGACTTAGTTTGGTTTAATAGCAATTTGTAAATCCTTTAAGAACATGGCATTCCAAGTGAATACTTTAAAGTCCTCTAACTAGGCCCACTTCTAATAGGGTGGTTAAATCCTTTAACTAGGTCACATATAACAATGTGTTATAACCTTTAATGGAGCAGACCTTTCACAGGGCATCACTTTAGAAGAGTGAGAATTGAGTAGCATGTTACTAGTGGTTTTTCTCAAATTGGGTTTCTACATAAATCATTGTGCTATGTGTTGATCTTTCATGTGTTATGTTTGCATGTTCATTTTACAGTAGCTTGCTAAGTAGGAAAGCTTAAGCTTGGATGTATGAGTAGTTTAATCGGCTCACTTTACTTGATGAAAAAAGCTTTATTAGGACATTTAGACCTTGAATAACTAATGCAAGGTGTGTACTAGGGAACACACTAACTTTTGAAGGTATAATAGGAAGACTCGCTACATTTGAGTTGTCCAACTTTGATAACTATAGACCTGAGAACCTTGAATATGCTTTCAAGGCCAAGCTATCATTGAAAGATATTGAGTAGGTGAAACCAAAGAAGAAGAAAAAGGTAAATCATGCATCTAGTGACAAGAACACAGATGAAGAAGATGTGGAACAATTGGAAGCATTGCTCGCCAGAAGATTTCATAGGGGCAAAGATAAATTTAAAGGTAAGCTTCCTATCATTTGCTTTAATTGAAATTGAGTAGGACATATTGTAGCAAGATGCACATAGAAGAAGAATTATAGAGAAGGCAACAAGAGCAAGAACAAAAGAGAAGATGATAGTAGAGATTACAAAGACAAGGGCAAAAAGTGCTACGTTGTTGAAGAAGAGGATTTTGATGAAAATGATGATGAGGTAGTCTATGTAGCCATGAAGGATGAATTAAATGAAGATGAGGCAACAACACTCATAACCAGTGTGAAAAAAAATGATAGGTGGATCATAGACAATAGATGCTCACATCACGTGACAGGAGACAAAAGTAAATTTATTACCTTTACTCAGTATGATGGAAATAGTGTTAGATTTGGAAATTATGCTCCATGTCAAATCAAAGGAAGAGGTCCTATTAAACTTATAGAGAGAATTTCATATAATAATGAATACTATGTTGAAGGATTGAACTATAATTTGCTAAGTGTGTCACAACTAGGCAATATAGGCTGCAAAGTAGAATTTGGAAACAAAACTGCCAAAATCTATGACACTGATAGAAATTTGATAGGAAAAGGAGAACAAACTAGGAGTAACTTGTTTTACTTAGATATGGAAGATGCAACCTATCTTATTGTTAGATTTGATGATGTTTGGTCATGATATAAGAGGTTATGTCATGTTAACTTTGATAATCTGATTAGCACTAACAAAAAGAAGAAAGTCAAAGGTTTGCCTATGCTAAAGAAACCCAAAAATACAATGTGCAAACAATGCCAACTAGGAAAGATGATCAACTCAAGTTTCAAAAGTAAAACCTACACTTCCAAAGAAGTATTAGAGCTAGTCAATACAAATTTATGTAGCCTAATAGAAGTGCAAAACTATCAAGGAGATAGATACATAATGCTATTTTTGGATGATAATTCTAGGATGATGATTGTCATGTTCTTAAAGAAAAAATTTGATGCATTTCAAATTGTTAAGTAGTATTTTGTAAGGGTTGAGAAGGAAATAGAAAAGAGTTTGAAATGTCTAAGATTAGATAGAGGAGGAGAGTTTATATCTAAGGAATTTGAGACTTTTTATAATGACAAAGGAATTAAAAGGCATACATGAACACCTAGAACTCACCCACAGAATGGCATTGTAGAGAGAAGTAATAGATCAGTGATAGATTCTGCCAAAACCTTGATGATGGAGAAAAATGTTGCTCTAAAGTATTGAAGAGAAGTTGTAAGTACTATTGTCTACACCTTGAATTGAGTCCAAGTCAAGAAAGGTACAAATGCAACACCTATTATACTATGGTATGGTCAATCACCCAATGTAAAATATTTCAAAGTGTTTGGTTATAAATGCTATATTTTTAAAGACTCTAGGAATGACAATTTTGATTCAAAAAGTGATGAAGGCATATTCCTTGGATACTCCACTAGAAGTAAGGTATATAAGTGTTTGAATACTAACACTAACAAGATTTTGGAGAGTGCAAATGTAAATTTTGATGAGCATGTAGAAGTCCAAGTTTATAAATCCAAGAAACCAGAATATTATAGATCTTTTGTGTACTTCTATGAAGGAATGCCTATTGAAGAAGAAGATGCCAAACAAGTTGAGAATCAACAATAAGTTTCAGTATCTGCCAAGTCACAACCAATGAATGCTAAGCTACATTCAGAAGTCAAATTGCAAAATGAAGAAAATGCACATTCTAATTTTGACATTAGTACACATGGTAGAGATGATGAAATATCAGCGAGGAATATGCATAGTGACTTTGAAGCTAAAGGACCAAATATAGAATGAAGGATAGAACCAAGACTATCCAAATATGTGAGAAGAAATCATTGGTGACAAGGAAGCAAGACCAATGACAAGGAATATATTAAGGAATGAATCATGTTTGCTGAGCAAGATTGAGCCCAAAAAAGTGAAAGATGCACTGCAAGATGATAATTGGCATAAAGCTATGGAAGAAGAGATAGATAAGATTGGGAAGAACAAAACCTGGAATCTAGTTCCTAGACCAGCTGATAAAAATGTGATTGGTACAAAATAGATTTTTAGGAACAAGCTTGATGAGAATGGTGAGATCACAAGAAATAAGGCCAGATTAGTCTGCAAAGGCTATGCACAAGAACAAGAACTAGATTATGGGGAAACATTTGCCCCTATTGCAAGAATGGAATGAGTGCAAACACTACTTTCATATGCTGTTTATAAAAGTTTCAAAGTCTATCAAATGGATGTAAAGTATCCTTTTTTGAATGGAATACTAGAAGAGAAAGTTTACATAGAACAACTAGAGGAATTTTTTGATGACAACAACAAAGATATGGTTTGAAAACTGTATAAAGCACTCTATGGTTTGAAGCAAGCACCTAGAGCATGGTATGATAGACTACACAAATATCTTGTGAAGATAGGATTTGAGAGAATAGATGCTAATAGCAACCTGTATATCAATGTAGAAAAAGGTAAAGACATTTGATATCTGAAATTTTTTTTGATGATATAATATTTGGAGGAAAAGATGCCCTATCCAAAGATTTTGTTGATTAGATGAAACATGAGTTTGAGATGTCAATGTTTGGAGAAATCAAATTCTTTGTTGGATTGCAAGTACACCAACTAAAGCATGGAATATTTGTGACCCAATCAAAATACATCAAGGAGATACTCAAGATGTTTGGTCTAGAAGATTCAAAACTAGTTAGTACACCAATGATAACAAGACATAAGTTATCCAAGAATGATGAGTCAACTGAAGTGAATCAAACAATGTATAGATCAATGATTGGAAAGTTGCAGTATATTGTACATAGTAGACCAAATATTGCATTAGCTATTGGAATAGTGGCAATATTTTCTACAAATCGAAGAGAAAATTATCTGGTGGAAATAAAAAGAATATTGAGGTACATAAAATGAACATATGACTTTGGCTTGTATTACAAGAGTAGTGAAAAAATTGAGTTGAAAGCCTACACTAATGCAGACTGGGGAGGTAATATTGATGACAGAAAAAGCACTAGTGGAGGAGCAGTTTTCTTAGGCAAAAGACTAGTTACTTGGACCAACAAAAAGCAAAGTTGTACCTCGTAGTCTATAGTAGAAGCTAAGTATGTTGTTGCTGCTATCAACTGCACTAATATTGTATGGATCAAACATCTGTTACAAGGTATGAAGGAAGAGATGATTGAACCTATGGTACTCTATTGTGATAACAAAAATGCCATCAACATATCAAAGAATCATGTGATGCATGCCAAAACAAACTATATTGCAATTAAGTATCACTACATAAGAGAATTGGTGAAAGACAAGCAAGTCGAGATGGAATATGCTAACTCAAAGGAATAGATTCCTAACATCTTCACAAAAGCACTACCTAGAGATGCATTTGAGTATCTTAGAGGCAAGTTAGGGATGATACCCCTAGCCAAGGCTACTTAAGTAAAAGCAAAACTACCATGCATCAAATGAGTTGATTGTTAAAATATTACAAATTGATGCAAAGGATATTTACTTTAGGATTTTTCCTAAAGTAATCAAAGTACTAAAATTCCAAACAAGTCAAAAACAAGGTGATAGAGGGGGAAATTGGAGTACCTAGAAATGCCACACTTGCATGTTAAGATGCTGAAATAATATGTCTTTGGTAGTTGTCAAAGAGAAAGAAATAGCAAAAAATGATCAATGCATATAGAGGAAGAATTGATCAAATCTACAGAACCAAATGGAAAAAGAGAGAAATAGTAGAAATGAAAAGGAAGAAATATTGTGAAGAGGGAGAAATGGCACAAACACATTTCAAGGAACAAAATGTAAGAAGGAGAAATAGTAGTTGAGAAGATCAAAGTGAATAGTGGGAGAAAAAGGGTGTTTAGGGATAATAGTAGAAAACAAGAAAAAAGGAAATAGCAGCTTAGAGGGAAAAAATAGTGCAAACAAGAATCAATTAGAGAAATAGCAGAAAAGAAAAATGAGAAGACAATTTATCAACAAAGGGAGTCATAAACTAGTTTATGTTGTTGATAGAATAAATAGTTTTGAATAACGTTTTCTTTTTGGTATTTGATTTACTACTTTAACCTAGTTAGTATTTTGAAAACTTGGTTGATCAGTTTGGTTTTCCATCAATTCCAAAGAGGAAGATTGTTGGAAATATAATTGAATAGATCATTGTTGAAGAAAAAAGAAGATTAATTACAAAGAGGTAGATTATTGATGAAGAATATTTTCAATCATTGTTTTATCATTGGTGTCAAATTTGATATTTTTTGGAATGACAATTGCTTATAAGATCCAAGTACTATATCTTAGTTGATTAATGAAGAGGATTTAATCAACAAGATGTAACAAAACTACTTAAGGGAAAGGTTGAGTTATGGTTTTGTAATGAAGTATAAGGATCAATTAAGACAATGGTAAAATGATGTATTGATAATATACTTGAAGATACATAGGTTGGCCACACTTATAAACATTGGAAGAATAAGTTGTAACAAGGTTTCTTGCAAAGCTTAACTAAGTTTATTAGTGAGTCTTGAGCAAGCTAGTCCATGCTAAGCAGATTTTTAGTTAGAGTCAAGCAAATGCAAAATCTGTGTATGCCAAGTGATATAAAAGGAGCCAAGCATGGTTAGGTTCCTAGAAAAGTAATAGGTCCTAAGCATCAACAAATTTAGTTGATGCCAAGAAAATTTACAATGGGTGTTAAGCATCAGTAAAATATAATTGGTGCTGAATAATGCAGTTTGTGCTAAGCACCACAATATTAATAGTGCTGAGCTACTACATTATTTGAAAAGTCAAAGATTCACTAGATCTAAGCCGACAAGTTTGTTACCTTGAATTTTGTGAACCAGATGGAGGATAAGGATGTTGAGCTGGTGGCACAAAATTTTAGGTAAACTATTTTTGGGCAAATTCAAGAGGATTCTTCATGATGTTTCTAGAAAGAACAAGATATGGGTTAGATTCATTGAATCCTACCTAATCCATTCGAACTAAAATTAAAGGAGGGAATAATTGAGTGGGAAAAGCATTTTCCAAACTTCTATTTAAGGAGTCATGGACCAAGAAGCAAGAGTTGCTGGGTCTCCAAGTTGCAAAGTCATTGAAAGCTATCAAGAAGAAGGAAGGAAGAATTGAGCACAAAGACTCTACTTTGGTAAGTGGTCATATAGGAGATTGTACGGGTACATTGAACATGAAGACTCAAGGAGATGAAGCTTGAAAGGAAAAAAAGGTTGTTAGAGCTAGAAAGACTAAAGGCCAAGAAAATTGTGAAGAGTTGAATAGATATTTGAAATTTGCAAGATAAGTTGTGAGTTGTATCATGTCAAAATCCCTTTTTGTTGTAGATACCTAAAAATATTTTAGAAAATAAAGTATATTTATTTTTTGAAAAAGTCCCTGATGACATCATCATTAATTAATTAATTAATTAATTAATTTTTATGTCATTAAATCCCTTTATCTTAATTAAAAATATTTAATTAAGGAATCCCTCCCAAAAATGTTTAAATCTTATTTAAACATTATTTCCTTATTTATTAATTATTTAATTAATAAATTGACCAAAAATCCTAAAATAAATAATTTATTTATTTTTTGCCCAAAACTTGGCCAATTTCCTTAAGACCACTAACCTCTTCCAAAATATTCTAATCCTTCTTTAATTTTGATTAAAGGCTAATCCCATCATTTCCTACCCCTAATCCCAACTCAAAATATTTAATTAAGATTAAATATTAATCCTCATGTTTATTAAAAATATTTTAATAAATATCTCCTCAACCCAAACTCTTGAAATAAATAAAACTTTATTTATTTCCTAAAAACCTTTTTTATCCTCATCCTAGGAAGTTCTAGACTCTTCTAGAAAGTCTTCATCCTCATCCAAAGCCTAGACTCTTCTAGAAGATGTCAATCCTTATCTTTGACCCTAATCCTAATCCCCCCCCTAACCTTGTCACATTCCCTAAACATGGGTTAAGACTTGCTAACCCAAGCCAAAGCCAACAAATATCTCCTCCTTCACCCACCCTCATTTATCGTCATTCACTTATCCATCTCTAACAAGCCTAATCTAATCTTAACCCAAGCCTAATCCAAGCCTTAATCATTTGCACATTCCTAAGTCAAGCTTAAGACTTTCTTAATCCAACCCAAGTCAAAATATCTCAACTCTCTCACAAATATCCAAACCATAAAATTTTATGAAGCCCACAAAGCCATAAATGACTCTTACAAGCCCATTCATTACTCTTACAAGCCATTATGAGGGTCTTTATGAGCTTTGAGCCTCTTTTTTTGACCCCTCAACCCCTCTTGCTCTAACCAATGACCCTATTACATGTGTCACTACCTGATTGGCTGTAAAGAAGCACAATCCATGTGCTCTCCTCTCATTCAATCTAAACCTTCCATAAGCTTTTTTCCATCCTTGCATCCTAGCCCTTGATCCCTCAAGCCCTTTGCCTATTTAAGGAACCCTCTCCCAAGCCATTTGAACACAATCTAGAAAGTAAAGTCATAATGCCATTTTGAGAAGCCATTTTTACATAAAATCCATTCACCAAAATCTATCAGAAATCCTCCATTGAAGCTCATTCAAGCATTTGAGCATACATTCATAATCAAGCCATCTTAGCTATTAGACACACCCCTACATCAAGTGATCATTCTCATTGAGAGAGCCTATCCATGGATCATATTCTCATTTGAGGACTTACTTTGTCTCTCATGAAGTTATGTTAAATTAGTATGCAAATGCTTTTGATTGTTTTAATTTAGTGTTTCTAACATACTAAAGTAGCATATACATTTTGGCACGCCCGATGGGACCCCGCATGGGTCATCTTCATTAGCTTTTTTAGTCAAGTTTTGTACGTCCTTTGCTAATTTTGGCTAACTTTTCTTATTTTTGTGATTGGTAGGATTGTATAAATTGGTTTTGCAGGTCCACATGAGCAGGAAGAAGACAAAGGAACTCATAGTCTATCTCATAGTGTTTGCAGATTTTTCAAGCTTATAGGTGGACGGAGCACTTGGAATTCTTCTTCCTTTTCTTATCTATATTCTTCTTGTATTCCATCTACTTCTTCTTCTTCTTGTTGAGGGATCTTGGCCCTTTTTTTTTTTAAGGAAGCAAAATCATACACACTTTTTTTTAAGTGCTTAAAATGAACCCCCAAATCATACTTAAATCCATTAAAAACTAAAAATTTGCAAAAAAAAAAAAAAAATCTTTTAACAAGTGAAACTAAACCAATCCAATCATTTTCATCCTTGCAACATCAAGGTTTTAGATGCATTCATGCAAAGTTAGGAACATTTTATTTTTGAGAATTTAAAAAGAACTTCAAGTTTCCATTTCAAAAGGTTCAAAATCAACACTAAGTGCACACTAAAATCTAAATCAAACTCAAAGCATCAATCAAGGATAAAATGAATCTCATTTGCAAATATTTTTAAGTTCTTTTTAAAATCTCATGAAAACTAAGAGTCCATTTTCCTAAATGGTTGCCAAAATTGTCCTAAAAGCTTTGTTCTTTATTCCAAACAAATGTCTTGTTGCAAAATCTTGAATGTTTCCTAAGTGTTTCATGCATCAAAACAATCTAGGAATATCATTTTTTTAGGCTTAAAACATGCAAACTAGAAGACAAAATCTTGAATGAAAACCAAATTCCAAAGAGTCATTTTCACTTTTGAGTCCAAAACAATCTTGAATGATCTAAGGTTAAAACAAAGCACTTCAAAGTTCTTAAAACAACATGCAAAATCTCAATCTTGAATGCTCAAAGGAAAAAACCTTAATATTTAATCACTTGTCTTTGAATGCATGTTGCTAAAATCACTCTTGAGTGCCATGGATTAAAATCAAGTTTGTTTTTTTTTTTTTTTTTTTTTTTTTATGAATGCATGATTAAAACAAAAAATCCAATCTTGAATGCCATAGATCAAATAATCATCTTTTGGGGCATAAAAAGAATCCACATTTTAGAAAATTTCTAAGTTATAAAAACAAATAAAGACACTTTTAGTGAATTTGTTGTTGGACTCACCCTCTTTAATCACCCATCATTCTAACCATTGGTTGCAATATTAGTGTCATATATGGGGATGGGTCTACCTAAGAAGGTGTTAAGTGCTCCACAAAAATCAAATTCCACTCACTTGAGTTTTTATTGGTTTATCTAAGTTAGAAACTTTCTTGAATGCACATTAGTCTTGCTAACACCTCATTTGGGAATAAAAATTGAACAAATCTTGACATGGAGGGCCTCCAAGAACATTCTTGAAATTGAGCTTTACACACATCTTTGTTTTGGGCTTAAAACAAACTCACACTCAATCTTGAATGCCTTAAATAAAATCAATCAATACTTGACATGGAGGGCCTCCAGATGCGTGAGTTTCCCTTTTGTTGACCCTAAATCTTCTTGATGTATTCATTCTTTGATCACTTCTCTTTTGTTGGTGCATTTCAAATTGGAATTGAACCTTTGCATCTTAAATCACGTGTGTTTTCAAAAGGTCTAGATCAAAAAACTTAAAACATCAGTTGGAAAAGAACTCTGTCTTTTAGCCCAAGATCATCCAAGTCTTCTCTCCCCTTGTCGTCTTTTGAGGCCATCTTGGGTGCATAAGATTAGGATCCAAAATCTTGTTTAAGTTTTAGGAGGCCTGCTCGGGGATTTCATCACCCCTTGGGATGATCTCAACTCCAGCATTTTGACGAAGTATAAAGATCGGGAGGTGAATCCAAAGACATCTCTCTTGGGTTCAAAATTTTATCACTCAGGCTAAGCCTCAAGGAAATTTATACCCTTGAGAAGTGAAAGAGGAGAAGTGGGTACTGCTCCTCTCAACTATGTGACATATTTTTGGTTTCATCTACGGATTTGGGCCTCACATACCTTGCGTATATTGAGGACTCCCTAGCTAAACCAAATTTCATCCTTGTAGAAAGCTTCCTAGGATGTTGGTGTGTTTGACGTGCTTGCTCGAAACTTTTGTTTGCTTGTTTGTTCATGGCTTTGGAATGAATTTTTGCCAACTTTGGTCAAAATCCTAGAAAAGCAAAAATCTCCCAGCTTAAGGCATACTTAGTGTAGTCAGTGCCTCATCAAAAAATCATCCAAGCTCCCCTGCCGCAACCGAATCTATCTAGTTCTTTGCTTTAGAAAAATCCAAAATCCAAAGTCAATCCAAATCACCCCCCTAGCCAGCTAGTAACCCAATCCAAAATCACCCAAGCCTTTAAGGAATTGTTGTTACTCTGCCAGAGTTTGCTATCCAATCTATCTATCCAAATCCCTCAATCTTCCCAAGGTTATCCCTTTGACAGAGCTTTGTCTAGGGTAATCTAGCCTTGTCACTTGTCATCCCTCATCACCTTAGGCTAAAGGTTGGGATCCACAAGTGGTCAATCTAGTGTCATGCCCATAGGATCATTTGTCTATACTCAAGTTGACACCAAAAGCCACCAATCTTGCACATAGGAAAGAAAAAATCTCACTTTTTGATAGCATACCCTTGAAGTCTTCCATCCATAGGAAAGACAAAAATCTCTAGCCAATACTCCTTAGGTCTATCATGCAACTTTGACTCTCCCTAAGAAATCTTTCATCAGCCAATCCATAATCTATGCTTAATCCAAATCTAACCATGAGCTTCTGTGTTCATCCATAAGCAAGACACCATCCCCATCCAACTCATCATCAAAACATGAAATCCCAACCCTATCATGATGATTTTGGTTGCATTGTCCTTTCTTCCACTACATCTTATTCCAATGATGATGAAAATATTGTTGACTATGATGGGTATCTTGAGAGCCTTAGATGCCTTCTGCCAACCATCCCCCAAAATCCAAGCATTCCTCCAAACTATCTAGTCATTCCATCTCATATCCCAGCTTCTCCTCCATCACCCAATTAACCAAGCTTCCAATCTTCCACTCCCATCACACCAGCTATTCCTATCAATACACCACCTCTACCTCCATCTCCCATAGCTATCATCCCCATACCATCCATCAAATTGCTTAAAATCCTTCCACTTCCTGCAAGCATCAAAATCCCACCACTTGTCAAATCCCTCCAAATCCTATCCACATCACCTCCAAGCATTTCCCAAATCTCCCGTAATGACCCTTATGCATCCATCTTCTACTCACCCATCTCCACTACCAAATCTCCCATCTATCCATCTGCTGCCTTTGAAGAATCCATCCCTTCACCTCCTATCGCACCATCCACTCCAATCCAATCCTATCAAGATGCTGCCCAAAAGCATGTTGACATCCCCCAAAGCATAAACGAAGATATCATCATACCATGTCTTCCATCCATAGTGCAGTCACCATCCCCTCCATCTCCAAAACCTCAAGTCATACCTCCTCTACTACAAGATATCTTTTCATCCCATCAGCTAAATCAAGATCCTATCCTACCATCTCCTCCGCTCCATGCTTCCATCTTACCACCTATCCAAGCTATTCCACCATCTATAATCTACCCTCTTGGTTCACTTGCATTCATCCATGGTGGCCCCCTCTTAGTATAAGAATTAGGAATAGTATCTCCCCATTGTAGTACATCTAGTTAAGCACTTCTACCATTTTCTACAAGAAAAAAGTTTCCTCAACTCGTTCAAATGCTCAATCAATGGCATTAACAAGGTCAAGGTTTAGGACCGCAAGAGCAAGGAATCAAAAATAATATTATTGCACAAATGAATCCAAGATTTCATGGTCTTGGATATGTATCCAAAGGCTCACCATCTAAAAGTGTTGGTACATGCCATCCCCAAACCAAGCCTATCTCAAGGCCCACCATGCCAGCCTCCCATCTCTCCTTCAAGAAATCTTATGTCATCCCCCCTCCACCATCTTTGCAACCCAAAAAAACCTACCGTATCCCCCCTTCATCTGCTAAATCCATTTTGGGTCCCCATGTCCCAAAATCTACCATCCTCCATCCTCCTATCAGCCATCATAAAAATCCTATTCCCTCCATTCCTATGCAAGATCAACAAAGGCACATATCAAGGCACATCATCCATCATCATCCCCCTACACACTCTTCCATATCCTCTCCATCTCACAAAGCTTCTCGTAACCATCTTTCCAAAGCTTTTGACAACAATGTGAATGCGAACTTCAAAATGCATAAAGCTAAAAATCCACATCCTAGGCAATCATATGTCTATTCTAAAAGACATACTCCAAAAAGGAAAAATCTAATCAAAGAATGCAAAACAATGCAAAAGCCTATGAAAAGAAAATTCAAAACCATGTCGATCCCAAAGAAAAAAGTTGAAGCCCAATGCATAATGAAATCCACCATTGCTAATCCCCCATCTCCTAACTCCATCTTGGGTGCCTATATCCCCAAGCGTGCTTCCACAAATCCTCCATCAAGCCCGCATCTACCATCTATCCCCCATATGCTCTTTTCACACCTATCCCAACATATGCCAATCTTGATCCTGCAAGCATCCCCATCTCATGCTCCTTTCCAACCTTTTTATCCCTCCATCTCCTACCATCAATCCCATCTAATCCAATCTATTGCATAAATCACACATCTAGTGTACCAACAACTAGCAACAAAATTGAACATTCCAATAGCCAGTGAAAAATCCCAAAAAAGCCAAAAATAGCTGAAGAAAGCCAAAATCATTCTAGCTAAGTCCAAAGTCAAAAAGTTAAAAAAATAAAGAAAAATAAAGCATCCAATGGTGAAAACTTGGCAATTCAAGCACCTTGGACAAGTACCATGATGAAAACTTGGCAAACAAGTGTCATGTGTAATCCAACCATCCCCATCTTAGCTTATCATCCACATGCTTTTGGTCATATCTTGCCATCTAGCTCCATCTTCCAATTTATCCACCTATCTTTCATCCTCTAGCTTTTATCTATCACTATCCACTTATCTTCTACAACCTCACCCCATCATCCCAGCTATCATCCATCTCCCTAGCACCTTTAGCTTTTCCATCCTAGCTTCAATCCTATCACATCCATCATAAGACCTCCTTTCGCATGTCATCTTTTGACTAGGGGCACTATATTCCTTGGAGATCTTGTCTTGTCCATCCTCCCTTGTCATTGGTATCTCTCTCTAGGCTATCCTCATACAAATCCAATGTCATCCTCTCATTAGTCATTCACTCTAGCTCCATCTATCAGCTCAGCTACAACCAACCTTAGCATTGTCCCCATCCTTGATTGCACATCTATCTGCTATCTTATCATCTGGAGCTCCTGTACAGCTTGTAAATAATCTTGTATCCAATGCTTGTATCATAGATTGTATAGCCAATCTTGTCCAAAACAACCTTGTACATTTGTAACATATCTTTGTCTATCAACTTGTACATCCTCTTTAGCTTAGTACCATTGTATCTATCCAACTTTCATGTCAATTCATTCTTGATCAACATCTTGCACACATCACAAAAATCTTGGTTAACTATTCCAAATGCATCCTTTAGCTAGATCTCCTGTCACCAAAGTGTCATCCTTCTTAGTTCAGCTTGCATAGTGCATCACTACCCAAATCCACCAAATTAGGTGCTCTTTGATAGATCCTTGCAGGATACAACTTTCCTCATGTCTGATCTTGGTCCGTTAGTACCTCATCCTACCCATCTCATTGGCAAATGGTTCTCTTTTGGATTTTTGCTTTCTTTTGATTTGGAATCTTCCCTTTTGGGTCTTGAAGTATCTTTTCCAAGCAATCTCCTTGTTCCCTCCTCACAGTTGCCATGATCTTCCATATCATGGTATGCTATGAATGGGGCAATCTGAGTGTAAGGTATTGATAAGGTCTTTCATTTTTTTTCTTTTCTTCTTGTGGGTTACCCAGTGTCAGTTGCATGTTGTTTCCTCAGGGTTTCATGTGTGCTATTGGGGCAATCCTTGCGTGTTTGTTTTGAGTCAGTCTGTTAGTCCTCTAGACGATTAGTGAAAAGGCCTTGATGTTCTTGGTACCCTTGGCAATTAACCAATAGTCCTATAGAAAATATAGTGCTCAACTACATGGTGGTACTTCTCTTTGAAGTATCCCCCCGCTCAAAAAGCTTCAATGGATTCCCTTGATCTCCATTATCCCCCATCCATATCCAACATCTATCTCTCCTACCCCAGCTTATGCATCTGTATCTCTTTGAATCAATCTTCACTTTTAGCTTTAGGGATCCACAATCCTAGTCTTAGGGATCCACCAATCCAATCAATCCACCAAGCCTCATTTTTCGAGATCCACAATCCCAGTCCTAGGGATCTCCAAAACCCATCTTCCGCCAATCTGACTCTTTAAAATCCTGTTGCATCAGCTTTTATAATCCCCTCATCCTTCTCCCTATCTTGGATTCTTTTTTATAGCGCTTGGCTCCTTCATCCTCCACCTTCCCTAAAGTATTAAGCTTGCTTCCTCTTGTGCCTCTGATTCTCCCTTTATCATTCTCTCGTAGTGAGAGTTTGAGCTTATTCAACCCCTTCTCTTTGCCAATCTGAGTCTCCTTGCTCATCCTAGATTCTTGTATTTTTCAAAAAATTGTCGAGCCTCATTTTCTCTCCCCACCGCCTTCTTGAGGGGGCATCATGCAGTCTAGTCTCTCCTCTTCTTATCCGAGACAGGGGCAACTTTATTGCTAAAACATCTTCCTTGTGTCACCTCCATTTGAACTTCTTTGAAATAGTGTTGTCTCAACACTATGTCAAAGAGGGGCAAAATTTAGACACCTAAAAATCTTTTAGAAAATAAAGTATTTTTTATTTTCTAAAAAGTTTCTTGATGACATCATCATTAATTAATTAATTAATTAATTAATTAATTTTTATGTCATTAAATCCCTTTATCTTAATTAAAAATATTTAATTAAGGAATCCCTCCCAAAAATGTTTAAATCTTATTTAAACATTATTTCCTAATTTATTAATTATTTAATTAATAAATTGACCAAAAATCTCAAAATAAATAATTAATTAATTTCTTGCCCAAAATTTGGCCAATTTCCTTAAGACCACTAACCTCTTCCAAAATCTTCTAATCCTTCTTTAATTTTGATTAAAGGCTAATCCCATCATTCCCTACCCCTAATCCCAACTCAAAATATTTAATTAAGATTAAATATTAATCCTCATGTTTATTAAAAATATTTTAATAAATATCTCCTCAACCCAAACCCTTGAAATAAATAAAACTTTATTTATTTCCTAAAAACCTTTTTTATCCTCATCTTAGGAAGTTCTAGACTCTTCTAGAAAGTCTTCATCCTCATCCAAAGCTTAGACTCTTCTAGAAGATGTCGATCCTTATCTTTGACCCTAATCCTAATCCCCCCCCCGCCCCCCCCCAACCTTGTCATTTTCCCTAAACATGGGTTAAGACTTGTTAACCCAAGCCAAGGCCAACAAATATCTCCTCCTTCACCCACCCTCATTTATTGTCATCCACTTGCCCATCTCTAACAAGCCTAATCTAATCTTAACCCAAGCCTAATCCAAGCCTTAATCATTTGCACATTCCTAAGTCAAGCTTAAGACTTTCTTAATCCAACCCAAGTCAAAATATCTCAACTCTCTCACAAATATCCCAACCATAAAATTTTATGAAGCCGATAAAGCCATAAATGACTCTTACAAGCCCATTCATTACTCTTACAAGCCATTATGAGGGTCTTTATGAGCTTTGAGCCTCCTTTGTTGACCCTCAACCCCTCTTGCTCTAACCAATGACCCTATAACATGTGTCACTCCCTGATTGGTTGTAAGGAAGCACAATCCATTTGCTCTCGTCTCATTCAATCTAAACCTTCCATAAGCTTTTTCCCATCCTTGCATCCTAGCCCTTGATCCCTCAAGCCCTTTTCCTATTTAAGGAATCCTCTCCCAAGCCATTTGAACACAATCTATAAAGTAAATTCATAATGCCATTTTGAGAAGCCATTTTTACATAAAATCCATTCACCAAAATCTATCAAAAATCCTCCATTGAAGCCCATTTGAGCATTTGAGCATACATACATAATCAAGCCATCTTAGCTATTAGACACACCCCTACATCAAGTGATCATCCTCATTGAGAGAGCCTATCCATGGCTCATATTCTCATTTGAAGACTTCACTTTGTCTCTCATGAAGTTATGTTAAATTAGTATGCAAATGCTTTTGATTGTTTTAATTTAGTGTTTCTAACATACTAAAGTAGCATATGCAATTGTTACTCTCTAATACTTGTGTTATCTAGGGTAAAATCCTATGGACTTAGGTTTGTTTAACAACCATTTGTAAATCCTTTAACAAGGTGGCATTCCAAGTGAATGTTTTAAAGTCTTCTAACTAGGCCAACTTCTAACAAGGTGGTTAAATCCTTTAACTAGGTCACATTTAACAGTGTGTTGTAGCCTTTAATAGGGTAGGCCTTTCACAGGGCATCACTTCAGAAGAGTGAGAATTGAGTAGCATGTTACTAGTGGTTTTTCTCAAATTGGGTTTCAACGTAAATCACTGTGTTATGTGTTGATCTTTCATGTGTTATGTTTGCATGCTAATTTTACAACAGCTTGCTAAGTAGGAAAGTTTAAGCTTGGATGCATGAAAAGTTTAATGGGCTCACTTTATTTGATGAAAAAAGTTTTATAGGACATTTAGACTTTGAATAACAATTCGAGGTGATGTTTGAGTTTGTTTTTTGGGCTATACTACTCGTTAAAAAGATAAAATCCATACTTAGTGTGGGTTATATAATGAAATTAGAATGAAAAATCTATTTAATTGGAGGTCTCCTTTATGAAATGACCATTCATGTGGACTTCATTTAATATTTTATAGATTTCAATCATTAGTTTGAAATCATTCTCCTTTGACTTTTGTGGTACGCTTTTAATTTACTCATATTTTCTTGCAATGCATTGATATCTTAAATTCTAATAGGCAGTAAGAGATGTTACTGTATGATTGTCTAATTTGGACTCTTCATTTTTAACATCGTGCTAGATATGATTGCATGAAAATTTAGAACCAAAAATGTATTATAATGTGTTTGATTTGAATCTTAAAGATAAAATGGTTTTTTTTTATCACCATTCATAGAGACAATTTGATTAAAACTATTTATAGGTATGAATTTGAAGAAATGTCACATGATGGCTTTAGCCTTATTATTATACTTAATTGTAAATTCTTTTGAAGTAGTGTGAGAGAATATAAATAGAGATAGTTACTTAATTACAATTAATCTTTTAATAAATTTGATTTAATCTAATTTTAATATTCTCTTCATAAAAATACACATTATTTATGCAATAAGTTGAATCTAGAGTTAGAAAATTGGTGTTTTAAGTACAACTTAATTATTAAAAATTATAAGTTTAAACAACTATTTGACATCAAAATTTAAAATTCTATATATTAATAATAATAATAATAATACAACTCATCATATATTTATAGTTTTTCATATTTGTACTCTATGTCTGTGTGTGTGTACACATCTATGTATACATACATACACATTTTTGTATATGTATATACAAACACATATATATACACAAATATATATGTGTGTGTGTTTGTGTGTGTGTGTGTGTGTGTGTGTGTGTGTGTATTGTAATGTCCCTTTCCCAAGGTCACTATAGAAGTCTTCCCCACCAATAAAATGCACCATTTAAACACAACTTCTACTAGCCCCAGTGTCAGTATGGTGAGGGAGGAGAAGATGGTGTATAGTTCAAGGAGGTGGGTTTTATGATGAGAGGAAGTGATGGTTGTATAGTGTAGCAAGGAGGTAGGGTTGTATGGTCAAGGGGTGCAATTGTACAATGGAGTAAGGAAGATAGAGGTTGTACAGTCAATGACTGTAGCAAGGTTGCATCAAGGTGTACAGTCAATGATGGATGTATGGTGGAGGTGGAGGGATGATGTACAGTGGCGGTGGAGTTGGCCACCTTGCATAAGGGAGGTAATGAGGCCATATGATGGGATGGTAACTGTATGGTACTATAGATGCTCAAAAATGGTTCCCATCTACGATTAAATCAAAATGAAGCTCCATTTGACATATAGCATGCTTTTTGAAAGAGATAAGTATTCACCTCATTCTAATTGGTCCTCATCTCATTTCTTAGGTATTCTTTCATTCATATCTTCATTTATCACCATGATCATGTATTCTAATACACCAAATCATCTTCATCTTGCATTCTTACATTCCCACATCATCCTACATTGTCTATCAACCTTCTAAGGCTTTCCACCTAGTCCAACCTTTGTTTGACCAAGTTTGACCAAATGTGACCATGTTTGACTTATTTCACTCATGTTTTGACTTCTTTCCACCATTTTGGGTATGCACACAAAGTCTTAGGTCATTCTGAGTCTAGTCAAGCTATTTTCTATCCCCAAAGCCTTTTGGGATGCAATCTGCACTTTCAGAGTGCACTATGGGTGCACTTGGTACTTTCATACCACACTTGGGCTTACCAAGTGTGCACTAGGTGCACTTAGGTGCGTTTTGGGTGCACTTGGGGTAGTAGGATGCCTGAAACTGCTCCTGAGGCCCCTATGTTGCACTTAGAAGGCCATAACTTTTGTGTTTCAACTTTGATTTATGAACTATTAGTTGCATTGGATTTGTATCTTTGTTGTGAGTAAATTGAGCTATAATTTTTACTATTTCGTCACTATCTTGAGTGGCAACCCTTGAAAACACTCTCGGTCCCCTGAATCGATATCACTTCTTCATACTAATTCATCCCATTTTCTCATTCCACTAACTCTAATCTTTTGGCCTACCTAATTGTATCTCAAAAAAGTTTGTCATCATTCATATTCTCTTTCCCATCAATTTCACTACATTTTGGAACCATTCTAACATCATTTCAAAACCACTTCAAATCAACTCAGAATCATATCAAATCAACCCAAAATCACCCCAAATCAACCCAAAATCACCTAAAATCAGTCCTAATCAGCCCAAAACATATCAAACATCCCAAATCAATCATCATTTGTCTAATCCTATGCATTTTTGTGGCTTTCAATGCTTTGGAAACTTATCAATCTATCAAATCTTATCAATCTAACCTTAGTGTTGTCATGGCTCTCAGTGCTAGGTGAAACTATCATTCATGTCATCTAATCTTTGACATTATCAAGTCTCTTAGTGTCAGATCATGACATCATCAAACCACTTTAATAATATTGACTATGTTCATCAATATTACTATGATCAACCTTGTCAATCAATCTCAATCTTTTAGCATTTACATTATCAGTTAAATGTTACGTATCTTTAATTCATGTCATCTGTCCTTGGCATGTTATCAATTTCAATAAATCAATCAATTTGACCATGGCTTTGGTCTATCCATTATCATAACACTTCATCAAAGGATATTGTTGCACTTATTTAATCAAATTTCCTAGTCACCTACTAACTCTTCCTATAAGATTAAACAACCCATACTTTAATCCTTTTTCATTTCACTAATTATTCTTCCTAACTAACCTCCTCAATTAATTGATATTTTATTAATTAATTGATTTTTCATTCATAAACCATTGAAATTTTTAATTTCCTAAGTCACATTTTCCATCATTAATTCCATTTCACTAATTTCTATTTTGTGGAATAAAGGATTTTTAATTCAAATATTCCAAAAAATATTAACATCATTATGACACATGGCTGTGACACCTCATAGATTCTCCTTTGACACTTGGTTAAGCTATGTCATAATCCAATATTCTTATTCTCTTATGCATATCCATATTTGGCTTCCTTTGTCATAGATTCTTGGTTTTAAGTGGGCTTCTGGTGTCATATGATGCATCATAGATTCTCAACCATATTTAGCCCTGTTTGACTTCCAAGCATCATAGAATCCTACACTTGGCATCTTGTATCATGTGTGTCATGCATTCTCAAAGGAATCTCTTGCCATGTCACATATCCAAGGTGATAAATCCAATGTTCTCACCTTGTGTGTTGATTATAAAGTGAGCACTCTTTCTCTCATTTCTGGTCCCTAGTTCTCTAATATTTTCACTCTTACTCTCACATTCAAATCACAACTTCAAGTATTCTCATAACACCATCACTATTATCACTATAGACCTTTTTTTCAATACTGTGTGCACTATAGGCAATTTGGAGCTACATCACATGGAGAAGAAAGAAGGACATGGGAGCTATAAATGAAAGAGGGAGTTTTAGATTTTCTTTCTTGCTTTGATTCATTTGGCTTTCATTTTAGACTAGAGGGTGTTAACATATGTTTATTGGTTTTGTGATTTTCTCATAGTATGTTAAACATTAGCCCATTTTCTAGGTCCTACATTTGGTGATCCCGATGTGAACATGCTTATCTAACTTGGGTTTCTTGTGTTTGTGCTTGTAGGTACAAGGAAGGAGCTCATTTGGAGGGGTATAATACTTATTTTCTCTCCTTTACCACACCTAGTATAATTAGGGGACCTACTAAAATTCTTATATGCTCTTGTTCCATTCATTTTGTTATCTTTCTATCCTAGGGTGCACTCTACTCTGTTAGGGCGCACTTGGGACCCTTAGGAGGTACTTTTAGGGGACTAGGAGATAACATAACCTTTGTTTGTTGTTCCTAACTGACCAACTATGCCTAGAAGCTACCAACTAAACCCTTCTAAGCCCCAACTACACCAATGGTGTAGTCTACACTATCTAGGCCTACTTGGTATTATATATGTTGAAAATATTTAGTTTCTAGGTCTTTCATAGGCACCATTCTCCCACAACTTGCCACTGACCTCTGAACTATGCCTAGAAACTACCAACTATGCCCTTATGAGCCTCAAGTGCACCATGGGTGTAGTTAGCACTATCCAAGCACACTTGGAGGCATTTTGAGCCATTTTGGCCTTTTGGGGTGTAGTCTGCTATGTCAGAGTGCACTTGGTTCATAGAAAGCACCTGTTTCAATCAAAATCTATATCTAAGGTTTCCTTTTGCTTCTAGGACATAGGTTAGATGATTTTGTATTATTGATAGTCTATTTGCAGTGTGTGGCAATCATTGGATGAAGAATAAGCATTTCAAAACTACTAACATTTGTTTGTAGGATGTCATCGAAGACCTTGTGTGTTTGTCAAAACCATGTGTGTGGATTTCCTAGATTAGATAACACTTCATTTGGTGCTTAAAATAAACTTCTTCTTTTCTGCTTGGCATGTCTATAGTGTTTAAAACCCTAGGGTTTATATGGATGTATCCTCTCCCCTCACCATTCATGGACCTTGGGTGTAAGAGAAATATGTGTGACTTATATAGGAAGTCTGCCTTAGACCAAGATGCTCAATATTGGGTATGCTAAGGGATGACTTCAGAGTGGTAATAGGCCAAAAGCCAGGTCAACATTTCAGCTACTATATAAAACTTGATTATGGTGAAAGTTGTGTCAGTGGCATTACTGAGTGATAACTCTCCTCTAGTGCCCTTGTGGTGAGTCAAACCATGGTTCTCAGGGCTGGGAGACCTTCTGAAGAAGTTTATCATTCACTTGCTAAATGGAATGCCCTTACTAAAAACTATTTTTTAGTGGCCAAAATCCTTTCTATCCACTAGCTCAAGGGGTTACCCATGCCTATGAAGACATCCTACATTCTTGTAGTCCTTAGTAGAGACAATAGTCCCTTAGGAAGTCATGTCCCTTGGGAAGTGGATCTTGGTAGTCTAGAGAAGTGAGTACACTATAAGGAGGAGCTTGTGGTGCCAAAATCCTAGGTTTTCCACTCTGGATAAGTGTGGCTAAACTTTGGTTCAAGCAAGAATTCAGTGGATATAGTCTAAAGTCTAGGTTGTGGTGTGCTTGTTCACTTTTAACAATAGCTATTTATGTCTTAATGTGTCTTGCATGTGTGTAAAACATCAATCAAGATTAAAAAAAACTCTCAAATTTACACCTTGAACCTTTTCACAACATTACACACTACCAAAACATTACAACCTCTATCAAAACTTTGCAAACTTTGGTCCAATACATTCAAGACTTGTAAAACATGGCCATTTGTGATCTTAAATATTCTTGGCATAGCATAAATTTAATCCTTGCATAGAATCACTTTCATTCACCATAGTTTAAACCTCATACTTGCATCATATAGGCTTCATCTTGCATCTTTTAGTCCTCACTTAGTATTCCTCATCTTTCATATTGCATTCATTGGGGTTTAGCATACATTCTTTGCATTTGAACCTCAAAACTTGCATTTTGCATTGTCCATCTTGCATCTTTGCATACCCAACCCTCATCTTGAACACTTTAACCATCCTTATAGGTGTCATAAACATAATTTTGAACCTTCATTTTGGTCTTAGCATTGTCCTCTCCTATCTAGCCCACTGTAACATAAATCTAGAAACCCCAACACCTAAAATTGCTTTAGTTTCAACCCAGCCTCCCAACTGCACCCAAACTAGCCCCAACTACACCATAGGTGTAGTTGGTACAATCTAAGTGTACTTGGTAGTTTGAAAACCCACTTTGGGCTTCTAGATATCATTTTGAGGCTTCAACAGTGTCCTTAGGTACTTGGATAGACCCCCTATCTCAGCATGCCCTCATCTACATTCTACACCCCATAATTTTCTTTTTCTTCACTTAGGACATCATTACCTACATTTTAACCTTCATTATACATCTCCTAATACATCACAAAATCAACCCCAACATCCTATCTTCCTGGCATAGCAACTTGACAATGCCCCCCCCCCCCCAACAAGAATCAACAACTATTCAACCCTACTTTCCAACTGTGCCATGAAACTACCAACTGCACCCAAACTAGCCCAAACTACACCATAGGTGTAGCTAGTACTATTAGAGCACACTTGGTGCTATCAAGGTATAGTTGGGTACCTATATGACCATTTTGGGCCTCCAAACTGCATTTTAGGGCCCCAGAACTACATTTAGGAGCCTTTGTAGGTCCTCATTCTGCACATGACCCAAAACCACATCTTGCCCTCAAAATATCATTTTCCATCTTAGTATGTTTCCATATTTCATATCTACTCAACATTATCATCATTTCAAGCCCCCTAAACATCAATTTGAAGCCACAAAACCTTTGAACTTAGTCCAAAATATAAACAAAGTATGAGTCCTAGAGTATCTCCTAGTGTTGATGGGTGATGAATCTTGACTAGTCCTTTTATCTTTTCTTATCATTTTCTTTGGAAAAACTCTATTTATGTCTTGATAGATTTGACCTTGTGTTCTTTATCAATTTGATCTCTTATTTTTTATCACTTTTTGGTCAAGATCCAAAGTCCATTATCACAAGGTTAAACTCCTAAACAAAACACTTTCTAAATATTTAACCTAAGTTCCAAGCCTTGCATATACCTTTATCATTAGTATCACCATAATCCCAGTATCCCTAAATTTCATTTTGAGTTACCCTAGTGGTATATCCCCCTCATATTGCATTGTTCAAAACCTTAACATCATTCTCACCATCAAATCCTATCAACTTGTCTAGCAACCAAATTGTCTTCTTGATCATTTATCCTCATTTTGCATATCCCAAGCATCAGTACCAACCCTCACACATCATCTCTTGCATAGTCCAACTTGCATATGTCAACCCCTAGCATCATTATCAAAACCTTCATTTTTCATACTATAGGGCCATTTTCATCTCCTCTAGTCAAACCTCCAAAAAATCACTTTGCATTTGCATTTGCATAGTTTCCCTAAGACATTTGCATCTTGCATATCAAAACCCCACTTTATTTGGCATTTTCTTAGGTCACATAACATCTCTAAACACTTAAAAATCCAAAAAATAGTCATATCTTACATACCTACTTCTAGATTTCCAAGTTTTGACTTGTTTTACCGATTGCACACTTTAGGTGCATAGTTGGTAGTTTTAGAATGCCCTTAGTAGTTTCAAAGCACACTTGGAAATTAGGAGTTTCATTCTAGGTTTTCACACACTAATCTGCACTTCCATAGGCTTCATTGCAACCCAAAACCTTAGGAAACACTCTACAACACTCAAATCATTCACATTTTGCATTTTAGGCACCCTAACATGTTTGTTTACCCATTGCATACCTCCTACTTACTAATTGATTACCTTCAAGGCCCCAAGTGCACCGAGGGCACACTTGGTATTGTTTGAGCACAATTGGTAGTTTAGGTGTACACTTGGGAGGCAAGGAGTCCATTTAGGTTTTCCTCCACTTTATTTGCATCCTTAGGTATCATGCTAGCACTCACTAGGATACAATTAGCTCAGAGACAAAAGAAAACAACCAAAACCAAAACCTCATCCAAGACAAAAGAAGAGCAAGAAAACCCAAGAAACCTTTGACAAAGACTAAATTGAGGCATCACAAACTTTACTTGTAGACCCCTTAAACATGTATCTTCAAGATCACCATAACCAAGAAATGATGCAACAAACCTTAAATAATGCACCTACTGTGAGGTTTCCTTCAAACACTTTCCTTACACATGGAATATTCAATGGAGTTCTAACTTTGAAACCATATTTGTGCCAATACCACCCAGAGGTGGGAGTGTACCAACTACACCTAAGGGTGAACAAACACACTCCTTTGAATTTAGCAAACCCAATGCAAGTACCTTTAACTATAATACATCAAACACACAACAAGGTATTGTGCACCTAAGTGATGGCTATAACACTGACTATGGTATTATTGATGAAGAAATGGTTAGAACATGTCAAGGAAAACATTTTTGCAAGAACTTTAAACTTTTGGCAGCCCAAGAAAATGTCAAATTCAACCCAAACATGGAGGGACCTAAGTCCAAACATCAAACCAACACAACAATTGAAATCATACAACCCATGATCAATCTGGACATAGATAAGGGGAAACAACCTTTGGAGTTTTCAAACACAATAATTGTGCCTATAAGGTCCCATCAAGAATAAACCATTGAAATCCTCCAAAGTACATTTGAACACATCAACATTAATCCCTTGTTTGATGAACCACACCCAATGGAGGGAGACAAGAATCTTCCTAAGTATCCCAAGAGGACATTAAGACTTGATCTCATTCACATGGTGCAACAACAAGACATTCCTCAAGGGTCTTTTTCTCTAGGGATGCCAAATATACCTCCTTTGGAGGAAAATCCATAAAGTGCACCTTTTCTCCTAACTCTACCAAGTGTTACAACATCAAATGTTATGGAGCCTCCCACAAGTACACCATGTGAAACATCAAGTGAAACAATCTCTATTGTCACACAAAGGAAAAGTCTAGTTGACATTACACCTATTCCAAAAAGGAATGAACCTCATTGTCAAATCAACATGATGTCCCAAGGAGAAACCTCTAACACACAAAGGTGTCGAAGAGAGAATACCAACATGGTGATCACTTCACAAGGACATAATCAATTACCTCAACAACATCAACCTGCAATAGTCCAAGGACCTAATATTTCCATCACACATTCAACCTATCAACCACAACAACAAAAACCTCAAGTGGTGCAAGGATCCAACATCTCTAATACACAATCCAACATAAAACCACTTGATTTCCATGCAATGTATCAACAACAAATCCGAAAAAAACAAGCCATGTTTGCTAATCAGCAAGAGCAACTCAAACAATAGTTGGAATACTAGAGATACCTTGAGAAAAAAATCACATACTAGCAACATTTGTTACAACAATAGCATGTGCCACAACAACCTCAATAGATACATTTACAACAATAATCACATACATGGTATCACATACAACCAATAGAGGTATCCCAACAACAACCACAACAAATGGCACAACAACAACACATGATACATCAATCACAATTGATACCACAACAAGTGCCACATAAAATACCACAAAAACTACCCCAACATGTGTCACAATAGGGACCCTTTTTTCTTCGAGATACTAACATACCTCTACCACCTAGTGACATATCATCAGACTCATCTGACATAGAAATGTCAAAACCAAGTAGACATAGCTCCTGCCACAACAAATGGTCTACTCATAGGCATAAAATACTTAAAGGGAAAGCTATCATACAAAACCCTAATGAAGAGCTATTCCAAAAATTCAAACAACTTTCCAAACAATTCAAGGCATTGGGAGTCCAAAAGAAATAGGCTCTATATATAGAGAGGGACTTATGTCATAATCCATTTGACAAAAGTCTATATATGCCTCCATTCCCAAAACACTTTGAGACTCTGAGATTCAAAAAATACCAAGGTAAAGGCAACCCTATTGATCACATCCAAGAATTTTGTGCCTCTTGTACTAAACTTAGTGATGAGCCCACTTACCTCATTAGATTGTTCCCTCGTTCTATAGGTAGGCTCACACTTGAATGGTACTCCAAACTTCCTAGTACTATCAAATCTTGGTTGGAACTCACAAACAAGTTCATATCCCACTTTTCCTTTAACATTGCAAATGAGGTGATGCTTTCTGATTTGTGCTCAACTAAACAAAAGATGGGAGAACCATTTATCACATTCTTACTATATTGGAGAAGCCTAGTTAGTCAATGCTCACTAGACATTCCTGAAGAACAACAAGTTAACCTGTACATTGAAAACTTAGTTGTAGACTTGATGTATGAACTCAAAATCAAGAGTCCAAGCACCATTTCTAAATTGATGAAAAAAGGGGCTAGTATTGAAGATGCTCTTATCCATAAGGGAATCCTCAAGATAAATAAGGAAAATGCAAACACCAACTTATCTAATGACAAGGAAAAATTTTTCTCCAAAAACAAGAATGTGACCAATGATGGCATTCTGGATTCCTGCACAATTAGCACTACACAACCTCAACTAACTTTGAAAGGTGTAAACCCAAAAAATTCACAAAATCCTGATCAAACATCAACTCCACAATAGAAAATTGAGACTTCCATGCATGAAAAACCCTAAAGGCACCCTAGAACAAGGGATAGGGAGTTCACACCATTGGGGATGCCTCTTGAGCTTACACTATATAGTTACTCAATAATAACTCCCTACAATTACCCCCAATCAAGGACAAACCATTAACAAAAGTAGATTTGTGGGATAATTGAAAAAATTGTGATTACCACCACACCAAAGTGTAGACACCTAAATTTGATTACATCACTTAAGTAATCATATTTATTCATCTCCTAAGTCATCATTAATTAAGTATTTAATATTTAATTAATCTATTGTCATCCCCTAGTTAAATAGTTAATTTAATTAAATATAGTCCAATTGATAAAATTAAAAAATCACCCAAAATCAATTTATCAATTAAATCCCTATTCCTCTATTAAATTCAATAAATCCTCAAATCTATTCAATTTAATTCTAAATCCCCATTTCATTAAATAAATCATTTAATAAAATATATAAAATCCTAAGAGCCTCCCTAAACCCTATCCTAACCCCTAATAGAACTCATTCACATACTAACCTCACTTAGCCACCTAACTAACCCATCCCATCAAATCTAAGCCACTTACCCCCTAATCCCCCTCTAATCCAAGCCTAATCCTCTTCTAAACATGTGCACAATCATAAACATGGGTTAAGACTTGCTAACCCAAGCCAAAGTCAATAATCTCATCCTCCTCCCAACCATCTCTATTTGACCCAACCATCTCTATTTATGGCTCAACCATCCCTCTTTATGGCTCAACCTCCCTCATTACTCCTTTGACCAACCCTTATCCTATCCTCTCACATCCAATCATCCTATGACATGGGTCACTTCCTAATTGGCTTCAAACAAGCACAATCCATGTGCTCCCATTTGAGTGCATCCTAGCCCTCCCTCACCATCTTGCCATCCTTGCATCTTGATTGTCTATCCCTCTACCCCTTGGCCTATATATAGAAGCCTCTCCCTTCCCAAACATCATCCACTTCCATGCTAATGTTATGATTCTATTTTGAGAGCTTAAGGACTATCAAAATACCATCATAATGGAAAAAATCCATCCACAAATCCACTTTGATCCATATTTTTTCATTGAAGCTTGAGCATTATTATTGAGCACAGATCTCCATCCAACAGCACATCTACATCAAAGGATGCATCTACAAAATCAAGGAGATTTTTGGAGTGATATTCCTCTTAGTTTGCACTCTCTTACACCTTCTTTTGTCTAATCTTATATGTGAATATAGTTTTAGTTTGTGAATGTTTTCCTTATTGTTAATGTTCTTTGCACACAAAATCTTGTTCTACACAAAGGAAATAAGACCTCATCATGTTTCCAACTAAAGCATGCAATACAAGACCTCATTGATGATGGTATAATCACAGTTGATCCATCACTGCTAGCATCCAACTCTGATCATACTATCTTCAAAGATCCTTTGGATAATAATGACAAAGTGAAACCATCTAGTTCAAACTCAAACTAACAAGCTAATGTGAATTAAACATGCACTAGATATGACTACACCATTAACTATTTCAATAATTCAGATTCCTGCATATCCACATTCACCTTAAAGGCCAAAGACCCTTGTTGTGTTGTCACTACATGCCATACCAAGATCACTCTACCTAGAGCCCCATCTAGACCTACTACCCCTACTAGACCTAAACCCCCTAGTAGACCTGCTATTCCTACTTCATCTGGTTATAGCCTTGTTGAAAAACTTGGAAAGACCTTTGTGCAAATATCCATCTTGGACCTACTACGTGCATCTCCCCAACATTAGAAGATCTTGGATCAAACCCTTAAAGAGTTAGTAGTCCTAGATAACATCGATTTTGACCATTTCCAAGCCATGGTTGGGAACCTATCTGCATCACAACATATCACCTTTTTCCCTCAAGATATTTCTAAAGACAAACCCAACCACAATGATCCCCTTCATCTTGAAGTCTTTGTCAACAATGTTAAAGTTAGACATGTCTTGATAGATGGAGGAGCAAGACTAAATATTTATAGACTTTAAGTGGTCAAAGGTTTGAGTTATTTTGAAAATGATGTGGATCCCTCTCGAAGGAACACAATCAAAGGCTATGATGATGGTGAATGCTTCTCTATGGGGGTCATTATCTTACCCATTAGAGTTGGTCCAAATACTAAGAACACTTTATTCCACTAGATATCGAAATGAATTGCAACATGATACTAGGACGCCCTTGGCTTCATGCTATGTAAGTAGTGCCCTCTACATATAATCAATGTCTAAAGGTTTTCTACAACAATGTGGAGGTTACCATCCCTAGTGATCCAAATCCTTTCTAGTTTTGAGCAAATCTGAGAGATGCTCATGCATAACAAGTCCTAACAAACAATGAAGCACAACCCATAGATTCTACTAAATATATGGATGCTGATATACTTCTCAGTAAGGCCAAGGAAAGGATGAAGATTGAATACAATGGGTGTAAAGAGTACTTTATGTCTCAAGTATTCCACATTAGGGACTCACCACTTTCTCTCTAATCTAATGGTAAACCACATCTATTAGAAGACCAACACTTTTGGATTAGTACAAAAAATGCCACTTCTATCAATGAGAATACATTTGTATATATTGAGAAAGAAAAAGAAGAACAAAAAACCACTTTGATATCTCCTAGAAAGTATGGACTTAGGTTTATTATCATGTAGAAACAAGGCTATGATGGCTATTATGGTCTTGGATGTTAGAAACAAGGAATAATTGAACCTATCACGACAAAAGGATGACCTCCTAGTTTGGGGCTTGGATTCAAACCATTATGAATAGGTCCTCATAGTACTACGGTACCTACATGTAAGACTATGGATGTTTTGAATAATGAAAAGGGATCTAAGGATATCCAACCTAAAACCAAAAGTTCTCTAGCTTCTAAGCATGACCCCAATTATATCGCTAAATTAGATATCCATATATATACCTTTAATCAAAGTTTATTCAACATTGATGATGGCATCCCCTTAAGTTATCCTAAACTATTGGATTGGGACCAACATGGACCACCAATCTTTGATCGATTTGAAAATGATGATGCTCTCACAACAAACTTTGAAATATATGAAGGTATTAAAATTGATGATCATAAAGAAGCAATTTCTCCTCAAGAGAGCAATTGGCATACTTTGGGGAGTCAATTCCATCTTATAGATGTAATGTTGCAAAGCAAAAAGAGAAAAAAATTGACAAAAGTAGGTCTCTTGGTGAAAATCAAAAGGCACCAATAGACCATGAAAAACCAAAAGCTAACTATCTCTCACGGATACAAGATGAACAAGTTGATGCCATGAACATAAGTGTTTTGGTGTTCAACATGCCACAAAGTCTTTTTGAGCTCTCTCAATCAGCATTTATATGGAAGGTTATTGGTCTCAATCCTCCCAATCCTCACTTATATCCAGCTATTTATCCCCAAATCCTACTACCTAATTTGTCCAATAACCAAAATATAGCCTATATCCAAAAGCCTTTGAATATGTCATCATTAGTGAAATCCCACACAACATATCCAATGACCCATTTATCCTCAGATGCCTTGATTCACAAGAGATAGACATTGTCTTACATATGGTACACGATGTGATGGGGACACAACCCAAGAACCAAAATGGACATAACAGAAAGGGAAAAATTATATTAACTGAGAAAATAAGCTAGTACAAATAGTATAAGAAAATAAACTTTGAAACATGCCCTAAGGGCTTACAATAGCATAAGTTTGGAGATAATTTCTCCTTTCAGTACCTCCTCTCAAACTCCACTCTGAACTGCCTTTTACAATGCCAAAAATCTCCTTAAATAGAACCTGAAGGGTTAAGGACTAGGAGTAAATTCTAGAAAGTGCTAGTAGGCATCCACCAACCAAATAGAAGGTTCCAAAAGCTGCATTAGAAGTCTGTGCAAATCTAGAAGAATCCAGAAATGGTAATTGAACTTCTAGGAGGCATAACTATTGAACTGTAGCTTCGATTGACAAACCATTTACATTTTTGAAAAGCTCTTGAAGCGCTCTATAGCCCTATGGACCAGCTTCACTCATACCCCATTTTTTTGCCCTTTTTGAGGTCATTTAATGCCCCTAACCTAACTTTGAAGCATTCTTAGGAGGTCTCCAAAACTTGAAAAACTGTAATAACTTTCAAACCGTGGGGCCTTTTGACCTGATTCATTTTTTGGAATGCTCTAAATCACAATTACATTCATCTAGCCAATTCACATCTTCTAGGTCACCAAAATGATGGCCAAATTGCATGCTCCTATTTTTTTGGGATTTTCTAGCACACTAATAGTTGAATTGTGAGAGTTGGAACCTTTATTTGACCCAAATGGGTATCCAAAAATGAAAACACATGAAACAGAAACTAATTCTAAGTACATTTTTTTGGGTGACACAGGATTGCCCTTATACCTTTGGATGCTCCTGCATCAGACACCCAGGGTAGATTGAAAAGTGACCCTGTCACTTTATGAATGGTAGAAGAAATCCCAAATGAGAAACCTTAGCTGCTGAAATCCAAGTTGAGTCCTTGATCAGTCGTCCTTTCCATTTGACCAAATACTCTTCATACTACCTATTTCTGGTACTCCTACCCACATGATGATCTAGAATGTCTTCTATCTCCTCCTTCTTAGAAGCAGGAATTGGACATGGCTCTAACACCTCATCTGCACCATCATCATGATACTCTGTTAAATCTACAATGTTGAAAATGGGAGAAATGTGAATACCATCTGGCAGCTCTACCTCATATGCATTTCTTGAGTCATGTTTCTTCAAAATTTTGCAGAGGCCAAATTTCTTCATTTTTAGCTTGTTGTAAGTATCGGTTGGAAATCTTTCTTTTCATAAGTGCACCATGACTAGATCCCCTACTTGGAATTCCTTATGTCTTCTCCTTTGATCAGCCCTAGCTTTATACTCTTGATTCATCTTGGTAATGTGTGCCTGAACCTCCTCATGTAGATGCTTGATAGGCTCAGCAAATTCCTTAGCTTTAGCACTTGTCCTCTCCCCTTGCTCTATCTTCCTCAATTCTGATGCAGTCCTTGGGCTATTCCCATATACAATTTGGAATGGTGATTTTCTAGTACTCCTATTTATAGAGTTATTGTAAGAAAACTCTACTTGTGGTAGAATCAAATCCCATCCCTTGGGCTTATCCCCAACTAAACATCTCAGCAAATTGCCTAGACTTCTGTTTACCACTTTTGTTTGGCCGTCAGTTTGTGGGTGATGCGTGGAACTGAATTTCAAGTCTATTCTCAAATTTTTCCACAATGTCCTCCAGAAATACCTCACAAATTTAGTATCTCTATCAGAAACTATACTCCTTGGAAGACCATGTAGTCTTACCACCTCTTTGAAAAACAAGTGTGCAATATGGACAGCATCATGAGTTTTGTGGCATGGAATGAAATGTGCCATTTTGGAGAACCTATCAACCACCACAAATACTGAGTCATTACCCCTTTGTGTCCTCGACAATCCAAGAACAAAATCCATACTTATGTCCTCCCATGGCCTTGATGGAATAGTCAATGGATGATATAGGCTAGTATTGTGACTAAACCCCTTAGCAACTTGACAAACCTGGCAACTCTGTACAAACTTCTTCACATCTTGTGAAATTTGAGGCCAAAAATAATGTTCTCTAAGAATGGCAATGGTCTTATCTTGACCAAAATGTCCTGCCATCCCTCCACTGTGTTTCTCCTTAATCAAATTTTCCCTCATGGAACTCTTTGGAATGCACAATTGACTACCCCTAAACAACATGCCATCTTGAATCAAATAGTCTAACCACTTGGTTCTATCTACAACAACAGATTCTTTACAAGTTTTACATGCTTCAGCAAAATTAGGATCCTCGGGGTACAAATTCTTGAGTTCATCAAACCCAACTACTTCAACCTGCATTACTGTAAGCAATGACTGTCTCCTACTTAGTGCATTTGCAACCCTATTAGATTTTCCACTTCTATGCTTCAACACAAATGTATAACTCTGCAAGAATTCTACCCACTTCATATGCCTCTGATTCAATTTACCTTGGCTATTTAGGTACTGTAATGCCTGATGATCAGTATACAAAACAAATTCTTTTGGCAATAAATAATGCCTCCATTTCTTTAAGGCCTAAACTATTGCATAGAACTCTTGATCATAAACATAATACTTCTTCTTTGCATCATTCACTTTTTCACTAAACTATGCAATAGGCTTACCTTCTTGGCTTAATACAGCCCCAATAGCATTGCCACTAGCATCACAATCCACCTAGAAAACCTTTCTAAAATCTGGAAGTGCCAACATAGGCTATTTTGTCACCTTCTTCTTTAGCAATTCAAAACTTCTCACAGCTGCTGCAGTCCATTTTAACTCTTTTCTATCCCCTCTTATTGTATCAGTTAGGGGTGCACATATGCCACTAAAATTCTTAATAAACTTCCTGTAAAAACTAACCAGACCATGAAATGATCTTACCTCAGTAGTAGACCTTGGAGTAGGCCATTCCAAGATGGCTTTTACCTTCTTTGGATCCATTTTGAGACCTTCAGGTGATATAACAAACCCCAAATAGACTAACTCCCTTTTTACAAAGTTACACTTCTTCAAATTAATTAATAGTTTCTCTTCCCTTAGCCTTTCAAGGACACTACGAACATGCAATAAATGTTCTTCCAAAGTCTTTCTAAAAATTAAAATATCATCCAAATAAACAATAAAATTTTTTTCCAAGAACTTCTTAAGTACCTCATTCATGAGTCGCATGAAGGTGCTTGAGGCATTCGTCAATCCAAAGGGCATGAATGACCACTCATAAAGACCCTCCTTGGTCTTGAAGGCTATTTTCCACTCATCTCCTTCTCAAATCCATATCTAGTGATAACCACTCTTCAGATCTATCTTTGTGAAGTACTGAGCTCCACTCAAGTAGTCCATAATATCATCCATCCTTGGCAAAGGAAACCGTTACTTGATGGTGATCCTACTTATAGCTCAAGAATCTATACACATCCTCCACTCTCCATCCTTCTTTGGTGCAAGTACTACAGGTACTGCACATGGACTCAGGATCTCTTGAATCAAGCCCTTCCTCAACAACTCCTAAACCTATCTATTTAGCTCCTTTGATTCAGTAGGAGTCATCCTGTGAGCAACCTTGTTAGGAAAACTAGCTCCTGGAATCAGATCTATCTGATGACTGATTTGCCTTACTGGTGGCAATCCATCTGCAACATTATCAGAGATAATATCTCCAAACTCCCCTAGTAAATCTGAAACTTCAACTGGTATTTCACTACTACATTCTTTATCTTTCCTAGGAATCAAAGCATAGCACATATGCTCATGTTTCATGCCATCTAAAAACTTCCTTCCATCAACAAGACAAATCCTAGCACTGCTACATACCTTTTACCCTTCCTTTTTCATGGGCTTCAATTTGTAGCAAACTCCATCCTTTGCCAGAGAGTATGTGTTTGCATGTCCATCATGTACTGCATGTCTATCAAACTGCCATGGTCTACCCAACAATAGATGGCAAACATCCATCAAAATAACATCATAGAGAACATCATGGTAACTCCCTATTTTGAATTTTACTAAACATTGTTCACTTACTAGGACCTTATGATCATCTTTTACCCAAGCAATCTGATAGGGCTGGGGATGTTTCTCCCTCTTGAGCTTCAACTTAGAGACCATCTCTTCTGATACCAAGTTATCAGTGCTACCACGATCAATGATCACGTCACAACATTTATCCTCACACTTGCATCTGGTACAGAACAAACTCCTCCATTGTCCTTGTTCAATCTCACCACTTAGTAGGATTCTTTCATTTACCAAGGTCTCTCCTCTTTCTACATCCTCTAAATGTGATGATTGTGCATCCTCATCCACATGAGTAACCCTAGCTTGGCCCTTAGCTCTCCTTCCTTGTCCTTGAGGGCATTCAAAGGCACGATGACCTTCTTCATTGCAATGGAAATAGGTACCATGGAAGCCTCCTCTTCCTTGTCCACGTCCTCTACCTCTTCCTCTTTGATTTGCAAAGTCTTGGTCATGGGAGCGGTTGAAACCCTCATTCCTCTGGTTCCTGCTAGTACCCTCATCTTCATTTTTCTTTTGGGTTTCATTGCGGCCTCCAGATGACCTACCACTTCCCCTTCCTCCTTGACCATGCCCTCTTTGTCTTCCTTCAAACCTTTTATTCAACTTCTCTTCAACTCATAGGGAAAACTGGTATGCCTCTTTAACGCTTGTCATTCTTACCAGACTTAATTCCTCCTGGATGCTAGGTCGCAACCCACTAATATAACAAGCAACCTTCTCCTTATTTCCTTCTACATGTCCTACACTAATCAAGAGTCGGTAAAATTCTTCTGTATATTCTTGGACTGATCTTCCTGCTTTCTTTAACCCATGCATCTTCTTAGACAAATCAAGCTCATAGTCCATAGGAATGAACTACTTCTTCAATTTTTCCACCATGCGATCCCATCTTATGATTTCTCCTTTCCTCTTCTGTTTCTTTCCAATTGAACCTCTTGCCACCAGATTTTGGCATGGCCTTTCAGTTTGGCCTTTGCAAACTTAACCCTATCTAGGTCCTTGATATCCTTATACTCAAAGTATTCTTTCAGTTCATTGATCCAATCGATCAACTCATCTGGTTTCAAATTTTCTGAAAAATACACCCACTTCAATTGTAGGTCTTTTCCCAAACTTAGTAATGGCCCTAAAAAGCCTTTCCTCTGCATGATTCAGAACTTCCTCATCAAATTCCCCTTTTGATCCCATTACTTCTTCTTCATTGTCATCCTCACTATCGTCACGTGTGACAACATTTGCTCCTCTACAGAGCTCCTCTTGCAATTCTTGTACCTGTCTTTGGAGGGATCTAACCTCCTTAGGATTAATAGCTTTGGCCCTTCCACCACACTCTCTCTGTGGAGGCATCTTCTTAACTCAAACCCACAACCACACAGTCCTGGTGCAAACTACCTCATAGTCTGCGTTCTATCTACACACTCAGGAAAACCAGCTCTGATACCACTTGATGGGGACACGACCCAAGAACCAAAATGGATACAATAGAAAGGGAAAAATTTTATTAACTAAGAAAATAAGCTAGTACAAATAGTACAGGAAAATAAACTTTGAAACATGCCCTAAGGGCTTACAATAGCATAAGTCTGGAGATAATTTCTCTTTTCAGTACCTCCTCTCAAACTCCACTCTGAACTGCCTTTTACAATGCCATAAATCTCCCTAAATAGACCCTGAAGGGTTAAGGACTAGGAGTACATTCTAGAAAGTGCTAGTAGGCATCCACTAACCAAATAGAAGGTTCCAAAAGCTGCATTAGAAGTCGATGCAAATTTAGAAGAATCCAAAAATGGTAACCAAACTTTCGGGAGGTATAACTTTTGAACCGTAGCTCTAATTGACGAACCGTTTACATTTTTGAAAAGCTCTCAAAGTACTCTATAGCCCTATGGACTAGCTTCACTTGTCCCCCATTTTCTGCCCTTTTTGAGGTCATTTAATGCCCCTAACCTGACTTTGAAGCATTCTTAGGAGGTCTCCAAAACCCAAAAAATTGTAATAACTTTCAAACTGTGGGGCCTTTTGACCTGATTCTTTTTCTGGAATGCTCTAAATTACAATTACATTCATCTGGCCAATTCACACCTTCTAGGTCACCAAAATGATGGCCAAATTGCATGCTCCTATTTTTTCGAGATTTTTTAGCACACTGATAGTTGAACTGTGAGAGTTGGAACCTTTATTTGACCCAAATGGGTATCCAACAATGAAAACACATGAAACAAAAACTAAGTCTAAGTACATTTTTTTGGGTGACACGGGATTGCCCTTATACTCTGGATGCTTCTGCATCATGATGGTATGTCTTGAGGTCTCTCCAGTGGTTTGATCTTAGCTACAAACTTGGATCTAATCCTGCATAGTTATGGTTAGTTGTGAGTCTTGAGATTATCAGCTAGCAACACCAACAATAGCTATCTTCTCAGCATTCATTAGCAACATTCATGAGTCCATCTAAAAGTCCTAAAAAAAATCAAAAAAATTTGAAAAAAGTCATGAAAAAAGAAAAAGAAAAAAAGTGAAAAAAGTCATGAAAAAATGGATGCCTTGATGAAAACTTGGCAAATAGGCATCTTGGCATGAAAATTTGTGTCAAGAGAAATTTTTTTTTCCAAAAGTGAAAACCTAGCAAATAGGTGCTTTGGGCAAGTACCATGGTGAAAACTTGACAAATAGGTGTCATGTGTAATTAGTTATTGCTCCTCCATCTATTAGGATTCCATCAAGTTTTCTCCCCTTTTGCTATTCCTTGATCATATCCTTCATCCTATAGCACATCCTTGGCTCCTTGACCATGGCTCACAAAATCATTAATATCCATTGTTATCTTACCTAACGCATCACCAATCTGTGGATACTTTGTCATGGGCCTCTATACATAGTTTGTGTCTTGTCCAAGGACATATTACCTACATGGTGCATGAGTTTGAACTTCAATTAGGGGCATATTCCTAAGAAATTTTTATCCATTAGGCCTATCATGTAAGGGCTGGAGCTAACACTTGTATATGCTTTTACGATCCTAGAAAAATCCTAAAAACTCAAATACGATCTTGAAAATTTCCCAAAAATTCAAATACGATCTAGAAAAAAATCCTAACCATTAAAATATGATCCTAAAAATATTCTAAAAACCATAAAATGTCCTAAAAAAAATCCATAAAAATCATAAAATGTCCTAAAGTAAACACTAAAAATTGTAAGATGTCTTAAAGAAATGAGCAACACAAAAACATCAAATATTCTCAAAAACCCTAAAAATCACAAAACCCATCAAAAATTTGTAATAAAGCTTTCCAACAGTCACTGTGAATAATCATCCCTTTTGTGTGAACACTTGGAATTTGCAAACTGAAACTCAGAGCACTACATTTCAATGACAATCACACCTATCTAAGTAATGTGAACCAACAATCAATCTAAAATGTCACTAAGAATCTATCAACTAAATCAACAATCGCAACTATCACATGATCAACCTATCAAACACTATCTGAAGACCTCAAACACTAAAAAGAAAATGATAATGGACAAGAATAGCAATTGGCTCACACTATTTAGTGAGTGATTTTTTTTTTCTTTATTTTTCTTTGATCATGATCTTATGTTACTCAAATGTTATAAAGTGATCTATCAAAGTGACTAGGATGGTTCATGATCATAATTTATTTTCTATCTATTAAAATGTACCTTTGAGAGTCTGGGGCATATATATATATATATATATATATATATGTCTTAGGAAGAATAAGGTCATTTTTTGTCTACATCGTGCTTGTTTACACAAAAGGTTTTCATTTTGTGCTTTGGCTCTTTATGCCATGATGCGTTGCATTCCATTTGCCATATCAAAATAAAGCTACATTTGACATATAGTGCACTTTACAAAAGAAAAATTCTTCCCATCATACTAACTATTCATCATCTCATCTCCTCCATCTCCTGTGTCTTGTTCATTCACTATATTGCATCTTATTATCAACAATTTGACCGATTATATGCATATCTCAGTCAATTTCTTGATGGCGCACCCATATATATCATCCCTACTAGGGCATGTTGTTATGGCCTTCTCATCAATGTTCTTTGACACAATTCTCTAAAGCACACTGTATCAAATAGGGGCAAGATGTAGATGCTCAAAAATGGTTCGCATCCATGATTTGATCAAAATGAAGCTCCATTTCACATATAGCACATTTTTTGAAAGAGAAAAGTCTTCACCTCATTCTAACTTGTCCTAATCTCATCTCTTAGGTCTTCTTCCATTAATATCTTCATTCACCACCATGATCATGTATTCGAGTAAAAGCACAAACTTGTGTCACCTTTTATAAAGAAACGTGATATCAAAATGTGACATTTCAACATTAATGACAAAAAAAATGGTATTTGTGTTTAAAATATGAAGATGATGTAAACTGATGAAATGTGTAGAATTGTATGAATTTTATGCCTATAATTTTATAAATTTTTTGACTAAGAATTTATTCATTTTATTTTATTTTGAAGTCCCTTTTTTAACTGTAAAAAAATATTGGATGTAGTTCCTGTCAAACAAGTATGTCCAAATCATCTTTTTTTGTTCTGATTTGAAAATATTTTATAGATGACATGTATAGCTAGTGAAAAAAAAAAGAAATAATTATTTTTGATGTATATGTTTTTTGTTATAAGTACTCAAGTTCGACCTTGTCAGAATCCAATAGTTTTTTCCTCCCATCAAAACTTCCCTATCAAATCTATACCTTCTTGAAAAAAAATTACATATTCGTGAAGAGGATTCTCTCCTCTAGTGATAAATTTTATTTTTTTATTTTTTTGATATGATTTACTATTTTTTTTCCTTTTTTGAGAGAGCATCTTATGAAATGTTGAAATATTGACTTATAATATTTTGAGATTATAACATATTATAACTAATCAAAACACTTCAAAATTTATATAATGATGATATTGAATCTGAGATCTATAAAAGGGCATTTTTAGTTTTTGAAAAAAATTGAGTTTTGATAGAGAAATGAGATTTGACCAAAATAGGTTTTTGTATCACAAATAGTGATACAGATCAATGCTTTTACCCATTCTAATACACCAAATAATCTTCATCTTGCATTCCTACATTCCTACATCATCCTACACTATCTGTCAATCTTCTAGGGCTTTCCACCTAGTACAACCTTGGTCTAACCTTTGTTTGACCAATTTTGACCAATTTTGACTGATTTTACTCATTTTTTGACCTCTTTCCACCATTTTGGGCATGCACACAAAGTTTAAGGTCATTTTGAGTCCAGTCAGGCTATTTTTGGCACTTGGAGCCTTCTATGACACAATTTGTACTTGTAGAGCACACTTGGGCTTCCTAAGTGCACTATGGGTGTACTTGGTACTATCATAGCACACTTGGTCTTACCATGTGCGCACTAGGAAACCTTAGGTGCATTTTGGGTGCACTTGGGACAATAGGATGCCCTGAACTACTCCTGGGGCCCTATGTTGCACTCTAGAGGCCATAACTTTTGTGTTTCAACTGTGATTTACAAACCGTCAATTGCGTTAGATTCATATCTTCATTTTGAGAAAATTGAGTTATCATTTTCATTATTTTGTCACTATCTTGAGTGGTAACCCTTGAAAATACTCTAGCACCCCTGAATCGACATCACTTCTTCATACTAATTCATCACATTTTCTCATTCCACTAACTTTGATCTTTTGGCCAACCTAATTGTATCTCAATAGTGTCTGTCATCATTCATATCCACTTTCACATTAATTTCACAACATTTTGGAGCAATTCTAAAATCATTTCAAAAACACTTCAAATCAACTTGGAATCCTATCAAATCAACCCAAAATCACCCCAAATCAACTCAAAATCACCCAAAATAACTCCTAATCAGCCCAAAAAATAAAAAAAATTGCAAATCAATCATCATTTGTTTGATCCTAAGCATTTTTCTAGCTTTCAGTGCCTTAGAAACCTATCAATCTATCAAATCTTATCAATCTGACCTTAGTACTAACATGGCTCTCAGTGCTAGGTCAAACTATCATTCATGTCATCTGATCTTTGACATTGTCAAATCTCTCAATGTCAAATCATGATATCATCAAACCACTTTAAGAATATTGACTATGTTTGTCAAAACTATTGTGATCAACCTTATCAATCAATCTGGATCTTTTAATATTTACAATGTTAGTTAAATGTTATGTATCTTTATTTCATGTCATGTGTCCTTGGCATGTTATCAATTTCAATCAATCAATCAATTTGACCATGGCTTTGGTCTATCCATTATCATTCTAGTCAATCAACATTATCATCACACTTCATCAAAGGATATTGTCACACTTATTTAATCAAATTGGCCAGTCACCTACTAATTCTTCCTATAGGATTAAATGACCCATAATTTAATCCTATGCCATTCCACTAATTATTCTTCCTAACTAATCTCCTCATTTAATTGATATTTTATTAATTAATTGATTTATCATTCATAAAACATGGAAAGTTTTAATTTCCTAAGTCACATTTCGATCATTAATTCCATTTCACTAATTTCTATTTTATGGAATAAAGGATTTTTAATTCAAATATTCCATAAAATATTAAGATCGTTATGAAACATGGGTGTGACACCTCATGGATTCTCCTTTGACACATGGCTAAGATATGTCATAATCCAATATTCTTATTCTCTTATGCACATCCATATTTGGCTTCCCTTGTCATAGATTCTTGGTTTTATGTGGGCTTGAAGTATCATATGATGCGTCATAGATTCTCAACCATATTTAGCCCTGTTTGATTTCCAAGCATCATAGAATCCTACACTTGGCATCTTGTGTCATGTGTGTCATGTATTCTCCAAGAAATATCTTGCCATGTTGCATATCCAAGGTGATAAATCAAATGCTCTCACCTTGTGTGTTGATTATAAAGTGAGCATTCTTTCTCTCATTTCCGGTCCCTAGTTTTCTCATATTTTCACTCTTACTCTCACATTCAAATCAAAACTTCAAGTATTCTCATAACACCATTATTATCATCACTATAGACTTTTTCTTCAATATTGTATGCACTATAGGCAATTTGGAGCTACATCACATGGAGAAGAAAGAAGGACATGGGAGCTACAAATGAAAGAGGGAGTTTTAGATTTTCTTTCTTGTTTTGATTCATTTGGCTTTCATGGTAGACTAGAGGGTGTTAACATATGTTTATTGGGTTTGTGATTTTCTCATAGTACGTTAGACATTAGCCTATTTTCTATGTCCTACAGGTAGGTGATGCTGAAAAGGTCATACTGTATAAGTAAGGTATGTCTTGTTCATGCCACAAAAATGCAGTGGGTAGTACTGTGTGTGATGTTTATTGGGAAACTATTTGGAATGCAATGATGATTGATAGATGCTTCATCTCTGATTAAATAATGATCTAAAATACTAGAACAATAAAAAAATATTTGCTAGAAATGCTGATTAGTTATAGTACAAGTATTGCAAAATTGAATCCCAATATTTGGATATATGTATTTGCAAACAAATATGGTGAACAAATTTTCCAAATCTGAGCAAGTACTATATAAATGAAATAAGGTGAGAGTTGAATCCCACTAAAACTAAAGTAGCCAAGTATGGAAGGTCTTTCACTTTGAAAATGGTGAACAATAGATAATCTCAATCGGAATTCATAATACAAAGAAATAATCCAAATCACATACCAACTACTACCTAGATGTCATGCTTAAATACCCATCAATAAACCTTCTAAGGGTGTCTATAGATAGCTGATGACCACACATACCTACAAAAGCAATTTAATTAAAATGGGTCTGAGACATGATAAATCAATTTCCCATGAACAAAGGTTTGATTAAATTTTTTTTTTATGACAAGGCCATTAAAGTCTTTCCATCCCAAAATTATTTTGTCCTCAAGAAAATACAAATTCAATTCTAGGAAACCTTATGTTATCATGTCCTTTAGTTTTGAGTCAAGTACTATGTAGATCTTATCATCGAAGTAAATAATATCATCAATAACAATGTATCGTTCATCATGTATATAGCCATCCATCAACTAATATGAAAAAGTATTCTTGGAGTACTTGACTAATAGATGGGCTTGCCAATTATGCAAGGAATGGGTCAAGGTGTTGACTGCTATGATTTTAGTTACAGTGTCTGGGATTATATCATGTTTAAAAATGGCCTCCATCTTCTTGATTGTGACCTATGTCAATCCTTTATTTGACATTCCTCTTAGAAGCACCTTCTTTCCATCCATCTCAAATGAAAAGTTCATCCTTTTGAAACATTAGATGTAGTGGTCAAGAGTCTCCAGCCATTACATGCCCAATATAATATTAGTATCAATCAAATCTATGATAAAGAAACCATTTGTCAAGGTATAGTTTCCCATGGAAATTTTTAGCCATGGCATCACATGAGTGCAAGGTAACAAGGTTCCTCCAACAACCTTAACATCAAATCCTCCATGCTCTACTACATGCAAGCCTTTACTAGTGACCAAAGATGAATTGATGAAATTGAGTGTGGTGCAACTATTAGTCATGACTGTGACTCATTTTCTATGAGGTGTCCCATGAACCATGAAGGTACCACTTCCAACCATTGTAGTGAGGATGACAATGGAACCCCCTTTTTATATTAGGGCATTTATTCTCTCCTACTGGGTAATTTCTTCACTAGTCAGTGTGGATACTTTTCTTTCATCATCATCAAGAAAAACCTCAATGTAATAAATCTTTCCCTTCCAAAGGTAGTGATGACCTAGTCCCCATGGTTCCTTGCATGTGAAACATAGATTTTTCCTCCAGAGCTCATACTGAGAGTCTTCATCTAATGAGGTTTTTCTTCTTCTAAATTTGCTCCTTGTCTTTGTCTTCTTGTGGGGATGGTATTGGCACAACTATGTGTGTTTTGGAGGAAGATGTGACCATGTCACACACCTTATTAATAGCTTTATTGAGTGTGCATGGGTTGAACCCTTTCATCTAGCCTCTCAAAGGCTTTCTAAGTCCATCCATGAATAACATGATTCATCATCTTCCAAAGATGTCTATGACTAGTATTGATAATCTTTGGAACTCTGTGATGTAATTATCTACCATACTTATTTTCTTTAGTTTAGCTAGATCTTTGAACTTTAGTTTAGGATCCTTGCCATCAAAATGGTCAATGAGTCTTGTAGTCAACTCAACATAAGAGGGTACTTGGTTGTGGTTGAGAGTGACCAATCCATGGTGCTACCACTCTTGTTCCACTCCTTCTAGATGGAGTGCTATGAAATTGATTTCTTCCTCTTCAAGAATCAGGTTGAGTTTGAAATAGGTGTCTTCCTTCAGATCCCATGCCTATGTGGTAATGGCCTGAGATCTATCAAATGGTGATAAGTTTACCTTTCTAATCTTTTTCCTAAGATCATCATTATAATAAACACAATTTCCCTCACTTGAATATCTCATTCCTAGATCAACATAGATTTTTTAAGATATATCACCTTCCATATTCATGTTCCTCCAATCTTCTTGAAGTTCTTCTTGCATTTCATGAAAAGTGGGCTCTATTTCTTTGTGTGATGTTTTCATCCTTGAAAGAAAGATGGATATCAAGGGTTGAGAGAAAGAGGGTTGAAACTTGTCCTTCATAAAACAAAATCTTTGCTATGAACATTTTTTTCTCCTAGTGTCATTCCCTTGGCCAATTTTTTTAGTGTTTAATGCATAATCCTTTTGGTTTCATTCATATGCATTTGGTTTCTACTAAGCTCTCTTAAAAGATTCATGAGTATTGTCATAGGGTCTTATTAATCTTCCATTCTACCAAAAATTTTATTTATCCTTCTCCTCTAGTTATAAACTTGCATTCACTTCCACAAGATGGAAAAATCACTTGCTCTAATACCAATATAATGTCCCTTTCCCAAGGTGACCATGGAAGTCTTTCCCCTATGTAAATGAGTCATTTAAATACAACTTCTATCAGTCCCAATGTCTGTGTGGTGAGGGAGGATAAGAGGTCATATGGCTCAAGGAGGCAAGCCATATGATGAGAACGAGTGATGATCATATGTTGTAGCAAGGAGTGAGTGATGTGTAGTCAAGGGGTACAACAATATAGTGGAGCAAGGTAAGTAGTAGGCATACAATTATTGAGTGTAGGAAGGTTGTAGAAAGGCATACAACAAATGATGGTTGTAAGGTGGAAATGGAGGGGTCATGTATGGTGGTGGTAGAGTTAGTAACAATGCAGAAGGGAGGTAATGAGGTCATATAGTAGGGGTGCTAAAAAGGTTAGACTGTATATGTATAGTATGTGTTGTTCATGCCATGAAAATATAATTTTTTGTATCATGTGTGATGTGTGTTGGGAAACTATTCTAAATGCAAGGATGATTGATGGATGCTTCGCTTTGGATTAAGAAATACTTTGAAGTGCTATAACAATATAAATATATTTGTTTCAAATGTTAGTTAGTGATAGTACACGTATTGCAAAATTGATTCCCAATATATGGATATATGTATTTGCAAACAAAGATGGTGTGCCAATTTTCTAGATCTGAGCAGGTAATATAGAAATGAAATAAGGTGAGGGTTGAATCCATCAAAACTAGAATAGCCAAGTAGTCAAGGTCTTTCACTTTCAAAATGGTGAACAATAGAGAATACCAATGGGAATTCAAAGTATAAAGAAATAATCAAAATCACATACCAACTATTACCTAGATGTCGTGCTTAAATAACCATGGATAAACCTTCTGAGGGTGTATAAAGATAACCATTGGCCACACCTACCTATGGAAATAATTAAATTAAAAGGGTTTGAGATATATTAAATCAATTGGCCCATTAACAAATGTTTGAGTAAATCTTTATTTTGTGATGGGGACATTACATACATACATACATACATACATACATACATACATACATACATACATACATACATACATACATATATATATATAGATATGGGTAGGAGCACGAAGTTGGGTCTCAATTCTGAAGAAGTCTGTGGATTGGGATCATACTCTTTTAGAAATGGTTACCCGTTTTAGGCTCGAGCGCCCAATCTGAAATTTAAAAATGGGCACCCATTTTTTTAAAAATGAGTACCTATTTTTGAAAACATAAAAAAAATTATATTTTAAGAAATGGGTACCCATTTTTGAAAAGTAAAAAAGGGTACCCATTTCTAAAAATTTAAAATTTTGATTTTTGGGGGGGGATTTTGTATGCCAGTTTGACTTTTTCAAAATAGGTACCCGTGTTTTGAATTTAAATAACGAGTACCCATTTCTTACAACATTGGGCAGGATTTTTTTCTCCTACCTTAGATTTTGGTTCGGGATAGGCTTAGTGAGACCAAGCCTATGCCTTGACCTCTCCATATTTGGCTAAGGCATTGAACTAACAAATTTATGCCTTGCCATAATTTTTAGAGGGTCTTCTTGATCAAATTTTTTTATAAAACAAAAATCAATTAGAATTCTCACTGTCCTGATTTCAAAAATATAAATTTTATAGTGCTATGATTTTATTTACTATTTTTGCATTATTTTAAAATGAAAGGTGGTACCTAAATGTAAAATAGTGAAGTTCACTAAAACTTAAATAACTTTTTTATTTTATAATATTTCTTAAATTAATTTATATATCATCAATCTACATACAATTCTTTTGAGGTTAAAAAAAAAAAAATTTTGAAAAAGTGAAATTTTGATCAAATTATGGTGTCCGTACATGAGAGGTTTTAAAATTTACCTTTATAGCCAATTAATAATTAATAATAATAATAAATATTTAATAAAAAATTAAAGAAAAATATTTTCATCAATCTTAGGTGTATTAGGTAACTCCCTTTAAAAAGACTTATAAAAATTCATTTATTTATGTCAAATTATGGTGTCTGTACACGAGTGTAGTATGGCCCTAAAATAAGCATTTTGAAAAAGTGGTTTTTAAAGATCCATACCAAAAAAAAAATCTATCATATGGGTATACAAATAAATTACATATTCAAAAAAAGATTCCAAACAAAAAAAAATTATTGCTGAAGTCTTTTTATATTCAATCTCTAAATGTGTCAAATTTTGACATCAATTGACAAGAAATTTCAAAAATAGGAAAAACTCTTCCACTTTTTGCCCAAAAGTGAGACCCAACTTCTTGCACTTACCAATACACACACACACACACACACACACACACACACACACACACACACACACGTGTGTGTGTGTGTGTGTGTGTACATACATATATGTATATGCATATAGATTGTCATGTCCCCTTTTCAAATAATTAAAAAAAAAAGAAAATCTTTGCTAAGGCAGGCAGGCCCAAGAAAGTGAAGTTTCGGAAAAAGGGAGTTAATCTTTGGAAACCGTTGGACTAATAAATGATAATTATTATTAAAATATGTTTCATTAACCTCTCTTGGACGTGAGTTACAGTTATGCCCTTTTTAAAGAGGTTTGGAGGCATTTTGGGGGGATTCCAGACTTGATTTTCGCTCATTCTTTGTTATTCTTCAGAGGCTGCCAAACCTGTGGAGAAGGAGACCCAAGAACGGGAGTTTGCAGGTTTCCAGGGAGACCCAAGAACGGGAGTTTGCAGGTTTCCAGGAAGGCTAAGGATGGGAGTTTGAAGCCATTCCATGTGCATGCTCATACAGAGTTTGCCTTTGTGCCGAACAGTGCAGATTTGTGAGTTTCCGGGTGTATTTTTGTAAGAGTTTGGTGTTTCCGGTTGAGTATTTCATATCAGTTTTGGTTGCTTCTGTATTTTAGACTTTAAGCTATTAAAATAGATCTGAATATATATATTGGGACATGACTAAACTTCTGAGATATATTATTAGTGTTCTTGTGGTGTTTTCGGGCATATTTTGTGCTATTTCGGGAGCCCGATGAGCATAGTTTTGGTCCTACATTTTTGAGCTGTTGTGTAAAGGCTATACGGATCTGGAAATGTCAATTTGTAGGCTGTTATGCTGCTGAAAGTTCTGTAAAAATTTCCATTTTCAGATTTATTAGTAATTGGTGAAGCTGTGAAGCTTTTGGCACAATTTCTGGCATACCCGATTTGGGGTTTCTTGAGAAATTTGGAGGATCTTTGTGATATTAGTTGTTTGATCTTAAAGATCTGATTAAAGGTTGGAAATATCATGAAAAATCAGAAAAGGGACATTTCAGTGGTATCAGAGCCATGATCTTGCCAGCCTGAGGGTTTGTAGAAGTTTGCAGAAGTTTACATTTCAGTTTTGACAAGTACCCAGATCTTGCATGTCAGTTTTGACAACTACCCAGATCTTGCATGTCATAATTTGGTGGTTGCATGTTGCTTCTAATCAGTTGCATGTCAAAATTTATGGATGCATGCAACTAAGTGAAAGAGAAAAAAGATATTTGCAGCGAGAAAAGAATAAAGAAATTTTGATCAAACCTCTAGTTGAAAGTAAAAGTACAAAATCCAAGGAAGGGAAAAGTATGGCTGATCCAGATGAGATGGCAAAGAAATTCTTCCAAGACATCCAAAATACTCAGAAGCAAACAATGGATAGTTTGGCAAAAACTAGAGAGGCTTTGCGAATATTGACAGAAAAACTACAAGGAGTTGCATCTATTAATGAGAAAGGGAGCACTTCAGAGGAGCCAAGAAATCTGAAATCCACACCATCTAAATCAACCAAAACTATTTTCTTGCCTGCAGATAAGCCACCAGTACCAAATCCAGCCATTAATCCTATGGAAGAGGTTACAGGTAACTTGATTACATTAAGAGCTACTTATAATGGCTTAGATGATGACTTTCGTAGTTCAGTTCCTTTTAGAGAATATGTGGATATGATGAACACTTTGATGCCCAAGAAAGAGTACAAAAGGGAGCATGACATAAGTGGAAGAGAGCTCAAAAATAAAATAAGCAAGTTTATAGCACCTACTTTTGATGGAACAAATAAAATTTCAGCTAGAGCATGGCTACAAAAATTACAGACCTTCTTCACACTTAACCCCATGAAGGAGAGTGATGTTGTTCAAATTGCAAGTCTACACTTGGAAGATGCAGCCTATGATTGGTGGTATCATGGAATGACTACTCAAGGTCATGATCAGGTAACTACATTTGATGATTTTAGTCAAAGAGTGATAGATAGATTTGACCTCAAGGATGATGATTATGAGGATGTTGTTGTGCATGATGGTGAGATACCTGGTGTAGATGAGCAGACATTGAGCATTCATGACTTTTTTGAGAGAGAGTACCAGGCACAGTTAGATGCTTCGTCACATGAGGTTGAGGCTAGTAGTACTTCACATGATTTATCCCGCCAGCTGAAGGTGTGTGAAGACAGTATTGTCACTACATTATCTCATCATGACAGGTATGTGGAGTTAGTTGGTATTGGTCATATTACTCAAGTCAGGATTTTGCTTGAGTTACCAGCTAATTCTAGTTTACAGATATGGACTCGAGATTCTTATATTGGCATTTGGGGTTCAGTTGACTGTAAATCATTAACACTTTTTGGTAGCAGTGATTGTTTGGGTGCTACCATGGATTTGATTAGCAGATTGCACGGTGTTGTATTTTCTTGTGCCAGGAGCTTATCCGATGTTTGTATTAGTGTTTATACACCGGTGTTGGGCTTTGTTCATATATCTAGTCGACCATACTTGCTGGAATGTGTTGATGATATTTCATATTTGGCAGTGTGTATAGATGAGTCCCAAGATCATATTGGCATTGATGACATCCAAGAGGATGCAATGGGCAGTTTTGAAGACTTAGTTTCCTTGGGTATAGAGGAGTTGGACAGCAATGCTAATGTTTTTGATACTCCGTATGTTGATATGAGCTTTAGATTTGATTCACAGGATATGGATGGTAATACTCTAGAGACTAGTAACTTTGAGGACACTCCTTCAGACAGTGCATCAGAGGAGGTTTGTAGGAGACAGTCAAGCCAGTGCCATCATGTGTCTAATCAGTTGAGAGTTAGTGACCAAGACATTGCTATCACTTGCCAACATTTTGATGCTGCTCGTCAGTTGTTAGCAGTTTATGGATGGGGTTCTCCTACTAGTGATGAGCAGGGAGGAAGTTATCTTTCCTTGACAGAGATCCACTCTTTATGGGAGGCTATTTGGATTTTGAGACAAAATTATATGCAGTTGGTAGCCGACAGAGATTATCTTATGGAGTGGGGCAGTACAGCATATGATGCATGGTTGGCCAAGGAAGATGAGGTGAGTGAGCTTACTGAGCAGCTTGAGGCGACTTCTGAGATTCTTGAGAGTACACAGTTGGCTTTCAAGGAGTCACAGTTTCATTTGGCTAAGGTGACCATGGAGTTAGAGAGACTACAGTCTTTACCTGATTCTATACAGTCACAAGCTATGGTGTTTGGTGATCCGAGGATGTCCATGGCCGAGATTGTCAGAGACAGTGGAGATGGGGATGCATCCATTCTTGATACTAACATTGGCATATCAGGTTCATTCCCACTAGAGTCAGGTTCAGTTGAGTTGGGTGTTGTAGCAGATTGTTGTATGCCTGACATGGTGGTGACCTCTAGTATTGATGGCACAGAGACTAGAGATGTATCAAAGATCATGTGTGATGTTGGTGAGTCGACAGTTGGCATGGTTCTTGCTAGTAATACTACTTCCTTGGTGATATCTTCGGAGGTAGTAGTCAGTTCCAACATGGTTAATGATCAATTGCAGTTAGTTTCATCTGGATTACAGTCCGAGCCACTGACTGAGATTGGCACATTCTATCGGCATTACACTATGAGGTACGCTCATCAATCTACATTTGATGACCATGTTGATGAGATAATGGTACAAAGATGTACTTTGGTTCCTAGTGCTTATCATCAGTTATGGGGCAATTTGATGCCTCAAGATGAGAGTTGTGATGTGCATGACATGGTGATAGGTTCTGTAGTTGACAGCTTGATGATATATGACTTAGAGCAGGAGTTTGGGAGTGATGCTTCAATGGGTGTTGTTATTGATTCTACTCCATTGGCTATGACATCTCCTGACTTAGCTAGTGATCAGTCACAGTGGGTTGTATCACTTGTTCATGGTGAGCTGTTGACTGAGGTTGGTTTTTTTAATCAACATTATATTGCAGGGTATGAACATCAGTTAGCATTTGATCCTTGTTTTGAGGAGTTGATGGCAGGAAAATTTGGTTTGGATTCCATTTCTTACTCTTTATCTTGTAATGTCTTTTCACCATCAGCAGTGCATGGGAGTTATGGTTATGAGATAGTGGCCGGTGATTTGCAGAGTTGTGTTGACTGCAGGAGTTGTACAGTGTGTGGATTCTCCATACTTGGTATAGTTTCATTCGAGAGCATTCATCATTGTTGCAGAGTTGGATTGTACATTCCGTATAGGCCAGTGGGATGCGTTGATGGTATTTACTGTGTTGGTAGTTTGATTTGTCCACTTTACTTGGATTCTGATGTTCTAAGAGTTTGTGTCTCATGGGTTTTTGACTATGGTAGTGGTGATTTTGGAGTTTGGTTGAGCTATAATTGTCAGTTTGATTATGGTTTCCTCTTGGTCATATTGCAAAGGATATTGCAGGAGCCTGTGTTAATTGGTAGTAGTATAGTTCATGACTACATTTGGGATCCAGGTGGATTGATTGGTTTATTGTTTAGCCATTGCTTGAGGACAAGCAATGTTTGGGAGGGGAAGACTTTTCATGTCCCCTTTTCAAATAATTAAAAAAAAAAGAAAATCTTTGCTAAGGCAGGCAGGCCCAAGAAAGTGAAGTTTCGGAAAAAGGGAGTTAATCTTTGGAAACCGTTGGACTAATAAATGATAATTATTATTAAAATATGTTTCATTAACCTCTCTTGGACGTGAGTTACAGTTATGCCCTTTTTAAAGAGGTTTGGAGGCATTTTGGGGGGATTCCAGACTTGATTTTCGCTCATTCTTTGTTATTCTTCAGAGGCTGCCAAACCTGTGGAGAAGGAGACCCAAGAACGGGAGTTTGCAGGTTTCCAGGGAGACCCAAGAACGGGAGTTTGTAGGTTTCCAGGAAGGCTAAGGACAGGAGTTTGAAGCCATTCCATGTGCATGCTCATACAGAGTTTGCCTTTGTGCTGAACAGTGCAGATTTGTGAGTTTCCGGGTGTATTTTTGTAAGAGTTTGGTGTTTCCGGTTGAGTATTTCATATCAGTTTTGGTTGCTGCTGTATTTTAGACTTTAAGCTATTAAAATAGATCTGAATATATATATTGGGACGTGACTAAACTTCTGAGATAGATTATTAGTGTTCTTGTGGTGTTTCCGGGCATATTTTGTGCTATTTCGGGAGCCCGATGAGCATAGTTTTGGTCCTATATTTTTGAGCTGTTGTGTAAAGGCTATACGGATCTGGAAATGTCAATTTGTAGGCTGTTATGCTGCTGAAAGTTCTGTAAAAATTTCCATTTTCAGATTTATTAGTAATTGGTGAAGCTGTGAAGCTTTTGGCACAATTTCTGGCATACCCGATTTGGGGTTTCTTGAGAAATTTGGAGGATCTTTGTGATATTAGTTGTTTGATCTTAAAGATCTGATTAAAGGTTGGAAATATCATGAAAAATCAGAAAAGGGACATTTCATAGATATACATATACATATTGTTGGAATTTACAAGTGGGAAGATTTACTTCTGAGAGGGGGGATGAATTAGAAGTAACTAACTTTAACCTTTTCAAAACCTTTTAACTGATATCATTCACATGCATATAATTCATCTAATAAAAATGAAAGTAAAGACATGGATGAAATCAGATAATGCAAGATTTGGTAACCCAAAAACCCTCCAAAATAATAAGGTAAAACTAGGGTCGGGATGAGACCTACAAAGTATCACTGCAACAATATGTAACTATTCAAGGTTACAAAGTCTAACCATTTCCAATTGTTTTCCCTGTGAATCCTTTATTCTATTAAAGACTTTACACCCTGTTAAAAGTGACTAGTTTAAAGGATTTACAAACACTCACTTGGAATGTTACCCTGTTAAAGGATTTACAATCTTGATAAGGATCTACAATGTGGCTGCTAAACCAATATAGTTGCTAAGCCAATCTATCAATATAGGATTTCCATTCTCACAATACAATGGTTAGATAGTATAGAAGAATGTCTTGACCTAATGACTTCCAATCCTCAATTGTTGATTTTAGATCATTGTTCAACTCTATCTGCTCTGATCCTTGCTTGATCTGATATGTCACTCTTCGAAGCTCTAATACTTTGTTCTTGATCAACTGGATTCTGGAATGCTGCTCTACTATTCTCTAAGTCTTTACACCCTTCTACAATTCACTATAATTCACCCATACACTTCTCACATCAATGCATACAATGGGGTTTTGTCCTCCTTTTAAAGATTTTGAAGACTTTGGGTTAGGTATGAATCTATGATCCATATTCATTCTTCATTTCCAGCTCATTTCTTGTACTTTTCCTATTGGTTGCATGGCTTCTCCATTTTTTTGATTGGCTACATGCTGATTACATAGGTAATGCAAAAGATTAATTCTTATCTTCAAAATCCTTTGAGATTCATCCTATGTTAGCTCCAAAAATGGTTTACATCTAAGTTTATGAAAATACAAACTCATATGTCGATTCTATGTTACTCAACACTTACTAGTTGTTCATGCTTAGCACATATAGGAATTCTATTTCACTCAGTTCCTATATTAATTATGTTTCACTTGGCATTTGTATTCTGCTCAACACCTATAGTGAGTCGGCATCTCTTATCACTTGACATTTGAACTTCACTAAGCACCTAAAGTTTGCTTGGCACCTAAAGTTCACTCGTCACCTATTGAATTCTCTAGCTCGACATACACTGTATCTTAGTTTCTGAATTATACTTGGCATCATCTTGAGAATTGGTTAAGTGTGTTGACACTCAATTGTCAAAACCAATTTGTGACTAACAATCTCCCCCTTTAACACGAGTGGAAAAAACACTTAACTAACCATTATGTATTTGATCTCTATGAGTATACTACACATTTTGTTTAGCATATGTACAAAACTTCAAAAACTTGTTCAAAATTCTATATACCTCAAAAATCTAGTAAATCCCCCTGACCTAATGTGCCAAATTTGTAACCAAAAAAATTCTTGTGCTGAATTTGTCTCATGCTAATGTGTCTGATACTCTTTGCCTTGTCATTCTTTTTTCCTATGTTTCTATGCACCCTATTTATGCTTTTTTTATACTTCTTGTAATTTATCCTTTTGGTTGTATCTCCTTATTTCTCCTCAAAAATTCAAAATTTTATATCTTCCCCCTTTGGGTATGATTCTCTTTATTTACACATCCATTCTTATTATCTCCTATGGGTATATCTCCCCCAAAATACTATATATCCCCCTTTTTGATACTAATGTCAAAGGGACCTAAGAATGAATATAATACTATTGCCCCACTTTTCATCCTCTACCCAGTTTATAATGTGGAAAAGATCTTGTGTCTTAGTTTGGTCTAGGTATGTCCAAGTCTAGTTCTTTTCCCTCAAGTGAAAAGTTTCTCCATCGGCTTTCTCACCTTTTCCCTTCTCTTGCATTACATAACCAAGTGGGTTTTCCTTGTTGTCATGAATTTATGGTAGTCTAGAACCTAATTTAATGGAGATTCTTGTGTTTTATAATGATTTTCAAAAAGTTATTTTTGAGGATGAACTTGTTTGCAGCTTATCATAGTTTGCACATAAAGAAAATGAAGCTTGCCAAGAATCCAACATTGCCTTCTCCTCAGCAGATTTTTGACCCATGAAGGTGATTTTCTGTAGAGATCAATAAATGAGGTTTACAGGCTAAATAAAGAAGGAAATGAGTTGTTTTATGGATAGATCATGCATACATTATAGTATTCTACCTTAGGAGTCACTCCGGATTCATTATAGTGCTCAGAATCACATTTAGTGGAAAACTCTGAAGTAACTTCTCCACAGTGAGCTTTTGACCCATGAAGTTGGTTTTTTGATAAAGGCATTTGTGAGAGAGAAAAGAAAGTAAGTGGATTCATTTTTCACTTTCACAGCCCTTTTGAGATTTTTTGAAGCTTAGAGGTACATTGACTTAAATGGTAAAGAAAAAATAAAGGGAAGGGTGGAAAGATATAAGTTGCTTTCTGCTCGGTAGGTTCCCAACACTGGAAGGTGATTTTTTGCACCGATTGAAAAATAAATTTTGCAAGAATGTCAGGCACATAAATTGATCACAAAATACTTTAAAATGGTAATGGAAACAAGTTAATCATATTTGGAAATGTATCTTGAGTAGAATTAGGCAGAGCAAATATTTCCTTAAAGAGTACTTCATTCTTAATTCTCTAGAACTTGGTGAAAAATGGGAAAGTAAGTATGTAATAAATCAAATTTACTATTGGGCCAATGGAAATAGTGAAAAGACATGGAAAAGTCCATTAGAAACCCCCACATTTACTAATCTGATAGATTTATCCTTAATACACTCATGTGCAATGGATATTGAAGATTAATGGGTGAATTAGGATTTCTATATAGAGATCAACATAAAAAAAATTCAAATTACTGCTTTCTTTATTGAATTGTTATGTTGTTAAATTGAATAGTGTTTTCAAAGCTCTTACAGTTGCAATGTTCTACTCTTTGTGCTACTTCCAATTTTAAGGTCTCAATTCATCTCTATCTTAGACTAAATGGCAACTAGATTTTCTATTTTCGATGGGCTGAATGGAATTAAGTCAACATTGTAGAATGTTATAGACACCTTGCTCTATTTCTTCAACATGCAAGATTTTTAAAGAAGACTAAGGATAGAGGCAATTCACCCTATAATAGAGAAGCTCTGAGGAAGTGGGATAGTGGAAGTAGTTGGATTTCTAGTAGTAGTTCAAGTTCTCAAGCTAATTAATGAATGTATAAATTAATACAACCTAGACACCAAAAAAAATTTGTTGCCAGACTATACAATTTTAATCTCAATTAACAAGAAAACTATAGTAAATTTCCTCTGGGTTCTAGACCAAGAAGAATTTTCTAAGTTGACAGTAGGAGGAGCCATGTCTGAGTTCTCTTTGAAGAAAATCATGTGGGGAAAGGAAATTATGAGGTCCTGGTTCCAAAAGCCAAGGGGAGCTAAAAGTAAGGTTTCTAAGACCCTATTCAGCATCGATCTCAAGCCTGAGATCATAGACATTTTGGTTCTTTTACATCGACTAAAAGGTGAGGTAGAAGCACTCAACTTTGTTGAATAATATTTCTTTTTGGTAAAAATCATCTATTCAAATACACATTATGTTGATTGGGCATATGAGGTAAGTGATAATCTATCCAAAGCCCTCTGTGCTGCAAAGTTTTACAATACCTTCCACATGTCTTCTTTCCTAATTTATATGTTAGATTTTCTACAATTGTGGCTAGGCCTTCCTAGAAAAGAGAATTTCCTTGATGATGTGAAAAGTTATGAATTTTATCCATGCTTGCAATTATAGAATAGTTATGTAGAATATGTCAGAGTTAATGACTTGTTTATAATGAGGATTTGCAAGGAACTCCAAGGATCCTTAGAGAGGAGGTTTAGCCCAAAAGCAATGGAAATCATTAGTTAATTTGGTAGCTACTTTATTTAGTTCTCATCCTTTTTGTATTTGCATCTTGTAGATTTTGACAAATTTCCTTTAAAGCTGCCCAGATACCCAAGTGATCTGATTGTGTTGATAGAGATTGTGAGACAAGCAATCCAAGTGAACATGCTGAGTGCTAGCTTAAAGAAGATAGGGTATGAATTCCTATGAAAGTTGGAGCTTACAATTGTGAGTCTCAGTCTAATGCAAAAAATATGCTCAAGGAATTTGAGACTATGTATAAGTTGGAAGAATATGAGGTTGTGAGACCTATGTTTGATCCAAATGGATACACAAAAGATTTGCTTCAAACTAGGAGTGTGATCAAGCATGTCACCACCATAGAAGATTATTGGGTAGATTGCAAGGATGAGTTGGAGAGCCAAGATTGTGCTTTCGCTAGGCCAATGGTAGAACAAGTGAAGTCATATGGTATTGATCTTAACATTGGAGGATTGGAGGATGATGGTTAAAATATGTATAGCAATACTTATTTGACTAAATTGAGGGGGATCCCCATCAGTTCCAAACCATATGTGGATGTGGAAGAAAATCTTGATATCATGATGGTTGGGATCATCAAGAGAAGGAGGAAATGGGTTGAGTGGACAACCAAAAAGAGTCTTACTAAGTGTGCAACCACTCAAGCTTCTCTAGTAGCTACAACACCTAATTCATCCTAGAGTACTACACTAGGCATGACAATAGCTTCCACTCAAGAGCTAGCTCAACCTTTAGGCAAAGGTAATCAACCTCCAGAAAAGAATGTCCCTATAGCCTAGACTTGTCATGATGGTTCTCTCCCAGTTATAGGAACCTAGGCTAGTATTGAGGAGAAGAAAAGAGAGGAACCAAAGGATAGTGTCTCCACTCTAGTCCCATCCCCTCATACTACTCTAGTTCCATCTCCCCACACTACCCCTATTCCTTCTCCACATACCACTCCAATCCCATCTCATCATCATACCCCCATTCCATCAGTAAGTGCTTATTTTTTAGGCCAAGTGGTTTCCCTATACATATAGTAGACTTAGGGGATGGAAAGAATAGCAACAATGAGTCTACTAAGTCAAATGTGGTGATGAAGAAAACTTCAGAAGTTGAGAAAGGCCAAGCTTCTTCTAGGTTCATCTCTTAGGATCTAAAAAATCCTTTCTCTTCAACTATTGTAATAATTAATCTAGTTAAGAAAAATATGTTTAGCATTGAATCACTTGGAATGGATTCCAAAGTGATAGGAACAGATTCCTAGTTGGAAGATACTTTGGAAAAGAAGAGAAAGAGAAAGGATGAAAGTGTTTTCACAAGAGATATTGTATCTCTTGTAGTTCATTCTAGGATTTCATTAACAAAGTTTAAGAAGCAAAATAATTTGTTAATATTTGGGCAAGATCAAGAAATAGGGCACTTAACAATGGAAATAGCCAAGCCAAAAAAAGGAGGGAGAATCGAAGAAATTATGGTGGATGATTTCATTCTACATTCAATTGATCTTGGAGAGGCCCAACATGACACAAAGGTTGGCCTGTGGAGGTCAAGGAATGAAGTTGCAGAAAGACAATTGGAAAGCCTTAAGTTATCAAAGATTAGAACGAAAGCCAAGATAGAAGAGTTGAACAAATTCATTAGGCAACTAGTCACCCCACTAGTAACTATCTCTATGTGTAAGTAAACTAGAATCTTACTGCTACTGAAGTACAAGCTCTCATCTCTCAACTTTAGGAGGATAAAGACTTTGGTTAGATTGGAAAATAATGGATTGATAGACTCAAATCAGAAGGAGTCTCTCTCATAGATCAAATTGGTACTATTATCCTCAAACTAGAAATAGAAAAGGACAACATCATGTCTAACAGTAATACTCTAGCCAGAGAAAGGGTCAAATGTGATGATTGCATCTCTCTTTTAAAGATGATCATCTAAATGAAAGTGAAACAAGTAGTTGAAGAAAAGATTTTGAAGAAAGGAAATGAACCTTTATTCAAATGGGTCCAGAGTATGTAGCTCAAGTTAGAAATGATCCAATTAGCTAAGAAGGGACTCAAGAAAATAGAGGATAAAGCAAAGAAGACTCAAGATAGAGGATTCAAACTTATGAAAAGATTACACACTAATTTAAAAACTAGTGGTCAAGGAAAGGCTCTCATTGGAGTAGATGTAATGAAAAATAAATTTTCTAAATTTTTGGATAATCTATTTGGAGTGACTTCCAGTAGTCAAAACAAAATTGCAGAACTCCAAACACTCAGTGGTTGTATACACATGGCTATGGAGGAGTTTCCAAATCAATTGAATTCTATAAATGAGCTGGCAAGGGCACATTCAAAACGGCTCTTCAGATTCACTAATATACATGTGTCCAACCATCAGGAGCTAATTCCAATAATAGTTTCTACTAAGGCATATAGAGTGAAAGCAGAAAAGGGGAAGAAGTCTAAATGATTCATATTATGCCCTCTTTTCATTTTCTTTTTTAATTTTGTAATATGAGAAACTGGCATCTTTTCATTTGTCATTTTTAGAAGATGAACCGATTAAACTTCTATTAGAATTATCATCTTGAAACTCTATATGTATGAAATTGAAAGATTAATGAAGGTAAAAAAAATTTTGGTGTCAAGTACTTTTTGTTACAGAGACAATTGAATTGTATTTTATGTCAATCATTTTCTATTCGAATTGTTGTTATATTTAGTTTATGTTTTTTGTTTTGTTTGATTCAAAACGAGAGAAAAATAGAGTTTCACCTCCCCTATTTTGAAGCAATGAATTAATGTAATAGGTGTTGTTATTGTTCATTCAAAGGGAAATTCTTTTAGCATTTTCAATTTCTTAATCACAATTTAGTTTCTAATTCACTTAGTTTAGTATTAGCTATTATTTACATAAGTTTTATGAATTCATAAGATGTGTGAATGCATAAAACTATTTTGGTATTCAGAAACTTCTATTCACCTGAGTTAGATTCTATTTAGGTCTAGCTTGGTTATACCTCTTCTATTCTTAGGTTAAGAACATACCCCCAAAGTAATTTAGGAAAAAAACATAATTCATTGAAAATCCATTTTAGGGAGCTATACCTACTAATTCAAAGGGAAGCCAATTCATCCACAAGTGGCTTTCCAACTATTTGTGATTAGATATTGTTCCAAGTTGGGCATTTAAGAGCTATAATTTGAAAGAAAAAATTGATTTACCAATAGATTTGTTGTGACTCTACTAGGGAGATGAACAGTCACTTTACTAAGAGGCCTATGTCATGAGGGAAAATGGTACTACCTCATGAAAACATTATTCTAGTGATCCAACCTAATCTTGTTTTTCAAGATGACCAGGAAGACATAATTTCATCCCTCAACACATTCATTTGGAGACATAGAAGGAAAGTTGAACATTACAAGAATGTTAGCCAGGTATTGGAGGAAGAAGAAAGAAGAGCTAAAGCCTTAGAGATAGTTGTTCAAAGGAGAAACATCCGAAGAGCAAAAAGACAATTGAGACAAGAAGCTCAGAGATAAACCTAACCCATCATCCTAGAAAAAATTAGGTCCTCATAAGTACCAAGGAATAGGGTGGGCAAGACCCTATCTTTGATAAGCTTACAGAGCTTGGTTTTCCTATTTTGGATGTTCCAAAGTAGAAAAGTGAAAATAAAAGCTAGAGTAGGCTACCTTCCCCTATTAGGAATTAGGATACCAACACTTCACATTCTACTTATTAGGTCTTGGCCCTACATAGAGTTATTGCTCCTCCAATTGTTAATTTCTCACCATATACTACCAAGACAATCATGGATACTTCATGGGCTGCAGCAACATGGCTATTAGCACTAAACACCTATCATCCACTCCTAGCTAGTTCAAGGAAGAATTTCCCCAAATTCTCAAGTGATGGGAATGTTACTACAAACAAACACATTAAACCTTTCTTTGCAACCACTCATATCTTAGGGGTTGGACATAAGGATGTTATTGTAAGGTTGTTTGTAGAGACCCTCACAGATAGTGCAACAGACTAGTTTTATCTTCTAGTTGATGGCTCAATAACTGATTGGGATATATTGAGAATGACCTTTGAGATGAGGTTCAAAACTATGGAACATGAACATGACTTGTTAACACAATTGATTTCAATTAAAAAGAAACCCACTATGAGTATGAGAATTTTTTTGGTAAGTTCAACAAGATTATCAATATAATTCCAACTGCTGATAGACCCACAACTGGTAATTTGAAAACTTTCTTCATTAGTGTGATTCCTCTAGATGTCAATTATGATTTGAGGAGAGCACATCCCATGGATCTAGTTGACACCAAAGAAAATGATTGAATGTGAGCATGATTTAATTTCTATGAGAAAATGGAAATAAGAACATCTAACTAAAGGAAGTTCCAGTAATACCACATCATCTAAGGAGATGATTTATAAATTGTCAAATGAGTTGGTAGTAGTAAAGAAGCAATTACCTAGATTCAATATTTCCTATCAGCAACATTATCAAAATTCATTAGTAAGGAAAAATGAAGGTAGATTCCCATAGCTCACAGGTTCACAACCCAAGTTGCAAATTGAAGTGGCACCAAAGAAGGGAAATATGTGCATCTTTCACTTGACCACAGATCATGATAGAAAGAGTTATCTGGAGACTACATGTATGATGTAGTTGTTATCTACTAATGAATTGAATGGTGAAACTCCTTGTTCAGAGCCTGATTCCTATTCAAATGACAACTCTAGAAACTCATTTTTAGAATATGAGTCAAATTCTAAACCAAAAGGTGAATTCTATGCAACCATCAATGGAACTTCATATATAGTGCTTACCCAGGGCCAAAGGTTGAAGAATCAATCTTCTAGTCAACTCACAAAAATGACTCTAGTCCTTCGATGAGTAATACACATACTAATCAAGAATCATATACTTCGCAAATAGGTAAGGACAAAACATCCTTTGATTTCATTCAATTCTGTGAAGAATCAAAAATTCAAATTTCCTTTATAGATTATTTGAAGTCACACCCTTCTGAGCTAAAAAGACTAGTAGACTGGTGTAAAGGAAACACATTATATTTGAATTATAGTGTGACTATTGAAAAAGAAAATGAAACCTTGACATCTAATCTATTTAATCAAGAAGATTCTACAGTCTTAGAAAAATCTCTAGGGAAAAAGCCTAACCCTTTTTATATCTCATTGTATATCAATGGATGTAAACTCAACAATTGTATAATAGATTCAGGTGCATCAAATAATGTTATGCCTTATTCCATAGCCAAAGCCTTGGGTCTCAATCTCACTAAAGTGCATGGGAGATTTTATTCAATGGATGTTAAACAAGTTCCCTTACTTAGGTAGATTAAAGACGCTCAGGTAGCCTTAGCTTCACATCTAGAAAAGAAGCTCTTATTGACCATTGTAGTAGTAGACATTCCAGTGAGTTATGGACTACTCTAAAGTAGAAGTTTTTCTCGAGACTTAAGAGGAGAAATAAAGGTAGACTGGTCTTAGGTAGTAATACCTATTAGGAATAAGAAAGTCAAATTAGAACTTGAAGAAAAGGAAAATTTTATAGTCTTGAAATCAGATAATCCTAAAGTTTAGATTCTACATCAAGAACTGGAATTTTGCAAGTACATGTTGTTTATTGAAGAGGCTCTAGATGAATAGAGAGATGAAAATAAAAGTGGAAAAGTTTCTAATGAAAATAAAGATACCTCAGTTATATGGACACTTGAATTTGATGGAGGTTGAGCCTCTTTATGATCTGGAGTAGGTGTGGTGTTGATATCCCCAAAAGGAGAACCTTAACCCATGGCTTTCAAATTAGAATTGGGGAATATAAATATCACTGCAGAGTATGAGGCCTTATTACTAGGGATAATAATAGAAAAATAAAGAGGGATAAAGATCCTAAAAGATCAAGATGATGTCGAGTTTATTGTGAAACAAGTAAAAGGACAATATTCTGGGAAATATCACAAGCTAAAGAATTACAAAAACATAGTTTGGGATAAGATAGAAGGTCTAGATGCCTTCTCTATTGAAGTAGTTCCAAGGGAGATGAACACTAAGGCTGATTCCCTTGCATTCTCCACCTCCCTATTACTTCCTCATCCAGACTTCAAAGACAAAAAGTATGAGATTGAAATTATGTATCGATCTTCTATCCCAAACAACATAGAATCCTCGCAAGTCTTCAATGATAATAAGAGTTTGTAGCTATTCCTAGAAAATGATAAGTCTAGTTTTGAACATGAATCCAGTGGAAGTGATCATGAAAGCTATGATGTAAATAGGAAATAGAATCAAAATGGAGAAGTTCAATTGAAAGGTAGTATTATTCCCTTGTATTTTGTGGTTTTGGAAAAACTATTTAATAGACATGATGCTTACATAAAGAAAAAGAGAGCATAAAAAGGGCCTACTATGGGTGAATATGAGGGAGTAAACATTGGAGATATTCATAATCCCAGAATGATTAATATTGGGAAATTTTGTTTGCCTAAAGAGAAAGAAGTTGCAAGAAATTTATTCATAGAATATAGAGATGTTTTTGCCTAGAGTTATGAAGATTTGATGAGTTATAGAGATGGGAAGGTAAAACATCAAAATCCACTTAAGCCCAATGTAGTTCCTTTCTGGCAAAAACAAAGGAATTATAATTCTAAAGTCATGGATGCCATTTTATAGGAGGTAGATAAAATGCTAAAGGCAAGAATCATCTATCCCATTCATCATTCCACCAAGATAGCCAATATAGTACCTGTCAAAAAGAAGAATGGAGAGATAAGAATCTATGTTGATTTCTGCAACCTGAACCAAGCATCTCTGAAAAACAACTTTTCTCTTCCTAATATGGATTACTTACTACAAATGGTGGTAGGATTTGAAATGATTTCTATGTTCAATAAGTTCTCAAGTTACAACCAGGTTGAAGTAGAAGAGAAGGATCAGCATAAGACAATGTTCCCTACTACTTGGGGTACATTTTCATATCGCAAAATGCCCTTTGGGCTTATCAATGTTGGTGCCACATTTGAAATATGTATGAGAAAGACATTTTCTGATTTGAATGACTAAATCATAGTTATATACCTAGATGACCTCACCGTATTCTCGAAAAAGAGGAAAGATCATATGAAAGATTTGAGAAACATTTTGCAAAGATGCTGAGATCATGGGATCTCTCTCAATCCCAAAAAATGAATTTTCTATGTGATAGAAGAAAAAATCCTAGGTCATATAGTGTCCCAAGAAGGCATTAGAATTGACCTTGAATGGGTGGAAGCCATTCAAAGATTAAGCTTGCCTAAAAATAAAACAAGAGTTAAATATTTCTTTGGGAAAGTGAATTTCATCAGAAGGTTTGTGCTTGATTTTGTGAAAACCACTAAGCATATAGTGCATATGAAGAAAGGGAATTTAAATTTTAAATGGAATGAGGTAGGAAAGCAGGCCTTTTAGGATATAAAGAATGCTATTGCTAATGCCCCAATTTTATGTCACCCAAATTATAAATGAGATTTTATCATTTATTGTTACGCCTCTGAACATACTATATCACCTATACTTATGCAAGAAAATGATGAAGGGTTATAGGCCCCCATAGCTTTCATGAGCATACCTTTGAAGAATCATGAACTGGAATATTTATAGATTGAAAAGCACACTTTTTTGGTGGTCAAGGCACTCAAAATTTTTTGATTCTATATCTTGCATTCACATTCTGTATTCTTTGTCCTAGATGTAGTAGTAAAGAGTGTGTTGACATAGTAGGATGTAGGTTGTAATTTCAGAGGAACATGGGTAGGAAAAATACAAGAGTATGACATAGAAATCAAGCCTACCAAGGTAATAAGGGGAAATTCTCTATGCAAGGTGATAATAGAAAACAAGATCATTAAAGAATCAGTAGGATTGGGGGAGAAGTAGTTGGTGTTAGCTATAGGTCTCTATGATTCATAGTTTGAAAATATTTCTTATCTACTAACAGATGGTGAATATCCAAAAGGCCTAAAAACAAAACAAAGAAGAGATCTTAAACTAAAATTAGCTAAGTATGTGACTTGGGATGGTAAATTATTCAAAAAAGCCATTGATGACACTTTCCTTAGGTGCATAGGCAAACAATAGAAAGAAAAGCTATTGAGAATATTTCACGATGAATCTTTTAGAGGACATTTCTCATCTTCGGTCATAGCTTTTAAAATACTGAGGCAGTGCTATTACTAGCCTGGAATGTTCAAAGATGTCTATGCCTAGTTAGCAAAATGTGAGAAGTGCAAGATGTTCTCTGGGCGCTCTCAACTAGCTACTTTGCCATTGAGACATGTCATCATTGAAGGACCTTTTCAATAATGGGGTCTCAATTTTATTGGTTTGATTAGTCTTACATTTAGTGCTAGCCATCAATACGTAATAATTGCAACTGACTACTTCACTAAGTGGGTAGAAGCTATAGCTACCAAGAAAACTACTTTCAAAGTGGCATGTGAATTCATAAAGGAGAACATATTGGTTAGGTTCGGCATTCCCATTAAATTAGTGATGGGAAATGCATCTTATTTCTCTTCAATTGAAATTACCAATTTTTTCTTTGAGTATGGGATCATTGTTGGCCATCCATCTAATTATTTCCCTCAAGGAAATGGTCAAGCTGAGTCTAGTAATAAGAATTTGATGAATATTGTTAAGAAATTGATTTTAGATAATCAAAAGACTTGGCACAAAAAGATCCATGAGGCATTCTAGGCAAATAAAGTGACACCTAAAAGGGTAATTGAAATATCTCCTTTTGAAATAGTTTATGAGACTAAGGCTTATCTCGCCTTACCTCTAGAATTAGCCATAAATAAACTCAGAATATTGATCAAAGATGATATTTATAAAGATGGTTTAGAGAAGAGGATTTTGTACTTGAGCAAACTTGAAGAGCAAAGGGAAGAAATTGTAGATCACATTACACAACATCAGATGCGAGTGAAGGATCTATTTGATAAGAAAGCAATACCTCAAAAATTCATGGTAGGAGACAGTGTGCTACTTTGTGATAAGCGAAGTGCTCTAAAAGGTATGCATCAGAAGTTTGACACTTTATGGAAAGGCCTATTTAGAATTCATTAGGCATTTGAAAATGATTATTTCAAGTTGGCATATGAAGATGGAAAAGTACTACCCTTGGCCTATAATGGTTAGGATCTGAAGCTTTATCAAATTACAAATTAAGAATAGGTAACCCCTGTATTATATTATAGTTAGGTTTAGCTTCTTTTTTGTTCCTTAGTTAGTCTTTTTCCCTTGCTCTATTTTCCTATTCTTTTTGTCATTTTTGTTTTGTTGTGTTGCCACTTTTATGTTCTTTGTGAAACTAGAGATTTTGAGTTCCTTGCTTGGGTATGCTCAACACAAGTCCCTAATCAAAGCTAGCTATTGCAACAATTTTAATCCTATACCCATTTTGCAAAGTTAAAAAGATCTTGTCTCTTAGTTTGGTCTGGATATGTCCAAGTCTAGCTCTTTTCCCTCAAGTGAAAAGTTTTCCCATCGAGTTTCTTACCTTTTCCCTTCTCCCGCATTACATAATCGGGTGGGTTTTCCTTGTTGTTGTGAGTTTGTGGGTAGTCTAGAACCTAATTTCATGGAGATTCTTGTGTTTTATAATGATTTTCAAAAATTTATTTCTGAGGTTGAACTTGTTCATGGCTTATCATAGTTTGCACATAAATAAAATGAAGCTTGCAGAGAATTTAACATGGCCTTCTCTTTTGACATGTGAAGGCGATCTCCTGTAGAGATCAACAAATGAGGTTTATAGACTAAAGTAAGAAGGAAGTGAGTTTTTTATGGATAGATCATCCCTACATTATGGTATTCTACCTTGGGAGTCACTCGGGATTCATTATAGTGCTCATAATCACATTTAGTAGAAAACTTTGAAGTAACTTCTTCACGGCGAGCTTTCGACCCATGAAGTCAATTTTCTAATTAAGGCATTTGTGAGAGAGAAAAGAAAGTAAGTGGATTTTTTCTTCACTTTTTCAGCCCTTTTGAGATTTTTTAAAGCTTAGGGGCACATTGAATTAAAGGGTAAAGTGAAAACAAAGGCAAAGGTGAAAAAACAAAAGTTGCTTTCTCCTCAGCGGGTTTCCAACCCTGGAAGGCAATTTTCTTCATCTATTGAAAAATTAATTTTGCAAGCATGCTAGGCACATAAATTAATCACAAGATACTTAAAAATGGTAATGGAAATAAGTTAATCACATTTGGAAAGGTATCTTGAGTAGAATTAGGATGAGCAGATAATTCCTTATGGAGTACTCTGTTCTTAATTCTTCAGAACTTGGTGAAAAATGGGAGAGTATGTAATAAAAGAAAGTTAACATTGGGCCAATGGAAATAGTGAAAAGACATGAAAAAATCTATTCAAAACCCTCACATTTACTAATCTAATGGATTTATCCTTTAATTCACTCATGTGGTGTAGATCTTGAAGATTAGTAGGTGAATTAGGGTTTCTATATAGAGATGAACATAACAGATTTTCAAATTATGGCATTCTTTATTGAACTGTTATGCTATTGAATTGAATAGTGTTTTCAAACCTATTATAGTTGCAAAGTTCTACTCTCTACTCTACTTCCAATTTTAAGGTTTCAATTCATCTCTATCTCAGATTAAATGGCAACTAGATTTGTTGGTTTTGATTGGTTGAATGGAATTAAGTCAACAATGCAGAATGTTATAGACACCTCGCTCTATTTCTTTGACATGCAATATTTTCAAAGGAGATTGAAGATGAAGCCAATTCACCCTATAATAAAGAAGCTCCAAGAAAGTGGGCTAGTGGAAGTAGCTAGATTTCTAGTGGCAATTCAAGCTCCTTAGCTGATTGTTGAATGTATAAATCACTACAACCTGGACACCAAACAAATTTTTTTGCCAAACCATATAGTTTTAATCTTGATTGCCAGGAAAACTTTAGTAAATTACCTCCATGTTCCAAAGCGAGAAGAATTTTTTGAGTTGACAGTAGGAGGAGCCATGTCCAAGTTCTCTTTGAAGAAAATGGTGTGGGGAAAGGAAATTATGAGGTCCTACTTCCAAAAGCCATGGGGAGCTAAAGGTAAGGTTCCTAAGACCCTATTCAGCACTAATCTCAAGCTTGAGATTGTAGATATTCTAGTTCTTTTACATTGATTGAAAGGTGAGGTAGAAGAACTCAATTTTATTGAACAATATTTCTTTTTGGTACAAATCATCTGTTCATATACACATTATGTTGATTGGGCATATGAGGTAAGTGATCATCTATCCATAGCCCTTAGTGTTGCAAAGTTTTACAATACCTTCTACATGTCTTCTTTCCTAATTTATATGTTAGCATCTCTACAATTGTGGCCAGGCCTTCCTAGAAAAGAGAACTTCCCTGATGATGTGAAAAGTTATGAATTTTATCCATGCTTGCAATTACAAAATAGCTATGTAGAATATGTTAGGATTAATAACTCATTTACAATGAGGATTTTTAGGGAACTCCAAGGATGCCCAAAGAGGAGGTTTAACCTAGAAGAAATGGTGGCCATCAATCAGTTTGGTAGCTACTTTATTCAATTCTCATCCTTTTCATATTTACATCTTGTAGCTTTTGATGGACTTTCTTTGAAGCTGCCCAGATACCTAAGTGGTCTGATTGTGCTAATAGAGATTGTGAGACAAGCGATCTAGGTGAATGTGCTAAGCACTAGCTTGAAAAAGAAAGGGTATGCATTCCCTATGATGGTTGGAGCTTACAGTTGTGAGTCTTAGTTTGATGCCAAAAATATGCTCAAGGTATTTGAGACTAAGTATAAGTTGGAAGAATACGAGGTTGTGAGACCTATGCTTGATACAAATGGATATGAAAGAGATGTGCTACAAATTGGGAGGGTGATCAAGCATTTCACCATTGTAGAAGATTATTGGGTAGATTGCAAGGATGAGCTAGCGAGCCGAGATCATGTTTTCACTAGGCTCATGTTAGAATAAGTGAAGACATATCTTATTGATCTTAATGTTGAAGGATTGGAGGATGATGGTCAAAATATGTATAGCAATACTTATTTGACTAAGTTGAGGGGGATTTCCATCAGTTCCAAACCATATGTGGATGTAGAAGAGAATCTTGATATCATGATGCCTAGGATCATCAAGAGAATGAGGAAATGGGTTGAGTGGACAACCAAAAATAGTCAGAGTAAGGGTGCAACTACTCAAGCTTCTCTAGTAGTTACAATGCCTACTTCATCCTAGAGTGCTACACTAGGCATGAGAATAGCTTCCACTCAAAGGCTAGCTCAACCTTCAGGTAGAGGTGATCAACCTTCGGACAAGAATGTCCCTATAGCCCAAACCTATCATAATGGTTCTCTCCCAGTTATAGGAACCTAGGCTGGTACCGAGGAGAAGAAAATAGAGGAACCAAAGGACAATGTCTCCATTCTAGTCCCATCCCCCCATACTACTCCAATTCCATCTCCCCACACTACCCCTATTCTTTCTCCACTTACCACTCCAATCCCATCTCCTCATTGGGTAAGTGCACTAGTTTGTGGTGCCAAAAGTGGGGTATAAGTGGACACCTTTTTTCTGAAATCAGCAATTTCTAAACTTCAACAAGAATTTGAAGATAGTTACACTCAAAATTTTAAGATATGACAAAAAAAAAAAGTAGTCCTTTGAATCTAGTTTATAAGCTACTAATTTTTTTTCAAAATGGTTTAGTTTTAGGTCCTCAAAAAAGGGGGCCATAGAAAAAGGTACTTTTTATTCCAAAAAAATATAACATAGTACAAAGTGTGGCCCCCCAAAAATTTTAACTTTTTTCTTTGAAATTATTTAATCACTCTAGTCAAAAGTTGTCTAACATTATGTAGTTTATCCTAGATTTTTTGGGTAATTTTATAATGAGTATTTTTTTAATGATTTTTTTAACTAGACACATCCCAAAAATGTGAAATAACTATGTGCTCCCCCTAGAAATGATTGAAAACTAATCTAAAATCAAAAGTTCTTTTTTTCAAAGTGTGTATAATGGAGTCTAGTTTCTAAAAAACTAAGTTGTTGCAAAATATGATGAATGAGCTAAAATCTATAGCCCAATTAGTACATGTTGGTTTTTGACAAAAAATGGATGTACATTCAAAAGAAATTATAGATGAAAGGCTTGCAATAGTTCAAATAAAAATTAAATTATATGGTTATATAGCTAACATAGAGACCCACAATGTCATGTAACTTGATTTTATCGATGCTCAACCATAAGGAAACCTGAAGGAGAGCACTCAAGAAAAATAAATCATTTTTTGTGTGTTTGCAACAAAACACGTCTCAGACCAGCTTATAGAATCCAAACCTTTGGGTTGGATCCCCAAAGCAAAACCAAACCTTAGGCTTGGTAGAATGCAAAGCTTTGAATAACGTATGTGCCCTATAGTGTGTGTGAGCTATAGCATGCACACACTATTTAAAGCTTTTTAAATTTATTTCTTAATAAAAAATATGTGCTTTAATTTTTTTTTTTGAAAAGTGTGTATGCACTATAGTGTGTACAGACTACAGCACACACGTGCTATTTAAAACTTTTTAAATTTAATTCTAAATAGTGCATATGCACTTTATAAAAAATTTTTTTTTGAAAAGTGCATATGTGCTATAGTGTGTACACACTATAGCATATATTCACTTTTCAAAACTAGAAAATAAATAAAATGTTTCATCATTTTGGCACCACAACCTGGTGCATGTACACACTATAGCATGTATGCACTTTTCAAAACCAGAAAATAAATAAAATGTGTCATCATTTTGGCACCACAACCTAGTGCACTTACCCCATCATAGCCCTGTTCCATTAGTAAGTGCTTCACTTTTGAGGCCAAGTGGTTCCCCTATATAGCTAGTAGACTTAGGGGATGGAAGGAGTAGTAGTAGTGAGTTGACTGAGTCAAATGAGGTGACGAAGAAGACTTTAGAAGTGGAAAAAGACTAGGCTTCTTCTAGGTTCATCTCTTAGTATCTAAAAAATCTTTTCTCTTCAACTGTTGTAACAATCACTCTAGTTGAGAAAAATATGTTCATTATTGAATCACTTGGAATAGCTTCCAAAGTGATAGGAATAGATTATTGGTTGGAAGATACTTTGGAAAGGAAGAGAAAGAGAAAGGATGAAATTGTTTCCACGAAAGATACAGTATCTCTTGCAGTTCATTCTAGGACTACATTGACAAAGTCTAAGAAGTAAAAGACTTTCTCAATACTTGGGCAAGATCAAGAAACATGGCACTTAACAATGCAAATAGCCAAGAGAAACAAAGGAGGGAGAATTGAGAACATCACGATGGATGATTTCACTCTGCATTTAATTGATCTTGGAGAGGCCAGACATGACACAAAGGTTGGCCTATGGAGGTCAAGTAATGAAGTTATAGAAGGACAATTAGAAATCCTTAAGTTATCAAAGATTAGAATGAAAGACGAGATAGAAGAGTTGAACAAATTCATAGGTAACTGGTCACCCCGCTGGTAACTATCTCTAGTGTGTCAGTAACCTAGAATCCTATTTTTGCGAAAGTACAAGCTCTCATCTCTCAACTTCATGAGGATAGACACTTCAGTCAGATTGGAAAAGAATGGATTGAGAGTTTCAAATTAGAAGGATTCTCTCTCATAGATCAAATTGGTAATGTTATCCTGAAACTAGAAATAGAAAAGGACAACATCATGTCTAATAGTAATTCTCTAGCTGGATAAAGGGTCAAATGTGATGACTACATCTCTCTTTTAAAGATGATCATCCAGATGAAAGAGAAAGAAGCAATTGAAGCAAAAATTTTGAAGAAAGGAAATGAACCTTTGTTCGAATGGCTCCAAAGTATGTAGTTCAAGCTATAAATGATCCAGTTAGCTAAGAAGAGACTCAAGAAAATAGAGGATAAAGAAAAGAAGACTCAAGATAGAGGATTCAAACTTATGAAAGGATGACATGCTTATTCATAAACTAGTGTTCAAGGAAAGGCTCTTATTGGAGTAGATGTAATTAAAAATAACTTTTCTACATTTTTGGATAATCTGTCTGAAGTGACTTCTAGTAGTCAAAATAAAATTGTAGAAATTCGAACACTCAGTGGTTGTATACATATGGCCATAGAGGAGTTGCCAAATTAGTTGAATGATGTAAAGAAGTTGGCAAGGGAATATTCAAAATGGCTCTTGAAATTCACTAATATATACCTGCCCAACCATGAGAAGCTAATTCTAGTAATAGTTGTTTCTAAGGCATAAAAGTGAAAATAGAAAAGGGGAAGAAGTCTAAATGATTCATATTATGCCCTCTTTTCATTTTCTTTTGTAATTTTTTAATACAACAAACTGGCATCTTGCCATTTATCATTTTCAGAAGATGAATTGATTAAACTTCTACTGTAATGGTCATCTCAAAACTCTATATGTATGAAATTGAAAGATTAATGAAAGGTCAAAAAAATTTTGGTGTGAAGTACTTTTTGTTGCAAAGACAATTGAATGATATTTTATGTCAGTCATTTTCTATTCCAATTTTTTTTATATTTAGTTTATGTTTTCTCTTTTTTTTGAGTCAAAATGAGGGATAAACAGAGTCTCACCTTCCCTGTTTTGAAGCAATGAATGAATGTAATAGGCGTTGTTATTGTTCATTCAAAGGGAGATTCTTTCAACATTTTCAATTTATTAATCACAATTAAGTTTCTAATTCACTTAGTTTAGTATTGGCTATTATTTACATAAGTTTTATGGATTCATAAGATGTGTGAATGCATAAAACTATTTTGGTATTCAGAAACTTCTATTCGCTTGAGTTAGATTTTGTTTAGGTCTAGCTTGGTTATACCTCTTCTGTTCTCAGGTTAGAAACATACCCCCAAAGTAATTTGGGAAGAAAACATAATTCATTGCAAATCCATTTTAGGGAGCTATACCTACCAATTCAAAGGGAAGCCAATTCATCCACAAGTGGCTTTCCAACTATTTGTGATCAGATACTATTTTGAGTTGGGCATTTAAGAGTTATAATTTGAAAGAAAAAAATCTATTTACCAACAAATACTTAGCCAAAAATGTTTTATTTACCTCCATGATCATCTTCAGAGAAACATCCTAATTGTCTAAGGCAATTTGCAATGATTTGTGTTGGATGGTTGTCTCTGTTGCAAGATGTACTAGGCCTTCTAAAGTAGAAATATTTGGGTCTTTCTTCAAAACATTTTCTGCATAGGCCTATTCCTTATGTAGGAATTCTAGATGTGGAGTAATAGAGGATTGAATCTACATTAATTTGGCCTTAATATTGGCCTCTTCTACTGTCCATACTACTAACTCCTATGTGTGAATCATTGTTGCAAAATGCTTTTCACTTTGAGCTAGATCTTTGGGTAGTTGTGTGCTAGAAATCTTGAGATTTCATTCCAAGCTCAATATCCTTTTGCTAGTTTCTTGTGTGAAATATGATGAATCACACAACTTGGAGTACAATGAGAATACATTCCCAAGTACTATTTTTGCCTTTTCAACTTTCTTAGCCAATTTAACTTGTTAAAGTGCTATTTCACTAGATATTTTCTCATCGAATTAGATTTGAAACTTCTTTTTAGATGATTCTAATAACTTAACATTTGTATCAAGGTCTTCATTTTGTACCTGATCCACTATGTTGGACAATTGTTGCATGATGGGCTTGGTTTCATCAGTTACTTGCAAGCTAAATGGATCAAGAAATATATCTTTGATTTCCACTAATTCTTGCTTTTGTCTATACTCATTTCTGAGTATCTTCTACTTCTTCCTTCTCTCTAGCACCTCTTGCACTTCATTTATCTATGTTAAATTCATTGCTTTAGATTCATAACTTGGTATGAATATTTCCTCATCAAGTGTAGGGTCTCCATAGTGAATTACCCTTGCAACCTTGGTGGAGCACGACCTTGGTGCTGAAATCTGCAACGGTACTACATCAATGCCCAACTTTTTGGTAGGAGTCCCTAAGGTAGGCAAGTTCACCAATGTCTGTATTACCTCCTACTCCTTAAGGGTTTTCTCCTCTTATTTCTCCTCTTCTCTACTACCTTGATTAATAATGATGATTTTAGGAGGTGCACCTTGGATTTGTATTGTAGGAACATCTTGTCCTATTTGTTCCTTTGTTGGCTCCTCGGCAATTGTTGTTGTTGTGACTACAATATCAACCTTAGCAATTTTATCTTGTGCTTATTCCTCTTTAGATTGATTTGTTGTAGATGTGGGAGGTTTTGAAGGTGGCTCTTTTTTTTTTCCTTCTCCCTTGTGATTTTTTCTATAGCCTTTTGTAATTCTCCACACTCACCAAAACTAGATTAGTGCATAGTTGAGATTGTAGAGTAGTTTAGTGAAGGATCTTTTTGAGATACTCTATAGTGAGTGGATTGATGTTTTGACCTGAAGTGTTAGGAAAATCCTTTAAAATTACTATTTCTATAAGTGTTGTATGTGGAGGACTTGGTGGTGGTAGATGGGTGTCTTGGACACTTTGTTCAAGCTACTATTCAATTGTTACCTCTTCACCCTATGTCTTCTCCATTGTTTCCTCTTCTTTTCTTTCTCCATCTCTTCCTCTTTCTTTCTTTTTTCTTCTTCTTCATCATTTATCCCCTCAAATGGGTCTTCCTACCCTTCCTTGATATTTTTTAATCCATAAATCAATTTTCACATTTCTGTGGACTTTTTCACAACATCTTCAAATTGGTTTTGCAAAATTTTGAAGGCTCTATATTTGGGTGCAAATTTGCTCCCATGTTTCTTACTAGCCTTAGTTATTTGACCTTTAGTTAGGTTTGGAATTAAATGAACCAATGTAGACTCACTTATTTCCTTTTTCATTTTTAAGGCAATAATGCCATTTGTTCTCAACTAATTAGCTTTGCTCTTTAGGCATTGAATTGCCTAGTTCAAGTGGGGTAGTCTTGAACTTAGCCATTATAGTATAGATGGACTCTTCCACTATTTTTTTTTGTTCCTTTGACAACTTATTAAAATCAATGGTCTTTAGACCAGTTAGATCTACATTATCTCTAATGTTATTGCAAACACATTCCAATTTAGATGTGGTAGAACATCTTACCAATCTGAATTGTTCATCATTAGACTCTATCCTTTCTTTGTCTGATTTAGGAGGCACAACATATTTTCTTCTCTTATTTGGTTTTGTAGGCCCTCCTTTCTCTATTTCCTTTTGCTTCTCCTATTCTCTTGCCACTTGGGTTGTTTCCCTGATATCTACCCTTGTTGTTGGCTTGGCTAAGCTTGGCTTTGCTGCCTTTTTCTTCTTTCCCTTTGGCTATGCAACTAGCTTTTTTTGAGCTTTTATTTTCTTTGGCTTAGCCTTGGGTGCTTCATGCTCAACACCTTCCTCTTCTTCAACATCCTCTCCCATTCCTTGGGTTAAAGTAACTAGTCCCTGACCTTGTTCCTTTTCATCATCCTTGGCTTCTTCACCTTCTTCTTCTACTACTTCTGCAGTGCCCTCATCAAATTTGGATTTTAACTTCTTGACAAGTTTATCTTTCTTCTTCAATGTGGAGGTAGTTTTTAGCTCCATATCCACCTTTGATTTGACCACATCATAGGTTCCAAAATGTGGTGCTATCTACTTCTTCAGCTAGTAGGGCAATTATAGCTACTGATGCTTCATCTATATTTATTTCATAACCAAGAGGTTTTAACCATCTAACTCTTAGTATGGTAGCTTGAATGTATGTATAGTCAATATCTACAAGAAATCATACATCATTTACATGTTTCTCTACTAATGAAACTGGAATTCTTAGCCTTTTCTTCATTGACTTCTTGAAGTCTTCAAAGTAGCTAGTCATTAGGGTCTCAAAATTGGCTCCCATCTACTCTATGTATTCATTAACTTGAGCTATGATTGACCTATTAGTTTTCCATGCAACTTTCCCAAAGGAAGGAAACTCATTCTGAACATAAAAGAATATAAAAATCAAAATGGCACCAAATTTGTATTGGGCTCACTTGATTCTCCTAATTGCTACTAAATTTTCATTAATCTATTATAGTTGTAGTTCTACAAGATCATAAGTATGATCCTTTTTCACCAGTTTGTAACCACATCCACTACAATGCAAGGCACATTGTTGAGTCTATTGGATTGGTAGAATTTGTGTGAAGTAACCCTAATAGAAAAATCAACAAGAGAGTCTTGAATGGTATTTATTGCCATCCCTCTCTTGTTCTAGCTTGCACCAGTATTTTTCTCTATTGCTTCCTTGGCATCACTCCTACGGTCTTTGTTCAATCTAGGGTTGGGTACCTTGTCACTTTATGTACAATTATTTTTTTGATTTTCATAGGGCCATCCTCCAACCATAAGCTTCCATCATGTATTCTACTAGGCATTAGCTTGATCCATTCAGTCTTGAATACTATAGGGAATTCTAGGGCATGTGTTAAACCCTTCTTGTCAACAATTTGGTATTCCTCCTTCAAAACTACATTTTCACACAATTCCTCATAAGATTCCCTCATTTCCATGTCACCTATGGCTCCAATCTTGCAATTGAAACATATCCTAATGTCTTGAACCATAACTACCTTAGGGGGCATGACAAATAGGGCTCTAGCTAGGTTGTTCTTATATGCTACCTTTGGTATTGGGTAGAAATCAGGTTGTTTCACTTCATTTGACACTAGCTAGAAATCAAATGGTTCCTTCTTCTGAGTTTTCCAAGAGCTAGAAGCCATTTGTGTAATCTAGGGTTTGTACACAAAGAAAATATGAATACATTGAATTTGATGAAATTATATTGAAATGTTGTTGAAATCTACTTAAAACACTAGATTTTCTATTTTGAGGTTTCTCTACACTCTTTCTTGTCTTTGCTCTATGTTTGTGATGAAGAAAAATGATTTGAAACATGATAACATACCCTATTTTTATTGCATTTATAGCTGTCCACTCAGCTTCTAAAGGATTTCTACATTACTCATCTTCCATTGGAGTATTACTCACTCGACATCAACTAAATTTTCTCTTTACTCGGCATGTATTGCAACATCTAAGGGCAACTTGGTAATACTTGTGAAATCTTGAAATTTTAACTTTGCATCTCTAGTCATCTTGTTCACTTCCTTTTAGTACTTGCTTGTTTAGGAATTGATGTATGATAGAACTTTGTAAATTAGTCCCTCATGCCTTCTCATGCTTAGTTTGATGAAGTGTGACCACTTGACCTATTAGGTGAAGTGATTCCTTTATTTGATGTGCTACACCCTATTGGTGTTTGAAAAAGTTACCAATTTCCAATTACCTTGATGAGAAAAAAAAACATCTAGGGGCAGTTAACTCCCATTATCAACATGCCCATTCAGACACTAGGCCAACTATAAGGCTAGACCCTTCTTCTTCTTTAGGCTCTGCAAAATGTAGGCAGGTGGACCTATAGATTCCTTGTATGGTACCAGTTGCCAAAGCATACACTGAATCTAATATGAAGTAGATAAAACCCTTATTTCTCATGATAGCTCATGAAATAACATCAATCTAGAGTAGCTAAATGTAGATCTCGGAATCTTAGAAGCTGAGTGAGGGCATTCTATTATAGCTCTTCAACATGAAAGGGGAAAAACATTTGATTATTGGTGTTGATCTCAGCAAAACATGATATGAACAACACAACCTTATGATCCTTCAAAATGATCAGTGCCTTATCTATTGGGAAATTCACACAAAACCCTAACACACATTCTTGAAACTCACTAACATATGCCATACATTAGGACTTCTTGATCTATCTATCCACTTTGTGAATTAGACATCTGCATCCTTCTGAACCTCATACTCAACTTATCCCTTCATGAAATTTTTGATCCTATGATGATGAATCAAGCATTTACATATCTCTTTGACACATAAGTAGAATAAATCAACATATACAACCAATAGGTTGTGACTGAGTTTCATATTCTTTGTTTACAAAACACAAAAGATCACATACGACATGAATGGGAGACAAGATATCAAATTGAAGATTGACTTGCTACTGCTTTATCATTCATTTCCTTGAAACAAATTACAATAAGATGCATGAAATTTAAATGTAAAGCTACTTAATAGATCAGACAATCTGTATTCTTATTTCTTGTTGTTTATCACATGAGAAAATCGCTAAATAATGGTATCACAGATTTGAGAGAACTCAAGATTGGAACCATGAATGGTCTCTCAGTCAAAAAAACTAGAACCTCTAGAAAGAATGAAAGATAGAAAGATATAGCAAAGGAAAGAATCTCAAATCTGATCTCGAAGTTACAAGTGTCCATTTGAAATGCAATCCTTTGTAACTAAACAACTTCTTCCTTCCATCTCCCATTCTGATCTGATCTTGTTTCATCATTTCTATTACTGACTTACAAAATATCTCTGCCTAATGATGAAATCTGATAACTAAATCTAAACACATGCTAATTGATCAAATTTTAGCCAAAACACCATGAACACACAAAATTATTAGATACAAAAGTTACTAAATGTATTCTAGGCATCTTTTCGCTGAATCCTGAAACTGGTGATTCAAAACACCTGATCAAACACGCCAACCAACCTCTGATAAAAAACCCCCTGTAGAAGGAACAAACTACTACCTATGCAAAAACTGACCTCATATTTGGAAAATTAAGATCTTCCTAGTTTCAGCAGTATATTGGAGTGCATATCTAGCCTCCTGGAAATGCCTAGAAAGTCGATTTGAAAAATGCTCCTCTGTTGCAAAACCCAAGTTTGCATCCTTAACATTTAAATTTTTTGAAAAATTTAAATCAGTCTATAGTTTAAAACTTTAAAATATGACCATTGTGAATTTAAAATCACTGACGCACATATAGCATATTTGGAATAATAAAATTTGTTTGCTTTTATATTCCTGAAATTTGAAACTTTTCCTTCATCTCTGGGCCCACTGGGCACCACCCAGGCTGCCACATGGTAGCTCTTGATTGGCCAGCCAATTTTCTACCTCATCACCTCTAGCGCTACCATGTCACCAGCCTACTTGCTCCATCGCCACATGTCGACTGCCTACATTCTTGCAATATTTAACCATCGAGCATCTTCATTTTGTGGAAATATGGAATGTGTCAAATCTACCATGTGGCAGCATCCTGTGCCTCTATTTGCAACTAATCATCTGCACCTCACTACGTGGGTGGGACCCAATTTCCTTATCTCATTAGCCTGCTTTCTTGCATTTTTAACTCGGGCACAACTTCATATTGCAGGGAAGCGGGCACTGCCTAATCTAGACACGTGGCCACTCGTAGTGCGATCTTCACTTTGTGCACCATGTCATCTTTATTGCATTTTCATTTAAAATTTTACCCTATATGCCTCCAAATGACATCATCCATGATTTGCTGGGACCCGTACACTCAAGCCTTGCCTTCAAAAGGCTCACACTTCAATTCACAATGCAACATGAGTGCAATTGTAATTATAATGCATAAAATTCTTCCCGTCGGCCAATGTGGGATTTTTGTGCTAAACTGACTGGTTGGCTCCATCTATGTTCACATGTGATCTTCCAATATGCTCCAACATGGGATCTCCTCTGCATTGGTGTGGGCTCTGAAGATCCCTTTAATCTTGCAATGGCTTCTTGCAAATTCATACCAGTCTATTCCCTTAGTGTGAAGTTCTTCAGACATAACTATTGGTGGCTTTCCTTTGTGTAGGGTGCGAATTCCTTTTTTAATGTGTCGACTCCTACTAACCTGGCTTCTTTACTCTTGCTATGGATAGCTTGATTGCATCGAATCCTCTTTGCCATGCGTGACTTGCTCAATGTGCAGCTCCCTTTTTTTGTTAGACGTGAACTTTCCTTATGGCCTGGGCATGGGTTCTATTCCTCTGATAGCAGTTTGTTTCTTGTGTGAGCAATGTTTTCTTTTACTTTCTAGACCTATGGCTTGGGCCTCTTATGGTTCTGCTACCTCCTTTGAATCTATAGGTTCATCTTTCTTATTCAACACCTATCTCCTTCAATCAGCTACTCTGTGAAATGACTCCTGCCTTTCTTTCTTTTGCAATGTGCAAGCTTTTTCATAATTGTGAACATACTTTTTTGCTGGTATCTCCTTCATAATGCATTGGGAACTTCTTAGTTTGAGACGGCTTTTATTTATTGATGCTTTGCCTCCATGGTGGATTTGATTTCTTGGACATAGGATTTACTCTCATTTCCTTGCATGTGATGTGAGCTACTTCTTCCTTGATGTACGGCTGTTCCTCTAAAACGTGAGCCAAAAATGAACAGACTGCAATCAGTCTTTTGGAAGACAATTTCCAAGGAAGTTTCACCCCCACTCTCAAATGGTCAAATATGTCCATTCCTTTTAGTGTATTTGATAGCATTTCCACCAGCCCTTTTGAGATGAAATATGTCAGTCAAGACTGAATTCAATACATTGCTAGTCTTTGTACCATGCAAGATTAGCATTCTCTTGGCATTTTAACCGGCTTTGGAGCACGCTTTTCAATAATCCTCCTTGCATGATTTGTCTTAGGTTTTACAACCTTCAACATCCTTCTAGGTCTCCAAAATAGCAAATGTGAAAATATATAACAAGTTTTATGGAACTGATGAAATAGTTGAGATGCCTCTATGCATATGAGACATGAAAAAGTTCAAATGTGTCCTGTTGCATCACATGTCATCTCACCATAACCATCTCAGAAGGATTCAAAAACATTGCCTCTCAATCAGATAGGCCACCCTCTACAATAAACATGATCTTCCCCATAGCAACATCCTTCCTCTTGTCAAGTCACATTGTTAACGACCCATACTTCCTTTTGTCCTATATGCCCCGACCACTTAATGTGGAGACACTTTCTTTTTTACACATCTCATTTTGCTTCTTGTGCAAATTTTTCCCTTCACCCATTGGCATTTCTCTTTAAAGTGTTGACTTTGCTTCTTACTCGATCTGTCTTTTATTTCTTTCCTAATGTATAGTCTTCCTCTTCATTTGACTGCCCCTCATAAGTGCTTGGATAACGAATACCCTTATCTCCAAATTGAACTCTATGAATTTTGCAAAGTTTATACTTGGCTTCCTTATCCTTGATTGAGTGTAAGAAAAAATGATCTTTAACATCATAGAGAAGCCTAAACTTTTCATTGATCACTTATCTACAAACTGTGACTTTCTGCTAATAGGCCTATTAGCTAGCTTTAAAAACTAATCCAAACACCTGACCGGGCTCTAAAAATTGGTACAGTAATTCTTTGTTCCACCTACTTCTACCCCATCAAATGTCGTCTCATGAAAACATCAGGTTCAGAACATATTCAATTTCAAAGTTGCCTTCTCAGAATCACCTGCAAATAAACAAGTCAGAAAACAACAAACTGGGTTCAGATTTGGCATTGAAAACTAGGCAAACTGACACTTGGGAAAACAAAACTTGGGGCACTAGTTCTCTATCATGAGGACAATATGAAAATGCAATTTGGGCACATGACAAATCATAGGATGCAAATGGCGGACATTCAAATGGGCTACTTGGAATTTTGCAATGAGGAACAGTGACTGAAAAGCGATTTTTACAAATGGATTGACCCTGGAAAAGTGTGAAGATGGATTCATCGAGTTCTGAAAACTAGCACACTTGTAGTATTTTTAAAGGAAAATATAGGGGAACAATCCATTTAATCTAGCCATGGATTTTGGGTTATGACATCACAAACAGGGGTTCCAATCAATCTGCATTTGCTGACACCAGTAAAAGGATAGAAATTGCATTTGGAATCGCATTTGAAAAGTAATCAAACGGATTCATCAAGACTTAAAAATTGAAACATAACAATTCTCTGATGTTTATAATGCAATGCAATAGGAATTTCAACATTTTTATCAACTGGGTTAAAGATATAGCACGTCAAACAAGGCTTCCCAGAATTATGAATAATTTGCAAAAGCATGAAAATAGTAAATGACCAACTTTGAGGGATTCAAAACCTAATCAAACAAACTCAAAAAAACTCAAAATCTGAAACATAGGTTCTTGGATCTAGATATTAGATACTCCCAAAGTGGCAAGTCATGAAAAAATTCTAGTTGTGAGATATTAAGGTGCAAATACAACCTCTTGTCGATATTTGACACTTAAGGTAAAATGCAGATTTGGCAATTGCTCAAAATGAGACTTCACTGAATGGTTCAGAATGACAAATTTTCATCATAGAACACTTAGAAACATTGAATGGAAGGTGTTAAAAACATTAAACACCTCTTAGGGCTCAGACTAATAGCCAGGTACACATGCACTTAAAAGCATTTATAAGGCTTAATTTCTTAAAATTTTAAAATGGGACTAACAAATGAAGCATGCAAATTTTTGTCCCAACAGTGGCTCTATCTGGGGATGCATGTCCCTTGTAGGCATGGCAAGGATTCAGATCTCTGGGAGAAGTAGACCACACACTTGATAGCAAAGACTTCTCTCGAACAGCTTATTGAAAGCAGGGAAAAACTACACTACTATGTACAAACAGAGCCCCCGAACTTAGAAAAAACCTTTACGTCTATCATATACTTGATTTTCATTCACGTCTTCATGAGGTAAATTGTGATTCTCATTCTCGCTTAATTCACCAATCAGATCAGCATATTTAAACAACTTGCTTGGCAAAACAAAACAACTTGCTTCATTCTCATAATGCATACATATATCAACATTAGCTTCTACCTTATGCTCATTATGAGAAAACAAATCAGCATGCCCATAATCACACAAACTAGACTGAGAATCAAAATTCAACAATGATTCATGCACGCTTATCTAAAACACAAAAACCTCATAATCTACATCATTCACCAAGTTGCATGTACCAAAAACTTGCAACTCACCTTGTGTCTTCGGTTGTGAAGAATATGTGAAATCTGATTGTTGCCTACTTTCAACCATGTTACTCATCGAATCATATTTATCTTTCACTAAAACCTCTTCACATTCTTCAACCAACTGATTAGTTACCAAGCATGAAAACTCATTCTGAAAGTGTGGATCTAAACTATGTTGATCACTATCATTTTCTTCATCTAACTAAAAATCAGAATACACCTTGAACTTATCTTCACAAGACTTATCAGCATATAAAGAAAATCTATAATCAGATTGACAACACTCACTATTTTCCACTTCACCATATGAAACATCAAAACAATGTTTAGCAAGATCAACATGAAAAGAATCTGAAATAGCATTAACCTTCCCTTCATTAACATAATTAGCATTCAACAAATCGTCATGTGCAAAGACATTTGAGGTACTATCATCTACACCTCCAAAGTCTAACAAAGATTGTTTAGATTCTACCTCTTTTTCCACATCAAGCTTTGGGGAATTGATTTGACTAAATGAGAAAGTATTATGAGAGAAAATATGAAAATCCCTAGAAATACTTACGTGCTTTTCAAACTCACGAGCCAACAATTCTAAGATTTCATCGGAGCTCAAGAAGATTGCCTCACAAATCTTCTCCCGGTTGTGGTTATTATCTAGATAACTTGAAGAACTTACAACAATAGGATCCTTAGTGTAACAATCTAGAAAATTAGTATTATTACAACATTCTTTCTTATCATGGCAATCACTAGATCTACTGTTGTTACAACTTTCTTCAACTTCATATGTACTATAACAAAATTTATCTTCTCTTTTATATCCATATTTTTTATGCTGATTGCTATTACCTGATTCATTAACATTTGAATCCATCTCTTCACATTCAGAAGACAGATTATCTTGCTCTACAAACTCATTATATTCGTTACTACCTTGGCTTTTAGCACACTCATTATCATTAGAAGACATAACATGAAATCCATAATCATCATTTTCCATCTCCTCAATGAATCTTTTGATTTGCAAAATTATTTGTAACCTTATAGGTGTTGGCCAATAAACTGAATCGGGTACTAGAACATCAAGGAAAACTCTAGGCAGTGAAGATTCCTTAGGTCTACAATGAAAGGTATCTTACTGATTACTGATTTAAGCCTTAAATAACATTGTTCGGCACTTAAACTTTGAGTACTTCCTACCTCCATTCTTATAAGATTGACAATCCTTTTATAGACCAGTCTATTCAACAAAGCAATGTTATTATTCACAATTTCCAAACTCTCAGAATTTGGCAAACTAATCTCATATCTAAGATCTGACTCCATCATAAAACAAAATTTCTACCTCTTCTTTCTAGTGCTGAAAATTAAAAAATAGAGGCAACTGATTCTAACATTTGACTTCCATGAAAAGAAAACATGACAACCAAAATACCTTAAGTGCTAATGCAAAACTTCAACCTACTGATCTGGCATAGGTGCAAGACTAAAAATCCTTCACACCACTAATCAAAATTTGTAGAGCCGCCACCTCTTTACAAGCAGAATAAAATAACCACTGCCGTGATCTACTTTTACATTTCAATTCTTTATAACAGCAGATTGCAAACAACACTTTAAAACTTATCAAGAATTTAAAAATTCCTTTCCAAGATCTATCAACAGTTTCAAATCTGCCCATACAACTAAAAATCCTTCAAAACTTTGCAATAAAATCAATTAGGAACAATTGGTACAGAGATTTAAGAGTCGTCACTCAAACTTGGTGAGAAATAAAACATAATTTGTCACTTGACAAATCTGAACCAGACCTTCAATGTAGGAGAAAATTGCAGATCATTATTATCTTGAAAAGAATTTACACTTTATAAATGAATTCTTGACTCTGAAAATTTTCTCAACAGTATTTGCAAAAATTGAACTGATTGAAGATAGACCTATAATAGTCATAGAACACAATTTTCATCCAATTTCACAACACATTGATGTGCATGAATAAAGCTCAATTGGGGTGCATGATATTTGAGTAAGAGACCTGGAAAACACATCAGATAACCTATTGCTGCAACTTTTTTATGCACTTCTTTTGTTGTATTGAATCTCTTCTTTTAAATTCTCAAAGTTTGTCTTAAATCTTATTCAATACAATCCCTAGCAGAGTCGCCATTTTGTTGGTGACTCGGATGGGCAAAACCCAACTGAGAGTAGGAATAAAATTTTCAATGAACACCAGAGACTCTTGTCCTTTCAACAAAATGGATTACCATCTTATCTCCCCAACAGAGTCACCATTTTGTTGGTGACTCAGATGGGCAAAACCCAACTGAGAGTAGGACTGAAATTTTCAATGAACACCAGAGACTCTTGTCCTTTCAACAAAATGGATTGTCATCTTATCTCCCCAGCAGAGTCACCATTTTGTTGGTGTTTGAAAATGTTACCAGTTTCCAATTACCCTAATGAGAACAAAATATATCTAGGGGCAGCTAACTCCCATTATCAACATGCCCATTCAGACACCAGGCCAACTATAAGGCTAGACCCTTCTTCTTCTTTAGGCTCTACAAAACCTAGGTGGGTGGACCTATAGATTCCTTATATGGTACCAATTGTCAAAGCATACACTGAATCTAATATGAAGTAGATAAAATCCTTATTTCTCCTGATAGCTCATGAAATAAAATTAATCTACAGTAGCTAAATGTAGATCTAGGAATCTCAGAAGCTGAGTGAGGGCATTCTATTATATCTCTTCAACATGAAAGGGGAAAAGCATTTGATTATTGGTGTTGATCTCAAAAAAACATGATATGAACAACACAACCTTATCATCCTTCAAAATGATCATTGTCTTATCTATTGGACAATTCACACAAAACCCTAACACACATCCTTGAAAGTCACTAACATATGCCATACATCAGGACTTCTTGATCAATCTGTCCACTTTGTGAGTTAGACATCTGCATCCTTCTAAACCTCATACTCAACTTATCCCTTCATGAAATCTACAATCCTATAATGATGAATCAAACATTTACATAACTCTTTGAGTCATAAGCAGAATAAATCAACATATACAACCAATAGGTTGCAATTGAGTTTCATATTCTTTGTTTACAAAACATAAAAGATCACATACAACATGAATGGGAGACAAGATATCAGAATGAAGATTGACTTGCTACTGCCTTATCATTCATTTCCTTGAAACAAATTACAATAAGATGCATGAAATTTAAATGCAAAGCTACCTAACAAATCACACTATCTGTATTCTTATTTCTTGTTGTTCATCACATGAGAAAATTGCTGAAGAATGGTATCACAAATCTGAGAGAACTCAAGATTGGAACCATGAATGGTCTCTCAGTCAAAAAAACTAGAACCTCTAGAAAGAATGAAAGATAGAAAGGTATAGCAAAGGAAAGAATCTTGAATCTAATCTCCAAGTGACAACTATCCATTTGAAATGCAATCCTCTGTAACTGAATAACTTCTTCCTTCTATCTCCCATTCTGATATGATCTTGTTTCCTCATTTCTGTTACTAACTTGCAAAGTATCTCTGCCTAATGATGAAATCTAATAACTGAATTCAAACACATGCTAATTGATCAAATTTTAGCCAAAACATCATGAAGACACAAAAATAATCAAATACAATAGTTACTAAATGTATTTTAGGCATCTTTTCACTGAATCCTGCAATTGGTGATTCAAAAAACCTAATAAAACATGCCGACCAACCTCTGATAGAAAACCCCCTGTAGTAGGAACAAACTACTACCTGTGCAAAATCTGACCTCATATTTGAAAAATTTAGATCTTCCCAGTTCTGACGGTATATTGGAGTGCATATCTAGCCTTGCGAAAACACCCAAAAAGTCAATTTGAAAAATGCTCCTCTATTACAAAACCCAGGTCTGCATCCTTAAAATTTAAATTTTTTGAAAAATTTAAATGAGTCTAAAGTTTAAAACTTTAAAATATGACCCTTGTGAATTTAAAATCATTGACACACAGATAGCATATTTGGAATAATAAAATTTATTTGCTTTTATATTCCTGAAATTTGAAACTTTTCCTTCATCTCTGGGCCCACTAGGCACCACCCAAGCTACCACATGGCAGCTCCATATTGGCCAGCCAATCTGCCACCTCATCACCTCTAGACCTACCATGTCACTGGCCTGCTTGCTATGTCACCATGTGTCGACTGCCTGCATTCCCACAATATTTAACCATTGAGCATCTTCGTTTTGCGAAAATGTGGAATGTGTTGGATCTGCCACGTGGTAGCATCTTGTGCCTTTGTCTGCAACTGATCATCTATGCCACATCACTATGTTCACTGAACCTAATTTCCACATCTCATTAGCCCACTTTCCTACATTTTTTAACCCAGGCACAACTTCATATTGTAGGGAAGCGGGTACCGCCTGATCCAAACACGTGGTCGCTCTTGGTACGATCTTCACTTTGTGCACCATGTCATCTTTATTTCATTTTTGTTTAAAATTTTACCTTATTTTCCTCTAGCTCATGTCATCCACGATTGGCTAGGACTCGCGCACTCAAGCCTTGCCTTCAAAAGGCTCACGCTTCAATTCACAATGCAACATGAGTGCAATTGTAATTATAATGCATAAAATTCTTCCCGCCAGCCAATGTGGGATTTTTGTGCTAAACTGACTGGTCGGCTCCATCCATGTTCACACGTGATCTTCCAATATGCTCTAGCATGGATCTCCTCTAGATTGGCATGGGCTCTGGAGATCCCTTTAATCTTGCAACGACTTCTTGCAAATTCTCACCAGTCTATTCCCTTAGTGTGAAGTTCTTCAGACATAACTGCTGGTGGCTTTCCTTTGTGTGGGGTGTGAATTCCTTTTTTAATGTGTCAACTCCTACTAACCTGGCTTCTTCACTCTTACTATGGATAGCTTGATTGCATCGACTCCTCTTTGTCATGCGTGACCTACTCAATGTGCAGCTCCCTTTTTTTTACATGTGAACTTTCTTTATGGCCTGGGCGTGGGTTCTATTCCTCTGACAACAGTTTGTTTCTTGCGTGAGAAATGTTTTCTTTTACTTGCTAGACCTGCAACTTGGGCCTTTTATGGTGCCACTACCCCCTTTGAATCTATAGCTTCACCTTTTTTATTCAATGCCTACCTCCTTCAATCGGCTACTCTGTGAAACGACTCCTGCCTTTCTTTCTTTTGCAATGTGCAAGCTTTTTCATAATTGTGAACATACTTTTTTGCTGGTATCTCCTTCATAATGTGTTGGGAACTTCTTAGTCTGAGTTGGCTTCTATTTACTAATGCTTTGCCTCCATGGTGGATTTGATTGCTTGGATGTAGGATTCACTCTCATTTCCTTGCCTGTGACGTGAGCTACTTCTTCCTTGATCTGCGGCTGCTCCTTTAAAATGTGAGCCAAAAATGAACAAACTCCAATCAGTCTTTTGGAAGAGAAATTCAAAGGAAGTTTCACCCCCACTCTCAAATGGTCAAATATCTCCATTCCTTTTAGCGTATTTGATAGCATTTCCACCAGCCCTTTTGAGATGAAATATGTCAGTCAAGACTGAATTCAATACATTGCTAGTCTTTGTACCATGCAAGATTAGCATTTTGTTTTAACCGGCTTTGGAGCATGCTTTTCAATAATCCTCCTTGCATGATTTGTCTTAGGTTTTACAACCTTCAACATCCTTCCAGGTCTCTAGAGTAGAAAATGTGAAAATATATAACAAGTTTTATGGAACTCCTGAAAAATTTGAGATGCCTCTATGCATATGAGACATGAAAAAGTTCAAATGTGTCCTATTGCATCACATGTCATCTCACCATAACCATCTCACAAGGATTCAAAAACATTGCCTCTCAATCTGATAAGCCACCCTCTGCAATAAACATGATCTTCCCCATAGCAACATCCTTCCTCTTCTCAAGTCACATTGTTAATGACCCATACTTTCTTTTTTCCTATATGCCCCGAGCTATTAATGTGGAGACACTTTCTTTTTTACACATCTCATTTTTCTTCTTGTGCGAATTTTTTCCTTCACCCATTGGCATTTCCCTTCAAAGCGTTGACTTTGCTTCTTACTCGATCTGTCTTTTATTTCTTTCCTAATGTGTAGTCTTCCTCTTCATTTGACTGCCCCTCATAAGTGCTTGGATAACAGATACCCTTATCTGCACACTGAACTCTAAGAATTTTGCAAACTTTATACTTGGCTTCCTTAGCCTTGATTGGGTGCAAGAAAAAATGATCTTTAACATCATAGAGAAGCCTAAACTTTTCATTGATCACTTATCTGCAAACTGTGACTTTCTACTAATAGGCCTGTCAGTTGCCTTTAAAAACTAATCCAAACAACTGACTAGGCTCTAAAAATTGGTACACTGATTCTTTGTTCTACCTACTTCTACCTCATCAAATATCGTCTCATGATGACATCAGGGTAAAAAGATATTCGATGTCAAAGTTGCCTTCTCAGAATCACCTACAAATAAACAAGTCAAAAAATAACAAACTGGGTTCGGATTTGGCTTTGAAAACTGGGCAAACTAACACTTGGGAAAATGAAACTCGGGGCACTGGTTCTCTATCATGAGGATAATATGAGGATGCAATTTGGGCACATGACAAGTCACAAGATGCAAATGGAAGACGTTTAAAGTGGGCTACTTGGAATTTTTCAACTAGGAACACTAACTAAAAAGCAATTTTTACAAATGGATTGACCTTGGCAAAATGTGAAGATGGATTCATCAAGTTCTGAAAATTGGCACACTTGTAGTATTTTTAGAGGACAATACAAGGGAACAATCCATTCAATCTAGCCAATCACAGATTTTGGGTTATGACATCATGAATAGGGGTTCCAATCAATTTGCATTTGCTAACACCAGTAAAAGGATAGAAATTGCATTTGAAAACTAATCAAACAGATTCGTCAAGTCTTAAAAATTGAAACATAACAAGTCTTTGATGTTTACAGTGCAATGCAATAGGAATCTCAACATTTCTATCAACTAGGTTAAAGATATAGCACATCAAACAGGGCTTCCTAGAATTATGAATAATTTGCAAAAGCATGAAAACAGTAAATGACCAACTTTGAGGGATGCAAAACCTAATCAAAAAAAATCACAACAACTCAAAATATGAAACATAGGTTCTTGGGTATGGACATTAGATACTCCCAAAGCAGCAATTCATGACACAATTCTGGGTGTGAGATATTAAGGTGCAGACACAACCTCTTGTCGCTATTTGACACTTAAGGTAAAATGCAGATTTGGCAATTGCTCAAAATGAGACTTCACTGAATGGTTCAGAATGAAAAATTATCATCATGGAAAACTTAGACACACTAAATGAAAGGTGTTAGAAACATTAAACACCTCTTAGGGCTCAGACTGATAGCCGGGTACACATGCACTTAAAAGCGTTTATAAGGCTTAATTTCTCAAAATTTTAAAATGGGACTAACAAATGAAGCATGCAAATTTTCATCCCAACACACCAATCTTTCTTCTTCCATGTGTTATTCATTTCTCCTTTGATGTGTTCAACATCTACCTTCTCTTTACCTTTGTTGTTCTTTGAATTGGGTGTCTTTGACCTTGTTGGGAAATTCCTCTGATATGACCAGTCTTCAAGCAACTAAAACATGTTGTTTGGCTCAACCATCTGCTATAGTTTCCTTTGAAATGTGTTGTTATGCAATTTTTAGGAATGTGTCCATATTCTTGACAATAATGATAGCTATACCTAGTGTTGTAGTCCCAATTATAGTGATATCCATGGTTATTTCCTCTTGTTGGTTGATTAGGTGTCCACATAGGCTTTGATCTGCACTTAAAAGCTCTATGTCCATACTTCTTGCAATTCTAGTAGTGACCTTCAAATCTTGATGTTCTGATAGTCCTAGTCATGCAATTATGTGCTTGATGTCCTTGCTTTTTGCACTTATGACAATAACTCACATTCTTAGGTTTGTCATACTAATGGGTATTCTTACTCCTACATACATTAGAGGTATGTCCTTTTTTACCATAAAAATGACAAGTAGGTTTAGTACTCTTACCTTTGTTAATCCTTTGTTCTATAGTTTTGGATGAATCTCCTTGTTTAGTGCTAATGTATCCTAGTCCTAAAGTATCATAGCTAGCCATTGGCTATTTCAGCAGTTGCTCAAAGTACTTGATTGCCTCATTAGGTTTTTTGAAGATCTTTGCAATTGCCTTCTCCTTTTTTAGGTCATTTTGTAGTTGTTCATTTTGCATCTTCAGTGTAGAGATCTCAATATCCTTGATCTTTATTTCATGATGTGCATTCATCATATGACTTAGGGTGTCTAGTTGCATGTTTGAGATTCTTGCAAGTTCAATTGACTTTTCTTCCAATCTATTGGAAAGAATTCTCTTGTCCTCTTCTAGAATAGCCTCATCTTTAGTGGATCTTTTCTTCCATTCAATCACCTCACAAAGCATTATTTCTTGTGACTCTTGTTTAAGATTAAGTGTTATAATTTCTTCTACTTGAGCTCTATTCTTCTCCATTAGGTCTACTATTACTACATCAAACTCTTTGGAATCTCTATTTGTAAATAGTTTTGAGGTGTCAATCTCCTTATATTGTGTATCATTCTTAGCTAAGGCAATCTCTCTTCAGCTAAGGCAATCTCTCTTCTTCTCTTTAAGGATTTTCTCATTTCTTCTCTAGCTTCGTCCAAGGCATGTAAAGCAAGTTGTAGATCAATTGCCTAATTCTCTATCATCTCCCCAAGTTTGTAGACTTCCATTTCCAGATCTTTTTTCCAAGCTGTAAGGCTTCTCCTTGTGAGAACTTAGCTCTGATACCAATTGTTGGAATTTACAAGTGGAAAGATTTACTTCAAGGGGGGGGGGGGGGGTCGTGGGTGAATCAGAAGTAACTAACTTTAACCTTTTCAAAACCTTTTAACTGATATCATTCACATGCATCTAATTAATCTAATAAACATGACAGTAAAGACATGCATGAAAACTAATAACACAAGATTTGGTAACCCAGAAACCCTCCAAAATGACAAGGTAAAACTGAGGTGGGGATGACACCTAAAAAGTATCACTGCAGCAATATGTAACTATTCAAGGTTACAAAGTTTGACCACTTCCAATGGTCTGCCCTATGAAAGGCTTGTCCTATTAAAGACTTTACACCCTATTAAAAGTGACCTATTTAAAGGATTTACAAACACTCACTTAGCATGTTACCTTATTAAAGGATTTACAATCCTATTAAGCATCTACAATGTGGCTGCTAAACCAATATAGTTGCTAAGCCAACCTATAAATATAGGATTTCCATTCTCACAATACAATGTTCAAAAAGTAAAGAAGAATGTCTTGACCTAATGACTTGCAATCCTTAATTGTTAATTTTAGATCCTTGTTCAACTCTATCTACTCTGATCCTTACTTGATTTGATATGTCACTCTTTGAAACTTTGATACCCTGTTCTTGATCAACTAGATTCTGTAATGGTGCTTTACTCTTCTCTAAGTCTTTACACCCTTCTGCAATTCACTATAATTCACCCATACACTTCTCACATCTACACATACAATGTGGTTTTGTCCTCCTTTTAAAGATTTCAAAGACTTAGGTTTAGGTAGGAATCTACAATCCATATTCATTCTTCATTTCTCACTCATTTCTTGCACTTTTCCTATTGGTTGCATGCCTTCTCCATTTTTCTAATTGATTTCATGTTGATTACATAGGTAATGCAAAAGATTCATTCTTATCTTAAAGATCCTTTGAGATTCATCCTATGTTGGCTCCAAAAATGGTTTACATATGAGTTTGTGAAGATATAAACTGATATGCTAATTCTGTGTTACTTGACACTTACTATTTGTTGATGCTCAACACATATAAGAATTATGTTTCACTCAACTCCTATAATAATTCTATTTCACTCAACATCTATATTCTACTCAACACCTATAGTGACTCGACATCTCTTATCACTTGGTACTTGAACTTCACTCGGCACCTAAAGTTTGCTTAGCACCTTAAGTTCACTCGGTACCTATTGAATTCCTTGGCTCAATACACACTATAGCCCAGCTTCTGAATTATACTTGGCATCATCTTGAGAATTGGTTAACTGTGTTGACACTCAATTGTCAAAACCAATCTAAGACTAACTTGATAAACCTTCTGAGGGTGTACAAAGATAACCAATGGCCACACCTACCTATGGAAATAACTAAATTAAAATGGGTCTGAGATATATTAAATCAATTAGCCCATTAACAAATGTTTGAGTAAATATTTATTTAATGATGGGGACATTACATATATCCATATATGTATATATACATATATACACATTTATATGTGTATATATATACATATATATATATATATATATTTATATGTATATAGATATACATATACATGTACATTTATATACGTGTGTGTGTGTTTAATCAAATTTTGTTTTTGAAGTATTAGATGCGAGCCAAAAGGATGGGGAGTTGACCCTAGAGTATGAAAAAGACTAAAGGATTGACCAAAGGTTACTTCCCAATCATCTAACCGATAAAATTTTTATACTTCAAAAAGAAAATATGACCCAAGATAACACTAATAACACCAGTCATGTAGCTAACGAGTAGATATAAAGGAAAAGCATTCCAGTAATAAAGAAACACATTGTTACTATTAGTCCAACAATTAAACTTATACAAGTAAAATAAAACCCTATAGGGTATCAAGTTGAGAGTAAATAATGTCATAATAGTTAAAAGATAAAATAACATTAGGGCTAACTACCCTTCTTCTTTTCTGGTTCCTCATCTTCCTTTACCTCAGGCCCTTCCCTATTTGCATCCACCCCCTCCTCCTTGATAGGTTTGTTTAGGAGAGTCTTCATCTAGTTCTTCACCAAGAAGTTGTATAAGAAGTGGGTGGTCTTTCTCTCCTTGCCTAGGTCTTTCATATTCTTGTTTACCTATACAAAATAAAGGGTGGTGGCTATGGAATGCATCACTTTAGTGGAGAAAACTACTAGAGTTTGAATTTTTTTGGTAGATGCCAATGTGACTATCAGCTAGCTCCTTAATCATCGACTATTCTAGCCTATCCAGTCAAGCCTTACATTAATTCTAGTCATGGCTATGCTTCTCTTTCCTCTCCACCACTTCTATTTGGGAAGGGTTTTCTTCAAGGGTATCATAAATGTGGGAGGGACTGAGTGGGTTCTTGCCAATGTCCTGGTGGGGTTTCTTCCTATTAGGGGGTTTAATGTCACTTTTAGTAGACTCTAACCTAAAATCCTATTTTTTGGGGGAACTTAAATTTCTCAAGTTGGAGGTGTTTAGTGGTTATTTGAGCACTCTATGTTCTATTCCTTGAGGCTGACTTAGTAAATGAGACTAATTTTAACCTCAGGATTAGGGGTTTAAATCTTTATTTTCTTATTACCAGGGCAAGATTTGGGGGCTAAGAGTAGCCAATGGGTTGACCAAGGGTGATGAGTTTTGGGAAATGTGATGGGTATATAATTTATTCATGAAACCTTGATGGATGGGATAAAAGGATTTTTCCACCTCCTTCCTTTTCCTAACCTTTTAAATACTATCTTCAATTGAATTCAGAAAAAGGAATAAAAGGGAAGTTTGGTCCATATTTTTGAAATGGTTGAGAATGGGGAAATGGTAGAAATAAAGTACTTGAAACTGATCCTCAAGGGTAATGTATCTCATAATAGCATTGTAAATGATTTCCTAGGGCTTAGGAATGTGTTCCTTGGAGAAACCACCATGCATTTGAACTGATTCCTCATTAGACTTGAAGAACTTCCACAAGCGGGTTTCATCATTAATGTGTCTTTGTCTGTACTAGTTCTTACCTCCCATTGGAAACCCACTGACCTTAGATATAATTTTTTGAATGATTTTAAAGCTCATCCCATTGATGTTCATTTTTATGTCATTTCATGAGTTAAAGTACTACATCGAGATGTTCTCCTCATGTTTTAGCATCCCCTCAATAAAAGGTAACAAGCTACCCTTCTGTAGATAAAGAATTGCCACTTCACTCTTGCAAATGCAACCCTCCACTCCCATATGTTTAATATGGTCATTGGTACCCATACCACCACCCAACTCAACCATCAACTCCTCTTAATTTTCCACCAACTCCTCTAAATTTTTTGACATCACCTTCTTGTATGTAAAATAGTCTTCATAAGTTAAATAAAATATACCCCCAATGAAAATGTAAAGGTAGTAAAAGACCATCATAAGGTTGCAAGGTTTCCCAAAGCCCAAAAACCCTCTCTCCTTAGCACATGTTAATAATCTCTTTCATTTCGTAATCACTTGACGCCAACAATAGATGGAGTGGGGTGTAAGTGAAGTATCTTTATTATCCTTTTTTGTCAATTTTTTGTCTCTAGATAAATGTACAACCATCATCCTTTTGTGGAAATAATTATAACTCATAGCAAGGGGATCATAATAGTGTATCCACATACAATCTTGACAAATGTAAACTTTATGAAAATGATTTTTGTATGTAAAGTTGTTCACCAAAATTTTTAATCTTTGGTAGGATCCATGGGTGCCATAACTTTCTCCAATTTCCTTGGGCCATCCCACCCCTAAGGCAACAAAGATAAGCCAACCTCACTGCAAAGAACCTCAAGGGGGTAAGCTTCCAAGCAAAGGAGAGATGATATGGATCCTATAATTGTGTAGGATCTTTTGTTGTTCCAAGGATAGTCCCAACCCAATAGGCACCTAGTGCTAGATTCTAATCCATTCCCAAAATGGGGTGATATAGTTTCAAGCTAGAGAACTGTTAGCTATGGTGCTCATCTCACAAAAAGGTAGGAAATTTGTGTGCATGAGTGAGAATCTTGGAGCCATTAATCTTTCCAAAAATCTATGGTGTCACTATTCTCTACAATCCAATGATAACCCTTCTTTAAAAAAAATTGGTTGTGCAACACTTTGTTCCAAATTTTAGATCCCTGGAGAAGAGCTTGGGTCCATAGGGCTTGATGAAAAAATTCTCCTCCAGTGTACATTGCTCTCAAAATGTTAAACTAGCTACCCAAAGAATTCACCACCTCCAACCAACTTTAGTTAGAAGCACATTACTCATATGTCCAATCCTTCTGATATTTAAACCTCCAAGAGGCTTTGGATGGCAAACTTTTTCCATCTTACCAAGCTCATCCTAGACCATTCTCCTGTGCCACACCATAAGAAATTCCTCTATATTTTTTCAAGAATATCTTTGAATCTTACAAGGAATTTGAAAATAGAAAGGAAGTAAATTGGGGTGTCCTCTAAAGAAGCTAAGAGAAGTTGGAGTTTACCCGTACTACTCAGAATCTTCTCTTTCCATCCCTCCAGATTTCTTTGTTCAACAAGACCATTCCAAAAATTGATTCAAAACTTCTTTAATTGTGAGTAGGAGCCCAAGATAAGTGTCCAGGATAAACTCCTCTTGGAATTCTAGAGTTCTAGTCACCTTTTCTCTTAGGTTAGCAATAGTGTTGAAGAAATATACTTTTCTTTTCTAATAATTTATGCATTTCCCAAAGACTACCACATACTAATTTGGGATAGCTTTCCACTCCCTGGCTTCATGAATAGAGGAGATTCCAAATAAAAAGGTGTCATCAACAAACTACTAAATTGTTTTTGGAGAACACAAAGACATGAGTTTGACTAATTTTAATCTACCAGCATTGATCATGGACACTAAATTTCTACCAAGGACCTCTTCCATAATAATGAATAGGTAGGGGGATAGGGGGTCACCTTGGCAAAGACCTTGGGAAGGAGAAAAAAATACATCAGGAGTCCTAATGACAAGTACCAAGAAAGTGACAATATTAAATGTATTTTTGATAATTTGGATAACATTCTCATTGAATCCACATTTAGAAAGAACATAAAAAATAAATTCCCTCCTAACCTTATCATAAGCTTTGGAAATATCTAGTTTAAGATCCATACCTAGGTTCTTGCTCCTATCCATAGAGTGGATAACCTCATGTGTTGCTATGATCGCATCAAGAATCTACCAACCTAGAATGAAACCATTCTGATAGGGACCTATAAACTTATTGAGGAGGGGCTTGATAAGGTTAACCATAATCTTGGCAAGGATTTTATAGATTGTGTTGCATAGACTAATAGGTCTAAAGTCTTCTAGGTGTCTAGGGTTATTAGTTGTAGGGACAAGAACAATGAAAGTTTGATTGAGTTCAACAATTTTCCCATCTTGAAAAAGTCTCTACTAGCATGGATCACATCATAATAATATTTTGTTAAATAGCTAATATTTATTAAAAAAAATTACAGTATTTCATATGGATATGAATTGTAATTGATAGTTATGTTAGTAATTATTGATAGAATTGTTTAAAAAAATTTGAGTGCAAATTTGAGTGGGTGGTAAAGGTGAGGGGCTAGAAATTTCCTTACAAACTTTATTTTTTCATACATGACTTGGCAACAATTTATATTTTTTAATTATTATCTGTTAAAAACATTAATTATTATATTTTCTTAGCCTATACTATTCAATCATATGTACTTAATTAGTTATTTATATTTTTTATTTATGCTAGTTAGATCTAATTATTTTTATTATGTATTATTTATACATAGATTAATATTTTTATTTTTATAATATTAATCGGATTTTTTTAAAATCACTACAGTACATTCATTTTTTAGATAGCTAAAATAGCTTAAGGTAAATATCCAATCTTTAAAATAAGTTCTCTAACTAAATCCTCCAATATTTCATATATAAATATATGTATTTCTACCATCTTCTTCTTCTTTTTAATTAAATTATGATAACCTATAAATATTTAAACACGCACATGCACATCAACTCATATCAAACTCTATATTTTCCTATTCAAATATTTCAACCAATGTACACTGGAAAAGGGTTTTTCTAATAAAATAAATATTTAACACCCAAATTCATTATTTTTTATAATTATGTTTTATTTATATATTATTTATTTTCTAATTATTTCAATTATTTCAAATTTAATATTAAATAATTATTTTTAAATAGAGTCTTCTTGCCAAATTGTTATTATCTATATTATTCTTTTGTTATTAAATTTATTAAAATATTTAATATAATTTAAATTATTATTACTTACAGTAAATACAAGCCAATAGGTGGCACTTGTTTAGTCATGCAATGATGAATAAAATAATTTATGAGATACTTCTATAAATTGTGGAGGGTTAAATTTTAAGTATAAAGTCCACTTAATAATTCATGGGACTTCCCACTTTAAATTAATCCTTAAAATTTTCCACTAATACGTATTGAATTTTTTAGGAAGCCCCACTCCTAGACCCTTATCCATATCAAAAACTACTCCTTCCTCAACTGATAAGATTTTAAATAAATAAATAAAATTATTATGAATTTTTTAAAAATGAAATATGAACTTAATAAAATTTTGACTATTTTACAAACAAAATCAATAAAATGATATAATTGGTAAAAAAAATTAAGTCAAATTTAACTTACATATTTGAAGTTGAGATTTTCGTCTTTAATATTAAATATTTAAAGAAGAATGGTGCTAGTCATAATGTACCCTCTTAATACTCAACTGATAATGCAATCGGCATATTTTCTATAATATATAAAAATAAGACATGGTGCGGGAAAATTATTTGTGTTTCTCATTAATTAATTAAACAAGAATTTTTTTGAAAGGTCCTTTATATTAGTCAATAAAATGTAGTCTTATTCAAATGTTTTAATTAATTATTTTATTTAAATAAAAATATTTAATTCATATATGATAAATAATATTTATATATTTATATATTATATTTACTATTGAAAGACAAACACATATAAGCATTGATACAAGAGATGAGTGAATTATTTCATTTATACAGAATGGGAAAATGAACCCATCTGCATATAATACGAGCATTCATTGACCACTCTTACAAATTTTACTTTTTGTGAACATTAAATTATGCAATGGGTCCTGGGGATGAGAATCATTTACTTCCCTTCACTTTATTTTTCATGTATCATTGAACTTAGATTGTGCAAGGCATGGTGACAACAAGTGTGAAAAAAAATCTATATCTATTGTAGATTTCTCAAATCAATAAATAATTTTAAAAACAAAATATGTATTTAACACTAATTTTTTAGATGCCATCAAAAAATTTAGGTTACAATCTATTTTAAATTGACATTTTTTTCTTTTACAGTAATTGATTTTGTCAATAAAATACATATTTCAAAACTATTAAGAATAGAGAGAACAATATGCATCAAGACAAAATGATTGAGATGTAGATGATGCTATAACTTGGGATAGATAGTAATGTTTAGGTTCAAAAAAAATTCATTGAATTAGATTAGAAACTTTGAATTTATATAAATTTTTGAGACCCTTCACATGAATGTGAATGGTGATTCAAAAGATGAACTAAGAATGCACTCAGTTGTCTTTGTGCATTAAGAGATCCCCAAATGTTTGCATGGATTATATAAAGATGAATCTCACAAGTCTTTATTCAACATGAATGTTGATTATAAGGAAAAGTATTATTTTTTTTTTTTTAAATTATTTTTATTTTTAAATATAATAGTGATATTAAATGTGAGATATGAAATATGCATCCATCATGCTATGAATGTGAGAAATATGTTCTATGTTAGAAATAATTATTGTGAGGCTACAGGGATACCAATGTGTTGAGAATGTAAATAATCTTGTCAAAGTCTAACTAATCAAGTGCCCATTTTAGTTTCCTCTAAGTATTTTGGTCATATCCTTCTTGAATCATCTTCTTCAATCATCTTGATATGGCACTCTAACTAGATATAAAACTATCTTCTCAATTAGGTTTGAATTCAATGGCAACATAATAATCATTCCAATTGTCATTTCCAACAATCTCCCTCTTCAACATTGATGGAAATGCCTCTAGTTACCATGCAATCGAAAGCATGTACTACTTCAAGCATTAATAATTGAGAGATGCTCTCTATGTTTAGTATTAGATCTCCAATAATATTCTTAGTTTTAATCTAATTCTCATCTTGGCATCCAATAATATCTCTCTCTCTTTTAGTTAAATTTTGATTCCCATCCATGCAACTCACATAAGCTCCCTCTATCATATTAGATCATGAAATCAATCAGATTTCTTAGTATTAACAGGAAACACCTCACACATAGATTATCCTTCTTTGAAACATCTCTATGAACTTTTCCTTCATCTTTTTCATATGTTTCATAGGTGATTGTTTCATAATAATTATCTCATAATAATCTCCCTTTAGATGGTAACTCTGAATCTCTGCCTCTTTGAAAATAATGCCAAAGACACTTTTTTTATCACATGCATCTTGATCATGTACATATCTTCATGTTATTATTGAATTATTCATTGATCATCTATGCTCATGACTGATACAAAATTTTGTGCTCCTTCCTTCAATACTTTAGGGAACTCCTAAAATATGACTTTCTACATCAACTTGCAAGATATTTTGATCAACTCATTTGATATAGAACTCCATCTTATGCTAAGTATCCTTCTCTAGGGGAATCACCCCAAATTTAACTCTTAGATACTCATGTGAAACCTTAGGTAATACCTTAGTGAAAATATCATCTAGTTTCTCCTTAGTGTTCAGGTAAAAGCACAAACCTATGTCACCCTTTTATAAAGGAAAAGGGTAACAAAAAAGATAATTGTTCATCTTCAATGACATAAAAATGGTAGTATTATTTAGAATTTGATAATGAAGTAAACTATTGAAATATGTAAAAATGGATGAATTTTAGGATTATAATTTTTAATAATTTTTTGGAATAAGAATTGATATATTTTTGTAATTTTTAAATACAAATTTTACTTGCTAAAAAACACTAAAAATTAGGGGTCTAGTTTCCACAACAAAATAATGTGGAAATAAACTTATTTTACTTTGATCTTAGATTATGTTATAAGTAGCATATATAGCTAGAAAAATCAAAAATAAAAATTGGCTTTATACCTATATTTTATCTTTTATAATGACTCAAAATTAACTCATTTGAAATCAATAGTTTTCATCTCGCACCACATTTTAAAAAAAAAATCTTTTCTAACCAAAAGAAAAATTATGCATTCATGAAGAGAACTCTCTCCTCTAGAACGTCATGTGATGTTTAAATTTTTGTCATATGATTTAATATTTTTTCCATTCTCAAACTTGGCATCTTCTCAAGTGTTAAAATACATACTTGTAGAATCCTTTAATTACAATATACTATATCTAATTAAAACACTATAAACTCTATATGAGAATATTCTTGACTTTGAACTCTATAAATGTTGTTTATATATTAAAAATATATCATAAAAAATAGTAAGAGTTATTGAAGTGTTCATTTTTTAAAATAATTTTATTTCTTTAGTAATTGAATACAATATAGTATAAAAAATGTATTTAATAGACATTTTCAATTGGAAAAGTGTGAGACCATATATAACTTAGCTAGAGTGAACTTGTTTAGATCATATGTTTGAATAAAATTTTTTTTTTAGATAGAAATACTCAAATTCAGTCATTTTGATTAGACATCTGGAAAGGTGACATAGCTTTGTACTTCTACCCATTCACATACTCCAATCAAGATCGCTTCTTTATCTTGAACTAACTCTCTTCAGTAATGATACTTGATAGGAACATGATCAGTCTCTATGTGCATCACAAGCTTCTTTGATATGTTTATAGCACTTGTATTGTCACAATACACAACAATATGATTGATGATCTCCTCCTTCATCCCTTTCAACAATTTCTTAATCCATACAATATTGGAGCAATTCACTTGTGCTTCCATATATTCAACTCCAGTTGTTGATTGAGAAATATAGTTCTACTTTTTACTTGTCCATGAAACTAGTCTCTTGCCTAGAAGTAAACCTACTTCTCTTGTACTATTTTTTTCATCAACATTACCAACCCAATCTGCATCTATGTACACTTTCAGTTCAAACCTAACATTCTTCTTGTAATATAAACCATAGTCTTCTATTTCTTTTAGACATCTTAGTATCCCATTCACTTTCGTCATGTGATTCTGCTTGGGACTTATGAAAATTCTTGTAACAATCCCAACTTCTAATGCAATATCTAGTCTTCTATGAATAACATATTGTAACTTTCCAATTATTGATATATATAATGTATGGTCCACATTAGTAGAATTGACATTCTTAGATAGCCTATATCTTGCACCCATAGGTAAACTAACTAGTTTTGAATCTTCCATTCCAAAAGTTTTCAATGTCTACTTGATGTATTTTGATTGATTAATGTAGATACCTTGCCTCATATGACATACTTTTAAAAAAGAAAAGAACTTCATCTCACCAAACATAGACATTTCAAATTACTTCCTCATAATGAATCATTTTCTCTCAATATGATATCATCAACAAAAAATTCAAATGACAATATCTCATTTTTTCTTCCAATATTCAAGTGCAAATTATTTTTATTATTAATTGAAATAAAAAATCCAATCCTCACCAAATAATTTTTTAGTCTCTCTATAATGTGTAGTTTCCTTGAGTCTAAATTAAGATCTATCAAACTCAAAGAATAAAGTTATTACTTCATTTCATAGGAAAGTTATATCATTCATATTCATGTGAATAAGATTTACCATTAAAATCAATTAGAAATAATTTCTTAACTAAAAACTTGAAATACCATCAAATGAAATTACTATAAAAATTGAAAACCACATACCTTAGAAATTTGAGGTCAAAATCAAACAAGGGATGCTTTTGCAACCACTCGGGTTAGTCCACAAATACACTATAAAAATTTCACATGACAACTATCATCTAAAACCACTATCTCAAATTAAATGACAATTATAATTATATACCACTATATTTAAAATTAGGGCATCACATAGCACTGCATCAATCAGGGCATCATTTACCATCAATTCATTTTGAGATTCTAATACTTCTATATCACTTAGGGGTTCTGCTATAATTTAGGGTTCCAACTATCACTCAATCAATTAGGGTTTCAAATTTCCTTTCCTTCTAATTGCTTAGCTGTGATAGTAACTCAAGATTAGAAATATACTTATATTTGATATTTATATAAATGAAAGCAATCTATGAATCTACCTCTTGCATCTAGGCATAAAATAATGTAACAATGAAATAACTCAATCTTACCTCCTCATAAATAAAGGTGATGATACCTATTTCCAATGAACAATTGAATGCATAGCTTATCTCTGTTTGATGCATGACTAACATCTTGGGGAGAGGTGAAACATTGTTAGCGGCTTAACCACCCAACCTCGGATCGAAAATCTTATCCCCACATGATCTGTAAGGAAAAAGGCCCTCTCTACCCAGAATAGCCAAGGGTCATCTTTCTATACACTAGGAATCTTGGTAATTTAACACACCATACAACTTGGTAGCAAGAGATCACAATAACAAGAATATACATGAGCTATTAATTATTTCACATTAAAAATGATAATCATTGTTATGTCATATCTAATACTGGTTCATGTTATTGATGATTCCTTTCTCTCATATCATCACCCATCTTCTTGGCTACATAGTTGGGTGAGTCCCAGATATTTAGAATTGTCAAAGAAAATGACTCTGTCAATTATTCAAGAAGATCAGATGCATCCAACATTTCACACTCTGTAATTTCCTAATTATGTTCTTTAATTTTTTTTAAAAAAAATTGAATGTTTAATGAATTAAATTAATCATAATTTATTTCTCTATAACTCCACCTCTTCACCATTTCATGGCATATTTGTTAGTGAATCCTAGGTGATAGAAAATCTATAGAATTCTGATCTTGTTCCAAAAAGTTAGAAAAGCATGTGCATTGATGTGGATTTATGTCTTCAATCAAGTATAATACAACTACTAAATGAATTCACAAATGATATATTCTTAGGGATACTTGGTGAATGGTCTCATATACATTTAAGAATGCAATCAACTAGTATTATAAATTGTTCTCTATATAATATACCTAGCCAATTATGGTTGGATACTCAATTAGAGTGACAATGATTTGAAAAACATTTATTAATTTATCTTCAGCTCTCTCAATATGTAGTTGACAATAAATAAGAAAGAAGAAACTATGAAACACAACCACAAATAATATATTCAGATAGATTCATCAACTCATGGTTACCATTGTATATCCATCCTACATATACATGGGTGGTACATGATTATGATTTAAGAACATCAATGATAAATAAAGATAGACTCTGTGAACTAGAAATCTTTTTTTAAGTCTACCTAATTTGGTCTATATTAGACTAGCATAAATATTTGGCTTTCATGCAATCATGACTTCTTGAATCTTAGCAACAATGTGCAGTGGCATTAGTGGTGTTGAAGTGTGTCCTTCTAGAGGCCATGATTGGTGGGTGAAGATTACATGGTACATGAAATTATATAGAAAAATGGTCTCCTACATTACCTCCTAGAGTGACTTTAGATGATAATGAGCCCCAAGCTCTAATGCCATGCCCATATTTTCTTACCCAAAATAAAATGTAGATTCTTTTAAAGGAAGGCATGATTTAGATAATTATTTTCTACTAAAAATTTCATATCCCTTCCTCACCCTCCACAAAAGACTGACACATCATTTGGCATGGAGACAGCTTCAACAAATGTGATTGCAACTACAATAGACACATCATCTGCTCAATCACTATTTTCTCCCTCTCAACTCCAGGTATCAATAATGGAAGCATCTACCACTTCATCTATTGATTTGTGGCTCTCTTCTTCAACTATTGAGTCAGGAACTTCACTAGCAGCATGTGTAGTAAGTGCAACATCTTGTTCTATAGTTTTATCTACTATAGCTTTAATTGCACGAATTTTTTCTTTGGTAAGTTCTTCTATTGCAAGCATTCCATTTAGTGTTCTACCTATTATTACTAATATTTTGGATATCATGTCAATTTTGGATTTTGTTAGCACTCCTCTTAGTTTTCCTCTAGTAGGCCCTATTCAAGTTTTCACAGCTAGCCCTACTATTTCTACAATTGTTTCTATTTCTAAGTCCAAGGCAGTAATGTCAAAAGTAGAACCAAGGAAACCTCTAAAATTTCTACTTACTAGAAAGGAAATTGATGAAGATATAGATCTGGACAAAGAAATTGCAATTCCTAAGTTGGACCTTGATAATGCCATTGTTGAACAAATGAGATTGGTCAGCCAACTTTTGGAATATAAAGCCAGGTAGAAAAAACTCAGCGAGGAAAGGGATAGAGAGTTTAGAATAATGAAGAGTGCAAAGAACATTCTGACAGAAGCTATAGGCATATATTTTGATTCTAATCAACATATTTTTCTATAGTTGGAAGAAATAGTTAATAAGTTCAATGAGGACACTTCTAGTCAAGAGAAGTTGATAGAAAAGATAGAGAAAAAGTTTGATAATAAAGTTCTTGAGCACATTGCTCAACACATTGCCATAAATTAGGTAGAACTATCCTCCATTTTGGCTAACATTGAAAATTCTTTTACAAATGTAACATCACTTTTTGCTAAGCTATGTGATGTTACTGGGTTCACTAAGGAGATACAAGAGAAATTGAACAAGATTGATGAAGATATGAAGACCAGTGCTCAAAGGTTGCAACTTGACCCTAGTTCAAGCTCTGCACATCACATTAAGGTGAGATTTCTATTAGATATGTAGGCTAAACTACTGGAAGATGAAGCAAGGATCAAATCCACATTGATAGACATCCAAAACATAATCCTTCCAATCATGGACACAATGCAAAAGCACATTGCATATTCAAAGTCATTGGTCCAGGATAACAATTTTTCTATTGCAGACCATATGATTGAACTTTCAATAGAAGATCAAGTGGCACTTCATACCTAAAATTTTTTGCAAGAGAACTGGGATAAGACATTAGCTCTTATTCTCAAGGTACATTCTGAGTTTCTCTCTCATTTTGGCATCTCTATATGAATATATTGTATAACTCTTTGGCATTATTTTCAAAAAGGGGGAGTAAGAGATATTTTGTGGAGAGACAAAGGGGCAAAGAATAGATTAATATATGTACAGAATAAAAGGGAAAGAGACTATGTATATATTATATCTTATGTATGGGGGAGATATGTGCAAATGTATATACAAAAGCTTTACAGAGATAAATTTTGAAAAATCAAAAATTAGTATGTCAGTATGCATAAGTCTTGGCTTATAAGTGTTTTTGTTAGTAGTGCCAAAGGGGGAGATTGTTAGCATTAGGTTATATTTGTCATTAGTGACAACACTTATTCAACTCTGTATGGTTACTGAGCTCATCATTTAGTCTCTAGTGTTTGTCAAGAAATCTAGTGATAACTAGGTTTTACAGTTCATACTAAGCATTCTGAAAGCTACCAAGTGAAAACAAACAGTGTGCAATCCACTAGTTATCACTGAGAAGATAGTGGTCACTGAGCTTCGTAGTACTTATTGAGTCATCAATTTCTATGATGTGAAGCCAGTGTCTACTAAGTGATGGAGGAGTAGTGTTTACAAAGTTCAAGCAAGGTAAACCTAATATTTAGTTTCTACCAAGTGACACTATATCTACCGAGTCTCCAATGGTCATCAAGTTTGAAGCTACATTGTGTCATTAGTATGGACCATGCCTCTACTTCTACCAAGTAAATGATGATGTCAAGTAATGTAGTAGATGTTGAGTATCAAAAGTTCACCAAGTCAGCTTACAGAACCTGAGTTTCTACTATTTGGCCAACTCAGTAATATTTTGTTTACTTGTGTTTTAGCCAACCTTGTAATTGTAAATATTGGAATGGTATATATGTAATGTATCATATCATTTTCCATGTATGGATATGCAATGTTTTTGAGAAGAGTGAATACAAATCAGTAGTAGAGAAGAGTATTCAACAAGGTCTATAAGGAGTAGTAAAGTTATATCTATCACAAGAGGTGATTTGTACTTCAAGGATCTAATTAGAAATCAAGTTGTAAGTCAGATCTACTATTTCATCAAAATAGGTGAATCAGTTACTAAATCCTTTAGTAGGGTAGACTTAACAATCTTTCTTTAAATCTCTTAACAGAGTGCATACTTCATTATATGTTTGTAAAACCTCTAATAAGGTCATTCTAGTAGTCAAAATTGCTCTTAACATGGTAGATCATTAGAAGTGATCATTATAAGCCTTAACATGCCAACTTTTTACTGTAGTAGTGACATTTTTTGGATATCATCCCCACCCCAGTTTTACTTTCTATTTGGAAGGTTTCTTGGTCACCAAATATTTTTTTCATGTGTCATGAATGTTTATCTTTCACTTTCTCATGCATGCAGTAGATTAGATCAATTAATGGTGAATGGATTATGTTGATTAAGTGCTGAATTGGTTTAAAGTTTTGAAGTTACTGATTCACCCCTTCCCTCTTAGTAACTTGGAAAGTCTTGATTATTTCCAAAAGAACATGATTGAACAACACTTGACTTCCCATAAATTCCCTTACACATGAAGTGATTGTGAAGAAGCAAAAACAAAATTTTAACCATAAGCTTTGGTATCACTTGCATTACTGATGGATTGTACCCATCTAATTTGATGTGTAGTTGATGAATGACCTACTTTACATGCCAATGAGTAACCATTTATACTACAACTTAAAACCTTGAAAACTCTATAGCTTTCAACTTAAAATACAATACCACCCCCAAATTGGTGAGATTATTGTTTTATTCCCCATTAGGAAGTATCATTATGTATTTCCCTCCAATTCAACCCTCAAATTGAAAATAGTTGTAATTTGGTGCAAACTGGTTTCCTTCCTCAAAAAATAGATGGCCTTTTTACCATGCCTATGGTGATACCTCATCTTCATCCACACTTATGCCTATATACATGACTTGAGCTCCATCTCATCATTATAATCACCTCAATCCAATGGACCTACCCCTCAATACTTCTTGTAGCTAAATCTTAACTACTTCCTCCACATTTAAATGTGACCTATTTCACCTTACTAATTCTTGAAGATTGTCCTATCCCTTAATGATGTATAGGCAATGAAAGCAACACTCCCAAGTTTTGCAAAATCAATCTATATCGAGTGCCTTATTGTTGTTGTAAGTTTCTAGTCTCGCAAATCATAAATTGGAGCTTTCATGAGGAAGGAGTCTTCTCCAACATATTTTACTTCAAATAGCAAGTATGATAGTCAAGAGTTGATTGAAACAATAACTATCCATGTTTGTAATACAAAGCATGGAAGATTCATTGTGTTTATGGATCATTAGGTCATGGAGGTTATAAAGAAACAAAAGGTGGAAAAGCTAATTGACTTCGGCAGAACTCATAACTTCATCAACATCAAGTTAGAAAAAAACCTAGACTAAATTATTAATCAAGTATAGTTGATGTTTACTTCAAACTTTGAATTGAAAAGCTCACAAATTACTAGCAATTTAGGTGTAGCATGGAGTCTGCATCTTTTACACTTTCACTAGCCTTTTAATTTAAACTAATACATGTCAAATAACCTAATGAAAATAGTTGGTATTGAATTTACATTTAAAATTTAGACTATATGGTGTTCTTGAATGTAGATGCTAAAATAAATGCTATGTTCCTAAAGTATCAATTCCTCTTACTAAAGATTAACATATTCCTTATGAGAGCAATACTAAGATGAGAAATATTATTATATAATTTAACCATATAATTGTAATGTATATATTTTATATCTAGCAATAGGACAATGAATTAATTTTCCCACTAAATTTAAGTTTAATTTTGAAATTATTATTATTCACTAATGTATATATTTTCCATGTAATACAATGAAATGATTCGCCCAAAAAATTAATATTTTACTATGATAATTATTTTTTGTTCACCAATGTATATATTTTTCTGGTTTAAAATAAAACAATTTGCCTAGATTTTACACATTGTTTGAGAGACTATGAATGATTTTCCAATGGATATTATTATTTTTTCTTTGTAAATTGACTTTTTTCTCCACAAAAATTAAATTTTTTTGTCCGGTGTTTTACACCTTTTACACCTTTTCTAAAGGGGGTTTTCTTAAAGTATACCCTAAAGAGTTGTCATTGTTCTTTACCTCTCTCTACTTATTTAATGACCACTTGGGTTTGGATCTACATTCAAAAGCTCTATATCTATACTTCTAATAGTTATAGCAATATCCTTAAACTATTTGAGTGTGCATGGTCTTGGTTCTACATCCATGTGCCTAATAACCTTATTTGTTACACTTGTGGTAGTGACCCATGTTCTTCTACTTAACATTTAGATTTATAGTCTTGCCCCTGTAAACATTATTAGTCTGAATTATCTTACCACAATTATGACAAGTAGGTTTAGAGTTCTTATCTTTGTTACTTATTTCTTCACAACTTTTTGATGGTTCTCCTTCTTCAGTACTAGTGTATCCCAATCTAGAAGTATCATTGTTAGATCTAGGGGATCCCATCAATTGTTCAAAGTACTTGATGGCTTCACTAGGTTTATTGAAACTTTTAGTAAACTCCTTTTCCCATTTCAGATCATTTCTCAATTGTTCATTCTATAGCTTTAGTGGTGTGATCTCAATTTATTTACTATTTATTTCATGATTAGCAATCATGACTTGATTCATTGTCTCCAATTCCATGTCAGCAATCAAGTTTATCTTTGATGATTTCTCTTCCAATCTACTAGTCAAAAACCTTTTTTCATCTTCAACCATGACTTTGTCTTCCATAGATTTCTTTTTATGTTTGATACCTCACATGGAAATATGGCTTGTGATTCAATCTCTATCTTTAGATTTCTGATCTATTCAGCTAGGATATTGTTCTTTTCCATTAGATCTAAAACTGCTACATCTAATTCATTGGAGTTTCCATTTGAAAATATTTTAGTAGTTTCCATCTCTTGGTATTGTGTGTCATTATCCTCAATAGTAATTTCCTTCCTTCTTCTCAATGATTTCTTTAGGTCATCTCTTGCTTCATTAAACTGATGTAGAATAAGTTGTCTTTCAATCTCTTGGTTCTTAATCATCTTTCCCAACTTGTATACTTCCATTTTCATGATCTTTCCTCAAAGTTGGAAAGCTTTACTTTTAGAGGACTTAGCTCTGATATGAATTTTTGGAATTATAATAGGAAAGGTAAACTCTACGGGGGGGGGGGGGTGAATCAGTGCTTCAAACCTTTATCCATAAAAACATTCACCATACATCCATCTCACAATTCAAAAATTAAACTAAAATACCATATAAAGTATATACATCTAAAGTATATAAATAAGTAAGCATCCACACATGTATGACATAGGATATGATTCTTGAGAAACCCTCTAGTGAGAAGGTAAAACTATGGTGGAGATGACACCCACAAATCTTCACTATTGTAGTAATAAAGTGCATCCAATGAAGGTTACAATGTTTGATCATGAATCATGATCTACATTGTGAAAGGTTTTCCTTGTTAAAATCTTACAAATACTATTAGGTCTTACACTATTACAAAAAATTAACACCCCATTAGAAGTGTGTTTGATTAAAGGACTTTAACTCACATTTAAGTAAGTACCTTGTTAGAGGACTTCAATACAACATGTTAGGACTAATCTATTAAGAGATTTAACTAATTCACCTATTAGAGTGTTTCAACAATGATCTTGTTATTAGAACTCTCTTTCTTGATGTCAAATCACCTTTATACTAATGTGTGCTTGATGCCTTCTGATCAAATGTCTCTCTGTTGTCCATTGTTTACTTTCCTCTGTTCTCCTTTAACTAATTTTGTAATGAAACTTAAATCATAAAACCTTGGTCACCATGAATGTCCTATTTACAAATATAAACTCTCCTTCTCTACTCTTCTCTTCTCTTCTCTCAGAATAGTGTAGGGTTTGTCTTCTTTAAGAAGACTTGGCTGACTTAGAATTAGGTAGGAATCAATGGCTATGATTCACCCATATTTCCACTTAAACCTTTGCTTTTACTTATTGGATGTATGTAATACATATGGATTCATAATTAAGATTCATCCTTATCAACAAAAGATTGTAAATCAACCCTTAAGTTGACTTAAAATGGTTTACATAATAGTTTGTCCCAATACAAACAACTATGTCAAAATTGTGTTACTTGACATCTAAAGTCCCTAATGCTCAAATTTAACTGGAACTTCAATGCTATAGATTGACATCTAAATGAATAGGAATACATTGCTTTCTTGGAACCTATATCACTTGGCACATACTATCTGCTCAACACTTGAATGACTTAGCACATTAGTGACTTGACACTCACTGTTTACTTGGAATGCTCTAATGTAATGTTGTGCTCAACATATGTTACTTGTTTGATATGAACTAAGTAAATGACTTAAGTGTATAGACACTCACTTGTCAAAACCAGTCTAATATTAAAAAATATAAGGGCTCTTGGATGAAGGTGTGTACTCTAACTAGAATGTCAATGGTTTCTTGAGATCTTGAGAGAGGTCCACTTCCATGCAAACCATCCTTTGAGTATGTGCATTAAAGAATTCCTTTGGTTCCATGTAAACTGCTTTTCCATTGGTTTGAGCAATAGATATGGAGACCCAAAAAATTAACCCATATAGGCATTTTTACTTTCTTGTGATATGACACTGATAAATCTTGAGACTGCCACTAGAAAACCAATAGTGAAGACCTAACTAATGACATCCCATGAATAAATACCACATCATACTGGTAAGGGTTAGCAAACAAACATAAAATAAAAAGCCTTTAGTAAATCTTTTGATGCCCTTGAGCCGAACTCCATGAGTCTAGTTCTTGGAAACCCATTCTCTAAGCATGCTTTCAAGAGGAGACCGACCTAGAAGGTGGGTATGTGCAAGATCATGGTGTGCCAAAAAGTGGTGATCTTAAAAATATGTAGTCCTAAAATGCCTCAAAACATTTCAAAATGAATTCCAACTTTTTTCCCACCCATCATGATACTAAATTAAAACAATTAATACCTTTATAAGGCCTGTTATATCTTTTGATACCAACCCTATATGATCACCTTTAAAAAAGTCCTAAAAATGTGTTTTTGGCCTATAGTTTTGTGTTTTTTTACATCAAACATGTAGTTGATGACTTTTTTTCTACCAAAATTTGATGAACTGAAAAGGGTTTCTTAAGAATGTTCTTAGTTTTTCATAAATGTAAGGTTTTTCAAATTATGAGTTTAGTAAGTCATTATTACTTATTTTCTAATGGAGTTACATATAAAGTGTTGACTGACACACTACTTGAAAAACAACTCTAACTTTCAAATGGTACAACATTTTTGAAATCCAAAAGATGCATCACATTCTATTCTTCTTCAACTATAAGGGAAAAAATAGAGAAAATAAATTTTGGAAATTTTTGAATTACTTAAGGTGGTCAGACATGAGATTTTTTTTATTCCAAAATTACTAAAGTAGAAAATTAATTATTACTTATTTGTTTAGAACAAAAATATACAAAATTATGTGTCACATCTAGGCATTAGTCTACTTCTTCTATCTAGAATATTGTTTAAAAATATTATCATTTGATTTTGATTAAGGTGGTCAGACATATGTCTACTTCTTATTTTTGATACCCAAGTAACCTATTAAGGTATGTTTCTCTTACCAGTTGCATGCATCATTAAAATCTTGAATGTTAACAACAATATGAGGGGAAGGCTTACCTTGTGAAACACTTTTGGAACAAAATTTTATTCTTGTTTGTTTAGAGGAGGCACCACGAGCATCCGTCACAAGAACTCTAGCACCAATAACACCTACTGGGATAAATTTTGTCAAACCCATAATAAGAACCCCTAATGCTCTTGCAATTAATATAGTATGACCAATGCAAAACCAAAGATGGATTCAAAATAAAAAAACTCTACACTAGCACCACAAATACTTATTTTGAAAATGGTGTGAACAATATTTTTAAACAATTTTATACAATTTTATTCTTTGCTCCATTTTCTCCACATAGTGTAATCGTAAGTACCTAGATGTAGAATATTAGGTTTATTTTGAAGAAATAAAACCTATTTTAATACTATTTTGCATCCATGTTAATTACCTTTAAGTATAGAAAATCTACATATTTATTATTTAATGTTATAATTTTGTTTGTAATTTATTAATATTTATTTATAAAACTATGGCATTTCTAGTTCCAGTATATCATTGTTTATTTTAGTACTATGTTCAAATTGTAATCATGATAGATTGTCTCTAGGTAAAGAGAATATTTAACTTACTTTTGTGTATAGTTTAATTTTCATATATAGAAATTAATGATGGAGGAATTAAAATAAATGATATGAAATATATTTAGACATTTTTAATGATAATTCAAAATTATGTTATAATTTTTATTATGCTAGGTTTAGTTATTTAAACACATTAATAATATATTTACTAAATGATACATGTGTTTGTGGATGTGTATGTGTTTGAGAATAATGGGGAGACTTGGATTGAAAAGTAATTTGGTAAGTTTAAGTATTTATGTTAATTGTAGATAATTTGTAGTGATCAAGGATGCCCTTTTCAGCTTTTTCAAATCAACAAGAGGTCTATAATGCACAAAGAACCCATTTTCCCCTTCCTCTTTCCATGATGAATATGTATTAGGAAGGATAAAAATTTTACCATTGAAGTAACCAATGTTCTATAGAATTGATTCCAATTTTTTTAATAATATATACATTTTAATACAGAAATAATTTGAAAACACTCCTTTATAACACAACCATTTTGACATTCAAAGTGAAAATGTTTCATTAAGGTAAAAGCTCATGTGAAGAAATTTAAAAATTCCAATGTGGAGTGGAGTACAATATTTTAGAAAAGAATTATATAGATGCCGAAAATCCTAAGAAAATTCTAACAAGTTCTAACTTTTTGATGCTTCACAAATTTATCATTATGAAATGAACCAAAAATCATTCAACACTATCTAGGAGAATTTTTTTATAAGAAAATCTTATATTAATTTTAATATTTGAATATGTCCCTACATATAGATATAAATTGTAAGATTATAATATAGTTTAAAAGTTGAAGGAATACTCAATCTCAAATGGAATGAATTTGATGCATGAGTATCTTAGGGAAGTCAGCAATCATGTATACAAGGGCTTCATGATCAAGCTTTTGGAGTTATGATTAGTGTAATTAGGGGTGCGTTTGAGGCATACTAGGGAACCTTTCTTGCCTAATGATTGGATTTGTCATCTTGGAGTTAAAGGTATTTTGGTGATTGTTGTCATGATTCCTGATTTATTGACAGAGCTTTGGAGATTGCATTTATGAGATTTGATCTGGGGGAATTGGTGTATAGGCTCTGGGATTTGGATAGTGGGATGGCATGTGGACCTATGTCTAAGTGTGCACATTCTTATATAGTTATATGAGTTAGTTATGCATTATAAACTTGGAGCTTGTCCTAAGTATTTAGTTATTTCACATCATTGTATCACATGTTAATTATGGAAAACATGAAGATTACTATTTTATATTTAATTTCTATTGTAAGCCAACTTGTGGCTCAAATATGCATCTAATACAAGAGTTTTATTTAAATTGTGGCTACTAGGCCAAATTTTTTGGATATAATTGATTAATTATGTATTGTCTTTGATGTTACACAAATGACATATCACTATCAGTCAGTATATGTCGAACTCCCTCAGGTAGTGGAGACAATTTTTTGTGTCTAATAAGAATTCTTGTGGTTGCCTAGTTAAGAAGGTAGTGTCTACTAAGTTCACTCGGTCAGTTAATGAAGGAAAGTAGGATGGAACCAGTGCTAACTAAGCTAACTCAGTTCCCAAAAGATCTTTAGAAGTTTGTAATGTTAACCAAGCTTCTATTGGTTAACACAAGAAGTAACTTTTGAGTTAGTTTCTACCGAGCTAGGTCAACTAACAAAGGGATTTGTTATTTCAGCTTATTAAGCTTAATTGATTTATCTATTGGTTCTAGCCAACTAAGGTGATGAATATTAATATTTTTATGTTGTATTTGAGCCAACTTGACAATATAAAAGATATAAGGTCAAGTTATAGACTCAATAGTGTGCAAGTATGAAGATGAATGTATTGAAGATGAAGAGAGGAAGTGAATTTGAAGGATAAGTAGAATATCCTTATAGAGCAGAAAAGCTATATTTGATTAGGAAGGATCAAGTACAAGCCAAAATAGTGATCCATAATAAAAAAATTCAATTACATTCAAATCAAGTCATCTAATTGTTACTCTATAACCATTGTACTAGTGATCTAAATCTCTTAACAAAATTGGCTTAATAGCTATTTGAAAATGCTCTAACAAGGTGGCAGTTCTATTGAATTGTCTAAAGACCTCTAACAAGGCCACTTCTAATAGGGTTATTAAATCCTTTAAGAGGGTCACACATAAAAGTGTGTTTTGTAACCTTTACTAGGGTTGGTTCCTAATGGGCTCACTTTAGAAGAGTGAAAATAGTAACTAGTTGTAATTGGTGGTTTTTTCCAACTTGGGTTTCCATGTTAAATGCTAGTTTCAAGTGTGTTCATGATGTTTTCTCTTATGTGTTTACAACTAAGTTAAAGTAATGGTAATCATAGATAACATCTATAGTTTGTATGTTAAGCATTTATTGAGCACATTTAGTAATTATAGAGTTACAATAGTTTATGTGTGTTTATCGAGCGTCAGTAGTATTTAGTATTTAGGTTGTAGTTTGTACTAACATTTAAGGGATCTAGGATTTATTTTAGTAGTAATTGATTCACCCCTACCCTCTCAGTTACTCCTCTTATATTTCCAACAATTGGTATTAGAGCTTTTGGTCCTTGAAAAGAAGGTTTCAAGGACCTAAACTAAAGATCAGGATGTCTAATAGAAGAGAGATTCCCAAGATGAATAGATGCATTTTTACAACATGGAAAGGACTTATCAGGTTACATTTTGCTACTATTAGTGATCTAGGATGCAAATATCTTGATACTGAATACAAGACTCCCACTAGAACATTATCTATTGTAGATATTGCTGAAAAGAAGAATCATAACATCATGATGATTGATATTGCATCTGCTCTTAGTTATGCTGAATTTGATGAAGTCAAAGACTACAATCTACAACTCATGAGATGTGGACCAAGCTAAAAGACACATATGGAGGAGATGAAAATTTAAGAAGAGCTAAGGATGAAACTCTTAGAGGTCATTTTGATCATATGAAAATGAGAGAAGACGAGAATATTGCAAAATATGTGAAAAGGATCAAAACAAGTGTAAGTGCAATGAAAGCACTTGGATGAGACATTGAAGAGAAAATAGTTGTAAGAAAGGTACATAGAACTCTTCTTCCTATTTATGCAATTAGAGTATCTACTATTTAAGAAATGAGATGCGATCCAAATAATAAATTATCTTTGGATGCTCTAGGTGGATGATTGACAACTTTTGAGTTAGATAACTTTGAAAACTATGGTCCTAGTTCAAAGGTTATTGAATCTACTTTAAAGATAAACTCTCACTCAAAGAAAAGGGTAAGAAATCAAAGTCCAATCAATTAGGAAGTGAAGAAGAAGAATTAGAAGATAGTTCAAATAGTGATGTTGAAGTTTTTGCAGCACTAATTGCAAGGAAGTATTCCAAAGGAAGAGGAAAGTACAAAGGTAAATTTCCTCTAATCTACTTTTCCTGTGAAGAATTTGGTCACATTGTTGCAAGTCCAAATAAGGAAATCAAAAATGAAAAGAAAATCATTAAGCATAAAGGAAAGAAGGATTCCAAAAAATACAAGAACTACAAGGACAAAGGTAAGAAATCTTGTTTTATAGCCAAAGATTCTAATAACAGTAAATACGAAATGGTATACATTGTTATAAAAGATGAATTTGATGATGAAGGAGATAAGATGGAGATTATCTCTCATGTTAGAAAAAATGATATATGGATTATTGATAGTGGCTATTTACATCATATGACTAGAGACAAAAAAAAAAAGTTGAGCACATGGAATATTATGATGGAGCTAGTGTGAGATTTGGAAACAATGAACCTTGTAACATAAAAGGAAAAGGATATATTTCATTGACTAAAGAACTTGTATTTGACAATGCTTATTGGGTTGAGGGACTATGTGTTGCACAGTTGAATAACATTGGATTCAAGCTAGAATTCATGAATGGATAGGCCAAACTATTGGATGGAAAAGGAAATCTGGTTTGATCTGGAAAGGAAACAAAAGGTAATCTATTTTATTGTGATCTTAGTGATTATTTATGATTTATTGCTCAAGTAGAAGAAAGTTGTTTATGGCACAAAATACTATGCCATGTAAACTTTGATAGTCTAGTTAAGATAAGCAAGCATACAAGAGTAAGAGGCATTCCTAGTTTAAAGAAACATGATATGGGTTTATGCAAGAATTACGAAATTGGTAAGATGGGAAACACTAGTTTAAAAAGAAAAAATTATCAGTCAAAAGAAGTCATAGAAAATTTTCATACAAACTTATGTGGACCTATTGGAATAGAGAGTCACAGTGGAGAAAAGTTTTTTATTCTTCTTTTGATGACTATTTTAGAATTATGACTATAATGTATCTAAAAAAAAAATCAGAAGCCATTCAAAAATTCAAGTGGTATCTAGCAAGAGTAGAAAAAGAAAAGTTGGAAAAAGGTTGAAATGTTTAAGGTCAGACAGAGGTGGGGAATTCATCTCCAATGAATTCAATAATTTTGACGTTGAAAGAGGAATTAAAAGACAAGTATCTTCCCCTAGTACACCATAGAAGAATGGTATAGCTAAAAGAAGAAATAGATCCATCATGAATTGTGTAAGAACCCTTATGATTGAAAATAATGTTTCTCTCAACTATTGGAAGGAAGCTATTAGCACTATAGTTCATACCTTGAATAGATTACAATTGAAGAAAGACTTGAAAAAGACTCCTTATCAACTATGGTATAGCTACAAACCTAATGTAGGTTACTTGAAAGTATTTGGTAGCAAATGTTATATCTTGAAAGAGTATAGAAAAGGAAAATTTGATCTAAAAGGTGATAAAGGCATATTTCTAGGATACTCATGTAGAAGTAAAGCATACAAATGTTTAAATTTTTCTACTCATAAAATAATAGAAAGTGCACATGTTAGAATTGATGAGTTTGTAGACAAGAGTGAAGAAGAAAGAAACAAGGTGCCAAGTAATTATAGAAGATTTGTTTACTATGAACCTAACACCCTACCAAACCTATCTAAAAGAAAGGAAGATTCATCTCTTGTGTCCCCAAAATCTCCAATATTTATCGAGTTGTAGACAGTACAACCTGAGTCACGGTCTGAAAGACCCAAGTCACAATCAGAGGCTACCAAGCTAGTTCAAACCTAGTATGATGGACTTGAGTCACAAAGAGAAGGACCCAAGCTTGAAAATGATGTTCATAATGAAGATAGTGGAACTCATTCAAAGTACAAAGAGCCTGTGTTAGCAAGATATGTTATAAGGCATCATGCACTTGATCAAAACAGTTGGAGACAAATCTGATGGAACAATGACAAGAAGTAAATTAAAAGGTACATGTTTACTTGGTGAATTTCAATCTATAAATGTTAAAGATGCTCTAGATAATGAAAGTTGCATTGAAACAATGAATGAAGAGATAGAACAAATAGAAAAGAACAAAACTTAGACTCTTGTTCCTAGACCCAAAGATAAAAATGTAATTGCCACAAAGTGGGTATTTAGAAATAAGCTAAATGAAGATGGAAAAGTTTCAATAAATAAGGCAAGACTAGTATATAAAGGCTATTCTCAAGAAAAAGGTATTGATTATGGTGAGAATTTTTCTCCTATAGTAAGACTAGAAGGTGTTAGAAATTTAGTAGCATATGTAGTACATAGAGGATTTAAAGTGTATCAAATGGATACTAAATCTACATTCTTGAATGAAATTCTTGTTGAAGAAGTCTGCATTGAAAAACCAAAAGGTCTTGTAGATCCTAGCAAAAGAGACATGGTTTGAAAGTTACACAAAGCATTGCATGGTCTCAAACAAGCTCCCAGAGCTTTGTATGAAAGACTTCATAATTACTTCATATAAATTGGCATTCAAAGAACAAATGATAATAGTGGTCTATATATCAAAGAAGGACTAGACAAGAAGATTGTATTTGTAGAAATATTTTTTGATGATACTCTATTTACAAGAAATGATGACTTGTGCAAAGCATTTTCAAAAGAAATGAGTAAAGAATTTGAGATGTCCATGTTTGGTGAGATAAAATTCTTTGTTGGATTGTAGATATAACAGAACAAAAATGGTATCTAAATCACTCAATCTAAGTATATCAAGGAGATACTAAAGAAGTTTGGGATGGAAGATTCAAGACTAGTTGGAACCCTTATGTCTACTAGACATAAGCTCTCCAAATCTAATGATTCCAAAGAAGTAGATCAAACAAAATATAGATCAATGATTGGAAAATTATAGTATGTATTATATATAAGGCCTAATATTGCTCTAGCAGCTAGAATAGTGGCAAGATTCTTAGTAAATCCTAAAGAAAATCATATGATGGGAATCAAGAGAATCATGAGATATCTAAATGATACTGAAGACTATGGCTTATGATATAAACTTGGAAGAAATTTGGACCTAAAGGTATTTATTGATGCTGATTGAGCACGAAGTATTGATGATATAAAATGCACTAGTGGTGGAGCATTCTTTCTTGGTAAAAGACTAGTGTCTTCGACAAGTAAGAAGAAAAATTGTACATCTCAATCTATAGTAGAGGTAGAATATGTGGCAATAGTAGTTAATTGTTCTAACATTGTTCGGTTCAAACAACTATTGGAAGGAATAAAGATAGAGATCAAGGATCCAATAGTCATATACCATGATAACACTAGTGCAATCAATATATCAAAGAATCTAGTGATGTATACCAAAAAAAATACATTGCTATAAAATATCACTTCTTAAGAGAACTGGTGCAAGACAAAGAAGTAAGAGTGGAATATGTAAATACAAAAGAACAAATTGTAGTCATATTCACAAAGTCATTACCCAAGGATGAATTTCTATATCTAAGAGGTAAACTAGGGGTCATTCCCCTATCTAAATCTCACTAAATAAAGCTTAGTGATGCATCAACAAGAGCTAAGTTGAAGATCAATCCTTTGGTGTATAATTGATAAGGGCATATTGCAAATGAATCAATACTTAAGGTGCATTGATATTAATAGAATTTTTGTCTTTGGCATGTGTTGTCAAAGATGGAGAAGTTTAGTGTCATATATTTGAAAAAAAAATTGTCATTCAAAGAAGGATAAGTTTTTTGTAAGAGTGAGAAAGTTTTATGAATGAACTTCACAGTAGTTGTTGCTGATAGAGGAAGAATCCAATGAAAGGAAGAGGTCACACTAATAAAGGGAGTTCTCAAGAATAAATCCAAAATTTCATTGTACTATGACATGTTGTGTTGCCATCAATTCCAAAGAGGGAGATTTGTTGGATACAATTGATTAATTGCGTATTTTCTTTGATGTTACACAAATGTCATATCATTATCAGTCGGTCTATGTCAAGCTCACTCGGGCAATGAAGAAATTTTTTGTATTTACCAAGTGTTTCTGTGGTTGCCCAGTTTAGAAGGCAATGTCTATCAAGTTCACTTGAGCTTCAAAGGAAAGACTATAGAAGATGAGTGTTAACTAAGCTCACTTGGTTAATTAAGGAAAGTTGGATGGAACCAGTGCTAACTAAGCTAACTAGGTTGCTAAAGGATCTTGACAAATTTGTATTGTTAATCAAGCTTCTATTGGTTAACATAGGAAATCACTTCTGAGTTAGTTTCTATAGAGTTGGGTCAGCTAATGAAAGATTTTCTTATTTTGGCACATTAAGCTTAATTGATTTATCTAATGGTTCTAGTTGACTAAGGTGATGAATATTAATTATTATAAGTTGTATTTGAGCTGACTTGACAATATGAAAGATATAAGGTCAAACTGTGGATTCAAAAGTGTGCAAGAATGAAGATGTTATGAATGTATTGAAGATGAAGAGAGGAAGAGAATTTGAAGGATAAGTAGAATATCATTATCAGTCATATCATTATTAGTCTGTATATGTCAAGCGCACTCAGGCAATGAAGACAATTTTTTTGTATTTACCAAGCATCCCTGTGGTTGCCTAGTTTAGAAGGCAATGCCACTCCTAATAGGGTGATTAAATATTTTAATAAGGTCACACCTAATAGAGAATTTTCTAACCTTTAACATGATTGGCTCTAAAAAGGGCTCACTTCAAAAGAGTGAAAATAGTACTTAGTTGCAATTGGTGGTTTTTGCTAAATTGGGTTTCCACGTTAAATCCTAGTGTCAAGTGTGTTCTTGATATTTTCTTTGATGTTTTTGAAACTAAGTTAAAGTAATAGTAATCATAGATAACATCTAATTTTTTTATGTTAAGTATTTACCAAGCACATTCAGTAATTATAGAGTTACAACAATTTATGTGTATTTATCGAGCATTAGCAGTATTTAGTTTTTAGTTTGCAGTTTGTGTTGACATCTAAGGGATCTCAGATTTATTTTAGTAGCAACTAATTCACCCCTCCCCTCTAAGGTACTCCCCTTATATTTCCAATAGACTTGTGTCTTAGTTGGGTATAGGTAGGGGGTCTTCTGGAGTCTTAAGTCATAGTCATTCGATTTGGAGAAGAGGATGTGGTAGAAGAGAGAACTTGGAGAAGATCTAGCGGCTGTGGTTTAGAAACAAGGAGGTTTCTTGGTGGCTTGCTAAGACAAGTTGAGATCTTGGAGGTTTCTACCTAAGTGAGGGTTTTTACTAGCTAGGGTTTAACTCAAATCTTGAGGGATCTTGTAGAATTTTTTAATCATTGCTATTGTATTAGGTCATAACCTGGAAGGCCTTATAGTTGGGTACATTGCATGTAAATAGTTACTCTATAAATAAAGAGTTGTGAATTGGTATGAGATCTTGCATTGTTATATTGTTTCCATTGTGTGGTTTATTGTTGGGTACTATGAAATTTCCTTTGAGGATTCTCCTACCTTGCACTATATCATGTGGTATCAAAAAAAGGTTTAATCTAGTTGGTTGAACTTATCAAAGTGAAGGTTGGATTTGGTTGATTTTTGTAGAGGTTTAGCAAAGATCTTGGAAGATGCCTCCAAGAAGATTGGACCCTAGGGTGATCAAATATTTCCATGATGTTTTGGAAGTGAAGATCTTAGAGAAAGTTAAATTAGATTTTTTATTTGAGATGGAGATGATGAAGACTAATATGATAGTTAAGATCATAAGTGTCATATGTATTGTACCTTTGCATGTTGGTATTGAAGATGGTTATGAGGAAGTTTCTAAAGACTTTGAAGTTGATGGATCAAGTGGTGAGGAAATAATTGATCATGTAGAGAGACCTATTATAAATAGGGTTAGCCAATTTTCTTAACCTGGATCTCTACTAAAGTTGAACCATAAAATGGAGGTTTCTAATTTCTCAAGTACTTTTAATTGTAAAGACCTAATGGATTGGTGAATTGGAAGAATACTCTAAGTTAGAGGATAGTGAAGATCCACTCAAAGTGAGGTTTCCACAAACTAATCTGATGGGACATGTTCCTATTTGGTGAAAATAACTGTAGCCAGATTGAGAAGAAGAAGGTGAATTGAAAATCACTAGATTGAGGCTAATGGTGACTAAGTTGAAGGATAAGTTCACTCCTACTAATTATGAACTATATTTATTTAAGAAGTTACATAATATGAAGTAGAAAGATATGTCTACAAAATATTATACTGAGGAGTTGTACAAGTTGACTATTTAGTTTGGACATAGAGAATTGTCTATGGAGAAGGTCACTAGATATATTAATGGGATGAGATTTAATATTTAGTATAAGATTGGTATGCTAAATATTGCTTTGGCAGCTTATCACTATGCTTTGAGCGAAGAAGAGAAGATGAAGAGGGGATATCAAGATAATCCTCAAGGGAAGGAGAAGAAGGATCACTTGGTGAAGAATAAATAGATTGTAGAAGATAAACAAAAACCTATTGATCAAAAGAGAAGGATCTATAGAGGTAAATTTAAGGTTACTTTCTATAGATATCATGCTGAAGGACATAGAGATTATGAATTTCCTAAAGCTAGTGATAGAGGACCTACTATGGTGCAAGAAGTTGAAGATTCAGTAAATGAACCTGAGATGGTTGGGGATAACTTGTTGATTCAAAGATTTTTTCTTGGAAAGAGGACATTGGAATATTGTCAAAGGAGGAATTTGTTCAAGGATCAATATAAGTTTGGAGGTAAAATATGTAATGTGATTGTGGATGGTGGTAGTATTGATAACCTTATTTTTGAGGAGATGGTTCAAAAACTTGGTTTGAAGAGTGTAATACATTCTTGTCCATATAGGATTGGTTGGCTACAAGATGAACATGCTTTGGAAGTGAGGAGAAATTTCCTATTGATTTCTAGATTGGAAAGTATGAGGATCAACTATTGCGTGATATTATGGATATAAGTATTTGTCACATATTACTTGGTAGACCTAGGTAGTATGATTGCAAGTAGGTACATGATTGTGTAAAGAATGTGTTTATGGTTGAAAAGGGTGATGGGAAGTATTACCTAAATCCTTTGTAGAATGGAGAGCTCAATTGGAAACTAAGTATTGGTAGTCTATTTGAGTTGAAAGAATTTGAGAGGGTTAGAGATCAGCATGGAAAGAAAACCTGTTGTACATAAGAGACTTCTATAAAGATGATAGTTGCAAAAAAGAAGTTTCCAAAGAAGAATAAAGGCAAGAGTGTACACATTGATGTGGTCAAGGATATGTATGCAAATAACTAGTTTGGGTTTTATGTGTTGATCCCTACAAGATTTTATTCTAGCTATTAAGAACATCTTTTCTTTGTACATGGGGTGTCTAATGTAGAAACACCCTAGGGGAATTACCAATCCTATATGCAAGGGCTTCATGCTTAAGTTTATGAAGTAATGATTCACACAGTTGGGGATATGTTTGAGGCATTTTGGGGAACCTTTCCTTAAGTGTGTGTGATGATTAGATTCATCATTTTGGAGTTAGAGCTATTTTGGAGATTGTTGGTTTTGGGTTCCTAATTTATTCGTAGAGCTTTGGAGATGGCATTTGTGAGATTTGATCTAAGGGAGTTGGTGTGTACATTCTTGGATTTGGATAGGGTGATGACACACAAACCTATGTCTAAGTGCGCATTATGAGTTAGTTATGTATTGTAAACTTGGGGCTTGTCTTAAGTATTTAGTTATTTCATGTGCTTGTATTACACATTAACTGAGGTAAATGTGAGGGTTAGCACTTTGTATTTAATTGTTTTTGTGAACCAGATTGTGACTTAAATATGCATTTAATTGTAGGGATTTATTTAATTTTTAGCTGCTAGGATGACTTGTAGCTTAGTTGGGTATATGTAGGGGTTCTTGTGAACTCTTAAGTCATCGTCATTTAGCTTGGAGAAGTTGATGTGGTAGAAGAGTAAAATTGGAGAAGAGCTATTGGTTGAGGTTTAGAAACAAGGAGGTTTCTTGGTGGATTGTGAGCACAAGTTGAGATGTTGGAGGTTTTTGCTAGAATGCATTTTTAGACTATCTAGGGTTTGGTTTGGATCTTGAAGGATCTTAAACAACTATTATTGTAATTGCTATTGTATTGGGTTGTTACCTAGGAGGCCTTATAGCTAAGAACATTGCATATAAATAGTTACTTTATAAATAAAGAGTTGTGAATTGGTATTAGATCTTGCATTTTTGTATTGTTTCCTATGTGTGATTTATTTCTTGGGGCTAGGACATATCCTTTGGAGATTCTTCTTCCTTACACTACATGAAAATTCAATATGTTGTATCTTAAGAAATAGATTTCAAACTACTAAATCATCATCCTAGATAGAGATGATGAATTCATATGGTGTACACACCATATTCGGTTATATATCATCGAAATGTGATATAAAATTATGAAATACTTTGATAACTAACTTTTGTCTAATAGCCAAAGGACTTTTGTATAAGATGTATGTTTTTGGGTTTAAATAGGTTCCCCAAAGCAAGTTATTATTCCTATATCTCTCTCTATAAATGAATCCTAATGGGTGATTTACTACTAGAAAGAGGAATTAGGGGCCCTCGTGAGATTTTAGTATTCAATGAAGGTTATTAAAATAGGGATCAACACACTCAAGAATCATATTATTAGAGCATTAAAATTCCTCATTCTTATTAATATTCTAAACAAGGAGAATCAATCATGATGAGAACACTTGTCTGGGTACTACAACTAGGTATCCACCTAAAGGTATGTAAGAATTTGATTGATTTAGGGTCAACTACTAACTATGTCTCCCTAAGAATTGTAGGAAATGTAAAATTTAGTAGGATATCCCTTCCATATATAACCCTACAAGGTTTCATGTCTCAATAAAGAATAAAAAACTTCTATAGAAGAGAATTCATGGGTAGAGTTTCAAATTGGAGCCTATAAGGCGAAGTTATTGTTTGATATGATGAACATGGATGCATGCAATATTTTCTTTGGATGACAATAGAAATTGTTGGAAATGAAGAGAGAAACTGAGAGGGGAGGGTTAATTATTTACTATAAAACTCTTCCCAATCCCTAGATGTCAAATCAAGTCACTCATTGATTATGCAATTTAATGTCAAACTTGGCTAAAACTGATTTACTATTCTAACTCAATTAATAAAGTAATACTATGAATATTAATAGGCTTTTTAACCTTTAGTAACTTAGTTGGTTAAACAAAAGAATAAAGAAAATAAAAATAAAATAGATGACACCAAATATTTAACATGGAAACCCAATTTGGGAAAGCCACCATGAAACTAGTTACAATATTTTTAACTCTTCATAAGTGAGCGTTGTTAGGAGCCAACCATGTTAATAGTTACAATATATATTCTTAAGTATGACCTTGTTAGAGGATTTAGTTTTCCTTATTAGGAGTGGCCTAGTTAGAGGTCCTCAAACACTTCAAGTTGAAATGTCACCTTGTTAAAGGATTTACAATATGATTTTTAATTCAAAACTATTAAGAGATTTATTCCCTACTAAAATGGTTAGAAGGTAATAGTAATATAATATTTGATAAGTCAACTTTAATACACTTTCAAATACAAAATAAACATCCAAATTGATAGGCATGGTTAGTTAATTACTAGACAAGTGTATTCTATTATCACTTGGTCAATATTGAGATTGATCACTTGGTTAACAATAGAAGTACTTTTCAATGTTTGACCACTCAATTACACTACAAGATGGATATCCTTTACTGCCCAACTACTTGGTTAACATTAAATTCCCTTCATTACCTAACTTCTCAATCAACACTGAATATTCTTTGTTAATACTACATATTCTTCATTGCTCGGTTAATACTGACAATTGTGTAACATTAATGGAAACATTAGATTTGAAGAATTATTCCAAAAATCTTTCTATTTGGCATTTATGGAAACAAAACATGTCAAGATAAAATGATATAAGTATGATGAATTTTATAATATCCTTAGTTTCATTCTAATCCTTATATATACCAACTCCCTCTATGATGCTTCCTAGACTTGTCTCAGCTACTATGAAATGAATTCTACCTCTTACATATGTCATCACTTTGTTGTGTACTTTTGTCATTTGAATACTTTCCATCATTTGAATACTTTCCTTCTTAGATACACAAATATCCCTCTTTGACATCAAACTCTCCCTCTTTTGCATCACATGCCAAAAACAAACATTATGAAGTTACTATGTACCCTTTTTACTAATTCATATGCAATATGCTCTATGTTTCATAACTAAAGTGTAACAATCTACATAAAATTGATAGATTTTCAATGGAACTTGGTTCATGCATCACTATCTATTACTTTTGTGGGCATAAGATACAGGAATAACCCACAGTTTATGTATTAGATACATAAATGCATCCTTAGCTAATGTCTTAATAGATATGTATGCTATCCACATCTTGGTGTTCACATATTCCAATCTCACCTTTGTGTCTTGAACCAATTTCCTAGGTGACGATACTCGATTGCAATGTGTTTGATCTTTGTATACATCATAGGGATTTTGGATACATTAATTGCACTTGTGTTATCATAGTAGATGATCACTGGCTCATTGATTTCCTCCTTCATTTCTTATACTAATTTCTTTATCCATATTATGTTAGAACAATTAACTAGTGCATCAATGTACTTTGCCTTTGTTGTTGATTGATAAATACAATTCTACTTTTTTTTGATTTAAAATATTAATCTCTTACAAAGAAAGAGTTCTCCTCCACTATTTCTTTTTCCATCATTATTATTTCCTGTGTAATTTGCATTAGTAAAGGTTCTTAACTCAAGATTTCCTCCTTTATTATACTATAAACCATATTCTTCATTTCCTTTTAGGTACCTCAGAACCCTTTTTGCTACCATGAGATGATTTTCCTTAGGATTTATAGAGAACCCTATAATTATGCTAGTTGTTAATACAATATTAGGTCTATTATGTACCACATACTGAAGTTTCCTAATCATTGATCTATAGATAGTCCTATTTACCTCCTTTGAATCATCATTCTTTGAGATTTGATGTCCAAAAGACATATGTGTTCCAACTAGTTTGGAGTCTTCTATTTCAAATGATTTCAATGTTTCCCTAGTGTATTTTGAGTGAATGATGTATATGCCATTATTAATTTGATGAACTTGTAGGCCAACAAAGAATTTTATCTCCCTAAAAATTGCCATTTGAAATTGTAACCTCATTTATTTAGAAAATAATTTGCATTAAATCTCATGTCCTTCAAATATGATATCATCCACAACTAGTTCTACTAACATTATCTTGTCTCATGGTGCTTCCTTTATATACAAATTACTATTATCCTTTTCCTTTCTAGAACAAATTCTTACCAAATACCCATGAAACCTTTCATACCACACTCTAGGAGTTTTCTTTAGTCCACATAGAGCTTTTGTATTTTACATACCATTTCACTTTTGTTTGGATAAATGAAACCTTGAGGTTGTTCTATGTAGATTTCTTCTTCTAGGATTTTACTTAGGAAATTTGGTCTTACATTCATCTGATATACTTTAAATCCTTTTTGTGCAGCATATGCTAGATGTATTCTAAATCCTTCAAGTATTGCAATAGAGGGAAAAATTTATCCATATTCAATACATTCTTCTTGCACATAAGATTTAAATAATAACCTTACATTGTTCCTTGTTACTTCTCCTTCCTTATTTAAATTATTTATGAATATCCATTTTGTACCAATCACATGTTCATCTCATTTATGTTTTGACAAGGAAATAATAAAAAACTTAAGTCATACTCTAGCATAATTATAGTGTGAGCCAAGTGCATAGTGTATGTTGAGCATAAATTGCTAAACAATAGATGTTGAGAAATACAATTACTTAGTATCGAGCACCAATATGAGCCAAGCAAACAGTATCTACCAATTCACTCAAGTGTTGAGAAGTCTATACATGCCAACTGATTCAAGTACCAAGTAAATAGATAGTGTTGAGCCATTTAGAAGCTAATTACAACATTCAAAATTTAGTCATGGCTAGGCATTACAGACTTTAGATGCCAAGTGAACAGTTTTGGCATAGTTGTTTGTTATGGCACAAACTTCTATGTAAATTATTTTTGGTATGACATAATGATTATTTTATGATTCTAGAAGATAAGTATGGAGGTATATTTTGAATTGCTATGTAATATGTGTAACCAATCAAAAAAGGGATGAAATAGATAGTAAGATTGATCAACCATAGTTGTTGATAAAGCCCTAGCCCATCCATGTAAATGCCTTTATAAGAAGGAGAAACCCTAAAAGGTTTGAGTGTAAAAAAAGATGAATGCTAAGAGCAATAAGGACATTGATGGTGGCTAAGGCGGTTATGACAGATATATGAATTGCATAATCAATTAGAGAGAATAGATAAGAGTAGTAAGAGTATTAGAAAAGTTATATTTGACCAAAAGGACAACTAGCAAAGAGAAGATTTGACATCAAGCAACAATGTGCTAACTATAGGATCATGGTGTTGAATCATTTTAATAGATAATACAAAGAAAATATCTTAATAGAGTACTCCTAATAAACATGTCTAAATCTCTTAATCAATTTCTTACTTTATTGTGAGTTGAAATTCTCTAACAAAGTGAGACCTAACTATCTTTGCAGCCTTTGAAAGGGAAGACCCCTCATAGGGTAGATCATAGTTTATGATCAAACACTTATAATTTTAATTGGTCACACTTTACAATTGTAGTGTTTAAGATTTGTGGCTGTCATCCCCACCCCATTTTTACCTTCTCTTTATAAAGTTATTAGGTAACCAATTCCTTCTATCATGTGTTATTTACTTTATGTTATGGATGAAATGTATGGTTAGCTATTTCAGTTTACATGTTAGATTGTGAAATGGTTGTGTGGTAAATGTTTTATGGTTAACATTTTGAAGTGTTGATTAACCACCACCCCCCCACCCACCCCCACCCCCCCCCCACTCCCACACACACACACCCCACCCCCTCCCCTCACCCCTCTCAAAATTTACTTTTTGATTGTTAATTCTAACAATTGGTATTAGAGCGTTGGTTCTCTTGAAGGAAAGCTTGACAGCTTGAGAGGAAACGATCTTGAAGATAGAAGTCTACTTATTGGAAAAGAAAATTGTTAACTAGAAGATTGAAAAACATCATGTTTGATATCAATTGAATGAAGAAAGAGATGTACTACATGAGTCATTGAAGAAAAGGAAATAATTAGCCATGCAAAAAAATGGAATAGATTATAAAGAGATTGACATTGTTGGATTTATTTTTAGATAGAAACTCTAAAGAGTTCGATGGAACAATTATAGATCTGATGGAAAATAGTGGAGCCCTAAGTGAAGAAGTCAAAAATCTCAATAGAGAACAAGAAATGCAATCGTCATTACTATGTGAGCTAACTAAAAAGAAAAAGAAAGTTGAGAATGAGAAAGTCATGATTGATGAAGGAAAAAGAATACTGACTAAAATAATTGAACAAAAGACATCAGATATATAAAAGCTTTCCAACATGAAATTGGATAAAATGAATTAGTTAATGATTGTTAATCATGAATTGAATGGAAAGGAAATTGAGATCACAAACCTTGAAGTCACATAATGACCTAGTGCAAAATGAGTTAAGAGTTGAAAGAGAAAATCTTAACAAGTCAAGTGAAGCCAAAAAGTATTATGAGAAATTGATGGAATTGCCAAGACCTATTAATTATATTATTGGATAGGGATACACTGCTATAAAGAAGGAGAATCATCTAAAGTGATAAACAAGGGAGTAACAAAGTTAATAATAGTAAACCCACTTGTCATAATTGTGGAAAATTAGGTTATATAGCTAATGTCTATAAGAGAAAAACTATCAACCAAAGCCCTAACAAGAAATATAGAGGAAACTACTACAACTACAATAAGTAAGGACATCAAGAACATGAATGCATGACCAAGACCATAAAAACTCCCCTAACCAGAAATATAGAGGAAACTGCTACAACTACAATAAGGACATCAACACATGAATGCATGACCAAGACCATAAAAACTCAAAGATTTGAAGGATATTGTTACAACTATTAGAAGTATGTACAAAATGAATATGAATGTAGATCCAAGCCTAAATGGTCATCAAACAAGCAAGCCAAACCATAATGGAAACCTTTTCAATTGGGATTACAATACAAGGTATAGTTGTCACTATTATCAAAAGTGTGGTCATATTTTTGAGAATTGTATAAGAACACATCTCATAGGAAATTACAATAGATGGTTGAGTGAGATTGCATGCTTTAGTTATTTGAGGAATAGCCAAATTAATAAAAAAATTCTAACAAGGTCACCAACACTGAGTAGTGAATTCAACAAGAGTAGAGAAAAGGTTGTTGTTGAAAAAGTTAAGGTGTCGATGCACAAGACATGTAGAAAGAAGGAAGATTTTAGCACATCAAGTCAAGATGAGGTCACTTCATCCAATGGATTAGGTGATCATATCACACCCAACTAGGCAATATAAGGTATGTGTGAGATTGATATTTGAAAATTTATATTATGCATTAGTTCCAAGAATCAAAGATCTAAAAAATACATACATGCATGGATTAAGATGCAATGGAGTGATTAGAACCTAGAGAAACTCTATAATTTTATTTTATTTTCTATGTTTGTGCCATGTTATGGAGTTATTTTAGTATTGATTGAGCTAACTATGTTACTTAAGCATATTGGAAAATATGTGGTAGCTAACTGAGTTGAAAGTCCTATGATAGCCAAGCTTACAACCATGTAAGCATTAAGCATTTATTTCTGAATATGAAGGGTTACTTAGTCAATTTTTGACTCATTTTAATTTACCAGAGTTTATAGAGTGATTTAATAGAATGAAGGAAAATTGATAAAGGAGATTCAAGTGTGTTTGAATTGGATTTAGCTTCTATTCAACATCTTTCATTAGATTTAAAAGACATTTACGTATGGTTGAGTAATGTTGTTTGAATTTTTGCAAACCCTAGGTAATCAAAATGGCATTTACCTCTTCTATAGGTGTTAGGAAAGAGAGAAAGGAAGTTTTCAATATACATTTTATTAGTAATGATGTTAGGAAACCCCCTATCTAATCTATTCCTAAAATTGTGTATAGAGAAGACCTATCTAGTGCATTATTGATGATACCACCAAAAGTGTTAATGATTTAGGATGTTGGGTGTTTCTATACATGCAACATTAGAGAGGTAGGAGACATGAAAATTATGAATATCTATAGTAATCTTTGTGATAATGGACTTTTGAGGGAAGAGAAGAAAATAATCAAGAGGAAAGGGTTAATCCATGCCCTAGATTTTCCCCAAGTGTTCAAGACTGAATGGATTAGAATAGTGCTAAGCTGCATACATGACAAGTTTATTTGGTTGGATAATGGACAAAAAAAGATCATAAAGAGGATCATAAATAGAGTATCAAGGTACCCTACCCTAGATAAACCTAAAAGCATGCAAAGTGATGGAAATCAAGTCATAGAAAAGAATATAGGTGCAATATAGAATAAAAGAGGGATGTCTATTGACACTATATTAGACCCCCTAGTTTTCTTTGTTGTGAGAGTGATAGCTCACAAGTTATTTTAGTGTAGCCGATTGAATAGTGATTCCTACATATCAGTAGATTTGGAATATAAGATAGTAAAGAGAGACTACTCCTATGACCTTATCAAGTTACAAATGTAATACCTATCAAAAATATTGGAGGCCATCAAGAAAGAAAAGAGTGCATCATATGAATTTGGTTCTTACATTTGGAAAAGTAATGTGGAAGACAAATAGGCCTATCACACATCAGATAGTAGAGTCAGTAATGACTAGCTACATTTAGGATTTTAAGAATGCTATTAAAAAGAGGATGAGGATACTTGTATCACTAGTTGAACATCATTACAATAATGTTTATTTCTTAGTGGATGTAGGCTATGCATATGTGAAAGCATCAATACCTATGGTCAAATGGCTAAAGCCCTTGTCATATGAAATCAATATCAATGAGGCCTCTATATCTATAACAACTCTACTAGCAGAAGATATTGACAAGAGTGCCACCTCATTTAGAATTTATGAGGAATCCAAATGTAGAATAATAATCAATTTGTAAATAGCTTCAGTGATCACGTAGAAAAATAAATTGGTGAAGAAGATAAAAGAGAAATTTTGTGAAGGAGAAGAAGAAGAAGAAGAAGAAGATTATGAAGAGGAAGAACAAGGCCAATCTCCATTGAAATTAACTCAAGGCCTAGGTTAGGGTCAAGGTGATCAAGATGTAGAAGGTTCAAAAGCAGAAGAAGTCAAGGAAACACCTAAGGAAGCAAAAAAGAAGAGAAAGACAAAGGAGAAAATAGTGGAGAAACCTATAAAGAAGATTGTGAAGCATTCACAACAGAAGCCAATAGTACCTACTACTAGGTAAAGCACAAGGGAAACAACCATACAAGATCAAGAAGCTTAGAAGCCTAAGGGAAAAATAAGAATTGCTAGAGAAAAGTCGAGCCAACGTACAAAAAAAACTTATAAGAGATTAAGGAGTAAGTATACTCCACAAGCCTAGTCAAATGAGGAGAAAATAGAGTCAGATGACTTAAGCCAATTTAAGGTGATAAGATACTATCCCTCCTCTAACATTGATGATTTGTGTGATAATATCAAGTAAAATGCATACTTATCTAGTTTCACATATATTTATTTTGATAAGATAGGAGTAGTATGTTGGAATATCTTATTGGAAAGAATGCTTCTAAGAGGGGGGGTGAATCAGAAGTACTATACTTTAACCATTAAAACTTTTCTACTAAAAGTAGATTGCATGCATATAAACATATTAAACATTTATGAGAAACACATATGCATCATCACATAACACTTAAGATTTGGAACCCAGAAACCCTCCAAAAATAAGAAGGTAAAACTGGGGTGGGGATGATACCCACAAAATCACTATAGTAATAATGTTTAACCACTTCTGATGGTCTACTCTATTAAAGGCTTTACACTGTATCAATAGTGACCTGGTTAAAGGATTTAAAAACACTTTACATGAAGTGTTACCCTGTCAAAGGATTTAGTCACCTAGTTAAAGGATCTACAAAATAGCTATTAAGCTAACCTATCATCATAGGATTTCCTTTCTAATACAATGGCTAAAGAGTATTAGGTATAATAAACCTAATAGCTTACAATATTTGATTGCTGAATACAGGCACTTGATCTACTTTCTTCTAACCTTGATCCTCTGAGATCTGATACTTGTTTGTATCCTCTACTTTGTTTTAATAAACTAAATATTCTTCTACTGATCTCTTCCTTTAAGTCTTTATATACTTCACTTTGAAAATTTTTTTTCTTCCTCACCTTCATCACTTTTTTTTTTATACAATGAGACTTAGTCTTCCTTATAAAAATATTTGAAGACTTAGGGTTAGACATGGATCTATGATCCATATTTAATCTCTGATTTTTGCTTATTCCTTGCACTTTTATCATTGGTTGCATGCCTTCTCTATTTTTCTTATTGGCTGCATTAAGATTGCATAGGAAATATAAATGATTTGATCTTATCACTTAAATCCTTTGAGATTCGTCATATGTCATCCATGAAAATGTTTTACATCTGAGTTTTTGAACTTACAAACTCATATGCTAACTCTAAGTTACTTGGCACTTACTGCTTCCTGATGCTCGACACCTTCTATAATCTGGCTCCTATATATTGCTCAGCACCTGTATTCACTTGGCACTTGATCTTTACTTGGCACCTAAAGGCTACTCAGCACCTGAAGATCACTCGGCACTTGATGGATTTCCTGACTCAGCATGTGTTGTGGCTCGGCATACATAGTGTACTCGACTTCAATGTAGAAAGTGGTTAAGTGTGTTGGCACTCAAGTGTCAAAACCATTTCTAGACTAACAATCTCCCCCTTTGACATGAGTGACAAAAAAACTTAACTAAACAATATGTATCTGATCTTATGAGTATGTTTACTGATCTTCTTGGTATATATATACAGAGGTTTATCAAAAATTTGTAACTTTTGTCGTAACTTTGTAACTTACAATATATATACCTCAAAATTATTATAACTCTTATAAAATTATCTCCCCCTTAGAATATTATCTCCCCCTTTTTGATACTGATGTCAAAGGGTCCTAAATAGTAATTCCATGCTTGGCCAAAAATGTCTTGTTTAGCTCAAGAAGTATTTGGAGAGCTGCATCCCAGTTATTTAAGGCAATATCCAATGACTTTTGTTGGATTGCAAGCTCTGCTGCTAGATCAACAAGTCCTTCATGTGTAGAAATATTGGGATCCTTCTTCAAGACTATTTCTGCATACATTTGCTCCTTGTGCAATACTTCTAAGTGAGGAGTAATGGAGGCTTGAATTTGCATCAACTTTTCTTTTATAGTGGCCTCTTCTGCTAACAATGTGGCTAATTCCCTCTGAGTGTGTAATGTTTGAGAAAATTGCTTTTCACTCTGTGCAGGGTCTAAGCATAGTTGTGTGCTAGAGAGCTTTAATTTACTCTCAAGGTTCAAATTTTTTTGATTTATTTCTTGTGTGAACTTGGAAAAATCACACAATTTTCTATAAAGAGAAAATATGTTCCCTAGTACACTCTTTACATTTTCCAATTTCTTGGCTAGGTCAACCTGTCCCAAAGTTATGTTATTAGCTATTTTCTGGTTGACTTTTCCTACAAACTTATTTTCTAAACATTCCATTAGTTTTACATTAGTATCATGCTCTTGATTATTTACTTGGTCAACTATATCAGATAATTGCTCAAGTATTGGCCTGTTTGCATCTAGAGGTTGAAGACTAAAAGCATCCATGAATATATCTTTTATCTCATTCATTGCCTACTTGTATTTGTAGTCTTTCCTCATTGCCTCTTTCCTCCTTCTCTTATCCAATGCACTCTATATTTCATTCATCTTCTCTTCATTTAGAGTGCTTGAATCATAATAGGGTATTTTCATTTCTTCATCAAGCTCAGGAATACCATAATGAATGGTCTTGGCTACCCTAGTAGAACTTAAACTTGGTGTACTGACATGTAAGGTCATTGTTTCACTACTCAACTTATGACTAGGTTTGGTGGGAGTTCCTGTTTATGGTGTTAGGATAAACAACAGATAGAAATAAAAACTACATGCAAATATAACCAATAACAGAAAATAATAGAACACACAGAAATGAACACAAGGCACCAAGATTTAATGTGGTTCACCCAATCTCTGGGCTACATCCACCAAATAGCAAGTCCGATCTTATTACAATCCAGTGATTACAACCTGATTATAATTCGTAATCCCTTACAGCTCAATACCGTCGCAAGAACCAATTTCGTATCACCACACATGAAAAATACCCAACCCTAAGCCCTTTTTATACAAGTATTAAACCACTTTAGGGTTATAACATGTTGGCCATATGTCAGCCATAATATGTCGGCTACCATGTCGGCTACTTCCCAAAAAAAAAAAATTCGGGCCGATGCCCCGAACCCCACTATTTATGAAGTATGTACAGTACTTTCTTAATCAGTCACCACAATCTAACATTTGGTAATTCAACCAAAGTTTGTATTGCAAACTCCTCTTTATCTTGAGTTTCTTCCTTATCCTCTTCTTCTTGTGTCACTACTACTGGAGGTGTACTCGCTATCTAAACTGTTGTCCTTGTGACTACCTCTGTTGTTGCACTCAACTCCTGATGAGTTTGAGTGGCTGGAGATGGAGGTGAGAGAAATGTAAGTCTAGTAGTTTAAATGATTTGAGGTGGTTCTTGTGGTGACACCTTGGTTTCTTTAAGTTTATCTACTAAATTTTGAAGATTATCCACATTGACCAATATGGGACTTGTACGCAATTATTCTTGTTGGGTTGTTTCGTCAAGGATCTTAGTAAGATCTATTGTAGTTAATGGATTGATGTTTTGAAATGTGGTGTCAACAACATCCTTAATATTTATGATTTTTGTAGGTGTGGTAGGTGAGTGAGGAGGGCTAGGAGGTGAAAGTTGTGTGTCTTCCACACTTTGTTGTTCATCAGTACCCTTGTCTTCATATTTTCTTTCCTCCTCTCTTTCTTTCTTGTTTTCCTCTTCTTCAACCTTTTTCTCTTCCTCTGTTTTCTCTTCTCTCCACTTCTTTCTTTCTTCAAGTTTAGCAATAGCTTGCTCTTTGTATACCTCTTCAAGAACATCTTCAAATGTCTTGTACAAGTTTTTCCAAACTCTTGTTGTTCTCTACACAACTTCTTCAATTTTGTTTTGCAGGATGGAGAATGCCCTATATTTAGGTGTAAACCTTTTTCTATGCTTTTTGACTACTTGAGTTACTTGTTCTTTTGTTAAATCAGGTAGTAGGTTTGCTAGGGTTGATTCCCTTATCTCTTTCTCCATCATTAGACATAAATGCCATCTATCTTCTATAGTTTTAGACAATTCCTTTGGCAATTGTCCATCTAGTTCAAGAGGTGTATACTTGAACTATGCAATTAATACATAGACTGATTCTTCTATGCTATTTTTTTCCTCTTTACTGAACTTATTGAAATCAGTCTTTATCATTTCATTCAAGTCTCCATTCCTAATCTTCTTACATAATATATCAATTGAAGACTTAGGAGGACTTACCTTTTCAGTCTGATCTTCTTCATCAGTATCAGGTTGAGCTACATATTTTTTCCTTTTCTTTGGCTCTTCCTGTGCCTTCGTGTTCTTCTTCTTTGTGGCTTCCTCTTTAGCCTTTTGGGTAGAGGCTTTTGTTGTAGCTCTAGTTGTTGGTTTCTTAGGCATTTGCATGGTAGCTTTCTTTGGTGAGGGCTGAGAAGTAGGAGGTTTCTTTGTTTTCCTTTTGATGACTCTGCCTTTGATGGGTGCTTCCTTGATTTCTGCTTCCTTGGCTCTCTCATCATTATTTTCACCTTGACTTGGAGGCAAATCAAGTGGCTCTTGTTCTAGCTCACCTTCTTCTTCTCCTTCACTAATCTCTTATGCTTTTCCTGCTACACTTGATTCTCCAACACCAAATTTCTTCTTTATCTGCTTTACTAGCTTGTCCTTTTTCTTTACTACAGAGGCTATCTTGAGTTCTATAAAAACTCTTGATTTTATAGTGTCATATGTTCCAAATGCCTTGGCTGATTTGTCCATTTCCTCTGCAAGTAATGTTGTGATGGCTGCAGAAGCTTGTCAACATCAAGCTCATATCCCAATGTTCTAAGCCATCTTGTTCTTGGAAGGACTGCTTGAATGTAGGTGAAATCAATATCAACAAGAAAAAATATGTCATTTATATGCTTTTATACCAGTGAAACTAGTATTCTCATTCTATTCTTCATTGCATTTTTGAAATCCTCAAAATAGATAGACATTTGTTCATCAAAGCTATCTCCCATTTGTGCAATGAAATCATTAATTTGATTAACAATGGTTTTATTCTGACTCCAATTGACTTTTCCAAATGAGGGGAATTCTTTTATTACATAGAAGAACATACAAACCAACACTGAACCAAATTTACATTGTGCTCCCTTGGACTTTCTAATAGCTCCAAGATTTTCATTGATCTATTGCAACAAGAGCTCTACAAGGTCATAGGTGTGGTCTTTCTTTACAAGTTTATGTGCCACATCTACTGCTATGTAGGGTACACTATTTAACCTACTGGATTGGTAAAACTTATGTGATATGATCCTTACAGCAAAGTCTAGAAGGTGATTAGTTATGGTGTCTATAGTCATGCCTCTATTGTTCCACTTTGCACCTGTGTTCTTCTCAATTGTTTCCTTCTTTTCACTTCTCAATGTTTTTGGTTGATCTAGGGTTGGAAAACCTGTAACCCTATGAACCATTATCTTAGTAATTTTTATTGGTCCTTGTTCTAACTAGAATGATCCATCATGGATTTTACTGAGTGCAATGCATATCCACTCATTTTTTAATACGATTGGAAAAACTAGGGCTTTGGTCAAACCCTTCTTTTCTATGACAGAAAACTCATCTTTCAGATTACCATTTTCATAGAGTTTTTCATAGGCATTAAAGATTTCCAAATCTCCTATGGCTCCTATTTTACAATTATAGCACTTTCGCACATCCTGAACCATAACAACTTTTTTAGGGATAGCAGATAGGGCACCAGCAGGATCATTTTTGTATGCAACCTTTGGTATAGGTCTAAACTCAGGTTTCTTAACTTCATTGCTGAGAAGTTGAATCTCATGGCTCATTTTCTCTTGGGTCATTTTTGAACTAGACACCATTTATATCCAAACTAGGGTTTTATGTTTTAAAGTAAACTTCCCAAACTGTAAAACTCGGCACTTGAAGGAAATACCTAGATAAGTGCTTAGATCGCTTGGGTAGATGCTGAATCATTGCAAAACACTAGTTAAAAGCTTGAAAATCACTCAAACATGCTCAAAGTAATCGCTCTTCATTTGAATGGCTCAAGAATGAATCAATTCTTACTTTTAAGCGATAAAAGGAACTTTGCATTTAATGCATTTAGTACCTACACCTATCACTCGGCTTCTAAATGTTTTTCAACTCAGCATCCACTCGGCAGCTATACTTACTTGGCATCTACTTACTTTGTTGATGACTCGACATCCAAAGCAGTTTCACTTGACATCCAAAGACAACTCAACATCATTGTTCAAGTTTAGTCTTAGCATCTTATCTTATGCTTATTTCTTCTTTTCAGTGCTTCTTTGCCTTGGGACTGATGTATGATATAGCTTTGTATATCAGTCCCATATATCTCTCTTATGCTTAGTTTGATGAAGTGTGATCACTTGACCCATTAGGTGAGGTGATCCCTTTGCTTGATGTACTGCACTCATCTTTCTTCTTCTAAGTCTTATGCATTTGTCCTCTTATGACATCAATCTTTTCTTTTCTTTTCTTTTCTTCAGTCTTGGGTGCCTTGGCCTTTGTTGGAAAATTTTTGCTGACATATCTAGCTTTCAAACAACTGAAGCAAGTAGTCTGACTCAACCATCTTTTATAGTTTACCTTGAAATTTGTCTTTATGCAGTTCTAGGGCATATGTCCATATTCCTGACAATAATGACAACTGTACCTGGTGTTATAATCCCAATGGTATTGACTTTCATTTCCTTTTGCTTGTTGATTTGATGTCCACATAGGCTTTGATCTGCATTCAAATGCCCTATGTCCATATTTCTTGCAATTATGACAATGTCCATCAAATCTTTGTGTTCTTGGGATTTTGGATCTGCAATCTTGTGTCATATGTCCTTGCATGTTGCACTTGTGACAGTAACTCTTGCTTTTGTGTGTGTTTGGCTAATTGATTCTTCTACTCCTATAAATATTAGCAGTATGTCCCTTTTTATTATAGTAATGAAAAGTGGGTTTAGAATCCTTACCTTTGTCACTTCTTTACTCAACACTCTTTGATGGTTCACCAACTTCAGTGCTATTGTATCCAAGTCCTGATGTATCATGGGCTGATCTTGGGAATTTTTGCAACTATTCAAATTACTTTATGGCTTCACTTGACTTGTTGAGATTCTCTGCTATCTCTTTTTCTTTATTTAATTCATTCTACAATTGTTCATTCTTCATCCTCAGAGTAGAGATCTCAATATCTTTCATATTAAGTTCATGATGAAGGTTCATCATTTGAGCAAGTGTATCCATCTACATGTTTGAGATCCTTGTTAATTCAATACATTTTTCTTCCAATCTATTTGCAAGATTTCTTTTGTCATCTTACATCATGACTCTATCCTCAACTGCTCTTTTCTTTTGTTTAGTGATTTCACATAACATTATGGCCTATGATTCAAGTTCCATCTTGAGAGATCTTATCTCTTCTGCTTGAATTTTGTTTTTCTCCATCCATTTTTCTATTGCTGTATCAAATTCTTTAGTGTCTCCATTGGAAAACACTTGTTTGGTATTAATATCCTTGTAGTGTATGTCATTTTCAGCTATGGCTATCTCCTTTCTTCTTTTCAAAGATTTTCTTAATTCCACTCTAGCTTCCTCTACTTTGTGTAGAGTGAGATGCACATCTATCACCTGGTTTTTAATGATCTTTCCAAGCTTGAAAACTTCCATCTTTAGATATTTTCCTCCAATCTATTAGGCTTCTCCTTTGAGAGGAACCATGCTCTGATACCAATTGTTGGAATATCTTATTGGAAAGAATGCTTCTGGGGGGGGGTGAATCAGAAGTGATGTACTTTAACCATTAAAAATTTTCTACTGAAAGTAGATTGCATGCATATAAATATATTAAAAATTTATGAGAAACACATATGCATCATCACATAACACTTAAGATTTGGTAACCCAGAAACCCTCCAAAAATAAGAAGGTAAAATTGGGGTGGGGATGATACCCACAAAATCACTGCAGTAATAATCTTTAACCACTTCTAATGGTCTGCCCTATTAAAGGCCTACCCTGTTAAAGGCTTTACACTGTATCAATAGTGACCTAGTTAAAGGATTTGCAAACACTTTACATGAAGTGTTACCATGTCAAAGGATTTAGTCACCTAGTTAAAGGATCTACAAAATAGTCATTAAGCTAACCTATCATCATAGGATTTCCTTTCTAATACAATGGCTACAGAGTATTAGGTATAATAAACCTGATAGCTTACAATATTTGATTTTTGAATACAGGCACTTGATTTGCTTTCTTCTAACCTTGATCCTCTAAGATCTGATACTTGTTTGTATCCTCTACTTTGTTCTAATAAATTGAATATTCTTCTGCTGATCTCTTCCTTTAAGTCTTTATATACTTCACTCTAAAAAAAAAATTTCTTCCTCACCTTCGTCCCATTTTTTTTATACAATGAGACTTAGTCTTCCTTATAAAGACATTCAAAGATTTAGGATTAGACATGGATCTACGATCCATATTTAATCTCTGATTTTTGCTTATTCCTTGCACTTTTATAATTGGTTGCATGCCTTCTCTATTTTTCTTATTGGTTGCATGAAGATTGCATAGGAAATATAAATGATTTGATCTTATCACTTAAATCCTTCGAGATTCATCATATGTCAGCCATGAAAATGTTTTACATCTAAGTTTGTGAAGTTACAAACTCATATGCTAACTCTGAGTTACTCGACACTTACTGCTTCTTGATGCTTGACACCTTCTGTAATTCAGCTCCTGTATATTGCTCAGATCACTCAGCACTTGATCTTCACTCAGCACCTGAAGGCTGCTCGGCACCTGATGGATTTCTTGACTCAGCACACGTTGTGGCTCAGCATACATAGTGTACTCAGCTTCAATGTAGAAAGTGGTTAAGTGTGTTGGCACTCAAGTGTCAAAACCATTTCTAGACTAACATAGTAGATAAGAATAAGTGGGAAGAAGCCATATATGAGATGATGGCCAAAAATCTACTCCACTAGAGATTTTTGACTCATTATGCTAGAGTCTATATGACCAATTAAAAAGAAATGGCAATACAATTTGACTATAGAAAGACAAATAAGAGAGGCCACATTAGCCTGAGTGATGCCTTCTTTGGATAAGTAGATGATGGTTAAGGCCATGAATAGATATAAGTTGAGATTTTCCACCAAGTATAGAGCATTCAAAAAATTTTGAAATCAGATTGAAGAGGTAGTGACACAAAGTACATTAATTTGGAAGGATATTTATGGTTTTTCAACCAAAGATGTAAAGAAGGAAGGAGATGCCAAGGAGCATGAGCCTAAGAAAAATGGAGAGGAGAAAGGACAATCTCAATGATGGTAATGTGGAAGGCACTGAGGAGATAGTAGAGGAGGCAATAACCGATGAAGAGAAGCAAGATGTATAAGATGTACAAGTGTTGAGTACTAGTGCTCCACATATAGACCAAATGAGTCAACAAGACTTAATACATATCAAGGATGTTCCTAGCACTTCATCTGAGAATATCAATCCATTGACTAAGGAGGATTTGAAGAAGATATTGACAAACTCCATTAGTGTAGCAAGACTATGCAATAATCCTATACTGGTGAGATTGAGAAGGTAGAACTTCAATCTATAGGGGAGAAACCAAAAGAAAATTCTAGTGTTTCTCCTTAATCCATTGAAGAAAAAAAAAAAGCATAGGATCTTCAAACAAATCAAAGTGCAAACATGGAATAGGAAATTTCTACAATTGAAACATCATCTACATTGCCCATATTTCTATTTTAAATGAAAGAGGTAGAAGCACCACAAAAATATTCATTAATTCCAAGTCTAAACAGTTCAAGTATGGGTATGTGGAGGACCATGGTCAACCAAACTATGCCCTTAAGTGGCAATAAAAAAATCAAAAAATTAGGGTTATGTCAACTTTACGTGCAATTTTCTACTAATTATTAACTTCATATCAAAAATTTGAGAGAAAAGAATCTCTAGAAAATTGAATCTAGTTTCTAACTACTAGGACTTATCTCAAAAAAATAAAAATTGATTGGTCAAACTTTTGAATTTTAATGCAATATTAGAAAAATTTCAGAACAAAAATAAAAAATAGACATATATCTGACCACCTTAATCAAAATCAAATGATAATATTTTTTAATAATATTCTATATATAAGTAGTAGACTCATGCCTAGATGTGACACATATTTTTGGGTATTTTTTATTGTAAATAAATAATAATTAATTAATTTTTGAATTTAGTATTTTTGGAATAAAAAAATCTCGTGTTTGACCACCTTAACTAATTCAAAACTTTGTAAAATTCATTTTTTCATTTTTTTCCTTATAGTAGAAGAGACATAGAATGTGATGCATCTTTTGGATTTAAAAAATGTTGTACCTTTTGAAAGTTATGGTTGTTTTTCAAGTAGTGTGTCAATCAACACTTTATACATAACTCCATTAAAAAATAAGTAATAATTACTTACTTAACTCATAATTTGACAAACCTTACATTTATGGAAAGATAAGAACATTCTTGAGAAACCCATTTCATTTCATCAAATTTTGGTGAAAAAAAAGTCATCAGCTACATGTTTGAAGTAAAAATTACATAAAAATAGGCCAAAAGCACATTTTAAGGATTTTTTTTAAGTTGACCATATAGGTTTGGTATCAAAAAATATAGTAGACCTTATAAATATATAAATCATTTTCATTTAGTATTAGGGTGGGTGGGAAAAAAGTTGAAATAGGTTTTGAAATGGTTTGAGAAATTTCATAACTATAGATTTTTCTAAATCACCACTTTTTGACACACCATGATCCTGTACATACCCATATGCTAGATTTATTTATTGTTCAAAAAGATGGAACTAAAGTTCAGACAAGTCAAGAATCAAGTCCTATACCTATTTCAAAAATACAAGGTGAAGTGTAGTAGGAAGTGAATGAAGATAATAATCCTAAAGAGTTGAAGGTGACAACTACACTAGAGGAACAAATTTCCATACAAAACTAGTTTTCCAACTAGTTTCTATTACTCCTCCCAATATTCAAGCTCTTTAGAGGCTAAGCACACATGCCACTCCTTTGTAGATATGAAGCCCAAGTGGAAGTACATCAAGAAGCATAGATGAAAGATCATATGGGGATGTCAGTTTAGACAAGGTAATTTAATTTCCCAAGTTTTTTCTAAACACAATAACAATTGAGAAAATGAGCATTCTATAGAAAGCTCTATAGAGGAAAAAGAGGCAAGAGTTTCTAAAAAGCAAGCAAAAAAAAAAAGTACTCATTACAAGACATAAAAGATAGATTTTTTGATGCTTTTATCCTTTCAGAGCCTAATGAAGAAAAACCTATCATTGGGAAACTTGTCAATATTGTTGACAAAATAAGGGTTGAAGACTAGGATTCTAATGTCAAACTATTAGAATGGTTTGAAAGAAAATTTCATTCAAAGGTATTGGAAAAGATATAGATAGTGTTATTTTACTTAGACAAGTTGATCTAGCAACCAAAGTGGAGAGTGTGAAGGTGTTAGAGAATATTTTGTCTCTATACACTAAGCTATGTGATGTAAATATTTTTACATAGGAAGTTCAAAGGGCTATTGAAAATCTATAGGGAGATTTACAAATCACATGTACTACATTGAAATTATTTCCTAGTCAAAGTTAGTCACATTTTCAGAGGTTACTATCCACTCAAGGTAAGCTTGTCAAGCTACAAGCATAGGATACTACTATTAGAGATACCTTGATCAGTATCTAGTCCATGTTGACTCTACACATGGAAGTGTTGCATAAGGAACTAGACTATGGTGAGACATTAATGAAGAAAGATAGCCAACTTTCTACTCTTGATGGCTTAGTTGACCTTGCTGCCTAGCTAGACATTCAGTGTCAATCACTAGAGGTAGCATGCAACAATTATAATGCAACCTTGAATATTCTCATGGAGATTTTTAAATCATTTTTGGGTAAACACACTATTAGTGTACCACCTAGGACATAAGTGCCAAAAAATAGGGAAAATGAGAAAATGGGGAAAGTGAAGAAACATGATAGTATAATTTTCAATAAGTGGAGTAATGATGAAGATGAGTAAGTGGGAGTAATAATGAAGAAATAGGGATTATAAAATATATACTCAATAGGAGTAAAATATTTAGAAACAAAAATGGAACATTCAATTAGGCAGAGTAATGGAGAAATAAGTTAAGAAAGATAAGTCATAAATTTTATAGTTTTGCAAATTATGAAAATTTTGTATGGGAGTCAAGTAAAGAATACATATTTTCTGAGTTATACTCATAATAAGGATGTATATGAATGAAAATGTGTTTTTTTCAACTCATGGCAAAGGGGGAGATTGTTGATCTCATTTTGGTTTCAATGAGGCAATAACAAAATACTTAAGTCATACTCTTGTATAATTATAATGCAAGCCAAGTGCATAGTGTATGCTGAGCATACATTGCTTGACAATACCATGCCTAAGATAGTATGTGCTTAGTTACTCAAGTGTTGAGTAGTCTATACATACCTAGTGAATTAGGTGGTGAGTAAATAGTTAGTGCCAAGCCATTTAGAAGCTAAGTTACAACAATTAGAACTCAGTGATGGCTGAGCATCAAAGCATTCAAATCCTAAGAGAATATTTTTGGCATAGTTTTTTTTTTGCACAAACTTTTCTATAAACCAGTTTTGGGCTAACATAATGATTATTTTATGATTATAGAAGATAAGTATGGAGGTATATTCCAAATCCTTATGTAGTACATACAACCAATTAGAAAAAGGCATGAAATAGGGGGAAATGTGACCAACCACAACCATTGATCAAGCCCTAGCCCATTCATGCAATTGCCTATATAAGGAAGACAAACCCTAAAAGAATAGTGTGTTAAAGGAGAAAAATGCTAAGAGAAGTAAGGTAATTCATGGTGGCTAAGGAGGTTATGATAGAGATATGAATTGTTGAATTAGTTACAGACAATAGAGAAGAGTAGTAAGAGGATTAAAAAAGATAGATTTGATCTAAAATACAACCAGCAAAGAGAAGATTTGACATCAAGAAATACAGTGCTAACTAAAGGATCATGGTGCTAAATTATTTTAATAGGTGATATCTAGAAAAATATCTTAACAGAGTAGTCCTAATGGACTTGTGCAATCTCTTAACTGATTAATTACTTTATTGTGAGTTGAAATCCTCTAACAAGGTGAGACCTAATAGTCTTTGAAGCCTTTGATAGGGTAGACCCCTCATAGGGTAGATCATAGTTTATGATCAAATAGTTGTAACCTTAATTGGTCATACTTTACAACTATAGTAGTGAAGATTTGTGGGCATCATCCCCACCCTATTTTTACCTTCTCTTTGGAGAGTTTCTGGGTAACCAATTTCTTATGTCATGTGTTATTTACTTTATGCTATGGATGAAATTTATGGTTAGCTATTTCAGTTTACATGCTAGATTATGAGATGGTTGTGTGGTGAGTTCAATGGTTAAAGTTTTGAAGTGCTAATTGACACCCCCCCACCCCTTAGAATTTACTTTTCCATTGTTAATTCCAACAACTTATTATTCTTAGGTCTAGGTATAAGAAATTGAGTATTATTCTTTTCTAATTGCTCAATTTATACATTCACTGCCTCCATCTAACCTTCACTTTCGAAAGAATATTTTGTAGATCTAGGTACAAATTCTCTTAGAAAATATGTAAGTTTTAGTTTGTTCCTTGTTAGTATGCCATTTATCTCTCCTCCAATTATTTTTTTAGTTGCATGATATCTTCTAGTATAATTTTTAAGTCTTGGATCTTTCTTTTTTTATTATGAACTTGATTTATTTGGTTTTCCATGATCTTCTACATTTTTATTGGGATCCTCTAATAAATTTGAGCATAATTTGAGTTGTATTGTCTGTGACTTAGGTTGTACTACCTGTGACTCAGGTTACTTTGATTGATCTAGCTACAACTTGGGTTGTATTTCCTGTTACTTAGGTTACACTATCAATGATTTGATAGGTTCACTTTCTTGTTGTTTGGCTTCAACTAATTTTGATAAAGTCTCAGGTTCCTCCTCATAGTAAACAATTTTTTTGTATGTGTTCAAGATCCTTGATTCTTTTTCCTTCATTTCTTTCTATAAATTCATCAATCTTCACATGTGCACTTTCTATAAATATGTGAGTCAAACATCTATATGACTTACTTTTGTTGGAGGAACCTAGGGAAATACTTTCATCACTTTTTGCATCAAATTTTCCTTTCCTAACATCTTTCATCATATATCATTTGCTTCTAAATACTCTGAGACTACAAACATTAGGCTTGCACCCATACCATGATTTATATGGTGTTTTTTTGGTACCTTTATTCATTAGAACTCATTTTAGTGTATGGACTTTAGTGCTAATTGCTTCTGTCTAGTACTTTGGTTCAACATCCTTTTTAGTGATTATTGTTCTTATTGTTGGGATGAGGTGACTCAACCTTAACATGGTTTATTGTTTTATTTTTGCTTCCATGGAAAATTGATAAATGAAGTTTTATTCTTCCACAAGAAAAGACTTAGAGTAGAAAATTAGAAAACTTATCTTTTTTGGTGATTTATTCTCTTATGCATTTTTCTTTAATGCAAGTGTTGTGCATAAGGAAGTTTCTAAAATAATTTAGTAGATGTGTTGAATGTAGATTCTTTATAAATTATTTCCTCTAGTATGAAAACTCTATAAGTACAAGGAATTATTGTAGAGAATCATGTCTGAGATAGAATTATTTAAAGAGAGTTGTTATGCTGCTAGACTTATTATGGATTTGGTATCATAGTTGAATACTCTTAGAGAGTTGTGTCTCTATAGATTTTATTGTAACTATTGTTGTTGATAATACAGTTGATTCTGGCTTTGGATTTGTGGGTGTTTTTCTCAAGAAGGGTTTCCCATGAATATCTTGTGTTCTATGTTGATGAGTTGAATCTTTTTATTTGTACATATTTAGCTTACAATAGTTTAAGGTTTTGTGAGATAAATTTCAGCATCATCTCTCCTATTAGATTTAGCATTTGGAAGTGTTTCCACACTTAGGTTTCCATTCAATTGGTATTAGAGCCTAGCCAAATTTGTTATTTTTTTGGGTAGATAGGTCTTTTGTGTTGATCTAGTTTTAGTGGGAATTTTGTTGTGTGTTTTTCATAATCTTAAATTGCAATTTAGATATGGAAAGCACATCTTGTAGAATAGAGATGGATAATTTTAAGGGTACCAATTTTGAGCTATGGACACTTAAAATAGAGGACATGCTTATAGATAGAGATCTATAGGATGTGATTTCTTTAGTAAAACCTTAGACTACATCACAAGAAGACTTGGATAAAGCATATCAAAGAGCAAGGGTTTTATAGGACTCTATTTGGCTGGTTCTATACTCCTAAATATTCATGAAGAGAAGACTACAACTAGCCTTTGGAAAAATCTTGGTGATATTTATCAAGGAAAACTCCTTGGTAAATATGTTATTTCAAAGAAAGAATTCATATTCCTTAAGAATGGACAAAGGAGCTTCTATTGTTGATTACTTGAATTTACTTAATATGTTGATTGCTCAATTAAATTATGTTGGTGATAAGATTGATGATCAAGATAAATGCATGCTTATCTTATGTTCTTTTCTAGATTTATGGGATAACCTTGTCATGGCTATTGGAAGCATAACAACTACTTTTAAATTGGAGGGTGTGGTTGGTTTGTTGTTATCTGAAGACATGTGAAGAAAGACTTCTAAGATGGCTAAGGAGGCCCTTATTTCTTATGGTAGAACAACATAGAAAAGAAAGAGAAGGGACGAGAAGGGAAAATCCAAGTCTCTTAGGAGATCTAAGTCCCCTAGTAACAAATCTAGGGAAAAATGTTGGAACTATGGAAAACATGGTCATTTGAAGAGATTACAAAGAGGAAAAGAAAAAAAAGGTAAAAAGGTTTTCTCTAATTCTGATACAGATAAATATTCTCAAGATGATGTAAATGATTTTTTTGCAACCTTGGCAATACATACAATAAAATATGTATGTTTGATAGATTCATGTCCTTCTTTTCACATGACATCTCATAGAGATTGGTTCTCAAAGTATGAAGAGTTTGATTTTGGAAAGTGTATCTAGGTGATAACTCTCACATAAATATTTTTGTTTGTGGTAGAGTCAAGATCAGATTTCCTGATGGTAGAGTAAAGAGGATTAATGGTGTATTGCATATCACTGGTCTAGCAAGAAACCTACTTTCAGTTAGCAATCTTGGTGATGTGGATATGCATATTATTTTCTCATGTGATGGATGCAAGATGATAAGAGGTTATATGGTTCTTGCTAAGGGTGTTAGGATGAGCACCTTATATATTCTAGATGCATGCATGATTTAGTGAAATAGCACTTCTATTAAGTCCAAGAAAAAAACTTTAGATTCTTCATCCTTACAAACAGATCAAGAAATGAAGAAGACCATTATTTCTACATCTAATGGTCATGATTTCTAGGTACCTAAGGGTGCTAATACTTTGGAGATGAAGCTCTATATTGAGAAGACATTGTTATGGCATCAAAGACTTGGTCACATTGGTGAGAAGGGTCTTAGAGCCCAAAAAAATAAGAGCTCTATTGAAGGTCTTGATGATTGTAATATAGAGATTGACCTTTGTGAATATTTTATGGTAAACAATACTATGTTTCCTTTTATTCAAATTCTCATAAGTCTTTTGGGGTTTTGTATTATATTTGAATTCAAATGTTTTTAGTCTAGTTAATATTTATTTTAAATCTAGATCTTTATATTTTGTTTCATTCATAGATGATTATAGTAAAAGGACATTTTTGTATTTCCTTAGAAGTCAATATGAAGTTTTTAGTAAGTTTAAGGAATTTAAATCCTTGGTTGATAATCATACTAGTAGAAAGATTAAGAGTTTGAAGACATATAATGGTGATAAGTTTTTTTCAGCAGAATTTGACAAGTTCTATAAGGATCATCTAATTGAGAGAGATAAGACAACTCCATATGCTCAACATCAAAATGGACCTAGAGAGAAGATGAATAGAATATTGATAGAGAAGGTTAGGACTATGTTGATTGGTGCTAGTCTTGAACAAAATTTTTGTATTGAAGTTGTAGCCATTGCATGATATTGAAAGAATAGGTCTCCTACTTCAAAACTTGTTGAGAAGACACCCATGAAAGCATGGTCTAACAAGAATCCCTATTTGAGACAACTCAGAGTCTTTGGTTGTGAGGCATATGCTCATGTGCCAATTTTATAAAGATCAATGTTGGAGAACAAGGATTTAAGTGTATCTTCATTGGCTATGGTACCGGTGTGAAAGTTTACAAGATTTGGGATCTAGTTATAGAGAAGGTTCTCTATAGTAAAAGTGTTACATTTCATGAGTTGAAACCTTCTATAGTTGATTTACAACCAAATAAGGAGGAGATGCAGAAAAAATAAGTAGTTCATTTTCCTTCTACCTCTAAGGAATAATAATTGTGAGCTCCTAATAGACCTATGAATGAGGAGAGCGTAAGCATATTTTAAAGTTATGAAGAAGAGAAAGAACCTAAACCTCAAATTTTGAGGAGGTCTACTCATGATAGACAACAACCTAATAGATTTAGTTATTCACTTGAGAGGTTTGGATATTCTTTGTTGGATTCTAGTTGTATATTTTCTTGATTTCTAACACTAATTAGCCTAGAACTATTAGAGAGGCTATGAATATGAATGATGTAGATTATTGGATAGAAGCCATGAATAAGGAGACAAAAATATTAAAGAAGAATACTACATGGGATTTGGTACCTTTTCCTAAAGGATGAAAACATGTTGGATGTAAATGGGTGTTCAAGAAGAAAGTGGGTCCAGATAGAAGTGTGAAGGTCTATTCATATTTGAAGGAAATTGATTACAATGAAATATTATCTCTTGTAGAAAAGTTGACATCAATTCAATTATTTTTGTCACTTGCAGCATGTTCTAATTTTTAAGTTGAGCAAATGATTGTGAAGACAACATTTCTTCATTGTTATTTGAAGGAGGAAATTTATATGTCACAACCAGAGCATTTCATTGAAAACGGTAAAGAAAATCTTGTTTCTAAGTTGAAGAAATTTCTATATGGTTTGAAGTGGTGTCCTAGAATGTGGCATCAAAAGTTTGACACTTATGTGTTGTCCTTGGGGTTTTTGAGATCTAAATCTAACCATTATGTGTATTGTAAATATGAAAATGGTCACATTCTTAATTTAGTCCTATATGTGGATGATGTTTTATTTATTGGAAATGATAAAAGAATGATTTTAGATTTGAAGACTTAGCAAAATTGTTTGAGATGAAAGATCTAGGTCTAGCTAGATATATTCTTGGGATTGAGATCATTAGAGATAGAGCTAGCAGAAAGATTTGGATGAGCCAGAGGAAGTATGTTAACTATGTGTTGGAGAAATGAAACATGAAATTTTGCAAGGAGTTAGTTGTTCCAATTTTACATGGAATAAAGGTATCTGAGGAGGATTCTCCAAAATCTCCTACAAAGATGGAGGACATATCTCTAGTACCTTGTGTGAGTGCTATTGGTAGCTTGATGTATGCTATGGTCTATACAAGACTAGACATTGTCCAAGTAGTGGGAGTCCCTAGTTGATATATAGCTAGTCCTAGAAGGATGCATTAGGATGTAGTTAAGAGATTTTTTAGATGTTTGAGAGGAACATCTAAGTATTTCTTGTTTTTTTATGGTAACTCTTCTATATCTTATCATTCTATTTACATTTATGGATATGTAGATTCAGATTGGGAAGGTGACATTAATAGAAGAACATCCAATAGTGGATATGTTTTCATGATGTTTGGTGGTACAATTAGTTGGATAAGTAAGTAGAAGGGTGTAGTTACTTTGTCCACTATAGAAGTAGAGTACATGGCAACTACTCATGCTTATAAAGAGATCACTTGGCTTATGAGATTGTGTTATGATATTAGTTTTGATGAAGGATAGATTACTATCTATAGTCATAGGCAAAGTGTTATCTGTTTAGCAAATAATGCTACTTTCCAAGCCATAAAAAAACATATTGATGTATAGTATCATTTTTTTCATGATATGGTGGAAGATGGAAAGGTGAAATTGGAAAAGGTTGCAACTTTGGAGAATGTTACGGATGCATTGACAAAGCTAGTAAACACTAAGAAGTTTAGATGGTGTATTGGTTGTATGGGCCTTGGGGCCTATGATTTGATATAATAACTTGTGTAAGGTATTAGTTAAGTGGGAAATTATTCAAATAAGCTGACTTATCCTTACCATGATTTATTGTTTTATTTGTGTTTTCATGGAAAGTTGCTAAATGAAATTGGATTCTTCCACAAGAAAAGATTTGGAGTAGAAAAATAGAAAGCTTCTATTTTTTGGTGATATATTCTCTTATGCTTTGTTTTCATGCAAGGGTTGTGCATAAGGAAGTTTTTAAAATAATTTAGTAGATGTGTTTAATGTGTAGAAGCTTAAGAAATTGTTTCCTTTTGTATGAAAACTATATAAGTAGAAGGCATTGTTGTAGAGAATCGTTGTGTGAGAGAATTGTTTAAAGATCATTATTATGCTACTAGAATTGTTTTGGATTTGATATTACAGTTGAATACACTTGAAGATTTGTGGCTTTATAGATTATATTGTAACTATTTTTGATGATAATATAGTAGAGTCTAGCTTTCGAGTGGTGGGGTTTTTCCCGAGAAGGGTTTGCCACATATTTCTTGTGTTCTATATTTATCAGATGAATATTTTTATATTTATTTATTTCTCTTGTAATAGTTTAAGTTTTTGTGAGATAAATTTCAGCATCATCTATCCTATTAGATTTAGCATTTGGAAGCATTTCTGCACTTAGGCTTCCTTTCACTTGCACACTTCATAATCAATTTGTTCATTATTTCTACTGTGCCATTTTTCTCTGTTATCCTAGGTGGTGATACCTATCTTTTGATTCCTCTTTCATTACAAAACTCATTCAAATCAATCAAGATGAATTCACCTACTCTAAATGATCTCAAGCATTTCAGATTCTTCCTTATTTCCTTCTCAACTCAAGCCAAACACCATTTGAACTTTTGAAAAGCATCAGATTTATCATCTAAGAAAGTTATAGCCATCATGTGAGAATAGTCATCAAAAAATAGAATGAAACATGTGTCTCCACAGTAGATTCCTATACCTATTGGTCCACAAAGCTCTCTATGAACTAGTTCCAAAACCTCTTCAAAATTGAAAGACTTACTTTTGAAACTTGTTTTACTCATTTTTCTAATTTGAAATTGTTTACATATATCCATCTCATATTTCTATAGATTTGGTATGCCTCTTAATCTATTTTTCTTTCTTATGGTGACTGGGTTATCATAGTTAATATGAGACATCCTTTTATGACATACCCAACTTTCCTCTATTTGAACCAATAAACATGTACTTTGAGTGAGATCTAGGTAAAACAGATTTCATTTTGTCTAATTGTTAGTCTTGGAACCCAATTTCCTTTTCCATCTAATAGCTTAGCTTTTCCATTCATCAATTCTACAAGGACTGCTATGAAAAATTGTTTCCAAATCTAACACTTTCACAATCATAGTGTTGCAAATGTTCAAACTTAGTTTTGTCACTAGTCATGTGATGAGAAATACCACCACCTATGATCCATGTATCCTTAATAGTAATATAAATTACTTCTTCTTCATTATCATCATTATTAGAATCTCTAACAATATAAAAAGGTTTCTTACATTTTTCTTTGTAGTCCTTGTAGTTCTTGAAGTCTCTCTTTCCTTTGAATCGACTATTTCTTCTCTTATCTTTATCTTCTTTGTTTGGACATCTTGCAATAATATGACCAACCTCTTCACATGAGAAACAAATCAATGGAATTTTACCTCTAAATTTTCCTTACCCTTTGATATACTTTTTGTAAGTAGGGATTCAATGACTCCAACGTCTTCATATGTTTCATCATCTTCTTCACTATTGTAAGAATTTGGTATAGATCTAACACCATGTAAGAATTTGGTATAGCTCTGATACCACGTAAGAATTTTCCTAAGGGAAAAATTCACCCAGGAACTAAGAACTCAAACACAAGCACAACTATAGACCAAAAATGGATATGATCAATTAGCCAGAGTATGTCCTAATACATTGCTCTATTCAGTATATGATATGCAAACATACTAAGAGTCCCTGTATATAAAGGCCTCTTAGGAATCACCTTGAATGTATCTAGAATGAACTAGGAGATAAGATAAGCATCATGACAACTAAGCACATGCCTTATACATCATTCTAGATGAGTAGATAAGAATGAGAAGGTTGTAGACACCATGTGCTTAATTAGTGTGTTAACTCATGTGTTGTAGACACCATGTGCATAAAAGAGGTGTGAACTCTTGTGTTGTCAACATGATAACTCATAAGAGTATGCATACTCCTAGGTGGATCACAAATAAAATAATAAAATAATGCAGGGTATGTGCAGGATCATGGTGTGCCAAAAAGTGGCAATGTGAAAAAAATAGAGTTTGAACATGTCTAAAAGCACTTCAAAATCCACTCTGACTTTTTTTCACCTATCTAGGTACCAAGCCTGGAAAGAAAGGCTGAGCCATATCGGATATCCGATTTAATATCAGATATCTAATATTATCAGATATACAATTATATATCGGATATCCGATAATTACATTATTATAATAATATTATAATAATATAAAAACATTATATTATAATAGTATAATACATTATAATATAGTATTATTAAATATAATATTATAATAATTATTATTATTATACTATAATATAATAATTATTAAATGTATAATATTATATTATATTATAATAATATAATATAATATTTAATATAATAATAATAAAGTATAATATATTATAAACTATAATAATTAATATAATATAATACATTATAATAATATAATATAATAATATCATAATATAATATAATATTTTATATTATAATATATACAAAATATAATATTTCAAAGCTATATATAAAATATAAAATATGTTATATATCTTATATATAAAATATAAGACATGGGCACGATCGGATATCCGATACTTGTAGCATACATTAAAAAAAAGAACAGACCCATGGGCCCTTATTTCTCACTTTTCGAATGCCATTATTACCACGCGAGCAGATATCAGATACAAAATTGGATATCGGATATTGAGGTAAGTTTTTTTTGTTTTTTAAACTAATTTTTAATCTAAATTCGATAGATTTTAGCATGATTTTGTTTGTTTTAGTTGAATCTATGGTTTTTTTGAAAAAAAAGGTTAAAATTAAGGTTTTTTTTTAAATATGTATTACGTTTTGCAATTCAATAGGAATCACTGATCAAAATGATGACACTGAGGCAAGGAATAATATTCCTCTTAACCCCCCACCAAACAATACAGTACCCCCAAAAAACTGTCCACCAAATGATCCTCTACCCCCTCAAAACCCTCCTCGAATCGAGGATTTGATAAATGAAAATCTCACCGAGTTGAGAGGTTTGCATAGAACATATAATAATGTACCTGCATTGGCTCCTATGTTATCCACATTAAACACCATAGTGGATAACATTGAAACCCTTACAAACCAACAAAATGCCGCTCTTCATTGGCATGATCAAATGCATGATTTTTTTGATGATGGTTTGGATTATGATGAGGTTGCGGCCCTCAACATAAGCAAAGACAATTTGGCTAGCCTTTTTGCAAACCCAAAAATGGGTTTACCAGTTGACCTAAAAAAATTCCAACTATCGATTAAATGGTGCACAAATGACGCCATACGTGCAAACTTTTGGGATCGTTGGTGGATGGTCTTTGATATCCCTCCACATGGAAATTTAGACATACCATTTTATTTCCTTAGAAAATTATATGCTGAATTTGTGTTAAACTTAAAGTGAACTATTGGAGCATGAAGCCCAACATGGACTTAGGACTAGGAGCTCCTCATGATAGACCCTCTTCCTAGTAGAAGAAAGCTGGCACTTTTGTCCACCCACCTAATATCTCCCCTCCTCCTTGAGTGCAACATCTAGATATTATGATAGAGGCTAGCTCTCAGACTATCAGAGCCATTCATAGGTTGAGTAGCCTTATGATATCTCAGGCTAGGTCAATCCTGCCTCCTCATGTTGATGATGCTAGTGCCAGTTCATCATCGGCTAGCTCATAGGAGACTCCTAGTGCACATGAGGTCTGACGGGATAGTTATGTAGATTTGATGATGCAGCCACTCACTCTCAAGGAGGAGCCTACAATAGTAAGTTGTAGTTTGAATTCATGATTAAATATGTTATAAATTTAGCATGCTATGAATTATAATGTTATAGTTTAAATTGTAGATTCATCTGACAAAGGTATTTGAACATATACAACCCACAATCAGAGAGGTACTAGCATTGCCGAGGGCATACAAGAGGACTCCTAATCGGCATAGGAGGTCAACGAGAGAGGTATTTATTATGAAATTTTGATAGTATTAATCTCCATTAAAAAAATGATCATTATGCATTTGAGTAATTCAATGTTAGATACATAGAATCATATAAATTTAGTAGTCTAACTTTGGGTTTTCCTTTTTTGTTTATGTAGGAGGCATCCAATCCACTTAGTGCAGTGAAGAGGCTGCATTTTGATCATCCACCAGCACCCTAGGATAGTATAGTTTTCATAGGGTGCATCATGAGACATTTTGAGATGGCATATGCCACATTGTATATAGAAACATTGATATTATACACATTCTCATGGCATGATCAACCACATTTTGTATATGGATCTATGTATTTTGATATATATTTGAGTACTTTGTCTATGGATACATGATCTTTGATATATATTTGTGTAAAATTTTGTCTATGGATACATGTATTTTGATATATATTTTTGTCATTTATGTGCACAATGATATACATATTAATTTAGTATCTAGTATTGTTCAATTTATCGTGGATCATTTGTCATGCCCTAAATTTTACTACTAAAAACACAACAAATTTATTTTTTTTAAAAAAATTTTGTAGCTTATAGAGTCGCATAAGAAATTAAATATTGTAAAACAAGGTTATCATTGAATAGGAGTTCAAGATTCATGTGGATAGTGTCATCCAGTTGTAACATTTTAGTCATAGGTGGTTTTCAAATAGATTGGATGACAGTCTAGTTCAAGTTAGCGTCATGAGTCAAAAGAGAAAGTTCAAGATACAACACTCATAAATTCGTGAGGTAATTCATAGCCTAACAAGCCTTTGATACTAATATTCTATTAGGGTCTGTTGGTTGTATCATATGGACTAGGTCATGATTCTAGCATGTAAGGAAAGGGGATCAGAATTACTTATTATCCTCATTACCAATGTACACACATTCATTAATCATTACAATATATATTAATGTGACAATTACTATATGGTGTGGAAGTGTAGTATATCTTAATTGATTAAACACACGTATCTAGAGAATTTAGATTTAGTACTCATCACATGAGCACCCTTAGTCAAATAAGAAAATGTGCACTTATCTACCACACTATATCGGATCTAACCATTAGAAATTAGAAAAGATATGCCCCAAAGGTAGCTTCAAATTCTACATGATGGAGAATGGGCCACTTGTATTGATAGTATCTATCACTCAACACATACTATACACAACTTATGGAATAAACAATTTGTTTTATGTGTCAAATTTGTATCATGTGCTTGCATCCATATCTTCCTGGTTACAGGTCCTCTCAAAGATTGGACCAATATTGAGTCATTTTCTCCCTCTTTACTCTATTTAGTCATCCTTATGCATTCTATCAACATTGCTTCCTCACCAAACTAGCACTCACTACAGTTTCCTAAACACAAAAATTACTATTTGAATACATAAATTAAACTCACTCTAACAAAAGACAATTACTAACTATCTAGCTCATCAACTACTAACTAATCTAGCTACATTGCCATGCTTTTACATTTACTACTTTAATTACTATAATTACTATACTATTACATTTACATGTTACATTATTACATCTAATTATTCACCATAAGCTCACTTTCTCACTATCAATATTATTATTATCAAAGCATGTTAAGATTCAAAGTAGTTTCATAGTATGAATTAGTAAGCACATAAAATGAGGAACTCTTAGTAAGTCTAAGGGACAATTCAAAGTACTTAACTCAATAATAATTCACGATTAGTATTTAAACACATCCTACTACACCATCATATTGAGTGTGTCAATTTAAATTTGTTAGATGAATTATTTATGCAAGGATTAGTTACAAGCATATAAATAAGGTTTGTATATAACATACCTTGTCATTCTGACATATATGTATTCATCATTTCATGCAACTAACATAGTAAAATGTGGTGTACATGAATCATATTATCATTAATTATAGATAGGGTACATGAGCTGACGAGCTACCTCTAATGTCATGCCTATTGACCCTTATTACATACTAGCTAGCTAATTCTTTATTCCTACACTACATTTTCAAATTGGTATATATATTTTATCGACTTTGATATTCTACTAATATCTTCAATCAAATCCACAACATTCATTATCTAACTAACATTCCCTCAAGCCAAATATAAAATTCACTTGACATTAAATCCAACATCTACACAGGTTTGTCATGCATTCAATTCTATCTAGTAACTCTTATATATCAATGTGCTTTATTTACTAGATAAAACTAGATTTGAGTTATTATTTTAATCCACCATCCATCCTTATCCTTGATTCTCCAATCCCATCATCCCAACAACTTACTTCATATTAACCCTATTATATCTACATCCAACTATCCTAATTTATAGTCTTAACACTAATTTAATTAAACCCTTTGTACTTAACATCATGTTCAATTATATATGCATTCTTATTTATTTCATTTAATTTATTTTCCTATATTGAGCTTTTCCATTACCATATGGTTTAATTTTTACATACTTCTAAATGAGCCCCTTGATATAAAGATTACCCTTAAACTAAGGTCAAATACACTAAGTGTCATTATCCTCTATTCAAGACTTGAAATGATTAAATAATTATCTGATAAAAATAAAAACAAATCTAAAGGGTGAATCTCCTATCTATCTTAAATCCTCATCATTCCCTAACTCTTACCAAGGCCACATTTCTTCCTACATGTGGTCCCCACAAGGTCCCATGTGGGTCATGTGCAAAATTTTGATTAATCCAAGCCTTAAGACATGTTTTTCCAATCCCTCCAATCAACAAACCTAATGTGAACAAGTCATATTAAATGTCAACTTGACATTCTCCTAAGTACAAATCCCTTGGGATTGCTATCCCACTCCCCCTTAATTTCAAGTCGACTACCTATGCTTGGGAACACATGACCACTGTTGCAAGAAATTTCAAGTCGACTACCTATGCTTGGGAACACATGACCACTACTGCAAGGAGGGGACGACTAGTGCATAAGACAAGGATGTGACATAAACCCTTTCTCCTATGCACCCAAGTATATTAATGGGGATGAAACCCCTTTTCAAGGAGGCAAGCTCAAGGATAAAAGTTTTGACATGACATGTCAGAATGAATGTCAGATTTAACAATATGCCTTGGGCAGTGGAGAAAACTTTTTGCATTATGATGGCTTAGAAAATGTTGGGGGCTACTCTAGAAGGGCAGTCAAGATCAATCTTAGCTTTTATTTTATTTTAGAGTTAAATATTTAAATTTTTCATATTCTCTAACATGCACACTAATATGCACCTTTATTTATTTAATTACTAATTCATTATTTGAGTGTTGGATGTGACTTAGAGGTCACAAGATTGTAATGTGTACCATTCTATCACTTGGAAATATATTAGTCTAGGACACTCATTAGTCTCTATATGCTATTATTATTTTTATTTTTATTGGATAGCATTCTAGAATATGGGAATATTCTTTAATATTTTATTGCTCTGTATTAAGGAAGGGATTTATTTGCCTTTACCATACATTTTCTAGAGAGGAAAATGCATGCCTACAACAATGTATCTCATAGATTTTATTATGTCTTCTCTTACAACAAACTTCATTTTGTTATATCATGAAATTAATTTGATGATTTCCTTGCTTACAATTGCATTAAGCTTGGTAATTAAAATCAATGTTGTCCATGCATGTGATATGAACATAAAATTTTCCTTCTAAATTATTGAGTTCACAACAAGATTGTAAGCAATCTAATAAGTTTTAAATTTATACAATCAATGGTATCACATAACATCTATGGATTGTTATTATCAACTAGTCATTTACAATACCACAAGGAGAAAACTTTCTTTCACATTTTCAAATGATAACAATGATGTCAAAGCAAATTTGTGACTCATACCAATGCTTTCATAACAATATAAACTCCAAATGAAACATGCATATACAACCTTATCAATTATTTCCTCTACACATACATTAGGTAACAATGATACAATCTCCTTCCATCACAATGGGGCAACATAAGGGACTTTTCAAAATCATAAGTAACATGAACATTGAAAGATATGGACAATGAGTAGCATAAAAATTGTCCAACGTGATCGTTGAGAACATGAACAAGCTAGTGAATCCTCCTTCACAAATGAGGGTACAATTTCAAGTTTTCTCATCCAACATCAATCTACAAGATGATCATTCCAAGCCATTTCCATTGCTCCCTTGGACACAAATCTGCATATGCAACACAAAAAAATAACAAGGACCATGGGTGCTTTCCACGCAACCATAGGCCTCAAAGAGACCACCCCCGCACTAGGGAACAAGGCTCAAATTGGGATACACATACAATCTTTCAATGCATAAACATTACATTTCAAACTTGAACAATTTCCCCCCAAGGCTATTTCACAATGGCTTCACAGATGGAACCATAAACATAGGGTGAAGGTGTGTTCTAAAATGGAGACTTGCCATACCAAACCATATCTGTAATAAACAATTTTCATGCCCTCTCATGGCTATCATAAATCAACAAGTTAATGCCCTCTTAGGGCCTCCACATTTCCTCCTCCAAACCCACTACCATCGTCTGTAACTCCTCAAACTTCCTTTCTACACCATACTTTCCTTATCACCCCTAGCAAGATATGAATGGTTATGGCATACAATGGAGCCCATACTCCAAGGTTCTCAATACATTTTTCGAACCCAACTTAAGCCCTTCACCCCAGACTTCTCTTCCCTTCCCACAAGGGTGAGTGTAAGTCTCATGCCCATAACAACACTAAAGCACAAAACAAGAAAACAAAACCAAGTAGAAATAAAACAAGAAATTTTCAAGAGCACATCACATTTTCAAAACACAATATCAACACCCATAATACAACAAGGAAATAGAGGAAATCCAAACCTCATACTCACAATACTCCACAAAATACAACAAGATGCACAATGGTGTCACACTAATCTACATGGAATGAACACCATTCAAGCACTCACATGAATGCTACTCCACAATACAATGCAATGCAATGCATACTCCATTGATAAACTCCACACTTGCATATTTGCTTAACCATGCTAAAAGAAAGAAATGGAAAAGAAGCAAGTTTGAGATACCAACCTTGGTCCAAGCTAGGGTAAGGATAGTTGTAGTAGAGCTCCCCTAATCTCCCTCCAAAACCTAACTGTCTCTAAAATTAGAGAGCGGGCAGACAGCCCACTAGTTTGGCCAAGACCCTCTAATAAAGCCTTCCCACTAACTTATTTTAGAAAAAACACTAGGCCACTACTTCTTATAAACTTGTCTCCTCTTATGGTTCATTGATAGCCCTCACGAGCTTTGATTTATGACCCTCAAAAGATCGACCTCAAAATGTACTTAGAGCACCTTGGAAACTCCTCGGTACGGGGTGGCCGCAAATGATAGATGGTCTCCATGGCCAGAACAACGATGTGACTAGGGTTCACCTACCCATTTGGAGCTAATGGCATTGACAATTTGATGCCAAGATCAGTGGTTTCTGAGTTACGCTATGGTGCCCTTATGAACTGAGGCACACTGCGAGTTTTGGCATCGAGTGAGATTGCTGTACCGAACCAAATGGAATGTGATCTCTCAAAAATGAGATAGGTTATTTTAGGCCTTAGTATCACCATCCTATAGCATTTGACAGTTCATCAATAGCCCTCACGAGCTCTGAGTTATGACCCTTGAAAGATCGACCTCAAAATGCACTTAGAGCACCTTGGAGACTCCTCGGTACGAGGTGGCTGCAAATCATGGATGGTCTCCGTGGCTAGAAGAAGGGTGTGACTAGGGTTAACCTTCCCATCCGGAGCTAATGGCACTGATGATTTGATGCCAAGATTAGTGGTTTCAAAGTTACGTTGTGGTGCACCTATGAACTGAGGCACACTACGAGTTTTGGCATCGAGCGAGATCGTTGTGCTAAATCCAAACGGAATGTGATCTCTCAAAAATGAGATAGGTTATTTTAGGCCTCAATAGCATCGTCTTGTAGCATTTGATAGTTCATCGATGGCCCTCACAAGCTCTGAGTTATGATCCTCAAAAGATCGACCTTAAAATGCACTTAAAGCACCTTGGAGACTCCTCAGTATAGGGTGGCCGCAAATGATGGATGGTCTTCATGGCTGGAACAAGGGTGTGACTAGGGTTCACCCACCCATCCAGAGCTAATGGCATTGATGATTCGATGCCAAGATCAGTGGTTTCAAACTTATGTTGTGATGCACCTATGAACTAAGGCACACTGCGAGTTTTGGCATCTAACGAGATCGCTATGTCTAATCCAAATGAAATGTGATCTCTCAAAAATGAGATAGGTTATTTTAGGCATCAATATCAGCATCCTATAGAATTTGATAGTTTATTGATAGCCCTCACACGCTTTGAGTTATGACCCTCGAAATATCGACCTCAAAATGCACTTAGAGCACCTTGGAGACTCCTTGTTATGGGGTGGCCACAAATGATGGATGGTCTTCATGGCCAGAACAAGGGTGTGACTAGGGTTCACTTGCCCATCTAGAGCTAATGGAACTAAAAATTCAATGACAAGATTAGCAGTTTCAAAGTTACGTTGTGGTGCACCTATGAACTGAGGTACACTGTGAATTTTGGCATCTAGCGAGATCAGTGTGCTGAATCCAAACAGAATGTGATCTCTCAAAAATGAGATAGTTTATTTTAGGCCTTAGTATCACCATCCTGTAGAATTTTATAGTTCATTGATAGCCCTCACGAGCTCTAAGTTATGACCCTCAAAAGATCGACCTCAAAATGCACTTAGAGCACCTTGGAGACTCCTCAGTACGGGGTGGCCACAAATGATGGATGGTCTCTGTGGCCAAAACAAGGGTTTGATTAGGTTTCACCCACCCATCTAGAGCTAATGGTACTAATGATTCAATGCCAAGATCAGCGGTTTCAAAGTTACATTGTGGTGCACCTATGAACTAAGGCACACTGCAAGTTTTGGCATCAAACGAGATTGCTATGCCAAATCCAAATGGAATGTGATCTCTCAAAAATGAGATAGGTTATTTTAGGCCTAAACATCAACATCCTGTAGAATTTGATAGTTTATCTATCACCCTCATGAGCTCTAAGTTATGACCCTCGAAAGATCGACCTCAAAATGCACTTAGAGCACCTTGGGGACTCCTCGGTACAGGGTGGCCACAGATGATATAGGGTCTCCGTGGTTGGAGCAAGGGTGTCACTAGGGTTCACCCACCCACTCAGAGCTAATGGCATTGACTTGTAGCCATTAGGAGTTAGATTTTGAAAAGTTGTCAAGAAAGGTTGACCCCTTTGACTTGTATCATGAAAGGTTGCTTTGTGCCTTGCTTGATTGTTTGAAGACTACTCCATGTGTCACTATCTTTCTTGGAAAAAAAATTTCTTTTGAACATCAAGCTTGCAATATTATCAATTATTGTCAAACTTTTTCAACCAAGTCAAAACATCAAGTGCAAATATTTGTTTGCATTTTTTGCTAAGGGGAGTTTCATAAATTGACTTTGATTTTCTATGTCTCTAGTGCTTGAACATGCTTAAAATGGCTCTTTGGTCTTAGAGATATTGGTATTTTCTAACTTCATGGTCTATGATATGCATACTGAGAATTTCTTTCACTAAATGGTTTCCTTGATCTATTGACTACACTTAAATTTGTTCACTTGTCATCTCTCTTTCTTTATCTACATTGCTATTTGGGATTTTTTCGTAGCTCTTGGCTTGAGTCACTAGTGTTGTAACCTACTTGGAAAATTTGTTTGACAAGTCACTCATTCATTTCTACCTCTCTTTGACATGTGAATACTCTATCTCTCTAGTTTGGACATCAAGTTATCTTGTGTCACCCTATTAGCTTCCTCTAGTCTCCTTCATACTTTATTATCTATCTACCACTATGGTATTCAAACCTTGTGCTACCAAACCTCAACCAAATCTAGATGATCATGATATCCTCCATGCCACTAAAGAGTTTCAAGATCTATATGTTCAATATAAAGAGCTAGAAGAGACCAATATTCTTTCTTACCTTCATCTCTCTAAGCACATGATAGAAATCAATTCTAAACTTGAGAAAAGGTTAGAGGAGAATATTGCATTCTTAAATCAATCTCAATTAAGACCTTTACATACACATGGGTCATCTTCTTCAAGGTCTACATATTCTACTCCAAGACATCAAATATCTTCATCTTCTAGATTTAAAGACCTCTTTAGAGAACAAGCAAGTGATACCTCCTTTGAGCCTATGCCAAACTTTCATTATGGACCTATCTTTGACCAAGATAGTGATGAAGACATGGATACATTCTATTCACTTAAGAAACAACAAAATTATCATGGAGAAATTTTTGAGAAAATTTTTACTCCATTGGAAGATTCTCATGATAACATCTTGCAAACACTTCTTGATAATGAATCCATCACATTACTAGACAACTCTAGACCTTATGAACCCAAAATCAAACCTCCATGGTGGAGAAATTATCATTATTGCCACTTCCATGGAAGAAAATTTCATAAAACTAAAGATTCCATAGTGTTGAAACATAAAATCCAAGATCTTATTTATGATGGGATTGTTGATACCTCTAATGACTCATGTGTCACAAGATCATGCTAATGAACCTATGTCAAGTGATGATTTCCTTGACACCTTCACTGCTTATAACACTAATGAACCTCTGAAAGTGTCAAAGCTTTCCAAAATGCCTCCACCAAACAAAGAACCTAATTCTTTCCATATAGACCATGCATATCCTCAAGGGCTACAACTAAAAGAAAATCAAGCTAACCTTCACTTGTCTGCAAACCTTTTCCATGCTACTAAGACTAAAGATCCTCAACATTCATGCAATACTATGATTACTATGCCCACTTTAGCTAATCCTGCATTATTACTTTAAGATTCTATCATGCACACTACAAATTTTCCCTTGTCCTTAGAAGGTGCTCCATATCAAGATGACTCTCAAAATGAAAAATATATAAATAAAGATCAAGATCAAACACCTTTTCATCTCATCCAAAATTTCACCTTTCTATATCCTATGTGTTACCCACCTTCTACATATGATGAGGATACCATTTCCACTACCTCCATTGAGCTTACTGAAACTTATGGGAAAAGTGATCTTTCTACGCTATATAAAGAAACATGTCAAGATCAAAGTGTCCCCTCATGTTCTACTTCTCCATATCCACTTCAAAACTATGCTCAAGATTCACACTCCTATCAAAGGTCTTTCTCCTATAAAAAGTACTCATGAGTATATTGATGACTTTGGTCATGCTACTCACTCTAAAGATGTTGAAATCCCTAGTCACTATCCCTTTGCATTTCCTAATTCTATCATTGGTCCTTATCCATCTAATCTAAAGTCTTCAAACCTTCTCCTACACTTTCTACTTCTAGCTCTCCTAATGTACCTCAATATCAACAAGAAATTCATCCTAGAAAATAATCGTCCACTCAACCATCTAAACCAGTCATATCAGCCTTATTCATCCATAAGTCCCAAATCTTTTGGAAGCAATTTGGATGTTCAACACAAGAAATAAAATAATACATTAAAAAATAGAGGTCATTATCTCTCATCTAATCAACATGTGAATGGACATAACGAAAATATATTGAAGATACCACAAAGGTTCACTATTCAAAAAGTGAAATCAAAGAAAATATGAGTTCCTAAACCCATTATTGAAGAAATGTGTTATAAAGTATCCAAAGGAAAATCTAAAGCTATATGTATTCCAAAGTCTCTCTTGAAAGACTTTGATATTGAACATAAATCTAAGTTGACATTCAATATTCCAAAGCTTCCACTCCATTTTCTTCCAAACATCATTCTCAAAAGCTTACAAATATTCCACTCAATCTTCTTCTAACATTGTCCTACCAGATCATACATCTAAACCTTGATATATTTCCTCCATGATTCCTCCATCATTCAAAAACCCTCCAAGGCATGTGTAAATGTTGATCTTCCCCACTTTGTCACCTACCCTATGTAATGTTTTCAAAGCTACACTTACCTACTATCCATACTCATACAATCCTTCCAAGGAATGAACTCTTATCCTACTATCATCTCACTTCCTTCACCCTATCAACATCACTGAGCATACTTATCTATGGTCTTGGATTATCATAACTTATCTTTCCTATAGGAACACTATCTAACTTGAAAAGAGTTGACCTATTTATAAAAAATAATAAATAAATAGAAAAGAAGATAAAAAATGTGTCTTGGTGAAAACCATTATTTGTGGCACCTTGGTAAAACAAGTAAAGAGCAATAAATTCATTCCATGGTGAAAACCACTTCTTGTTTCTCTTTGGATAAGTACCATGATGAAAACCTGGTAAACATGCATCATGTGTAATTCTTCCATCATCCATCTATTCCCTCTTCCTCTTTGATCTTGACAATTTTGAGCTATCCTTACGTATTGGCTATCTTATCCATGAGATTCCCTATTTTACTTTCTCATTCACTCATAGCCTTCATGTCCAACTTCATATCATGTCATTATGCATATGCTATCTTGCTTATTGGCTTTAACTGCTTATCTTACATGCTATCTTCTTTCATGGATTTCATGGCTTATCCCAAATGTGCTTCATACAACTTTTCAATATGAAAGTCTTTCAAAACATTATACAATATTATGACTCTTTGCTTTCAAATGCCATGATTGGTTGCAAAATGGAAGAAATCAAGTATTCTAATTGTTCATCCATACTTTCTATATTTTTCTTATTTGATTAGTTTGATAAAAATAGTTTCAATAATCATAATGTCAACTTTATGTCAAATAAAGAAAAAACCAAATTTGTAATTAGATATCTGCAAGCAATTATCTTTCATATAGTTATAAATGCTCTTAAAATTGTCCTTACAACCTTGTATCACATGCAAATATGATTTGCAAGAACTTATTCAATATCTTCCTCTTATAATTCTTTACAAAGAACCTACCAAAATACAAAAACCATATATAAAAAAGGTACACATTTTACATCATAATACATCATAAATTTTAGAAATTCTCCCCAATATCACCCCCCTCCAACTCTTCATGATGTACCTACATTCCAATATCATAAAAAAATTAGTAACTTATTGTATTAAAAGAGATAATCATCAATTCATTAAATCATTATGAAGAAAATAACATAAGAAGTATATATACCTAATCAAGTATTCCAATAGGGTTCTCTCTCTGTTTTAGGGTCTCCAAACGGGCTTCATGATCAGCATTAGCAATAGTAAAAGTTCTTTTACTTTTGGTCTTCCTTGATGCTTCAATAACTTTACATTTTTTGCTATAATAAGATGCAAATATATGAGAATTACTTTGTGCTTCTGATAATCTTCAAATGCAGGAATTCCGCTCCTTCTAAGCATGTATTTCTGCAGCCATGTTCCAGCAACAACCACTGAACTAGTAGGATATGTGAATCCATCATCATCTTTGATCAGTTGTGAAAGTTTTTGTTTACCTCTTACAAAACATGCTAACCAATAATCGAATTTCTCATCATTCCCCTATGGTGCAACCAATGCAAAGACATGTCCTAGCTGAAGTAGATCTGATAGATGGTTATGCTCAAGTGAACTTTCCATGTCATCATTTTTTATAGAGGGTATGATAGACAATGGAGTAAGATAATGTGGAGCCCATGTGTCCACCCACTCACTTGACTCACAGTAATCCCAATCACACTGGAAAAAAGTACGACAAAAACAAGCTAGTTGTCATGTCCAAATGGTCCATGTACTAGAATTAGAGCTCTGAAATGAATGCACATTTGATGAGTCTCTCACTATAGCACAATCTGATCTATCACCTATGGACCCTTCCTCAACCAACCAAAAGAACCTGCATACCACTGAATCAAGAGTCGCCCCCTATGATAATGCTAAACTACACCAATCAACAATGTTACGAGCATCAAGAAGCTCTGTTGTTGAAATTTTCAGTTGCTCCTTAACTAAAGATCTCTTCAAACATACCCCTGCTCCATCATGTTCCCCTTTTCCATGGCCGGACTCAAAAAAACTCCAAATATGAGGCACCCCTCTCTCTACTTGCATCCTGCACAACTAATAAAACATGTGAGCATTCTTGAATTGACCTGTATAGTTATTTGACCAAATGATATGTCTATCCATAGAAATTGCATGCTCATGTAAGAAATAAAAAAAAATCTTGAAATAATGTTGCACAAGCTCGTGGAAGTGAGATCTATCATCACTCATAAAAAAATGATACTCTCTAATAATCTTTCGATTATCTTCCGCACTATCAAGGGCATGTCTATATGTTATGTGAACAAAAATTGCAATTTGAATGGAGTTGTAATACTAAGATTGTGTCTCATTTTGAGATTACAATGTGTAGTTCTCAGCAAAATCAACAACTGATATAATATTACCAATGGGAAAAGTCTCCTTACATGTGCTAAATTGTTGATCCAACCACTGAGACCCGTGACTATGTCTTGCATACTTGAAAAAAAGATTTGCCTTGAAATTTGAAATAAAATTAGCCAGATTGATATTTTTTCCAACCAATTCACATCTAGAGCTCTCACTCCCACTCTTCAATGTGTATTTCACTATTTTATATACCCTTTTTTCAGTATTGTCTTTCCAAGATCTTGTTTGCACCCCTTATGGAAACATGTGTCAAACTTGGATAAGCCACCAGATTTTGAACACTTCTCATTTAAGTAAGCATTTCTATAAAAGGAACAACCATCAACTCTACAACATAAGAGTTGATCTATCAAGTCTCTTGATGATTTTGGAAGCCCACTAGCCCCACAATCCTCCAACATTTTTTTACTATGCAAAGTAGAATGGATGGAGCATAGTAGTTCATGGTGCATAGAAAATTAAACATGATATTTGCAACAACATCTATTTCAAATTTTGAGTGGCACACAATAAAATGGCTTCAAAGATTCAAAAGCCCTTTATGATATATGAAGACTTGGATGAATCTCTCTAAATTGTTTGAACAACATAGTTTGAGTTACCTCCAAATGGTGTTTAGGATGTGGCATGCAGTCTCTCATGTCAATTCTCAACTTTAAGACATCTTTAGCATTGGGTGATACTCGTGAGTTACAATGCAAAAATTTTGTAATTTCTTCTTTCACATCGTTGGATAGCTTCTTATCAAAATGTTGAAGTCTCCCACCAAATGCCCATGTTTCATTTTGAAGAGGATCATCAATTTTCTCTCATTGACTAAGTGCTCTTCTCAAAGTAGTACAATTTAGAATCAAATCAATACAAGTTCGTCTCATATATCTACCCCTTCTCAAACAAGGACTTACCAAAGAGGTTGTAATAACCTTTTAAGCAACTCTATTATCCTTCTCTCTGCTATTTTTCCCAATGCTATTGAGAGCACTGAAAAGATTCTTCACAATAATGGCATTTCTTTTCAACTTTTTATTGACATGAATCTTCAATTTGGAAAGCATAGGTCTCATCTTTTGCATCTTTAATAAGTGCATGAAAAGCTAACATTGCTCTACCACTATCTTGTTGCCGAAAAACATCTGATATAGTCTTGAAGCCCATAACCAAATGGTTCTTTCTGATTTTTTTCCTTCCAAACTAATGATAATCATTTCATCAACTTCAATTATCCATTTTGGTGTTTTAGAACCTTCATTTTTATTATAATTAGGAGATATGTAAGGTTCTTGTGCATTGTCAACTTTGGCATGGTCAATTATGCAATTTGGATTATAACTTGGTGGCATTTCTTTTTCAAAATTTTCATTCTCTAAATTTTTAATTTTGGCATTATCATTTTCAATAGGTACATTTTCATTCCCCAACTGTACATATTCATTATCTGACTCTATGATTTCACTTTCGATTAATTCATCGTCAACTTAACTAATATTTAGCATACCTTGTCTTTTTCTTCGGTGTTTCATTTTGTCCATTTCCCTATATGCTGCAATGTCTTCATTGGATATCTTCCTTTTGTGTTTATCCTTTTGACAACTGTTGTTCCCCATTTAGATGACAATTTCGAACACCTAAGGTTATATTTTCAAAAAAAATCGATTGGTTGGGCCCCAAAATGTGACTTTTTGCAAAACCTATGAAAAAAGAAGTGAAAAAGTGATGTTGTCGGGGATGAAGCGAAAGGGAAATATTGGGAATTGGTGCGAGTAAAATCAGATATCTGATTTAAAATCAAAAATCCAATCCTAGATTGGATATCCGATTTAAAATCAAAAATTTGATCCTAGATCGGATATCCTATTTAAAATTTAAAATTTGATCTTAGATCGGATATTCAATTTTTTAAAGTGAATTTTTGGGGGGAAAAGTTGCTATAATTTCCCTCCTTTTCCATAATTATAATAATATTATGAAAATCATTGGAGGGAAACTAACTTTGGTTTATTACTAACCTAATAGTATAATAGTATTAATATATAGTAGTATTAATATAGCTATAGTATTAATATTATTACTATAGATATAATAGTGTAAATATTTAGTGTTTATTTATATAATTATTATTACGCTACAATATAGTATTAATATATATATATATTATTATTATTACTATAGATATAATAATATTAATATTTAGTATTTATTTATATTATTATTATTATTATCATAAAATAGTATAAATAGCATATATATATATATATATATATATATATCCTTACATTTTTTAACCCATATACATATGAACGATTCGAATACGTCTCTATGGGTCCTAGGACACCTAGGGACATATGTCGTCGTTTAATGGGTGAAAGAGAGTCATAGGTCAACCTATGACCCCCTTGACCCATATGAATAATTTGAATATGTCCCTAAGGTTCCTAGGACCCCTAGGGACATATGTCATCGTTTAATGCGTCAAAGGGGGTCATAGATCACCCTATGACACCATTTGACCCATATGAATGATTCGAATATGTCCTTAGGAGTCCTAGGACACCTAGGGACATATGTCATCATTTAATGTGTCAAATGAGGTCATAGGATGACCTATGACCCACTTTGACCCATATTACCCATTCAAATATGTCCCTAGGGGTTCTACGACCCTTAGAGACATATCTCCTCATTTAATGGGTCATAAGGGATCATAGGCCACCCTATAACCCCCTTTCACCCATATGAACGATTTGAATATGTCTTTAGAGGTCCTAAGACCCATAGGGACATATGTTGCCATTTGAGGGGTCCAAGGGGGTCATAGGTCACCCTATGACCCCCTTTGACCCATATGAATTATTCAAATATGTCCCTAAGGGTCCTAAGACCATTAGAGACATATGTCACTATTTAATGGGTCAAAGCGGGTCATAGGTCACCCTATGATCTCCTTTGACCCATATGAACGATTCCAATATGTACCTACGGGTCCTAGGACCCTTAAGGAGATATGTCATCATTTAATGGATCAAAAGGGGTTCATAGGTCACCCATTGACCCCATTTGACCCATATTAACCATTCAAATATGTCTCTAGGGGTCCTAGGACCCCTAGCGATATATGTCATCGTTTAATGGGTCAAAGGGGGTCATAGGTCACCCTATGACCCTCTTTGACCCATATGAATGATTTGAATATGTCTTTAGGGGTCTTAAGACCCCTAGGGACATATCTAATCATTTAATGGGTCAAAACGGGTCATAGGTCACCCTATGATCCCCTTTGACCCATATTACTCATTCAAATATGTCCCTAGGCATCCTAAGACCCCTAAAGACATATGCCATCGTTTAATGGATCAAATAGTGTCATAGGTCACCCTATGATCCCCTCTAAACCATATGAACGATTTGAATATGTCCCTAAGGGTCCTAGGACCCCTAGAGACATATGTCATTATTTAATGGATCAAATGGAGTCATAGGTCACCTTATGACCCCCTTTGACCCATATTACCTCTTTAAATATGTCGCTAGGGGTCCTAGGACCCCTAAAAATATATGTTGTCGTTTAATAGGTCAAAGAGGGTCATAGGTCACCTTATGATCCCTTTTGACCCATATGAATGATTCGAATATGTCCCTAGGGGTTCTAGGACCCCCAGGAACATATGTTGTCATTTAATAAGTCAAAGGGAGTCATAGGACACCTTATGACCCCCTTTGACCCATATTACCCATTCAAATCTGTCCCTAGGGGTCCTAGGACCCCTAGAGACATATGTCAATGTTCAATAGGTCAAAGAGGGTCATAGGTCAACCTATGACCCCCTTTGACTCATATGAATGATTCGAATATGTCCCTAGGGGTCCTAGCACCCCTAGGGACATATGTCATTGTTTAATGGGTCAAAGGGGGGCATAGGTGACCCTATCACCCTCTTTGACCCATATGAATGATTAAAATATGTCTATAGGGGTCCAAGGACCCTTAGGGACATATATCATCGTTTAATAGGTCAAAGGGGGTCATAAGTCACCCTATGACCCCCTTTGACCCATATTATCCATTAAAATATGTCCCCAAAGGTCCTAGGACCTTTAGAGAAATATGTCATTGTTTAATGTGTCAAAGCAGGTCATAGGTCACCCTATGACCCCCTTTGACCCATATGAACGATTGAAATATGTCCCTAGGGGTCCTAGGACCCCTAAGGACATATGTCATTGTTTAATGGGTCAAAGGGGCTCATAGGTCACCCTATGACTTCCTTTGACCAATATTACCCATTCAAATATGTCTCTAAGGGTCTTAGGACCCTTAGGAACAAATTTTGTCATTTAATGGGTAAAAGGAAGTCATAGGTGACCCTATGACCCCCTTTGACCCATATGAATGATTCAAATATGTCATTAGGGGTCTTAGGACCCTTAGGGATATATGTCATTGTTTAATGTGTCAAAAAGGGTCATAAGTCACCTTATGACCCCTTTTGACCCATATTACCCATTCAAATATGTTCCTAGGGGTCTTAGAACCCTTAGAGACATATGTCGTCGTTTAATGGGTCAAAGAGGGTCATAGGTCACCCTATGACCTCCTTTGACCCATATGAATGATTCAAATATGTCTTTAGGAACATATGCCATCTTTTAATGGGTTAAACAGGGTAATAGGATGAACCATATGAACGATTCTAATATGTCCTTAAGGGTCGTAGGACACCTAGGGACATATGTTATCATTTAATGGTTCAAAGGGGGTCATAGGTCACCTTATGACCCCCTTTGACCCATATTACCTATTTTAATATGTCCCTAGCAGTCCTAGGACCTCTATCGACATATGTCATCGTCTAACGGGTCAAAGAGGGTCATAGGTCACCTTATGATCTTTTTTGACCCATATGAACGATTCGAATATGTCCCTAGGGGTCCTAGGACCCCTAGGGACATATGTCATCTTTTAATGAGTCAAAGGAGGTCATAGGTAACCCTATGACCCCCTTTGACCCATATGAATGATTCAAATATATGTCATCGTTTAATGAGTCAAAAGAGATCATAAGTCACCCTATAACCCCCTTTGACCCATATTACCCATTTAAATATGTCATTAGGGGTCCTATAAAGCCTAGTGACATATGTCGTCGTTTAATGGGTCAAAACGGTTCATACGTCACCCTATGACCCCATTTAATTCATATGAACTATTCAAATATGTTCATAGGGGTCTTAGGACACCTAAGGACATATGTCATCGCTTAATGGGTCAAAGGGGGTCATAGGGCTTTTGACCCATATTACTCATTCAAATATGTCTCTAGAGGTCCTAGAACCCTTGGAGACATATGTCATCATTTAATGGGTCAAAGAGGGTCATAGCTCACCCTATGACCTCCTTTGAACAATATGAACGATTTGAATATGTCCCTAGGGGTCCTATGACCCGTAGGGACATATGTTGTCATTTAATGGGTCAAATGGAGTCATAGGTCACCCTATGACCCTCTTTGACCCATATAAATGATTTGAATATGTTCTTAGGGGTTCTAGGACCCCTAGAGACATATGTCTTTGTTTAATGGGTCAAAGGGGGTCATAAGTCACCCTATAAACCTCTTTGACCTATATTACCCATTCAAATATGTCCCTAGGGGTCTTAGAACCCCTAGCGACATATGTCATCATTTAATGGGTCAAAGAGGGTCATATGTCACCCTATGATCCCCTTTGACCTATATGAACGATTCAAATATGTCCCTAAGGATCCTAAGATAACTAGAGACATATGTTGTGGTTTAATGGGTCAAAGCGGTGACCTATGACCCTCTTTGACCCATATGAATGGTTCAAAAATGTCCTTAGGGGTTCTAGGACCCCTAGGGACATATGTTGTCATTTATAAGGTCAAAGACCCATATTACCCATTCAAATATGTTTCTAGAGGTCTTAAGACCCCTAGTGGCATATGTCATCATTTAATGGGTCAAAGAGGGTCATAAGTCACCCTATGACCTCCTTTGACTCATATGAACGATTGAAATGTCCCTAGAGGTCCTAGGACCTCTAGGGACCTATGTCATTATTTAATGGGTTAAAGGGGGTCATATGACCCCCTTTGACCTATATGAACGATTTGAATATGTCATTAGGGGTCCTAGGACCCCAAAACACATATATCGTCATTTAATGGCTAAAAGAGGGTCATAGGTCACCCTATGACCCCCTTTGACCCATATTACCCATTCAAATATATCCTTAAGGGTCCTAGGACCCCTAGCGACATATGTCATTGTATAAGTGCTCAAAGAGGGTTATAGGTCAACATATGACCCCCTTTGACTCAAATGAACAATTCGAATATGTTCTTAGGTGCCATAGGGCTCCTAAGGACATTTGTCATCGTTTAATGGGTCAAATGGGGTCATAGGTCACCCTATGACCTCCTTTGACACATATTACTCATTCAAATATGTCCCTAGCGATCTTAAGATCCGTAATGACATATGTCATCATTTAAAAGATCAAAATGGGTCATAAGTCACCTTATGACCCCCTTTGACACATATGAATGATTCAAATATATCCCTGGGGGTCCTAGGACACCTAGGGACATATGTTGTCATTTAATAGGTCAAAGAGGGTCATAGGGCCTTTTGACCCATATCACCCATTCGAATATATCCCTAGGGGTCCTAGGACCTCTAGAGACATATGTCGTCATTTAAAGGGTCAAAAGGGGTCATAAGTCACACTATGACCCCCTTTGACCCACATGAAAGATTTGAATATGTCTTTAGTGGTCCTAGGACCCCTAGGGACATATGTCATCATTTAATGGATTAAAGGGGGCTATAAATCACCCTATGACCCCGTTTGACCCATATTACCCATTCAAAGGACATATGTCATCGTTTAAAGGGTCAAAAGGGGTCATAAGTCACACTATGACCCCCTTTGACCCACATGAAAGATTTGAATATGTCTTTAGTGGTCCTAGGACCCTTACGGACATATCTCATCATTTAATGGGTCAAATGGGGTCATAAATCACCCTATGACTCCGTTTGACCCATATTACCCATTCAAATATGTCTTTAGGGTCCTAGGACCCTTAGCAACATATCTCATCAGTTAATGGGTCAAAACCTATGACCCCTTTTGACCCATATGAATGATTTGAATGTCCCTAGGGGTCCTAGGACCCCTATGGACAAACATCATCATTTAATTGGTCAAAGAAGGTTATAGGGCCCTTTGACCCATATGAACGATTTAAATATGTTCTTAGGGGTCCTAGGACCCCTAGGAACAAATGTCGTCGTTTAATGGGTAAAAGAGGGTCATTGGTCACCCTAAGATCCTCTTTAACCCATATGAATGATTTAAATATGTACCTAAGGTTCTTAGGACCCTTAGGGACATTTGTCATCATTTAATGGGTCAAAGGGGGTCATAGGTCACCTTATGACCCCCTTTGACCCATATAAATGATTCGAATATGTCCTTAGGGGTCCTAGCACCCCTAGGGATATATGTCGTCATTTAATGGGTCAAAGGGGGTTATAGGTCAACCTATGAACCCCTTTGACCCATATTACCCATTCGAATATGTCGCTATAGATCCTAAAACCCATAGCGAAATATGTCATCGTTTAATGGGTCAAAGAGGATCATATGTCACCCTATGATCCCCTTTGACTCATATGAATGATTCGAATATGTCCCTAAGGGTCATAGGACCACTAGGGACATATGTCATCATTTAATGGGTCAAAAGGGGTCATAGGTCACCCTATGACCTCCTTTGACCCATATGAACGATTCAAATATTTTCTAAGGGGTCCTAGGACTCCTAGGGACATATGTCGTCGTGTAATAGGTCAAAGGGGGTCATAGGTCAAATTATGACCCCCTTTGACCCATATTACCCATTCAAATATGTCCCTAAGGGTCCTAGGACCCCTAACGACATGTCATTGTTTAATGTGTCAAAGACGGTCATAAGTCACCTTATGTCCCCCTTTGACCCATATGAACAATTCGAATATGTCCCTAGGGGTCTAAGGACCCCTAGGGACATATGTCATCATTTAATGGGTCAAAGAGGGTCATAGGTCACCCTATAACTTCATTTGACCCATCTGAACAATTCGAATATTTCCTTAGGGGTCCTAGGACCCCTAGGGACATATGTCATCATTTAATGAGTAAAAAGGTGTCATAGGTCACCCTATGAGCCCCTTTGACCCATATTATCCATTCAATTATGTCATCATTTAATGGGTCAAAGACTCATATTACCCATTCAAAAATGTCCTTGGGGTTCCTAGGACCCCTAGCGACATATGTCACTGTGTAATGGGTCAAAGAGGGTTATAGGTCACCCTATGACCCCCTTTGACCCATATGAACAATTTGAATATGTCCCTAGAGGTCCTACGGCCCCTAGAGACATTTGTCATCATTTAATGGGTCAAAGGAGGTCATTGATCACCCTATGACCCCCTTTGACCAATATTACCCATTCAAATATGTCTCTAGAGGTCCTAGGACCCATAGAGACATATGTCATCGTTTAATGAGTCAAAGTGGGTCATAGGTCACCCTAAGACCCCCTTTGACCCATATGAACAATTCGAATATGTCCTTAGGGGTCCTGGGACATATGTCATCATTTGATGGGTAAAAAGGGTTCATAGGTCACCTTATGACCCCCTTTGACCCATGTTACCCATTCAAATATATTTCTAAGAGTCTTAGGAGCCCTAGCGACATATGTCATCATTTAATGTCTCAAAGAAGGTTATAAGTCACCCTATGACCGTCTTTGACCCATATGAACAATTCGAATATGTCCTTCGTGCTCATAGGGCCCCTAGGAACATTTTTCATGATTTAAATTCTCAAAGGGGGTCATAGGTCACCTTATCACCTCCTTTGATCCATATTACCCATTCAAAGAGGGTCATAGGTTAGCCTATGACCCCCTTTGACCCATTAAATGATGACATATGTCCTTACGAGTCCTCGGACCCCTATTGACATATTCGAATCGTGGGGTCTTAGGACCTCTAAAGACAGATGTCATCGTTTAATAGGTCAAAGCAGGTCATAGGTCACCTTATGACCCCCTTTGACCCACATGAATGATTTGAATATGTTCCTTGGGGTCCTAGTACCCCTAATAACATATGTCATCACTTAATGTGTCAAAGGGTGTTATAGGTCACCCTATAACACCCTTTGACCCATCTGAACGATTCGAATATGTCCTTAGGGGTCCTAGGACCTCTAGGGTAATATGTCATCATTTAATAGATAAAAGGGTGTCATAGATCACCCTATGAGCCTCTTTGACCCATATTACCCATTCAAATATGTCTCTAGGGGTCCTAGGTCCCCTAGCGACATATGTAATCGTTTAATGAGTCAAAGAGTGTCATAGGTCACCCTATGACTCCCTTTGACCTATATGAACGATTCGAATATGTCCTTAAGGGTCCTAGGCCCCTAGGGACATATGTCATCATTTAATGTGTCAAAGAGGGTCATAGGGTGACGTATGACCCCCTTTGATCCATATTACAAATTCAAATATGTTCCTAGGGGTCTTAGGACCCCTAGCGACATATGTCATCGTTTAATAGGTCAAAGTGGGTCATAGGTCACCCTATGACCCCCTTTGACCTATACGAACGATTTGAATATGTCCCTAGCGGTCTCAAGACACTTAGGTACATATGTCATTATTTAATGGGTCAGAGAGGATCATAGGGCCCTTTGACCCACATTACCCATTCGAATATGTCCCTAGGGTTCTTAGGACCCCTAAAGACATATGTCGTCATTTAATGGGTTAATGGGGGTCATAGGTCACTCTATGACCCCTTTTGACCCATGTTACCCATTCAAATATATCCCTATAGGTCTTAGGAGTCCTAGTGACATATGTCATCATTTAATGGCTCAAAGAGGGTTATAAGTCACCCTATGACCGCCTTTGACCCATATGAACGATTCGAATATGTCCTTGGGGTTCATAGGGCCCTTAGAAATATTTTTTACCGTTTAAATTGTTAAAGGGGGTCATAGGTCACCTTATCACCACCTTTGATCCATATTACCCATTCAAACAAGGTCATAGGTCAGCCTATGACACCCTTTGACCCATATGAATGATTCAAATATTTCAATAGGGATCTTAGGACTCCTAAGGACATATGTCATCGTTTAATGGGTCAAAGGGGGTCATAGGTCAACCTGTGACCCACTTTGACCAATATTATCCATTCTAATATGTCCCTAAGGGTCCTATGATGCCTAACGACATATGTCATCATTTAATGGGTCAAAGAGGGTCATAGGTCACCCCATGACCCTCTTTGACCCATATGAACAATTCGAATATGTCCCCAGGGTTCCTAGGACCCCTGGGAACATATGTCGTCATTTAATAGGTCAAAGGGGGTCATAAGTCAGCCTATGACACTTTTTTACCCATATGAATGATTCAAATATGTCCTTAGCGGTCTTAGGACCCCTAGGGACATATGTTATCATTTAATGAGTCAAAGCATGTCATAGGTTAACCTATGACCCCCTTTGACCCATATTACTCATTCAAATATATCCCTAAGAGTCCTAAGACCTCTGCCGACATATGTCATCGTTTAATGTGTCAAAGAGGGTCATAGATCATCCTATGATCTCTTTTGACCCATATTAACGATTTCAATATGTCCCTAAGGGTCCTAGGACCCTTAGGGACATATCTTGTTGTTTAATGGGTCAAAGTGAGTCATAGGTCACCTTATGACCCCCTTTGACCCATATTATATATTCAAATATGTCCTTATGGATCCTAGGACCCCTACAGACATATGTTGTAGCTTAATGGGTCAAAGAGTGTCATAGATCACCCTATGATCCCCTTTGACCTATATGAATAATTAGAATATGTCACTAGGGGTCCTAGGACCCCTAGGAACATATGTCGTCATTTAATCAATCAAAAGGAGTCATAAGACACCCTATGATCCCATTTGACCCATATTACCCATTCAAATCTGTCCCTAGGGTTCCCAAGACCCGTAGAGACATATGTCATTGTTCAATAGGTCAAAGAGGGTCATAGCTCACCCTATGACCTCCTTTGACCCATATGAATGATTCGAATATGTCCCTAGGGGTCCTAGGACCCCTAGGGACATATGTCATCATTTAATATGTCAAAGGGGGTCAAAGGTCACCCTATGACCCCCTTTGACCCATATTACCCATTAAAATATGTCCTTAGGGGTCCTAAGACTCCTAAAAAAATATGTCATTGTTTAATGTGTCAAAGCGGGTCATAGATTACCCTATCACTCCCTTTGACCTATATGAACGATTGGAATATGTCCCTAGGGGTCCTAGGAACCCTAAGGACATATGTCATCGTTTAATAGGTCAAAGGGGGTCATTGGTCACCCTATGACTCCCTTTGACCAATATTACCCATTCAAATATGTCCTTAGGGGTCCTAGGACCCCTAAGGACAAATGTCATCATTTAATGAGTAAAAGGGGGTCATATGTGACCCTGTGACTCCCTTTAAACCATATGAATTATTCAAATATGTCTTTAGGGGTCTTAGGACCCCTACGGACATATGTCATCGTTTAATATGTCAAAAGGGGTCATAGGGTCACCCTATGACCCCCTTTGACCCATATTACCCATTCAAATATGTCCCTAGGGGTCCTAGGACCCCTAAAGACATATGTCATTGTTTAATGGATCAAAGAGGGCCATAGGTCACCTTATGACCTCTTTTGAACTATATGAACGATTCAAATATGTCTCTATGGTTCCTAGGACCCCTAGGGACATATGTCATCGTTTAATGGCTCAAAGGGGGTCATAGGTCACCTTATGACCCCCTTTGACCCATATGAATGATTCGTATATGTTCGTAGGGGTCTTAAGAACCCCAAGGACATATGTCATCATTTAATGGGCCAAAGGGGGTCATAAGTCACCATATGAACCCTTTTGACCCATATTACCCATTCGAATATGTCTTTAGAGGTCCTAAGACCCCTAGTGACATATGTCATCATTTAATGGGTCAAAGAGGGTCATATGTCACCCTATGATCCCTTTTGACCCATATGAATGATTAAAATATAAGACCCCTAAGGACATATAGCTTCGTTTAATAGGTCAAAGAGGGTCATAGGCCACCCTATGACCCCATTTGACCGATATTACCCATTCAAATATGTCCCTATGAGTCCTAGGACCCTTAGCGAGATATGTCATCATTTAATTGGTCAAAGAGGGTCGTAGGTCACTCTATGATCCCCTTTGACCCATATAAATGATTCGAATATGTCCTTAAGGCTCCTAGGACCCTTAGGAACATATGTCATCGTTTAATTGGTTAAAGGGGGTCATAGGTCACGCTATGACCCCCTTTGACCCATATGAATGATTCAAATATGTCCTTAGGGGTCTTAGGACCCCTAGGGACATATGTTGTCATTTAATGGGTCAAAGGGGATCATAGGTCACCCTATGACCTCTTTTGACCCATATGAGTGATTCGAATTGTTCTTAGGGGTTCTAAGACCCTTAGGGACATGTGACATCGTTTAATGGGTCATAGGGGGTCATAGGTCACCTTATGACCCCTTTTGACCAATATTACCCATCCAAATATGTTCCTAAGGGTTTTAAGACCCTTAGCAACATATGTCGTTGTTTAGTGGGTCAAGGAGGGTCATAGGTCAGCCTATGACCCCCTTTGACCCATATGAACGATTCAAATATGTCCTTAGGGGTCCTATGACCCCTATGGACATATGTCATCATTTAATGGGTTAAAAGGAGTTATAGGTCAACCTATGACCCCTTTTGGCCCATTTTACACATTCAAAGTTGTCCTTAGGGATCCTAGGACCACTAACGACATATGTAATTATTTAATGGGTCAAAGAGGGTCATAGGTTACCCTATAACCCCCTTTGACCCATATGAATGATTCGAATATGTCCTTAGGGGTCATAGGACTGCTAGAAACATATGTTGTCATTGAATGAGTCAAAGGGGGTCATAGGTCAGCCTATGACACCCTTTGACCCATATGAATGATTCAAATATGTCCTTAGTGGTCGTAAGACCCCTAGGGACATATGTTTTCGTTTAATAGTTCAAAGAGAGTCATAGGTCAACCTATGACCCCCTTTGACCCATATTATACATTGAAATATGTCCTTAGGGATCTTACGACCCCTAACGAAAAATGTCATCGTTTAATAGGTCAAAGCAGGTCATAGGTCACCTTATGACCCCCTTTGACCCACATTAATGATTTGAATATGTTCTTAGGGGTCTTAGTATCTTTAGGAACATATGTTGTCATTTAATGTGTCAAAAGGTGTTATAGGTCACCCTATAACACCCTTTGACCCATCTGAACGATTCGAATATGTCTTTAGGGATCCTAAGACCTCTAGGGTAATATGTCATCATTTAATGGGTAAAAAGGTGTCATAGATCACCTTTGAGCCTCTTTGACCCATATTACCCATTCAAATATGTCCCTAGGACCCCTAGCGACATATGTCATCGTTTAATTGGTCAAAGTGGGTCAAAGGTCACCCTATGACCCCCTTTGACTTATACGAACGATTCGAATATGTCCCTAGCGGTCTCAAGACACTTAGGGACATATGTCGTCATTTAATGGGTCAGAGAGGATCATAGGCCCCTTTGATCCATATTACCTATTCGAATATGTCCCTAGGGTTCTTAGGACCCCTAAGGACATATGTCATCATTTAATAGGTTAATGGGGGTCATAGGTCACCCTATGACCCCCTTTGACCCATGTTACCCATTCAAATATATCCCTAAGGGTCGTAGGAGCCCTAGCGACATATGTCATCATTTAATGGCTCAAAGAGGGTTATAAGTCACCATATGATCGCCTTTGACCCATATGAATGATTCAAATATGTCCTTGCGGCTGATAGGACCCCTAGAAACATTTTTCATCATTTAAATTGTCAAAGGGGGTCATAGGTCACCCTATCACCCCCTTTGATCCATATTACCTATTCAAAGAGGGTCATAGGTCAGCCTATGACACCCTTTGACCCATATGAACGATTTGAATATGTCAATAGGGGTTTTAGGGCTTCTAGAGACATATGTCATCGTTTAATGGATCAAAAGGGGTCATAGGTCAACCTATGACCCATTTTGACTTATATTACCCATTCAAATGTCCCTAGGGGTCCTAGGACCCCTAAAGACATATGTCATCATTTAATGGGTCAAAGAGGGTCATAGGTCACCCCATGGCCCCCTTTGACCCATATGAACGATTTGAATATGTCCCTAGGGTTCCTAGGACCCTTAGGGACATGTGTCGTCATTTAATAGGTCAAAGGGGGTCATAAGTCAGTCTATGACACCTTTTTACCCATATGAATGATTCAAATATGTCCTTAGTGGTCTTAGGACCCTTAGGGACATATGTCATCATTTAATGAGTCAAAGGGTGTCATAGGTTAACCTATGACCCCCTTTGACCCATATTACTCATTCAAATATATCTCTAAGAGTCCGAAGACACCTAACAACATATGTCATCGTTTAATGGATCAAATAGGGTCATAGATCACCCTATGATCCCCTTTGACCCATATTAACAATTTCAATATGTCTCATATCTTGTTGTTTAATGGATCAAAGGGAGTCATAGGTCACCTTATGACCCCTTTTAACCCATATTATCTATTTAAATATGTTTTTATGGGTCCTGAGACCCCTATAGACATATGTTGTTATTTAATGGGTGAAAGAGGGTCATAGATCACCCTATGATCTCCTTTGACCTATATGAATGATTCAAATATGTCACTAGGGGTCCTAAGACATATGTCACCATTTAATCGATCAAAGGGAGTCATAGGACACCCTATGACCCCCTTTGACCTATATTACCCATTCAAATCCGTCCCTAGCGTTCTTAGGACCCGTAGAGACATATGTCATCGTTCAATGGGTCAAAGAGGGTCATAGCTCACCCTATGACCTCTTTTGACCCATATGAATGATTCAAATATGTCTCTAGGGGTCCTAGGACCCCTAGGGACATATGTTATCATTTAATGGGTGAAAGGAATTCAAATATGTCCGTAGCGGTCCAAGGACCCTTAGGAACATATTTCATCAATTAGTGGGTCAAAGGGACCTATGACCCCCTTTGACCCATATTACCCATTAAAATATGTCCTTAGGGGTCCTAGGACTGCTAGAGAAATATGTCATTGTTTACTGTGTCAAAGCAGGTCATCGGTCACCCTATCACCCCCTTTGACCTATATGAATGATTGGAATATGTCCCTAGGGGTCCTAGGAACCCTAGGGACATATGTCATCATTTAATGGGTCAAAGGGGGTCATAGGTCACCCTATGACTCCCTTTAAAAAATATTACCCATTCAAATATGTCCTTAGGGGTCCTAGGACCCCTAGGGACAAATGTCATTGTTTAATGGGTAAAAGGGGGTCATAGGTGACCCTGTGACCCCCTTTGACCCATATGAATGATTCAAATATGTTTTAAGAGTCTTAGGACCCTTACGGACATATGTCATCATTTAATGTGTCAAAAGGGGTCATAGTTCACCCTATGACCCCCTTTGACCCATATTACCCATTCAAATATGTCCCTAGGGGTCGTAGGACCCCTCAAGACATATGTCATTGTTTAATGGGTCAAAGAGGGCCATAGGTCACCCTATGACCTCTTTTGAACTATATGAATGATTCGAATATGTCCCTATGGTTTCTAAGACCCTTAGGGTCATATGTCATCATGTCTGTAGGGGTCCTAGGAATCATAAGGACATATGTCATCGTTTAATGGGCCAAAGGGGGTAATAGGTCACTATATGAATCCCTTTGACCCATATTACCCATTCGAATATGTCCTTAGAGGTTCCAAAACTCTTAGTGACATATGTCATCATTTAATGGGTCAAAGAGAGTCATATGTCACCCTATGATCCTCTTTGACCCATATGGGACATATAGGTTCGTTAAATGGGTCAAAGAGGGTCATAGGCCACCCTATGACCCCATTTGACCTATATTACCCATTCAAATATGTTCCTATGAGTTATAAGACCCCTAGCGAGATATGTCGTCATTTAATTGGTTAAAGAGGGTCATAGGTCACTCTATGATCCCATTTGACCCATATAAACAATTTGAATATGTCCTTAGGGGTCCCAGGACTCTTAGGAATATATGTCATCGTTTAATTGGTTAAAAGGGGTCATAGGTCACGCTATGACCCCTTTTGACCCATATGAACGATTCAAATATGTCCTTAGGTATCTTAGGACCCTTAGGGACATATGTCTAATGGGTCAAAGGGGATCATAGGTCACCCTATGACCCCCTTTGACCCATATGAGTGATTCGAATTATTTTTAGGGGTTCTAAGACCCATACTGACATATGACATCGTTTAATAGGTCATAGGGGGTCATAGGTCACCTTATGACCCCCTTTGACCAATATTACCCATCCAAATATGTCTCTAAGGGTTTTAAGATCCTTAGCAACATATGTCATTTTTTAGTAGGTCAAAGAGGGTCATAGGTTAGCCTATGACCCCCTTTGACTCATATGAACGATTCGAATATGTCATCATTTAATGAGTTAAAAGGGTTATAAGTCAACCTATGACCCCCTTTTGACCCATTTTACACATTCAAATATGTCCCTAGGTGTCTCAGGACTGCTAACAACATATGTCATCATTTAATAAGTCAAAGAGGGTCATAGGTCACCCTATGAGCCCCTTTGACCCATATGAATGATTTGAATGTCCCTAGGACCCCTAGGGACATATGACTTCATTTAATGGGTCAAAGGGCGTCACAGGTCAGCCTATGACACCCTTTGACCCATATGAATGATTCAAATATGTCCTTAGTGGTCCTAAGACCCCTAGAGACATATGTCGTCATTTAATAGGTCAAAGAGGGTCATAGGTCAACCTATGACCCCCTTTGACCCATATTATCCATTCAAATATGTCTCTAAGGGTCTTAGGACCCCTAACGTCAAATGTCATCATTTAATAGGTCAAAGCGGCTCATAGGTCACCCTATGAGCCTCTTTGACCTATATTACCCATTCAAATATGTCTCTAGAGGTCCTAGGTCCTCTAGCGACATATGTAATTGTTTAATGAGTCAAAGAGGGTCATAGGTCACCTTATGACTCCCTTTGACCAATATGAACAATTCGAATATGTCCTTAGGGGTCATAGGCCCCTAGGGACATATGTGATCATTTAATGTGTCAAAGAGGGTCATAGGGTGACGAATGACCCCCTTTGACCCATATTACACATTCAAATATGTGCCTAAGGGTCCTAGGACCCCTAGTGACATATGTCATCGTTTAATAGGTCAAAGTGGGTCATAGGTCACCCTATGACCCCTTTTGACATATACGAATGATTCAAATATGTCTCTAGCGGTCTCAGGACACTTAGGGACATATGTCGTCATTTAATTTGTCAAAGAGGATCATAGGGCCCCTTGACCCATATTACTCATTCGAAAATGTCCTTAGGGTTCTTAGGACTCCTAAGAACATATGTCATCATTTAATAGGTCAAAAGGGGTCATAGGTCACCCTATGACCCACTTTGACCCATATGAATGACTCGAATATGTCCCTAAGGACATGTTGTCGTCCAATGGGTCAAAGAGGGTCGTAAGTCACCCTAGGACCCCGTTTGACCCATATTGCTCATTCAAATATGTCCTTAGGGATCCTAGGACTCCTATCGACATATGTTGTCGGTTAATGGGTCAAAGAGGGTCATAGGTCACCCTATGACCCCCTTTGACCCATATGAACGATTCGAATGTCCCTAGGGGTCCTAGGACCCCTAGGGACATATGTCATCATTTAATTGGTGAAAGAAGGTCATATGGCCATTTGACTCATATGAATAATTTGAATATGTCCCTAGGGGACCTAGGAGCCCTAAGGACATATGTCATCGTTTAATGGGTCAAATGGGGTCAAAGGTCACCCTATGATCCTCTTTGACCCATATGAACAATTTGAATATGTCCCTCGAGGTCCCAAGACCTCTAGGGACATGTCGTCATTTAATGGGTCAAAAGACCTATGACTCCCTTTGACCCATATGAACAATTCAAATATTTTCTTATGGGTCTTAGAACTCTTAGGGACATATGTCATCATTTAATAGGTCAAAGGGGTTCATAAGTCACCCTATGACCCCCTTTGACTCATATAAATGATTCAACTATGTCCTTATGAGTCTTAAGACCCCTAAGAACATATGTCATTGTTTAATAGGTCAAAGAGGGTCATAGGTCACCGTATGACCCTTTTGACTCATATTACCCACTCAAATGTCCCTAGGGGTCCTAGAATCCCTAACGACACATGTCATCATTTAATGGGTCAAAGAGAGTCATAGGTCACCCTGTGATCCCCTTTGACCCCATATGAACGATTCGAATATGTCCCTATGGTTCTTAAGACCCCTAGGGACATATGTCATCGTTTAATGGGTCAAAGGGGGTCATAGGTCACCTTATGACCCCCTTTGACCCATATGAATGATTCAAATATGTTCTTAGGAGTCTTAGGACCCCTAGGGACATATGTCATCATTTAATGGATCAAAGGGGGTCACAGGTCACCCTATGACCCCCTTTGATCCATATTACCCATTCAAATATGTCCTTATGGGTCCTAGGACCACTAGCGACATATGTCTTCATTTAATTGGTCAAAAAGGGTCAGAGGTCACCATATGACACCTTTTGACCAATAAGAACGATTTGAATGTCCCTAGTGGTCCTAAGACACCTAGGGACATATGTTGTCGTCTAATGGGTCAAATGGGGTCATAGGGCCCTTTGATCCATATTACTCATTCAAATATGTCCCAAGGGGTCATAGGACCCCTAAGGACATATGTCATCTGTTAATGGGTCAAAGGGCGTCATAGGTCACCCTATGACCCCCTTTGACCCATAAGAATGAATCAAATATGTCCTTAAGAGTCTTAAGATCTTTAAGGAAATATGTCATCATTTAATGGGTCAAAAGAAATCATAGGTCACCTTGTGACTTTGTTTGACTCATATTACCCATTCAAATATGTCCTTAGGGGTCCTAGGACCGTTAGTGACATATGTCATCATTTAATAGGTCAGAGAGGGTCATAGGTCACCCAATAACCCCCTTTGACCCATATGAATGATTTGAATGTCCCTAGGAGTCCTAAGGACTCGTAGGGACATATGTCACCATTTAATTGGTCAAAGAGGGTCATAGTGCCCTTTGACCCATATAAACGATTCAAATATGTCCTTAGGGGTCCTAAGACCCCAAAGGACATATGTCATCATTTAATCGGTCAAAGGGGGTCATAGGTCACCTTATGATCCCCTTTGACCCATATAAATGATTCGAATATGTTTCTAGGGGTACCAGGACTCCTAGGGACATATGTCATCATTTAATGGGTCAAAGGGGATCATAGGTCACCCTATGACCCCCTTTGACCCATATGAACGATTTGAATACGTCCATAGGTGTCTTAGGACCCCTAAGGACATATGTCGTCATTTAATAGATCAAAGAGGGTCATAGGTTACTCTCTGATGCCCTTTGACCCATATGAATGATTTGAATTGTCCCTAGGGGTTCTAGGACCCCTAGGGTCATATGTCATCATTTAATGGATCAAAGGGGGTCATAGGTCACCCTATGTCCCGCTTTGACCCATCTGAATGATTCAAATATGTCCTTAAAGGTCTTAGGACCCTTAGGGACATATGTCGTTGTTTAATGGGTCAAAGGGGGCCATAGGTCACCCTATGACCCTATTTGACCCATAATACCCATTTAGATATGTCGCTAGAGGTCCTAGGACCCCTAGCGACATATAGATCATCATTTAATGGCTCAAAGCGAGTCATAGGTCACCCTATGATCCTCTTTGACCCATATGAAAGATTTGAATATGTCCTTAGGGGTCTTAGGACCTTTACGGACATATGTCATCGTTTAATGGGTCAAAGGGGGTCATAGGTCACCCTATGATGCCCTTTGACCAATATGAACGATTCGAATATGACCGTAAGTGTCCTAGGACCACTAGGGACATATGTCATCATTTGATGGGTCAAAGGGGGACATAGGTCACCCTATGATTCGCATTGACCCATATTATCCATTCAAATATGTCCCTAGGGGACCCCTAACGACATATGTCATCATTTAACGGGTCTTCCTTTTGACCCATATAAATGATTCGAATATGTCTTTAGGGATCCTAAGACACCTAGGGACATATGTTATCGTTTAATGGGTCAAAGAGGGTCATAGGACCCTTTAATCCATATTACCCATTCGAATATGTTCTTAAGGGTCTGACCCTTAGGAACATATGTCATCATTTAATGGGTCAAATGGGGTCATAGGTCACCCTATGACCCTCTTTGACTCATATGAATGATTTGAATATGTCCGTAGGGGTCCTAGGACCCCTAGAGACATATGTCATTGTTTAATGGGTCAAAGGGGGTCATAAGTCACCCTATGACCCCGTTTGACCCATATTATCCATTCAAATATGTCCCTAAGTGTCTTAGGATCCCTAGCGAAATATGTCATCATTTAATAGGTCAAACCTATGGCCCCCTTTGACTCATATGAATGATTTGAATGTCTCTATGGGTCCTAAGACCCCTAGGGATGTATATTGTCTTTTAATCGGTCAAGGGGGGTCATAGGTCACCCTATGATCCCCTTTGACCCATATAAATAAGTCGAATATGTCCCTATGGGTCCTAGGACCCCTAGGGACATATGCCATCGTTTAATGGGTCAAAAGAGGTCATGGATCACTCTATGACCCCCTTTGACTCATATGAATGATTCGAACTCTATGATCCCTTTTGATCGATATGAATAATTCAAATATGTCCCTAGGGGTCCTAGGACCCCTAGAGACATATGCCATCGTTTAATGGGTCAAAAGGGGTCATAGGTCACCCTATGACCCCCTTTGACCCATATGAATGATTCGAATATATCTTTTTAGGTCCTAGGACCCCTAAGGACATATGTCGTCATTTAATGAGTCAAAGGGGGTCATAAGTCACCCTATGACCCCTTTTGACCTATATGAACGATTCAAATGTCCCTAGGGGTCTCAGGACCCCTGGGGACATATGTTATCATTTAATAGGTCAAATGGGGTCATAGGTCACCCTATGATCCCCTTTGACCCATATGGCTCATTCGAATTTGTCCCTAAGGGTCCTAGGATCCCTAAGGACATATGTCATCATTTAATAGGTCAAAGGGGGTCAAAGGTCACCCTATGACCCCCTTTGACCCATATGAACGATTCGAATATGTCCATAGGGGTTTTAAGACCACTAGGGACATATGTCATCATTTAATGAGTTAGAAGGGGTCATAATTCACCTTATGACCCCGCTTGACCCATATTACCCATTCAAATATGACCCTAGGGCTCCTAAGACACTTGGAAAAATATGTGATCGTTTAATGTGTCAAAAAGGGTTATAGTTCACTCTATGACCCTCTTTGACCCATATGAACGGTTCAAATATCTCTAAGGGTCCTAGGAACCCTAGGGACATATGTCATCATTTAATGGGTCAAACAGGGTCATAGGGCCCTTTTGCCCATATGCACGATTCAAATATGTTCCTAGGGGTCCTAGGACAGGTAGGGACATATTCGAATGGGTAATATGGGTCAAAGGGCCCTATGACCCTATTTGACCTATTAAACGACAACATATGTCCGTAGGGGTCCTTGGACCGCTACGGACATATTCGAATCATTCATATGGGTGAAAGATAGTCATAAGGTGACCTATCACCCTCTTTGACCCATTAAACAATGACATATGTCTCTAGGGGTCCTAGGACCCCTAAGGACATATTTAAATGGGTAATATGGGTCAAAGGGGGTCATAGGGTCTCTTATGACCCTCTTTGATTCATTAAATGATGACATATGTCCCTCGGAGTCCTAGGACCCCTAAGGACATATTCGAATCGTTCATATGGGTCAAAGGGGATCATAGGTCACCTTGTGACCTATAACCCCCTTTGACTCATTAAAATACAACATATGTCCCCAGGAGTCCTAAGACCCCTTCGAACCTATTTGAATCATTCATATGGGTCAAAGGGGATCATAGGTCACCCTATGATCCCGTTTGACTCATATAACCCATTAGAATTTGTCTCTAGGGGTCCTAGGACCCTTAGGGACATATGTCATCGTTTAATGGGTCAAAGGGGGTCATAAGTTACCTTATGATCCCATTTGACCCACATGAACAATTCGATTATGTCCTTAGGGTTCCTAAGACCCCTAGGGACATATGTCATCATTTAATGGGTCAAAGGGACCTATGACCCCCTTTGACCCATATGAATGATTCGAATATATCCCTACGAGTCCTAGGACCCCTAAGAATATATCTTGTCATTTAATGGGTCAAAGAGGGTGATAGGTCACCCTATGACCCCCTCTGACCCATATGAATGATTCGAATATGTCCCTATGGGTCTTAGAACCCATAAGGACATGTCATCATTTAATTTGTCAAAGGGGGTCATAGGGTTTGATGCATATGAACATTTTGAATATGTCCCTATGGGTCCTAGGACCCCTAGGGACATATGTCCCCCTTTGACCCATATGAATTTTTTGAATATGTCCCTAAGGGTTTTAGGACCCCTAAGGACATATGTGGTCATTTAATGAGTCAAAAGGGGTCATAGGTCATCCTATGACACCCTTTGAACCATATGGCCCATTTGAATTTGTCATTAGGGGTCATAGGACCCCTAGGAACACATGTCATAATTTAATGGGTCAAACGGGGTCATAGGTCACCCTATGACCCCCTTTGACCCATATGAACAATTCGAATATGTCCTTAGGGGTCTTAGGACCCCTAGGGACATATATTGTCGTTTAACGAGTCAAAGGGGGTTATAAGTCCCTAGGGGTCCTAGGACACCTAGGGATATATTCGAATAGGTAATATGGGTCAAAGGGCCCTATGACACTCTTTGACCCATTAAACGACAACATATGTCTCTAAGAGTCTTAGGACCCCTAGGGACATATTTGAATCATTCATATGGTTCAAAAGCGGTCATAGGGTGACGTAGGACCTTCTTTGACCCATTAAAAGATGGAATATGTCTCTAGGGGTCCTAGGACCCTTAGGGACATATTTGAATGGGTAATATAGGTCGAAGTGGGTCATAGGGTGACCTATGACCCCTTTTGCTCTATTAAACAACGACATATGTCGCTAGGGGTTCCAAGACCCCTAGGGACATATTTGAATCGTTCATATGGGTCAAAGGGGATCATAGGGTGACCTATGACCCCCTTTGACCCATATGAAAGATTCAAATATGTCCTTAGGGGTCCTAGGATCCCTAGGGACATATGTCATCATTTGATGAGTCAAAGGGGGTCATAGGTCACCCTATGACACCCTTTGACCCATATGAACGATTTGAATATGTCCTTAGGGGTCCTAGGACCCCTAAAGACATATGTTGTCATTTAATGAGTGTTAGGGGGTCATAGGTCACCCTATGACCCCCTTTAATCCATATGGCCCATTCAAATTTGTCCCTAGGGGTCCTAGGACCCCTAAGGACATATGTCATCATTCATATGGGTCAAAAGGGGTCATAGGGTGACCTATGACCCCCTTAGACGCATATGAACGATTTGAATATGTCCTCTGGGGTCCTAAGACCCCTAGGGACATATGTCGTTGTTTAATAGATCAAAGGGGGTCATAGGTCACCCTATGACCCCCATTGACCCATATTACCCATTCAAATATGTCCCTAGGGGTCTTAGGACCCCTAATGACATATGTCATCATTTAATGGGTCAAAGAGGGTCATAAGTCACCCTATGACCCCCTTTGACCCATATGAATGATTCGAATATGGGACATATGTTTTCATTTAATGGGTCAAAGAGAGTCATAGGGCCCTTTGATCCATATTACCCATTGAAATATATTCTTAGGTGTCTTAGGGCCCCTAGGGACATATGTCGTCGTTTAATGGGTCAAAGGGAGTCATAGGGTGACCCATATGAATTATTCGAATACGTCCCTAAGGGACATATGTCGTTTAATGGGTCACTATGACCCCCTTTAACCCATATTACCCATTCAAATATGTTCTTAGGAGTCTTAGGACCCCTAGAGACATATGTCATCGTTTAATGGGTCAAAGGGTGTCATAGGTCACCCTATGACTCCTTTTGATGTATATGAACATTTTAAATATGTCCTTAGGGGTCCTAGGATGCCTAGAGACATATGTCATCATTTAATAGGTCAAAAAGGTTCATAGGGTGACCTATGACAGCCTTTGACCCATATAACCCATTCAAATATGTCCCTAGGGGTCTTAGGACCCGTAGAGACCTATGTCCTCGTTTAATGGGTTAAAAGAGGTCATAGGTCACCCTAGGACCCTGTTTGACCATATGAACGATTCAAATGTCTCTAGGGGCATATGTCATCGTTTAATGGGTCAAAGGAGGTCATAAGTCACCCTATGAACCCCTTTGACCAAAATGAAAGATTCATATTTTTTCCTAGGGGTCCCAAGACCCCAAGGGACATATGTCATCATTTAATGGGTCAAAGAGGGTCATATGGTGACTTATAACCCTTTTTGACCCATATGAATAATTCAAATATGTCCCTAGGGGTCTTAGGACTCTTAGGAACATATGTCATCCTTTAATGGGTCAAAGGGGGTCATAGGGTGACCTATAACCCCCTTTGACCTATATGAATGATTCAAAAATGTCCCTATTGGTCCTAGGACCCCTAGGGACATATGTCATTATTTAATGAGACAAAGAGGGTCATAGGTCACCCTATGACTCCCTTTGACCCATATTACCCATTCGAATACGTCCTTAGGGGTCTTAGGACCCCTAGGGACATATGTCATCATTTAATGAGTCAAAGGGTGTCATAGGTCACTGTATGACCCCCTTTGACCTATATTACCCATTTGAATATGTCCTTAAGAGTTCGAGGACCCCTAAGGACATATGTCGTTGTTTAATAAGTCAAAGAGGGTCATATGTCACCCTATGACCCCCTTTGACGCATATAAACGATTCGAATATGTCCCTAGGGGTGCTAGGACCCCTAAGGACATATGTCATCGTTTATTGGGTCAAAGACCTATGACCCCCTCTGTCACATATGAAAGATTCGAAAATGTCCCTAAGGGTTCTATGACCCTTAGAGACATATGTCTTCATTTAATGGGCCAAAGGGAGTCATAGATCACCCTATGACCCCCTTTGACCCATATGAATGATTCGAATATGTCCCTAGGGGTTCTAGGACCCTTAGAGACATATGTCATCGTTTAATGGGTCAAAAGGGATCATACGTCACCTATGACCCCCTTTGACCTATATGAACAGTTCGACTAGGACCCTTAGAGATATATGTCATCATTTAATGGGTCATAGGGGGTGATAGGTCACCCTATGACCCCTTTTGACCCATATGACCCATTCAAATATGTACCTAGGGGTCCTAAGACCCCAAGGGACATATGTCGTTATTTAATGGATCAAAGAGGGTCATAGGTGACCCTATGACTCTGTTCGACCCATATTACCCATTCGAATGTCCCTAGGGGTTATAAGATCCACAAAGACATATGTCGTCGTTTAATGGATCAAAGAGAGTCATAGGTCACCCTATCACCCCGTTTGACCCATATTACCTATTCGAATATGTCCATAGGGGTCCTAGGACCTCTAGGGACATATGTCATCATTTAATGGGTCAAAGTGACCTATGACCCCTTTTGACTCATATTACCCATTCGAATATGTCTCTAGAGGTCCTAGGACCCCTAAAGACATGTCATTGTTTAATGGGTCAAAGAGACCTATGACCCCCTTTGACCCGTATGAATGATTCGAATATGTCCCTATTGGTCCTAGGACCCCTAGGGACATATGTCGTTATTTAATGGGACAAAGAGGGTCATAGGTCACCCTATGACTCCCTTTGACCCATATTACTCATTCGAATATGTCCTTAGGGGTCTTAGGACCCCTATGGACATATGTCATCATTTAATTGGTCAAAAGGTGTCATAGGTCACTGTATGACCCCCTTTGACCCATATTACCCATTCAAATATGTCCCTAAGAGTCTGAGGACTCCTAGGGACATATGTCATTGTTTAATAGGTCAAAGAGGGTCATATGCCACCCTATGACCCCCTTTGACCCATATGAACGATTCGAATATGTCCCTAGGGGTGCTAGGACCCCTAGGGACATATGTCATCGTTTATTGGGTCAAAGACCTATGACCCCCTCTGTCACATATGAATGATTCGAATATGTCCCTAGGGGTTCTATGACCCCTAGAGACATATGTCTTCATTTAATGGGTCAAAGGGAGTCATAAATCTCCCTATGACCCCCTTTGACCCATATGAATGATTCAAATATGTTCTTAGGGGTTCTAAGACCCTTAGAGACATATGTCATCATTTAATGGGTTAAAAGGGGTCATACGTCACCTATGACCCCCTTTGACCTATATGAACAATTCGAATAGGACCCCTAGAGACATATGTCATCATTTAATGGGTCATAGGGGGTGATAAATCACCCTATGACCCCCTTTGACCCATATGACCCATTCGAATATGTACCTAGGGGTCCTAGGACCCCTAGGGACAGATGTCGTTATTTAATGGATCAAAGAGGGTCATAGGTGACCCTATGACTCTGTTCGACCCATATTACCCATTCAAATATGTCCCTAGGGGTTATAAGATCCACATAGACATATGTCATCGTTTAATGGGTCAAAGAGAGTGATAGGTCACCATGTCACCCCCTTTGATCTATATTTCCCATTCGAATATGTCTCTAGGGGTCCTAGGACCTCTAGGGACATATGTCATCATTTAATGGGTCAAAGGGACCTATGACCTCCTTTGACCCATATTACTCATTCGAATATGTCCCTAGGGGTCCTAGGACCCCTAAAGACATATGTCATTGTTTAATGGGTCAAAGGGGGTCATAGGTCTCTATGATCCCCTTTGACCCATATGAACGATTCAAATATGTCCCTTGGGGTCCTAAGACCCGTACGGACATATGTCGTCATTTAATGGTTCAAAGGGGGTCATAGGTAACCCTATGACCCCCTTTGACCCATATTAACCATTGTAATATGTTCGAACATATGTCGTCATTTAACGCGTGAAAATGGGTCAATGGTTGACCTATGACCCCCTTTGACTCATATATATTAATAATATACATATATTAATAACATACATATTAACATTATATATATATATATAATGTTATTATATTTAATAAAAATATTACATTATTATATTTAATGAAAATATTACTTTATTATATATATATTAATAACATAAATATTAATATAATAATATATAATACATATTATATTTAATGAAAATATTATGTTATTATATATATATATATATATATATATAATATTATTATACATATTAATATAATAATATATAATACATATAATATTTATTGAAAATATTACGTTATTATATATATATTAATAACATACATATTAATAGAAAAATTTATATAATACGTATTATATATATATAAATTATGTTATTATATTTAGTAATAATAATAATATAAATTATATTTATAGATTGTAATAAGATTAACATAATATATTATTATATATTACTAGATTATATCTTATATCCTTACATTATATATATATATATATATATATATATATATATATATATATATATATATATATATATATATATATATATATATGTCTTTACATAGTAATATAAGTTAAATAATTTATAAATCATAAGCTATAATGTTTAAACCCAATTTTTCCTCCAAAATGAGTTGAGATTTGAAATTTTTTCATCGTAGCATATCAGATATCTTATTTGGATTTGAAATTTCCCCATCGCAGCATATCAAATATCCGATTTGGCTTGGTATTTACCAAGCCTACTCGGTCAACCCAAAAGACGTGTTTGAAGAGAGTTTTAGTGATACTCAGACTTCGGGTAGCTGTTTGACAATGTTATTTTGATCAAAATTGAATAAAACAAAAAGAGTTTTTTAATATCGCTCTCTAGATTTCATCAATATAATTTCTGTCAAATTCCGAGTTCGATAATTATTTATTAGTTAATTATCAATGAAGATTATTGTAAAGTGCTGATTGACATATTAATTGAAAAATAGCTATAACTTTCAAATGGTATAACATTTTATAAATCTAAAAGTTGTGTGACATTCTATACTTCGTCTAGTATAAGAAAAAAAAAATTAAAAAAAAAATTTGGTAAAATTTTTTATTAGTTAGGGTGGTCAGACACGGGACTTTTATTTTTTTTTAAGTTTTGGTAGAAAATTCATATTTAATTATTTATTTGGAATAAAAATACCAAAAAATATGCGTCACATCGGGCATGAGTCTACTTTTCATATCTATAATTATATTAAAAAAATATTATGATTTGATTTTGATTAAGGTAGTCAGACATACACCTACTTTTTATTTTTGCCCTGAATTTTTCTTAGTATTGCATTAAAATTCAAACTTTTGACCAATTAATTTTATTTTTCTTCTAATAAGGCCTAATAGTTTAGAAACTATATTTAATTTCTTACATATTATTTTCTTGCAACCTTTTGATATAAAGTCTATAACTTCTTCAAAATTATGTGTCAAGTTGACATAAACCTGATTTGCTGATTTTTCACTGCCACTTAAGACCATAGTTTGGTACATCATGATCTGCACATACCCTGCAATATAATAAAATAATGCATTAACCTTTAGTAGACTTAAGTATGTGTAAATAGTAAATACTTATTTACACCAACAAATATCATCCTAGTTTCCTTTTGAGTTTCCTCCTTTTCTACAAAGAGTTATTTTGGCTTTGATTGCTGATTCAAAGTTGCTAGAAATGAGAGCCTAGTAATCAAAGTTATCAAATATAAAAGTAGTCAATCTTCCCACAAGTGCATCCAAGGTTATATTATTTTTGGGATTTCATCTCATCTCTTGAATTTCTGAAACTCTAATTGCATAAATATGAAGAAGACTTCTTACTACCTTGTTGACCACTATTTCATCAGTTATTCTTTCTCTTGCAATTTTGACTACACTCATAATTGTTTTGATTCTTTTATTGTATTGGACAATGTTTTGATTTTCTTTCATTTCTATTCAATTCCAATTGCTTCTTAAACTTTATGCTTTGGCTCTTTGTATATATTTGTCACCTCCATAGAGTTTTTGAAAATTTTTCCACATTTCAAATGCATTAGGATAATCATTAACCTCATCAAATTCAAAATAGTTGAAAGAGGAAGCTATGTCAATCATCATTATATTGTGATTATTTTCCTCTTTCATATGTTCCATAGTCATAGGTTTAGGTGGTGGCTCATATATATTTTGCAAGTAGAGATGATTAGTATTTCTAATGCTTGATAAGTGTAGCTACATCAACTCCTGCCATGCTAAAAAGTTTTCTCTGTTAGGCTTGGGAACCTCCCTTTTATGTACAATATTCTCTGATACCAATTGTTTGAAATGAAAAAAGTAACTAAGAGGGTAGGGGCAAATTAGTTACTACAAAAATCTGCCTATTTCCTAGATGTCAAATCAAGCTTTTAACTAATAATGCAATTTTCTATCTAGCTCAGTTAAAGCTAATTTGTTGTTGTAACTTGGTCAATAAAGAAATCTTATGAATATTAAAAAAATTTAACTTTATTAGCATAGTTGCAGACATATAAGGATAAAAAAAATAACATGAACACAAATGACACCAAAGATTTAATGTAGAAGCCCAATTGGAAAAAAAACCACCATGCAACTAGTTACAATATGTTTCACTCTTCTGAAGTGAGCCCTGTTAAGGGCCAACCTTGTTAAAGGTTACAATACATATTGTTAAGAATGACCAAGTTAGAGGATTTACTTCACCATATTAGGAGTAGCCTAGTTAGAGGTCTTAAAACACTTCAATCTTGAAATGTCACATTTTTAAAGGATTTATAATATGACTATTAAGTCAAGTCTATTAAGAGATTTCTTCAGTGCTACGATAGTTATCTAAGGTAACAATAAATTGACCTAATTAATGAAGAAAATTCCTTTGTAGATTCAAATCTATGTTCTAGCTTGACCTCTAGATCCTTACTGAGTAAATGTTCTTTTCATCTTATCTTCCATACTTTCTTGCTCTAGCTTTTTTCCTTTGCTCACATATCCTTCTTATTCCACATCTTATTGCTTCCTTTTTCTCCTCACTATTTGACCTTTCATATATATCATAAGCTTTGAGAAGTTGAGTTGAATATTCTTTCAAATACCAATTAGACATCCAAATAGTTGGCCTTAGCTAGTTAATTATTAGACAAGTATATTCTATTGCCACTCAGTCAATACTAAGATTGATCACTTTGTTAACACTAGAAGTCCTTTGATGCCCAACCACTTGGTTAACACTTCGTGCTGGATATTTTTCATTGTCTGACTACTCAGTTAACACTGAATTTCCATCATAACAAGACTACTTGGTCAACACTAAATATGCTTGGTTAATACTAGAGGTTCTTCATTTCTTGGTTAATACTATCATTTGTATAATATCAATGGTAACATACAATTTGAAGAATTATTTCCAACAAGAAATATGGCCTGAAGGCATAACATGTTGGAGTTACAAATACTTATTCCATTTATCTACAAAGAATGAAACTACAAGTAAGTTGTTATATTTGAGACAAGGAAGTCAAGAAGGGACTAAAGGGAAATATGCCAAACTTATGGTGATGGGAAGCAAGGTTTTCTCAAGGAAATAAAGGGTAACAAGTGACTATATTTTACATTGATACATGTCCTCAAAGATAATATAGAGTCTACTATTGTTAGAAAGTAGTGGTAACCAAGATCTTACACAAATGAAGTATAATGATGACGAATAAGAAATCAGAAAAGGAAAAGTCTAAGCTCAGTTAAGAAGTAGCCTACATACTTGATAGGTGTTTCCCTAGTATTTTTTCTACCCAAATTTTAAATATTCCAGCATTTGGGTAAAAAGAAAGCAAAGTAATGATAAATTTTAAGCCTTAAAATAATCCATATTTTTCCAACTTTGTTGTAGCTTTTGAATTTTCAGAAACAAAGTTGTGAATGAAAAACTATACATATTTGAAATAGAGGAATAATTTTTTAAATCTTAAATTTTATAATTCAAAATTTCTAACTTTCCAACTGGAAAGTTAGAAGTTAGAAATTGTTTTTGAACATTAGAAGTTCAACAATTAGAAAAGACTATAAAAATTAACAAAATAGAAGTTATTTCTTATGCCTATATTTGTGTTGAAATTAATTTAAATAATCCTTTGCCAGATTCATTAAAAATTTGGTTAGGCTTTGCTTCTTGGATCCAACAGCTAGACTATGAATCTATTCCCTTCCATTGTTGCATTTATCATGCATATGGGCATTTACAACTAGTTATGTTGCTAACCCCAAGAAGCCTCCCATTAAGTTCCAATTGATGCGGCTTCGAGACTCTTCTCTTCATGACTTAATGGCTCATTGGTGAAGATAGGGAGGCCCTGCCTATGGCATTGGTATGTTCTCGTTCTCTAAAAAACTTTAATATGTTAAAAGGAAGTTGAAGCATTGGAATAGGAATTGTTTTGGTAATCTCCACATTATAAAGAAGAGGGCTCAGGATCATCTTGATGTTATTACCAGGAAGATTCAGGATTGGGTTTTTCTGAAGCTCTTGGCATAGCAGAATATTGAGCTTGTACTGATTTAGTTGAGTGGGATCTTAGAGAAGAAATTTATTGGAAGCAAAAGGCTCGAGTTGACTGGCTTCAGGAAGGGGACAAGAACAAAACTTTTCTCCATAAATATGTGCAAGCTCGACGTAACAAGAGTTACATTTCTTCTCTTGTTACTTTGGATGGGATGCATCTAACCTCCTCTCAAGCTATTTCCAGGGAAGCTATTTAGTTTTACTTTGCTCTCTTTTCAGATGATTTACCTCTAGCAGAGATTGAGGAGACTACAATCCTATATTGTATTCCCTCTATTGTGACTAGAGAGATGAATGACTCTCTTATGAGGCCTATTAGTATGTCTGAGTTGGAGAGGGTGGTCTTTAGCTTGCGAAAGGGCAAAGCTTCGGGGCTTGATGGCTTCCCTATTTCAAAATTTTTGGAATATTATCAATCATGAACTTTTGGATGTGGTTCATGAGTCCTATTCCAACAAAGAAATACTTCGGGCCTTAAATGCTACTTTCTTAGTCCTTATTCCAAAGAAGGAAGAGACTATTCAGTTGGACTTCTTTAGGCCCATTGCTCTTTGTAATGTGGTCTATAAAATCATTACTAAGCTCCTAACAAAGAGGCTTAAAGTTTGGCTTCCCATGGTTATCTCTCAGGAACAATGGGGTTTTGTGGTAGGAATTTTTGTTTGGATGGGGTGGTTATTGCTTCTAAAGCTATTCACTCTATGTCTACTTCCAGGGAACAAGCTATGTTCATTAAGCTTGATATGGCTAAGGCTTATGATAGAGTAAATTAGGATTTCTTATAGAAAGTTCTTCTAGATTTTGGCTTCAGTCAGGAATGGGTTAGATAGGTTCTTATCTATGTTACTACTCCTTCCTTCTTGGTCGTTCTCAATGGTGAACCAACAGAGCTTTTTGGGGCATCTAGAGGTCTTCGCCAAGGAGACCCCCTCTCTCCTTATTTATTTATCATTATGGCTAAGGGACTTTGCAGACTTATCAAATTTCATGTTTCCCAAAATCTAATTCAAGGATGGCAATGGGGAAGTGGTTTGCCTGGTCTTTCCCACCTCCAATTTTTTGATGATACAACCCTTGTTGGGAGAGCTCAAATTCAAGAAGCTAAAGCCTTTTAGCTCACCTTGGATACTTATTTGGCTGCCTCTAGGCAGAAAATTAATGACCACAAGTTTTTTTTTTTTTTTCAACACTCCTAAGCTTATCTTGTAGAGGATTGCTAATATCCTGAGATTTCAGATTAAGTCTCTCCTTCTAACTTACTTGGGGGTCCCTATTGTGGTGGGTAGATAGCCTATGCTTTTCTGGCAAAGCTTGCTTGACAAACTTCAACAAAAAGTCAATCATTGGACTCATAGGTGGCTCTCTATTGCTAGCAGGGTGACACTCCTTCAATCTATCATTTAGGCCCTTCTCATATATAGAAGCATGGTTTAGGCTGCCCCAATGTATTTTCTTAAGGAATTTGATGCTCTCTCTTGCCAATTTCCTTGGAGTGGAAATTTTCAAAATACCAAAAGGAGCTTCATCAATTGGGATACCATTTGCAGGTCAAAAAAGGAAGGATGCATTGGCCTTCATTATGCTATCTTGTGCAGTCAAGCTCTTGCTGCCAAGCTTTATTAGTGATGGTGTTCTTGTCAGTCTCAGCTTTGGGCCTGTATCTTGTCACACAAGTATTTACCTAGTGTTGAACCTTCAGATATTTCCAGGTTTTCTCTTGAGGGAAGAGGTTCTATGGTGTGAAATACCCCCAAGATTGGTGCTCACCTGGTGAAGAGAAGTTTATTTTGGATATGTAATAGAGGAACTAAGGCTCTATTTTGGAGTGATTCTTGGAATGGGCATCCTCCTCTCTTATCCTCTCATCCACACTTGCAGTCTCTTTGTGATTTTTTCCTTTCTATTGGAGGGAATAAGGTGACTCATTATAAGGAGGCTTATAATCTAGGCCTTGTTGTGGGTTACAGATGGAAGAATTCTTTTGATTGGGCATTGGGTGGCTCTTTCAGAGATTGCTTGGAACTATCTGAGATATTGGCTTCTAAGGAGTGCAGCTCTCTACAAGACCCTGATGTTTTGGCTTGTGGAGGTGCTTCTTTTGGTAAGTATTTTGTTTTTTTAGGGTACCTTGCACTAATGAAGCAACTTTTTGGCAAGGTGGAGGTCTCTTGGTGGAAGAAAGTTTGGAATAGTTTTTCGTGGCCTAAGTGTAACTTTTTCCTCTAGATTCTGGTTTACAATCATTGTCTTACTTGGGAGAATATCTGCAAGCAAGGCTTCCAAGGGCCTTCCATCTGTGTTTTATGCCACAAAAGTGAAGAGACTATTTCTCACCTTTTTTTTAGTGCCCCTTTGCCAAATAGATTTGACACTTTTGGTGGAGTGTGTGGGGATGCACATGCTAGCATGTTTCCTCTCTATCTGAATTCTGGGACCGTTTGGGCCATCCCCCTTCCAAGACTTCTTTTCTTCAGGTTGCTTAGACTATTGGCCCTTCCTTTATATTATGGCATGCTTGGCTTGAGAGGAATAGGAGGATCTTTCATGATGTGCAACTAGAGATCAGGCACCTATGGGAGAAAATTGTTAATTCTCTTTATGAAACACTCCTAGCTAAATGTGACATTGGTGGAGATTTGGATCTTAGAGATGCTGGTATTTACTCACACCTATCCTTTCCTCTTTAGGGCAGCACTCCTTCAGTCCCCCGCAACTACTTTGGGAATAGAGTTAGGCAACACTCTTAGCATGTTAATCATGAGGGGCATTGATCTCCTCCTGAGGTAGGCATTCTTAAAATCAACACTGATGGCTCTTCTCGGGGAAATCCTAGTTTGGTTGGTATTGGAGGAGTTGGACATGATAATTCTGGTGATATTCAGTTTTTGTTTTCTATATACAAAGGCCACCATACTAATAACCTCATGGAAGCCCTAGCTATCCTAGTTGCAATGGAACAGTGCCATCAACATGGTTGGAAAAGAATTATTTGTGAAAATAATTCGCAAGTGGTTGTGAATTTATTGAATAGTTAGAACCTTGTGCATGTGGATTGGCATTTGGCTCTGGTTATTCAGCAGATCATTCAGTTATGCAATTCTCTGGATTTTGTGTCTTTTATGCATATCCCTCGGGAGTGGAACGGCGTGGCTGATTGTTTGACTAAATGAGCCTCTGAGCATGGACCGGATTGGAACATTATTGATCATACAATGCTTCCCCTTGAATTATCTCAGATGTTGGTTCAACTTGTGGACCAAGATAAAGCTTTGTAGTTCTTTTTGTTTCTTGTATTGTTCTGCTTTCTTTGGTATTCAATAAAATTTTTACCTCTCTTTTAGTTAAAAAAAACAAAATAGAAGTCAAATTAAAAAGGCAAGGTCAAAGGAAATCAAGAACCAAAATTTTGAAGTTTACATCAGATGCCCCAATTCACTTTTCCAAACGTAAAACGGTTAGATATCTAAATTTCAAAAATTGTTTTCCCTAATTCTAACTTTCGAAATATTTTTTGATTAAATAAGTGACCTCTGAAAACTTCGAGGCAATGCACAATGTGAGCTTGACAACACCTAGTAGTGGGATATGAAATTAATAGATTTGTGGATAAGGGTTTGGAAGCGTACAATGAAATGTAATTGGCAAAATTAAGTTCAAAGTACTGTAGTAGATATATGCGCAGAAATGGATGTAAAACATGCTATGAATGACTCATCGTGAATAGAATGAAATACGGTTTTGACTAGGGGTGTGAAATATTATTCATGAAATACCCTATGAATATGAGCTTGCACAGGTGCACTTGATGCACAGATTAGGAACATTATATAATTATAATAACAAAATTCAAGCGATGCCATTCCAAAGAATGAGATACAAAGTATTGCAGGAATTAAGCCATGAAGAAAACAACGAACTGTTTGATGTAATGTCTAAAACATGATGGACCCTATCTCTACTGTTCGACAGGGCTTATCACAAGTCACGTTGGGAGCCAATATTACATGTAGTTGAAAAATATGAATTCCAAAATATTCAGAACATCCTTCATGCCACTTTGACAAATTGGAAGGTTGTTGTTTAGTGAATGGGAATTCATAAGCTAATGCCAAACCCAAAATTTCAAGTAAAATATGGACGTCGATCAGAGCATGGAAAGCTCGATGGCCACAAGAAATGCACCACTATAGAATTTCTCAAGCTAATACAAATGGAAAGGGTAAGTCGATCCTCTATACCCACGTGCCAATGTGGCGGCTTTTGAAATGTTAGATAATGAGATGTCGTCTGAAGATGAACTAAAATGAATTCATAGTATACAGAGGATGTACCGATTGAAATAATCATCAAGGGTGTTCAATCATGCATAATGTCTTGCAACAGTCATGCACCAAATTAAGAACTTCAGAAGAGGGTTTTTTGTTATGAAATATAGATACAATGCAATGAGAACATAATTCACGCGTTTTTTATTAATTAGAAGCATATATGGTGGCTTTAGTATGTGACTTTGGGGTCGTTTTGATTACAGGAATATAAATATGGGAATGGGAACTGTTATTCTGGAATAGATATTCTCAAACAGAAAATAGGGATACATTGTCACATCTCATTTTGCGACTTTTCTTATCTTTGCTTATGTGGTGACCCTGTTGATTTCGACTAAATCAACCCTTGATTTTGGAACATGGATTAATTAATAGTTAAGTTAGCTATCACTTTAAGATGTGTTAATTAGTGTGACTAACTAGATAATTAATGCATTGGAAAGTCTTGCTACATCATTTTATGTTAAATAAGATTATGTTATAAAATTATTTTAACATGATTGGGCTTCATTTTAAGATGATGATGTAATGTGTTAGGTTACATGATGATGATGTATTAGCAGATATTGATACATGGCTTAATACGTTGATGTTATGATGTTGATTCAATTATTTATATCAATGGATACTAACTTATATCTAGTTGTGAGTGTCTAAGTGATGCAGGAGTTGATGAAGATGATGGTGTGGTTGAGATAGAGACGGTTAGCCTCTTAGAAGGGGATGAATGGATACCCGAGCAGCTCACACATGATACTCATTTTGAGTAATTAGGAATGTCTATGAGGTTAAAATCTGAATTATATGAAGCTTTGTCAATATAGATTTAAGATGTTAAACTAACTTGATTACATCTAGTTTTACTTTATTTTGGTCATACTTCATTTGAGTTAGTGATAAAATGAGAAATGAAGAAATATTACCTAGTGGACATTTGACGTTTTATCAAATTCCTTGAAGCTTAATCACTTCATTACTTTAATCATCTTTACATAAATATTTTTAAAAAAAATATTTTAGTGGATATCCATATAATGTTTATGAATGAAATGTTGATGGAGAAAGTTATCAATTTTTATCAGTAAATAAATGAAGGTAACACCTGAAAATGGGTCAGTTATGAATGTGAACATATTTTTAAAAACAAAGTTATGAATTGGGGAAAAATAAAAATAGGGGAGGTAGTTATGTAGAAAAAATAAAAGATATCAGTGGCTAGAGACATTATGGGCTAGGTGAACTATGAGGTTCACATAGGTTTTTCTTAATCACTCTGCATTTTTCTTCTAATTAAATTTGAACCTAGCTGAGGAAATGAGAAATAAGAATTCTAATGCTTTGTTGTTTGTAATGTAAGCCCAATTTTAATTAGCACATTGTGAAAATCATTTTTCTAACCTGGCCACTAAACATAGATTAGATGGTTAAAAAAAATCTTCAAATTAAAACTTAGAAATAAGTTTTATAAATTTTTGTGACTTTAGAAATCACCAATCTAGTATGTCCATCAAGTGAGGCATTTTCGGGAAGACAATGGCTCCTTGAAAGTATTACTTTCTTCCTAAAATGTGAATGAAATTATTATTTGTTAGTTTTGGTAGTTTGGAAAGTTGTTCATCCATATGTTGTTATTTAGAAAGCAATTGTTTTACTAACTAATTGGTTAGATTAAAGATAAATATTTGTTAATTAATTGACTACTTTTAGAAGCAACTAGAAACCAAATTGGTTAGAGTTGTTAAGTTGTTTGTAATCTTGACTGTCGATTGAGAATCAATCTTGGCTATTCGTTTTGCAATGGGACTAGCATAAAAGGGGGTTAGGGGGACATTTGGAGAACAAGAAGTTTGTAGAAGCATTTGCAGTGTTAGCAAATGAGTTTGCAGTGATAGCAAGCCTATAGTGATAGCATTAAGGATAATAATGGAGGAATATCAACAAAAGAAATTAGGAGGCTATCTAAGTTCTACCAGTAAGAGGCAAGGAATTTTGTATCTCTTGATTTGTTGAAGTTAATATAATTTCCTCATCTATAGAGCTCATTTTCCCTTTGCAATTTTTCCAGGGATGATTTGTCTGATATTGTGTTTATTGTGTTGTGAATTTCTTTCCCTATTTTATAAGAGAAGTTATTGTTGTCTTATTTTTACATATTAGTCATGAATTTATTTTTGGCAATTTAATAATCATTTACGATAGGAGATTAATAATCAGTGGTTGCAATAGGAATTTTCACATGGTATCAAAGAGGTATTGAGGGTAGAAGAGTTTTTCCTTAGGAAATCAATTAAGGGTTTATAAAACCTAGATTGATCTCTTTAGATTTATATTGCTTTAATCCATTGAGATGGTTTTAGTTGGTTTGAGAGATCATGACAGATTGGATGGTGCCTCAAAATTTTTTGTCTGGAAGGCTTGACTTTCTTTGTTGTTGGAAGAGAATGGTATCAAGGATTATGTTACCACTATTGTAGTTGTACATACACATGCGACACAAATTGCAACATACAAGAAGGACAATGCCAAGGCAAGGAGGATAATTCTTGATGGTATCAAGGATCATATTGTTCCACATATCTTGTAGCTAGATATAGCAAAACATATGTGGGATTTTATTTTGAATCTGTACCAAAATTCTAACACCAATAGGAAGATGATTCTCAAAAAGAAGTTGAAGAATACCTAGATGAAGCAGGAAGAAGACATCACAAGTTACCTCACTAGGCTTAGACTTGTCAAAGATGAGTTAGCAATTGTTGGAGATAGTCCTAGTGATAATGAGCTAGTGAGAATAGCCCTAAATGGGTTTACTAAGAAATGGGATGTCTTTGTTCAAGTTGTCAATGAACGAGATACCTTATTGAGTTGGGATTGACTATGAACTAATATCACTTAGGAGGATTTTAGACTAAGTCTTGTTAATGGTGCTAACAAGAGTCAAAAAAGTGAGGTGGAACAAGAAAATGTAGTGCTAATAGGGAAAGGGGAAGAAAAGAAGAGGTCTAGCAAAGGATTGAATTCACAAAGTGAGAAGAAGAAGAAGAACCTTTATAAGTTCAAGTGCTTTGGATGTCACAAGTATGGTCACTATATCAATGATTTCCTAGAGAGGAAGAAGGAAAAGAAGTAGGTGGCAACTTCAACAAGTGCAAAAGAACTCTCTAGTAGAATGGAAGATGAGTTTGCACTTATAGCTTGTATGGTGAGCTCAACCTCATAGACTATCTGTCATATAGATAGTGGGGCATCATTTCATATGATAGGAGTTAGAGAGTACTTCTCCAGATATAAGGAGAAGAACACCAATATCCATATTCCTATGGGAAACTTATCCAAACTCAACCCAGTTGGGAAAGAGACTATTTAGTTTTAGAGGGAGAATGGAAGAATAATTCCACTTCATGATGTGTTGCATGTGCCAAGCATAGGTATGAATTTGATTTCTGTATTTGTTCTTTAGGATAGGGAGTATAATGTACTCTTTAGAGGTACACATGTGTTGATTAAGCACAAGGATTGGTAGTCACCCATAACTAAATGAGTTAATAGTGGTCACCTTTATAGGTTTTAGTTTGATACTCCTAAGGCACTCATGAGTAGTAGCAATTCTAGAGATCTTGGAGAGCTATAGAATAGGAGGATGGGGCCATATTCATCATGGAGCACTCAAATTGCTTCATGAGATGGTGACAAGTGTTCCATAAGTGAGCACAGAACATGATGATGTATATAAGGGATGTATGTTGGGGAAGTTTGTGAAAGCATCTTTTGCAAGGACTAACACCGAATTAGGGGGTGTTCTTGATCTAGTACATTAGATGTATGTGGACCAATGTTGACAAAGTCTCTTAAGAGGATATGAATACTATGTTACTTTTATGGATGATTTCTCGAGGAAGACCTACATATACTTCTTGAAGACCAAGGATGAGGTTTTCAATTGGTCCCAAGAGTTCAAGGCTCTTATGGAGAACTTGATAGGAAGGAAGATATAGGTTCTTCAGTTAGACAATGGAGGTGAGTACAAAGGAAATAACTTCCAAGAGTTCTGTACTAGAGAAGGAATCAAGAGAGAGTGGAATGTTGCTTGCAATCTGTAGAAGAATGAAGTTGTTAAGAGGAAGAACCATTCTATATCATAGGTGGAAAGGACTATGCTACATGACCAGGACATGCCCCTTTATTTATAGGCAGAGGCATGTAGTACAATACTCTACAATCAAAATAGGATTCCATATAAGGTTCCAGGGAAGATGACACTAGAGGAAGCTTTCACAAGAAAGAAGCTAGATGTTGGTCATTTTAGAATATTTGGGAGTTTGACATCTTTTCATATTTGAGGAGATAAATGTACCAAGTTAGATTAGACTATAGAGAGAGGGTACTTTGTTGGGTATAGTGAAACCTCAAAGGCATATAGGATTTTTATCCTAGGATCAAAAGAATTATTGTCAGACATGATGTTAAGTTCATTTAAGGAAAGAAATTTATAAGCTCTAGATATTTGCCAACAAATGATTAGAGTGAGTAGCTTGTAGAAGCTCTAAGGCGTAGCCAAGGGTAGCAAAGCACAAGTACAATTACTAGTACAAGTGTAGGCTCAAGTGGTGAATTTTCATTGAGAATGGAGCAATAGATGTAACAAGAAATGCATCTAGAAGACTTAAAGGTTGATATTTCATCCTCTATAGTTGGTAGTAGGAACCATGGGGTTCAAGAAACACAAAGGGATACTCAAAAAAATTTGGGAGTTCCTAGAAGGAGTACTAGAGAGAGGAGACAACCAGTCAAGTTCAATGATTATGTGGCATTAGTTAGTCAGTTGGTAGATAGTGACCCTTCGAGCTATCAAGAGGTTGTATGACATAAGGTATGGTAGGATGCTATAGGTGAGGATTATACCTCATTATGTAGAATAATGTGTGGGAGGTAGTGCCTAGACCAACATATAGAACAGTAGTGGGATCATGCTAGATATATAAGATAAAGCATGTTGCAAAAGGTAGCATCAGGAAATACAAGGAAAGGTTAATGGTCAATGGGTTCTCTCAAAAGGAGGGAATAGACTACGAGGAGACATCTGTTCCAATGGCTAGGTATACTTCTATATGAGTTGTGATCTGATTTATAGCATAGATCAGAAGGAAAATCTATTAAAGGGATGTCAAGACAACATTCCTTAATAGTGAATTGAAGGAGAAGCTATACATAGATAAACCAAAAGGCTTTGTAGCACACAACAAGGAGACCCACATGTGCAAATTCAAGAAATCATTATACAAACTTAAGTAGGCTCCCAGAGCATGGTATGAGCACATTGATACATAATTATAGGAAATGAGCTTTGTGAAGGGTGAAGTGGATGCTAACCTCTACTACTTAGTGGTTGGGGCTGAAGTTATCATTATTGTTCTTTATGTGGATGACCTATTTCTTACAAGTGCATTAGGGCTCATAGAGGATTACAAGAGAGACCTTGCAGAAGAGTTTGAGATAAAGGATTTAGGACTTATGCACTACTCTCTAGGCATGGAAGTGTGGTAGATAGATGGAGAGATTTTCCTTGGTCAAGGGAAATATTGCATTGAGATCTTGAAGAGATTTGGGATGGAAGATTGCAAAGCCATGTCTTCACCTATGATCAAAAATTGGTGGAAAGTAGATACATCTAAAAAGAAGGATGTAGATCCCACTTTACATAGTTAGTTGATTGGTTTTCCTATGTACTTGGTCAATAATAGGCCACATATTGCATTTTTAGTGAATTCACTTAGTCAGTTCATGGTTGAACCAAAGACAGTGCATTGGAAAATGGCCAAGCATTTGTTGTGTTACTTGTGTGGTACAATTGAGTATGGGATCAAATATGTTTGAGGTGAAGGTATGAAATTGATAGGCTATACTGATGCAGATTGGGTAGGAAGTAGAATAGAAAAAAGGATCACTTTAGGGAATTATTTTAGTTGGGATCAGGAGTTGTATCTTGGTTCAGCAGGAAGTAGAAATTTATGGCTCTAAGTTCAACAAAAGAAGAATATGTAGCTACTAGCATGGTGACATGTTCAGCTATATGGCTTCAAAAGTTGTTAGTATCCTTGTTTGGTCAGAAAGTTGAGACTACTATGAGACACTACAAAAATTAGAGTTACATCAAGTTATCTAAGAATCTGATATTTCATGATAGGTCTAAACATATAGATATCAGATATCAATTCATTAGAGATTGTGTACAATAGGGAGTTGTTAGTTATAGTACATACCTATAGCTATCACACTATATATAGGTAGTTGATTAGTTTTCTTATGTACTTGGTCAACAATAGGCCAAATATTGCATTTGCAATGAATTCACTTAGTCAGTTCATGGTTCAACCAAAGACAGTGCATTGGATAGTGGCCAAGCATTTGTTGTGTTACTTGTGTAGTACAGTTGAGTATGGCATCATATATGTTTGGGGTGAAGGTATTAGATTGATAGGCTATATTGATGCAGATTGGGTAGGAAGTATAATTGACAAAAGGAGCACTTTAGGGCGTTGTATGTCAGTTCAGTAGGAAGCCAAAATCTATGGCTCTAAGTTTAGCAAAAGAAAAATGCGTAGCTGCTAGCATGGTGAGGTGTTAAGCTATATAGCTTCAAAATTTATTAGTATCCTTGTTTAGTCAGAAGGTTGAGACTACTATGGTATGCTACAAAAATCAGAGTTGCATCAAGTTATCTAAGAATCCAATATTTCATGATAGGTCTAAACATATAGACATCAAATATCATTTCATCAGAGTTTGTGCACAATAGGGATTTGTTCAGCTATAGTACATACCTATAGAGGAACAAGTAGCAAACATTCTAACAAAGGCATTAGGGAAGGTGAAATTTATCTTCTTCAGAGATAAGTTAGGTGTCATGTAGAATAGCTTCCTCATTAAGAGGGAGTGTTAGTTTTGGTAGCTTGGATCGTTATTCGTCCATATGTTATTATTTAGCAAGTAATTGTTTTACTATCTAATTTGTTAAATTAGGGACAAATATTTTTTAATTAATTGACCACTTTTAGAAGCAACTAAAAACCAACTTGGTTAGGGTTGTTAAGTTGTTTTTAATCTCAACTATTGATTGAGAATCAATCTTCGCCATTGGTTTTCCAAAAAGAATAGCATAAAAGAGGGTCATGGGGCCATTTGGAGAACAAAAAGTTTGCAGAAGAATTTGCAGTTTTAGCAAATAAGTTTATAGTGATAGAAAATAGTCTTGCAGTGCTAGCAAGGGCATAGTGATAGTATTGGGGATAACAACAAAGGAATATCAATAGAATAAATTATGACGTTGTTTGAGTTCTACCAGTGAGAGGCAAGGAATTTTTTATCTCTTGATTTGTTGATGTTAATATAATTTCCTCATCTATAGAACTAGTTTTACCTTAGGATTTTTTCTAGGGATGATTTCTCAAAAAAAAATTGTTCATTGTGTTGTGAATTTCTTCTTGTATTTTATAAGTGAAGTTGTAGTTGTGTTATTTTTTTATATTAGCTGTGAATTTATTTTTGGCAATTTAATAATTGTTTATGATAGGAGATTAATAGTTAGTGGATACAATAGGAATTTTCACATTATCTTCCTAAAATATGAATGTAATTATTATCTTCTTAAAATGTTAGTTTTTAACATCAATCATGTTAATGTGTGATTATAGTTGCATTTTGACTTATTCCACCTCTCGCACTCAAGATGGGGTAGTACTAGGATGGGTGACCTCCAGAGAATTCTTGGTGCTTCACCTTTGTGTGCATCACCTAGATCCAATGAGTGCGAAGTGTTCCATTTATTCTCATGAGAGATGGATTCATGTTGAATCACTACTCATGAAATATGGGTCAATGATTTTGACTCAAAAACTACATAATTAAATCTTGATACTAATATCTCAATTATTCCACCTAATTTTATTGTTCTTCCTCTCACTTGTTGTTTTGCTTCTTTCTCTCTATTCACTAAAAAATAATAGAATCTTAGTAGAAGGGTTAGAAAATCGTTGGTTGGAGGAATGAGAAATGCACAACATCTACACTCAAAAAACCAATTCTTATTATTATTTTTAACAACCTCTCAATTATGAATGGAGGTGTAGTCATATGCGTAATGCAATCTAACCATCAAAAATAGAATTGGAACCTTTGAATCAATTAATGGCCACAAATGTCATAAGTAGTTGTACATGTCCTTAAACTTTATCAATTGGCCTTTGTAGCAATAGGGAAGAGCAATATAACAATCTTAAGTTGAATCCCTTATAGTAATTACATATCTCTTGTTTTATATTTTTCATAAAGTTTGGAGACAACCAGGTTAGTAGTAAATTTTGGTATATGTTTTAACTATGTAAATATCAATGTTAAAGGAAATAGACTCCTATGAAACATCCTAACCTAAATAGAGCATTTAGATTTCCACAAATTTATATATAAATATTATTGACCAACAACGTAGGAGAAACTATTGTCTTGTTCTTAAGTAAAATTCTACACAGAACTATTGACTATAAACAAGACTTGACTTGTATTAGGTTTTCATTTACTAGTATAAAAACAATAAAATTAGAGCTTTCTCAAATTGACAATTTGTACATGAAGTTTGGAGGGTACTTTAACAAAATTGAAATGCTATAGTATTGTAGAGCATAAGATTTAATGAGCAAGCATTGTTATGAATGCCATAGCTATTCCTTGCAATTGATTTGGTCATGAACTTCAAATGTGAATAAAGTTAATCTAAGTAGAAAAGTGTGTACAATGGGATCATTCTATCTTTTATCAATAGGTTGTATTGATTATATCACTAGGATGAACTATTATTTACTATTGGGTGTGAGTTCATAGTTAAGGTGCTTTACTTGATGATTAGGAATTATTCAACAAAATATTTTCAATTCTAATCATGAGTAGAGATAGTTTCTAACTAATGATGAATTAGAACAAGAAAATTTGAGATATATTTGTATAGACCCTAAAGGAGCTGAGTGTAGTTGTTTAAAACCATGATTGTTGGGTGTAATGTAGCAAATGGGAGGGTGGGATGGATGCATTTGGTTTTTTCTTCTCTCAACCTGTTAGGATATGGAAAGTAGAATTCATTATATTTTGTCTCTCTTTTCAATATTGTTGATAAATTTAGAGTTTGGCCAAGCCATTGATTATTGTTTTTAAGTATCCTTTTTTGACATGTAGCATATGTGTGTGACTATGCCCAATTTAACTTGGATATGAGTAGCTATGATTATTTAAAAGAAAGGTAGAAGTGGTTATATATGTTACAGTCTTTCTTTCAATACATATGGGTAGTGTATTGTTCTTTTCCTTTTCCCATTCTATAAATAGGCTACTAGTCACATGGATGCATGTAGAATGTTTCACAACTATACTAGATCTACTAGATCCATCTTGTTTTAGGAAGCTACACTTCTTGTGCTAGGGTTGGGGGGTTTTTTCATGTCAAGAAGAATCTCAAGGGGGTAAATGCTCTATGGTTGTGAGCTAAAAGTGCCTAGGGCATACTCCTATTTGAGATAGTAGACGAACAATGTCTAATGACTTTGGAGACCAGATACACTTCTAGAGCACATATCAAGCTTCAACATCTATCTCATGATCATGTATCTTCATCTTCATAATTACATACAATATCAAGAAATTGATGTAATTTTGATTATCATATATTGTAAACTTAAAAATTGGTAATGTATTATGGTTCATGTATTCAATGAATATTGATGTTTATGCATTGTAATTGAGCACCTAAGTTTATGTGATGTAATGTTCTTGTGAAAAAATTACGATATAAGTGTTATGCGTCATTCATTGAGTAACTAATTGTACCTTTAATTTAGTTAATGTATAATGATGAGTTTTTACTTTTTAATGATGGTTGTGATTGGATTTTTTTTCATTTTTCCAATCTCTTATCATGTGGCATCTTTTATTAGGACTTGGTTCTTACATACATATTCCTATTCTCTATTTGGTTTGAGTAGAATTCGATGGAAATTTACAAACCCAATACTTTATGTTTTCTAAAATAAATAAAACTAGAATAGAAATACATATTTTAATTCTAACTATTTAGGTGCAATTGCAATATGCTCATTTCTAGGCCAAAATTGGAATACATATTCCTATTATATTCCTATTCACAATTCCAATTTGTTGCACTTAAATGGAGAATTAAAAATAATAATAATTGATATATGGCTATTCCACTTGGATTTTTGCTGCCAAATATGCTATAGACATTTATCAAATTAAATAGGGTCTTTTACCAGGCACCAAAGTTACAAAAAATGATAGGTGTGCACTCAAGTTTTATATGACAAATAATTCATGTGAATTTATTGATATAGAGGAAAGAAGATATTCTACCTCATAGGAATGTTTACAAGAGTTACAACAACTAAATTTGTTATTATAATGTTCCACATGACCATAAGCACATAAAAATAGCATGATGTTCTTCAATACTACTTAATTTTGTAGTTTAAGCCATAGAAGATGGTGCATTGGATAATATGGATATTAATGAAAATATTTATAAGATAACTTACAAAAAAAAGGTAATAAAGAAGAATGTATAAAATTTGGTGGAATAAAATCTATGTCTTGTGTTGCAAAGACTATCATCTATTCATGGAGTAAAAGGATTGCCATGAATATATAAAGGTAAAGGAAAATGAGAAGGAAAACCTTTGCAAAATACTTAGGGAGGAATTTTTTTTTGAATAAATTTGATTTGAATATGTTTTCTTTCACATTGAGTTTCTTGTGAACAAATAACTCATAGATCAATAATATAAAAAAGAAATCATTTTGGGAGCTTTAATGCCTTGGATTTATTTTAATGACATGATACTCATAAAGCCTCTCTATAAAATAGACTCATGCCACTTGTTGTAATTGAACTTAGCTATAGGCCTCTATCATTGCAAAACTTAGGATTTGGAGTTTTGGTTTGTAAAATGTTAGAGCTAGCTATAAAAAGCATGAAAAAAATTCAAACTCTAATGTGGGGTAGTTACTAGCTCCACAAGGATAGCTCCAAGGAGATGACCTTTCAAGAGTATAAATACAAATCTATTTGCAATGAAATGGGGAAGATACCTTTTTACAATAGGGGATCCCCTAAGTTTTTTAATTAAAGAAACTTTCAATAAATTTGTTTTTAATATGATATATAAGAATTTTTTATTTTTTTTGGTGAACGACTAAAGCCTAGATTAATTATTATTATTTGTTGCAATTAATTATTTTTATGTGTTAAGTGAATCGAACCTAGGACCTCCAACATGAGAGGCTCACAAGTTACCATTGTGTTCTAGATTGTTACCTGATTTATAAGGATTTTGAGATTATATATTCTCAAAAATATAATGAAGACTAAATTTTCTTTGTATGAATAAAATATCTTTCTACATGTTATGATCACTAATCCATCAAATGCTAAATTAGTGATTATTTTATGCACTCATGTGGATCAATTAACATTGTATTGATATCGATTATCACTTTGTACATCATGAATTTTTATAATTCTTGCATATTTATTATATATGTGTATTATCAAAACTCCCTTATAAATTTTTGTCTAATGTGAACTTGAGTTAGTAGTTGAAGGTCTACTATTTGGGTTTATATTCATATATCACCTCTATTTTTGTTCTCTCCTTTTTATACTTTCAAGTGAAAAGTACTTGGGAATAAAAAACACTCTTTGCATAGAAGAGAATTTCCCCTCTCAAGTGTAGAGGAGATTGCAATTTGATAGTGAACAATTATAGTTTCTCTAAGTGGTTTCATAGTTGTCACTATTTATAGGATAAAAGGGGCTAGTTGTGGAGATAATTTCATAATGAAAAATCTATATACTGAAAAAAGGTATAAGGGAACAATTGTAAATAGGATTCCAAGGAGAGTAACACATACGAGAGAGATTTATTTATTTATTTATCTCATACTATGGGCTATATTTCTCAACAAAGGGGATTATAAGATAAAACCACAATACATAAGGAGATAGAGAAGAGAATACAAGAACTATTTTTTTAAGGACTGATTGGAAAAATTCTAATATTGTGTGCAAGACCCTCTATTTTGGTACCAATGTAGGGAGCTACTTGGAGACTTTTTCCTTACACAAGATCCCTCAACTAGATCAAAATAAGTTATAGATTTTTGTAAGAATTTGGTATAGCTGTGATACCATGTAAGAATTTGCCTTAGCACAAGATTCACCCAACATCATAGAACTCAACACAAGCACAACTGTAGACCAAAAATGGATATGATCAATTACTCAGAGTATGTCCTAATATATTTCTCTATTTAGTACATGATGTAAAAACACACTAGGAGTGCTTGTATATAAAGGCCTCTCAGTAAGCGCCTAGAATGTCTCTAAAAAGAACTAAGAGATAAGATAAGCATCATGAAAACTAAATACATGCCTTATCCATGATTCTAGATGAGTGGATAAGAAGGTTGTAGACACCATGTGCTTAATTAGTGTGCTACTCTTGTGTTGTAGACACCATGTGCATAAAAGAGGTGTGGACTCCTATGTTTTCAACATGACGACTAACAAGAGTACTCATACTCCTAGGTGGCTAGTAAATAAATATTTAAAAATATGCATTAGCCTAAGTAAACTTAAGTGAATAATTATTAACACCAACACCCCCCCTTAAGTGCAAGTTAGGGGAATTCCCTTAAGCTTACAAAAAATAGGACGAAATGCACGATGGGTCCTATCTACTAGGTCATGTTAGGTACCCATGTACATAATGATATGAAAATCTCTCATAAAGTGGAAAAAGAGGGAAAACCTCATGGGAAAAAACCTCCCCCAAAAAGAGAGATGAATAGGGATGCATGGATGGATGGAGTAATCAAGACCCCCCCATTATGACATACATTCACTATATACGAGTGAGAAATGGAGAAGGACAAAACCCCCTAAGAGGAAAGAGTCCCCCCCAATAAGGAGAAGAAGGAGATGAGGTAGTCTCCCCCCCCCCCCCTAAAAGAATTGTGTCGATCAGTGAGAAATGCTCCACTGTAGAAGTTGATCCATGACCTTTGAATGATGTTCCTCCCCTTTGGAAGAAACAAATGAAAGGGTACTAAGGAGATGCATCCCCTATATGGAGAAGGAATCTTTAAGATGAACAGTGTGTCTGAAACCTATTCAAGTGTCTCTATGTCACTGCTAATGATGGCTTCCTCAAAAACTATTGAGAAGAAGTGCAAATCAAACAAGGAGTGATGTAGAACCTATTTTAAAAAACCAAAAATCTTCTCAAATGACAAAGAGATCTCCTACAGATGTTGTACATAAGTATCCACAATCACATCAACCCTGAAAGATTGATCATGTAGAGAATGGACAGGAGGGTCAGAGTGTGCCTTCAAAACAACTATAAAAGGATCGTCCTCAACAAAGAGAAGTAGTAGGTCATCAAAGAAGTCTTCCAAATCTATTGTGTGTGACTCTACAAACAGAGTTGAAATGTTTGACAAGAAGTCATCACCTGGAAGACCATATATACCTTGTTGTGCTGAAGTACATGAATCTGTCACTGTGGCAATAGACTTCAGCTCAAAAAGAAGACAAATATCATTAATAATGTCTCCCACATCTTCAATGTGAGACTCCACGAATAGGCCTTTAAGGGTGGGAAGGGGGTCATCACATGAAGGTAGAGTAGGAAGACATAAAGGATCTTGCTGCACTGAATCTGAAGCATCTATGGTTTGAATAGAATTATAGGAGCAATAGGATTTGGATGTGTGATCTCATCTGAAGAAGATGTGGCTGCAATTGGAGGTATAAGACCTTCTGGGAATGGAGGAATGGTTGGATCTCCATCATTTTCCCAAAGATACATCAAAGTAACATATGGCTTAGATGACTTAATCTTAGACATTATATCCAGAATTTCATCAACCATAAAGAGAAAGAGAGTACACCAAATGATTTGACTCTGGTTAGAATTATACTCAAGATCTAGTACATAGGGCAGTGCATTGTGCTAAATGAGATATCTGACAACAAGTTGACTCCATTCCTGATAGTTGTCTGGGGTCAAAGAAATCTAATCCACCTCTTCCATGATGGACCAATCAAGATAACCTCCAAAGAATCAAAGAATAATGAATCAAAGAACCACCCCCCCACCCTCCCGCCCAATGTATGATTTAGGTGCTTGATAGTCACTTGCCAATTTAGGGCCTATTTATGAAAGTAATATTTCTATCTACATAACTTATAATATGATTACAAATATGGAAAGTAGACAAAAAATGCACTATCAAAAAAATTAAAACCTGACTAGGAGTTTAGATGAGCCTGTACTAAGCATTTTAAGTGGCAAAATTCAGGATTTGTGAGTTGTAGAAAAATTCAAGAATAGAGATGTCAAATTTCCTACACCAATGTGTAGATCACAAAATCCTACCCCAAAAAAAAAAAAATTATTTAAAAAAAGGAGTCTATATCAAGGAGATATCACTATTTGAAAATTGCTACTGCTATTATTTTTTCTAAATCACTGTCGCACCTTCGAAAAATCAAATGGCTCTATATTTTGCCTCAAATGTATGATTTGGATAAAATAAAATCTGATCTAGGAATTTTTGGACCTTCTGAATGTGATGCAAATATCTAATTTGCACCAGCAAGCTCCAATATTCACTTGCAAAAAATCTCTTCTATGGCCCTATGGCCAAAAAAAATCTAGAAAATAATGTAGATCTGAAAAAATAGTAGAGATGCAAATGACAAAAATGCAGATTTGAAAATTAAATGTACAGATTTGAAGTGATTATAACAATGCTACAAATCAGACCTTTGAGCACAAGTTTGTGAAAAAAAAATTCCTCACACTCAACTTTGGGCTAGGGTAGGAAGCTTTATAGTTGATCTTCATCAAATCAATGTTTTGGAAATAATGGTGGGGTTAGATCTGGCTCTAGATGCTCCTAATTTTTGCAGTACTCTAGATTTGGGTTGAGGTGCTAAAGCAATAGTGGTCTCAAATGGCTATGTGATGAGAAAATCTCCAAGAACTCTAATACCATGTAAGAATTTGTTATAGCTTTGATACCATGTAAGAATTTCATATAGCTCTGGTACCATGTAAGAATTTGCCTTAGGGAAAGATTCACCCAAGATCATAGAACTCAACACAAGGATAACTGTAAACCAAAAATAGATATAATCAATTACTCAGAGTATGTCCTAATACATTGCTCTATTTAGTATATGATGTACAAACACACTAGGAGTGCCTATATATAAAATCCTCTCAGGAAGCACCTAGAATGTCTCTAGAAAGAACCAAGATATAAAATAAGCATCATGACAACTAAATAGATGTCTTATCCATCATTCTAGATGAGTGGATAAGAATGGGAGGGTTTTAGACACCATGTGCATAAAAGAGGTGCAAACTCATGTGTTGTCAGCATGACAACTCACAAGAGTACTCACACTCCTAGGTGGCTAATAAGTAAATATTAAAAAATATGCATTAACCTAAGTAAACTTAAGTAAGTGTAAATAGTGAATAATTATTTACACCAATAGTTTTCATTTCCCATAATAGAAGACTTTCTTGAACATTTCAAGATTAAAATTTATTTCTCAAAGATTGATTCAAAATTTAACTACCATAAAGTTTTAATTAGGTATAGGGATATGTGTAAGACTTTCAAAAAATGAATGATTATATGAGTGGAAGGTGATTCCCTTTGGGTTTTCTAATTTCCCAAGTATATTCATGAGGCTCATGAATTAAGTCCTCAAGGATTTTATAGAGAATGTTGTGATAGTTTATTTTAATTATATAATGCTATTTTAGTAGAACTAAAGAAAGATAATTGTGGACATCTAGACATGGTCTTAAATATAATACATGAGGAAACATTGATGATAAAGTATAACAAGTGAACGTTAATCCAAGAGGATCTCGCCTATCATGTATTTGTCATCTCCAAAAGTACTTTGGAAATAGATCAAGGCAAGGTAATTTATATTCTCTATTGGCATACTCCTAGAATATTTTCTAAACTCATAAGTTTCCATAGATTAGCTACATTTTTATAGGAAAATTGTAGGGGGTTTTATGTTGAGTTGCACACATGTATTGGATATATAAATGGGGGGGAAGGTATGTGTTCATTAGGACAAAATAATAAGATGAGGCCTTGAGACATGTCATGAAAAAGCTAGCACAATAATGTATTCTTCCATTTCCTAATTTTAATAAAATCTTTTTTATTGAGTTTTATTCTATTCATGTTGCCATACAATGATTTCTAAGCCAAGGAAGATAGAGAGAATTCATTAGTGAAAAATTAAATCAGCCTAACTGGAGATAATCATCATGTGATTCATAAATTTATGGATTAGTTTTTGATCCCTCAAGAAATGAAGACCTTCTTTATTTCTAAAACATTTTTTACTTTATACTGATAGTTGTAGCTTGAGCAACATCAATAGTCAAGAAAAGTTGAATAATAGCCATATTAAGTGGGTAGAATTGCTACAAGAATATACTTTTTTTTGAAGCATTAAAAGGGAGTTTCAAACAATGATGCAAAAGCACTAAGTAGAAGACTTTTAGGAATAACCATCGACAAAAATAATAGTTACATGAAAATATAACTAATATTAGAAAATATTAGATCTTGCAGATGAGAACACAAGACACAAATATTTAACATACTTCACCTTATCTCTAGGTTATGTCAACCAATAGAAACTACAATATTATTATTTTCTGGTGATTACAATTCACAATCCCTTACAGTTCAATACTATTACAAGAAGCTATAATATCACCATTCATTATATAAAATCCTTAATCCTGAGCATTTTTATACAAGCTTTTTCCACTTATAGAATTAGGGCTAGAATAAGGTGTCTAATAGAAAAATAGCAGTTGACAACTTATACAATATAAGGTCATTTTTTGCTTTGGCATCACTTCCCCTAAAAACCCCCATGGGGGTGTTGCCCCTCAAACGCACCCCTGTACTATGATAGGGAGCACATCTAGGACACCACCCTAGGACCCCAAAGGGGCACTACCTCTTGACCTCATCTTGGAGGCACTACCCCAAACTCACCTAGAAATAATCTAGGGGGAAATCATGTCGAATAAGCCTTTGAGTCTAATTAAGCTCCACATCACAACAAAGGCTACCTACCATATCATAGATCCAATTAAAACCTATTGGAATGAATTCCTTAAAAGATATGTAAGAATCAAATAAGACTTTAAAAAGATATATTAGGTATGCCTTGATTTGAGTGATCATGATTTTCCTTATTATCTAATACAAAATGAACTACTATTCAAAGGAAGGATATAATATGTCATAATTTTTCCATGAGAATAAACATCATACTTGAGAAAAAAAATTAGTGTGACTATGTCTAGTCATTTTTTACTAGATAAGGAAATAGAATTGGTGAGAACACTCTATTTTCCCTATGTTGTAGATTGATGTAAAAGAGTTTGTTGATGTTGAGAATTGTGTCTCAACCTTGTAAGCTTTTTTTGGAAAACTCTAGAAATTTTCTTGAAAATTCTAGAATTTATTTGTGGTAGTTTTCCACATGTTTATGAGTTAGAAAAGGTGTATGAGTTGTTAAAAATATATCTAGTCTTTAGAGCAATGTAGAAGGGCTATTTTTTAAGTGTATACGACTCATTATATGACTTTTATGGGAGTCTTAACTAGAGGACAAAATTATGGACGAAAATGGTACTCTTGGAGTTACAAATGACAAATGGGTAACATGTGGCATAGTTGTTTTGCCCATGGTTTTGGCCCATGGTTTTGTAAGACCACAAATGGTTTCCAAGTTGCAAATCACTATAAAAGGAGGGCTTGGGGAGATGTTTACATCATCGAGTTCTATTTCTAAGACTGGGTGCTAGAAGGAGTCTCTTTGAGTTCAAGTTTAAGTTTAAGTTGTTATGATGCACTCCTATAAGAACTTGCATTACAAGTGTATTGTAATCTTCTAGATTTGAAAATACATTGTGCAGGTTTTGCAAGGTGGGGTTTTTCTTCTACAAGGGTTTCCCCATGGTAATCATTGTGTTATGAGTTTATTGTTATTTTGATTAAGTTATTATGCATTTCTTGAGATCTTTGCAATAGTTAGTTGAATTTGCATAATTATCCTCTCAAAGATTAGTGTAGGAGGTGATTTCACACACCTTTTCTTCCTTACAAGTGGTATTAGAGCCTAGCTAATTTTGGTTCTATTTGTTGGGTATAGGGTTTTTGGAGCTAATCAAGGTTTGAGTGGGAGCTTGTGCAAAGGTTTTTATTTCTATGTTGTAGGATTGCAAAGATGGAAACCACATCATGGAGGATTAATGTAGAGAAGTTTTCTGGCACAAATTTTGAAATCTGGAAGCTAAAGATGGAAGATTTATTAACATATCAAGATATATGTGATGCAATAAATGAAAATAAGTTGAGGCCCATAGATCCTACGTCATCCATAGAGTATGATGTGAGAGATAGAAAAGCTAAAGGTCCAATCAGATTGTGTCTTCCAGACTCAATTTTCATTAATATCCATGAAGAACCTATCATGAAGAAGCTTTGGAAGAAGCTAAGTGAGATCTATCAAGCAAAATCACTTGTGAACAAGGTTTTCTTGAGGAAGAAGTTGTGTTCCTTGAGAATGGAAGTTGGATGAATTTTTAAGCATTTTGAAAGTTTTGATATGTTGGTGACTCGATTGGCCTTTGTTTGGGTGTAGATGGATGAAGAAGAAAGGTGCCAAATATTGCTATGTTCATTATCAGACTCATGGGACAACCTTGTCATGGCCATAGGGAGCGCTTCAGTCATCTTGAAGATGGAGGACATTGTTGGTTCTCTACTTTATGAAGAGATGAGAAGGAAGATCTCTCTGAATGTGAAAGAGGCTTTGAGTGTTCAAGGAAAACCAAAGGAAAGAGGCAAGAATGTAAAGCAGCATGGCTATTCTAAGTCCAATAATAAGGAGAGATCAATATCTCATTGTAAGTCCAAGGTGATCTGTTGGAATTGTGGAAAACCTAGAAAATTTTGAAAGGACTACAAAGAGGAAAAGAAAAAGAAGAAGAAGCAAGATTTTGATTCTAAGTATAAGAAGGAAGATGGAGATGTTTTCATTGTAGCCTTTGCCACTCATATAGGTGATAATGCATGGTTGATATACTCAAGTGCATCTTTTCACATGACTCCTAATATAAATTGGTTTAGTAAATATGAAAATTTTGATGGTGGTAAGGTGTATTTGGGTGATAACTCAGTTCTTGATATTGTTGGTCATTGAAGTATTTGTGTGAAATTTTCTAATGGTAGAATTAGAAGATTTGATGGTGTCTTGCATATCCCAGGACTAGAAAGGACTTTTTTATCTATTAGCAAACTAATGCTGGAAATGATTGAAAAGATCATGAGGGAGATTGACATCAAACAATGGAACTGGTAAAGAATGTTCTCAATCATTGTTTTGTCATTGATGTCAAACTTGCTACTTGTAGGAATGACGATTGCTTTAGTGATCCAAATACTATCAATTGGTTGATTGACAAGGAGGAGGCAATCAATAAAGATGTAACTAGAACACCTAGAGAAAGGTTGAAGTTATGATATTGTAATGAAGTACAAGGATCGGCTAAGCCATTAATGAAATAGTGTATTGATGACATACTCTGAGACACAAAGAATGGGCACACTGAAACATATCAAAGATGTAAGGTTTTAGCTAAGTCATTTTGTAAAGCCTAACTAAGTTCATTAGAGAGAGGAAGCCGAGCAAGCTATTAAGTGTCGAACATATTCCTAGTTAAAGTCAAGCAAGTTCAACTTCAAGTGTCGAGTAAACTTTAGATGCTGAGTAGAATCAAGTGTCGAGCAAGAATTAAGTGTCAAGCAAATACAAGTGCCGAGCAGATACAAGTGTCAAGAAAAAAAGAGTGCTGAGAAAATACAAGTGCCGAGTAACATAAAGATGCCGAGCATTAGTAAACCAATAGTGCTAAGTTGTTGCATTATTTCAAAGATCGAGATTTGCCAAATCTAAGCTGACAAGGTTTTTATCTTGAATTCTGTGAATCAAATAGAAGATAAGAGTAATGAGCTGGTGGCACAGAACACCATGTAGAACATTTTTGGAGAGTACAACTGCACTCTAGACAAAGTTTCTAGATAAGAACAAGATATGGGGTAGATACATTGTATCCTACCTAATCCATTCAAAACCCTAAAGTTGGAAAGGGAGAATTGAGTAGCAAAGGTAAATCAAATTTCTCTTTAAGGAGTCATAAGGTCATGAAGCAAGATAGTGAGGAGAGGTCAAGCATGAAAGTATAAAGTGCTAAAGGAGGTGCTAAGGAGTAAGAAACCACAATCACTCTACTTCAACAGATGACCACAGATATGGTTGCATTGGTATGATGAGTAAGAAGACTCAAGGAGATGAAGCTTGAGATGACAAGCTATCAGAGCTGAAGTGATCAAAGCCAAGCAAGACTGAACTGAAGTGTGATCTGAAATCTACAAAATATGTTGTAAGTTGTATTAGATCAAAAGACCATTATTGTTACTTTCTAGCAATTGTAACAGATAGTTTAAATCCTATGGACTTAAGTTGGTTTAATAGCCATGATGTTGTAAATCCTTTAATAGGGTGACATTCCAAGTGAATGTTCCAAAGTCCTTTGATCAGGCCCATTCATAACAGTATGGTGAAATGCTCTAACAAGGTCACATTTAATAGTGTGTTGTAAGGCTTTAACAGGGCATCACTTTAGAAGAGTGAGAACTAAGTAGCATGTTACTGGTGGTTTTTTCCAAATTGGGTTTTCACGTAAATCATTGTGTCATGTGTTGATCTTGCATGTTTTATTCCTACATATTGATTTGCTGTAATTTGCTAGGATGATTATTTTAAGCTTGGATGAATGAAAATTCTATGGATTCACTATAATTTGAGAAAAAGTATTATTAGGGCATTTGGACCTTGAATAACTAATTCACCCCCCTCTCAGTTATTCTAAAGAGTTCTAACAACTAATAGATGCAAATGTGCATGTATAGTTTTTTGAAGTAGGTGTGAAAATGGTGAGAGGTGCTATGGTAATAGAAAGAGGAAGTAGATTGGGTAAATTGTATAAGCTAGATGCATGCATGGTTGAGTGCAATAGTACTTCTTATAAGACTATGAAGAGGACTACTTAGTTGGAGAAGTAGATGGTTTCTCTTTCAATAGATGGTCATAGTTTTTGGGTACCCAAGGGTGCTCTATCTATTGAATCAAAGTTACTTATAGAGAAGACTATGTTATGGCACTAGAGACTCGGCCACATAGGTGAGAAGGGTCTACAATGGGTTGAATGATTGCAATCTTGAGTTTGATTTTTGTGAACATTTTATCTATGGTAAACAAAACCGTGTTTTGTTTTACTCAATTTCTCATAAGTCCTCATGTATTTTTGGATCTAATCCATTTGGATGTATTTGGTCCATTTGATGTTCCTTCTATTGTTAGATCAGTTTATTATGTTTCTTTCATTGCTGATTTCAGTAGAAGAACATGGGTTTATTTTCTTAGAACTAAATCTAAAGTTTTCAATCATTTCAAAGAATTTAAAGCAATGATTAAGTTGCAGATAGGAAAGAGGGTTTAGCATTTGAGAACTGATAATGGTGGTGAAAATTACTCCAATGATTTTGACACATTTTGTAAAGATTATGGTATTAAAAGAGAGAAGATAACTCCATATTCTCCATAGCAGAATGGAGTTGCAAAAAGAATGAATAGGACCCTAATGGAGAAGGCTAGGAGTATGTTGCATGAAGTTGGACTAAAATAAAAATTTTGGGCTGAAGCTATAGCCACTACCTGCTACATAATAAATAGGTCTCCTACATTAACTCTTGCTGATAAGACACCAATAGAATTGTGGTCAGGCCACAAGCCTTCACTTAAACATCTAAGAGCTTTTGGTTGTGAGGAATATGCTCATGTGCCAAAGGAGAAGTGAACAAAATTGGACAAAAAAGTTGTCAAATGTATCCTCATCAGATATAGCTATGCTGTGAAAGGATACAAGCTTTGGGATCTTGTTGCACAAAAGGTATTTTACTCAAGAAGTGTTATTTTTAGAGAAACTGAACCTTTTTCTATTATAGTGCAACCATAAAAGATAAAAGAAAAAAAAGATGTGATTCAACTTCCTACTACACCTAAGAAAGTTGAATTGAGGCCCTTAAGAAGATAAGTTGTTGAAGAGAGTTCTACATGTTTTGAACCATCAAAGGAAGAGGGAGAACTTGATCATGAACCTTAACCTAAACCTGAACTAGATCTTATTCAAAGGTCTAGTAGATAGAGAAAAGCACCAAAAAGGTATGGATATTCTCCTAATGATTGGAGGCGTATGTTTTCTTTGAATGCTAATATTGATGAACCAAATTTTTTAGAAGAGGCTCTTGGTATGAATAATTTAGAATCCTAAAAGATAGCCATGGAAGAAGAGATGACATCTCTTAAGAGGAATGACACACAAGACCTTGTACCATTGCTTGAAGGATGGAAGCCTACTAGTTGTAAATGGGTGTTCAAAAGGAAGATGGGTTTAGATGGAAGCATTGAGATGTATAAAGCATTATTGGTTGTAAAAGGTTACTCCCAAGTTCCAGAAATTGATTATGTTGAAATTTTTTCTCTTGTACAAAAAATGACATCCATTCAATTTTTACTTTCTATTGTAGTAGCTTATGATCTAGAAGTTGAGTAGATGGATGTGAAGACATCTTTCCTTCATGGAGATTTGTAGGAAGAAATTTATATGACAAAGCCAGAGCACTTTGTGGTGAAAAGTAAAAGTCATTTGGTCTATAAATTGAAGAAATCCTTGTATGGTCTAAAATGAAGTCCTAGGATGTGGTACCAGAAGTTTGATATATATGTATTGAGTTTGAGATTTGTGTGATCCAAATCTAATCAATATATATACTACAAGTTTTATGGTGATTATTTCCTGGTTATTGCCTTATATGTTGATGACATGTCTTTTATTGGCAAAGGAAAATGTTTGATTACAGAATTAAAATTTCATCTCTTAGAAAAGTTTGAAATGAAAGATCTTGGTGCATCAAGGTACATTTTAGGCATGGAGATTATAAGAGATAGACAAAATAGAAAGCTTTGGCTAGACCAAAGTAGGTATGTTGGTAATATTCTAAGAAGATTCAATACGTAAGATTCCAGACCATTGAGTGTTCTTGTTACTATGGGATCAAGGCTTTCTATTTCATAGTGTCCTTCATCCCCATTGGAGATGGAAGAGATGAGTTGAGTACTATATTAGAGTGTTGTTGGAAGTTTGATGTATGCTATGGTAGATGTACAAGACCAAACATTTCCCAAGCAATGGGAGTACTTTCCCATTATATGTCTAATCCAAGATGTAGTAAAAAGAGTTATTAGATACTTGTGGGGTACCTTAGAGTACTCTATATGTTTTGATGGAATAGGAAATGAGCATTCCTTGGATATCCAAGGCTATGTGGATTCAGACTAGGCCAGTAAAGTTGATAGTAGAAGATCAACCAATGCATTTGTGTTTACATTATTTGGTGATGCAATTATTTGGATGAAAAAGTGACAAGCTATGGTCACTTTTTCAACTACAAAGGGAGAGTATATGGAAGCCACTCATGCTTGTAAGGAAGCCATCTGGCTTAAGAGATTGTGTTCAGATATAGAGTTTAAATTGGGTACAGTGATAATTTAAAGTGACAATTAGAGTGCAATCTACCTAGCAAAGAACCCAACATTTCATGCCAAGACCAAGCGCATTGATTTACAATATCATTTTTGTAAGGAAATTAGGTGTGGAAACAATTCCCTACACTAATACCTTTAGAAAAATATTGTACAAATTCTATTTAAACCCTTATAGTTTCATATTCAATATAATGTAAACAACAATATTGCAGTCAATCATGAATACAAAAAATATATAGAGAAAGAAAAAACAAATGCAAAGATATGCTAGTGAGGAAAAACCTTTTGGTAGAACAACCCGACCCCTCCAAAACTTGCACAATGTATTATCCTCAACACAAAGTTTACAACACACTTACAATGCAAGTTCTTTCAAGAATAAAAGAAAAATCTAGTCACAACAAAACACTGCCAACAATACACTTTTCACTCATTACTATCTACAACCCTAAAGTTGGTTATATCACACATTTTCCATTTTAGGGAAACTTCTAAAGAACAATCATATTAGGTGCTAGATGGAGACTCGAGTGTACATTACTCAATAATCAATTATCTCATGTCTTTGTGTATTTACCCATCATCATATCTTCCAAAGATAGCTCTTACACATCATAGAAATTTGTCATAACCATTTTAGTCATTATCTCATTATGCACAATTCAAGAAGCCAACACATGCAAGTGGAGTGACACATCAACATGCCAACTAGACATGTACACTCACACTTAATTACTTTATTTGCAAAAAATAAATTTAGAAAACCAATAATAAGAATAGGAATTATCCAAGGTTGAGACACCTTATTCCTAACATTCTCCCACTTGTTAGACACCTTGTAAGAGCAATGAGAACATAACAGGAACTAAACACTATAGGTTAAAAGGCCCGTAGACTCTAAACATCATATGAACTTCTTTGTGCCCACTGGTTTTGTCAATGCATCTACAAAATTATTTATAGTATCTACCTTCTCAAAACTTACATTTCCATCTTCCACCATATCTCTCACAATGTGAAACTACACATCAATGTGCTTTTTTTAGGCATGAAAAGTTGGATTCTTTGTAAGGCAAATAGCACTTTGAATGTCGAATCAAATAATTTGTCTTGCATCAAAACCAATAACAAAACACAATCTCCTAAGACAAATAACTTCCTTACAAAGCATGAGTAACAACCATGTACTCAACTTCTATAGTGGACAAAGCAACCACAAGTTGTTGCTTACTCATCCAACTGATGGCACAACCAAACATAGTGAACACATAAACACTAGTGGAACTCCTATTGTCAATATCACTTGCCCAATCTGAATCCAAAAACCCACAAATATAAACTGAATGTAAAGCTCTAAAAGAGTTACCATCATAATAAATGGAGTAATCTAATGTACCCCTCAAATATCTAAATACTTGCTTAACTGCATCCCAATGTACCTATCTAGGATTAGCCCTAAACCAGCGCAGGACTCCCACTACTTGGGCAATATCTAGTTTAGTAAAGACCATAGCATACATAAGGCTACCAACTACACTAGCATAAGGTACTCTACTCATGTCCTACACCTCACTAGGAGATTTTGGACAATCATCCATAGATAACTTCGTTCCCATAGAAATAGGAAACCTGACTCAACCAAAGTTTTCTATTTGACCTATCTCAACTAATTTCCATACCCAAGATGTACCTTGCTGCCCCAAGATCTTTCATCTCAAACTGTACTGACAACTAAGATTTAAAATTAGAAATCATACCCATTCCCTTGGCAAACAAAAATATATCATTAACATATAATGCAACAATAAGAAGGCAATCATTTTCAACTCCAAAATAAACATAATGATTTGATTTCAATCTTACAAATCCAATTGACAACACAAAGGAATCAAACTTAACATACCACATAATAGGGGATTGTTTCAAAGCATATAGAGATTTCATTAATCTGAAAACCAAAGATTCTTTACCTTTAACAATGTAGTGCTCATGTTGTGACATATAAATCTCTTCCTCCAAATCACCATGAAGGAAAGCTATCTTCACATCCATCTATTCTATCTCTAAATCATATAATGCAGCAAGAGATAAATAAAATCTAATTGATGTCAACTTTGCAACAGGAGAGAATATTTCACCATAATCTATTCCCTCTACCTATGAGTACCCTTTCACAACCAATCTAGCTGTGTACCTTTCAACACTACCATCTACACATAATTTATTCTTGAACATCCATTTGCTACCAATAGGTTTTTATCCTTGAGGCAAAGGTACAAGGTTCCAAGTTTTGTTTTTATCTAATGAAGGCATCTCATCATCCATGACCTCAATCTAGTAACCTGAATCTTCCATATCCAAAGCCTCTTTCATAGATCTAGGCTCATCTATGTTAGTAATCAAAGTGAAAGCACAACTAGAATCTAACATAGAATAACCAAACCTTTTTGGCTACTTTCTTACTCTTGTGGATATCCTCAATGGCTAAGGTTGAAGTTTTTCTTCCTCTTCTTCTAAATTACCATACCTACTAGAGCTCTCCTAATCATTAGACCCAACATGGTCTTTCTATTCAATCTTCTCAGGGGTAGGAGGCAAGTGAACAATATCTTCTTTCTTCTCTTTTTCATCTAGTTGTATCACAATAGCAGAAGATGTTATCTCTCCAAAAATAACATTTCTTATATACAACACTTTACTAGTCACAAGGTCCCAAAGCTTGTACCCCTTTACACCAACATTGTATCCAATGAAAATACATTTGATAGCTTTGTTTTCTATCTTACATCGTTTCTCCTTTGGAATATGTGCATAAGCTTCACAACCAAAAATATGAAGATGTCTAATTGAAGGCTTCTTACCAGACCACACCTCCATGGGTGTCTTACCAACAAGTTGTAATGTAGGAGATATGTTAACCGGATAGCAAGCAATGGCCACAACTTCAACCCAAAAGCTTTGTTCAAGACTAGCTCTATTAAGCATACTCGTAGCCTTCTCCATCAGTGTCCTATTCATTATTTTTGCAACTCCATTTTTTTGTGGAGTATAAGGAGTTATCTTATGCCTCTTGATACCTTGTTCTTTATAGAACTTTTCAAACTCTACTGAGAAAAACCCACCACCATTATAAGTTCTCACACACTTAATCTTCTTAAATAGTCATATTCTCTATAAGTGCTTTAAATTCCTTGAACCAACTAAAGACTTGTGTCTTACTTTTCAAAAAATAAATCCATTTCCTTCTACTATAATCATCAATGAATGCTATAAAAAATAAAGACTTGGAGATTGAAGGAACTTTTATAGGACCAAATACATTAAAATGAATAAGATCCAAAACATCAGAAGATTTGTGAGAACTAGAATACAACTGAACACAATTTTGTTTACCATAGACACAATTTTCGCAGAAGTCAAACACAAGGTACTTATTTTTTAGGGTTCTGAGACCTTTCTCACCAATGTGGCCAAATCTCATATGCCAAAACATTGTCTTTTTTGTAGGAAGCTTTCCTTCCAATGTGTTTGTGCCCTTAGGTACACATGCTACACTGCCATTAGAACCAATAACCATAGTCTTCTTTACTACACATTCAAATGGTGGAGATGAAGTGATAGCTACTCTCTTCTTTGAAATAGAAGAACTATTGCACTAAGAAATGCATGCATCAAGCTGAAATATAGTACCTCTCCTAATACCCTTAGCAAGCACCATAGCTACTCTCATCATCTTACATCCATCTTTAGAAAAAGCAACTCGTACACCTATATCATTTAGGATACTTATAGATAATAGATTTTGTGCCAAACTAGGGATGTTCATTAGCCTATTGATCCCCTTTACTTATCCATCAAGGAATATGATAGTGACCCATCCTTGTCTGACTACCTTTAGGTGAGAATCATCACCCAAATACACCTTTCCATCATCAAAAACTTCATACTTTGAGAACCAACTTTGATGAGAGGTCATGTGGAAATAAGCACCTTAGTCTATCAACCACACATCATTAGATGCACGTGCTTCCAAGGCTAAAAATGAAAGCATCACCATCTTCTTGAGATTTTTGTAAACCTAAATCTGAGGCCTTCTTCTTCTTTGGCTCTTTACAATCTTTATAGAAGTGCCTAGTCTTATCATAGTTCTAGCATTTTTCCTTGGACTTTCTATGAGTCTTTGATTTTAGATAGGATTTGGATCTACCCTTTCCAGACTTGTTATCATTTTGCTTCCCCCTATCATTGGATATACCATGAACAACAAGAGCTTCCTTAGCCAAATCTGAAGACTTTCTCCATGTCTCCTTAGATAATAGTGAAGAAACGACAACATCCATTCTAAAAGTGACTAAAGTACTTACAAGAACCATCACAAGATGGTCCCATGAATTTGGAAAGGAACATAATAGGGTCATACATTGATTCTCCTCAGGTCTATCTTGACACCAGATGATGTCAACTGTGCGATCAGAAAATTAAAAGCATTTAGATGATCTATAAAAAATCCTCCTTCCTCCATTCTTAGAGAATAAAACTTCTTCCTCGGGAACAACTTGTTCACCAAATATTTGGCTTGATAGATAGACCCTAGTTGTGTCCACAAACTATTTGGGGTATTCTCATCAAGAACATTCAAGACAACTAAATCAACTAGACAGAGTCTAATGAGACCCTTAGTTTTCCAATCCTTGAGATCCCAATCTACTTGAGATATTTTTTTGGGTCTCATATCAAGTGAAGTTTCCTGCTATAGATCATGATCTTCAAGCAAGTCTTTTATCTTGAGTTTTGATAACTCAAAATTATTGCCATTAAATTTCACCACCTCCATTTTTTTGTATGATGAACTAGTCATCCCAATCTACAAATAAGATTCAAAATTCTCTTCACAAAACTCCCACTCAACTTGAGATTAGCTCAAGAAAACCCTACCCAACAATTAGGGTCAAAAGTTTATCAAGCTCTGATACCACTTGTAAGGAAACTTGAGTCTGGAAATAGCTTCCTACACTAATCCCTTAAGGATGGTATTTTGCAAATTCTATTTAAATCCTTATAATTTAAGATTTGATATTATGTAAACAACAATATTGAAGTCAACCATGAATACAGAAAATAGACAGAGAAACAAAACAAAAAAACAAAGATATGCTAGTAGGGAAAAACCTTTTGGTAAAACAACCCCACCCCTCTAAAACCTGCACAATGTATTATTTTCAACACAAAGGTTACAACACACTTGCAATGCAAGTTCTTTAAGGACATTGAAGAAAAATCCAATTGCAACAAAACACTACCAATAATACACTTATCACTCACTACTACGTACAACCCTAATGTTGCTTATATCATGCACTTTCTATTTTAGGGAAACTTCCAAAGAAGAATTGTATTAGGGTTTTTACCATCCTCCAAAAAGGTAGAAACCCAAATTTTTTTTTGGAGTGATGCCCAAACCCTGCATGCTAGATGGAGACTGCAATGTACAACACTCGATGATCAATTCTCACATGTCTTCACATCTTCACCCATCATCATATCTTCCAAAGATAGCTCTTATGCATCATAGGAATCTGTCATAACCATTTCAATCATGATCTCCTTACACACAATTCAAGATGCTGACACATGTAAGTGGAGTGACACGTCAACATGTACACTAGCACTTAATTACATTATTTGTAAAAAAATATATTTACAAAAGAAATAGTAAGAATAGGAATTATCCAAGGTTGAGACACCTTATTCCTAACAATTTTTTGAGAGATATGGTTGAGGACCGCAAGGTGAAGCTAGAGAAGGTACAAACTTTGGTAAATGTTGCTGATGCATTAACTAAGCCCATGAACACAAAGAATTTCAAATGGTGTTCAAAGTCTATGGGCCTTTCGGCACCTAGCAATTAAGTCCATGAAACTATGAATCCCCTGACTCTTGCAAGGTGTTCGAGAAGTAGGAGAATGTTGAGAATTGTGTCTCAACCTTGCAAGATTTTTTTGGAAAACTCCAGAATTATTTTTTTAAATTATACAATTTGTTTGTGGTAGTTTTCCACTTGTTTATGAGTTGGAAAAGGTGTATGAGTTGTTAAAAATGTGTCTAGTCTCTAGAACAATTTAGAAGGGCTAATTTTAGAGTGTAAACAACTCATTATATGACTTTTATGGGGGTCTAAACTAGAGGACAAAAATATGGACGAAAATAGTATTCTTGGAGTTACAATTGACTAGTGGGTAACATGTGGCATGGTTGTTTTACCCATGGTTTTGGACCATAGTTTTGTAAGACCAAAAATGGTTTCCAAGTTGTAAATCACTATAAAAGGAGGGCTTGGGGAGGTGTTTGAATTATCAAGTTCTATTTGCAAGACTAGCTACTAGAAGGATTCTCTCTAAGTCTGAGTCTAAGTTCGAGTTATGGTGATACACTCCTATAAGAAATTGCATTGCAAGTGTACTATAATCTTCTAGATTTGAGAATACATCGTTTGGGTTTTACAGGGTGTGGTTTTTATCTCAGAACGGTTTCTCCATGGTAATCATTGTGTTATGAGTTCATTGTTATTTTGATTAACTTATCATGCATTTCTTGAGATATCTACAATAATTAGTTAAATTTACATAATTTTCCTCTCAAAGATTAGTGTAGGAAGCGATTTTAGCACCTTTGCTTCCTTACAGTTGAAGCATGTATATTTTATCAAAATAAAACACAAAAAAACACTTATGTGGGTTTATACCAACCCTTGTTGTAATGTGGAAGCTAATCAGACTCAGAGGTTTATTCGGCATGCTTTCCTCCACATATTATTTCTATGAAGGTTTGGGGGTAGTGCCCCCAAGATGGGGTCAAGGGGCAATGCCCTTGCGGGGTCCTACAGCAGTGCCCCAAGTGCACTTCCTATCATAGTAGAGGGTGGGGTCAAGGGGAAACACCCTTGCAGGGGTTTTCGGGACTAGTGCCCCCGAAGCCAAAGATGCCCTTATATTGTAAAATATATCAGCAACTATTTTTCTATTATTCTATCCCTAATTTTGTAAGTAACAAAAGCTTGTATAAATTTTTTGTAAGAAACAAAAGCTGTAAGTGATTATGAATTGTAATCAAGTTGTAATTACTAGATCATAGTAAAATTGGACTTGTTGTTGGTGGATGTAGCCTAGAGATTGGGTGAACCACATTCAATTTTGGTGTCTTGTGTTGTCTTTTATGTGATCTACTATTTTTTGCTATTGGTTGTATTTTCATGTAACTGTTATTTTTGTTCGAGGTTAATCCTAACAACCCTTATTTATTTCATCAAGACCATAGGAAAATGTAAGCATCGATTTTGTGTTGGGGTTTCTTGGGACACAAAGGGGCTTTGACAACATTTTTTTTTCTATGGATAGCTTTATAAAAATCCATGGAACATTTCTTGTCATGTGAATCAATTAGTCATTCTTCTTACATAGCAAACCTAGTTTTCAAAGAAGTCGAAAAGATTAATAGACTACCCATTATCATAGTGTTCCATTAGGATGTAATATTTTGTTACATTTGAGGATCTTTAAAAAAAAATATAGGTATTAATTTTTTAATTCATTAGCCTACTATCTATAATAGATTGGTAGACAAAAAAATGATTATGAAACTTAATGAGATGCCTTACCATATAACATGGACAAAAATAAGATTGTATACTACCCCAAGAAGAATTCTCCTACTATGGTACTATTAATAGAAGCACATGGAAAATACTTTTATAAATTATTCATGGAATGCATCCTAGATGGATAGTGGAATAGAGAAAATTGCCTAATATCAATCCAATTAGTGTAGTTGGAGAGAAGATTGTTGAATCCATCAAAGATATCCATGATAAAGTAAAGTTGTATCTCAAAAATTCATTAAGAAATATAAACAATAGGTAGATCATGAAAGGAGGAAAGCTCTTTTTGAAGTGGGAGATCTAGTACGGGAAAACTTGATGAAGGAGAATTGTCCAAAACCCAAGTACACTAAGATAAAAGAAAAATAGTTAAAACATATCAGATCTTAGAGAATTATGAAAAGAATACAGACAAAATGCATTATCTATAAGATATTTTAATATTCCCTATATTAATTATCTATGGCTCTAGAACTCCTAAGGGTGAGATGCAAGAATATATCTCACAATAGGTACAAGAAGTTCCAAAGATATTGATTGAATTTCCTAAATATTAACCAAAAAAATTAGAAAGGATACTAGACCCCAAATTGGCAAGTAGTATAAGAAGAAGAAAATGAAAAATAATTTATCTAGTCAAATATAAGGTAAACCTAAATAAACACTAGTATGGAGGGATGAGGACCGAACCAAGAAGGAACTTCATCAAAATAACTCATTCCAAGTAGACTTGAAATTCTTCATCCAATGAGTATAGATTAGAAAAACTCGGATCCTCAATTGATTGAATTTATTCAATCAAGTTATATGTTTGTTTTCATTAACAATAAGTCCTAGTTTATTATGTCATTTCCATGTTTGGCACGTTAATAAGAAAGAAAGGGTGAATTGACAAATGTGGACATTATATACATAAAAAATAATTTATTTGCATATTTCTAAGTCCCTAGGAAGGTCTCATTCAAGGTTAAAGAAAGAACTATCCATCGAGTTCTAAATGTATTATTGTTGACAAGTTTCCTCATCAGCCTTGCAAAGATGCAAAACTGTAACTTGTGAATATTTGCGAGAATACGTACAATGGAATTTGAATGGTCATTTTCATGTGTAATTCATGGAAAATAAGTAAAATTATATTTATAAGGTGAGTGGGTTTATGTTTTGTGAGGGGAGAATTAGTGTATGTTGAATTCATCTATGGAGATTGAAATAACAATAAAAAATCACTATTTTGCTACAACTTTTAATCAACACAAATGTCCTACATGAGTGTATGTATTAGTATGGATCTCACCTCAGCTAAAAGAGATGGAGTTCTCAATCATTTTACATTTAAAAAAAGTTTAAAGTTCTAAGGTTATAGCATTCATGAGGTAAGTAGAATTTTGTGTTGATAGGTACTAAATTATACATATGCCTAGGGTTTTGAATCAAAATGATAGCTTCATATTTAATTATTGGTTTTTAGTGAATGTTAGGTTGAATTCCATGTTTTACAAATGTAATGTATGATTTTGAAAGTTCTTTGTGATTTCATGTAGGGAGATCTAGTAGAAAAATTATTCCCTAAATGGAGATCTTTATGTGGCCAACAAATGCTTAGAGTTAAAAATGGGCGTAGATCAAAATGTGTATTGTCTTGGACAACCAATTATTGTATTTAAGAGTTTTTTTATTTCTTTGAGATGTTTCAAGTATTACTTTGGATATCTCTTATCCCTAGCTAGTATTTGCTTCACAAATTTGTTCTAATTAGGTATATTTGATCTTTGTTATATTATAGTGTTTTGGTACTTGTTTTGATTGTGATATGAGGTTTTTTTTATTAGCATTGGAAAAAGATCCAATAATTGTACTAGGAAAATTCATTTATTTCTAGATTCTAGTGGAAACTATTAGAGTTGAAAATAGAGAATTGGGTTAGGAGGGCTACATGGAATGTAGGCACTTGTAGGGAAAGTATGGAACAATGAGTTGTTAAACCAAATCATTATTAGAAAATGTTTTTATGATTGAATTATCACTCTCTACAAGAATAGAAAGTCACTTGAGACTTGTTAAGTATTTTATAGTTCTAAAGGAAAGAACCTTATTTGGGACACAAAGTATGTAAGTTGTGAGTTAAAGTATAGGAGACACCATGTGGTATAATTTAGGACCATTTGTGAATGCTAGTAAACTATTGTAAAACTAGGAGGTGATATTTTTAAAAAGTACACCCATTTGAAGTTTTGATTCATTTGTTGAATTACTCAAGTTGAATGCATCCCTTAAGAGAGTACCAAAGGGATTTTTGTCATTTATACTTAATGTTCATATTTATAATGTGTTAAATAAGTGAAAAAATTCTTGTAAAAATTTAAGTGTTTTAATATATCCTTTATATTGTTGCTCTAACTTATGAAACCATCATCCTTATGTTGATAGATCTCCAAAACTATAAATTATTTAATCATAATTATTGTAGATATTTCAAATTCCTTGTCTATTTCTTCTAAGAAATTTTGAAGATAATATCGGAAAGAAATATTTCAGCAATAAACAACTTGTCAAAAATTTATGTCTTTATGTATACATGTATGTTGTCACTTGTCCTTGTAAATCCAATATTGATCAAGTAAAAATATAACATCTCATATACTTAATCTACTAATTTAAAACTATACAGGGTCTTTCATAGTCTTGACACCATGTGGCAAATAAACATCTTCGTCCAAGAAAAAATTGAGAAATAAAAAATTGAAATAATCTAAAAAAAATTGATTCCTTTGTAAGAAAAAATACAAGTTATAATTACTCTTTTAATTCTAGCACCTCATGCAAAAGTATCTCCATATTTGAGTCCTTCCTCTAGGGAATAACATTTGTAAACTAGTCTTTTATTATTCCTAACCAATTAAGTTGGTTCATCAACCTTATAATTAAAAAAAATAAAAAAATATACAAATCACATCCTTTTCTACTAGGTGACATAGTATACTCCATGGGTACATGCAGGGTCATGGTGAGCTAAAAAGTGGTGATTTAAAAAATATATAGTTTTAAAATGTCTAAAAGAATTTTAAAATACATTTTGACTTTATTCCCACCCATTCTAATATTTTATAGATTGAAAATGTCATCGAGATCATGGTATGAAAGCTTGGATTCATATTTGATCAAAATTAGATTTGTTAGAACAAGTGATAATAGTAATTTATATTTGAAAAATGAAGATGACAATAGGATCTTGATTGCTAAAATATTTGTTGGTGATATAATATTTGGTGGTAATGATTTATTATGTAATTCATTTTTTATAAGATGAGTAAGTTAATTGAGATGTATATTGTTGGAAATATTATGTTCTAATCTTCTTTACAAGTTCATCAAACAAAAGGTGGAATATATGTGACTTGGTCTAAGTTCATTAAAGAGATTCTAAAAAAAATTAGGATGGATGAGTCAAGGAAAGTTGGCATCCCTATGGTCAGTAGATGAAAATTATCTGAGAATGAAAACACTACTAAATTTAATGAGATATAATACAAGTCAATAACTGGAAAGTTGCAATATATTGTACACACTAGACCTAATCTTAAATGTGCAGTTTGTATAGTTGCAAGATTCTCAATAAATTTGAAGGGGACATATAACTGCAGTGAAGAAAATATTTTCATATTTTAAAGGTATAGAATACTATGGACTATGGTATAAGAAAAAAAATTAATTTTGAGCTAATAGTTTATACAAATTCTTATTAAGAAAGAAATATTGATGACAAAAAGAGTACAAGTGGTTGAGCTTTCATTTTAGGGAAAATATTGATTACATGGTTGAGAAAGAAAAATAAATTATTTCATAGACTATTGTTAAACTTGAGTATGTTTTTTTGGTAAACTGTTCAAATATTATATTGATCAAGAAATTATTGGAAGGTATACAAGAGATAACCACAAAACCTATTACTATCTATTGTGACAATTTAAGTGCTATTACCATATCAAATAATCTTTTGATGTATACAAAAACTTACCATGCAACTATCAAGAATCCATATTAGAGGGAGAAAGTTCAATAAAAATAAGTAAGATTGGAGTATTTGAAATCTAAGGAGCTAATTGTAGATATATTCAAAAAGTGATTCCCTAAGGATTCTTTTGAGTATCTGAGAGCTAAGTTTGGGGTTCTTCGCCTCTCTAAGATTCAATGACAAAAAATTAAAGTTTCTATAATTCATGGATGATCAAAACAACTTTTTGGAGTTGATGCACAAGTTCACACTTCACAATAGTTCCTAGAATTTAAAAAAAAATTATAATAAAAAAGATGTAATCAATAAATGCAAGGCATAAGGTATAACCAATTTTTTAAAGAAATTTCTCATTAAATCTTATAGTTAGCTTTCGCAAAACTTTTGAAGGGGCAAGAATGCTTAATATGGGAGAACATTGAATAGAGATATATGAAGAAAAGGAGGAGAAGGAAAATTAGGGAGATGTATTTCTATCAAAGAAAAATGAAATAAGTTTCATGTATGAGAGTAATATAATGAAGATGATGTTGAATGAATGACTAAGTACTCCCAAAGGGGGAGAGATAATCAAAGAGGTGATGAATTTTTTATATAGATAAGTATATCCTAAGAAGAAGCATATGAATGGATTTTGTATAGATCGAGTAGAGAACCCAATGTATAATAGAGAACTTGATATATTGTATAGGTCATGATGTTACAAATAACTTAAATGAATTCAAAGAGCTGAAATTTTTTATGGTCTATGGGTTTTTTTTAATAATGTAATGTAATTTAATAATGTCTTATGTGTTGCCACTAATGCCTAAGGGGAGATTGTTATCCCTAATGGCTAATGTTGTTAATGTATGAAAAAGGCACATATCAATTATTACATTGTTATTAATGTTGAGCCTTAATTGGTTATAAATTGTGCCAATCCAATAGAGTGTCATACCATTTGATTGATGAAGAGGATTTGAAGAAAGTATAATGATGGTGTACAAGTATTAACAAGTGAATAGTATTCAATGCGAACTTGATGATGTTGGTTTGATTTTTTTACATGATTTGATTAAGTGTTGAAAACATGTAAGAAAGATAATTTTGTCAATGAATAAAGAATCTTAGTATTTAGTGAGCTACTACAATTGTCATGAAGTAGTGAAAGAAGTATAGTATTAACCAAGTAATTACAATGTTAATCAAATTTAACTTATTAACATAGTATTATGTAATGCTAATTAAGCATTGAAAGGGAGAATTTAGTTAAGAAAATATTTAACCTATTGCACATAGTCTTTGAAAAAAAAGTTAGAAATGTTATTGAAATATACGATTGTTAAAATGGTCAAATTGATTTGAACAAAAAGTTAGAAATGTTATTGAAATATACAATTGTTCAAATGGTCAAATTGATTTGGACTTATTTATTTTTAATGATTCAATGGTTATGTTGACTTAATAAAATTGACCCAAAAATGTCACGTAAATGGAGCATTGGGTTATATGTGAAATATTATCTATAAATCAAAAAGTTGTTTGTGCGAACCACCAATATATTTCATGGTTAAATTTGATAAAAACTTTAGATCTATGAGAAAGATAAGAATTGACTTTAGTGTCAATATCTTGTGTAAAGCCTCTCAAAGGTCTTGGTCTTAGAGTAATACTGCCATTCACATATAATTTTTTTGAAAATAAAAAAATGGAAAACAACTTTCCAAGAGATAAGATGAGGAAATGACACACAAATGTTTAGAAGAGAAAATATATTCAAAATGACTACTAAATAACACATTATAAATTTTAGTGATTTATTATAAAAAAACCTGTTGCATGCTTAAAATGTATTAAATGATAAGTTGAACTTATTAATTGTCTCTACTCTTTTTTCTACATGTATCAATTATTTTATCTTATTATGGACTAAAATTATCAATTTGTAAATGATGTCAAAAATATTGTTATAATAATATAAATTCTCCCAAATGTAATCTTTATATAACAAATAAGATTTCTATTTCAAATAACTTTACTTTTGATAGCATGCATTATATTGATTTTATTTCAAAATGATGTTATATTAAGAAACTTGAAAGAGATTATGAATAAAATATTGGTATGATTAAGAAAGATATATTTTCAATTATTTAAAACATTGAGACATTTTACCTAATATAAAGTCAAATGTTTTCCAAAATGATAAACCCTAACCATGATATTATTTCTATCTCAAAAAAATAAAATAAAAATTAATCCTAGCCATAACCTTATCCATGACAGCAATTTGAACTCAAATGACTTTAACAGTATCCTAACCCTTACCCTAACCATGATAACAATTCAACTTATAAAAACTACATGACAACCTTAAACATCATAATTATCCTATCCCTAAATAATACACAAGGATACCTCATTGAATCATTATTCTAAACCTAATACATTTACATTAATATAATATTTTTAAAATATCATAAAATCAATATATTAAAATTAATATTATAAAATAAATATATTAATTATTGTAATTAAAATTAATAATATATTCAATATTTGGGGAGTATATATAATTATACACACACAAAAGAGATGTCTTTCTCAAGACACTTGTTTTGTATAGTCCTAGTAGTAGGCAAGAGCATATCTCTTGTCATATATTATGAATTATTAAAATAAACTTATAAGCTAGTGTAATGACAACCCTAATTTGTATTGAATATATTTCAAAATATGTTGATCTTAATCCAAATTGAAAGTCAACATTAATATGCAAAAATACTTTTTATATTTTGTTATCTTGATGATTACCCAAACATTAAAACCAAGGTAATTTCTAAGTGAGAGAAACTTTGAGATGTAAAAACTCTCTTTCTACATACTATTCTCTCACTATGCACTAGGAATACTCTCTCCATGTATTCAAACCATTCTCCCACTGTATACAAGGAGGTTCTTTCACTAGATATTCAACTCATCACTTTCTATGTACTCAAACAATTCTCTTTCTATGTACTAAAACCTTTTTAAAGGTTAAGATTGAGAAGTTTGAGTTAAGATCCAAACTTCATCTAAAATTTTCTTCCCTATTCTAAACCCAAACCCCAAATCTGTATAACGACCTTTGAAATGCCAAATGTGAAAGTTATATTCATACTTACAGATTGTCACCTTGAATCAAACACTCTTGCCCTGTCAAGTCTGGTCAAAGGAAAATTCTCATGAAATGTCATAAAATGCAGTACTGGTGTGACATGCAGAAAACGTGTTTGTTGAGAGGTGTTCAGAATGCTATGACATATTTGACAAAATGCCACAATGGACATATGCAGAACTGGGGAGAATAGGCAGTGTTCCAATTGTTTGACCAACTACTTTTTCCTTCCAACCAGTGCAGAGGAGATCATTATAGTCAAGGCATATACAATTGAAAAATCATAGACAAGGCGCGTGAACTGTTTGGCAAAACGCCCTCTCATATGTCCAACCTGCAGGGTTTGATGGGAGCATGGATTAAAAGTGGTGGACGTGCCATGAACAAGGGATGCGAACTATTGGACAGAATGCTTTAACCTCTGGCCCGCGTAGGCATTACATGCTCGTGCTCATAATGTATTTAAAATTCCAAATGTGAGAAGACCACTTTGAACATTGGCGTAGGAACAAAGACAACCTGAATTTTGACCAGTGATGCCAATCCTCAGTGAAGACGTGGCGCAGCATATGAGAGGAGAACGAGGATCGGTTCGAGCCACGAGGAAAGGTATGTTGTCACTGTGGGCAGGCAATGAAAGTCAATGTGTTTGAATGAGTCGGTGGAATTTTATCTCTTTTGGCATCAACGCAGTGTTTATGATCTCTATCACAAGGGTAGAGGCGGGTGAAGATAAGAGAGATGTAAATTAATTAATAGATTGCTTCAAGTAAACGTCGTAGCATATACACGAAATGAGGAGCTTGATCAATTGCATTACTAAGTCTTTGAAATTGTCTCTACCCAGTCGAAGTATCATGAGTTTTCCAGGCATCGTCACTATCAATGATGGGAAGCACATCTTACAAGATAATTACATGGTATGGCAATAGTAAGATACAAGAGAGAGTTGTTCATGAAAGCACAAGACATGGAATGCCTTTGCCCAAATATTTAATTACCAAGCAAGATCCGCCATCATCCTTTGGCTTCTAGAAACTACATGGAGCATGGAAAACTGGTTAAATGCATATATTGCTAGAAAGATTGAATATATGCACAAGAGGGGTTAAATGCATACATTGCTAATAATCATGGGTGCTTTCCTTCCACTTGTATTGTGTCTCTTCAGTTGATCATTTGTGATCTATAAATGCTGATAGCATCTATTTGTAAACTCATTCTATTTCATCAATATAATTTCTCTACTCTTAGTGTGGACATTGCCACAATTTGTAGTGAACCACAATGAATATCTATGTTTATGTGTCTTGTTGTTCTGTACATTTCATTTGCATTCTTAATTAACTTATGATTGGTATTAGAGCCTGTGATCAATTTCAGTGATCAAATTCCAAAGTGATGGAGGAATTAAGAGTGCAAAAATTCTCGAGGAAGAATTCCAGTTTGTGGAAGGTACAGATGTGATCATTACTGGTCAACCAAGATCTTGCAATTGCAATTGGAGGTAAAGCGAAGAAGCCAACCGCCATGATAAATAAGACTTGGAATAAAACTAATGAAAAGGCAATGGCAGAGATTTTTCTCTCACTATCTAAGAATGTGTTGTTCAATGTGAACAATAAAAAGTCAACAAAGGAGGTATGTGACTAACTTCAAGGAATGTATGAAATGACATGTGTTGCAAACAAAAAAATTATCATGAAGAAGCTTTACAAGTTGAAGATGAAGGATGAAACAATGATGTTGAATCACATAAATGAGTTAAATACTCTATTATGTCAAGCACATTCCATTGGTATGTCTCAAGATGATGAAAATAAGGCACTCATCTTATTATGTTCCTTACCAGATAGCAAGGATGGTGTGGTTATAGTGGTTAGCACTTCCATTATTGGCAAAAACAAGCTGGTCTATGATGACGTAGTTTCTACTCTGCTTAGTGAAGACATGAGGAGAACAAATAAATACTCTTCATCCGGCAATGCGCTAACAATGGTTAGTATATAAAATAGAGGAAAAACTCAAGGTATAGGTGGAAATAACAACCAAAGGTCACAATCAGCTAGAAGATCATAGTCTCGGGGTAAGGAAAGTAGTTTTTGGTTTTGTGAAAACGTTGGTCACATTAAAAAGGACTGTAGAAAATATAAAAGGGCTCAAGAAAAGGTTTTGGACAATGGAGTAAATATCATTCATGACCAAGGTGATAGTGTTTTGGTTGTTGTGACAAGTGACACAACTTCAAATTCATGGGTAAGTGACTTCGGGGCTTCATTTCATGCATCTTTTTGCAGTGAAACCTTTACAAACTACAAGGAAGGTAAATTTGAGAATATTTATTTGGGTGATAAAAAAGCTTGTGAAATTGTAGGAAAGGGTGATCTTTTGTTATCAATAGGAGGTGCTCAATCATTGCTTCAAGATGTTAGGCATGTTCCCAAATTGAAAAGAAATTTGATTTCTGTTAGTCATTTATATGTTCAAGGTTTTCTTACACTTCTCATGAACACATGGAAAATTACCAAGGGTTCCATAATTATTGCCAAAGGGGATAAAGTTGGCAACCTATGTGTGGTGGAAACTAGTGATGAGGTGGAAGTTACGATGACTATTGCAGACAGGGATGCTGCACTTTGGCATCAAAGATTAGGCCACATGAGAAATAAAATGGGCTAGAGGTTATGCTCAATTGAGATCAACTTCTAGGTCTCCAATCAATAGATTTAGAATTCTATGAGCACTATCTTCATGGGAAACAAAAATGTGTCATCCTTTTGAAGAATGTTCATGACAAGAAGACTACACCATTGGAGTTAGTACACTCAGATGTCTTTGGTTTGATAGAGGTAACCTCTCATGGAGGCCCAAATTTATTTTTTTCCTTTCTTGATGATTGTACTAGAAAGGTTTGGGTCTATATGATGTCTAGAAAGTGTGAAGTTTTCTCAAAAATTAAAATTTTTAAAGTTGTTGTTGAAAATCAAAGAGGGCACAAAATCAAATGTTTAAAACAAGATAATGAAGGTGAATTCTCTTCATTGGAGTTTGATAACTTTTGTGTAGATCAAGGTATTCAATGGGTGAAAGTTGTGCCATTCAACCCTCAAGAAAATGGGGTAGCTAAAAGACTAAATCAAACTATACTTGAGAAAGCTTGATGCATGCAATCTAATGCTGGTTTACACAAAGAATTCTAGGTAGAGGCCTATAATACAATAGTGTACTTAATTAATCAAAGTCTTTCATCTTGTTTAGACTTTAGAATTATCAAAGAGGAATGGTTGGGTAGAAGGATTTCCTACTCACGTCTTCAAGTGTTTGGGTGTCAAGCATTTGTTCATGTTCCTAAAGAAAAAAGGAGAAAGTTGGATTCAAAATCATAGTAGTGAAACTTCATGAGCTATGGTGAAGATCAATTTGGATTTTGGTTATGGGATCTTGTCGTAAAGAAGATTGTATAGAGTAGAGATGTGGTCTTTAATGAGATGAAGTTTTCGGTGCTTCAATCAACACCACATGAAAGAGTTATTGAAGATTTTATTCTTATGTCTTTGTTTAGTGAGAATAATTCTTCATTAAATCCATAGTCTCATACTATGGTTTCTACTCCTACCTCTATTTTAGTTCCATTTCATGCTATGTCTTTAGATGGTGATTTATTTGGAAATATTATAGAGCCTCTAAGTTATGATCATGATTCTCAAGATTACTCTCTTCATGCAGAGCAAAATCCAACAAAAGAACATGGAGTTTCTAATGTTCAGCCTCTACCACTACCAAATTTTATTAATTATAACACTAATATGTGTTGTTGAATAATAGAAGAAGCTTGTGTTGGAAGAGCTGAATCATATGTTGATAGGAACTTGGCTCCCATGTCAGAAGAAAATGTTGGAAATAATAACAATTTTGGGGACTTTTTACCCACATCCCTGATAGGTAGATCTATACAATAGATGGGACAAGTTTTTGGTCCTACTACATCCAATAAAATTTTTTCTATGACATGGGATACTTTTAGTGAGATTGCATATGAATTTCCTCCATTGTATGAGCTTGGCAAGAGATTTTGTTGTGACTTGAGTGGTGGAAAAGGGACAAAATTCATGCAAGAAATAGTCGATGGTATGCCAAATGTTAGGTATGATCTATTCTAGCCTAGTGAATTCCATGATGACACTATTGTAGCACTTGCAATTCATCATAAGCCTTTGATGAATATTGAACAAGTTATGTGGGGCACTCCAAAGCATGGTATCTTAAATCCATGCAGGTCTGAAGTTCCTCGGGGGTAATGTGAAGAAGTTGCAGTCAAAGTCTGTATATATATATATATAGCCTTCCCAACACTAGTATGCCATCAAAAACACTAGTATTCCATCAAAGGAACATTTGCAAACTATAGACACCACTTCACTAACAATATATAGAGCATTGCTTCACTTCATAACCAGATGTCTAATAAAGGTGGAGACATCACTTCTCTTGCTTGCTTAGTTATCATTGATAGACCAGTGGCAAATCACAATTTTGGAGCTGAATCAATACACAGTCAATGGAACCTTGAATCAAACCTGACTCCATCATATCTTATTTCTAGGAACAATTTGGGTGATTTGATGGATACATCTGGTCATTAAATTCAACATAGGAGAGGAACATCTTCAAAGGGTGGTGATTACAAATTGCTAAGTAATTCTTAAAATGAGGAACACATTCAAGAATTAAGGAGGTCTACAAGAATGAGAAGAATACCTACAAAATATTTAGAGAATGAATTGCTTTACTCTGAGGAGGCAAAGCCTAAGATGTTAATCTTTGATCAGATTAAATAGGCTAACAAAGATGCTTGTAGAAGTACTGATAAAAATTAGTGTATGATTGCAATGGAAGAAGAGATGAACTCTCTTAAAACCAATAAAACTTGGGATTTAGTTCCACTTCCACCCAACCATAAAGCTCTCAAAAACCATTGGGTATATGTTGGTGCAAATAAGTATTTACTTATTACACTTACTTAAGTTTTACTTAGTTTAATGCATTATTTAATTATTTTGCATTATTTAATTATTATTTTAGGCGAGACACTTAGGAGTTTGTGAACTCTCATTGAGTTACTCAACTCTAATTATGCACATGGTGTCTACAACACAAGAGTATGCATCATTTACTGTGTTGTCATGTTGACAACACAATTATTAGCACTCCTTATTTAGCACATGTTGTCTACACCACTGATTTGCGTGCTACACCATTGTAGGCTTATCCTCACATCATCGCACTTAATCCCATGCTTAATGGAGGATAATCCATATCTAGTGGACATGTGCCTAGTTGTATGACATATCATGATGCTAACTTCTATGCATTCTAGAAGCTCTCCTGAGGCCTTTATATTCAGGCACTCCTCGTGTACTCTCAATCGAATTATTGAATGAATATCGTCATTCTGATCATACTCTATCTATTTTGGTCTACTGTGTGCTTGTGTTGAGTTCTTTAGTTCTTGGGTGAATTCTAGCCTAAGCCAAATTCTTACATGGTATCAGAGCTGAGGGAGATTCTCATCATGTAGCCATTTGAGACCGTTCATGCTTCAGCCCCTCAACACGATTATGGAGGATCTGCAAAAATTGGGAGCATCTAGAGCTAGATTTGACCTCACCGTTGTGTCTGGAGCGTCGATTCAGTGAAGATCAACTATAAATTTTCCTATATTAGGTGAAAGTTGATCGTGAGGTAAAATTTTTTTGCAAACCGGCACCCGAAGGCCTCACTTTGCAATTGGGTATGGTCATTTTATTTGATCTGTCATTGATTTTCAGATCTAAATCTCTGCAATTTATTTGTATATTCAAAATTATTTTCAAATTAATTACATAGTAGAGAAAAAAAAATTGCCAAACTGAGCAATCACATCCCAGCTTGTCTCTTTGATTTTGGTCAGATATTCGAGAATTTATTTTGTAGGGTATTATATTATTTGGCGTAATCAACAATTCGGGCCATACCTGCAACTATAGCAATCAGATCATTTAAATCTGACCCCGCACTAAACAAATTCGGCAACAATAGCTTCCAGCGGTAGCTTGGCTGAATACATCCGGCAACCTTGCTTTACAATTTGTAGTGCGTGCTTTGTTTCTCAACAACACATTACACTGTCGACCCACGAATGTGGGATTAAAGGAAAGGAATTTAGGCACTGCTTTGGATAATTCAGTGTCAATAATCCTACCCACTAGCTCTGGCATAAAAACTCTGGTAGGTCTACGCAATCTGTGACCTGCACCAAGGCCCACGTCGCTCGATCCGCTGACTCAGCCTGCAACACATGCACCAATTAATTACCACCACGTGTCATCACATACTTGGCGCACAGTCAGCAGATTATCCTGTCTGCCAACATAGCGCCTGCATAGTCAACATCCCATGCAAGTGTCCAATCAACATACGGTGGCATAGTCAGCATTGACATGTCACCAAATTTCATACACATCCATACAGAATAGATGACACATCGATAGCCATGTCAGCCAGCGGGCCAAATTTTTGCTGACATCAACAATTCATTGTCTTAAAATTGACGCCCATTTGGACGTCAAAATAGGGAAAATTATAACTGTTGCGATGACCGTATGACCATCAAATTTAACCCCATGATTTTCTTATGCAACCCCTCACCAGATTCATTTTGGTTTTTGCAGTCTGACTTCAAGAGGCCACAACTCACACATTCGAACTCCAAATCAGGTGCAATTTTTTTTTTAATTGGGTAAAATTTACCAAATTTTTTAGTGGTGCAGCTATTTTTTGGTTTTGGTGCATGGATTGTTCAGAAATTGCATTTTTTGGCAACTATACCTACATAATCCTACATTTTTCAACTTCAAACACTCCGTACGGGCACATCTGGAGTTGAAAACAGGTTTCATTTTTTTTGAAAGTACATATTTTTTTGGTCTACTTTCCAAATCTAGCATTAGATTGTAGGGTTTATTGGACAAAATTGTCACTTTCAACAATAGGGCCTTTCTTTTCTTTGTAATGCTTCAGTATTGTAGCACATTGTAAAGTTTTAGATTTGTACTCTATTAAGAGGTTGTAACAAGCAAAATAAAAACTCCATGAAGGCCAAAATTGGTAAATGGCCCATTGTAATCACACTACTAATAAAGTGCCCAAAGCATCTATTTTGGGGGCGTTTCTTGATTTAGTGAAAAAGGGGGGTGTTCTTGGTGTTGTGTTCTCTCTTTTCTGCACATTTCTTTCATTTTTTGCATTATGGGCAACTTTAAGTTTCCTAAATTAACTCCTCATAACTATGCTTTTTGGTCAATCAAAATATTGTATCACTTAATGCATAATGGAGTTTCACAATATGTAGATAGTACTCTTCCTAAACTAGTAGGTTATAATGTATTTGCAAGTGATATTTCAAATTGGATAGCATGGATAGGAAAGCCCTAGGTGGTATATGTTTGGGGGTAGATGATAAAATCATTTATCAAATAAAAAATGTACTACATCCAAGGAAGCTTGGGATACACTCGAAAGCCTTTATGGTAAAGTGTCTAAAGAGAATGTGTTCAAGATTGAAGATGAGCTTGTATCCTTAGATCCTAAGTCATATGACTCCATACAAGACTTCATCATTAAGGTGAATGAATTAAGGACAAAGCTTACTGATTGTGGGAATTCTATCAAAGATGACAGACTAATCTATCTCATTCATAACAAGCTACCATCGAAATATTCCACATTTGTATCTTCTTTTAACACCTCAAAGACTACCTTAGGGTTTTCCTACAAGAAAGTCACTTTTGATGAATATGCTAAACTGTTGGATGATGAAGAAAAGAAGTTGAAATCAATGGGGATTCTCAAATCACCTTAGTCTAAAGCATTGGTGGCCAATGAGGGTTCTCAACATTCATCTGAACAATCTTTAAACAAAGGAAAGGGTAAGAAGAAATGGAAGAAAGACAAATCTAAGGATGCAGAAAAGACAGCACCACAATCCAATCGAGAAGGCAAGTCCTCAAATTCCAACAAGAAAGGGGACAACAATAATAAGGAGAAGAAGAAGTGTGCTTCTTGCAAGAAAATAGGTCATGAAGAGCATTAGTGTTATCTTAAAAAGATTGATGACTTAACCAACATCATGAAGAAACATAATGTTCCATTGCCTAATGCTTACAAGGACAAAGGATCATATTCAGATTCCAAGGGCAAAGGGCAAGCATTCATCACAAATACAAATTCTTCAAAGGAATGGATATTTGACTCAGGTGCCTCATATCACATGGGTTCTTTGAAGGAAGATTTTTCTTCATTGAATCACTTAAAGGTACCGCACATCTTCACAGGGAATGATAGCAAAATGGAATTTGAAGGAAAAGGAAACATGGAAATGGAAAATGGAGAGTTTCAAGAGGTTCTCTATGTTCCAAACCTAGGTTCAAATCTCCTTTCAATCTACCAAATCACTCACTTTGGAGATGGACATAGAGTTGAGTTCCTTCCAGACTCAGTAAAAGTGCACAATCTTAAAGACGATTCCTTGGTTGTAGTAGGGAAAGTGAATGATCACAAGAGGTTGTACTGTTTCTTTTACTTTGTACCCAAGTCTTCTTCAAAGCCCTTGTTATCGCAATCCAATTCAAAAATGCAATTATGGCATGAGCGGTATGGTCATCTTGACTACTGCTATCTTTAGCAACTTTGTGCATACCAAATGGTGAAAGGTCTACCTCAAATCAACTTTTCTAAGGGTGAATGTTCAATAGATTCAGTGGATATGCATCTAGAGGGGAGGTTACAAAGAGGGAAGTCTTCTAGAGCAATAGGTGTTCTACAGATGGTTCACATGGTATTAGCAGGTCCTTTTGCATTCCGCTAGGGTTGCTACATACTTACCTTAGTTGATGACTTTTCAAGGTTCACTTAGGTCTATTTTCTTCATAGTAAGAGTGAAGTGTTGGACAAGTTTCTAGACTTCAAGGCTCATGTAGAAAAAAAATCTAGAAAGGCCATCAAAGTACTCTGCATGGACAATGGAAACGTGGATGTGAATAGAAGACTTAGGGACTTTTGCAGACATAAGGGAATTGATCTTCAGACTCCATCAGCATTCAATCCGCATAAGACAGATATAGCAGCTTTGAGGATCTAAACTCTTAAGTCTATGGCAAGTTGCATGATTCATGCCAAGTCTCTCGATCCATCATTGGAAGTCAAAGCAATCTTAAGTGCCACTCACATTCTTAATCATTCTCCTCATCCAGCCTTAGATGGAAAAACTCCTTTTGAAGCATGGTGCGGTAGAAAACCTATTGTGACACACTTCAAAGTCTTCGGTTGTTCTACATGGGCAAATAGATCTTCTAGGGGATGCAAGGCACATCCATCATAGCCTTCTACCTTCATTGGTTATGAAGATTATGTGAAGGCATATAGACTTCTAGATCTTGAGACACATCAGATATTTGTGGAGAAGAATGTACATTTTGAGGAAAGTTCACCAAGCTTGTCCTCTACTCCTCTTTGCCCATCATACAGTGTGGAAACTGCTAGTGACACCAGCGATAATACTTCAATAGATTCAAACACGTGGGGTTTTATCAATAGTTACAGCAAGAGGTCACTTCATCAGTTTATTCCACATGCATACATCACCACAGTGATAGGTCCAGAACAACAGGGTATATCCAATCTTCCAAATACAGGTTCAGTGACAGATTTGGGGTATAGTATTCATGATCTGCCTCTTCTTCTTGATGCAAAATTTCCTTCTTCAATTGTCATGAGGGTTCCATCTGACTCTCTTGTTCATTCTCTACATGATCGATCCTCACAGGTTGAAGTGATTGTGGATACTTATGATCAACAGTTGTAGCAGGGTTCTTCATCAGTTGTAGAGATCGACAGTTCTTTGGAACAGGTTCTTTAGCCAGTTGAGCAAGTTTTAGAGACATCACTTATCCATGGGATTCTTTCCACACACATCGGAAGCGTCTCATTTGTAGCTTTGGCATTTTTTCTTCCTAAGGGGAGGAACACCATTTTGCAGTCTTGGATCAACTTCTTCATCGGAGCATTCACTGTTTGGCATTCTTCTTTGGGGGGGGGGGGGAAGCCCATCCTATCTCTCTTCCTCTTCTCATCATTATCTTATTTATATATTGGATGTATGTCCTAATGGGGGGGTCTTTATTACTCCATCCGTCCATGTATCCTTACTTATCTCTCTTTTTGGGGGAGGTTTTTTCCCACGAGGTTTTCCCTCTTTCCTCACTTTATGGGAGATTACATATCATTATGTATATGGGTACCTAAAATGGCCTAGTAGTCGGGACCCATATTGCATATCATCCTAGATTTTGTAAGCTTAAGGGCATTCCCCTAAGTTGCACTTAAGGGGGGGTGTTGGTGTAAATAAGTATTTACTTATTACACACACATAAGTTTTACTTAGGTTAATGCATTATTTAATTATTATTTTAGGTGAGGCACTTAGGAGTTTGTGAACTCTCATTGAGTTACACAACTCTAATTATGCACATGGTGTCTACAACACAGGAGTATGCATCATTCACTGAGTTGTCATGTTGACAACACAATTATCAGCACTCCTTATTTAGCACATGTTGTCTACGCCACTGATTTACGTGCTACACCATTGTAGGCTTATCCTCACATCATCACACTTAATCTCGTGCTTAATGGAGGATAATTCATATCTAGTGGATATGTGCCTAGTTATATGACATATCATGATGCTAACTTTTATGCATTCTAGAAACTCTCCTAAGGCCTTTATATTCAAGTAGTCCTAGTGTACTCTCAATCAAGTTATTGAATGAATATCGTCATTGTGATCATACTCTATCTATTTCAGTCTACTATGTGCTTGTGTTGAGTTCTTTAGTTATTGGGTGAATTCTAGCCTAAGCCAAATTCTTACAGTATATAAGGTGAAAGAGGAAGATGGTGGCAAAAAGAGATACCATGCTCGTTTGGTTGTCAGAAGGTATGCTCTAAAAAAAGGGCTAGACTTTGCAAAGATTTTTTCACCAATTATGCAAATGACTACAATCCAAGCAGTTTTGGGATTGGTAGCCATTTGGGATCTTGAGCTTCAACAACTTGATGTCAAGATGACTTTTCTACATGGTGACATCAATGAGCAATTGTACATGGAAAAGTCTAAAGGCTTTGTTTGAAAGGGAAAGAACATCTTTATTTCTGGCTAAAGCAAAGTTTTTATGGGCTTAAGAATGCTCCAAGATAGTAGTACATTATGTTTCATCGATTCATGGTTGAAAACAACTTTACTTGGCGTGAATTAGATCTGCATGCCTACTATAGAAGACTTCCTAGTGGTGAGTTTTTCATTCGTCTACTCTATGTTGATGACATGTTAGTTTCTAGTTCCTCTCCTCAAATAGTCACCAAATTAAAGAAAGAGTTAGCTTCTTAGTTTCCCATGAAAGATTTAGGGGTTGCCAAAAAGATTCTTAGGAGATAGAGATAAAAAGGCACTTACTTTGTTACAACAATAATACATTGAAAAATTTGTAGAGTAGTATGGTATGGCTAAAGCAAAACATTTTCTTATTCCTCTTGCTCCTCACTTCCATCTAAGTTCTTATTTGTGTCCCAAAACACAATAAGTGAAGGAATTTATGAATAATATTCCTTATAAGTCAGCAGTTGGTACCATAATCTATGCTATAGTTTCTACACATCTCGACATTGCTCATGCAGTGAGAATAGTTAGTAGATTCATGAGCAATCCTGGAAAGCCTCATTAGGAAGTATTCAAGTGTATATTGCAGTATCTCAAGGGAACTTCTAATTATGCATTATGTTTTGGTAGAAATCATGCTCAGTTGCAAGGATTTAGTGATTCAAATCTTGCTAGAGATCAAGAAAAATGTAGGTCTACTACTAGTTATGCTCTCATATTTTATGGGGCTGCCATTAGTTGGGCCTCAAGGCTACAACATTGTGCTACACTTTCTTCTGATGAAGTTAAATACTTGGCTCTTTCCAAAGGAGCTAGAGAGATGATTTGGCTACAATGCTTGTTCAAAAATCTACATTGGCAAGAAGATGATTATGTTTTATTTTCTAATAGCTAGAGTGCAATTTTTATGGCTCACAAACATTCCTCTCAGCGATGCTCCAAACATATTGACAAGCATGCTCACTATGTTTGATATATGGTAGAAAAAAGAAAACTGAAGGTTGCCAGAATTGATACAAAGATCAATTTGGTAGACATGTTGATGAAATTTGTTACCAAGAAGAAGTTAAAATGTGCCAAGACTTCTCTTAACCCATTTAAAAAGAAGTAGGTCAGCATGTATATTAGGGGAATGGGTGATCAGCTAATGCATCTATTGTCTTTAGGTGGAAGATTGTTGAGTATTTGAAGGCCAAGAGTCATGGGTGTTTTCCCTCCACTTGTAGTGTGTCTCTTTAGCTGATCATTTGTGATCTATAAATGTTGATGGCATCTATTTGTAAACTCATTCTATTTCATCAATATAATTCCTCTTCTCTCAGTGTGGATGTAGCCATGATTTTTGGTGAACCACAATAAACATCTATGTTTATGTCTCTTGTTGTTTTGTACATATCATTTGCATTCTTAATTAACTTATAGATATAATCATCACATGATGGTAGTTGTGTACTTGAACCAAGTGGTGAAAAGGTTTTATGAACTTCAATTGATTGTAATTAGCTATGGTAGAGTAAGAATATATCACCTCTAGCATCTTCTCACATAGTAATCATGTCAATGCTAATAATGTATCATAGGGCCATATTTTGTTTAAAGATAAAATGCACTACTAATTGATTAGTCATATGTCAAAGAGGTTTCAACTCACAAGTGGGATAATCAGTCACCACCTCAGAAATGGATGCAAGTTTGACAAGCAACCAAAGTGAAGGAGGTTTACTAAAGAAGTCCTTGCATTGATATGAAATTTCAAATTCTTTTGATATCACCTTCACTTGAAATATTTGATGAAATGTCTCAAGTAATGTGATACGATCATAGCATTTCATGATGGAAAGATATGTATGTACAATGTGTGAGAGTGTGAGTAATAGTTATGAAACTCGAAAGAGTATTTCAAACAACACATGAATGGACATATTGAGGCATGTTTGGATACAACATTTTAGTGATGAGAAAATTGGTGAGAAGAGCATATAAATGAAATGGTTTTGAAGCATGGATATTTTGATGTAGTTACACTTTGTGGTATGGATGGAGAGTTAATGGTGGGATGACACCTTCACTTGAAATATTTGATGAAATGTCTCAAGTAATGTGATACGATCATAGCATTTCATGATGGAAAGATATGTATGTACAATGTGTGAGAGTGTGAGTAATAGTTATAAAACTTGAAAGAGTATTTCAAACAACACATGAATGGACATATTGAGGCATGTTTGGATACAACATTTTAGTGATGAGAAAATTGGTGAGAAGAGCATATAAATGAAATGGTTTTGAAGCATGGATATTTTGATGTAGTTACACTTTGTGGTATGGATGGAGAGTTAATGGTGGGATGATTATACAATCATAAAAAAAGCATGTGAAGATAGAAGACTCCCTGTACAATACCAATCACATGAATATCTTTAAAAATTGCATATTTTAGCTTAGCATATGTTACTTGTTGTGACTCATAAGTTAAAATTTTAACCTTGGATTTGTAAAAAGGTTATAGCTAGTTGTAATATGCATTTCAAATATCTAAACTCTAACTTTTGAGGTAGCTATGAACTTGAAAAGTTAGTTAGGCTAGAATAATTATTAATTTTTGAATCTCAATGTAATAAGGGACTTTTAGAATTTAGAGGCAAGGGAGACTTATGTTTTGATAGGAAGGCAATTTTTGAAAAGTGCATAAAATTCTTCTTCTTGTAATCAACAATTTTTTATGTTCTTGGTGCTAAGAAATAAAATAAAGTACATTTTGCATTCTCTTTTTACAAATCCTGAATTGTTGAAGTGTTGATTCTTCATAATGAGCATTTTCATGGTATGGTGCAAATATTCATGAATCATTAAATTAGCATAATGTTGATGATAGCTTTCATGCATAGTTCCTATTTATTTCCATTACCAATTTACCTAGAGGAAGGTTGGATATGAAGGACCTATCCAACTATTGGATAAATTGAGACTAAATCATGTATTTTCTAAGTGACAAATCTATTTACCAACATATTTTTTATTTAGAAATATTCATGAAATATATAGTTTTCATTGATAAAATTTAAAACTAAGATTAATTAAAATATATTGAACAATTATATAAGTATAAAGTTAATACAATATAAATTTTTGTCTAATTTTCTTTTTGGAGATTTTATTAAAATATTAATTTACCAAGATATTACTAAATTCTATATCCATATTTTTCATTCATCAAAGAAACATCTATTGGTTTTCTAGACTATAAACTTGTACTAATGATTAAAGATATTATTTTTACATTATTTTTATAATGAAAACTTGTAAAATTTTAGTCAAATTTTAATCAATTAATCATCATTATATGAGATATACTATTATAAATTCTTAAATTATTTTTTATGAAAGAATAGTTTCTTATGGATAACAATACCACCATCATCATTATTATCAACTTAATCATTACATTTTAATTTGTTCAAAGAGATTTATTTTTACTATCGAGCTCTATATGTTTACCTTGTTTTTAAAGAGCTTAATTACATAAGATACAAGCAACATCATAATGATATTGCACTATATATATATATATATATGAAAAAGTTAGAAGTTTATCTATTAATTTAAACATGCATTTTTTAATACTAAAAAAAATTGCCATTCAAGATGTGTTAATTTTTACTAACTAAAAGAGGGGTAAAAGTTTTATTGAATACCAAAGAAAATAGGAAAACAAAGGAAACAAAGAGCACTAAAGAGCTTTATCCTGGGCAACAAGTTGAGTCAACGTATGAGATAAGTTAGGGGGATGCATCTTATGATCAACAATGTTCCAATCTAGCACATACTCAGAGGCCCATTTAGCCAAGTAATTAGCCACGTCATTCCACTCTCGACAGATATGCATAAAAGACACAAAATCCAAAGAATTGCATAGTTGAATGATCTTTTGAATAACTAAAGCTAGATGTTAATTCACATCCACAAGGTTCCATCTATTCAATAAATTTACAACTGCCTATGAGTTAGTCTCATAGATAATATTTCTCCAACCCTATTGACAACACTATTCCACTACAACCAAGATAGCAAGGGCTTCCATGAGGTTATTTGTATAGTAACCCTTGTAGATAGAAAATAGAAACTGAACATTACCAGAGCTATCATGCCCAACTCCCCCAATGCCACTTGGTCCAAGATTTTCTCAAGAAGAGCCATCTGTGTTGATTTTAAGAACACTATCCTAGGGAGGAGTCCAATGCTCCTCACGATTAACATGTTGAGAGCATTGCCTAGAGTTATTCCAGAGCATCTATGGGGGAGAAAGGGAGAGCCACCCTAAAGAGTAAAGAAATGGTGTGAGAAAATAAAAGCATCTCCAGGGTCCAAACCTCCACCAAAGTCACATTTAGCCAGGATTATTTCATGAAGAGAGTTAGCAATTTTCCCCATAAGTGTCTGATCCCCAGCTACACATCATGAAAGATCCTCCTATGTCTCTCAAGCTAGAAATTCCATAAAAAAAGGGAAGGGCCAATAGTCCAAGTAACCTAAAGAAAAGATGTCTTGCAAGGGGGATGACCTAGATGGTCCCAAAACTTGGACAAGGGAAAAACATGCTAGGATGTGCATCCCCACACAGTCCACCAGAAGTGCCAAATCTACTTGATAAAGGAGCATTGAAAAAAAAGGAGAGAAATAGTCTCTTCACTATTGTAGCATAAGACATAGATGGAGGGCACCTGGAAGCCTCTCTTGCAAAGATTCTCCCAAGTAAGATAGAAACTGTAAATTAGAATTTAGAGGAAAAAGTTAAACTTAGGCCAAGAAAAGCTATTCCAAGCTTTCTTCCACCAACAGACCTCCACCTCACCAAACAGTTGCTTAGTTAGTGCAAGGTACCCTCAAGAAACAAAATACTTGCTAGAAGAAGCACGTCTCCAAGCTAAAACATCAAGTTCCTACAGAGAATTGCACTCCCTAGAGGCCAAAATCTAAAAAAGCTCCAATCAATCCCTTAGAGAGCCATTTGATGGCCAATCAGAAGAATTCTTCCATTTATAAACAATAGCAAGGCTCAGGTTATGAGCTACCTTATTCCATCTAGCAAATAGGAAAAAATCACAAAGAAGCTATAAGTGTAGATGAGAGGACAAGAGAGGAGGATGCCCATTCCAAGAATCACTCTAGAACAAAGCCTCAGTGCCTTTGTTACAGATCTAAAATATACTTCTCTTCACCAAGTGAGCACCAATCTTGAGGGTATTCCACACCATAGAGTCTCTTCCTTCGAGAGGAAACTTGGAAACATCTAAAGGCTCAATGCTAGTTAAATACTTGTGTGACAGGATATGGGCCCAAAGTTGAGATTGACTAGAACAAAATTGCCAATAGAGCTTGACTTCACAAGATAAAAGAATGAAGGCCAAGGCCTCCTTCCTCTTTTGGCCTACTAATGGTATCTCAATTAATGAGGCTCCATTTAGTAGTTTGCACATTAGCACTCCAAAGAAATTTGTAAGAAAGACCATGAAATTCCTTCAAAAAATACGTTAGGGCAGCTTGAACCATGCTTTTGTATATGGGAAGGGCCTAAATCATTGATTGCAAAAAAGTAACCCTGCCAGTAGTAGAGAGCCACCTATGAGTCCAATGACTGAATTATTGTTGAAGTTTGTCAAACAAGCTCTACTAGAAAATCCTGGGTTGTCTTCCCACCTCAATAAGGACCCCCAAGTAAGTGAGCGAGAGGGACTCAATTTGAAATATCAGGATATTAACAATCCTCTACTAGATAGGCTTAGGAATGTTGAAGAAAAAAATAGAGGACTTGTGGTCATTGATTTTCTGACCAGAGGTAGCCAAGTAAGTATCCAAGGTGAGCCAAAAGGCTTTAGCTTCCCAAATCCGAGTTCTCCCAACAAGGTTGATATCATCAACAAACTAGAGGTGGGAGAGAATGGGAAAGAGTGGGCAGACAATTTCCCTATTGCCAGCCCTGAATTAGATTTTGCGAAACATAAGACTTGATAAGTCTACCAAGTCCCTCAACCAAAATGATAAACGAATAAGGAGAAAGGGGATTCCCCTAGCAAAGACCCCTAGAGGCCCCAGAAAGCTCTGACAGTTCACCATTAAGAAGGACTGAGAAGGAGGGAGTAGTAGTTCATAGCTCAAGACCTAGCTAACCCATTCCTGACTAAAGCCAAAAGCCAGAAGAGCTTTCTCCAAGAAACCCCAATTGACTTTGTCATAAGTCTTAGCCATATCAAGCTTGACGAACATAGCACATTCTCTAGAAGTACACATAGAGTGAATGGCTTTAGAAGCAATAACCACCCCATCCAAAATTTATATTTCAGCCACAAAACCCCCTTATTCCTTAGAGATAACCATGGGAAGCCAAAATTTAAGCCTCTACACTAGAAGATTAGTAATGATTTTATAGACCACATTGCAAAGAGCAATGGGCCTAAAGAAGTCCAGGTGATTAGCCACTGCCTTCTTTGGAATAAGGACTAAGAAAGTAGTATTCAAAGCTCAGAGCATATCTTTGTTGGAATAGGACTCCTAAATCACATCCAAAAGGTCATGATTGATAATATCCCGAAATTCCTGGAAGAATTCAAGCAGGAAACCATCAGGCCCCAAAGCTTTGCCCTTACACAAGCTGAAGACCACCTCCTCCGAGTCAGACATACAAATCAACCACATAAGAGAGTCATTCATCTCCATGATCACAACAGAAGGAATACTGGACAAGATTGTATTCTTCTCAATCTCAACCGTAGGCAAGTCATCTGAAATGAGAACAGAGTAATACTATGTTCAGACTGATAGTACTGGTTTTAATATTAATTTTTATCAATACTCAAAGTCAATTCTATTTTCATGTTAATTTTTATCAATACTATCGGTCAAATCTATTTTAGTGTTAATTTTTTTCAATTCTGAAAGTCAATTCTATTGTAAGCATGAATTAGTTAATATCTACTGCAATAGAATTCTGCACACAATTTTTTCCGAACAATCTCTAAAATAAAATTTGGGTTGCCGCCGTTTAATTGGAATTTCGGCTCATTTTATTTTGCACCTGATTTCATGTTTGGATTTCGATTTTGCTTGGCTCGACAGGTTCGTAAGTGCAAAATCTCAACAAAAATTGGAGTATCTTTTGCTTCCAGTACAATAAACCCCTTTTCAGTGGTCGCTTTGGATATATTATTTGGATGAAAGGATTCTATTGTTTTTTGGGGACATAATAATAGTTCAAAAACATGAAAACTGCTGCAACATCTCTAAATTTTCTAACGTGGTTATCCACATTGTTCCCGCTATGACAGAAATCGTTTTTCCCCATTTATTCTTCAACTCATATACTCCCATTTTAATTGAGTTAGATGATTTGGAAATACGGATTAATTATTTATTAAAAGATGTAGTATTCAAGTATATTCACAGTAATGCATTGTAGAGAAATATATTTTGAAATTCACATATCTTTCATTAACCAACCTCCTCCTACATAGTTTTGCAGCTTCTTATAGAAAATTACCTTTTAGTCAGATTTTATCTTCAATTTTGTCATTTCAGTATATGCATCAATAAAGAATATTAAAACTAATCTATTATGTGAGTTTATGGACAACATAAATTAGTTATAATTAATTATTATATTAGTTAAAAGAAATTTGTTTTTGACTCTTAATCTGTATATGTTTACCTTGTTTTTAAGAATATTTTATTGATATTTTTTGTCAATTATTACAAATGATATGACACTACCTATAGAAAATCAGAACTTTTTTATCTATTAATGTTATACATAATTGTAAAAATTATTTGAAAAGAATGATATGCATTGAAAGGATACTAATTTTAACATTTAATACTAAAGAAAAAAATTAATAGTGTAATTTAAGATGTCTGATCTTACTTCAAATTAAATAGCAACTCTATAACAAAATTGTTAGAAAAATTATGTCAAAATATTTTTTAGATTAATGAAAATATTAATTTTTTATTCTTTTGTTAAATTTGTGTTCTTTATGTGAATCAATCATCGCCACAAAATATATATCAATTTAAATTCTAATAGTATTCTCAAATGATATCATTTTTACATAAACAAGACTATGAGCATTATCAAAGGGTTGTAGTTTAATGAAAAATGTATCTTTCTTCGTTCAGACATATTAGTTATGAATATACTTTTCATTGAAAATAAGAAGATAATCTGACTTCAATATGTCAACAATATTTTTACAATGGTACTATATTTTTTTAACTTCTTATAATTTTAATTCACACGTTTAATCCAACGTTTTCTTATTTGAAAATCAATGCTTGAACAAAACTGTTCTGGGAATGCTTGAAAACTTTTTTTTACAAGATATTTGTGCCAAGACGTTATTTCTTGAACGGGGAAAACTTAATTCTAGCGTGTCAAGGAACGATCGAACTTAGGCCAGGAAGTTATGTCACCCGGCCACCATATGTATGTGCACTCAAAAGACAATAACGGTGGAATGACGAAATAATTTTTCTCAGATTCAAAATCTTTCAATTTCATTAGTTTCTGCCCTAATTCCGGATCAATTTCATCCATTGCAATTTTTCTCATCAATCTTCTGCTTCCATCATACACATTAATTCCTTCTCGCCAAACCACCACAGTCCATCCGCTGTCGTTAACTGAAATAAGCATAATTTCTCGAGGCAAACAGATATCTACACGACACCATCTCTTGGAGGTTTTGTTTTCTTCTCCGTTGTCCAATTTCCACATAAATCCATACTCCCTGTCAACCAAAACTAGCTCACCAAAATCACTCCCTGCCAAAAACCAATGCACAGCAGCATCAGCAGCGCCATGTCTATAAACCAAATTTCTGTAAATTGCACCACGTGGCGGTGGAATTCTCACCAAACACATTTCAGACAGGTTCAATTCTACAACCTCTCCTTCGCAGGACAAATTATTCAACCAGTAAAATCTTCCTCTGTGGTAAACTCCCCGCCCAGAAACCATAATTACTTCCCATACTCTTACATCAGACCTATGCTCCCCTTCTATAGTGAAGTCAGGCCTATCCCACATATGGTTTGATGAATCATAGACATACAAGGTATCAATGGAATCGCCTAAAAGCATGATTAAATTGTTGATCGACGGTCCAAACGCTTTTACTCTTCTTTCAGTGGGATGTCCATTATAAGGGAGGCATTTCAAACGCCTGCTATGTTCATCCAATATATAAAAGTGACCCCCATGATGCAAACGGAACATGGTGTTGCGTGCTACGTGTATGACATATGAATGTTCACCGACTTTGTAAAAATCTCCGCTTCCTTCCATCACCCATGTTTTCACAGATTCTCTGAGATACCATGACTCAAACCTACCGAATTGAAACAGAAAAGCAGAATTGTTGGAGAGATGTACGTTTGGATATATCCTCTGAATGGCAGTATACGAAGATAACATCTCGTTCCATGCTTTCCACACGGTCCTCAATCGGAAAAGACTTCTTCTTGGGAGCAGCCTTGCTACTATATTCAGCGTCACTTCATCGGGTAGGTTTCGCCAAACACTAATCTGCATCTTTACTACTGCAAATTGCAAGCTCTGTGATTTTTGTTCTCATTCTCTGCCAAAGGCATGTACTCATAGAGCTTCATGAGCATTCAATGTGACATTTCAGATGAAGGCCGCGACGTTTCAATGTGACGTTTCAATCTTCTGTTCCGTTATACTTTCTGTGACCACCGGCCTTGATTATTGAGGTTGTGCTATGATTTAACAAACGAAAATCAAGGAGGAGTGTTTATATTCCTTCCAAAGATTGGGTTGTTCCATTAGTGTTGATATTGTTCATGAATCAACAAGTATGCTAAGGATCGATCATCTGGCATGTACTTGCCGCTAGAATGTATTGTAATAGAAACAATATTCAATATTATAATAATGAATATGTATAAGAAATTGAAATTTAAAACGATTAGATATATAGTACAATTATTAATTTTTAATTATGTACTATAGAATATTTTAGTATTGTAATATGTATTATAAAATAATATAATAGAAATTAATTTTATAGGTTGAACATTATGTTTACCATGCATTATGCATTATGTATAATAAAAGATTAAAGAAAATGTAATATATAACTTGCTAATTATTATTTTTCATCAACAATTAATAAAAAAAAAAAATTAATGGTAATATTTTATATTTTAAATGATAACTCCAATTTTAAATTAGGGGTGCTTGTATTTCAATTTTACTATTATATTTTTTTAAGTATGAATATAAAATTTAAATTTTTTTTTAAAAAACTATGAAATAAACATTTAAAAAAATTTACATTGCGTTTTCAAAAAGATTTATATACATTAAAACAATAACTTACTTTGCAGTATATTTTCATCTATTAATTTCTTAATAGTAGTTTGTGAATGTAATAATTGTGTATATATCTATATTTATTTGCAAAATTCATGCCATTAAAAAAGTATATGGTGGGAGCTCCGAGAAAAGGGGTCTTAAAAGAGAAAATGAATTCAACCAATTAGAATGAAGATAAATATTTTTTCATAATATATTATATTGATTAAAAATATGGAAACTTTATAAAAATTGAAATGAGGTAAAAATGTTTGCATATAATTGGTTGATACATTCAAAACTAATTCACTAATGAGACATAGTGAATGCAATAGTACATTGCCTATGGCAAGTACAATAATGTACTATGACTATATATATGATGAAGGACCATTTTGAATGTGGACTAAAAGAAACTAATAATGAGAGTAAGAAAAAAGAGTGGTATAATTAATACACTACAAATGAAGATATATCTTCCTATTGCTCGAATGTTGTATTCTACATGTATCAAAAGATGTTTAGGATAATGAAAACTAGGTGTATACACATTTATATGGTAGAAGAGTACTCTTCTCCATCAAATATCCATTTGTACTTAGTATACCTTTTTCTCATTTAAAATTATGGTCTTTTACTTCATTAGGAATTTGAGTTCAAAAATGTGTTTTCTATTTTAAAAATGATGGTCTCAATTAGGCATATAGTTTTTTGTTTACGTCTCTTAAGGTATACCAAATTCTAACATTTTGAAAATAATTAAGGCATCTTCTATAGTCACTGATGAGGCTTTAAATGCGCCAAGGGTACATAGTCTATTTAGGAGAATATAAATGATAAGTTTTGAGTCCCCTTCCATTTCAATATTTGGATCACCATAATCCTATAAAATTTAACTTTGTACCACATAGAAACTCCCTCAAGGTAGTTATTAAAATTAATTCAAAGTTTCTTATTAAATCCCATGATTGAAAGACCATTTTTGTTTCTTATGATACCTCCTTCTCCTACTAAACCAAGTTTACTTTAGAGCACCTATAAACAATACACTTAATTCAATTTTCCTTGGGAGATTTCTATTTATACTGCTTTTGTTTCCAGATGTTATTCTAGTTTAAAGTTAACATGCTTTGTGTGACATTCTAGTTTTATTGTATTCTTAGGTTTGTCAATCCAGGATAGAGCATTCCCTTGGGAAATCTTGCATTATTGATTCTTTCCCTAATAAATTTCTTAACAATAGAAAAAATAGAAAGAATTTACTTTTTTCTTCTCTAGAAATTATGTTGTTTCTTTTCTTCCAAAGAGACTAGGCTATGATGGGAGAAATAAGAAGCCAAATGTTGTTAAGAATACTATGGAGGCTAGAATATTTCCTCCATTAAAAAATGCAAATTTTGATGGATACGTCTTTATGTTTATGGTTAGGATAGAGGGTAAAATAGTATAATTAGTACTATTATTGGTTTAATTCTAACATTGATTTTGCAAGTATTCCTTGTCCTACACTAGATCTAATAGTGGGGACATTATAATTTGGTCCATTGATGTATGAGAAATTTGATCAACCTCAACAAGACTATATTAAGCATGGTCTCCTAGAAAACAAAGGCTCAAAGTTCTCTAGTAAAGGAATAGTGAATAAATAAGTGGTTAATAGTTTCAACATCCTTCTCACATTAAAATAATCTATTGGTAAAATCGAAACCTCTATTGTTCAGGTTATCTAACATCAAGATATTCTAATTAGAAAGTGCCCACCTAGTGTAATTAATTGTAGAGGGAGAGTTAGTGATCTATACCACTTTCTAGAAATGAGTTTCTTCTTCCACCAATTCTAGCGAAGCATAAGTCAATTTGATCAAGAAGAGACCACTTTTGTTATGTTTCTAACAAAAAGTTTCCTCATGCATATATTTTAATAGAAAGTGTGTGAAACCCAACCTTTTCAAGTGCACACTTCCTCTCTTATTATACCCACAATTGTGCTTTCCTACCTTTTTGTTAGCCAAAGGATTTCCACATCTAACCATCTAACCTTTCAATTTGTACAAATAAAATAGTTTTCTAATTTGATACCTGTACTAGAGTTGAGCCGATTCTTAAGGTTAAGGTTACTACTCAGCTCTTAACTCCTAAATTCGGTAATGAGTATCACCATAGTCATTCTAGAATAGAGTATGTATTTAATTCCCAATTAGTTTTTTATCTCCTCTTTCAACTTTCCCTTTAGATTGTGTTTTATCATTCCAAAAGGAAGATATAACTTTAATAGAATCCATTTATAAGAGAAGGCAAAAGGAGTCATTTGCCAAATATTTAGTTTTGATAGTTCTTATTAAAACATTTGAACAATCCAACACCAGCTAAAAAAACTTAGAAAGTAAGGCTTAATTCATCTTCTTGAAATTTATATCCCCTAGTCCACCTTCCTTCTTATGTTTAAAATGATTCCAATTGACTAGGGACATTTCTCTTCTTTCTTCCATACCACATTGGAGGAAGTTTTTTTGAATCTTTCTAGGAGTGTTAGCCACCTTTATAGGCATAAGAAAGGTCATGAACTTAATAGGATTATTTTGTGGGAATTATTATTGGAAAAGACGTTTCCCTTCCAAACTTAGAATTTTTTCTTTTTAGCCTACTAATTTTCTTTGGAATTTCTCAATAATGGTATACTAGTAAAACTAGCACTATTTCACCAGAGACAAAGGAGGACAAAGATAAGTATGGTGCATGGATGCCTTACTATATACCATTAGTCTCTAAATACTCATATGGGCCTAATTAATAGTATTAAAGAAGAAAAAAATCACTTTTAGGAAATACAATATTTTATCCTAAGATAGCAACATAGTCATAAAGTAATTTTTCTAAATAGTGGCTTTTGAGATAAACAATTCTCCAAAGAGCATTGTTTCATTTAAAATTTATTGATGAGTAGAATAAAGAAGAACATAGGTCCCTTTAACTCATGGGATATCTTTGTCATGATAAAATTCTAGTAATGTTTCTACCTAGAATTTCAGCTGCAAGGATAAAAGGACAAGGAGAAATTAGATCCTCTTGCCTCAACTCTTTCACAATAGAAAAGAAATGAGTAGGCTTACCATTAATCAAGAGAACATATTTAGTTGTAGTCACATATTTTATGACCATTTTGTGAAATTTTCCTTTAAACTTGAATCTAATTCGAACTTTGTCCAAGAAGGATCATTTAACTCTTTCATAAGTCTTGGAGATGTCTCATTTGAAAACCATCAAGGCCCTATTGTTAACAATATAGAAATTATAATTCAATGAGTATTAGTGTAACTGGATCAATTATGTTTCTTCGTCAAAAAAAATATTTTTATTTAGAGATCATTTTATCCAAAAGAGGATTAATTTTGTTCACTGGTAGTTTAGAAGTAATCTAATAAGTCATGTTACATAGGCTTATCGACCTATAGCCAATCATGAACAAGGGCTCTCTTGATTTAGTAATAAGGTCAATATTTTTATGACAAGTTATCTTTGTCATAACATCCATTCTAAAGAAGTGGAAGGTATCCTTGAAAATATCTTCCCAAATGGCATCCCAATATTCTTGAAAGAAGGTAGGAGGAAACCCATCAAGAACTAAGGACTTGAAAGAATATAAAGAAAATGAATATTGTCTATCTCCTTCTCTAGTAACCCAAGAAGTCAACATAGTATTATATTCCTTTTTCAAAGATCATGATAAACACCATAGAAGGTCATTAGGGTCAACTAGACTTAGATCACTACAATAATTTTGAGTAAAAGGATTTAAAATTTTAGCGTTGATATATTAGTCTTCTTTTACCTCTACTCCATTAGAGAAAATAAGGGATCTAATAAACTTTCTTCTTCTATATTTCAAATTAGTTTGGTGAGAAAACCTAGTAATATGGTATCCCTCCATTAGTCATTAAAGATGGGACTTTTTTTTCCAGAAAGTCTCTACTTTAATGGATGGAGAGACCCATTTGTTTCTAAGAGAATTTTCATGTGAACATAGTAGAGGATCAAAAGAAAATTCTAGAAGCCCTTGAACCTCTGTGAGCTTACTCTTTGAGGTTCCTCTTTTTGACTTTACCCTTTACTTCCCTCAATTTCATCTCAATGTTAATTATTGTGGTTGAGTTTCTAGAAGGATCCTCAGGAGTGGCTTGTTGGTGGTTGTGATGAGGACTATGCCCTCCTTTCTAAAGCTTTGGAGAGGAGGTTTTCTATTTCCCTTAATGGGAGGGAAAGTTTGGCTTGGATTCCTAGCCCAAAAGGTAAATTTACTGTGGCTCAAGGCTATGTTATACTTGACAGGAACTTACATGGTTAGGCTGAAGTGCACTAGTGGAAGAAGGTTTGTAGAAATTTTTCTTGGCCCAAATGTAATTTTTTCTTATGGTTGTTGGCTCTGAAGAAATGCCTCACTTGGGAGAATCTTCACAAATGAGGTTTCAAGGGACCTTCTATTTGTTTCCTTTGTTTACACAATAAGGAGTTTGTCTCCCACTTGTTTTTTCTTTGCCCTTTTTGAGTGAGATATGGCATAGATGGTGGGAGGCTTGGTGTCATGGTTGTATTCATTCTACCTCTCTAATTGAGTTTTGGGAAAGCTTGGGCAGACCTTCGGCAAACACTTCTTTTTTGTAGGTTAGCTGGATGGTTAGTCCAATTTTCATCCTTTGGAACCTTTGGCTAGAAAGGAACTACAAAATTTTTTCTAACTCCAAGTTAGGAAGCTTTAAATTGTTGAAGATGATTCTTAATAGGCTGCAAGAGACTATTTTTGCAAAGTGTAATATGTTTTCTACTATTGATCTTGGTGATCAAGTTATTGTGATGAATTTGAACCTAGGGGATATTAGTTAGGGATGCACTCTTGGAAAAAGACCTCGCCATGTTAAGTAGTGGGTTTTCCAAGATGGGAGGTGGACTCCTCTCCTGATTGGGATCTTGAAGATTAATATGAATAGTTCTTCTCGGGGACCTTGATCATGTTGGTATTGGAGCTATAGGTAGAGATAATGATGTTGGTGTATTTTTTCTCTTCTCTATTTACAAGGGTCAATATTCTAATAATTTGATGGAGGCCCTTGTTATTAAGATCATTGTTGAATGAAAATGCTCTTTAGGGTGGAAGAAGATCATCTGTGAATTTGATTCTTAGATTGTTGTGGATATGCTGAATAACCAGAGTTTGAAGGATGTTATTTTGCAACTAGCCTCTTTTGTCAGACAAATTCTTAGCCTTTTGTAGTTTCTTGGACTTTGTCTCCTTTTGTCATATCCCTTGCGAATGGAATAGAGTGGCAAATTGTTTGGCAAAGTGGACTTCAGAGAATGTGGGTAGATGGGATATTAGTGGTAGCGATGAGTTATCATCTGAGTATTGTGAGTTCATTGAGCAATTATTACTGGAAGATAGAAGTATGTAGTGTTGATTTTGACCTTTGGGCTTTGCTCTATAACTTGGTTTTGATTGAATAAATTTTTATCCCTCATTTTTCACATAGTTGAATGTATTTTCCATAATTTATAGTACCTTAATTAGATAGATAAGTAAAGTTAAAGATTTGATAAAATTTAATAAAATTTTATTACTTTTAATTAATATTATAAAATTTGATTAACTTTTAAATTTTTTGAATTATACTTTTACATTCAAAAGTCTATTATTTGATTTAGAAAGATTAAAAAGTTATTATTTTATTTCAATATATAAATATTTAGAAAAAAATAAAATTAAAAAATTTATAATTAAAAATAAATGTCATCTTACTATTATAAATAATTAAGTTGTAATTTAAATATTAATATTTTATTTAAACTAAAAATATATTATATAAAATATTATTCATAAAATATAATCACAAGTTATTATAAATGAAAAACACATTATTTATTTAATAGTTTTATATAACAAAATATTTTTTGGTAGTGCTTCCTCAAAATTCTTCATATAAGACCTAAATTTAAAATACATTGTTTATTTTATAAATTAAAAACCTCATAAATAAACACCACAAAATATTTTGTAAAATATTTACATCTAATTGATTGAAAGATAGAAAATATTAATATCTACTTAGATACAACTGATTACAATAATATAAGGTACCCTAAATACAATAAAGGAATCATTTTGAATATTATCATTCCTACCTACAGAAAAATGATTATTCACTTAGCTTGCATCTTCCAAATCATCTTCTTATAGATTGAGAGTTACATTAGAGCATTAGGAAGATATATCTTCACATTTATCAATTGAAATAACTATTTTTTTTAAGAGCCTTCTAGCCCACATTTAGAATACCCGTTCATCATAGAGTCGTACATTATAAAAATGCGATGATGTATCTTTGACATACTTTGTACTTGTTGTTTTACAGAAAGTATCGATTCTAGAGGGAACAATCCACCATAATTTTAGTTTGTTGAAGGGTCACGCAATATCAACAATGACGGCAGGTGCTGACAAGAACTTTTTCTTTTGATGAATAGTCATTTTCAATTAATAAAATTTACTAAAATTACAATTCACAAAAAGGGCCAGGGGATATAGGATCACCCCGCGAATGAGTTCAATCGGCCGAAACCGGAGTAAACAACATGGGCGCAGCCAGCAACTATAAACTATTCATCAAAAAAATATTTAAAACAACCTCATGCTGCTAAGGCAGTACCAACAAAGGGAGGAGGATCATCTTTATTAGGAAATCCCCACGCATCAGTGAAATTGTGAGGCAGACTAGGAACAGTCCAGCCGTTAGCAGCATCTGCAGGATCTGGGGTAGTTGCAGTCTCTGCATCCTTCTTGTCTGACCGCAGAGGAGAAATAGCCAAGGCTAGCCAGGGAAACTTGCCAGAGTGCGCCCGTCCAGGGGGAGGAGCCAAAGACTAGCCAGAAGCCCACCCAGGGGGGGAGCCGGGGACCAGCCAGAACCACCACGTGGTGGGGAAGTGGAGCGGCGCCTCCAACCACCATGACCACCTCTAGGAGAGTGGTGGCGAGGACCCTAGGAGTGCGGCCTATGTGAATGGCGACTAGAGGATTGGCGTTTGGAATGGCAACCGCGAGACGAGGAGGCATCAACCAAAGCATCCGGAGGCACTCTGGCAATGGTACAAGGAGCATTGCCCCAGTGGTTTAACAATTCCTGTAAGTGGGCAACCTCCAAGGCAACTTTATTAGCTTGCACCTGTATCTGCATAATGACATTGTTACAAATGCATGCCTTAGTGTACATTACAATTTTAACATCCAAAAAATTGTGAGTGAATAAAACTGCATTCCTATCTTTCCATAGAGAAAACAAAATTTCCATCCTGAATGTATGCCAAATCTGGGAAAACTTCTGAGGAAATCTGGGGGAATGACCCAGCAGGATCATGTGCCATGAAAAAGGTTCGGGCCTGAAAGGCTTGAAAAAATCATGGATCCAGTGCCAATAATTTTGAGCACACTTGCAAAACCAAAAAATATGCAAAAAGGACTCAAATTGGCCACAGAAGGGGCATCTGGGATTAGGAACCCCAATGTGCTTGAGCCGAGGCCCCAGGGGAAGACCTTGGAAAGCAAGGCACCAAGAAAAGTAAGCAATCTTAGGTTCTATAATGGCACTCCAAATGGTGTCAAACCGTTTTCTCCATTGAGAAAGTGAAGAATGCAAATGCCAACGTTGATTAAGCGTGTCCAGCATCAAAAGGTGGGGTGAAAGCCATCTGTATCCCATATTGGGGTTATAATTGGTAAATGGAGTGGTAGGAAACCACTTCCAATCATACCACCAAGGTCGAACAGACTGAATCCCCACTTTATGAAGTAAGTGCACAGGGATGGAAGACAATAGAAGCTCATAAGTCTAGCGATCGACACGTACAAGGCAGTATTGAACTTGCATATCCTCCCAAGACCTAAAATTCATGGTGACTCTTGAAAAAATGTCCTTGGTAGTGCGAATGCCATGTTTATAGAAACGCAAAGCACTGGCACCTTGAGTCTTGGCAAGAGGAATACCCTGGAAGGCAAACAAGGGAGACCACCAAATATTCTACTGATTTAAGGACAGCCCATTGCAAAACTCATCACCAGCCCAACGAAGCCAAGGTTTAACAGCTTCCCAGGCTTTCCAGATGCTCTTTATAATGAAAGACCCTTGTATGACCACTGGTTCATGCATAGTGAGAAGGGTCTGAAAACCAATTCCCTTCCACGCTAGTTTGTTAGCAGGGAAGCCGAAAGAGATGCAATGCTTGACAAGAATTTTCCATGATTCATCTCTAAAAATAGCTTTGATAATCCATTTAGCATAGAGGGCAAGGCCCTGCTTTCAAGTGGAAAGCAGGTCAAGACCCCCAGATTCCCTTGGGAGACAAAAAAAATCCCAAGCAACTCTGTGAAAACCATGATGGTAAGAACCAGAGGCCCAAAGAAAATCTCTGAGCAAACGTTCTAATTTGAGATAGGAAGCTTTGGAGGGAGCCCAACAAGAAGAATAAAACACATGGGTGGCAGCCAAAATCTTAGAACAAATCTAGAATTTACCAGCAAGAGAAAGCGGCTTAGTGATCCAATAGTCAAGCTTTCGGGTAATCTTTGTAAGCACAGCATTCCAAAGTTCCACAGGGGAAGCCTGGAAAGCAAAGGGAATGCCAAAAAAGCAGAAATTTTTTCCATGAGTAACCCATTTCCATTTGAATTGGCTGAGCCAAGGTGGAGCTGGCAAAAAAGACTGTCGGTAACAGAGCATTTTATGCCATTGAATGGTAGAGCCAGAGGCTTGACAAAAAGTGTCAAGACAATTTAAAGAACTTTTGATGTTTTCTTCATCTTCAAGAAGAGTAAGAAAAGAATCATCAGCAAAATGACCATTGACTAACTGGGAGGAAGAATCAGGAAAGGAAATGCCACGGACCAACCCTGAAGACACAGAGTGAGCAAGTAAATAACCAAAACCTTTAGCAGCAAGGACATAAAGCGCTAGAGCTAATGGACAACCTTGTTTGATGGAATGAAAAAGTCCAAAAGCTTCAGATTGCAAATTATTGATGGTGATGCAAGCATTAGTGTCACCAAAGAGCATCTCCACGGACTGAAAGAAATTGGGACCAAAACCCAGAGCCTGAAGCATAGCCAAAATGAAAGGCCATTCAATGCGATCATAGGCTTTAGCAAAATCTATCTTTAAAAAGATAGCCTACTGCTTGGACTTCCGCGCCCATTCCATACCTTCTCAGACAGCAATGATGTTGTCAAGAATATACCTGGATTTGATGAAGCCAGTTTGTTCAGGCCGCACAATTAGAGGAAGCATATGGCAGATTTTGAGAGAGAGTGCCTTAGCAATGATCTTGTAAGACACATTTAGGAGGGTGATGGGAATCCAGGTGCAGATGTCCTCAGAATCACCAGCTTTAGGTATGAATTTAATATTGCCTTTATTTATGATCACTCCTAAGCTTTTAGAATGGTATGCTTCAAGATAGACTTTGTGCAGATCAGGACCAATTTGCTCCCAAATATGTTTGTAAAATTCATAGGGAAATCCATCACACCTAGGGGATTTGTCATCCACCATGGAGTAAACTGCCTCTTTAAGGTCTCGGAGGGAAAGAATTTTCTCACAGAAAGCGCGTTGCTCAACTACGAGGCAGTTTGGAGTAACAGTAATACACTTTCTGAGAGCCTCCTCTTGAGCAACCGAATGGCCCTGCGAAGCAAAAATGTTCTCATAGTGAAGAAAAAAAGCTTACAGGATGTCTGGCAGACTGGAAAGAACATCAGTTCCCTGTTTTATCTTTTTAATCCCAATATTGGTATGACAGGCTTGGAGATCCTAGAAGAACTCCTTCAAGGCTTTGTCGCCAACCTCCAACCAGTGGAGACAGGCTTTGATTTGAGCTCCTTAGGTAGCATAGTTATTAGCAATTTTCTTTTCATGGCGAAGCTTGGCAAGCTGAAGTTGAAGATCCACATCAAAGGGGTTGAAGGTGAGTGCTTCAGAGGCTTTTTTGAGGGCAAGGGCGTTGGCTTCATAAGATCATTTTCTGAAAATTTCCAGCTGACACCTGTAGATGCGCAAAAAATGAGCTATTCTGGTAATGGCATCATGTAAGAAATGATAATGTTGAGCAAGGAACAAGAAACAATCCAAGTAAGTTAAGTGTGAAACAATGTTACCATAAGATAAGCAACTCCAAGAGCATACACCAAGATGGTTCAACAATGGAGACAAGGATTTATAAGGGGAAAGCAAAGAAAACCCCTTGTGAGTTATTATGAATGAAGGAAAATGCCTAGAGAAGAGAGAGAGAGTGTGTTGGAGCAAAAGTAGCTCAATACAATAACATCAAGTGCTTAGAGTGGTGTGTAGTTGTGTAGAAGGAAGGAGGAGCATCTCTTATATAGAGATGAGAGAGGAGTTGCATTTGTAACTCCCATTTCTATGAATGCCACATTCATAATAGGTGTGTGCAAAGTGTCACAATCCTCTTAAGGAGGATAAACTAAATAAAGAAATAAACAAGAGTTGTCCTTACATGTGGAATAAAGGACAAACAATGACATGTCCTCCACATGTGTACAAGTGGACAAACTACATGTAGGGACCCTTGGAATATCCCAATTAAAATATATCCAAGGAAAGATTAACCTTTCTAACACATCATTCCACCATTGAATCCAACCTCGATGGGAATGTGGATGTGGTTCCAAATTCTAGACACGTTGTATGTGGGAGATGGTGGAGGCATGCAATAGCACAGACGTGTTGAGGAAGAATTGAGACTTAACCACTTTGGAGACAGCTGTTTGCCAAGAAATGCCAAATTAAATGGGATAGTGGTTTGACAACGTCACATCTGTCAGGGGAATGACAGGTAGATCATGATCTTCAGAGAAATAAAAAAAAAGATTATGCCGAGATCATAGCATGATCAAGACGTTTCAATATGCGGTCAGGACCGGCTCAAAAATTGGACCAAATGTGCCAAGCCCCATTATCATGACGGCGACTAGTATTGGGATCAAAGAGGCCCAATTTATGATGCATGTAAAACTAGGCTTCTCTTTCCCTAGCTGTCCAACGGAAAGGTAGAATGCCATCTTTGTCGGAGACCACTTCAATCATATTGAAGTCCCCACACAGGACCCAAGTAGCTAGTGGTAGGTTGTCAGCAAGCCAAACCCACATTTGCGCCCTTTCCACAACATCATTGGAGGCATAAACATTAATGACTCCAAAAGAATGATTGTTAATGGAAAGAAAAAGCCAAATAATACGATGTGTGGGGTCAGAATAGTGTGAAATAATAGCAGAATGAAGGCGAGGTGATAGGAGAGTAACTACACCACCTCGGCCAGCTTCATGCTGAGAAGAAAATATGACGCTATCTTGCCAAATGATGCGACATGTAGCACAAAGCATGAAACTAGAAATCTTAACTTCTTGCAAGCAAAGACAATCTAAATTCCTAAGTCTATGATGGGTATCCCGGACATAGAATTTTTTGGGGAGGTCTGTAAGACCTCGAACATTCCAAGAGAGGAAGTTCATGAAAACTCTTCCATATCATCCTCGTCCTCGAGAGGGGAGTAACTATTCTACAAAAATGTAGAAACCGGGTGAAAGTTAGACGGGAAATCCTCTAGACTTACAGCCTGCCGTTTGACCCCTGATATCTCTGCACGTCCAAAGGACTGCGAGAATGCATTGTTGTTGGTGTTACTATGGAAGAGATTGTAAGAAGAGAACGAGCACCAGCCAAGGATGAGGTTCTGGTGGCTTCCTTAATCCCTTGCGAGCTAGCAGGGTTTGAAACCTGTGAAACCGAAACAAGTGCAACAGAAGCCGCTGGCGTCTCCATGCTAGCAGGCACTGACACTTCAGTGGAAGCAGGAGGAATCACGGTAACTGTCACATAGGATGGCTTGGGGGCCAAAGGATTCAAGGCAGGCTTGCCTTTGCTCCCAACAGTAACCCATTCTTCTTTTTTTCCTTCGACCTGCTTGACAGGCGTCACCTTAGGCTGGGGTTTGACCCTAGGCGTGGCCAAAGGGCAATCCCTGATCTTGTGTTTCGTAGACTGGCACCTATAATAGGTGTTAGGTAGGTTCAAGTAAAGGACCTTCTGTGCGAAGGTTTGAGCGCCAATCTGGATTTCCATAGAATCCTTCAGATCTTTAGAAAGATCAACTTCAATGCAAACATGCCACTGAGGGTGAGCATTAAAAAAATTATCTAGCTCCTTGGTAACAACTTTGCCAAGGGCTTGGGCAATAGACTCAATAAAAGGCCAACACGGCAAGGGTTGGACCTGGGAATTCGATCCAAACAAGAACCCTAAGCTTTTTATCATCCGAGATAGAGAAGTCTCGAGACCATTTCTAAAAAAAAAGTAGAGAGGAACACACAGACCAAGGGCCGTTGGTAAAAATCGTGTCAGCTTGCGATGGGTTAGCAAAGAGAAATTAAAAAAACCTTTGGTAAGGTTTTGCACAGCGTCAAGGCGGACGCCATGAGGAGTCCAGCTTTTGTTGACCCATTCTCTGAGCATAGCTTCAGGGTGAGTCCTACCAACAACATACCCTATCAAGGTATGTTGTTCTAACCAGTCATATGCAGCATCAAATTCTTGCAAAGGAAGGACAATATCAAGATTACCTCATGGAAAACCTTCGGGACAAATTTGTGCGGGCGTTTGTTCGGTGGCGGTGCCATGGCAGTCTGAAGCAGCAGTGTGAACACCAGAAACAACTGGTTCACCGCTGGCCAAAGTCATTATATCTTAACCTAAAGCTCCCGCAGTAAATGTGGTATGACAAGTGCCGACAGAAGGGGAGTGCAAGCAAAAGGCCGTACAGAAAAAAAATTGAAAGTTTGCATGAAGCAAGAAAACCCTAGCAGAGCGAAAAACTTCCATCACTGACAAGAACTTTAATCGAAAGAACATTGAAATGTCGCTTTGAAATGTTGCTGCTTCATTTGAAAAGTCACATTGAATGCTCTGTACATTGCAATTTGTAGAAAATGAGAAAAATAAACCACAAAACTTGCATGTTGCAGTACCCATATTCGCATAAGCAAATATGGAAACTAGAGTTTGGCGAAACCTACCCGATGAAGTGACATTGAATATCGTAGCGAGGCTTCCTCGGAACAGCTTGAACAGCTTAAACATTGCACACTAAGCTTAATTCCTAGATCAAAAGTGTTAAATAGTCAAAGTTGACTATTTTTTCCCAAGCTTAATTCTTCCGTTAGTGCGTGATGTTTAAGGGTGGCACACTCCCCCAAGAAGAACCCTTTTCTGATTGAGACTGTGCATCTCTCCAACAATTCTGCTTTTCTGTTTCAATTTGGTAGGTTTCAGTCAAGGCAACTTAGAGAGCCTGTCAAAACATGGATGATGGAAGGAAGCGGAGATTTATACAAAGTCGGTGAACATGAATATCATACACTTAGCACGCAACACCATGTTCTATTTGCATCATAGAGATCACTTTTATATATTGGATGAAAATAGCAGGCTTTATAACGTCTCCCTTCTCGTTGGCATCCCACAATAAGTAGAGTAAAAGCGTTTGGACCTTCGATCGACAATATAATCATGCTGGCAGGTGATAACATTACTTCTTTGGTTTGGACTCACTTCAGTATAGATGCGGAGGATAGGGTTTATAGTCGGGGAGTTTACCACAGAGGAAGATTTTACTAGCTGAATTATTTGTCCTGTAATGGAGAGGTTGCAGGGTTGAAACTGTTTGACTCGCGCTTGGCGAAAATTCCACCACCACATGATGCAATTTACAGGCAGTGGGTTGATAGATATCCCAGCGATGTTAAGCAGTATTGGTGTTTAACAGGCATCACAATTTCCTTGTTTTTTTTTTGAAATTTAGTGAATGGTGTAATTTGTAGGAAAAATAGTCGCACCAAAAAAATTATACTAATTCCAGTTAATGACAGCAATGGACTGTGGATAGAAATAAAAGATTGTGGTGAGAAAATTTGCAATGGATGAAATTGATCCGGAACTAGGGAACAAACTAATGAAACTCAAAGATTTTGAATCTCACGTCATCCAACCGTTATTGCCTTTGAGTGTACATACATGTGGTGGCCGGGTAACATAACTTCCTGACCTGATTATGATTACACCTTGGTACGCTGGGAATAACATATTTTAAAAATCATGTGTAAATGAATTTTACAGAATTAACTGTTTGGTATATATATATACTGTAAAACAAGTTATTCAAAACTTCAAGAACTATTTTGTTCAAGCATTGATTTTTAAATAGTCTAGTGATTTCTCAAAAGGAGTGTTTAAATGAAGAAATAAATAAATAAAAATTCTCATTTAAATAAAAGGCTTAATCATCATCATATAGTCTTGTTTATATAAAATTAACATCATTTAAGAATATTATTAGAATTTAAATATATTAAATTAAAAAAATTTAACAAAAAAACTAATATTTTAAAATTAAATTAAAATATTAAAAAAATATTTTGACATAATTTTGAGAATAATTTTATTATACTTTATATATATATATATATATATATATATATATATATATACATATATATATATATACATATATATATATATACATACATACATACATACATACATATATATATATATATATATATATATATGTATATATGTATGTATGTATGTATGTATATATATATATATGTATATATATATATATATATATAAATTTTTCCATATGAATTAAAAGATTACAATGATTTTTGTTGTATCTTATATTATAATTGACAATGATTATAAAACATGTTCTTAAAATATAGTAAGCATGTAGAGACTAAGAACTAGTTTATATATATATATATATATAATAAGCTGAGAAATATCATTTGAGGCACCTATTGCACTAGGATAATTTATGAAAATAGGTACATGGAGAAGGATATCTCTCAGCTTATTATATATATATGATATATATAAGATTTTAATTTGAAATTAAAGCAATTTGTATCTTGCATAAAGGATAATTAATTTCATCAAAAAATTATTTTTCTAATTAGTTAGGATTAAATTAGGGTAAATTCGAGAGTTTGGAATTTAATAGTGTGCATATAAGATTGCTAAGGTTACATAAAGCATAGGTCAAAGATGGTAGAGGGGAATATGATAGTTGTAATATTTAATATATCTTTATCACTTATACAATATATTATATACTTTGTATTCTCTTAAAATATAGGTATAGTGCAACAAATTATTTTGTATTATATAATTCAACAGATGGATAAAATATGTGAAAAAAAATCTCTGCACAATAGACTAACGAATGGTAAAAATTGATATATATATATATATATATATATATATATATATATATATATATATAAGTAGCATTAAGCATTTCTGCATGAGGGACTGCATATATGCTGAAATTGAAAGATATTACATTTTAATGCGGTTAACGAGACTTCAAAAATGTTCATTAATGATGAAACTAATTATTTTTGAATGTTATGTCCATTAACTATATGTTAAAAGAGATCCAATGTCCTTGAAGGATGAATACGATGCAAACATTAAAACATCACAAGAGAAGCTTAAATAGAAGACAAAATCATAGTTCAAACATGAGTCAAAATCATAGTTCAAATGGTAGTATACCAAACATCTCATAAAAGACAGTATAAAAATTTTTGAGCTCAAGAACATGACAAAATGCAATGCAAAATCCAAGCAACTAATCAACATTGATCAATGATAATATAAAGAAAGTCCTTGGTACAAATCAAAGGTGAAAAGAGATATATAAATATCATTTCATCACCTATTCTTCTAGGTGATCGAGTTTAACCCCAATTCAAATCCTAGGCATATTTAGTCCACAGAGGAGCAGATTTGAGGGTCAGATCAAGAGGAGAAAGAAATTTGCGAATATGAGGAAGAGGCTTTGGAAAGCTCAGTTGCTGAGATCAATGACATGAACCAAGAAACACTTTTTAATGCTTAGCTTGGTATCCTATGCCAACCTCTATCTCCACTGCTTCCCCTCCTCTCTATAGGCGGATAAATAAAGGTAGTGATATTGCTTGTAGAAGGATTCAGTTACAAACGTTTCATTATCTTGAAGTGATCGATTCACTTGCTGATTTTTTTCTATTATTAGTAAGTTTCACTTAATTTGTGGCAAGAGCTTAAGAGTGTGAAGAGGTTTTCTTAAAAATTGTTAGAACCTAGGTGAAGAAACTAACTGCTGATATATATTGGACATTATAAGGCTATATTTAATCATTTTCACTCAACATGACATAAGAAGGGAAACATTACAAATCATTCTGAAGTGGTATTCGTTTCAAAATTTTATTATATAGTGACCTTGATATGACGTCACTTTTTTTTTCAAAGTGGTAAAAGTTTACATTGATGGATGCTTTCATTGTAGAAAGCCTCTCGGCTTAAACACAAATAAATATAATAACAATTTTCACTTTAAACATTTTTAAAAGTAATGATTGATTTAGTGGAAATGATGATGATGGTATTGTTATTATTTATATGAAGATTAATGTTTGAATATATTAATTTTGATTGATGTTATCATTGTTAAAAGCATCATTACAACTATGAATAATAGAAAGAAAGGTTCATCAAGGAACTATCTATTGTTTGTACTATAATTAATTACCATATGCATAGTAATTAGTTGTCAATATTTCAACAAGAAATAGATTCAAACTCTTATATTATACTTGTGGTATTGATTCATCAAGTTCTTCATAATTAGTGAATTATAATCACTAGTCATTATTAGTCCCTATCTAAAAGGTAGGAGACTAAAGTTTTCAAGTAGCTATTTATAATTAATCATGCCTGAAAAATTGTGAATACATTTAAACATTCCCATAAAATTCTTTTTCATTCAATATTTTTGACTTAACATAAATTATAAGTTGAATATTTCAATTTTTTAATTGGCAACTAACTTTATTCTTGACTGTCTTTTTTATTTTTTGCATTAAAAAATTCACAAAAATACGAACCTATGAATTATTGCCAATTGTCACAATAAAATGATGCATGAGAGCTAAAGGTGGCTTCTATAAGCTCCATGCCACTTTTCTTGTTGTGAACATGCTTCTTACAAATAGGTGTCTAGAATGAAGCATAACAAGAGGCTTTAATATTTTATTTCTACTTTCAATCTTTTGCTTGGTTCTTGCCATCAACAACTCTACAAAGGAGTGACACCTTCTTTCCAATTTTAAAATTTTTGGGTAGTGGTCAGTCTTTCAACATCCAACTTTTTTAAAGAAATTTATTTTCAATGTGGAGTTAACTGAAATAGGAAGATTTAATTATAATTCTTGACATCAGAATCGAGATCATACTAGTTTTTTACTTGGTAATCTCATTTTGAGCCTCAAAACAAACCTCTACCCAAATCATATCAGACAATCCAAAAGGGCATTGAAAATTAGCGGTTATATGGTGTTAATAGAACTAAAATTGTCAAATCATTAGAAGAAAGAATGAATAAAGTTACAATCTATTGCACCAAGAAGAAAATTCAATTGTTTAGTAAGATTTTTTAATGTTTTTTACCTTATGAATTAGATTATGTAGAGTTTTTTTTTTCTCTAATGCTCTAGATAAAAATCCATAGAATGATGAAAGATCAAATTCTATAGAACAAGGAAAATCATAAAATTGATCCTGTAGTGCCTACCCCTAAGTTGCTATTCAGTTCTCATTGCCAAACTCTTTTAGGCCAGTTTTATACTTGATGATTAGTAGTATTGTTTTAAGATTATCAAATATTGTTTCAAATTTAGTTGGTTATATGATGAGATTACTTGGTACTCTATATTTCATGTATGTGTGATGATTATTCAGTATTTTCAGTTATCTATGATGATTAGTTAAATGGTTTATTATCACATGTGTTTTCTTATGGATACTTACCCCATACTGCATGTGTATGGTGTGCATTTTTGTTTTCTTTATGTATGGCATTTCTAATGTGGTTAAGGAAGGGAGTTGTAGTCACCTACTAGTTAGGATCTACACGATGCACCACTTCCTTCCATTTCTTGTTTAGCTTAGAATATTGTGTCTATACATGTGTGGATTTTATGCAGGTTGCAGGTATCTGGTATCAACTTCTCCAAATTGCTAGGATGAGCGTAGCCTATCGCATTATCTCAATGGCAAGAGCGGGGAGATAAATCTTAAATCCAATCCTAAACCCTTTAGCCATTTTTCCTAATTGATAATTAGGACAAGTATCCGAGTTGAGTACCCTCCGAATGCGTCAGATGACGTTAATTCATGATTATAACCCTTTGTTTATTTTAGTATGTGTTTTGCTATGATGGGTTTTCGTATGTTGTTTTATGAGTCCTTTGTGTATTTTCTATTAATTAAGTCTAATTAAAAGATTAATTAATGATTTAATTTAATGAAAAATCATTATGACATTTTAATATTTAATTATATTTAATTAATTGAGAAATTAATTAAGTAAAAGAATTAAATTTCGAGATAAAAGTTTAAGGATAAATTTAGAATGTGATAATATTAATTTAATTTAATAATAATATATTTAGAGCTCATTTTTAAATAAATGCTAAATATTATTGTTATTTAAGTTAATTAAATATTTTATCAATTAAGTTTCTAAAATAAATTAAAAGTAAAAAAAGATATTAAATTATTAAAAGATTCTAGATCGCATGATGCGAGCATGAGTTAAAAATAAAAGAAATTAATTAAAAAGATAAAATTTCATAAAGTGCATATGAGATTAAAAGTAATAAAGATTAAAAATAGAAGTCAAGAGGAAAACTAAATTAAGTTATTTAATAATTCAGTTAATGTACATGAAAAGATAAAAGAAAATATTAATAAAAGTAATTTGGAGTTTGAGTCTGGTGAGCAAGGAGTCCTCTCAGGTGAATGCACAATTAGTGCCCCAATTTGAGGAGAAAACTCCTTATCACAACTTTGAGGGTTCATTTTTGGGGGACAATGAATTTTGGAGACACAATTTTTGGGAGACAAATTTTTAGAGATAAATTTTGGAAGCGAATTTTAGAAGGGAAATTCTAGGAAAGATTTTCAAAGAAAAGTTATTGAAGAGGAGAAAATTCTCTCTTAGTTTTCAAGGATTGAGTATTAGCATCAGACTTAGGTAGGATCTGGTGTTTTTGATCATTGATTAATTACGCAATTTATCTTTCCTGTCTTCTTCATGTTTGTGGATTGTGAATTCAAATTTCTCCATGGTGGATACTTGAACATTTCAATAGTGTAATTATTAAATGTATGTCAAACCCTTATGTATGCGTGAAGATTAGAGAAGAAATCAGGATCCTTATTTTGTAGAGTAAAGAATTTAAAATGGGAAGGGTTTTGAATATTAAAAAGAAAATTTTAAAATTGAAAATCTGGATGGTTAAATGTAATTTTCCTATCTCGCTAATATTGTAAACATTATAAAATAATAATAATAAATAAATAAATAAAAATTAAATCTATATAATCATATAATTATGAAAGGGATTTGTTTTAATTAAATTTCATATTAATAAAATTTTATAAAATTATAATATGGAAAAAGATATTTTTAAAAACTATATATATATATATATATATATATATATATATATATATATATATATATATATGAGTGGGGAGGGGTGGGAAACCCCACACAACCCCCTTGTACCTCCACGTTGACACTTGGGCACTATCGCAGTAGTAACTACTGTTGTGGCAGCAGCTTGTTATGGTAGAGCTGCCGCAGGGAACTCGCGGCCAAGGCTGGCAAGCCTTTAAATAACACTTGTTATTTTGTTAAATGCATTTTTCATTTTGAATTATTAAATATTTTTAATATATTTTAATTAAAATTATTAATTTTTTTAAAAATTATAAATATATTAAATTATTAAATGTTTTAAATTTATTATTATATTGAAATTATTAATATTTTTATGTTATTAAATTTTATTAAGTGTTAAATATTAAATGTTTGTTAATAGTAATAACATCATTTATTAATAATGATAATTAATTGATAATTAATTGTTTATCGATAGAGTAAGATTATTTTATTTTATTAATTAGTTTAATTAAATGAAACTTAATTAAGTCTAATTAATATACGAGAATATATAGTGGAAATTAGACTTATAAATGTTGACTTTAATAAAATCAAAATTATTTATATGGGAAGAATAATCATTATAATGTTAATAATTATCTATCGTTTGATTATTCTTAGGGAAATAACTTAATGGGGTAATTTTATATTTAAATTTGAAGAGACGAATGGGCTTAATTATAAGGATTAGGATGTAATCTTTTAATCTCAAAAAATTTACACTAGGAATGGAAACTAGAGACCTTACTATAAATTAAAATATATGTGTTTTGAAGACTTGACCAAATTGAGAGATTATCTTGTCTTCCATGTGTTGTCTATGTTTTGGGGTTTTAGGTTGTCCTAGTGTTGACCAATTTAGGACGTTTACCAGAGGCTTCGAGGTTATGTGATTGTGTTGTAATGTTGATTTGATCTCGATCTTTTTACCCAACCATGGTAATGTGATGGTTTTCTCTATGATACAGTTGTATTTACTATTTGTTATTGTTTCCAGTCTTCTTGTGTGAAGCTAAGGTGTATGTATATGAGATACTTGACTTAACCATTTTTGGAGTCATCGATCAATTATACTTGAGTTGCTTTCCAGTTGCCTTGATGGAACTAAAGTATTTTTTATATTCCTGATGATGTCATGTGGTGACATGTTTTGACTTGACCATTTTGGAGTCTTCGATCAGTATTGTGATTTATTATTGGAATTCTTTCTGGTTGCTCATTGGAGAACCATTGGATATTGTGACTTATCATTGATGCCTTTAGTTGCTAATAGAGAACTGTTGTGATCATTATGATTATTATTTGATGCTTATCAGTTGCTTATGGAGAACTGATGTGATTATTGTGGATTATATTTATGATGTTTTCAGTCACTTGTATAGGACTGATGTGATTTTATTATGATTCTTGATTTGTGATTTCATAAGCCTAGGGTAGTTTATCTATGTGTAGTGTCAGGAAGTGGCTTGCAATGGGGGTCGGGGCCCTAAGAGGCTGCCTGGAGAAACCCATTGTAAGTTGTTTTAATAAGTGAAAACATCTCACCTAAATACTGACTTTAAATCAACCTAATAAGATAACTATATGTTCTCTCCCATGCCTTGAGTGCTAGTACAGATTAGGATGGGGTAGAGAGAATGCTTGGTTGCGACCTTGCATTCTATAGTATGCCTTGTCAGTACGAGAGGATACTAGGGGCCACAGGATCACAGGGGACCTGGGATTCCTAGGGGATTGCTCAGGTAACTTCCAACGTGACTTTTGCAATGACACTTTCCTGATTAAATAGTAGGTTTCCTACGTGTCTTTGTGGTGCCTCTAGGTCTAGATGTCGATCTATATTGGAACCTTTGAGTTAGTGTACTTTTAAGATTTTCCAAACTTAGAGAGTACTTGTATTTTGTGTTTTGATATCTTGTTTGGGACTGTAGACTATCTCCTCAGCATGGTGGGAGTGGACCATTTAGGTTCCACACAGTCGGGTGGTAGTGCTTTTTACTCTTACCATTGAGATCCGTCCGTAGTCACCATGGCTGGAGCTTTCTTGGATGGCATTTACCTTCATTTTGTTCATGGATTATTATGATGGATGGTTAGATTTTCTGATAGATATTTTATCATTATGGATGTATGGATGTATCATGTATGGTGAATGATTTCATTTATTTTATTGCACGTGTATCATGGATCCGAAGAGGATGATGTATATCTATTTTAACTTATGTATATTCTTTTAAGCCTTTCATACCCTGTGACATGTACAGTGGATGAATGAGCATTCCAAATTAATTTGCCAAGAGGCATTCAGAACAAATGTATATTATATGGACATTGGATTTTCTAATTATTTTTCATGTGGATGTGGTAGTTGTTAGACTTAAAATTAATTAAATTTAAATGTGACTCAACGTCTTGGGATCCTTAAGGAATGTAACCTGTTATGTATGTTTGTTGATGATTACATGTTATTGCTTCCACTACTATATGTTTGATGTGTATGTTATACTTTCTTAATTTTAAAAAAAAAAATGTTTAGCAAACTTAGTAAAACTTTAGGTTAATTCTTTTGGATCCCTTGGCGGGGTGTTACAGATCCTAAATACTCACAATAAAAAAATTTAAATGATCTTTAATGTGGAAGAAAAATTATTAAATTTATTATAAGTTGGATACATCAAGAAGGGGATTCTATAAAAATATCGATTCCCACACAAAAATATCTCTTCTTGATGCTTCCACTATAAGCGATTCAAGTCGTAGCTATTCGATAAATCATTTGATAATTACAATTGATCAATGACTATATTTTTTTTAAGCTAATAGTTAAGTCAAGCTTTATTAATTGTGTGGAAAGGAATTGGGAGTACAACCACAATGACACCTAGTAGAATGAAAAAAAGGTTAGTTAGAGTAAGCTTACAAAAATATAAAAGTATTGACGACATCATATAAGTATCTCATTTGTTTCTTTTGTTCAGATCAATTTGGACATTGTCTACTTCACCAGAAAAATTCTATCTTGATAATAATATAAAATTCAAAGATGCCCAATCTCCACTTTGAAATTCTTAATTTATAAACCTAAAACATCTAGCTGTGGTTGTATGTACATACTCCAAATCAAGCATTTAGAGAACTATGATCCAATAGAAGAGCACCTAGGAAACAATCTCTAAGTTGTTTTGTGATTGTGAGGGAAGAGCTCACATAGTAATATCTAATATTGAGAATCCTTGAAAAGTAAAAGAAATTTGGGCATTGATATCTCTAAAGTTGGTTATCTTGAGGATTTTTTTGGGATCGTCTACCACTTTTATTTAATTAATTTTGAGTAGTGGAAGAAGGTGGATATTAGAGTAGTGTATAAAACTAAAAACTTTATTATATTCTTTAGATTATTTATTTTTCAATACAACCCATTTAATATTTAAAAAAATCTATGTTTAGACATGTAGCATGGGCTGAAATTCTCAAGCTATAATGTATGCATGTTTGTTATGCTTCTAAATTGTCTACACATGCCCATTTACCAAATTTTGAATATTTTCACCATTATGAAGAATTTTTTTAATAGAGTCCTTTGATAAACCATGAGTGGCTCAAGGTTTCAAAAATACATAACTACTATTTTTTTTGAGCTCTAGATTTACAATTACTTTATTTAGCTTTCATTGATGTTCCATCAATTTCATGAACTATTAGTAAAACATTGTACTAGATTTTTTGTTCTAATATTATTAGATATTAAATTTTCCTAAATCTTATACTTCATAATTGTCTAACATTGGTTTGGAATTTCTTTAATTTAAAAAAATGCTTCACTAAACAATGAGTAAGATTTGTCTTACATTTAAATATAGTTCTTTAAAATCTCTATGTTGAAATTGGCCTCAATTTTTTTAATATCTTTGTCTTCTTATGCAATGGATGAGAGGAATTTCCATTTTACCATTTTTTTTGTTATATTATTTTTTTCATAAATATTTATTAAAAAATGTTGGTACTTTGATGTGTGACCTTTTTGTACTCTCCTTGAAATTGCTTAGATTTTGATGATATAGGTATGTTATTTATTTCAATCCTCATTGCAAGTTTTTAAGATATGGATCTCACATCTTTATTGTTTCTCTTCCTAGACAAAATCTTCAAAATTATTGTGAAATATCTTCTCTCAAAAAGATTTTTGTCATCAACATATAACAAAACTTGATCTTTTAGATCTATTTTGGCTTTCATAATAATATTTCTACTAAACTAGTAATTTGTAATTTGAAGAGAAAATCAATTGTGCCAATCAACTTGTAACAAAAAATAATTTTATGTAAAGTTTGAATTAGTTAGACATATGTCTATGAATTTTTTTTATGAATAGTGCCCTCCTTATATTAAAAATAAATAAAGTTACATATTTAAAGATATCTTGAACCTAAAATTTAAAAGAATTCTAATAAAAGCTTAATCTTAATGTTATAAATTGATATATTATTACTATAGTCTTTATAAAAGGATTTAGATCCTCTCAAAATCTAGAAAATAAAAATTCATTATAATATTTAATTAATAATATAATATTGCATTATAGTAGATAATAAATTAGATGCAGTGTTATTGACAAGTTTTTAGAAGCAAAAATAAATAAAATTTCCAAACTTTTGAAAGAGCACATCACAACAGTCAAAAGAAGCATCAATCATCTATTAAATCTTATAATGTTCAAATATCTTTCTACCAAAATGTCCATGAATTCATATGGTTCAATTGGATAATACTTACAATTTGGATCTTATGTATCTTGGTGCCATAATAGAAATGCTTAGTAATCTAATAAAAATTATAATAATACACTTGCTACTGTAGTCTTATATTTACCATCTAGATCTATGTGTCATGTTATTGGAAAATTGTATTAATTTGATTCGATATAGTATTTTTCCATAAAAGTTCTTTTTTAGCATCTAAACATCTTGTCTTTTGGTCCTCATATAATGTTGTTTTGTTGTTCCTAATTCTCAACAACCATATGATTTGATGCAATGTAATGTCATTAAATTTATTTATGTTTTGGATCATCATACATGTCACAATAGGGCCCTTAAAAATGTCTTGGAGAATTTTGAATCTCTTGGTTGGTTCTCATTAAATGTTATTCCTCAACCTTGCAATCTGATGCCTTAGTTAAGTGTGAGAATTTTACTCATACCTATTGCCCATTGTTTACTTTGTTGGCTGAGACTCATTTGATATATTTGAATTTCTATTTTCAATAATAAAAATAGTAGAGAAAGGAAGATAAACATGAACCATCAATGGAAAGACTGTTCAATTCAATCCATCTACATTCTTCCTTCAGATTGTGTTCTATAAATTGCAAGGAGGTGATTTGAAGAAGAAGACACTAAAAAAAAATCAAATTTATATCTAAAATTTGCACAAATCAGCTTCATAAATGATAATAAATATAGAGGAAATTTTATGGCCTACAAATGATAGTATTAGTGGAGAACAAGGATTAATCATTTAGGATCAACTTCAAATCCAAACCCCTTCGATTAAGTAGGACCTGAAACATTTTTATGGTCAAATCATTCTAATTATAGGTATTTTTTATTCTGATAAATTCTAGTGGGGTCATTGATTATTTATGGGAGAAACATTCTATAATTTGAAAAGGCTTATGATCCTCTCTTAGATGAAGAAAGAGAAAAGGCCAATAGGGGGACATGATTCCTTCATCTTTTTCATAGGCTCCTCCATCTACAAGGAACTACACTTTGTTCTAACTTATTTTTAAAAATAATTCAAATAATAAGTCCTGAGTCTCTAACAACTTATGAGACTGACACTGACTTCACAAAAATTATACTAGCTTACAAGAATTTAAAAATAATTGATTGTGGATTGTCATCTCTCCTAAGCATATTTAAGTTATATATATGATTTCTTCACTCTAGAAATCACACATCATTTTGCTTGAGTCATCCCTAGTAGATAAATAAATAGATCATGGTAGCACAAGGAATGATAGCTTTAGATGTAACTATTTGAAAAATTATTCAATCAATGGTTTCGATTATACAAATAGATTCACTCGATTCTTTGAGTGTTAGGATTGAAAATGTTACTTACCTACCTAACATTGTTTAATTAGAAGGGTGAGTGTGTAGCTTGCCTTTGTTTGGACTTTTGTGTGTCTTGCACTTAATTGTATTTAATTATCTATCAACTAGCCATTATATGCTATTTTTCATGGTCCATCCATTAAATGTTAGGACTTCAAAAACTATGGTAGATGGACGGCTAGCGACAGCCAACACTTCTACTATGCAATCCAAGCTCAAGTGGTAGTATAAGGCATGGATAAGAATGAAGGTCTATGTCATCTCTCATGAGAAGGTGGAATTGGATGAGACATTTTTTTGAAATCTAATTGAAAAGCTCATTGTTGAAGATCAAAGAGGGAGATTGTTACAAAGAAGAAAGTTTGTTATTAACAGAATGTTTTCAATCATTGTTTTGTCATTGATGTCAAACTTTCTATTTTTAGGAATGACATTTTCTTATAAGATCCAAGTAGCATCACTTAGTTGATTGATGAAGAGGATTTGATCAACAAGATGTAACAAGAGCACATAAGGGAAAGTTTGAGTTATGATCTTGTAATGAAGTGGAAGGATTAGTTAAGGCAATGGTTAAATGATGTACTAATAACATATTCAAAGATATAGAGGTTGGTCACACTTAGAAACAATGGAGGAATAATTTGTAACAAGGTTGATTGAAATGCTTAAACTAAGTTCATTAGTGGGTGTCGAGCAAGTTAGTTGAAGCCGAGAAAATTCTTAGTTGGAGTCGACTAATAAGAAACTCTAGTGTGTGTTGAGTGATCTTCAGGTGCCGAGCATCAAGAAAAAAATAGTTGATGTCGAGTTACACAATATGTGCCAAGCACCAATATCTCAATAGTGCTGAATTGCTACATTATTCAAAATAACAAATATTTGCCAAATATGAGTTGACAAAGTGGTTACCTTGAATTTTGTGAAGTAGATATAGGATAAGGATGATGAGCTAGTGGTACAGAATTCTATGTAAACTATTTTTATTTGAATTCAAAAGGATTGTTCAAGAAGTTTCGAGAGGAAACAAAATATGGGTTAGATACAATGAATTGTAACTAATCCATAGTACATTGAGCATGGAGAGTCAAGAAGACTAAGCTTGAAAGGAAGGCAAGTTGTCAGAGTTGTAGAGACTAAAAGCCAGATAATGGTATGAGCTGAGAAGTGATCTAAGATCTTCAAGTTAAGTTGTATTCTACAATTAGATCAAAATCTCTAATTGTTACTCTCTAGCAATTGTGTTAGTTAGGATAGAAAGAAAATCCTATGGACTTAGGTTGGCCTAATAGCCATTTGTAAATCCTTTATTAGGGTGGCATTCCAAATGAATATTCTAAAGTCCTCTAACAAGGCCCACTTCTAACAGGGTGGATAAATCTTCTAACAAGGTCACATTTAACAATGTGTTGTAAGCCTTTAATAGGGCAGGTCTTTCATAGGGCATCACTTCAGAAGAGTGACAATTGAGTAGCATGTTACTGGTGGTTTTTCCCAAATTGGATTTCTACTCAAACCACTGTGTTACATGTTGATTTCTTATGTATTATGCTTGCATGTTGATTTACAGTAACTTTCTAATTAGAAAAGTTAATGTTTGGATGAGCATGTAGAAGTTCAGGTTGATAAGTCCAAGTAGTCAGAGAATTATAGATCCTTTGTATACTTCTATGAATGAATGACTATTGAAGACAATGCTACCAATCAAGTTGGGAGTCAGCAACAAATTTCAGTATTAGCTGAGTCACAACTAGTGAATGTCGAGCTACATTCAGAGGCCAAGCTATAGAATGTAGAAAATGTACATTTTGATTCTAAAAACAACAAACATGAGAGAAATGATGAAGTACTAGATGGAGAAGAACAAAATGACTCTGAAGCTGAAGGATTGAACTAAGGTTAGCCAAGTATGTGAGCAGACATCACCCTACTAATCAAATTATTAGTGACAAGGATGCCAAACCAATGACAAGGAATAGGCTCAGGAATGAATCATGTCTGTCAAGCAAGGTTGAACCCAAAATAGTAAAGGATGCACTACAAGATGATGACTGGTATAAAGCTATGGAAGAGGAGATAGATCAAATTGAGAAGAACAAAACCTGGACCCTAGTTCCTAGACTAGCTGATAAGAGTGTAATTGGTACCAAATGGGTGTTTAGAAACAAACGTGATGATAATGGTGAGATAAAAGGAAACAAAGCCAAATTAGTTTGCAAAGGCTATGCACAAGAAGAAGGACTACATTATGGGGAAACATTTTCCCCTGTTGCAAGAATGGAAGGAGTAAGAATACTACTTGCATATGCTGCATACAAAGGTTTCAAAGTCTACCAAATGGATGTCAAGTCTACTTTTCTGAATGGTATACTAGAAGATGAAGTCTTCATAGAACAACCTAAGGGATTTTTTAATGACAAGAACAGGGATATGGTATGCAAACTACACGAGGCACTTTATGGCTTGAAGCAAACACCTAGAGCATGGTATGAGAGACTGCACAAATATCTTGTAAAGATAGGCTTTGAGAGAATAGATGACAAACACAACTTGTACATCACATTTGAAAAAGGTAAAGACATTTTGATATCAAAAATATTTGTTGATGATATAATATTTGGACGAAAAGATGCTCTATGCAAAGATTTTGTTGATCAAATGAAGCATGAGTTTGAGATGTCAATGTTTAGAGAAATCAAATTCTTTGTTGGTTTGCAAGTACATCAATTAAAGAATGGAATATTTGTGACCCAATCCAAATACATCAAGGAGATACTTAAGACATTTGGATTAGAAGAGTCAAAACTAGTCAGCACACCAATGACAACAGGACATAAGTTATCCAAGAATGATGAGTCTACTGAAGTAAATCAGACATTGTATAAATCAATGATTGGAAAGTTGCAATATCTTGTACATAGTAGACTAGACATTGCATTAGCTATTGGAATGGTGGAAAGATTTTTTGCAAATCTAAGAGAAAATCATTTAATGGTAGTAAAGAGAATACTAATGTATCTAAAAGGAACTAATGACTTTGGTTTGTACTGCAAGAAAAGTGAAAAGTTTGAACTAAAAGCCTATACTGATGTAGATTGGGGAGGTAACATAGATGGTAGGTAAAGAACCAGTGGAGGAGCACTTTTCTTGGGAAAAAGATTGATTACATGGACCAACAAAAGGCAATGTTGTACCTCACAATCCACTATTGTAGCTGAATATGCTACAGCTGCTATAAATTGTACCAATATTGTATGGATCAAACATTTGCTGCAAGGTATAAAAGAAGAGGTAAATGAGCCTATGATACTTTATTGTGATAATAAAAGTGCTATCAACATATCAAAGAACCCTATAATGCATGCTAAAACCAAGCACATTGCAATCAAGTATCAGTATGTAAGAGAATTGGTGGAAGATAAACAAGTAAACATGGAATATGTAACCTCAAAAGAATAGATTGATGACATCTTCAAAAAAGCACTACCTAAAGATTCTTTTGAGCATCTTAGAGGTAGGTTAGGGGTGATACCCCTAGCCAAGGCTACTTGAAGCAAAAGCAAGACTGCCCAACATCAAATGAGATGATTGTTGAAGATTTTATACATTGATGTAGAGGATGTTTACTTTAGGATTCATGCCTAAAGCAATTAAAGTGCTAAAGTTCAAAATTAGTCATAAGCAAGGTGATAGAGGGAGAAATTGAATGAACCTATAAAAGTTACACTTGCATATTAAGATGCTAATATGTCTTTGGCATTGTTGTCAAAGAGGGAGAAGTTGTTAAAAACTGATCAAATGAAGATAAGTAGACAGAAGGAGATTTGAGAACTAATGGTAACATAATTACTTTTTGGCATTTGACTTACTGTTCTAACCTAGTTAGCTTGTGGTTGAATAGTTTAGTCTGATGGTTGATCAGTTTAGCTTGCCATCAATGCGAAAGAAGGAGATTGTTGGAATCTGATTGAAAAGCTCATTTTCGAAGATCAAAGAGGGAGATTATTGCAAAGAAGAAAGTTTGTTGTTAATAGAATGTTTTCAATCATTGTTTTGTCATTGATGTCAAACCTGCTATTTGTAGGAATGGCATTTTCTTATAGGATCTAAGTACCATTACTTAGTATATTGATGAAGAGGATTTGATCAACAAGATGTAATAAGAGCACCTAAGAGAAAGGTTGAGTTATGATGTTAAAATGAAGTGCAAGGATCAGTTAAGACAATGGTTAAATGATGTACTGATAATATATTCAAAGATATAGAGGTTGGTCACACTTAGAAACATTGGAGGAATAAGTTGTAACAAGGTTGATTAAAATGCTTAAACTAAGTTTACTAGTGTGTGCCAAGAAAGTTAGTTGAAGCAGAGAAAATTTTCAGTTGGATCTGAGTAATAGGAAATTCTAGTGTGTGCCAAGTGATCTTCAAGTGTCGAACATCAAAAAATCTTAGTTGCTGCAAAGTGATCTTAAGGTGCTGAGCATTAGGAAAAACATAGTTGATGCCGAGTAACACAATACGTGTCGAGCACTAGTATCTCAATAGTGTTGGGCTACTGCATTATTTTAAATAATGAAGATTCACCAAATTTGAGCCGACAAAGTGGTTACCTTGAATTTTTTGAACTAGATATAGGATAAGGATGATGAGCTGGTGGCACAAAATTCTATGTAAACCCTTTCTAGGTGAATTCAAAAGGAAACAAAATATGGGTCAGATACAATAAATCCTACCTAATCCATACAAATTGAAATTAAAGAATGGAAGAATTGAGCGAGAAAGGAACTCCAAGACTTCTATTTAAGGGGTCATAGACCAAGAAGTAAAGACTGCTAATCTTACTACTGCTAAGGAGCCAAATTGTGAAGTGGTTAGAAAGGTGTCCAGGAGAAGACATATAGGAGAAGGAAGAGCACAAAGACTCTACTTCTACAAGTGGTCATGAAGAGATGATTGCACTAGTACATTGAGCATGGAGAGTCAAGGAGACTAAGCTTGGAAGGAAGACAAGTTGTTAGAGTTGTAGAGACTGAAAGCTAAGCAATGGTATGAGTTGAGAAGTGATTTGAGATCTACAAGTAAATTTGTATTATGCAATCAGGTCAAAATCCCTAATTGTTACTCTCTAGCAATTGTGTCTGTTAGGATAGAAGTAAAATCCTATGGACTTAGGTTGGCCTAACAGCCATTTGTAAATCCTTTAACATGGTGGCATTCCAAGTGAATGTTCTAAAGTCCTCTAAGAAGGAACACTTCTAATAGGGTGGATAAATCCTCTAACAAGATCACATTTAATAGTGTGTTGTAAGCCTTTAACAGGACAGGCCTTTTATAGGGCATCACTTTAGAAGAGTAAGAATTAAGTAGCATGTTACTGGTGGTTTTTCCCATATTGGGTTTCCACATAAATCACTGTGTTATGTGTTGATTTCTTATGTGTTATGCTTGCATGTTGATTTATACTAACTTGCTGATTAGAAAAGTTAATGCTTGGATGAATGAATGGTTGAATGGGCTCAGTACACTTAGTGAGAAATTTTGAATAGGGCATTTGGATCTTGAATAACTAATTCCACCCTTAGTGAGAAAGTTTGAATAGGGCATTTGAAAAGTTAATGCTTGGATGAATGAACGGTTGAATGGGCTCAGTACACTTAGTGAGAAAGTTTGAATAGGGCATTTGGATCTTGAATAACTAATGAACAGGTTACATTCTTTAAAGATCCCTTAACGTTGAATTACATCTAACATAACTAATCATCTAACATCACATCCTTATGAAATAACAATGATACATCCAATGTTCTTAAACAATAGACAAGTATCTTTTTGTAATTACATTTTAATTTGGCTCAATCATCCACTATACATGTTACAAGGTATGAAAAGCTTATAAGAATATACATCCGTAAAAATAAACTACATCATCATCCAATATTAATCCATGATGCAATAACATAAATAAAACCACATATCATACACGATACATCATCACAAAAGATATAAACATCCATAATAAGAGATAACCATAAATCATAAACATAAATAACTAAGTGCACAGTTCCTGCCAACCGTAAATAGCATCATTAGACGATCATGGATCTTAGCCATCCCTCCATGCGTAACATTCCAAAGAACCGAAGAGATCATCGGTATTAACATAGTAGGAATGTCACTCCTAAAAACATCCTACTAACATGCAAAGTAAAGCATAACACATCATCAACTAACATATGCAAATCATCAATATAAGAAATATACCAATAAATACATCCATCATAAGGTATATCATTTGTCATAATGATCCAAGAACATAATGAAGATAAATACCAACCAAGAATACTCTAGCCATGGTGTCTTGAACGGATCTCAAATGATAAGAGTGGAAAAAACACTAGCACCCGACCGTGTGGAACCTAAGTGGTCCACTCCCACCGTTCTGAGGAGACAATCTCAAGTCCCAAACAGGCTATCCAAAAACACATAGCACAAATCTCTAGAATTCCAAGAATCTTAAAAGTATACTAACTCAAAGGTTCCATCACACAAAACTAACATTTAATTCCTAGAGACACACAATGACATGTAGGAAACCTACTCTGCAAGCGGGAAAGTGTCATCACATTTATCACGTACAAGTTACCCTGGCAATTAGCTAAACTCCATGGGTCCATACTTATCTCATGCGGCCATTAGTATCCTCTCATACTGACGAGGCATACTACAGAATGCACAGTCGCAACCATGCATTTTCACTACTCCCATCCTAGCCTGTACAAGCACTCAAGGCATGGGTGAGAACATCAAAAAAATTATCTTTTTAGGTTCATTTAATCTCCATTTAGTGTGTAAATGTTATCATTTATTAACAAAACTTACAATGAGTTACCCTGGTAGCCACTTAGGGCCTCGACCCCCATTGCAAGCCACTTCCCGACACTACAAGTAAATAACCTACCCTAAGCTCATGGAATCATAAAACCACAAAAGATAATCCATAAAAAGAATCATCAAATATCCACAATATAAGCATCAAATATCCATAATAAGAATCATCAAATCACCAAGACAAGAATCATCAAATCTCCATGAGCATCCGAAAAGTATCCATAGAAAATTATGATCACAACAGTTCTCTATTGGCAACTGAAGGCATCATTGATAATCATAAGTATCCATTGGTTCTCAATAACTAAAATATATCTCAAAATAAATCACAATATCCATTGGTTCTTCAACAAGCAACCAAGAATATCTCAAAATCATACTGATCGAAGACTCCAAAATGGTTGAGTCAAACATGTCACAACATGACATCATCAAGAAATAAATCAATATTTCTTGGATTACTGGATAGTAATCCAAGGATAACTAATTGATGACTCAAAAATGATTAGCTCAAGTGTCTCATACACATACATCTCATTTTCACACATGAAGACTGATGAACAATAACAATTAGTAAATACAAACATCTCATAGAGCATATGATCACATTACCATGGTTGGGCTTATAAAGATCAAGACAAAATAAAATCAACATGCCATCACATCTCATAACCTTCGAGCCTCTGGTAACAACCTAGGACTGGCCAACACTAGTCAACCCAAAACCCAAAACAAGAAGCATATAAAAAACACAATGCAAACACATGTTTTGGTTTACTAAATTCACATAGTTGAATAATGTGTAGAGTTTTAGTTTTTGTTTCAAGTATACTTCAAGTGTCTAAAGTTTCATCATTTGACCTACAAGTCAACTCATTTGTTCCCCGATAGCATGATCCTTCTATTATTAAGAATTACATTCTAAGAATAACTTAAGGATAAATATTCACTAAACTGATCATCATTGACCTTTAATTAAATTGTTCTCTATATTTAACCATGATCCATATTCTAATTGATTAACCTTTCAACTTTTCTAAGATCATTTTTCGTTATATTATAAGAAGACCAATTATCATTCTTCGAATAAGAGATTATAACTTCATTAAAGTGACCAATTAACATAGGAACACTATCCATGATTCATTAACATTTAAATGGTTAAAAACTTAATTAAGTATCTCTAACACTTAATCCTCTTAATCATTATAATAATTAAATCGTCACTAATAACCTTTAAAATATCTAAGTCATTAGTCAAGTCATTAGAATAAGACTTATCAACTTCGATATAGATAATCTACAATCTCATTAAAAGAATTATATCAATTAAATCTCTATTTCATAACTTAATTATTAATTAAATTTAATTAACTCTAGTTAATTGATTTAATTAATAACTTCACAACCAAACTATCAACCCAATGAATATTATTAAAAATCAATCATAATTCAAACCAAAAACTAATATCTTTTACAAAACTTTTAATCATTAAATAATCTCCTCTAGATGAACTCTAATCGTATTTATTAATAACTATTCAAACCATTATTTATTAATAGTTTGCTAGTCCTTACAAACAATTTTACTTATAGTAATGTTATAATAATGACTCCATGCCAATTAAATCTTAATCCATTATCATTAAAGTCTCCTCATTTAAAAATGTAATATAAAATTACCATCTCTAAATTATTTAATATATATTTTAAATAGTATTTAATATACATTATAAAAAGTCCACTATATAAACTATATTAAAATTTCTTTTCTTTTAATTTTCTCTCATTTAAAAATCCATTTACTTAGATTGACTAATAATTAATTACACTTCTTCTACTATTAACTAATCTTAAATAAATTTGATTTAATTAGACCATATAAAACTAATGCATATTAATAAGATTCTAATAAGGGAAGATTACAATAATATCTTTAATTCATTTCATGCTTTGATATATATTATTTTTGTGAAGTTTAAGCATAAAGAACTCTTGGTTATGGAAAATAGAGAAATATCTATCCTTGAATAAAATAGTCTCAGTACGACGGCCATATCTCCCTAATTAACCATTGGATCGGGCTGAAATTGAAATATGTTGAAGAGAGCCCAGTTGCGTCAATTCTGATTGGAGCGATCGAATAAATTTGATCACAATAAAAAGTTATGAATGACAGAGTTTGGATCTATCCAAGGGGTAGCGACAGGACAATTTGCGATGAATTAAGAATTTCTCTTAAAATAATTGTTCTATAAATTTATCCAATTCTTCTAATAGGTCTAGCTTATAGTTTTAGAAACTATTTTTTTAAGTCCATTAATCAATTTGATTCCAAATCGAACCCAAAACCATTTTAGATCTAATTTCTTTCTTAAATTGAAGCTAAAGTTTTCTAATGAGTTCTCTATTGTTTTCTTTGCAACTCTATATATCTAAATTCTAATTTAATTGTAGATTCATTCACAAGAAGTATTCAGACATAGACATGATGAAGATAGGAAGAGGGATAGTGCAAAGAGATTATGCGAATATCACGAGTGCACCTGGACACTGATGCTAATCTGTCATGCCTCAGAAGTCTATAGAAAATCCCTTCCATCTCCATCATTCATAATTCCTCCAAGATCCATGCCAACCGAATCCTCCAAGTGACTAGAAGTGCTAGAAGAAGCATAGAAGCATGTAGAAAATATATGAGCATGTAGAAGCATATGAGCTTCTCAATGAATGTAAGCTTTGAAGCTTCTATTTTAGCTTCAATCTTGTAGCTTGTAGCTTCCATTTAAGCTTTCATTTAAGCTTGTACAAACACACTAGGAGAGCTTCTATTTAAAGGCCTCTAAGATGCATCTAGGGTGTCTCTACAAACAATTAGAAGATAAGCATGACAACCAAGCATGAGTGTTCTCCAACCTTCTAGATGAGTTTTAAGGTTGTAGAAACCATGTGCTCAAATAAAATGCTAACTTCTAAGTGTAGACAACTTAGTGCATTCTTAGAGTGCAAACCCTTGTGTTGTCTACATGACAACTCACGAGAATTTGCCAACTCCTATGTGAGCAAATAATGCACAATAATTAATATAATATTTATTTTATTCTTTCCAAATTAATTTATTTATTTATTAAATCTCATGCACTAACTTTAATAATTCCACTTTTCAAACTTAATATATTTATATTTTAATCACATGAGATTTAGAATCTTTTAATAATTTAAAATATATTTTCCACTTTTAAATTTCATTTTCCAAAACTTAATTGCTAAAATATTTATTAGCTTTAATAATAGTATTATTTACTCATTTATTTAAAAATGAACTCCAAATATATTATTATTAAAATAACTATTGTCACATTCCAAATTTTAACTTTTAACTTTTATTTTCAAATTTAATTATTTTATTTAATTAATTTTCTAATTAATTAAATAAAATAAATATTAAAATCCCTTATTAATTTTTTATTTATTAAAACCATTAATTAAATCTTTTAATTAAGTTTAATTAATAGAAAATACATCAAAGACTCATAAGGTAAAAATATGAAAACCCATCATAGCCAAAATACATACAAAATCAAACCAAAGGTTTATATCACAAATTATGTCATCCGACATATTTGGAGGGTACTCAACTCGAATACTTGTCCTAATTTTCCAATTAGAACAAATGGCTTAAAGGGTTGGGATTTGGACTTGAGAATTTATCTCCCCTCTCTTATCATTGAGATAATGTGATAGGGTATGCTCATCCTGACAATTCAGGGAAGTCGATACCCAGTACCTGAAACCTACATAAAAACCATGCATGTACAAGCATAATATATATACTAAGCTAAACAAGCAATGGCAGGAAGTGGTGCATCGTGTAGATCCCGACTAGCAGGTGACTACGACTCCCTTCCTTAACCACATCAGACACGCCATACAGAAGCAAACACGCAAAGCAAACACACACACCGTACACATGCAAGTATGGGGTAAGTATCCATAATAAAACACATATGACAATAAATCATCTTACTAGTCATCATTAATAACTGCAAACACTGAAAATAATCATCATACATACATGAAATGCAAAGTCTAAGTAATCTCATCACATAGTTAACTGAATCCATAGCAAAATATTTGATAATCTCAAAAGAATTGTGCTAACCAACAACATAAAACTAGCTCTAAAAGAGTTCAGCAATGATAACAAAATGTGAACCAGGGGCAGGCACTACAAGATATATATCAAAATGGGGATAAAGAGTTATAAAGAATATGCAAACCATACAAAAAAAAATTAGACATTCAAATAAAAATTTGTTTCTTGAGAATATCTTTTGAAATAACAATTATTATAATTATAGTAATTGCCAAGTTCCTCTATTTGTTCGGGGGCATTTTCTAATAAGGGAACATAAGTTGTTAAATATTTATCATGTTTAATATCGTGTGCTATAAATAAATGAAAACAAAAGATATTAATTTTATTTTCAATGATTTTATAGATTTGTTCAAATATTTTGTGGGTTCTTTCTATTTTTGAATGAGTTGTTTGTTTTTCTATTTTTTCTAAACTATTAATTAAATTACAATTGGAAAAAACTTAGGAAAATTATAAAATTTGAGAGATAAGCTCCCACATACAAGCCTATCAGCTTAATTAAGAGATTTTGTTTAGCCTTTATTTATAATAAAAAAAAATTACTATTTCTAACTTAATCTCTAAGTTCTATTTTCTACTCCTCATTTAAATGATTTTGTTTAATATTTGTGTATAAAATCAAACTCTTTTATTCAAAATGGAATGGTTGAGTTTGTTGCATGAAGGGTTTGCCTAATATATTTTCTTCATGTTAATTAAAAAGTGTTTGTGCAAATATACTTTCTTCTTATTTATTTAAAATTGTTTGTGGAGTGGGTATGGTTTCTCTATCCATTTCCTTGATCAACATTGTTGACAACAACAGACAACTCATGCAAAAACTAAAGGTAAGTCTTTTTGTTACAATTTTTGTGAGTTTGTTGATGGAATCTTTGAATAATTTTTTGCAATGTTGATATTTTATACATTTTTATAGGATTGATATGTCATCAAATTTATGAAATCAAAGTATTTTGTTTTTTCTTATCTAAGCATAATAAAGATTCAAAGGGTCACTATTTCTAATATTATACATAGCTATTGGTGAAATATATAATGTATATGTTTTTTAGGCTCCAAATACAGCTTGAAATTTAAAGTGGCATCCTCATTACATCTTTGGCATCCAATAATTTATATATTTTAGACATGTAGGCCTATCAATGTCAAATGTGATATCTAATAAGTTGTATATTTTATTAAGTCTTCATGCCTAAGTGATTGTATCTTCTTTACTTTATTGTAATTACAAGACCAATCTAATTAGTACAAATTGCTACATAAACACCTAAAAATATATGGGGTGATTTTATTGGAGTAAATGCAACAAATTTAAACCTATCTATATAGTATTAAGATGTTTCTAATTAGTGTTCCTTTAAATTTTTAGGGTTGGAAAATAATTCTTAATATAGGAAATTTTTTATAAATTTTATAAAATAGAAGATTATGAAAATATTTTGGAATTGAAAGATTAAATTTTTTTAATATGCTATGTTTGAAAGTTTTGAGTTTACAATTACAATGCTCACTTTTAACATTTAAAAGTTTGTATCAATTTAATGATTTAATGTTTATAGATTTTGATATTTCAATAATATAAATAAATTTAAAAAATTTAAAAAATTTAATTAAAAGGAAACTTAGATTTTGAAAGATATCTTATATAACTTAATGTTTTGTATATTTTAATATTTTAATAATAGAAGCAAAATCTATAAATTATAAAATCTAACAAAAAGGATTCTAAATTTTTTTGAAAGATTTTTAATAGATATATAATGAACAAATATATATATCTTTTTAAAAATAGATTTATAATGAACAAATATATATTTATTTTTTAAATAATTTACTAAAATCTAAGTATTTTAATAATAGAATCTATTTGACTTTCTTATGATTGGATGATTGAAATTTTTTTAATTTATTTTTATCCGTATGATTGAAAAGATTATTCAAAATATTGAAAAAGCTGAAAAGGTAATTTTCTATATATTTATAACATTTTTTAATAAATTGGAAAATTTTGTTAGTTAAAAATATTTTTATATTAAAATCATATCTCACAATACAAATTTAAAGTCTTTTGATGAAAAATAAAATAATAAAGAATTAAATAAGAAATCTTTTATTATTATTTTATTTTAATTAATTCATGGTCTAGACATTTTTGAATTATAGGTAATGGTTTTAGCTCCTACAAATTTTGAGAAATAGAGAGAGCTAGATATGTTAAACTTGATGTGAATAATATTTGAATAAGGTGGAAAACTTTTATAACCTTGGTAACTATATTTAAATATATTTTATAAAAAATTCATTATATTTAAAAATTAAAATTACATAAAATAAAACTATTTTAAGACGATAAATATGTAAATGTCGTATACAATTTATCATCTCATTAATCATATAATTGCTTAAGAACTATAATTTTGATAGAAATGACATATCTTTGTAGGAAAACACAACATAACTAGTCTTAACTAAAAAATTAAAAATGAAATAAATAAATAGATAACCATCAAATCTATATAACATAAATAGTCTTAACTAAAAAATTGAATATGAAATGAATAAATAGATAACGATTAAATCTATGCTAGAAATATTCATTGTTATATATACTACAATAGAAACATTTTTTTATATATTGTTATACGTACTTAAATTTTTAAAAACTTTGTAATAGAAACATTTGTTATTAAATTAAAAATTAGAAATTATGAAAAATATAATTAAAAAAAAATTTATTTTGATGTTCTATATCAATTCTCAAGAGAAAATATAATAATAATATTTAAATAGAAATATTTGTTTTAAAAATATAATCTTTTTATTAGAATCTAATTTTAAAAAAGAAATGTTCAAAGAAACTAAGTAAATCAATAAATAATAATTTGCATTTTTTTATTTTATTTAAACTTTAGGAGAATTTCAACTATTATTGTACTAATTTGTAACTTCTAAATTTCAAAGAATTTTGTATTAGTATTGATAGAATTTTGATGAATAGTCCTTTTCTATTAATAATTAATATACTAAGATTATAATTCACAAAAAAGAGTTGAGGGATACAAGATCACCCCATGAGAGTTCACACGTCTAAAGCCAAAATCATAAACTATTCATAAAAAAAAACATATATAGCAACCTTAGGCGACTAAAGTAGTGCTTGCTGAGGGAGATGGTTTGTCACGATCATGAAAACCCTAATCATCTTTTGGATTGAGAGGTGGGCTAGGAACAATCCAAACATCATCAATAATAGCAGCAATAGGATCATTGGCTTGGTTAGCATCTTTTATCTCTAGCCATGGAGGTGAAATTGTTAGATCTAGGTGAGGCCATTTCCCAAAGAGTGTCCGCTGGGCACAAAGAGGAGGAGCTGGGGACTAGCTAGTGCCACCATGGGGCAGGGAACCCGAGCGACACCTCCATCCACCATTGTCACCATTGGGGTATTGGGGTATTGGGGTATTGATAGAATTTAATCTTTTATATATCTAATTGAAACTTTTCTATCCTTTATAATTTAAATTTATAGTATAGTTTTCTATTTTCTGTATCTACATCTAAAAGATTTTTTTTAACATTTATTTTTAATAATAAATTTCTTTTTTACAATGTGACCAAGCCTATTTTTCATAATACTATTTTGAGCTAAAGTTCATTTTGGAAGAATTTGTTTGTATAAAAGATAAAGTAAAAATTTTAGGATTTATTTATTTATTTATTTATGAAACAATTAAACTTAAAGCCTTAATATATTTCATAAAGGTTTTAGATTATAAATTTGTTTTGAAGGAAAAGAGTTCAATGGTTGATGAATTGGGTTTAGCTTTATCTTAAAGGATTTTTAATTTTTTTTGAATGTTATCTTATCGTATTCAAAATACGTAAGGAAATTTTTTAATCAATATTAACATATTGATTTTGTTGCATTTCTAGTAGTCTAATTTATTAGTTATATGTGTACATTGCAACATATGTATTGATTCTAAATTGTATATAGGAAATGGTGAAATATGTTTATATTTATTATTATATGGAAATATGTTAATTAGTAAATTTATAATAATAATAGTGTTTGTATAGTTAAGAATTAAATATTTCATTATTTTTATTATTTGATATTAAATGCTTATTATTATATTTTTTGTTTATTGATGAAAATAAAAGCATTTAAAATAGAAAATAGATAATAAAGGAAAAGAAATAAAAATTGAAATGAATCATTTTTAAGTTATAGAGAGTAAAATTAGCATTATATATAAATGAGATTTTTTAAGAAAAACTAATGTACACTATATTAAAAATTAGACTTAAAAATAATTGAAATAAAATCAACGAATGATTGACTAAACCATCACCTTATTACCTAATATTACCTTTGAAAAATCATATAAAAGAAGACATGAAATAAAAATAAATAAAAAATAAAGAATTAACATTACTAACCATGTGTAAAAGATGTCTACAATCACTCCAAAATGCAAAACAACTTAAAATTAAGGAAAAAAAGAAGAAGCAAAACCCTCTTTAAAAAAACTTTTCTTTAATGAATTAAAGACTAATTTTTAGTCAATGATATCCTCTCATTTTTAGTCAATGATATCCTCTTATTGTTAGTCAATGATATCCTCTCATTGTTTGTTAATAAACATGTTACAATATGAAAATCTATAATTCCAATTATTTAGTGTTAGTATAAGGGTTGAGGTGGTCAAGTTTTAAATTTAAATATTGTCAAGGTGATAGTATAAGTTGAACCCAATAATTCATACAATATTTTTTTGGAAGGATTCTTTTGATTAATTTTCTTTGTGTTAAATATATCATTCCTATTAGCTTATGTTAAAAAAATGCAACTAGTAGTTTTATTACTATTATAAAAGAAATCACATAATCTTAATTTCTTTAAGGTTAATGTATTGTAGTTCAATTTATACTCCCATTCTAAAAATAATAATACATAATTTAAGTTTTTCTCTAAATTTTGTGTAAATTTAGTAAGGTTTTCACTCATGCATAAACTCACAACTGATAGTATAAATTATGTTATATACTTGTATAGTCTTTATGATATAACACTATTATATTAAATATACTTGATATTCTATATAAATAAATGATATATTTTCTGATAAAAAAATTATAGTAAAAAAAATAATTTAAAATTATTCATTGCTTAAATATTTATTATATTAAAATTATAATGTAGATATAGTACAAAGTAATTATTACAATTTAAATATAATAGTACTATACGATTTTAACAATAAAAGCATATTATATTCATATGAAATAATTCTAAGTTTTTGACTGATTGAGAGTTTTTAAACAAACTTCCTAAATCAAAATCTATGACTTATAGTGGCAACGAGTTTGCAACATAAGCTTTTTTCCCTTAAACTATCTAATAATAAAACAATTGAATTGGTAATATCTACTACACGAAAAAACTTATACTCTCAAAACAAAGAAAAATAATGTGTAGAACATTATTCTCAAGTGAAAACATGCAACATAATGATTACCGGATTTTCCCTATACAATATGAAGCGAGAATACTAGAAATGCACAAGAAAGAAGAAGTGTTTGGTTTGGTAATGCATGAGTGTTGTATCTTAAATAAAATAAGAGCTTTGTAAGATAGTGTCCCACCTAAGGCAATATATAGCTAAAAATAGATGTGAAATATAAAAAGAAATATAAATAGAAAGTGAGAATAATTAAAAAGGTATAGAGATATTTTTTTTAAATGATCAAAGATTTAAAAATGTGTATACATTTATGTAAAATGTGAAAATAGAGAATTGTATTTAATAGTTAGTACTTATTATTTAGAATGTAAACTTTTTTATTTAGAATGTAAACTTTTTTGAATAGAAAATTAGTGAATCTTCAATTATTTAATAATCAATTTTTTATAAAGATAAAATTTATTGTAACTTAAATAATAATCTAAACTTTGGGAGTAGTAATGATTGAAAACAAGTTAAAAACTAGCATTTACTATTAGAACTACATATTAAAAGCAAAACTCATTCAAAATTGATGTAGAAATAAAAAATGACATGACTGTTCTCTTTGCCAAATGTCACAATTTTAATTATAATTAAATTTATTTGAAAGAAAATGAAAAAAACTACCAACAAAACTGGACATGGTCAATACAACAGTTGAAAATTAAAAAATTACATTTAACAAGAAATTTTAGTTTCACTATAGTATAAGGACAAATTTTTAAAATTGCACAGCTACCAAAGCACAAATTAATCCAAAATAGATGATCAAAAAATTTTATCTCTGCCTATTAATAGGCGGGACTAACAAATGTATTTTCAATTAAAATGTATAAAAGCACAAATGTTGTTAATGTCAAGTTCATGGCACATACCAACATCTCCCTATCAATAATTAAACCAATTAAGCCCCCACAAAAGAATAAATAAATCCTTAGCACTAAACCAAGATTCTCAAAAAGAACTATAGCATCCCAATACATGTATATCTGCAACTAAATGAATTAGTTTAATCAGTCAAATACACACCAAAGAACCTAAATTATTTAAAAGAAAGAATTTAGATTTAAATGTGGACATAGTGTGGAAAACCTATAGTACATCCAAAATAGAAAAATAAACAAGTAGACAAATAAAACACATAAAGCATATAGAATTTAGATATATTAGTCTATGATAAATTTTAGACTTAAGATATTTTAAACAAAATAGATCCAAGTCCTTAAGTTTTGACATTTTTATCATAATTGAAATTTTCATGGTAAACCAAGACATTTTCTTAGACTTCTTATAAAGTCTTCTGCTATGTAGGAAAAAAGCAAGGATTAAAGAGTACCAAAACATAAGGAACAAAGAAAGGATTAAAGAGAATCAAAACATAAGGATATGTGGTGTAATATATTGGACAACTATAAAAAAAAAAAAGTTGTAACATAGAGTTATAAGTGATTAGGAGACTAGATTTTATATGAAAACACATAATAATTAAACTTAAGATAATAATATACCTCTTTAAACATAAATGTCATTTGGTTTGAAACATTGACTATGAGTAACATAAAAATTTAGTAGGGGTTGTGAGTCAATTGCTAGACATCTTGATTGTCATTCCAAGTACAAATTTGGCCCAAAATTTCTTTAATTTCTGATATTAGTGTTCTTGTGAGATAAATGAAATCAATAATTATATGTGAAAAGAGACTAGTTTCATGGAGGTTTTCATGGCTATTGAGAAAAAACATTTTGCAATCATCATTCCCAAATATTACCTCGTGCTAGAAACAAATGACATTATTAATACTTTACAATAAAGCTAATGTAAGTCCACATTAGCCTTAGAAACACATTTATTTCCTTTACTAATATTTTAGATTGAAATATTGCATAATATTTACATATATATGAACAAATAGTTTTGAAAAATACTATTCTTCTCTACTTCAAAAGTTTAAGTGGACTCGAGGTAGAAATTGACAACATTTGGAAGGCATTAAAAGAACTATAATTTTTATTGTAGAAAATGATTTAATGAAAAATCATATTGCTCAAAACTAGTGAATTGTAGGTTTGGTCTTGCTTGATATATTTCATATATATAATTTCATGTATATAATAATTTAATGTAGAAGATAAATATTGTACCTTGTTTTAAGTTTAAATAATGTACCTTGTTTAAAATTCAAGATATCTTAATATCCTATTTTATTTTATTTTAAATTATAAAGAATCATTATGTAAGATAAGACCATACAACATTGCTAATAGAAGTTATACAAAAGTGGTGTACACTAAACATACTTTCCTTTAACATAAGCATTCTTTTAATAGACCAACTAGTAATATCGTTAGGAAGTAAAGCCAATGAAAACTTGTATCACATAAGACAATTAATTACATGGATTACTTTCCAAAACTATGTAGATATTTTTTTGATAGCCAATGCTAGATATTTCTAGAATATTGTATAGTTTCCTATAAAACAAGCACTATGTATTCATTTGAAAAATGAATGAAATACAATCTATTTTATATTGTCCTTGAACACATTGTGTTTAGTGTTTCCATTTTTCTTGTGCCTCTTCTCATCCATCAAATTGGTATCAGAGCAAGGTTGAAAAGAGGAGTTTGAAGGATTGTATGTAAGGAGGATTACATTACAGAAGGGCATAAAAAGTCATATAAATCATTTCATTATGAGATGTGTAAATTTATTGTTGTCCTATTTAGGGTTTGTTATATTTGTGTATTATTTAATGAGTTTCTATTATGCATGGCTTCAAGGAGCTTTAACATTCAATTCCAATGTTTTTTGGAAATAATTATGATGATAAGTATTTTAGAGTGAAGCTTATATTTGATTCCTATGAGTTATCAAACATAATCTTGAGGGTAAAATAGAAAACCTGTGTCACTTTTATGAAGAAATAGGATATATTAGAATGCAACTTGTCAACTCTAATACCATAAACAATGGTAATTTTTTTAAGAATTTGAGGATGATGTAAACTAATGAAATGTGGAGAATTGGATGAATGTAAACCCTATCCAAAAAGAAAAATTATATTCTACACTATTTAGCATATGATTTATTATCTAACACATGGAAGCATAGCACTAGAATTCCCATCCACAGTAAACTTGGGCGGTGTATGTCACCCAATGGATTGATTTACATTGTAGGAGATTCTAAAGGAAGAGAAGCAATAGTCTATAATGCAGGAGAAGACAAGTGGGAGCCCCTTCCTCAAATGCCACAAGATATGCATTAGTCTTGGAAGACTAATTGCAATCGGATATATTGCAATAGAAGAATATGATTGGGAAGTGCATGGATGGAAGCAAAATATGGAAGCTCTTGATAGAAGATACAAATCCTTTGAATTTTTTTGATGCTTTGATGTTACTAAATATGAGAAAGAATGTGGAGTTTGAGTCTTGATTGATAAAAGTCAGGTCATGGCTTTGACAATCAAGGCAAAGGGCTAAGTGAATGTGTGTGATATGTTTGGTTAAATACCATGTGTCGGTTGAAGATCCATGTAATGATGGTGTTTAGGAATTTGTATCCTTTGGTAGAATGATCATCAGCAAAGCTGAACATGGAAAGGAAGATTGGGTTTCTAATGACTTTACAAGCTTAATGTCACACAAATGCATGATAAATATAATCCTCTATATCTAATGTCACTATGGAAAGAGAAAATTCTCATTGTAAAGAAGTATATGGCCCACTAACTAATAGTCAAAACCCATTTTCATATTGTGAAAATAAGAGATAACTCTCATCAAGTTGCCTTTGAATGGTAAAGAATATACATAGTGAAGGAGTATGGTGAATAGTTGCAACATGTATGACAGAATGTCCAAGGTCCACAAATGTATACAAAAGAAACTTGATGAATGTTTTGAGCTCGATAAATGAAGAAGGCTTAGTTCATTATAGTAACACCCCATGAAATAAGTTATTGGTGCTCGATTAATTGATAGAGTCACATATTTGTGAAATCTTTATATCTATGTATCTCAGATACAATTTATCTCAACTTACAATGGGCAAGAATTAGTTCATTTGTTGGCAACAAACAAGCTCGAGTGTAATAGTCTTGTGGATTTGATGAACATTAGATGACATGAGTTGAATGTCCTCATGTGTGGTATTAGTAAACTCATAATGTAGTGTAATGAGTGTAGAACTTAGGTATTGCAAGAGGCTTCAACTAAATGTGCATGGATGAATGAGGGTTGGCAAGTAAAGATGACAACAAAGCACTTGGAAACTCACCAGTCTAAAGAAAATATCATCAAAAAACATGGATTCTTGATCAATCTATCCTTATGTCAAGTCATGAACAAATTGTTGAACATCTATCAAAGTTTTGGTTAAGATCTAAGTTTCAAGTTACGTTTGGTTAATCTTAGTGAGGTTAATTAACCTCTCCAAAATAGCATATTTTGGAGGTAGTTGTTACCCATTAGAGGATAGTTCTTAATCTATGTGTCTATATAAGGAGTCATTTTTGGCTTTGTGGGAGACTCTTTTGGGACTTTAGAATAAGGGAGCATTATGCTAAAATTTTGATCAGGAGACAAATTTTGGAAAGTATGTATAGCTTTTGTCTTTGAAATTGAATATCTCTATTTTGTTCTTGGTACAAGAAAATAAAATGAGTAATGAATTTTATTTCTTCCTCTAAAATCTAGATTGTTGTAGCATAAGCTATTGATTCTTTTTGTAGTGATTTTTTCACACTATTGTGTGAATGTTTATGAATCACGAATCAACATGGTAATCATGATCATTTTCAAGCATGGTTCTTGATTGCCTTTATTGTGCGTAGTTCTTGATTGCCTTTAGTGATTCTTTTTAGCCTCCTTGGAAGTCTAGAACCAAGAAAAAATCTTCCCTTCGTTGTGTTGAGAGTGAAGGATATCATAGTTAACCCTTGATTCTGAAGTAGAATGCCTCAATTCTTCCCTTTTTTGAGATGTTGAATTTGAAATATTCAGAAGAAAAAAATTCATGGAGGTTAATTAACCTCTTATTTTTTAACCTCTTTGAAATGGGCAAGGAGGTAGGTTGATAAACATCTTTGAAATATGTGTTTTGAGCCTCTAACCTTAACCTTTAAAAGTTTAATTTTATAAACATATCTTAACCTTTTGATGGAGAGGTTAATGGTCAAGCTTTCAAAGTGGAATGCATGTTTTGAAAATTAATGTTAAACTTTTTAGAGGTTAATGGTTAATGATGCGATTGAAAATACCTATTTTTGGTTCCTTCATTAACTTTTAAAGGGGAAAAATTCCCCAAAAAATCTGAGAGGAAATGAATATTTTAATGCTTAAAATGAGGCATATTTCAAAAATAACCATAGCATCAAAAAGTCAGGAACTTAGGCAATTTTGATATCCATGCAACAAAAGTGAAATAGAAATAGAAATAATTTAATATCTTATCAAAAAAATTATCATATTATGGTTTGGATGTTATTCATCAATTAGCTAAGATTTTTTTGGAGGATACATATATCAAAAATAACTATTAATGCACTCACACAATAAAAATGAGATCATTGAGAAGAACATAAATAAATGTCAAATCAACATATATAATATTCAAATTTATGTTGTAGGTTGTCTATTTCTTTTTTTTAAAAATAGAATAGTTTTAGGAACATGTAAAAAGTTAATTGCTAATATTGCACCTCATTGTAAGTGTTAATATCGTTAAAATTGAAACATAAGGATCCCAGATTTAAAAAATTGGATTGTAGAAACTAGCTTACTATAATATTGCACCTTGTTCTTAAATATAAAGTCAAAATATATTAACTCAATTACTGTCCAATATAACCATTATTTGAAAATCTAAAGAAATATTATTTACTCTTATACACAATATTGATTAGTTCAAAACTTGTATACTTTCATATTGAACCTCTATAGACATAAAAATATAAATATATTTAATTAAAGTAAAATATTTTGTCTTTTAAAAATGATATCTTTATACTAGTTTAATCTAAAAAACAACATTGTTGATAAATTAATGCTAGTTTAGAATTATAGTTATAATAGTATTATAAATATATTATAAGAAAATTATACCATAATTAATATCAAATAATACCATTAAATTTTAATAATATAATAATAATAAAATAGTTCAAAAAGGGATCTTAGAGAAAAGAAATAGTGAAGAAAAACTCCACTGCCTAATACAAAAGAAGAAGAATGTAGAAGAAAATACGCTACATTATAATATAGAATTAATCAGTATCAAAGAATCATACCATTGTGAGCCCCAAACCTAGATCACAAAAAAAATTACATAAAAAAGGAGAGAGTTTATCAAAAATACCCCAAACTCTAACTAAAACTCAACCCATAGAACAATTATAGCTTAACAAAGTTTACATGTTGTTATGATTTCTCAAAATTCCAGAGCTAGATGAAGACAAGAGTAAATATAGTGATTAATTGGCGTTAGAGTAAATTCTACAAAGTAGAGCTTAAAAATCATCATTATTATTCTTAATCCAATATTCAATAATATAATCATGAAGATAGAAGAAAAGTTCATCCAATGTAAATACATGCCTACCACATCCCTTAATTGTATAAGACATCTTAAAAGAACATGTGAAATCTATAATAGAAAAACATATGTAACTGCAGAGTGATTTGAAAATAATTTTTCTACAAAATTCTTTGAAGTTAACAATTGCTAAAATAGGTATCATGATCCGAACCAAAATGTGGACTTAAGATAGAAATGAAACCCATAAAAACAAGGCATATCCAATAGAGTTTTAAGGTAAAAATAATCTACAAAAGATCATAAAAATAATTGCCCCCCTAAAAGTCCAACGTACCAAGACTTCTAATGTGACCTAAAATCACCAAAATTATTGACAAGAAACTTGAAATAGGCACTTTGTAATAATATTTGAGATAGATCCATCATAATTCTAAACATGTTCTTTTGTGCTAATCTTAACTAAGTTAGGGAAGAGATTGAATCAAGAAGGTACCAAACTTGGTACACTATATGTTGAATAAACTAGTTATACACCTAAAATTTACTACATGCACTATTAATAATGGTAAAGTCCCCTTCCACATGAAAAATAAATATAGATAGTGATTTTAATAGTTACAAACCAAAGAGCAGGGTCAAGATTCATCTTTGTTATTGGTACCCAGAGGGAGATGAGATTATTTTGTTACAACCACTTTACCTTTAAAATCACTAATGGCTCCATCAGAGCAAGATTTACCTTGATTCCCCTTGGAAGAACCATCAAAATTGATTTTATAATAAAACTCACTTGGGGTAATCCACTTAGCTTGTGCCTACATCAAACATAACTTGGATGTGAATAATCAATCTAGTAGATGAGGAAAGGGTGAGCTTTTCCAATGTTGAATAACACAGTTATCTCAAGGAGGGAAAACATGATTTCCCTTTTTTTAAACTTATTGTAGCATTGGGGTATGTGCAGGATCATGGTGTACCAAACTATGGCCTTAAGTGGCAGTGAAAAACTAACAAATCAGGGTTATGTCAACTTGACACATAATTTTAAAGTGGTTCTAGAGTTTATATCAAAAAGCTGTAAGAAAATAATCTATAGGAAATTGAATCTAGTTTCTAAAATTCAAGCCCTTATCTAGAGAAAAAATTATTTGATTGGTCAAAAGTTTGGATTTTAATGCAGTACTACAAAAATTTTAGGGAAAAAATAAAAAGTAGGTGTATGTCTGACCACCTTAATCATTATCAAATGATAATATTTTTGAATATAATTTTAGATATAAAAAGTAGACTCATGTCTGGATGTGACACATATTTTTGGAAATTTTAATTCCAAATAAATAATTAATTATGAATTTTCTACTATACTATTTTCAGAATTAAAAAACTCCCATGTCTGACCAACTTAACTAGTTCAAAAAAAATCAAAATTAAGTTTTTCTATTTTTTTTCTTATACTAGTCGAAGCATAGAATGTGATGCATTGTTTGGATTTCACAAATCTTATACAGTTTGAAAGTTATAGCTATTTTTCAACTAGTATGTCAATCAGTACTTTGTAGCTAACTCCATTAGAAAATAAGTAATAATTACTTACTGAACTTGTAATTTGACATACCTTACATTTATGAAAAGCTAAGAACATTCTTAAGAAACCCTTTTCATTACATCAAATTTTGGTTTAAAAAAAGTCGTCAGCTACATGCTTGAAGGAAGAAACACATAAGAAAATGCCAAAAACACATTTTTGGGATGTTTTAAACATGACCATATAAGGTCGGTATTGAAAGATATAGTAGGTATTATAAAGGTATTGATTTTTTTCATTTAGTATCAGGATGGGTGGGAAAAAAGTTGGAATAGATTTTGAAATTCTTTGAGGCATTTCAGAACTACATATTTTTCAGATCGCCACTTTTTGGCACACCATGATCCTGCACATACCCATTGATAAGATCAATAATTGATCTTTTTAAACCTTATAAACTTGGAAAGTGTAGATAATTTTTTTTCTAAAAGTTCACTTAGTAAAATAGCCCAAACTATAGAGGTAGGGATACACTTCCAAACACATAAAATTAGTGCTTCATGGTGTAGAATTGGTCATTCCTGAAAGATATCCCATAGAAAATTAGGCATTGACATATAAAAATTAAACTTACTAAGAACAAAATGCCAAAAATTATGGACAAAGGGACAATATAAGAGGGGGTGATATGTTGTTTCCACATGTTGGTTAGAAAGTATGCAATTCAATAAATTAAAGATGTTTAGTCCATGTAGAGGACAACTTGTTAGGATCTTATACTTTAATCCAAGCCATCAAAAATATCTTTCTTTTGGAAAAATTAAACTATTCAAATAGAATTTATAATCACACTATGTGGTCTAATTATGTTATCTTTGAAGGTCTAAGTATCCTTTCTTAACATAGTATTTTCCATCTCTAGTTGGAGCTCAAAAGAGGAAATCAAGCTTATTGGATCAAATACATTCCTTTCAGTTAATATCAATTTCAAATAGGCAAGTTGATTGTGAGATATAGGGAGACTTGATGCATTTTTGAACTAACAAACCTTATAAATTTACATACAATAGAGATATTATAAGAGAAACATGGTCCACAATTCTAAATTAATATATTTGAAAAGTCCTTTAAAGAGTGTGTAAGAATTGGGTATAGCTTTGATACCATGTAAGAATTTGCCTTAGGGAAAAAATCACCCAAGACCAAGGCAATCAAGCACAAGCACATCAGTAGACCAAAAGAGTATGATCATAATGATAATATGATATTCATTCAATATATATTGATTATGAATTGATATGAAAGTACACTAGAAGTGCCTATATATAAAGGTCTCTAAGTTGCATCTAGAATGCATAGGAATCAACAACATGATAAATCATACAATTAGGCACATGTCCACCAGGTGTGGGTTATCCTCCATTAAGCATAGGAGTAAGTGCAATGATGAGAGGAAAAACCTACAAAGGTGTAGCATGTAAATTTATGTTGTAGACACCACGTACTAAAATAGGAGTGTGAATAACTATGTTGTCTACATAACAACTCAGTTAATTATGCAAACTCTAGTGTTGTCAACATGACAAATCATAAGAGTACACAAACTCCTAAGTGTCTCACCTAAGAAATAATAAAATAATGCATAATAATGAAATAATGCATTAACCTAAGTAAACTCAAGTAAAGTGTAAATAGTAAATATTTATTTACACCAATAGAGTGATAAAATAGAAGAGGGTGGGGGGTGTGGTGGATGGAAACTATTCCAATAATTAATCCAAAAGTTGACAAGTTCTCCATTATTCACTTCCTCGGATACAAATCAAGAAATAACTTACCTAGGGGATGTCATGTAATCACTAAATAGAAATTCCCTCTGGTAGATCAAGGGTAGTAAAAATCCTTGAGGTTTTCATGTTGTCCAAATATTTCTCATCTAAATATCAACACTATTTGGAAAAAAGGTTTTTCCTTTATTTGTTAGAGTAGTTTAGCACCAAAATCTCTATTCCTATTAGTAATGTTGAGAAATCCTACATCTCTAGTTTTCAAAGTTATCATGGAAGCAATAGAAATAAGGGGTAGTTTGTCCTATCCATTCATATTTTCTAATCAAAGAAATGAGCCAATTAATGTTTCAATCTAAGAGATGATGCACGTAGGAGCTTACAAATTGGAGAAAGAATAATTTGGAGTGGTTGAGATTGAAATTTTGATAGGAAAAATTCTTCCAAATAGAGATAACTAAAAAATCTTTCATACACTATTAATATTTTTTTATATTCTCAATAAAAAATTTCATATAAGAGTATTTGCTTGTGCCCATAAAAATAAGAATGCCAATATAAGTGGAAGGAAACTAGTCAAGGGGAAAACCAAGAAATTAAATTGTTCTTTGAGAGACAACTTGAAAACTATTAAAGACATTATTTTTTATTTAGCTACACTAATACATTTTCTTGAAAATTGTGGATATAAATCAATGGCTTTCTTCACATTTTTCACTTTTTGATATGTAGATGAACCAAAGAGTAAGCTAACATCAACAAAAAGAGAGTGGGTTGTGGATAAGAATGTACAAATTATGTTGACACCTTTCCCCAAACCCTTTTGACTAAAATAAGTAACAAGTCTGTAGAAGGAATTTTTCATAATGATAAAGAACATACAAAGAGGATCACCTTGATGAACACATTTGAAAGAGGTAAAAATTCCTACTAGTGCTCCACTAATGAGAACATACAAAGTGTGCACCTAAAATGCAGGATTTAATACATTTACACCATCTTGGAGAGAAAATAAATTCACAAAGGACTAAGTGGATAAAATACCAATTCATTTTATCCTATTCCTTCATCATATCAAGTTTTACAACAAAGGCCATTACAATATGTTCTGTCATGGTATGAAGTGTTTCATGAGCTATTACAAGTTTGTCAGTAGCTTCTTGACTAGGAAAAAAACTCACTTGTTCCACTTAAATAATATTTGGTATAATAGGCTTAGGTCATAATTAGATAGCCTTTGTAATAATTTTATAGATGATATCACACAAATAAAAAGATCATAAGTTAGAAAATTAATATGGATCATTGACCTTTGGGATGAGGAATTTTTTTTTTTTTTTTTATATTGGTAAACATCCAAAGCCTAGACTAATTATTGTTATTTATTATAATGAATTATTTTTATGTATGAAGAGAAATTAAACCCAAGAACTACATGAGAGGCTAACAAGCTACCGTTATCTTGTACGCTCTTGCTTGGGATGAGGGAAATGTTTATGGTTTAAAGTTCTTCAAAATGGAATCAATTTTTCTCGATTCATCAAGTAATTCAAAATATACAAAAGTATGGACATTTATAGAAAAATAATGTTATCAACTTTTCAAGACCTGGTGCCTTAATTGGAGGCATAGAGAAAACCATAACACACATACAAAAAATAGATAAAGGAGCCATTGGAATGAAGTTTTCTTGTCGTGTAATGATTGGGCGGGGAGGGGGGGGTGGAATCTGAAAACTCATGCACAAGGTTAGAGGTGGGAGGGTCGTAACATAGAGGAGAAAGAAGATTATAGAAAAACCTTGGACTCTTAGCTTTGATATCCTTAGAATCAAAAAAAAAAATTCTTAAATGGTTATGAATTATAAAATTTATATTGTTAGCCTTTTTATGTTTGGCAAACGAGTGGAAAATTTTACTATTTTTATCACCTTGTTGAAGACATATCTCTTTAGACTTCTGTCTCAAATACTTTTCTTATTGCATAAACAATTTACACCACTCCTCGTGTAATGTATGTTTCCTTCCATGCATATCAAAACATAAACTATGGAGTAAAATATGGTGATTAATCTCAACTAGTTTCCTTATACTACCTTTTCTTCCTCAAAAATATTTTTTTAACACATCTTTATTCCACATTTCAATAGGCCCTTTGACATACTATATTTTCTTGTAAAATTGGAACATTTTTGGTTCCTAGTTGTAATGTGACATCCTTCCACCACTATTTTAGAAGACCATCAAATCAGGTATGATAGTACCAAAAAGTTCCAAATTTGAAGGATGGTCTAGGAAAATGAGTGAGTGGGAAATTCGATAAAAGAAAGTACAGTTGAATAGGAAAATGATCAAATTTAGGATATGGAAATATATCATATTGGACAGTATAATTCTTCCATTTTTAACATTGTGTGCATGGTGATCTATCTATCCTAATGGAAATATGATGGAACCCGAGTAAAAGTATTAAGTTGTGTCATCTTTTGTAATGCCCTGCCAAGGGATCCAAAGAATTAACCTAGAATTTCACTAAGTTTGGTAGCATTATTTTTTTCCATGAAAGTAAATACCACAAATAACTTATGCATCATAACGGAAGCAATAGCAATGTCCATTTGAAAGTAAACATGACTTACATAACATAATTTACATTCTTTAAAATCCCTTAACGTTGAATTACATCCAAGTCAACTAACATACATGAATCCATTTAGTACAACATCCACATGAAATAATAATGATAAGTCCAATGTTTTATACATACATTTCAAATTCTCAATCATCCACTAGACATGTCACAGGGTATGACAAGCTCAAAAGAATATACATATATAGAATAAGGTACATCATCCTATTCTAATCCATGATACATCAAAGTAATGATAATCACATGATAAACATGATACATCATCATAGAAGATATATGCATCCATCATAAAGATCAAACATAATAAACTAAGTGCACGGTTCCTCCCAACCATTAATAGCATCATTAGACCATCATGGATCCTAGCCATCCCTCCGTGCATAACATTCCAAATCACTGAAGAGATCATCGGTATTAACATAGTAGGAATGTCACTCCTAACATATACAACATCATATGTAGAAAGTGATCTAACATGCAAATAAAAGCATAGGATAACATCATCTAACATATGCTAATCATCAACGAAAGGATACATGTCCACCATCATGAAGGACGCATCAACCACAATGTCTCAATGAATCTCAAATGATAACAGTGGAAAATACACTACCACCTGACTACATGCTACCTAAGTGGTCCACTCCCACTGTGCTGAGGAGATAATCTTAAGTTTCAAACAGGCTATCCAAAACAAATAGCATAAATCTCTATAAGTCCAAGAATCCTAAAAGTATACTAACTCAAAGGCTCTAAGCATAAAACTGACATCTAGTCCCAGAGGCACACAAAGACATGTAGGAACCTACTATGCAAGCGGGAAAGTGTCATCGCATTTATCACGTACAAGTTACCCTGGTAGTTAGCTAAACTCCATGGGTCCATACTGATCTCATGTAGCCACTAGTATCCTCTCATACTGATGAGGCATACTACGGAATGCAAGGTCGCAACCATGCATTCTCACTACTCCCGTCCTAGCCTGTACAAGCACTAAAGGCATGGGAGAGAACAAAACTCTTATCTTTTTAGGTTCATTCAGGTAGTATTAGGTGTGAATGTTATCACTTATTAATAAAACTTACAATGAGTTACCCTAGCAACCTCTTAGGGCCCCGGCCGCCATTGCAAGCCACTTCCTGTCATTACATGCAGATATCCTACCCTAAGATCATGGAATCATAAATCTCCAAATCACAAAAGATAATCCATAATAAAATCATCAAATATGAATAAAAGCATCAAATCTCCATGAGCAAACATCTATAGAAAATCATGAACACAAAAGCTCTCTATTGGCAACTGAAGTATCACTGATAATCAATTATCCAATGGTACTCACTAACCAAAATATATCTCAATCATACTGATCGAAGACTCCAAAAAAAATGGTTGAGTCAAAACATGTCACAACATGACATCATCAAGAATAATGCACATTTCAGTCCCATCATGGCGACTAGAAAATAACCAAGGATAACTGGTCAATGACCAAAAATGGTTAAGTCAAGTGTCTCATACATAAGAATCTCAACTATAACAATCAATAATCACATCCAATACATAGAGCATTCCATCACATAACCATGGTTGGGTTTATAAAGATTGAGATTAAAATATCATCATGACATCACAATCACATAACTCCCAAGCCTCTGGTAGACGTCCTATAACTGGTCAACACTAGTCAACCCAAACCCAAAACAATAGCATAGAGAATACACAATGGAAACACATGTTTTGGTTTTGCTTTATTTACAAACTTGAATTTACATGTAGAGATGCCAGTTTATGTTTCCAAGTTTAGAGAATCAATTGGAGGAACATTTTGTACATTTTGAGTAAATAGAAGTTTTTTCTTAAATTCCATCTTTCAATTATAATCTTTGTTTGAAAACATCCCCCACCAAACTAAAAATTAAATCTCATATACTTAATAAAATAATTAATTTAAACAAGAGTCCACCATTATAAAAGAAATGAACCTTTGGTATAAATCATTTATCAGTTATATAATTATAATTCAAATTATTATTAACATATTTACATATTATATATATAGATTTATATATATATATTTATATTTAAATATATATATATATATATATATATACATATATAAATATATAAATTATTATTACATTTTACAAAATTGAATCAATAAATTCGATTAATACCATTTAACATATAAAAATTTAATAACAATAAAAACTGATTTCATATGAGGCAATTTGTTATAAACATACATATAACATATTAACCGTCAGTGGTACGCAGGACCTTGTGGTCGCAGGGCCTGCGATGTCAGTAGGTACTGTGTGCCCCTGTCGTCGTATTACCTGTAACAGTGGTACACTGCGACCACAGTGGCACGGGAGTGCGGGTCTCGTCGCCCCCTACTAATGCATCTTACTTTCTTTAAAATTGCTTATGCAATTTTCATTTGGGTATGCGATTTGGTTTTTTATAAAGTTTAACGTTTCTCAAAATGTTTTCGGTTAATGGTATAATATTCGGTTATATATTATATATACATATGTATGTATGTATGTATGTATGTATGTATGTATATATATATATATATATATATATATATATATGAGGGTATATGTATATATATGTGTATATATATATACATGTAGAATAAAAAACATCATAGCATATAAACATGTATACATATATATATATATATATAATTGCATATATATATATGTATGTATGTATGTATGTATGTGTATGCAAATTAAAAATATAATCATATATATACACAAGATATATATATATATATATATATATATATATATATATATATATATATATATATATATATATATATATATATATTCCAATCCCCAAAATTTTCCTATAAACCTTTGATCTCAAAATTTTTCCAATAATTAATCCAATGGGTTTGATTATGAATCTAAACCCTAGCCCCGTGTTCTTTTCAGATCTATGCATATAAAATTCTCAAATAAATTAACTACCCATATTGAGAATGCATACAACAAAAATAGGAAATTCCTCAGAAGAGATATGGAAGACAGGAAGAAGACAGGGAACGCAAGATGTAGAAATAGCATAAGTAAGATCACAAGAATCTACTCGGATTCTGATGCTAATTCGCTCTTCCTCAAAAAACTCGCAAAGAAAGCTCCCTTCTTCAGAGTTCTCGAGTCCTCCAATGCTCCAATTGCACTCCAAACGCTCTATCTAAGCTTCTACGAATGCCTGAATATAAAGAACTCTCGCGAAACATCTAGAATGCCTCTGAAAATAGCTAGAAGGTGTTACCAACTAAGCATGGGTCTTTTCCAACCTTTTAGATGAGCCATAGGGTTGTAGACACCATGTGCTTAATTAATGCACTAACCTCCATGTTGTTGGCATAAGAGAAATGAAAAAGTGTGTTAACTCCCATGTAAGATTATAACTCTAATTACTTTTTATATAATTCCTATTTAAATCTTTATAAATTTCATTTTAATTTTTTATAACTTTTATTATTATTATTTATTTATTATTTTATTATTATTATTAATTTTAATTTCTAATTTTCTTTTATTTAATTCTTTTTCCCTCAACTAATTCTCATTTAATTAATTATAATCAAAATATCAAAGATCATGATATTTTATATTAATTTTCTCAAATAATTAATTTATTAATTAAATCTATTTATTAAGACTTAATTAATAGAAAATTCACCATAGACCTCCAAGATAAAATATGAAAACCCATCATAGAGCAATTCACCCAAAATGAGTCTAAAGGGTTAAAATATCATGAATTATGTCATCCGACACATTCGGTGGGTAAAATATCTAGATATTTGTCCTACCTTACTAGGACAAATGGCTTAAGGGTTTGGGATTTGGACTTGAGAATTTATCTCCCTTCTCTTATCATTGAGATATTATAATAGGGTACACTCATCTTGGCAATTCAGGAAATTTGATACCCGGTACCTGCAACCTGCAGAAAAACCATGCATGTACATACAATATATATAATGCTAAGCTAAATAGACAATGGTAGGAAGTGGTTCATCATGTAGATCCTGACTAAGCAGGTGACTATGACTCCCTTCCTTAACCATATCAGAAATGCCATACAATATGAAAACACACACACCATACACATGCAAGTATGGGGTAAGTATCCATAATAAAACACATGAGTTAATAAACCATCTAAATAATTATCAAAAATAACTGAAAGCAATGCATGCATGAAATGTAAAGTCTGAATGATCTCATCATATACCAACTGAATCCATAACATAATGTCTGATAGTCTCAAAACAATACCAGTAATCCATCAACCACAAAACTAGTCTATCATAGTCTGATAATAACAACAAAAATGTCCAGAAAAGATGTGAACGAGGGCAAGCACTACATCCACCCCCCCTTGGGTCAAGCTTACTCCTGGAAGCCTACAAACAGGTAGGGATATAACTCCCTCAATCTAGCTGCATCCTCCCAAGTAGCTGAAGAATCATCAGTAGGGTCCCATTGGACCCTTACCTGCTCGATGGTTCGACCCTTAAGGGTCAACTCCCACTGCTCCAGAATATGGACCGGCTCCAAAGCCAGGTGCCCGTCCTCTACCTACAACGCATTCCAATAAAGAACATGCACAATATTAGGAATATATTGTGAAAGCACTGAAACATGAAAAACATCATGAAGGTGAGCTAGGTTGGGCACTAGAGCGAGGTGGTAAGCAACCGGGCCAATCCTCTCTAGAATCTCAAATGGTCCCACAAAGTGAGGTGCTAGCTTAGAACCCTTTCTGTATCAGATCAAACTCTTTCGTGGATGCACTCTCAAGAAAACCTTATCACCCATAGCAAACTGCTTATCGGTCCTATGAGCATCAGCATACTTCTTTTGCCTATCCTGTGTCATAGTCAGGTGCTCACGGATATGCACTACCTGTTGCTCCATATCACAAAGCATCTTAGGACCCAGCAGGATGCAATCTTGAAGACTGTCCCAACTCAATGGTGTATGACAAGGACATCCATATAATGCCTGAAATGGTGTCATGCCAATAGAACTGTGATACCCATTGTTGTAAACAAACTCCACTAGGTAGAAATAGTCCTCCCAATGTGTCTGCCTATCCATCACATACATCTGTAACATATCCTCCAAAACTTGATTCACCCTCTCTGTTTGACCATCAGTCTCTGGATGATATGCCAAACTGAAGTTTAACTGCGCTCCAAGCTCATGCGAATACAAGATCCCTATCAGAAATGATATTTCTAAGAATACCATGTAATCTCACAATGTCACACATGAAGATATTAGCTACAGAAGCTACTGTATAGGAAGACCTAATCAGTGAAAAATGTGCCACCTTAGTCAACTGATCAATAGTGACCATGATAGCGTCATGACGTCGAACAGTCATAGGTAATCCTACTATAAAATCCATTGAGATGATATCCCACTTCCAAGAAGGAATGAGATTTGGCTGCAAAAGTCCACCTGGGTGTTGATGTTCTGCCTTAACGCTCTGACACTCAAGGCACCTAGCCACAGAATCAGCAATATCTCACTTCATCCCAAAACAAAAAAACAAACATCTTAAATCAGTGTGCATCTTCTTGACACCTGGATGTGCTGAGTAAGGTGTACGATGGGCTTTTGCTAGAATCAAGGTGCGAAACTCATCCAAAAATGGCACATAAATCCTCCCCAAATGTCTTAAGAGACCATCTGATTCTCGAACATAACCTGCAAACCTACCTTCCAAAGGTCTTCTTGAATCAATCTCTCTACACACTTCCTGATACCAAGAATCCTTAGGAAGTGCCTGAAGAATCTGACTCCTCAAGTCCACACTAAGAGTCATCGATAATACCACATATCTCTTGCAACTCAAAGCATCCGCCACCACATTCTCCTTACCCTGAATGTACTTAAACTCAAAATCATATTTGCATAGAAACTTCATCCATTGCCTCTGGCGAGCATTCAAATTAGGCTGAGTAAAAATGTATTAAAGACTATGATGATCGCTATGTAGCTCGAATCTGTGCCCCAACAAGAAATGTCTCCACCTTGTTAAAGCATGAACTACTTCTGCTAACTCAAGATCATGCGTAGGACAATTTAACTCATGATCCTTGAGCTTGCGTGATTCATACGCAATCATCCATCCATTTTGCATCAACACTGCCCCAATCCCTTCAAGAGATGCATCTATACACACCATGAAATCACCCTCTGGATTAGGTATGGCTAAAATTGGTGCACTAGTCAAAAGCTCCTTGAGCTTCTGAAAAGCTTCCTCACATTTCTCCATCCACACGAACTTCTTTCCTTTCCTCTGAAAAGAAGTGTTAGGATGTGCTATCTTAGAGAAGTTCTGGACAAATCTACAATAATAACCAGCTAGGCCCATGAAACTATGAATCTTTGATACATTAATCAGTGTAGGCCAATCTATTATTGACTGAATCTTTGTAGAATCCACTGAAATACCATCACCTGAAATGACATGCCCTAAATACTGAATCCCCGATTTGAAGAATTCACACTTACCTACATTGGCATAAAGCTAATTGTCTCTCAAACACTGCAATACCAACTGCAGGTGTTCCTTATGCTCCTTCTGAGTCTTGGAATATATCAATATGTCATCAAGAAACACAAGTACAAACCTATTCAGATAAGATCAGAACACACCATTCATCAAACTCATGAAAACTGATGGAGCATTAGTCAACCCAAAAGGTACCACTGTGAACTCATAATGCCCATAGCGAGTTCAAAAACTGGTCTTGTGAATGTCTACTTCTTTAATGCGAAGCTGGTGGTATCCTAACTTAAGGTCAATCTTGGAGAATAATGTAGCTCGCTTGATTTGATCAAATAAATCATCAATTCTAGGAAAAGCATACCTATTCTTCATAGTCACCTTATTCAACTGTCTCTAGTCGATACAAAGGCGCAAAGAACCATCTTTCTTCTTCACAAAGAGCATTGGAGCTCCCCATGGTGATACACTAGGTCGAATGCTCCCTTTGGCTAAAAGTTCCTCAAGCTTAAGACATAGTTCACCCAATTCCTATGTAGTCATGCGACAAGGAGCTTTAGAGATAGGCTCTGCTCTAAGAATTAGATCAATACTAAAGTCAATGTCCCTCTTTGGAGGCATGCCTGGAACCTCACTTGGAAAGACATCTACGTACTCTTGTAAAATCGGGTGATCTAAAGTCTTCCTCACAAGATCTTCCTCATCAAGATCATTTACCATAACAGCAAATATCTGACATCCCTTACAAAAACTCTACTTCAATTGCATAGTAGAAATCATCCGCAGAGATATAGGCCTTGGTATCGCAACTATCTTCACATCATTCCCTTGGTCATCTTGGCACAAAATAATCTTCTTCCTACAATCTATAATGGCTCTATGAGATCCAAACCAGTCCATGCCTAAAACCACATCATAAGAACCAAGGGGTATGACTCGAAGATCCACTACAGTATCAAAGCTTCCTAAGCTAAGCCCACACTTATGAACTACAGAATCTGTGGAGACCTTAAAACCTAAGGCTAGTTCCACTTGCCAACCATGATCTTGCTTCACCACATCCAGCTTACACTTAGAAACTATAGATGGTGAAATAAATGAATCTATAGCTCCTGAATCAAACAATACTGAAAGAAATATACCTCTAATAGCACCTGTGGTCTCAACCACTATTCCTTGATGATTTGCCTGACGGTGATCAACTGCTGCAAAAACTCTATGAGATCTACTTGCATCACCCGCTGTAGGTCTAGGTCCTAAAAACTGAGGTGCTCATTGTGGACACTGAGCTGCATAATGTCCAATTTGACCACATGAAAAACATTCTATATATTTTCCAGATCCTCTACCCATAGGTGTTACATTTGATTGCTAACGACTGTTCATGCTAACAAAAGATTGGCTACTCTAAGCTGGCTAATTAGACTGATTTTGTTTATTGCATTGAGCATTCCGGTTGTTCCTGGTGTTAGAACCTTTACCACCACCTTGAACCTGAGAATTTGATCCCTTATATTGCTGTGTCTTATGAGACTGCTGCTGATACTATTTCCCCTTAGAGAAAGAAGACTTCTTGTTACCACTTGAATTGTAGTTTCCTTTAGATCCAGATGCTGCTGGCACTCCTACAAAACCACCTTGACCAAGGTTGACACTTTTCTCAACAAGGATTGCTCGATGTACCGCATCCTTGAGGGTTTTTAGCTCAAATACCTTGACACCCCCAATTATATGGTTATTCAAACCCCTAATAAAATGTTGTGTCAACTAAGTTGAATTTTCATTGAACCTTGAAAAAGACATGAACTCATAAAACTTACGCTCATACTTGGTCATTGACAAAGTGTACTGTTTGAGATTATGAAATTCATTAGCCCTTTGTTGTTTCCATTCCTCTGGTAGGAATCGTTCATGAAAACTCTCTAAGAATAGTTCCCATGTGACACTGCTCATATCGATTCCCAAATTCTTCTCCTCAATCATCCACCAAGTGGCCCCAAAATTCTCTAAATTAGTGATCGCAAATCTTGCCTTAACATTGCTGTCAAACTCCTGCATGGAAAAAATCCTATCAAGGGAAATAAGCCACTGCTCAGCCACATAACCAAAACCTTGCCCATTGAAAGGCTTAACCTTGGATCTTGAAAGATCCTTCATCTGAGTGGACACAATGGACCTCTGACGATCCTTCTAAGGACTTCTAGATCTGGGTCTATGCTCTTTTCTTGTCTGATGCACTTTGGGCTATTCTTGAATAGAAGGTAGACATTCTAGAATAGTCTACATCATCTGTCTCAAACCAACCTCATTAGACTCAGCTTGGTCCTCTCTACGACTCTCTTCCTGCTACCTACTAGAGTGCTCTTGCCTACTCTCTACATGAGCCAATCCCTCATGGGCAGACTCATGGACACTCATAGCTCTACCACGACCATGACCTCTACCACGACCTCTACTACAACCTCTAACGAAAGACCTAGTGTCAGATACCATCCTACAATAGTACAAGGTACTATTACAATCACATGTTACAATAGACTAAGTTTAGTTATATGTTTAGGTTTAAGTAAAATTTCTAGTTTTGAAAACTAAGTGTCGAAGTATGAAAAATATACAAATAACAATTCAAGTTCTATTTCAGTTCAGCTAGTTCCAAGTTGTTCCAAAATACCCAGAGCTCCCAATGTAGAAACTCGGGTTCTGATACCAAATGTAATGCCCCATCAAGGGATCCAAAGAATTAACCTAGAATTTCACTAAGTTTGGTAACATTTTTTTTTCCATGAAAGTAAATACCACAAATAACTTATGCATCATAACGGAAGCAATAGCAATGTCCATCTAAAAGTAAACATAACTTACATAACATAATTTACATTCTTTAAAATCCCTTAACGTTGAATTACATCCAAGTCAACTAACATACATGAATCCATCTAGTACAACATCCACATGAAATAATAATGATAAGTCCAATGGTTTATACATACATTTCAAATGCTCAATCATCCACTGGACATGTCACAGGGTATGGCAAGCTCAAAAGAATATACATATATAGAATAAGGTACATCATCCTATTATAATCCATGATACATCATCATAGAAGAAATATACATCCATCATAAAGATCAAACATAATAAACTAAGTGCATGGCTCCTCCCAACCGTTAATAGCATCATTAGACCATCGTAGATCCTAGCCATCCCTCTGTACATAAAATTCCAAATCATTGAATAGATCATGGGTATTAACATAGTAGGAATGTCACTCCTAACATATACAACATCATATGTAGAAATTGATCTAACATGCAAATAAAAGCATAAGATAACATCATCTAACATATGCTAATCATCAACAAAAGGATACATGTCCACCATCATGAAGGACGCATCAGCCACGATGTCTTAATGAATCTCAAATGATAAGAGTGGAAAATACACTACCACTCGACTGTGTGGTACCTAAGTGGTCCACTCCCATCGTGCTGAGGAGATAATCTCAAGTCCCAAACATGCTATCCAAAACACATAGCATAAATCTCTATAAGTCCAAGAATCCTAAAAGTATACTAACTCAAAGGCTCCAAGCACAAAATTGACATCTAATCCCAGAGGCACACAAAGACATGTAGGAACCTACTATGCAAGAGGAAAAGTGTCATCACATTTATCACATACAAGTTACTCTGTTAGTTAGCTAAACTCCATGGGTCCATACTGATCTCATGTGACCACTAGTATCCTCTCATACTGACGCGGCATACTACAGAATGCAAGGTCGCAACCATGCGTTCTCACTACTCCCATCCTAGCCTGTACAAGCACTCAAGGCATGGGCGAGAATAAAACTCTTATCTTTTTAGGTTCATTCAGTTAGTATTAGGTGTGAATATTATCACTTATTAATCCAACTTACAATGAGTTACCCTGGCAGCCTCTTAGGGCCCCGACCCCCATTGCAAGCCACTTCCTGTCACTACATGTAGATATCCTACCCTGAGCTCATGGAATCATAAATCTCAAAATCACAAAAGATAATCCATAATAAAATCATCAAATATGCATAAAAGCATCAAATCTCCATGAGAAAGCATCCATAGAAAATCATGAACACAACAGCTCTCTATTGGCAACTGAAGTATCACTGATAATCAAGTATCCAATGGTTCTTAACAACCAAAATATATCTCAATCATACTGATCGAAGACTCCAAAAAAAATGGTTGAGTCAAAACATGTCACAACATGACATCATCAAGAATAATCCACATTTCAGTCCCATCATAGCGACTAGAAAATAACCAAGGATAACTGATCGATGACCAAAAATGGTTAAGCGAAGTGTCTCATACATAAGAATCTCAACTATAACAATCAATAATCACATCTAATACATGGAGAATTCCATCACATAAACATGGTTGGGTTTATAAAGATCAAGATTAAAATATCATCATGACATCACAATCACATAACTCCCAAGCCTTTGGTAGACGTCCTATAACTGGTCAACACTAGTCAACCCAAAACCCAAAATAATAGCATAGAGAATACACAATGTAAACACATGTTTTGGTTTTGCTTTATTTACAAACTTGAATTTATATTTAGAGATGTCAGTTTATGTTTCCAAGTTTAGAGAATCAATTGGAGGAACATTTTGTACGTTTTGAATAAATAAAAGTTTTTTCTTAAATTCCATCTTTCAATTATAATCTTGGTTTGAAAACATCCCCCACCAACTAACAATTAAATTTCATATACTTAATAAAACAATTAATTTAAACAAGAGTTCTCCATTATAAAAGAAATGAACCTTTGGTATAAATCATTTATCAGTTAATTATAATTCAAATTATTATTAACATATTTACATATTATATATATACATATATATATATACATATATACATATATACATATATATATATATATACATACATACATATACATACATACATACATACATACATACATACATAGATATATATATATATATATATATATATATATATATATATATATATATATATATATATATATATATATATATATATATATATATATATATATATACGGGTATGTGCAGGATCATGGTGTACCGAACTATGGCCTTAAGTGGCAGTGAAAAACCAGCAAATCAGGGTTATGTCAACTTGACACATAATTTTAAAGTGGTTCTAGACTTTATATCAAAAAGTTGTAAGAAATTAATCTGTAGAAAATTGAATCTAGTTTCTAAACTACAAGGCCTTATCTGGAGAAAAAATTATTTGATTGGTCAAAAGTTTGGATTTTAATGTAGTACTACAAAAATTTCAGGGCAAAAATAAAAAGTAGGTGTATGTCTAACCACCTTAATCATAATCAAATGATAATATTTTTAAATATAATTTTAGATATAAAAAGTAGACTCATGCCTGGATGTGACCCATGTTTTTGGCAATTTTTATTCCAAAATAAATAATTAATTATGAATTTTCTACTATACTATTTTCAGAATTAAAAAACTCCTGTGTCTGACCACCTTAACTAGTTCAAGAAAAATCAAAATTAATTTTTTTTTTTTTTTCTTAGACTAGTCAAAGAATAGAATGTGACACATCTTTTGGATTTCACAAATCTTATATGATTTGAAAGTTATAGCTATTTTTCAACCAGTATGTCAATCAACACTTTGTAGCTAACTCTATTAGAAAATAAATAATAATTACTTACTGAACTCATAATTTGACAAAACTTACATTTATGAAAAGCTAAGAACATTCTTAAGAAACCCTTTTCATTACATCAAATTTTGGTTAAAAAAAAGTCGTCAGCTACATGCTTGAAGTAAAAAACACATAAGAACATGCCAAAAACACATTTTCGGGATGTTTTAAAGATGACCATATAAGGTTGGTATTGAAAGATATAGTAGGAATTATAAAGGTATTAATTGTTTTCATTTAGTATCAGGATGGGTGAGAAAAAAGTGGGAATAGATTTTGAAATTCTTTGAGGCATTTTAGAACTATATATTTTTCAGATCGCCACTTTTTGGCACACCATGATCCTGCACATACCCATACATATATAAATCAAATCAATAAATTCGATTAATACCATTTAACATATAAAAATTTAGTAACAATAAAAACCGATTTCATATGAGGCAATTTGTTATAAACATACATATAACATATTAATCGTCGGTGGTACACAAGACCTTGCGGTCGCAGGGCCTGTGATGTCAACGGGTACTGTGTACCCCTACCGTCGCAGTACCTGCGATGGTGGTACACTGCAGCCACAGTGGCATAGGGGCGCATATTCCTTTCTTTAAAATCTCTTCTGCAATTTTCATTCGGGTATGTGATTTGGTTTATTTATAAAGTTTAACGTTTCTCAAAACATTTTTGATTAATGGTATAATATTCGGTTATATATTATATATACATATGTATGTATATATATATATATATATATATATGAAGGTATATGTATATATATATGTGTATATATATACATGTAAAATTAAAAACATCACAGCATATAAACATGTATACATACATATATATATATATATATATATATATATATATATATATATATAATTGCATATATATATAATTGCATATATATATGTGTGTGTGTGTGTATGCAAATTAAAAATATAATCATATATATAAACAAGATATATATATATATATATAAACTCCAATCCTCAGAATTTTCCTATAAACCTTTGATCTCAAAATTTTTCCAATAATTAATCTAATGGGTTTGATTACGAATCTAAACCCTAGCCTCGTGTTCTTTTCAAATCTATGCATATAAAATTCTCAAATAAATTAACTACCCATATTGAGAATGCATACAAGAAAAATAGAAAATTCCTCAGAAGACATATGGAAGAAATGAAGAAGATAGGGAATACAAGATGCGAGAATAGCATAAGTAAAATCACAAGAATCTACCCAGATTCTGATGCTAATTCACTCTTCCTCAGAAAACCCATAGAGCAAGCTCCCTTCTTCAGAGTTCTCGAGTCCTCCAATGCTCCAATTGCACTCCAAACGCTCTATCTAAGCTTCTAAGAATGCCTGAATATAAAGAACTCTCAGGAAACATCTAGAATACCTTTAGAAACAACTAGAAGGTGTCACCAACTAAGCATGGGTCTTTTCCAACCTTTTAGATGAGCCATAGGGTTGTAGACACCATGTGCTTAATTGATGCACTAACCTCTGTGTTGTTGACACAAGAGAAATGAAAAAGTACGTTAACTCCCATGCAAGCTTATAACTCTAATTACTTTTTATATAATTCCTATTTAAATCTTTATAACTTTCATTTTAATTTTTTATAAATTTTATTATTATTATTTATTTATTACTTTATTATTATTTTATTATTATAATTAATTTTAATTTCTAGATAATTTTCTTTTATTTAATTCTTTTTCCCTTAATTAATTCTCATTTAATTAATTATAATCAAAATATCAAAGATCATGATATTTTATATTAATTTTTTCAAATAATTAATTTATTAATTAAATCTATTTATTAAAACTTAATTAATAAAAAATTCAACATAGACCTCCAAGATAAAATATGAAAACCCATCATAGAGCAATTCACACAAAATTAGTCTAAAGGGTTAAAAAATCACGAATTATGTCATCCGACACATTCGGTGGGTAAAATATCCAGATACTTTTCCTACCTTACTAGTACAAATGGTTTAAAGGTTTGGGATTTGGACTTGAGAATTTATCTCCCTTCTCTTATCATTGAGATATTATAATAGAGTACGCTCATCTTGGCAATTCAGGGAAGTCGATACCCGATACCTACAACCTATAGAAAAACCATGCATGTACATACAATATATATAATGCTAAGCTAAACAAACAATGGCAAGAAGCGGTGCATCATGTAGATCTCGACTAAGCAGGTGACTATGACTCCCTTCCTTAACCATATTAGAAATGCCATACAATATGAAAACACGCACACCATACACATGCAAGTATGGGGTAAGTATCCATAATAAAACACATGAGATAATAAACCATCTAAATAATCATCAACAATAACTGAAAGCAATGCATGCATGAAATGTAAAGTCTGAATGATCTCATCATATAGCAATTGAATCCATAACATAATGTCTGATAGTCTCAAACCAATACCACTAATCCATCAACCACAAAACTAGTCTATCATAGTCTGATAATAACAACAACAATGTCCAGAAAAGATGTGAACGAGGGCAGGCACTACACCTTTTAGGCTGACTTATCAGAATGACTGAATCTGAGTATTTCTATCTAAAAACAATTTTGACTAAATATATGATCTAGATAAATTCATTCTAGCTAAGTTATTTTTTGTCTCAAAATTTTCCAATTGCAAATGTTTATTAAATGCATGTTTCATACTATTTTGCATCCAATTACTAAAGAAATACAATTATTTCAGAAAAGTGGCATTTCAATAACGCTTACTATTTCTTATGATATTTTTTTAATAACATATAAACACCATTTTATAGACCTCAAAGTCAAGAATATTCTTAGATAGAGTTTATAGTGTTTTTTTTTGTCGGTAAGAGGCTGAAGCCAAGATTAATTATTGTATATTGTTATTAATTATTATTTTTATTTATTAAGCATAGTTAGTTTCAAACCCAAGACCTCTTCGATAAGAGGCTCACAATTTATTGTTGTGTTGTAGGCTCTTGCCTATGTTTATAATGTTTTAATTAGATATAGTACATTGTAATTAAAAAATTCTACTAGTATGTATTTTAACACTTGAAAAGATGTCAATTTTGAGAAAGAAAAGAATGTTAAATCATATCAATTTTTTTTTCAAAATTATATGAAATTCTAGATGAGAGATTCCTCTTTTAGAAGGTATAATTTTTCTCCTAGTTAGAATAGATTTGTATTGAAAAATGTGGTGGGAGATGGAAACTATCTATTTCAGGTGAGTTGAAATCTGAATCATTATAAAAGTGAAAATATAGGTCTAAAGAAAATTTTTATTTTTGATTTTTCTAGCTATATATGTTATCTATAACATAGTCTAAGATAGAAGGGAAATAACTTTATTACTATCTAGTTTTGTGGTGGGAACTAGATGCCTAATTTTTAGTGTTTTTCAGCAGCTAAAAAAATATCTATAAAAGTTAGGAAAATATATCAATTCTTATGCAAGATAATTATTAAAAATTATAATCCTAAACTTCATCCATTTCTACACATTTCATTAGTTTACTTTATTTTCAAATTCAAAATAATTTAATAATGATTTTATGTCACTAAATGTGAACAGTTATACTTTTGTTAGCCTTTTCCTTTACAAAAGGGTGACACAGGTTTGTGCTTTTACCCACCAACCTTTTTATTGATCCAAGTGAGAAATCCAACTTGTGGATGAACGTAAAATAGAGTATTAATTTCAAGTAACTCATTAAATTGTTGGGTATTATTAGCATGGGGAGTAATACCTCTAATCTTATCTCTAGGATATAGGCTGACATTGAAAGATAATTTCACCCAAATTCAATTTTAAAAAAGTAGAATACTTCCATAAACTTTAAATTTTTTGAAAGTAAAATAAAAATAGAAATGATCTTTATACCATACCAAATATTTACAATATGGATTGCACACTCTTGATCAACTTACCAAACCATTTTTAGAAGCATGCATGCTTTCAAAATAACTAGTAGACACTCATCACACAATGAAAGAAAAATTATTTGATAAGAATATAAATGAATTCTATTCAAAAAATGTGTGTGTGTATTTGTGTGTGTGTGTGTGTGTGTGTGTGTGTGTGTGTGTGTGTGTGACAAATGAAAGCACAAAACTACTCTTCAAATTTTTGATGAACTTTATAAATATAAATATATTGAGAAATAAATAAAATGTCTATGCATTAAAACCATTTGATAAGGAAAAAAATCAAGAAGACATGCCTTATTCAATATCAAAATCTAGTGAAATCCAAAATCATATTTTGTGTCATTACAAGGATGCATCATTTCCTATATTTTAAGAGGTTGATATTTTATAAGAATGAAGAGATATAATCAATTGAATCAAGTAAAAAGATGACCATACCAATGTAATGAATTCCCCCAATCCTAAGTTTCAAACAAAGTTAGCTAAAAATATAAAATAAGTACATGAATGAGAGTAGACAACCTATAAAATTTGTGTTAAAAAGATAAGCACAAATTGAAAAAGGTGACACTATAAATCTAATATAATCGATTTATTTATATAATTCTATTTTATTTCTATAATTTATGTGATACAAGAATAGAACTAAATAAAATTAATAATTGGCACTGAACATTTCCTCACAAAAAAAATGTAAAGTTTGAAAGTAAAGCTCCCAAATATATTCCTATTAACTTAATTAATTATTTTTTAATTATTTAATATTTCAATAAAAAATAATTGAAATATTTTGACATATCTTTTGTAACAATTTTATTTTAAAATTTACATTCAATTTACATTAAAATTAACATATATAGAATCATAGTTCTTACAAATTATGATTGTTATGTGTGTGTGTGTGTGTGTGTGTGTGTGTGTGCGCACACACACACACACACACATATGTATATGCATATATGTATATGTATATGTATATATGTATACATACATATATACATATGTCTATGTATACATACATATATGCATACACACACACACACACACACACACACACACACACACACACACACACATATATATATATACATATATATTTTGTAACAATTTTATTTTAAAATTTACATTCAATTTACATTAAAATTAACATATATAGAATTATAGTTCTTACAAATTATGATTGTTATATATATATGTATATGTATATGTATGTATATGTATATGTATATATATATATATATATGTATATATATATACATATATATACACATATATGTATATGTATATATGTATATATATACACATATATGTATATACATATATATACACATATATGTATATGTATGTATAGATGTATATACATATACATATATGTGTATATATATATGTATATGTACACACACACACACACACATATATGTATATATATACATATACATATATATATATATACATACACACACACACACACACACACATATATATATATGTATATGTATATGTATATGTATATGTATATGTATATGTATATATATGTATATATATATAGCAATCATAATTTGTAAGAACTATAATTCTATATATAAAGCTGAGAGATATAAGGTTTTAGTTTTAAAATATAATTAAAAAAATAAAACTTTGATCTCTCTCTCTCTCACTGTCTCTCTCTCTCTCACACACACACACATAGATTACCACCCTTAAACATCACATACTAAGTTAAAAATTAAGTTTGAAAAAAATCAAGTCAACTTTGACTATTTAACACTTTGAGCCTGGCAATCAAGACTTAGTATGTGATGTTTAAGCCTTCCACTCTTAGACATACATATGAACCCCCCCCCCACCCTCTCCCTCTCCCCTCCCCCCTCCCCCCCCACCCTTTCTCTTCACTCTCCTTCTACCATTAAATTTCATTTTTATTTCAATTTTCCTTAGCTATTATTTTTCTCTATTAATCTAATCTCTAGCATCTCCCTTCTCATTGTTAATTGTGATATGCCCCTACCTTATGTGTCTACCCCCCTCCTTTCCTCTATCAACATCTCCATATATTTTGGTCCTTAATTTTTATCTAACGCCTCTCACTTAGTCTCCCCCTTCTTTCTACACCATCTCTCTACCCTCTTATATCTTCACTTATCCCTTTCTCCCCCCCTCTTAAAATCTCTTCCTCCTACTAACTAGATTTCTCTACCTTATATCAATCACTGCCCATTTCTCTCTCTCTTACACACAAATCAATATCTTCATCTCTTATAATACCTAATTATTCTCATCCTAAAGCTCTATCTCATCTCTCTCCCTATCCCATTTCCTTCTTCCCTTCTTCCACTCCTTTGGCCATATATTTGAAGTAATAACCATCTATATCTCTCTGACTATTAAATCTCTTTGAATATATACTAATTATTCATATTCTCTCTCTACATCATGTCTTTTCATTCCCCCTTATGAATATCACTTTCTTATAATTACAATATCAACTATCTATTACTCTCTTTCTATCTATCCTGAGTTACTCATTTTTACTTTCTCTCCTCCCTTTACCAACTACCATTCCCTTATTTATCTTTTATGTATACCTCATGTATCTCACCCTCTTCTACTTCCATGTCACACACATCCCCTAAAAATTATTATCTCTCCCACTCATAATTATCATGTCTCTCTCATAGATATTCCTCACAATTACCAGCTCTCTCTCTCTCTCTCTCTATATATATATATATATATATATATGTGTCCTAATTATGTGTCCTAATTATCCTATATTATTTATATCTAATCACTCTCTATTTTCCTTTTCCCTATCTTCTTAATCTCCTCTCCCTTAGACCATCTCTAGATTTACTCATATCACTAACTCAAGTCTCTTAAATAATTTCCCCCTTCTTTAGCTCTCTCTCACATTGCTCCCTTATCATTAAACCCAAAACTCCACTCTCTCTATACATATTTAGTGCTCTCTCTCTCTCTCTCTCTCTCTCTCTCTCTCTCTCTCTCTCTCTCTCTCTCTCTCTCTCTCTCTCTCTCTCTCTCTCTCTCTCTCTCTCCTTTGACCATGAAGATCATTTTTTTAACCCTTATTATTATTATTATTATTTGGTATCTATCTCATCTATATCACCCCCCCTCTCACTATTAATTACCATATGTCCCTCCCTTATCTCTCTCCCCGCTTTCTCACTCAATGCCCTCTCAAAATATTTTCCTTCTAATGATCATATTTATCTACATCATTTAAGATCACCTCTCTCTCTCTCTCTCTCTCTCTCTCTCTCTCTCTCTCTCTCTCACACACACACACACACACACACACACACACACACACACACACACACACCTCAATATCTTTTTCTTTTCTAATCCCTAATCATTTTCATCCCTCCCCCTATCTCCTCTCCCCATTCTCCATGTATCCCCCTCCTCTTAACATACGTTTAACAAAAATACCATCCGTTTGTCTCTGACTAATAAATCTCTTTCACTCTATCCTTATTATTCTTTTTCTCTCTCTACAACATTTGTTTTCTTCTCTAGCCTCTAACTATCACTTTCCTATAATTACAATCTCTCTCTATCTCTCTTTCTATGTCTCCCCAATTACTTTGAATTTTTTTTTTTTTGCAGTGTCTCCCCTCCCTTTTCAAACTGTATGCTCCCCTTATTTTAATTATACTTAACTTTATTTTATAATAATGATATGTCTCATGCCTAAGCATGCAATCCAGATACAATGATAAGTTAAGAATTTATGTAAAACTAATAAACACACCTTCATGTTATTGATGATGATTGGCAAAATCGAGGCAATTTGCATTTAAACATAGTGGTACACTCATTATAGCTAAAGATGAAGTTCATTATTGACAAAAGATAGTTTCAAATGGTTTCGCAACCAAATGATTTGTTGCATAAACAGTAAGATAAAATATAATTTTAATTAATGTTTCATATTACCTATTAATTTTTAAATTTTTTTTTTAAAGGTATGAATTAGACAAAAAAAAAAATTTACACTGTTTTGGGGTCTCGTCTATGAGAATAGAGGGTCTCTCAGCTAATTAGAATATGAGTCTATAAATGTCTTAAAATTTATAAACTATATAAACTATTCAGTTAAAAAATGGTTAATGTAAAAAATAACTCTCTTAATTATAGAAAAATTTATAGTTGGGCTTACAACATATTTGAGATAGTATTGAAGTAATTTTTTTTTATAGTCAATTAAATAAATATTTTGATTATTTTTTATAAATATTTAATTTCAAAATTTGTATTCTATTAAATGAATATTTTCACAATATTTTTTATATTTTATTTGATTTTAATTTAAATAATTATTAATTAAAAATGCGTATAGATATGACTTAATATTTTTATATAAGTATATTTATAAAATTATTGACAAAACCTTGAGTATAATCTTTCATTTATTTATAAAATTGACTTTGAATTTGGTACAATTGTGGCTCATCCCTTATTTTGAGTATTGCACTCAACAAACTTGTGCTCAACTAACTTGTAGTCTTTTTGAGCCAATCAAACTTCACAAATAGACCAAGGGCACATTGATATCTTGAATTATACTT